>JAUPFN010000012.1:4716250-6047500 GCA_036924255.1 Apodemia mormo | reverse complement strand
ATGTTTACGTATTTAATTATTTTGGAACATTACAGCTTTAGTGTACATAATAAACACCATTATACCTATTGCTAAAATGAGACATTGCAATAAAAATAATAATAATTCTAATTCTCAATTACTTCCATTTCACTATCTGTGCTCTCAAAGAGGTCAATATCACTGTCACTATCAGCCGTATTTATTACTAATCTATCAGTGTAATTGTCTAAACTGTGTTGAATGCTTCTATATTCATTCTCACATTTGATTGCATGATCGCAAACCTTTTTCCACTCTTCAGCGCCGATCATGTTTACTTTTTCAGTCAATAATGTTTTTACTGTAGTTAAGTTCATACCCACATTTCTAGAGGCTACATAGCCTTTCAGTTGAGACCATATATTTTCAATTGGATTAAAATCCGGATGATATGGTGGCAATCGCAACACAGTGTGCCCATGTTCGGCAAGTATTTTGTCCACAGAAAACTCTGTATACCTCTCCTTGTGCTGACATATAATAGCGTAAATCTGGGTTTTTGTTAATTTTGGATCAACTGGAATTTCATGTCTGTTTAACCAGTTGATCATTTCCCGTTTAATGGTGTTTGAGTTGGGGGGTCTCTCAACATACTTGTTGTGATAGGGTGCGTTGTCGATAACTAGAACAGAATCACTGGGTATATTTGGGATTAATTGGTTAACCAGCCATTTCTCATAGTTATCGTTATTCATTTCATTGTGATAGTCACCTGTAGTGTCCGTGGATTTATACGTTAAAAAAGCACCGGGTACAAAGCCTTTTTCATTTCCCGCATGAACTATTATCAAACGTTGACCTTTTGAAATTGGCTTTTTTACTCCTTTTTTCTTATCGTCACTCCAAGATTTCCCTTTAGTGTGGGATGCATGTATATATGACTCATCCATGTAGACGATATTTTTTCCTGTTTCGCGAAATTTGCGTATTTTATCAAGGTATTCCATTCGTTTGAGACTAACGTCGTGCTTTTCCATTAGAATTTTTCGATTATCTTCCATTTTAGTGAACTGAAATCCCATGTCATGAAGTATTTTTCTCAACGTTTTTTCAGACCCATTGTAATTAATAGCTTCAGATAACTTAGCTTTTAATGATTTTATTGTTGGCAGTTCATTAAATCGTAAGTGAAAATCATACACCATTCTTCGAACAACATCGTAATCAAAATCGTCCATATCCAAACGAAATTGCTTTTTTGGTCTCCCTTTTTTTGGAGTGCTGAACTTAATTTCAGTCGAATGTGTTTCAGTACTGACTTCGTTTATATATTGTTCAAAGTTCTTCTTGAAATTCCAGTGGCATTTGCAACTCGCTCTTGAATCTTCTTAAAATAACAACTTACATTTTCATCTACTTTTTTTTTAAATCTATCAGCTTCGCTTACAAAGTATTTATAAACATTGTAGATAATTTCACGTGACTGACCTCGTAAAGGTTTCCCTCTTTTTCCGAAAGATGCCATATTACAACTTTAAATTATTTAAATTTGTGGGTGTTATCAACTCTAAATATATATTTTTTTTCGGGACGCGACTGCACTCTATCGTACTTGAACAACGACTGACTAAACGTCACATAGGTAGTGTGGGACAGAGATAACGCTTTACGAAGCCGAAATTATCCGATTGTCTCTTTCCAAAGTTCGATGTGCAATATTTATCGCCGGGTACTGTATGACAATTACCTATTGTAACCTACAATATGTACCAACCTGTATATTAGTTATTTCCCAACAACACACTTTCACTCTGCCTACCCCGAAAAAGAATCTTATTTTTTTTTTAAACTCTTTATTGTACAAAATATACAAAAGGCGAACGTAATATCTAAAGATATTTTCTACCAGTTAACCTTGCTATTGTAAAAATATTCTCATAACAGGTAGTGTACAACAAGTCTTATGGAACACTTGTGAATAATTTTGCTTAAAGCAAAGAGACTTAGTACATTTATCTTAACTTACGGGCAAACCAATGAACTTACGTGTAATACTTATCTATATTAATATTATAAAAAGGTAAAGTTTCTAACTTTGTTTGTATATGTGTTTGTTTGTGAGAGGTAATCTTCGGAAGTACTCATACGATCAAGAAAACTCTTTCACTAACAGAAAGCTACACTATTCAGGATAGATATAGGCTATATTTTATTATGATTGAACAAAAAAAAATCTTGTAATGATATTAAATTAATTGTTGTTGTAGGAGGGTAGTATAGCAGATTTCGCTCCAACGACTCCACCCATGGTGCCTGCACTACTAGTGCATTGTATTAATGAAGTAGAGAAGCGTGGATTATCTGAACGTGGCATATATAGGATAAGTGCTGTGGACAAGGATGTTAAGAAACTGAAGGTAAGTGTTAGGGCACCTACACACTATGCGGTTAGCCGGATTGCGGTTAGCCGTCCTGCTAGCTAACCTCAGGACGTGGTTGCGGTTTGCAGTTAATATGTTCAAATAAACTGATTAATATTTACCAACTCCATAAATATACCATCTTTTCCCAAGCTTTTGAACGTAAGTTTCTATCCAAATATTCTGTGGATTTTATATTCCAGATTGCTGGCCTATGGAGTATAATAATATAATAATAATAATAATCATTTAATTCAGGCAACATGGCCCATATTGCGAGTATAATGCGCGAACGTCGGTAAACACGTTCACCGTCAATGGCGGGCAACCGCAAAGTGTGTATGGCAACCGTCCGGCTGGCCGTCAGACTGGTCCTAGCACTCAGAATGACCGGAGCGGTCAACCGGCAGCCGCTTCGCAGTGCAAATAAAAACTACATTCTTGTTCAAATTTTCGATTGCGGCCAGACACCCATCCGCACTGCTGGCTGCATTCCGGTTAACCGTATAGTGCGTAGGTGCCCTTTGATTATAAAGCAACTAGCTGGTGTCTGGTAAATTTCAATATCAATTTTTAATACTTTGAATTTCACTGAAGTTTCTGTGTTTACATTATAATAATTTTTTTTGAGCATTCCCTTGTAATGGATAGTACAAATTTAACAAAGCATTAATGTACAAAATATATTTTGTAACGTTTTTGAAAATCCGTCACGCTATGTTCGATGTAATTCTAACACCAGGTGAGTATTTAAGTACTTGTAACATTTCTATTTTGCATATTAATATATGTTCAATTGTTCGGTATTCCCAAATATATATTTTCCTGACCTTCTGGCCGCACCTGCGTTTATCATCCCGTAGATATAAGAGCGTAAAAACCTTTTGAGTACAGCCAACCGCGCGATAAGGCAAGGCACACGCATTTCGAATGTTAGCGACGATAGCTGATAATAGCTGGTCACATCTGCATAATCGCATCATTGCGCTAGCTCTGTAATGATAGATGCAAATGCGGCGGCAGCTTGACTAAAACAGATAAACCATCGCCTAAAGATACTATCTGTGTATTAGGAGTAATATGCCACATGCATAAATTTACTGGCGAACTCGACAGTGACCTCTAGCACAGATTATATCATAGTTACAAGTGTAACAGATGAATCAATTAAAAATTCGCTATATCTACTGTTATAATTACCTACTTTTAATTTTACTTATGATAAAAGTACTTTTTTACACGCGTTTTAAGCAAAAAATTAAGTTTCAAGCAAAAAAAAGCCAATAACGTAACTGTAAGACTGCTGATGGTCCAGTTGTAAACAGCTGTGATCACATAGTCTCCAGCCGTTTTGTTACCTCTTCTATGAAGAAAAATAATATAAACTTGTAGATTTTTATAATTTATATTTTCAGTATTGATTGAAGATACTTCAAGATTTATCTATACGTAGGTCAAACTATAAGTTTTGTGTAACTTAAAGAAACAACATGTTATAACCAAAATATTATGTTTATTGCTTTTCAAAATAATCTCCTTTACACTTTAAACATTTTTTCATGCGATCGAACCATTTTTTAAAACAGGAGGACCACAGATCTGTAGGCATGTTTTTTAAGTGCTGATTGAACGCTATCACTGCCTCTTCGGAGTTGGTAAAAGTAAAAACTCGCATCAAAAATTTGATTTTGAGGAAAATACAGAATTCACAGGGTGCTTGGTCGGGGCTATGCGCAGGATGAGTGACGAGATGTACTTTGTTGGCCGTGTGTGAAGAAGCGTTATCATGGTGTAGGAGAATGCGGCTTTTGGGTCGTCATTCGCGAACTTTTTCTAACACCCTGGGTAAACAAATGGTAGAATACCACTCGGCATTAACACTTATTTGATCTTCAAGTGGAATTGTACAGATTTTTTTTTCAGCTAGGGACCCGTAGCTGAAAAAAAAAACGCGAACAATAAATCCGAGTTTCGTCTCCTGTGACAATGTCATAAACATTATCAGAATGTCCGTGGTCGTACTTCAGTAGCATCTGTGAGCACCATTCCACGCGAGCCCGCTTCTGCTCCGCTGTCAGTTCATGAGGGATTCAACGACAACAAAGTTACCGAACTTTCAATTCTTCGTGTAAAATTTTTTGAATTTGGCTCATACCAATCCTCAATAGTCTTCGAATTGTCTCATTGGTAATCTGGGGTTTTTATTCAATTAACCGCTTAACAGTAGCCACATTATTTTCGTTGACGGCAGTTGAAGGCCGCCCTTCACGAAATTCGTCATGTAAAGAAACTCGTCATCTCTCAAATTCAACAAACCATCGCCTCACGGTGCTCAAACAAGGTGCTTCTCTCCCAAAAGCATTTTGAAGACGAGCGGCACAGTCTTTTATATTTTTAAAACGTTGTAACGTTTTAAAAATACAACATTCGAAATTGAAATAGTTCCGATTAGCTAGAAGTGCAAAACTTTTAGTGTGCCCCATGTATTAATGACATAGCACGCGTTTTGAAGTATATCAATATTTTTATTCATTTGTAAACCTATTTTAAAACTTAACTTCTCTTTGGTTTATTTATCTATTGGACGTAATGGTAAGTCTGTTTTCGCTACTTATACTCTTAATAAAATGGCGAAATAATAACTGAAGTTATAATCTATAACCAAGAAGCAGTTTGGTCGAATTAAACACGTCAATCACTTTTGCACGCACATTATAATTTTTGGGCACAGTAACGCCCTCAAAAGGCGATAGAATTACAATGACACGAAAACATCTTATCCCCGCGTATTTATGCTACTATCCTTATTTATATTGTTGTTTATAAGATAATGACTTCTTTATTTCACAATAACAGCTGCATAAATCACACAGGTGCGCCAGACTTGGCCGGCTAGTACTTGTCGTTAAGCGCAGTTGTCAACAAATCAGTCCGTAAGGGTTTTGGATGAAAATATATATTTTGGTGAAAGGTCGGTTGTTGTGGTAGGAGCGTTTTCTGCGTGGGTGCGGGTCGCCGCAGCTGGGCACGGAGGACATCCACGTGGTGTGCGGCTGCATCAAGGACTTCCTGCGCGGGCTGTCGGAGCCGCTGGTGTCGGCGGCGCTGTGGAGCGACTTCATGGCGGCGGCGCGGCTGGCCGACCCCAGCGACGCCAGCGCCGCCGTGGTGCACGCCGTGTCGCAGCTGCCGCCGCCCAACCGCGACTCGCTCGCCTTCCTCGTGCTGCACCTGCAACGGTCAGTGCCCCACACACACACTGGCGGACACAGCGACCCAGCGCCGCCGTGGTGCACGCCGTGTCGCAGCTGCCGCCGCCCAACCGCGACTCGCTCGCCTTCCTCGTGCTGCACCTGCAACGGTCAGTGCCCCACACACACACTGGCGGACACAGCGACGCCAGCGCCGCCGTGGTGCACGCCGTGTCGCAGCTGCCGCCGCCCAACCGCGACTCGCTCGCCTTCCTCGTGCTGCACCTGCAACGGTCAGTGCCCCACACACACACTGGCGGACACAGCGACCCAGCGCCGCCGTGGTGCACGCCGTGTCGCAGCTGCCGCCGCCCAACCGCGACTCGCTCGCCTTCCTCGTGCTGCACCTGCAACGGTCAGTGCCCCACACACACACTGGCGGACACAGCGACGCCAGCGCCGCCGTGGTGCACGCCGTGTCGCAGCTGCCGCCGCCCAACCGCGACTCGCTCGCCTTCCTCGTGCTGCACCTGCAACGGTCAGTGCCCCACACACACACTGGCGGACACAGCGACGCCAGCGCCGCCGTGGTGCACGCCGTGTCGCAGCTGCCGCCGCCCAACCGCGACTCGCTCGCCTTCCTCGTGCTGCACCTGCAACGGTCAGTGCCCCACACACACACTGGCGGACACAGCGACGCCAGCGCCGCCGTGGTGCACGCCGTGTCGCAGCTGCCGCCGCCCAACCGCGACTCGCTCGCCTTCCTCGTGCTGCACCTGCAACGGTCAGTGCCCCACACACACACTGGCGGACACAGCGACGCCAGCGCCGCCGTGGTGCACGCCGTGTCGCAGCTGCCGCCGCCCAACCGCGACTCGCTCGCCTTCCTCGTGCTGCACCTGCAACGGTCAGTGCCCCACACACACACTGGCGGACACAGCGACCCAGCGCCGCCGTGGTGTCGCTTAGGGCTTCTCCATACTAACGTTTTTGTGTTGCACCGACCACACAGCCCATACACGGCTAATGTCTGATTTTCCGCGTTGAATGCAACTTCTGGCAACTAACTAAAACCCTGGCAACTAGCTCTGAGGTAAGACGAAGCGGAGTTGCAACGCCGTGGTTAGCTAACTCACAGCTTTCACTGTGGGAAAGATAGTGACGTACAGAGCATCTGATTGGTCTACACTGATTACTCAATCAGTACTCATTGGCGTGTGGATATTTACATCAGAACTATAAGCTAGATGTGTTGACAGAAGCCATTCGCCATTATATTCCAGAAATTAGTTTGATAAATACATTTTTAATTTAACTTCTTATATAAATTTTGTGCTCTACGGCCGGCGGAGAACAGTGGGCTGTATTTTCTTCGTTTTGATTCTTTGATTTCCCTACCAGTGCAGTGCCCTAAGAACTAACTAAGGATGCCAGTCGTAATGAACTTTGTTTGAGCCAGACTTACATTAGAAAACAGCTATACTTTATTTTTTTGGAATTTGGAAAGAGTCAACCATCGCCTATAGACACCAAAGATGTTAATGGTGCGTTGCTATCTTGTGGCGAGGTCTAATGCCACATGCATAAGTTTACCGGCTACCTTACCCTCCACACCGGAACACGACAACGACAAGCATTGACGTTATTGCGGCAGGAATAGGTAAGGCGGTGGTACCAGACCCGGGCGAGACAATGCAGAACTCTACCACCTAGTAGCCACGATGTTAGTGACTCGATAGCCAATCGGTCGCCTTTTACGACCTGCCTGGTAGAACGGCAGTTGGCCTATTCTTCAAAGGAGGCCGGGACCAACACGGCGTATAGATACTTAATTAATTTAATTAAAAAATGAAGTTTTGTGCCAGACTTACAATGGAAAACAGCAAAAATTACTACTAAATTACCTATTAACAAGTTGATTTAGAAGATCGACAACAGAATCGAGACCATATATCCACAACTATGTTCTAAAATGTCATTCAACTATAAATTGTAACAAATTGTTGATTTTTTTCAGAGTTGCTGAAAGTCCAGAGTGTGAAATGGGCATTGATAACTTAGCAAAAATTTTCGGGCCCACTGTAGTTGGTTATGGCATGATGACGAAGGCGGACGAAATGTATAGTGCTACAGCTCAAATGTTTAACGTGAGTATGTCTATATTTATATAGATGATTAAATATTTCCCTTTTTACATTCATATTACCTAGTGGACTCAGTAAGTTGGCGTGATTGCCTGTTTCTGGATTTGCATGTACGAGTTGGTTGGGTTGGTTCATCACGAGCTATGTCTGCACTATACCCCTTTGGAATATACAATATAATATGTATTTAATTAACGAATAATGTAGTTAAAGGAAGTTTATGTTTAAGTTAACAATTTTCAAAATTAATTGGTTATGTTAACCCAAAAGTCTGTATAGCTGCATTGACTGGATTAGGAAATTAGGGAACACAGAAATATTGGTTTAGACTTATAGGAAGTCCCGAAACATGTCCAATACCACCATGCTTGCAAATTTTGGAACCTAAGGAGTGAATGGCATAAGAAATTACAAACAATTATAGAGTAGGACACAATAAAAGTGACCGCTCAAAATTCTCTGAGAGAAATACTAATGATAGAACCCTGACTCTAAGGAATTAAAATATCCGCCATCGTCGAAATGCGCATGTTTTGAATGTCCTGTTCAACGCAATGCATAAGTCCTACATATATTTTGGACAGATTTACATTGGCTCCTTGTAGTGATCGCCCGGTGCGCTCTTGCATCATCCCAAAGTATTTCTCTATACCGGAGTTTAATACAAAATTTTTTGGCAAGTCCTTTACTGTTCACGCAGCTAATTTGTGGAGTGATCTCCCAAGACATATTCAGGATTCAGGATATCCAGACTATAAGCTGTTTTAAAGTTAAGGTCAGACAGCATTGTTTGTCGCTTGATAGTGAATAGTTTTAATATTTCTGTACTTTGTATTTTCTTTTGGTAATTGACAACATTTCAAAAATATTAAGTCGCCAAAATAAAAATACCATTACTTTATTTTTCAATCCTGATTAATAATATATATTTTTTAATTTTTTCGTTACACAATACTGGAGAAAAAAAATTATAATGAAAAACATACTGAGACGTCACTTATATGGCAGAATAAGATAATACCTTTGCTTTGCTAAAACATATAGATTAAAAAGTATAATAGAAATGTCATCATACGATAATGTCAAATATTTCAATCTTTCACTTAACCGCTCCGTATTATTTGTGTTAGAAAATTATCAAAGACCTGCTTCAGCTACTCCACTCTGCTCTATTTGTAATCAACATTTGGATTTATTTGATATTTCGCAATAATATTACTGCAAACTAGAACGCTTTATAGAAATATGATTTGAAATTATAGGCTACAATCTAGTGCTAGGTTGGGCTATTGAGAATGCCTGTGACGTTTAGGTTATAAGCGACCACAGCTTTGTTTTTGCAAACGCCCCCATCACTGTCATAAATGTCATACATTAGTAGATTTGTATATCCTGAAAAAATAGAAATAAACTATGTTGTACTGTTTTATTGTACTGAATGAGATGACAAGGTTTAAAAATTACCCTTGGAGTGATTTTAGTTCATCGGTAAGTAGTATAATTCTGTATTTCTGTGTGTAAATGCAAGCTACATTGACAAATTAAGTAATTGTCTTGAAAGACGTATTCGTTTAATCCGTGGTTAAAACTTTTGGGGGAAAGCAATAGACAATAAAAACTATTTTAAGATAAAATCAAATTATTTTTCGGAAATTGTTTAAATAATAATTTAAATGTACTTACGTTTTTAAGGTTCATAGCTACATGGTGAACTAAATAATAGCTATGTAATGGTTTAAATGATTTTATAGTAATCGTGATCATCATTTTAATTCATTATAAAAACCTTGTTGGAGAATGAGGGAATTATTTATGAATTTTCGTATAAGTCTTTTCTGTGCTCTTCTTGTGAAATTATATTTATTCTTGTTTGGATAAACGAATATCAAAACAAATAAAAATAAAGTATATATATTTTTAATGTTAGTAAATGGTTTTGTAGTCGTGCCAAAAATGGGTGTCGCCCTTTGTACACTAAAATAAAAATGGTCATGTTAAGGGTTGTGTAAGTACGGTGTGTGTAAAAGCGGCAGTGCGTGTGCAGGTGATGCGGCTGCTGCTGCAGCTGGGCGGCGACTACTGGGCGCAGTGGGCCTGCCCCGACCCCGCCTCCCCGCGCCGCGCGCCCGCGCACACGCCGCACTCGCACTCGCACACGCCGCACTCGCACACCCCGCGCGGATACTTCTTCTCGCCGGCCGACACCGGGTGCGTGCTCACACACACACACACGCACACACACACACACACACACACACACACACACACACACACACACACACACACACGTGATTACTCCTTTACATTGATGTTCAGATTTACGTTGATAAACATACTGACTATTAGACGTCCAATTGTCGTCAACGGATTTACACGGAACGTGTGTAAATCTATTGACGACAACGAAAACTACTACCTAATAGTCGCGAAAGTAATGTCTTGTATAGCCAGTCGGTCGCTTTTTACGACTTGCCTGGCTGGACAGCACTTGGTCTGTTTTTCAAAGGAGCCAAACCAATAAGAAGGAAATCATCTCGTTGTTTTTCTTGTGTGGGGGGGGGGCATGAAATTATATTTTTTTAATTGAAAACTTTACTAATAAATCACAAAAATTCGAAAAGCGATTTTTGAGGTCCGATGAGGCTGCTCGGTTCGCTACACTAGTCCTTTTTCACTTAAACCACCAGGAACAAGATTTATATATCAGATGGTTTGCATTTGGTAAACAACTATTTACCAAATTTGATATACAGTTCCAACATATTATTATAATATTATAATAGCTGTGACATACATTTTCAGAATATACTTTTTTTTGATAAATAACTATTTACCAATATACTTATGCAAATATGCTTGTCAAATCGAACAGTTTCTGTTGATTACCGTATATTTACATACAGTGTAACACTATTACTCTACTGTTTCATCCACACAAAGCTCTGATTCACTGAAATTACGTGGTATATTGTTAGCATTAGTCACTAAAAGCTAATTTAAAGCAACTACAACAGGCATATCAATCATTTATCTCATCAGCAGGCTTAGGATAAGCAGCGCGATAAAATGTTATTGACCAGTTTTCTCTTCTTATATGTCTCATAATTTCTCTATTCACTAACGCATTTGGCAACTAATGATAACTTTTACTCGACAGTAGTTGTTTCGAAGTCATTTTGTCGATTTAACACTTTGTTAAGATATTGGTAATTGTTTTATTGTTATAAACTTCTATTAATTTAATTTAATTCACTCGTTTTATTATAAGAATTAATTGAGAACCTAGTAAGGTTATTTTGGAGATTTCGGTCCAGTCTATAGACATATGTAATAATGACGGCAGTGCCATAATATAATTATGTGCTAGTCAACATTGGTTTCTCTATTCGAGTTAATTTTGAGTAATTTATCACTGACGTGTTAAATATTTATCGTGGAATGCACATTAGAATAATATCGAGATATTAGTCAAGCTCGAGCAAACGTCACCCTCTCGATCGAGACGTATCTCGTGTTGTTTATCCTAAGCCTAAGCTAAAAGGAACTTTATTTTTATCGATGCTAAAAGACAAGTTGTCAAGAGTGTTGAGGGTACAGAGTGCGGTATACGATTTAATTAACACAGCGTCTTAGAAATCCTTTTTTTTTTAATTAACGTAAAAAACTCATTAGTTTACATACATATTTTTTAGATTTTATAATTTTTACCAATTGACAACATTTCAAAAATATTAAGTCACCAAAATAAAAATACCATTTCTTTATTTTGCTTCATTGTTGTATTACAAGAACAAAAATGAAAAATATGAAGCTGTTAAGGAGGTGTCCAAACTGCGAGACCGCGCGAAAAAAAAACTTCTAAAACATAGAATACGTATTTTTCGTCCGAATTCTATCGAGTGTATGTTAGATGTTTGCGTTAAAAAGTCACAGGAAACTGAAATGTCTTGCTAACATGATTAGTTAACATGTTTTATTAATTTATTTTGTTAGTTTTAGGAGCAGGAGACACGTAAAGACGAAGTGTTTATGTGGATTAGTAAAATCCGTGCGTAAAATAATATTCTTAATAATAACATTATTTGTACTTTTTCTTTTTCAGGATTTCAAGGAAAAAACGCAATTTCTTCTGAAACCAGATCTGTTTGCATTTATTTTTAGTTTCTATATGTAAATTATAAGAAAATAGCTGATTTGAAACAAGATTATTGTAAAGAAAACGGGTGTAATGTTTTCAAAATAAATTTGTATAACACCAGAGATCGTCTTATTTAAAAGTGTATATTGTTCCAAGTAATTTTTATGTTTTAATGTGTTAAAAAATATCTATAATTGACTTGTGCGTAGATTTAATGGAAATTTAGAATTTGTGTAACATCTTTTCATATTTTTGCCGTGTCTATAGAGGAAGAAACTTTTAAATTTTAAATTAGACGATCTCAACATATGAGTTACTATCTAAGATAAACGGCTTAGAAATACAACTCTACATTCTTCTAATCTCAAAGCAAGAAAATGGCCGAGGTGTAACTTAAATACCGTGTGAAAAAATTGTAGTAACTAATATTAATTATTCAAAAAGTATTTATAACGTTTAATATTATACCATACTTAACGCAAAGTAAGATGAGTTTTGAAATCAAAATATTTTGAAAAAGCTGTAGTAACTAATATTAATTATTAAAAAGGTATTTATAACGTTTAATATTATAACATACTTAACACAAAGTAAGATGAGTTTCAAAATCAAAATATTTTGAAAGAGCTGTAGTAACTAATATTAATTATTAAAAAGGTATTTCTAACGTTGAATATATAACATGCTTAACACAAAGTAAGGTGAGTTTTGGAATCAAAATATTTTATTTCAATAAGTATCGTGTCGCTCATACACCTGAAGGTGAAATCAGAAGTACTTTATTCAATAAAACTTTTTACAAGTTATTTTGACACGTCAATGGTGTAGGCAAGATGTAATCTCTCACGATTACCCAATGTCGTCAAATCTCATGGTTGGACTGATGGTCAATCAATTTAGAAATTCATCACAAGTCCAGTCTCGAGCGAATTATGTTTTCTAAAAAGACGGAAAAAATTATTAGGATACCAAATATACCGACGGCGATACTATAAGACTACTCAGGCCAGCGCTGATTTTTTATATCATTGGATAGCAAGCAGAATGCTGCTGGAATGATAAACCATTGTCTATAGAGACTGAAAACACAGACTAATGGGGACTAACAGAAGTCAACAAGTGTGTAGAACAACACAAGTAGGTAATATTTGAGCAACGCACACATAGATGTTATCGCGTCACGTTGAACACACTGTGCCGAACCACTCCAAGATGCGTCCGTGAGCGGTGTCTGTGTGCGTTGCTCAAATATTACTTGTATGGAACATTAACTTCTGTTAGTCTTCAGTATTCGGTGCCGAAAATGTTAATGGGGCGTTGTTATTCGTGTGGCGCGATGGCAATGTAACATGTATAAATCTACCGGCTACCTTACCTGCCAAATCGGATGGTAATGTCAAGTATTGATGCTATTGCGGCAGGAATAGGTAAGATGGTGGGACCAGACCCGGGCGAGACGTTGTGCAACTCAACCACCTAGTTGCGAAACTAGTAGTCACGATGGTAGCGACACTTAAAGCAAATCGTTCGTCATTTACAAATTGCCTGGCAAAATGGCAGATAGTCTATTCCTCAAAGGGTGCTCAGATGCACACAAGTCAGTGGTTCCCAATCTTTTCAATATTACAGATCAAATGGGTTGATTATTGAGGCCCTGTAATTTTAAAACCGTACAAGCTTTACCGTAGCCGAAGCTAATTTTTTTATCAGTCGTGCCTTAGTCTGCGCCATATTTAATTTCGTAGTTTTAGTAGAGAACTTTAGAAAATAATTTCTTCCAGTAAAAATAGTTAAAGAGTTGAATAGCGTTAACAGATGTATGCTTCGACTTCTGATTTCGGATTCGTTATGATTGCTTTTAGTGGAGTTTATATTAATACAAAATAGTTTTATTTTAGTAGAATAACGTATTGTACTTAATTTGTGTGTGTGTTCTTTTTCTTATTAAGTAAGATGACCGAATTAGTTTTTCTTTAATATTATTTACGCTTTGTATATATTTTTGCCAGGTATTTTTTACAAATAATAGCCTTGCCGATGTCACCAGTTATTTAAAAATTTGTCTATGTTGTGCAGAATGAATCAAGTGTTTTCGTATAATCAAAAGACGTAAATGAAGCTGCTATTGCTTAGAAAAATCGATTATTTTTTTTATATCACAAGTTAGCAAACAAGCAGATAGGTCTCCTGGTAGAAAACCAACCATCGCCTATAGACACCAAAGATGTAAATAGTGTGGTGGTAAAAGTTTAATGGCTACCTTACACAGGCGACAGCGACAAGCTCTGACGTTATAGCGGCAGGAATAGGTAAGGCGGTGATACCAGACCCGGGCGAGACAACGCAGTCAGGCGGACCGCGGGGGGGAGGGGGGCAGGGAGGGGCAGCTGCCCTCCCCTGGAATTTGCTTACCTCTCTACTTACTATCTACTGTTGTAGATAAATATATAATAAGATAAAAATATTAAAATAATACAGTTGCCCCCCCTGGCCCATAACCTGGTTACGTCGATGAATGCAGAACTCTCCACTTAGTAACCACGACAGTAGTGACTCGCATAGCCAATCGGTCGCCTTTTATGACCTGCCTGGCAAAACGGCAGTTGACCTACTCTTCAAAGGAGCCCGAGACCAATACCTGTCCGTAAAAAAGGAGTGCGACCTGTGGGCCAATAAACGTTTGCCTATTCTCATAAGGCTTCTAGCATTTATGTAAAAAAGGCATCCAAGCGCCTAGGCCACAAAGTATGCCAAAGAAATTCCAAAGGCTACAATACATACACATAAAAAAACATAACCGTACTTCTAGTGTAGTCTGGTAAAAATACATAAATCTGCAAGTATTTTTGACACTATTTTATCTTCATTTTCAACGTTAAGGTGTTTTACGCAACCTGATTAAATAGTTTTGCCAAATATATAGTAGTTTATATTTTTAGTAATGACGTCATAAAATAGGCTGCAAAGTCTGTACCGTTTGCCTGGTACGGGGAAAAGAAATACATTTATATGACCAATGAGGTATATGGTCCAAGCAAAATATTATTATACGTTGATGTTCCTAAGCTTGGATTACTCGCATTTATTATTATTATTATTTTATTTATTATTATTATTCTTTTGA
This sequence comes from Apodemia mormo, assembly GCA_036924255.1. Taxonomy (NCBI): domain Eukaryota; kingdom Metazoa; phylum Arthropoda; class Insecta; order Lepidoptera; family Riodinidae; genus Apodemia; species Apodemia mormo. The sequence goes on along the minus strand of JAUPFN010000012.1, from coordinate 6,032,522 downwards.
CCGCCCCGTTGGTCGAGTAGTTAGCTACCCTGACTACGCAATCAACGGAGCTCGGGTTCGATCCCCGACGGGGACAAGCACTTGTGTGATGTGCATAAATGTATTTCCGGGTTTGGGTGTTTATTATATATAATCTGGTATTTATATATGATTTTTATGTATTAGTATCGTTGACTAACACCCATAACACAAGCAAATATTTGCTTACTTTGGGGTTAGATCAGTAAGTGTAATTTGTCCCGTGAATATTTATTATTATTATCTCTTTATTTACATTAAATTCTTATTTGATTACATTTATAATTATAACATTATTAAAAAAATACAATATTATAAAAATAAATATAACAAAATAGGTTATCCGCCAGCGGGAACGTTATAGTTAAGCCACCGGTGGTCAAGGTGACAGAGAGAGGAACCTCCTCACAATACGTGCCGTTCCCAATACTGCTGCCTTTTGTATCCGGCCCTTGATCCAGAATTGTAGCGAAAGACTTCTAAGATGCTGCTCAAGACTCTTCGCTACAAGACCGTTTACGGAAACGACTATCGGAACAATCGTTGCTGAGTCCACACCCCACATGTCGGTAATCTCATGAGCTAAGTCTAAATATTTAGTTAGTTTCTCTTTTTCTGCTTTCACGAGGTTATCGTCATGCGGGACTGTATATCAACAATAAATGCCCGGCGCTCTAATCGATCAACCGACAAAATATCAGGTTTATTGTTGGTGATAGTCCTGTCTGTGATGACAGATCGGTCCCAGTAGAGCTTAGCACCACCATTTTCAAAAACTGCCTCCGGTGCGTATTTATAATACGGCACTTCAAAACTTACAAGACCATACCGAAGAGCAAGCTGTTGATGGATAATCTTGGCTACTTGATTGTGTCTATGTAAATACTCTCCATTGGCAAGATGAGAACAACCGGAAATAACATGCCTGATAGACTCACCAGGGCGGTGACACGCCCTACATATGTCGACCGTGCCATCCTTCATGATGTATTTCCGGTAATTATTCGTCTTGACAACTTCATCGGCAATTGCACAGGCAAATCCCTCAGTTCCCCAAAGAGGTCACCGAAACGTAGCCAAGCTAAAGACGCTGGTAAATCAATATCAGGTCCGTAAAGAGCCCGATAGAACCGTCCATGTAACTCCTTACTCTTCCATACGTTCAAGCGGTCCTGAGTGCTAAATACCACTGGTTTATGCCAGTTCTTTCTTGCTAAGGAGAGCGGTGTCAGACCATTATCTACAGCAACGATATCACGATGCATTCCACAGTCAACATGAAGGAAGTATTCCCTAAGATTATACACCTCACGATTGTGTAGGTTTTTGGCATTGAGAAAGCCGCGACCCCCACATTTTCGTGGGATATATAACCTCATTACTGATGAACGTGGATGGTGCATGCGATATGTTGTCAGTAGTTTACGGACCTTACAGTCCAGGGCGTCCAATTCGGTTTGAGTCCACTTTAGTATGCCGAAGGTGTATACAAGCAGAGGCATCACCCAGCTGTTGAATGCACGCACCTTATTACCACCAGACAGAAGACTTTTTAGAACTTTTGTCAAGCGGCCAAAGAAACGCTCAGTCACCAACCGCTTAATGTCCCTATCCTGTATACCTAAACCCTCCGACATACCAAGGTATTTATAAGTTTCGGTTTCAGAGAGAGATCTGAAATACACTGTCTCCGAAAGTTGTAAATTTTCGCTATTTACCGTTTGCCTGGTCTGTATTATATAGTCAGGGTAGCTAACTACTCGACCAACGGGGCGGTCAAAAGAATAATATTAATAAATAAAATAATAATAATAATAAATGCGAGTAATCCAAGCTTAGGAACATCAACGTATAATAATATTTTGCTTGGACCATATACCTCATTGGTCATATAAATGTATTTCTTTTCCCCGTACCAGGCAAACGGTACAGACTTTATTATTATTATTTATTTTATAAATTATTTTATTATTATTATTTTTATTATGTTCCTTTTTAGTAGCTTTTCCCGCGACTTCGTCCGCGTGGAAAAATTTCTAAAGACAGTCCCGTGGTTTTACTCGCATAGTTCCTGTTTCCGTGGGATTTCCGGGATAAAAGCTATCCAATTTCCTTTCTCTGGTCTTAAACTATCTGTATACCACACTTCATCCCAATCGGTTCAGTGGTTTAGACGTGAAGAGGAGACAGATTTACTTTCGCATTTATAATATTAATATGGATTTGTGACATTGAAATATATATATTGTACTGGGCGTAGAGACGAGGCTTTTCGACCTTCTTCCTGAAGTCATTATTTAAAGTTCTATTAAAAAAAAAACGCTGCATGTTTATCAAAACCACATAATACTGAGTAAACTACATGTAATGATAATTTAAAGATTGTTGAAATTGGGGTTATCGTTGAGTTAGCAAAGGTTCCCAAACTTTTTTCTCATAGACCACTCAAAATTTTGCTGTTTCCGGTGGACCGGCTTTAGTGAAAAAAGTGAAAATTGAATGGATAATTAATAAAATTTCTACTTCGCTTACCAATTATGACCCCCATTTTGGTCACGCCAATATGTTTATATTCGATCCCCGTCGAGTTTCCCGTGGACCCCTGAGGGTCCACCTGAACCACTTTGGGAATCAGTGTTAGCAATACAAAAAGTACCAAAAAATACTTTCACACAGTGAATTGATGAACTGGTTTATGCACAATTTTAATGTCTGTCATCTAAGATTGAAAGGGCGTAATTACATCTATGTTTATTTTGGGAAAATCGGACTCTTAAATATTGATATTTGATATATAATATGTTAGCAGTTGTTTCTGGATATTACATAATATTAGATTCCCTAGATAAATCGATTTTCACTATTTTGTTTGGCAGCTCAAGATGAACTTTAATGTTATAAATAAATAAATATCGCTAGACAAAAATCATATAGTAAATAGTGACCGAAACTGGATTTTCAGCCTAAACCGTAACTTCAGCTTATGTTCTAGTTCTGGCCGAAACTGAAACCGTAACATTTTAAGTAGGCATGGGAGTTTTTGGTTTTGAATACAAACTGATATAAATCCGATTTCAGATTTCAAATCGTTTTCAAAATCCGATTTTAGGTATCCGATTTCAATAACTAAATCTTTTTTATAAGGTAGCAAACAAGCAGATAAGACCCATCTGCTGGTCGGAATTCGGTCTGCTTCCACCTGATGGAAAGAGTCAACCATCGCCTATAGACACCAAAGGTTTTAATGGTACGTTGCTATCTTCTGGCGAGGTCTAATGCCACATGCATAAGTTTACCGGCTACCTCACCCTCCAAATCGGAACTCGACAGCGACAAGCACTGACGCTATTGCGGCAGGAACAGGCAAGGCGGTGGTACCAGATCCGGGCGAGACAATGCAGAACTCTACCACCTAGTAAATAATTATTGTATAAATATTAATAAAGTAATAAATGAAGCTGTTCACAAAAATTCAGCTTGTTATTAATGAAAAAAGAAGTTCGTTCGTGGGACCACGGTCATAATTACTGGCTCTACGTCGTTTAGGGTGACATTTCATCTAAGTGCAGCATTATCCATATGTGATATGTCACTTATCTTCACTTGTGTTTTAAGGTCTATTTGTCACTTATATTAGTTACTTGTAGTATATTTCTGTCAATTGTTAGTTATCCATCGATAGTTTTCTCAATTTGGCATATTTCTCTCACTTAGAGTATCTTCTCACCTGTGACGTATTTGTTATTTACGGCGAGTTTTTGCAGTCGTAACCGTCATTTATGGTGTATTCCTGTCACTGTCATTGAGTTTAATGGTGTCTTTATGGAGTGATAACTGTCATCGGTGTGGCATTAATTTGTAAAACATCATTATGTTTATTTATAGCGTTACCTTTATTTTTGGTAGGAAATAAGTTCGTTACCTTAATTTTTTTGTATATATTTGATTTTTTCAGTTAGAAGTACTTTTCCGTTACGTGACGTCACGACACCGCCTACAATGGCCATAGAGGTCGGTTTGATGTATTATTACATTAATATAGTTCATGTGTATACGCTGCAGTTATTTTACGTTAAGATAATTAATAATAGAAAAAGATATCACTGATATCTTGAAAACACATAGCGACAATTCCTAGCATAGAACAATTTCAACATTTGTATTTTGATATTGTACACGATATTGGAATACCTGTTATGGATTCGAATACGCAAATGTGTGAATCGTGTCGCCTCTTTATCGTAGTCATAACTAAAAACTTATCCAATCCCAGTGATATGTTTCTTGGTTGTGACGTCACCAAATGAAACGACATGATGCGGTGAATCATTTTGTTTACTTCAACACTAGCTGTGTTTTAGAGTAAGAATTTCTGCTAATTTAATATTAATCTTAGAACGTATGTCTACGTATTTTTCTCTAGTATTTAATATTTTAATGCTACAACTGTTTCCTAGTCAGAGACTAGTAAGTAATATGTATTTTTATAGTAATATAATTACATTATAGTATTTAGTATATATTTCAGATTGTACGATATACAATAAAATTGTACAACTTAATGTACAAGAGCAAATTTCGCTACGTTATAATCAAACTTCATTGCAGCAAAAAAACATTGTATTTATTTTGTTTACTTTGACGTTAATAAAATCACAAAAAAACATTTTGGGTTTTACTTATTTAAAGGGTTGAATCTCCAACAACTATCTTCCATTTCTTAGCGGTTGTCGTTTTTTGAACTGAAATTCCGTAGCGCGCGTTTAACGGATGGGAAATCGTCCAATCGAAAGTGTTCGCTGTAGTAGATCACTGCTATGCATTATTGTGGTAATGTCTTTATGTCTACACAGACAGGGGACTTTTGCCCGCAGAGAATAAAATTCGCTGAATCGTAAAAAAAATTCCGCTGAGAACTTGTCACAGACTGGACACACACACGGTGTGCGATCATTTGTAAAAGGAAGTTAACTGAAGCGCACGTTATGGAATTCTTATCTGTTATTCTGGAATATTATGGAATATTCTGAGATTAACGGCCGGTTTCTGAGACGCAAATATTTTTTTAACAAGCAATTAATCTATGTTTAACATCATTTTTACAAGCAAGTTGTCTATTAAACAGAGATTAATTGCTTCTTAAAAAAATATTTGCGTCTCAGAAACCGGCTGTAAGTTATGTTATAGCTAATTAAAATCAAGTTTAAGAAATAGCATTGCATTGGTCCAGAAGACTATCAACAGTAGCTTTAAAGGAAATCACTCGAGCGCTCAACGCAGATTTAAGTTCTCTGTGTGCGTTGCTGCTCCTTGCCACGTTAGTTTTATTGTTTCGGGGACTCCCCTGTACTTTTGTCCTATCCGGTCATTCGACTTCCTCGTTTATTCAGAGGACATTTTATACGGGGTACTTTTGAGTCCTCTGTGTGTTATTCGATACAATTTATTAGGGATAAGAGGTCTATATTGGTGGATAAAGCAGTACCCCGTGGATAGTCCCTCGTCTGCGCAGGCCTTTATTACCATTTCTTCATAGTGCTTGTTACATAATAACTCATAATATGTGGTATACAGTGAATTACAAAAATCCTGATCGACCGGGTAGGTAGGTCGATGACAGTGTACAATATATAGTGAAACGATGATTTATGAAAATAGATATGTATATGTTTATAGCATTCAATTTTTCTAAAATTTAGCATATATGTATTTTAAAGTGGATCACCGTGTCCCGTCGGCGTAGCACGACTTTAAGTCTTAACCGCCTTCAATGTATAGGGCTAGGAATTCAAAAACATCGCATTTTACGAAGACATACATGTACCATTTTATGTTGCCACGATTAATATTTACTAGCAAAAAGCAGAGCTTTGTAAGGGCTCGCAAAGTTATACTACCTAGTAATATTGTTAGGAAAGTATTTTTATGAGAATTACATATTTTAATGTATGGACTTTATTTATAATTATCTAACCTAAAAAACAAACATATTCGCACCAAAAACGTCGCCCTGCTTTGGTCTAGGAGGGTGCAGGAAAATAAAACCAATATAGTTATCAATGTTATCTACACAGAACAAATATAAAGATTATCTATTAAAATTTTACGCTATATTTTCTGGTCTACCTAAAATATACTCGTAGTACGGTCTACCTATATAATATGTAGCAATTTAAGATCCATCTCGCGCCACCACTTCGCTCTTAAAGTCTAATATTGATAGAAATCAATTTTTATTTATGGTAACTTACTTGCATAGAATAATAACGCATAGAAACCGAGTCGACCCGCGCAATATTAAGCCATTTCAAAGAAGCCTGAAAAGGCCTCTTACGTTCGCCGGCCCCTCAGGCATGCGACACGTGCCACGCGGAGTACAGCTCTCGCAATTTCAAAAAATGTGAGTTACTGTGTGGTGAAATGCTGTCACCGTGCTTCACAAAAGCGTATTTAGGACTTGAAGATAACATTTTACCGATAAAAACTACTTGGCATCGGATATTTTTGTATAAAATCCAAACAAATAAATCATAAATTTTTTTTTTTTTTTTTATATCATAAGATAGCAAACAAGCAGATGGGTCTCCTGATGGAAAGAGTCAACCATCGCCTATAGACACCAAAGATGTTAATGGTGCGTTGCTATCTTGTGGCGAGATCTAATGCCACATGCATAAGTTTACCGGCTACTTTACCCTCCAAACCGGAACACGACAGCGACAAGCACTGACGCTATTGCGGCAGGAATAGGTAAGGCGGTGGTACCAGACCCGGGCGAGACAATGCAGAACTCTACCACCTAGTAGCCACGATGGTAGTGACTCGATAGCCAATCGGTCGCCTTTTACGACCTGCCTGGCAGAACGGCAGTTGGCCTATTCTACAAAGGAGGCCGGGACCAACACGGCGGAAAGAAAATATCTAAGTAGAACGATATTCAAAATGTTGCCAGCCAAAGGGAAAAATATTCTACCACGTATTTGTTTTTACCTATTTTCATTATAATTAATAATATGTGTATTCCTATTTTATGTGCGATATTACATAGCCTGGACTTTGCTTTTGCATAAAAAATAGTTTTTAAGTGTTGAGACTCACCCATTATACTGACACAAATATTACAAATCCGTTTGTCAGACCAATATTATGAAGCATTTATTCGTATATAATGAGGACTTTTAGAAGACAAAAAAAAATGTTCCAACTAGCATTCTAGATGCCACAGTGACCATTAGAAAAAAACTCTGTCACTACCAAAGTCATTTTTTTTTAAATTTTCTTATTAAATAATATGCCATCTTACTGCATTATTTCGTATTGCTTAGTGTCAAGTAGTTTTATTAGCGATATTTTCGACTTTTATCCACGAAAACATGTAGGGTAACGTGCCCTAAAATCGGTCTGCGCCTAATGTTGACCTCCTAATATGTTTATACTGATAATTAAGCTAATATTCCACATAACTTTTAAGAACGCGGGCAAGACTTCATACATCGTTTTTTAATTATTATCTTAAAGTTTAATGTGTTTCTTAAGATTCTATATCAACTGCTTAATTTATCCGCATTTAATAAATATTTTTTTAACTTGGGGAATAGTAGTTAAATAAAGTTGGAATTTAGGTAAGGTTAACGTAAGCAATCAGTTCTCTCCTTAGTAGTCTTTATTTGATACTTATAATGAAAATTATAATATATAAACTTATTGCTGTTTTAATGAAAATGTAAATTAAGTTTTATACAATGATAACACTTAAATTTGATGATAGAATTCAATCAAATTAAAGTCTCAATATTTTTTATATAATTGTTCCTAGCGATATATTTTATTTAATTGATTTAACAATCGTAGAAAATTATTCTAGTTTTATTCTAATAGTGAAAAATAAAACTTTGAATATCAAGTGCCTTTAAATTGTTTCCTTTCTTACACTACAACTTAATAAAAATAAGTACCCTAAAATAGTTATATTGAAGATTATTTGATATAGACAAAAAATAATTTATATAAATCGTTTTATTTAAAAAAATATCACAATATTGAATATTTAATGCTCATTTCTCTTAATTTTGAGGACCAGCAAGTAGCGATCTAATGTAATTTTTACATATCAAATTTTTTCTGCGTAGTTTTAAAGAGGCTAAAATATCAGTTTATTTTATTTATTTTATGTCTCAAAGAAAGAGACTCAATCATTAAAATTGGTGACCATTTAGATTTTTTCTTTTACAGTTTTTATCAAATTAAAAAGATCATTTAAATACATACCATAAAAAATTGAGGGCATATTATGTTTACAAAAGTTATTTAATAAAATTAAAGTAAATTTTAATGCAAAGTCAATACCTTATTTCAATTTCAAACATCCTTTACTGGCTAACATTAGAGAAAAATGGGGCTGAAATTAGGGAAAAATTGACCGACAATAGAAAAGAAACCAGGATAGAGAGGGTCAATCATTTAAAACTTAACACGTTTACATATTTTTATTTCGTTGTTGAAATCAATTCGAAACATCAATAGTGTAAAATTTAAATATTGATTAACACGAAAAAGAAAATTAATATTTTCTTCCCGATAACGGTTTAAGCCTAATAGGGTCCGAAAGTTATGTATTTGGTTAGGCGGCCGAAATTTGGCTATTTTACCCTATAAATTTCTACATCACTGAGATTAATTTTAATTTTTAAAATTTTAAATAAATAATTTGATTATTAAGTATACATATTTTCGTGTCACAATTTGCACAAAAACGAAAAAATCCAAGGTGAAATAGCTTTGGAACGTAGAATTATAACACGTAGAAACCGAGTGGGCCGCGATGTTTTAAGCCATTTCAAAGTAGCCTTAAAAGGCTACGCATGCGCTTGCCGTCCGCTCAGAATCGCGATACATGTCATACGGAGTGCAGGTCTCGCAATTCGAAAAAAATATGACTTACTGTGTTGTTAAAGGCAAAAAAAGACAAATAAAATAAATGCTGAATTATCAAAAAGTACCCTCGAGCTAAACTATTTTCATAAGACTTAGTATAAATAATAGTTAAAGCAAATACAATAATTAATTTTCTTAACATTAAGGTCTAACTAAAAATATCGTGCGCAATTTTTTTTCCACAACTAGCAACTGTATAGTGATAAGTTAAGTGTTTCAAATTATCTATTTTTAGTCGATTTACATAACAGAAAAATTATAAATTGTAAGTATTTACCTGTGAAATGTTCACTTTTTTTGTTTTTCTAAGGTGTTAAAACACTTCTTTATAATGCAATAAGTCATTTCGAATTATTTTTCGTAAACTGTGTCCGATATAACCTGATCTTATTAAGCATTGACAACTCGCAAAACGAATTGAGCCGTTTCTGGTTCAGTTTTATTTACTCGTTTTTTGTGGTTTCTAGGCGTTATTATTCTAAGATCAGAACCAAAACAGTTGCGGACGCTATGTGGTGCTCAAGTCGTGCACAGAGCCAATAGTAGCCAATATAGTACGTTTAGCTTAAAATATTTAAATTTTTTAAGTTGATTTAAATAAATACTTGATTAATAAGTATCTTATTAATTTTTACCTTAAAACTTTCGTCTATAACGTAAGTATTGTTTCTGCTTGCCCACCCATTTGCTAATTTTCAAGATAGTTTAAGGTTTAGAACCATGGCAAGATTTGTATGAAAGTTAAAATAAAAAAGGTTCCAAGGTAATAGCTTTGAACAAACATACATACACATACACGCACACAGACATACACATAATAACACACAAGTATTTGCCAAGCAATGTATTTCAAACATTTGTATGATATAGGATAATATATTAGTAGATACATATCAATAAGGTTTTTTTTGTAAGAATTACTTCAATCACTGTTTTTATAACTTAACGTAAATTCGTATTGACCATATTTTTTATTTACGCTCGGTGCCGGTTGGTTACCGCTGTTTAATTACTGAAATTTAAAAAAAAATCTTGAGAACCTCTAAAACATTTTCCTGTAATTCTACTCATTTTACCTCACCAGAATAAAAATTGTAAGTTCTAAATTTTCTATATGACTAATAATACTATTGGAAAGACAGACAATCTTTATTTCAGTGAGGTAAAAATATTTTAAATCACAAATAAAAGCACAAAAGCTAAAAAATATAAGGTTAAATAGCTTTGGAATCATCTTGAGAACATCTAGAATATTTCCCGGCATTTAACATATTTTACCTAACCGAATAAAAAGTGTAAGTTTCAAGTTTATACTAAATGATTAATAATGTTATAGTATGAAAGATTATTTGTATACCGGTCAGGTAGATATATTTTAAATACCGTCTTGGGAAAATATTTATTTACTTGCAACACTATTCGAGTCTTTGGAGTCTTTGTGTGCGTGACGACGCAAGTGATTACACGAAGCTTACACGGACATTGACACGGTTTTGGCCTAAAATATGAACGAAGCGTTGAATGCAATTATCCCTCTAAGCGTTATTACTCTATGCTGACTTGTAAGAGTTTCCAATTCACGGGCTCAGCTAGTATTTAATAAATATCGTATCTCTCTTCATAATAATTTTTTTTTTGCTATAAATGTATTTTTTATAGTCCTTTATTTTTGTTATCTGTAAGACTAAATATGGGAAGAAATGTATGACTTTGGTTTTGTATTAAAAAGTTACTCGACGGCTATAATAATATATATATCAAATATAATACGGCAAGATTTCACAAGAAACTGTTTGTTCCGGCTAATCTCTGGAACTACTGGACCGATTTTGACGGGACTTTCATTGGCAGATAGATAATGTCACAGGGAGTAGCTTAGGCTACTTTTATTCGATGTTTTTCCACGCGGACGAAGTTGCGGGCTCAGCTAGTATTGAATACATTTCGTACCTCTCTTCACAATAATTTATTTTTTTAACTACAAATGTATGTTTTATATTCCTTAAAAATCGCTTGTTAGAGGTTTAAATAAAAACTTACATTTAACCACAAATATATTTTGTTGTAAGACTGTATTTTTATGTTACTTGATATAATATATAGCTATACGTAAATTGCTATGTTCCCTTAGGAAGATAGGTTCCGATATGATTATTTTGTGATACCATAAAGAAAACAAATAATAATGACGAATATTTTGACACTTCAAGAGTTTTTTCTCAGTCACCTCGCACCCATAGCATACACGGGCCTATAAGGTCTTTTCAGGTCACTTCATTGCTCAAAATATATGGAGTCTAAGACAGATCTCTTCCCGATCACCCCGTACCGTGCGTACTTAAAACATACACAGACTTTTACAAGTCTTTTTCGGGTCACTTCGATGCTCATATTGAGTCTAACAGATCTTTTCCCAATCACCCCGTACCGTGAATACCAAAAACATACACACAAAGACATTTTCATCAGTCTACACTTGGTTTCCGAAGCAGCGATCATCTAAAGACAAGTCTAAAATAAACTTGGTGATGATGCTAGCGAGAAAAGCGTCAGTCGTTATTTTGTCAAAGAATAATGGTTGTGCTTTTATTTTTGTGTAAAATGCGCGCCAAAGTATCTAATGACTGAAGAAGAGTGTAAAGGAATCCTCCCTCCTGTCATTGCCATTCTTCTGTTACACTTCATGTAAGTTTATAGGAATTTAACCATTTGAAAACCAATAGACATGTGTTTATATAAACAAAATTTAAAGGAAAAGTGGTTAAGTATATTTGACTTACTTCTCTCAAAGTATATCTTCGTAGCGTTCGTTGTCAATTCCATAAAGTTTAAATCCTTTTAATTGCATTGCCACTAGCGTGTTTGCAGACTGAGCGCTTCATGCCAACGGTGCTAGATTTGACTGACTTGCAAATGTTAAAGGAGTTCCTGCTAAGGTTAGTTAGTTTGGAGATGGGCGTGCCCTGCAGATATTCTAAGAAAGCTCATAGTCATAGAGACCATGGAACATAGAACAAGAACTTGTTTTCTTTGTTTCATGATAGAGACACATCTACCAAATGAGCCACTCTACCTTAAGGTCTTTTTTTACATGAGATAGCTTAAGGGTATTGCAATTTAATTATTTTAAATGCTTACCAACCAGGCACTCTCGAATGTGCTGCAGTGTTGTATTGGTAATAAACATGATCGACACGTTATAGAACGCTGCTACTGAGTTAGTAGTCACCAAATTCTCTTACCTTTCACTAGATGCCTACTAGTAATGAAGTTAGTATTTTTATATATCAAATGATATCAAACAAGCAGATGACTTCTGATGGAAAACAAAACCACCGCCATATAGACGTCAAAGATGTTAACATCGCATTGCTATCCGTGTGTCAGGATGGCAACGCCACATGCATAAGTTTACCGACCTTACCCTCCAAACTGGAACACTACGTTGACTAGTGTTGACGCTAGTGCGGCAGGAACAGGTAAGGCGGTGGTACCAAATACGTTGCGGAACTCTACCACTTAGTAGTCACGATGTGGTAGGGATATATTTAGGCAATCGGACACCTTTTACGACTAATATATAATTAAAATAATGTGGCTACTGTTAAGCGGTTAATTGAAGAAAACCCCCGGATTACCTATGAGACAATTCGAGGACTATTGGGGATTGATATGAGCCAAATTCAGAAAATTTTAAACGAAGAATTGAAAGTTCGGAAACTTTGTTGTCGTTGGATCCCTCATGAACTGTCAGCGGAGCAGAAGCGGGCGCGCGTGGAATGGTGCTCACAGATGCTACTGAAGTACGACCACGGACATCCTAATGCTGTTTATGACATTGTCACAGGAGACGAAACGTGGATTTATTGTTTAGAACCCGAAAAAAAACAGCAATCTTGTGAATGGGTGTTTGAAAATGAAAACAAGCCAACAAGAGTGAGACAGGCGAGAAACATTGGTAAAAAAATGATCGCGTTTTTTGTTCTTAGCTACGGGTCCCATCTGTACAATTCCACTTAAAAGATCAAAAGAGTGTTAATGCCGAGTGATATTCTACCATTTGTTTACCCAGGATTTAGAAAGTTCGCGAAATACGATCCAAAAGCCGCATTCTCCTACACCATGATAACGCTTTTTCACACACGGCCAACAAAAAGTCATGTTTAGCTTCCGAAAAAGTACATCTCGTCACTCATCCTGCGCATAGCCCCGACCTAGTACCCTATGATTTCTGTATTTTCCCCAAAATCAAAGATTTGATGAGAGGTTTTACTTTTACCAACTCCGTAGAGGCAATGATAGCGTTCAATCAGCACGTAGAAAACATGCCTTCAGATCTGTGGTCCTCCTGTTTTAAAAAATGGTTCGATCACATGAAAAAATGTTTAAAATGTAAAGGAGATTGTTTTGAAAAGCAATAAACATAATATTTTGGTTATAACATGTTGTTTTTTTAAGTTACGCAAAACTTACAGTGTGACCTACGTAGTAGTCATGGTGGTAGTGACAAATTTGGCCAATTGTTCATCTTTTTCGAACTGCCCAGCGCAATAACATGATTTGGGAAGAGGATTCTTCAACAAGAGCCGATCCAGCCTTCGGTTCAGGGGGGTTCATATTTTGAGGTTCAGTCATGATAGGCTATAATCCTTATCTAATTCTAATAAATCCTTACCTAGACCCCTACCCAGGGGGGTCATGACCCCCCTCTGGATCCGCCCTTGAGTACCACCTGGCGTAGAAGTAATTTCGAAAGTATTTGGCAACCTTAGCCTACGTCCGCACAGACAAGCAGCTTTCTTAGCGCCTAGAGCCTAGCTAGTGGCTTAGTAAAACGAAAGTTCTAGAATATTCGCAACCGGTCGCACTGCGCGCTAGACGCCTAGATAATTGCTTAGAACCTATGAAAGTAAACAAACGTTTTGGTTTTTTATCGTGAGTCGCGAGGCACTAGCTGCTAAGCAAGCCGCTTGTCTGAGCGGACGTAGCCTTAGTGGCAACTAAGTGACGACTTAGTGACAACCATAGCCAATCGGTCGCCTTTCACGACCTGCCTGGCAGAACAGCAGTTGGTCTATTCTTCAAAGGAGCCCGGACCCAACACGACGAGGCATTTATAATATTAAAAAAGTAGGAAATACGTAACGCCGTAATAAAAATTGCTTCACAAGTCGGTTCAATTGAATAAAATAAAAACTGTTGAAAATCTCTTATTCTCACCAAAGATAACAGAAAATATTATATCAGGACTATTTTCTCTATGCTTAGACCGTGAAAATGTTGTCTAAAATTATTGGACTTGTCACATCGCAGTTATGAAAAATAAAACCAGGCAGTTTTGTTTTCTTTGTTTATTGACAAAAAATAAATTGAGCAATTAAAAAACAATATAAATTAGGATAAAATTCGTTTTTAACCAATATAATATCTTAGCTTTAATGCTTAGCACACATAAAATAAATGACTTAAATCCGTACAGCTCTAAAATTATGCTTTCAATATAAAATGACTAAATATTTAAACTTATTTTAATATAACAAACACTCTGGATATATGATGAATTAACAATACGAAGAAATTGTATTTAAAAAAATGCAAATGGAATTATAATTATACCTCAAAGTGGACTTCATATGTGTAATATATAAAAGTAATGATTAATTTTATTTTTATTGAATTCCTTCGGACGAAATTAGAAATAGGGTCAACAAAATGAAAAAAAAAATTAAAATTAGGCATTAAATTGTTGATTTTACTTTTTACTCTCAAAATTTTTACTTTGTTTCACTTTGATTACAGCTTACTTTGAATTTTACTACAATATAAGTAATATTTCACATAACATGTAGAGGTGGAGTACGAGTATTATACAAATATACTTTTAAAACTAGTTTCTGCGGATCACGCCAAGTATAATTGATAAATAAACGAGCATTACATGTTATATCATAAATATACCTTGTCTGGTGATGTTCTGTCATAATTATACTTTGATTGGTGATGTTTTATCATAATTATACTTTGATTGGTGATGTTCTATCATAACTATACTTTGAGTGGTACAAAATGACTTACTCAACTCGACTTTTTTTTTATTCGTCCGACATTCAATGAACAGATCCTGAGAAGGTGAAGCGAATAATGACTCAGAATAATAAAATAGCAGCTGTTACAGTTGAGAACAAATGTTACATTTTTATCACAAAAAAATATCAAGATGTTATTTGGGAGTGAGGAAGTCCTTAAGCGCACTTCGCTAACATTTAACCAAGTTCAAATAAGAAAAATACAGACTAAACCTCTGTCCCTTTATATATATATGTGTGTAAATAAATGTATATTTTAAAGATACGTTTGATTGCACATAAAAACAATATGTAATATATTATGCTAATATATTTTAACATACAAAATTTCTACTTAGTCTAAGGTTTAGAAAATGCCACGGGAACTAGCCTATCACTATTAAGTTTATCAAATCAGAATCACTACATAGTACATGATATATTAATTCTAATATTCTTATTCTAAATACCTTCTTTGGTTTAGAAGTTTGACCAGGCACGCACGAAATATTATCATAGCAATATGAACGAACCGTCATAATTAAATAATTGTATAAGAACTTCGACAGCTTTATGATGTGTGTAATTAAATGTACTAAGCAGACAACTTTTATCATAAAAAATATTTTGTATCAGTATAAATAAATACCGTTACGCGTTTTTTTTTTTATATCATAAGATAGCAAACAAGCAATTGGGTCTCCTGATGGAAAGAGTCAACCATCGCCTATAGACACCAAAGATGTTAATGGTGCGTTGCTATCTCGTGGCGAGGTCTAATGCCACATGTATAAGTTTACCGGCTACCTTACCCTCCAAACCGGAACACGACAGCGACAAGCACTGACGCTACTGCGGCAGGAACAGGTAAGGCGGTGGTACCAGACCCGGGCGAGACAATGCAGAACTCTACCACCTAGTAAAGCGTTAGAGTAATATTGCGAATAATCTAGAAAAGTGAAGAATGAGAACATCAGAAAAATGTAGAAGTAAAAGAAAGAGATAGCTGCTTCTATCGATAAAACAATAGCTACCGTTACCCAAACAGCTATGCCATAATTGACCTTATCGTATTAAACATAAGGGTGAAAATAGGGTGTACTATTACTTATTTACTTCTAAATTGTTTACGAGTCATTTTCGGAACTTTCGAGAACATGGTCGAACTTTACCTTGTGTATAAATAAGGACTGTTGGCGAATAGTGAGTCAGTTTTATAAAGCGATTCGGAAGCGATAGTTCGGACGATCAGTGTGAAGCAATATAGTACAGTGAAAAATGTGTTAGTTTAGTGATTCGGTTTAGTCGGATAGTTCTAGTGGGAATATAGGACAGTGCTATTAGTGTTAATCAGTGCGTATTTATTTACGTATTATTTTGTGGTGTACCGTACATTTGTGTAGTGAATACGCGGTTTATTTATAAGTGGTATTTTATTGCACAATACGAACTCTGAGTTCGTAGCAGTAATTATATTTTTGGAATATCAAAGTATTTGACCCCAGACCCTAAAAGACGAGCTTTGGCTTCACACTTTGTCTGCAATTATTTTTATAATCTATTTGGAGGGTTGATTGTTCATTCAAGGCGAACTTGCCTGTCATTATTTTTTAAGTTTTTCTTCGCGTATGGTGTGGCGTTAACTTGATGGCTCATTATCATAAAAAAATCATGTAAAAATTAATAATTTTAGTATATATTATTGACTTATACTCGGAATTACAATTAACACGTCAAACGTGTTACTTATTATTTTTGTGGCGACTTATGTTCATTTTACATTCTAACAAATAGTGAAAATAATAGCTTATATAATAATTTTTAGATAGAATAATCATGAGATTATTTGTCTTTTTGTCTAATCTAAATTAAATTACATACAAAAAACCCTGATTTTACCTAAAGGAACTTATGTCAAAAACTAAAAAAAATAGTATCTACATAATAACTTGTTTCAAAATTTCAAAAAGTGATGGGTGAAAATGCTTTCAAAACCATGTAATAGTAAAATGCATTAATAAATGCTGAATTTTTTAGACTTAATTTATGTACCTATACTTATTGTAATATAAAAATAAATGAAGGAATTTTAAACTCAGAAAAACGTTATGGAGAAAAATCACAATTATATTATTCTTAGGGGCGGGACGGGTTTGCATTTATTGGAAATCGATTTATAATATGTCGTACTCAAGGTGTATAGGTATCTATACACCTTGAGTACGAGGAATTCCTGTAGTTAAAAATTATATTCCGTAATATGTGGTCTAGTGGTCCAGCGTTGGCGTTGACCACATGAGGACCCGGGTTCGGTTCCCGGGTCGGGCACATAAGAAAGTGTTTTTTCAGTTTTCTTGTTGCCCGGGAGTTTCAAAGTTGCCCGGGATTGGAAAGTGCCTGGTTGGCGATAGGCTTGACACCTATCACATTTGTGGGACCAAGTATCTTCGGCTAATCGTGGGTGTTGTTGTTGTGCCTCTGCCTACGCCTTCGGGGATATGGGCGTGAAGATACTTTCCGTAATTTCTTTGATTATTAATCTAAGATGATAAAAATTATTTTTGTTCATTGTTTTCAAACATAATATAACCTAGAATTAAACAATCTTTATTCTGTCCTATTCAAGATTCATTGATATTATACAACTATTTATATATCGCCCTCGCCAGAAGCTTACATTTATCAATTATGCAAACAGAAATATAAAATAAACTATCAAATCAAAAACATATTATTTACAATAATTATAAATAGCTTTATAGTATAAAATTTTGTCTTTACAAGCTTATTTGGTATTTAGATAAAGCTTGGTTTACATTACACGAGCAAGTAATCATATAAGCTGACAATAGCTTTTTATTGAGAGCACTTGTTCCGGCGCGTTCAGAGCGCTTAGGGCCGTCGTCTTGTTTCTTTAACTGTAGTATATGACAATATATACATTTTTAAACATACGTGAAATAGAAGTTGAAAGAATCGGACTACATTACAAATCACGAACATCGCTAAATATAAAAGATGGAGTAGCAGTTACATTGTTACAATATAAGCAAATGGCCTCTGCATACCATGCATCTCTTGATTTTATACAAATATCGGAAAGTCTAACACAAAACATGTTCCAAAATAGTATACGGCCAATCAAAAGCTTGTACTATTTAAATTCAATTCTACATCTAAAAGTAAAAAGTCACTTTCTAAAAATTAAGTCACAAATATAATCGCTATTTGCTAAAGTTAGTGGTGGTTGGGATATATAGGATGATTGATCAATTCAACTTTCAACAAAACTTTAACTTTGTATAATGGTCATGATGCAAAATTATTGAATGTATGTCTCGCGCAATGTAAACGTCGCCGTGTGACTAGAGGCAGGAATGTTTTACCGTTCGCCGGGCACGGTAGGCGTGTCGTTGTGCCTGGCCCCGTAGCCTGTGGCGATGCCGTAGGGCCGCAGGTGGTAGATGAGGTAGTCCAGCACGTACATCTCCTCCGGCTCCACGTAGTGGAATGACACCGCGTGGTCCGAGCAACAGTCTAAGCCCTATTATTGGAAAACACCACACTTATGTTATCTATTTACACACATACATATCTTTACCTTTTTTAATAGTTATTTTATAGTTGCCCCCGCAAACGCGCATGTAGTGCACCTGATGGTAAGTGATCACCGCCGCCCATGGACAACTGCAATACCGGGGGTCTTACAGCTGCGTTGCCGGACTTTTAAGAATGAATAAGCTCATTTCTTGAAGGTCCCTAAGTCGTATCCGTTCGGAAACACCCCCGAGGGTAATTGATTCCACAAAGGAGTAGTGCGAGACAAAAAGTGTAGACAAAAGCGCACGGTTGTGGATTTCCAGACATCGAGGTGGTGAGGATGGAACTTTAAATTAAAAAACCTCCAGATCTCTTTTGGAGTAGGCCGAGAGAATCGATGTGATCGTGACACATCTATCAATTCATGCATTTTATCTTCCAACCCCTCTCACATTCCACGTGCCTATTTGTCACTCGGCACTCCTTGACTTGCCTATTCGGGCCTGGCGTGATATATGGCGGCCCCCATCGCCGCATTTGCCACTTTTTGTACCACCGGGGGCCGATCAACTCGCGTCGTCTCCAGGGAGTGCCCACACTACTTTTTCGGGCCAGAATTGCAGTGCAGTGGGCTGACAGGAATCGCAATTATTATTTTATTATAGCAGTGGAATTGTTTTCTTCTTTCGATATAACAATTATCAGTTGCTATTAGTCTGATGTTAGCTTAAAATTTAGGCTACAAACAAACGCGCTCGAGGCAGCTCCCAGCGCAATAACGTCAGTGTTTGTCACTGTCGTGTTTTGGTTTGCAATGTAAGGTAGCCGGTAAACTTATGCACGTGGCATTACCATCCCGCCACATGAATAGCAATGCACCTTTATTTTTGAAATGATTTACATTTGACCTTGCGGGTCATTACTGTGACACCATGTCTCTTTCCATCAGGAATCATCCGCTTTTTTTTTATCTTATGGCACAAAAAAGCTTTTATATTTCACATTTTTATTATAGAATAGAGGATAAACGAGCAAGACGGCTCAGCTAACGATAAATGTTCACCACCACCACCGCAGTATTCCATAAATATACTACCAGAGGTGTTGCTGGTTCTTTAGCCGGTGAAGAACCAAGGAGGCCCGATCGAGCCGCGCCGATATTTTATGGAGTTCGGTTGACTCTAATAAGCCTGATCAAGCCGCCGATTTTGAATCTTCAAAGACGAATAATACAGACTATTTTGGTATGAAGAATCTGTGTGGCTTACGCTCTTTGGTATAAACACTTAATCATTCATTCAAAATATTCAAATTGTCTATGATTATTTTGTGTAACTATGAGCGACGGCATGACCGTTGAAAGCGCGCAAACGCGCCTTGTCTAGTAATTATTTTTATTTTATTTATTGCCTAGTAATTAGTATATTGTTATTTTCTTTTTGTCGATTCTGTGTGTTGTGTACAGTAAAGTATATTATTATTATTTTTTAATTTTGATTTTTCTTGGGAGTCGAGCGGTTAAGATTAAGTATACACTTTTCTTAAAGGTTCCTAAGTCGTATCTATTCAAAAAAACTAGCGTTTTAAAATTTAAATTAAAAACCGCGATAACGCTCTAGACTGTGGCATCTCAATGACATCACACCGTGGTAATATTCACATCACATACTCTGTGGCTTGTATGAATCTGACATCAAAATGACGTTTTATCACGGCATCATGTAGCACTTCCAGATATGCGCCCTGTTACGTGAATTAACGTCTATTTGCCCGAATCTATATCCTAAAAATAGTATTCATCCTTATTTTTTATAATAAATATTTTAATTTTCTATTACTTACATACACCGACCACACAGCCCATAGAGGCCTTATAACAGGCGAATGGCTCTTGACAACACATCTGACTTATAGTTCCGATATAAATATCCACGCGGAAGTAATCAGTGTCGACCAATCAGATGCTCAAGAAAGATAGTGATGTACATCACTCTTTCACTGTGGCATTGCGTTACCCAGTCACGGCGTTGCAACTCCGCTTTGTCTTACCTCAGCTAGTCGCCAGAATGCATTCAATACGGAAAATCAAATGTTGCGTCTATGGTCTGTGTGGTCGGTCCTTACATATCATAATTAATTTTCATTTATTCATAATTAATCATTAAAAACTACAATACATCCGATTCATTCTCAGTGGGCACAAGCCTATTGGTTTCACAGAGGAGCCAGTAATGCAAGGTAAAATATAACAAAACTGCAAAGTTGTAAATTTCCACACATGAGTGATGAGGAGAAAACTTTGAAACTTGACGTGATTATATGATATAAAGAATGCTATCTCACCTCGTCCGTTGGATAATAAATGTACTTCCAATACCAGAATCCCTTGTCCTTGCTGGGGAACAGGTGGGATTTAGGGACGAATGGGAAGAAACGACCGCGGTGCATCGAGTCTCTGGAATCTTGCGCCTTCACGCCGATGTGGTCCAAGCAGATACCTGGTTAGGAAACAAATTGTATGAAACATATATACAGCTGAATTAATACCATCCTTTCCTTTCAGCCAAACTTCGCACTATCATCGTGACTTTTAGGATCTCCTAATGGAAAGCCTCCTTTCCTTTCAGCTAAACTTCGCACTACCATCGAGACTTTTAGGATCTCCTAATGGAAAGCCTCCTTTCCTTTCAGCTAAACTTCGCACTATCATCGAGACTTAGGATCCCCTAATAGAAAGCCTCCTTTTTCCTGCCGTAATAGCTTCGGTTTTAAAGGGTAACGTAGCTTGTAAACTTGTGCATATGGCATTGCTATCCCACCACACAGATAGCAATGTACTCTTAACATATTAGTGCTATGCTATTCATAGGCGATGGGTACTTTTTTCGTCATCCGGCCACAAATAACCGGCCAAGTGTGTGTCGGGCCACGCGCACTGTAGCCTGCATCCGTAGTTGCCCATCACAATAATGTGGACTAAGAAGACTTTTCTACTTATTTAACTTATTTAACGATAAAGACATCCATACTACAGGTGTACCGCGTGTTAAAACTTTTCTAAATACATTTTGTAAGTTAGTTGATTATTATTCGTAAACATGTGAAGTCTACTTAGTCGTGATAGTTTTCCTTTCATTATACAGACTGGTGATTTCTTTCATTATACATACATACATACCTCCAATATTTAAGCACATGATAGTTTGCGATCATATATGATGAGAAAAAATAACATTAAAAAAATGATGTGGTGTCGCGGGACACCAGGTAGGAACGAACTTCCTTCGGCTAAACGGCACTACTCGCTTGTGTACGCGACTGTCGCGCCTGCGCACGTCTCATTTAACGCTTTTATTCCACGCATTTTTCTTACGGTTTTACTATCACATTTTTTTCAGTTCGGTCGCGCAGCAAAATCCCTATCCCCTCCAAGCCTGCCGTAAGGAACTTCGTTCCAAAAATAAATATTAAAATACTTTTTAGTAAACTTAGTAAACAGTACACCGAGAATCCTATTTTTATCTGCACCATACTTGGACACCACGCGGACGCACGTGTCGCGTAGCGCGCTATCAACACATAATAGCAGAGAGTGGCAGCAGCGTGTCTTTGATGTCGACTAGCGCGTACTAGTAGAGAGTATAATATCCATATTTCACTTATTTTTAGAGAAATATTGGTCAAAACTTAAGCACCTAACTTTATTATTTCATTTTAACGAGAATCGAGTACCGAGTACTCTCCAGAAGTATCGAAGGTAACTCACCAGTCAGTCTGTATATACTACTATCGTGAAATTTTGCACATGTCTAAAACTAATCGTTCAGTCGGCAGAGGAGGCGAGGGGGGACACTTGGCCCTAACAAAAACGGATCCTTTAATCGAAAAACAGTATTCGCAAACCTCTAATATTTTTTGAATACCTATTCAACGATACCTTACACTTTGGGGTATTTGGGAAAAATAAACATCCCCATGTTGGGGTATAGGAGGTACCTAAAAATATTTTTCAAGATTTTATCACTTTGTCGGGAGATTAATGTGTATATTTAGACCTAATTACAGCTTTCTAGTGCGGATAACCTCTGAGCTAGTCTGTGGACATGGCGAAACTTAAGGTTTTTAGTTGACTTCGGAACTTTAAAAAGCTCAGAAGTTCTAATACTACAAATTACGACGTTTATACTTGAACTATGTTAGAAAGTGTATGAGTATAGGCGTATCCCGGTTCTGGGCCGGGGGGGGGGACCGTAATATTTTAAGACTATATTTTTAATTTATTTTATTTTTATCTACAACAGTAGACAGATAAAGAAATTCTAGGGGGGGGGGGGCATCTGCCCCCCACCCCCTCTGCCTCCCCCTCGGTACCCCCATGGGCATGAGTTACTGTTTTTGAAGAAATTAGTTTCTGCCTTAAATTTAAAGGATGGATTAAATTTATAAGGGTTTAATTGCCTTATAGTTTGGTTAGCATATATTATAAGGACCTAGGTTTGATCCAAAGGTTGCTCAAAATTATTAAGGATTTTTTAAGTATAGCCATGAGTTTAGATGTGGTGTGTTAACAACTTCGTGTCTTGGATGACCGCGTGTCTTAGATGGCTGCTTATTATCTTTGGTATATTGTAAAAAGATATTGCATAGTGGATCAAAAAAACTTTTTATCAACTATTTTGTACGTGGTAAAAAATATATGACATTTTGAGGTGGCGTATTAGGTAATTAATACTAATTAAAAAAGTTGTTTTCTTTACCAATACTTATACAGGATGTAAAGAAAACCTTGTCCGATCCGAAAGAGGTACATATATATGTAGGTCAACGATATTATCAAAAAAATATTTTTATTAAAATAAGAAAAAAATCGTAGTTTAAAATGCCTAATTTTAGTACTAAAATTGAGCGACTTTCCCTTAAATCAATCAAATATTTTTAAATTTATGTATCAATGTCCATAAAATATTGAGACGAATATGTTTAACTTAAACTACCAAATAATGCGTTTGACGATAGGATAGGATTTTTCACACATTGTATAGTGTTTAAATGGATAAGGTAATTTGGCGAAGTGTGTGTGTGTGAGAAGCGCGGCTCACCCATCTCAGCGTCCTCGGCGCCGGTGTCGCTGGGCTTGCAGAGGTGCGGCGCGGGCAGCCCCACCGTCACGAACCGCTCCAGCGCCGCGCGGCTCAGCACGTACCCCGCGCCGCCGCTCATGTACCCCTGCACATCCCTCACCAAATACCAACCTTCCGAGCACTTTATTTAAACTAAGGGAAACTTAGTAAATCGAATACCTTCAAAAACTAATAAAATATAGACACGAAGGAAGACCGATTATTTACCCGGGCGAATCATATGTTGATTCTTCCCACTCAAGTTTAAAATCTTGGACAGATGGAATCCACAAAAGGGCAAAAAACACCACTGTCAAAAGCCAACGTGTGGTTAATCATCTACGCGGGATCAGAAGCTGGATTTGTCCTCAATGCAATTTTATTATTCAAAGCTGGTGTGAAATCGGGAGACTATGACAACATAAACTATGAAAATTACAAAAAATGGTTGTTTAGTCAATTAGTACCAAACCTGCCACCAAATTCTGTTGTAGTAGTCGACAACGCATCCAACCATAATAAGCAGTAAAATCCCGCCCCAATATCAAACTCTAAAAAAGCGGACATGCAAAAGTGGTTAACGGATAAAGATATTGTATATGATCAAAATATGTATAAACCCCTGCTATATAAGTCAATAAAAATGCACAAGGAGAATCACAAAAAAAAAGTATTGACAAAATATTGTCCGATCACAATCATACTGTACTCCGCCTACCTCCTTATCACCCGGACCTCAATCTAATAGAGATGGCATGGGCCACGATTAAGGGCTTTATCAGCAATAAAAACGTAAATTGAAACGTTGACAAAAAAAGCAGGCATTATTGGACGTAATTGAATGGTACAAACTATGTAAAAGGTCAAGGATATTGAGAAGGAATACATGAAAATGATCATATCGTAGATGCCGTCACTGATCAATTCATAAATTTCGCTGATGATGAAACTGATGATACGGATAATTGATAATGACTCAAATAGTAATAATGATGATAACGACGCTTGCAACGAACCAACACCGAGCACCTTCTAGTAGTTTTGGTTTGATGGAAGGAATATCATTTTAATCAACATAAATATGACATAAATGTTACGTGGGTATTTATCAAAAATTATTACTTGATATGTGTTGTCGTGAAATTCAAAAATAATAAAAGTTTTATGCATGTCTGTTATATTTTTTCAACATTCCTAATTAAAACAAATACTTAAAATATGTCAATTATTTTGTCCGAAAGTGTACGTACGCGAACTTTCCCCCACTATGTCGCTTTTTGCTCAAGAAATTTGCCGGGCGCTGTATCAAATCCGGGCGAGACAATGCGCTCTGCATTGTCTCGCCCGGATTTACCACCTAGTAACCACGGTGGTCACCTAGTAACCACGGTGATAGTGACTCGCATAGCCAATCGGCCGCCTTTTACGACCTGCCTAGCAGAACGGCAGTTGGCCTATACTTCAAAGAAGCCCAGGACCAACACGAGGAAATATGCATGAATGTGTGTTTGTATAAGTATGTGTGTGTATGTACATATGTATGTAAGCCGCTTATAACTTTTGAACAACTTGACTATCAAATCGTGATTGGCGGTATTCGATTAGATTTCATCAAACTTAGACTTCTTAAAAATCCGAACCAATTCCGCCATAGAGATTTTAAGAATCTTTTAAAAAACCTCAAAAAAATGATGGTAAAAGTTTTTTTTTTTACTTACAGATTAATTTATCGATTGATAACAAAATCTATCAGCTCTTTTCCTTTAAAATTGTGTCGAATGCCGTAAGCTGTATCAAAATCGGTTCAACGGTTTAGCCAGAAAAGCGTAGCAGACAGATTGACAGAATTTAGTATTGTAAAACATTGAAACACACTCACCTGAGGAGTAAACGGTTTGAATCTACAGCCAAAGTATATAGGGTCCTGACTGTCGTACTCCGACAGCATGTATCTCAGATTCTCCACCACCACGTATCTGGAATTACAAAAGAAATCGTTTTTGAATAAGAGTTTGATAGAAAATTGTTTGTAAATACAAAGTTACATTCACTCATATGAAAAACTAAGTGACCCGACAAACGTTGTTTTGCCTTACATATTAGGAATCCATAGCGGACAAACAACGTGACACGTAATTTATATAAGTCTACGGGATTGTCCGCAGCGAAAATGGCATTAAACTTTATATGGTGGTTAAGTATTATTAAATTTTCTGATTTTCCGCGCAATTTTCTTAATATTTTCTTTTATAAGAACCTTCTTCTTACAATTACAAACACAACAAAAAAATTATTTATTTGTTCCAGCCATTCAGGCGTGATGTCGTGACCAAGGAAAAGGGATTGATTTTTATATATATACAAACGGTTTTTATTTAATACTAGCTGGCCCGCGGAGTTTCACCTGCGAATAGTAACATATGTCATCAATTTTCATCCACTATTTTAGACTGTTAGTTTAATTTTTGGAAAAAAGTAGACTCCAGTAGGCCTACTCTTGAAAACAATATAAATCTTAAGCCAATATTGATAAAAACAATAAGTTTCGAATATCGTCAAAAAACGGTACTCTTGAAATCAATATTGCCCACATTGATTCAGTATAACGACCTAATTATTGGAAATAGATGTCATCGTTACACGTCAAGCTAGTGTTACAAGTGGAAATTTTAAGTACCGTTTTAAACAAAATAACGAATAAAAGCAATAATGAGTAGTTCCAAAAAATTTCGAAATCCGTGTGGCGCTGTCGCCGAATCCAATAATTGAATATAGTTGTCCAGAGTACGAAATACTTCAAAATTCATTAAATATTCATTTAAAATTGAAATCAGTTTTCAAGAGTAGGCCTACTGGTCTTCAATTATCTCCGAGCCAAATTTCATCAAAATCGGTTCAGTGCCTTAGCCAGGAAAGCGTAATAGAAAGACAAATAGACGGAAAGACGTTCACATTTATAATATCGGTATGGATTCATTAATGTTAGGTGTCTTCAAGTGTGGCCCCCACACCTGGAGGTTGGGAGGCTTTAGCTCCTAGCCCCAATAACCTTGGATCAGCTACTGATTAACTAGACTTATTATAGATTCAAACATTTATAAATAAACAGAAATATCGTGTTTGTTGATTTAGGGTTTTAAACCGTTTTAAAAAATACCGTAGTAATACCGAGGTGAATAGAAGTTTTATAACGGGGTTCGCTCGAAGCGTAAATGAGTTGAGAATATATACCTATAGGTTTATGAAACATTCTCAACTCATTTACGCTCCAATTTTTAACAATAACTGTCGAATTGTACGACACGCACAGTGCGGAAAAATATTGGATGCAGCGAACATTAAAACCTTTATAAACCGTTTTATTGATTTAAAACTGCCATAATTTTGCTACGTAAAGAAACCGTTATTTTTAAGGTTATTTTTTACAAAACGCTCATTAATTAATTGCGCTGATTTAGGATTGAAAATTAACCGGTTTACAAGCCTTGTTACCTTTAAATAATAAAATTGTGATAAATTCATTTAGGTTTGAAAATTAGCCAGTTTACCAGCCTAGTTACCTTTAAATAACAAAATTGTGATAAATTCATTTACGTTTGAAAATTAACCGGTTTACAAGCCTTGTTAAGTACCTTTAAATAATAAAATTGTGATAAATTCATTTACGTTTGAAAATTAACCGGTTTACAAGTCTTGTTACCTTTAAATAATAAAATTATGATAAATTCATTTAGGTTTGAAAATTAACCGGATTACAAGCCTTGTTACTTTAAATAATAAAATTGTGATAAATTAAATTAATTAGGTTTAAAGATTTACCGGTTTACAAGCTTTGTTACCTTTAAGTAATAAAATTCATAGGGATTATATATTTTGATTTAATGTCGCAACTTATGTTTCTTAAAAATATGTTATCTTTTTCAATTGAACTAATATTTCAACTGCGTTCTTCCTTTGTAACCAAATTATCCTCTTCGCACACGTTCACCTTTTTATGATCCGGAATGAGTCGCGCGCTAAAGTCACGTATTGTAAAACTACTCTAAGCGTATACAGTAACAACTCTTAATATTTTGCTGTTACTAAAGATAACTAACTCTTAACAATTTGCAACGCTGTGGACATAATAACTCAACACAAAACGCAAGGCCACAGTAAATACTTTAATGAAACACACAATCAATATTTCACACATTATGCAACGGTGTTTCCATTGTAAATAATGCGTGAAACTGCGCCAAAATCAAGTACGACCTCCTGACTATTCGTAAAGTATATTTGTTTTGATATGATTGTTTCTAAATCAAAACACAGCAAACAACATGGTGCGTTGCTATCCATGTTTTGAGATGGCAATGCTACCTGCATTAGGCTACCGGCTTACCTTACCCTCCAAACCGGAAACGACAATGACAAGCATTGTCTAGGCAGTGGCAGGAATAGGTAAGATGGTGGAATTAAATATCCCGGCGAGTCGTTGCGGTACTCTACCACCTAGAAGTCACGATGGTAGTGATATTATGTACACCCAATTTTACAACGTTCCTGGCGGAACGCCATTTGGTCTATTCTTCATAAGAGCATAGTCCAACTAGGGGGGAAAACAATAGGGAGACTTATTATTAAACCTTCTACAATACCCAACGAGAAGTGATCTCTGCCTACGATCATACATAACCACTAGAACATAAAACAACCAACCAACCTTCATCGCTCCAGTGGAGGTGTTTTTCTTTTTTTAAATCTGATATCTACCCACAATTACACTAGAATATGTGAATATATGATAATAATGAAACTCAAAACTTACGTGTCATCATCAGCCTTAAGAAACCAATCTGCCTCTCTTCGATGGTGTTCGTACACATATCGGAACGCCGCCTTCGTCTTCCCCCAAAGGTGATCTCTACCTTCTGGTACCGGTAGCTTCACTGATGGTAGTGTACTATCTGAAAATGGATTTAACAACTATTTACACTTTCTGTGTAAATATTCTTATATCATACTAGCTGTTGCCCGCGACTTCGTCCGCGCGGACTTCGTTTACTCCGCACAGCTTCTCCCCCGTAGGTAATAGCGTGATAATATGTAGCCTATATGTTGACCCGACCTATTAGTAATATTAATGCAAAATTTGAAATAAATCTACACAGTACTTTTTGAGTTTACCCCGGACATACATACGGACAAACAGGCAAAAATTCTAAAAACTATATTTTTGGCTTCGATATCGATTGTAGATCACGCCCCAAGTATTCTTTTAAAAAAATATTCAATGTACAGTTTTGACTTTCCTACGATTTTATTATATGTATAGATAATAGCAAACAAGTCGATGGTCCTCCTGATATAAAAAGACATCCATCAGATAAAGACACCAGATAGGGTAGTGGTGCGTTGCTGTTCATGTGGCAGGGATATCATGCAATGCACAAGTTTACCTGCTAGAAATCGAAACAACAGCAACAAACCCGACGTTATTGCAATAGGAATAGGTAAAGCGATGGTACTAAAAACCCGACAGAGATATTGCAGACCTCTACCACCTAGCTAGTAGTCACGAACGGACTCGAATTAGCCCCTTCTCGCTTTTGACAAAGGTTGATCTATTTTTCGACAAGGGCCCGGACAAAGAATTATGCAGTACGTACTAGAAAAGCTATGCTGTGTAGAACTCGTGTTCTATTTTGTTAGCACTCGCTGCAGCACCAAAATAATAATTAATCGTCCAACCCAACTAACACTTACGCAGCACTGCAACGTTTAATAGCGTATAATATATGTTCCTGATCAAAAGGTAATAACAGCTGTGAACTTCATGGTCCTTACGCGTTTCATTCAATGAGCTCTAACATAGGTACAAGTCATAAAATCATGAACTGCATTTTAGTGGAATACAAGTGACGTGGCGCATGCCTTGTCTAGTACGTTAGTACATAGAAGTCTTTGGACCTGGATCAACGCAGGATTTTTCAAATTTATTGTTATTGAGCCTACAGGCTGCAGCGTCTTTGATTGACTCTACATAATTTGACTTGATAAAAAAATGCTTGATGTACGATTTGGATCATACAGAGCCACATATAATATTGTTACGTACTTCGCGTTCGTAATTGTAAGAAAACACCACTTATATTAAATCCGTGTATTTACAACACAAATACACACAAGACAAGAGACAACACAATGTAATACTAAATACTCTGATTAACACTAGTCACACTCCACTAACACTAAACTTAGAACACTACACAATAAAACACTTCTCGCTTCGCACGGGTCGCTTTAAGTATCGCTCTCGATCGCTTTATAAAAACTTCTCTGTATTTGTCAACACATCTCTATTTATACCCAGGGTAAAGTTCCACCTGGATCCAGAAAAATCAAAATGTATCGGGAAACAATGAATCACTTCTTATCACTTATTGTAAACAAGTTATGACTCATAAATCCTAGTACACGCTAATTTCAACCTTATGACATATATCACAAAGTCCATTATGACATAGGTCAACTATTTGTTAGTCAATAGGAGTAGCTATCTCTTTCTTTTATTTCTAGATCTCTCCAGCGTTCCAACTCTACACGTTTCTAGATTATTACAAATGGCGAGCTTAACCATAAAGCATTATCTACCAGCTAACGGCTGACCAGATAATAACAAAAAACGATTTAATTTTGATGATACCTATACGAATAGATGCCTAGATTACATACATACATTCCTACATAATACTTAAGTATTCCATTATTTTCTTCTCATTTCACCAAAATTGGCTGGCATAGGATATTGATACGAATATGACGGGGCTTTTGAAGAATACCCTGCCTTATTGCTAGGCAGTCCGAAAATGGTGAAATTATCGGTCATACGTGTCACTAGTACTAGGTAGTTTAGTTCCGCAACTTCTCCCCGGAGTTTGATACCACCGCCTCACCTTTTCCTTTCGCAAAAGCATTAGTGTTTCGCACTATTGTGTACTAGTTTGAAGTGTAAGTTAGCAAGTAAACTGCTCTTTTGTGTTTGTATGACACACAAAATTATGAATAATGAGCCATTTTCTCGCTTCATATCCTATGCAAAAAGGGACAGCTATTTTATACTTTTTCTGCATTTGCGTTGTTGCGTGGCATTTGCATTGTTGCACCACATGCACAAGTCTTCAACTTTAATCTCAAACCAGAACACGATAATGCAAGCATTAACACTATTGCGGCAGGAATAGATAAAGTGGTACCGCCTTATCTATATAAATATAAATACCCGGGCGACACGTTGCGAAACTCTAGTAACCACGAGGTAGTAACACCTGTAGCCAACCAATCGCCTTTTACGACCTGTCTAGCAGAACGGCAGTTGGTATATTCTTCAAAGCAGCCTGGACTAATACGGGGGCCTGTAAGGTTTATTTAAATAAAACCTTTTTGACTTTGACAACATGGAAAAAGTTTTTTAATTTACTTGTAAATCCTACAATATTGTTACTTACTTCGGGTTCGTAATTGTAAGAAAACACTACTTATATTAAATCCATGTATTTATAATACAGATACACAAAACACAAGACAACACAATGTAACACTAAATACTTTGATTAGCACTAGCCACTCACTGTACTAACACTAAACTTTTTAAGTATCGCTCTCGATCGCTTTATAAAAACTGCCCTGTATTTGTCAACACATCTCTATTTATACCCAGGGTAAAGTTCTACCTGGATCCAGAAAAATCTAAATGTATCGGGAAACAATGAATCACTTATCATCATTTCTTATTGAAAACAAGTTATGACTCATAAATCCTAGTAACACAGGTTGAAAGTAGCGCAACCTTATGCCTTATACCACAAAGTTCATTATGGTATAGCTTAGGTCAACTATTTGTATGTCAATAGGAGTAGCTATCTCTTTCTTTTATTTCTAGATTTTTCCAGCGTTCCAACACTACACGTTTCTAGATTATTCGTAACAATATAAATGGCTATAATATAATATAATTAGATCACGTACCCTCCTCAGAGCTCATGAACACGAGCTTATTGCAGCGTTTTCCCCAGGTCGCCTTCACATGTCTAGCTTTCTTTTGGTGGTTTTTCGGCTGTGTCATGATCCAGCACAGAACCCGTACCCGTTTGGCCAGCTCATCCGCTACAGACCTGTCCTCATCTCTGTGCGCCGGCTCTTCTAACCCGTGATCTTTTACATTGATTATAGGATGTTTTTCTGTATCTCTTGCTATTTCTCTGCAAATGAGGTGATAATTATGGTCTATTAAACATGAAACCTATAACATTCTAAGTGTAATAAGCAATGGATGCAAATCATATATTATATTCAATAAAAACACTAGCAAGACAGTTGTCAAATGTCCTGTTTATTGCTGGATCTCGTCAACTACACCACCTGCAGGGACAAACTACAGCGTAGAACTATGTAATTGATCCCACAAATTATTAAAATCAACCGCTTGGAAGTAGAGCAAACACGAAGAGGCCTGCTAATTTGCCGCCCCGTTGGTCTAGTGGTTAGCAACCCTGACTAAGCAATCGACGAGGCTCGGGTTCGTTTCCCGACGCGGACAAGAATTTTTGTGATGGGCGTAAATGTTTGTATTTCTGGTTTGGGTGTTTATTAAATATATTCCAGTAGTTATATATGTATTTCTATGTATTAGTGTCGTAGACTAACACCCATAACACAAGCAAATAATTTGCTTACTTGGGGTTAGATCAGTAATTGTAATTTGTCCCGTGAATATTAGTATTATATATTAATAATCAGATATACATCATACTTGTACAATGTACAAACGTTATTTTCAACTTATGGTCAACCAACCGACACTTGGCTGGTTGATTCCCAGTAAAAAAAAATTTCTCAATTTAGGATCTTTTATTAATATAAAAATCTAGTAAACAAGCAGATGGGTTTCCTTTTTTATCATAAAATAGCAAACAAGCAGGTGGCTCTATTGATGGAAAGAAAAACCATCGCCTATAGACACCTAAGACGTTAATGTTGTGTGCTATCCGGTTAACGGGATGACAACGCCACATGCATAAGTCTAGCGGCTACCTTACTTTCCAAAGCGGAACACGACAGTGACAAGCATTGACGGTATTGCAGCAGAAATAGGTAAGGTGGTGGCACCAAATATCCTGGTCAGACGTTGTGAAACTCTACCACCTAGTAGTTACGATGCTAGTGTCACGTTTAGCCAATCAGTCGCCTCTTACGACCTGCCTATCAGAACGGCAGTTTTTCAATTCTTCAAAGGAGATTCGACCAACGCGGGGGTAAATATAGGCGAATGGGTCTATAGATACCAAAGATATTCATGGTGCGACGCTATCCGTTCGCATAAATATACCAGCTACCTTGCCCTCCAAACAAGAACAAGATAGTTACAGGCAGGCGCTTTTGCGGCAGATTCCGACGAAATAAAAACTTCTTACATTCGGTAAAATAGAAATCCCGTGCATTATTTTTAATTTTTTTAATATTGGTAAACTGTTTTATATTAAACTTATAAGATTTCAAATATAAATAAATAAATACCATCATAATAAAGCAATAGCCGTGACTCGATTTTGATGGACAGCCCCGAAAAAACTTCAATAATACTAACCGGACGCGGATGAAGCCCGGAACTTTATGATTTGATCTAACCACTAAACCACGATACCTAAGCTTCAAAACATAGCAACAGCAGCAAAGGGACAGGCAAAGCTTTACAACTAAGATTGACAAAGCATTTCTAACTTTATTCTTAATTGTATGCGCATGTAATCAGTACGTTGATTATATAAAAATAAAAAACATGTGGTGTCGCGGGACACCAGGTAGGAACGAACTTCCTTCGGCTAAACGGCACTACTCGCTTGTGTACGCGACTGTCGCGCCTGCGCACGTCTCATTTAACGCTTTTATTCCACGCACTTTTCATACGGTTTTACTATCACATTTTTTTCAGTTCGGTCGCGCAGCAAATTCCCTATCCCCTTCAAGCCTGCCGTAAGGAACTTCGTTCCAAAAATACTTAATAAATTGTGGAATATATTTTCAAATAAAAATTATTTTCTCTTTAAAATTCTCTTTCTCTTTAGAATAATTATGTAGTCCATTGAAAAGTTGTATTTGGGGTTGCAAAAGTCAGAGCATGCAATTTTATTTATTGGATATCAAGAGGGGGGTTAGTATACGATTAAATTTATGTTTGTGGCCTCCAAAGCCTTATTCTGTAAACATCATTTCATAAAATATATTGCGAATGTTTTTAAGCTAAATCGAGAAAACTTTTTGTCGTACAGAATGTTTGTAAAAACATTTTTTGTTGCAAATTAAACTTACTTAAAGTGGGGATATTTTTTCTCACATTTGTGTGTGTGTTTGTATAGGGTATCGTTGGATAGGATTTATAAAATAAGGTAGGTATGTAAAAACAAGTTTTCGATTAAGGGACTCATTTGTAAAATATTATGATTTTAAGGGCTAATTGTTGTTAGAGACAAGTGCCCCCCCCCCCCCCCCCCCTCCTGCAGGCTAAACGGTTGGTTTTGGGGGTGGTAAAAATATCATGATAGTAAATATAATGAAGTTAAAAGGAAAACTACCATGGCTTAGAAGGCTTTACAAGTTTTTGAGTAACAGTCGACCAACTTATAAAATGTACTTAGAGAAGTTTTTATAGGCGGTGAACCTGTGGTGCGGATATATATTTGTCATTGACGTTGAACAGCTTAAATGTTCATGGTATGAAACTATAAAAGCCCTCTTCTTAGTCCGCTTTATTGTGCTGGGCAACTACGGGACCCTACATTACGCGTGGCCCGCCACGCACTTTACCAATTTATCGTTTTTAATATTTTTGAGTTTACGGAAAAATTACAGAATGGCATAGTCGACAGTGCAACCTCAAACACTACGAGTGGAATTTAACTTTAGCTCCCTTTCCATACACAAAAATTAAATTGTGTGCTCTGACTTTTACAACTCCAAACGTAACTTATCAATGAACTAAATAATTATCTTCAAAAGAAAGTTCAATTTTCTTTTGAAGATATATAAAAAATATATAATTAAAAAAAAATTGTAAGGTATTTCATAAGACTTTTGAACGCTCTCTCTTTTGACTTTTGCAACTCAGATAAAATAAAACTCTTTTTTTATTTCATCTGAGGCTAAGCCCAAAAGATGTAACACAAGAGGGGCGTTTAATGTCAGCGCCAGCCACGGTGTAGAGCGAGAACAGCGTCTGTTTTAGGCGCCAGGTGGCACAAGGCGCTAAATGCAATATCCAAGAAAAAAATTAGAGCGAATAATGAGATTTGATAGTCTCTAGTGTGTGCAGCGAGGTACACTTACATCATATGAAAATGTCGCACAAAAGGCGCCGAAAAACAATCTTGCCGGTGCGTTCAATGTTTTCTAGGTACCCACATAATTTACCAATAATGTGGAAATTTTATCATTATATAGGTAATGACTATAGATCAGAATTGAAACACTGAATGCCAATATCCCAGAAGGACCTAGCAACGTACTAGACAAGTCATGCGCCACGCCACTTGTGTTCCATTAAAGTCTACGCCAGAGCTCTTAGATTGAGACGCGTAGGCGTCATGAAATTCACGGCGGGTACGACTTTATGGGCGCGAATAATAATAAACCTTACGGTTACTCTAGTATACGCTGAAACGCTAATTAATTTTGACTGGTTGGACGATTTATTATTATTTCGGCGCTGCAGGGAGTGTTAACGAAATGGAACACGACTTCTATTTAAGGTAGCTTCTTTATATATTCTATAAATTCTCTGCTTTCCCGCTAGTTATGAAAATAAAACTAGTCATATTCTTTAAAAACGGTGATTATCTTATCAATATCTGAATATGTAATGATGAATATTTTGTATACCTTGTATTACTGAGGTGAAAGAAATAGAGAATAATCCCCCGTGTTGGTCCCGGGCTCCTTTGAAGAATAGGTCAAGTGGCCGTTCTGCCAGACAGGTCGTAAAAGGCGACCGATTGGCTATACAAGTCACTACCATCGTAGCTACTAGGTGCTAGAGTTCTGCATTGTCTCGCCCGGGTCTGGTACCACCGCCTTACCTATTCCTGCCGCAATAGCGTCAGTGCTCGTTACTGTCGTGTTCCGGTTTGGAGGGTAAGGTAGCCGGTAAACTTATGCACGTGGCATTAGATCTCGCCACAAGATAGCAACGCACTATTAACGTATTTGGTGTCTATTAGGCGATGGTTGATTCTTTCCATCAGGAGACCCATCTGTTTGTTTGCTATCTCATGTTATAAAAAAAAGAATACCTAATCAATGTATTTACTTCAAATTCTCTCGGCAGTCCGTTACATTATATACTATAATGACCACCCGTTTAGCTGTTTTATGGATGCAAGTATATTTTCGTTATCATTTGCCCGAGGCCTTATCGTAATACAAAACTCTTAATTTCTTTCTATACAATCGATTTTTCGCTTCTACATTACTAAATAACAATACGAACTTAATACGAAAAATTGACATCGTTAAAGTACAGTCAAATACAAAACTGCATCACAATGTAAGTACAGTCGGGATCACAAACGTGTACGGTGCATAATTCCTAGATGCAGCTTCAGGTGTGAGTAGGAGTTTTGCCGTTGCAATGTCAACCCAATGCACTAAGATGCATTTGACTCAAAATGCAATTGAATTTTTTCACCGCAAACGGTGCTCGCTAGCCTCCTGGCACGCTTCTAGATTAAGTCTAGACATACTTCTCTGCAAAAGACTCTCAGGTGTTGCATAGAAAGGTAAGAAGATAAACGGCGCAGAGCTAACGCGCGAAACTTTGACTCGTAGTAAAGTTATGTCGATCCTAAGGCTGTGCCTGTGCAAGGCTCACCCGCTCTTAGACATCTCCTAGACACCTGCTTGCTTTTTCTTAAAACGTTTGTGACGTTTGTCAAGATTATAGCACGATTCCCTTGTATGCGTACGTGCGTGTGTGTGCGTGTGCAATATACGTATACGAGCGTAACGTAGGTCAAGACGTCGAACGTGCCGTGAACAGTCTTTGCTACGATCCGTCGTCATGGCAGCAGTCAGCAAGTACGAACGTCTGATGTGTTCTCTGCGCGCTGCAATGTGCAGCGATACCCGAGACACATATCGATGTTGTAAGATTGCATGAACTTTATGATATTCTGTGACCATAGAAACAAGACTGTTTCAAACACCTTATCTCGGGTTAAATAATAACTACACGGGTTAGTTGCTACGTGATTCTGTAAATGCCGGTGTATGTATCCTGTTATCCGGGCGACTGAACATATTTAGTAATGAGGTAAAATTAGTCCTGAAACATTGGGTTTTGTGGTTAACCGCAAACCGCAATGATATCATGAGGAATTTTACAGAATTTCAGCGTGTTTGCGTCATGTTTGTCAATGCTTTTAGGTATGCATTCTGAAAAGTTGAACAATCCGTTGCGAGCTCAACTTTTCGTACGTTGCGACGTGTTCTCCGATGGGCTCGAGGCGCTGACAAGCCTGAGTAGAATACATGGTTTTTTCTTCAAAGATAGCACGATCGCTGCACCTCGTTCTATTGTGTGACCGCGAGCTCCATGCGGCGTTGGAGTCACGTGCGGAGCGGCCTTATCGGTAGCCCGACGGTGCGGCCGAGATACGGAGCACCTGGTTGTCGTGGACGTTAATCTTGTACGGATCGAGTTGGAAAAAGTTAACATGTCAAGAGGTATGCACTTTGTACGCTTCGACAACATTAGGTACAAACTCTACTCCAGTGTGTAAACAAACCGCACGACAACATCTATTTGAGTATGGCATAAACTTGCACAAATTGCTTTGACGTCGGGATTTAAGGACGAGTATTGAAATAGTTGCCTATTATTACACTATTATTACCATTATTTCTAATGGGTGACGAAATAATATTAACCGCGACCGCGCTATTTTATTTCAGGATCTTTACCTAATATTTTTTTATTGAATTTGCGTCATGGGTTTTAATCCAATTGTTCATTGTGTGGCAACTCTTATCAGCAGGCTACCTATATAATTACTACTCTACTCTACTAATCCCTACATGCCTCATGATTTCATACGCTAATCGACAGCCACTGCGTGACCAAGTTCTTTCGGAACAAGACTGTGACCAAGCTCTCCCAAAGCAAAGGCATCATCGTCCGCTCTCTATGTAAGTAGCTAACATTACAATCAATTATTTTCTACATTTTTATACTTATTTATTTATTTATATTCATGCACAACAAAAACGTACATAGGTTAAACTTAACGCCTAAGGGCATTCTATCCTAGCCAACCTCGTTCAAAACAGAAACATGACTTATGGAGGGGGCGCATCTAAATTTACTTAAAGACAAAGTAATCTTAACTTGTATAAACAAATCAGAGGAGATCAAAATAACAAACTAACTTAAAAATTTTAAGAATTACACATACAACACATATATACATAATACATATATACATAAAATATAGATAAATAACACTTACATATACATATCTATATACTAAATACATATACATACATACATTATGTTCATACATATATTTATAAATACAAATGATTAAAATCATCATACAACTATGAGCAAAAAACAAGTTATCACTCATTATATTCATATTAACTTGAAAGATCGAAATATAATTTTAACTGTCTCTTAAATGCTAATTTTGATGTAACTTTCCTAATATCCTCAGGAAGTGCATTCCACAAACGAACAGCTCGATGGGAAAAAGATTGTAAAAGAAAATCTGTTCGGCAAAACGGAACATACAAGGACAAATTTTCTTGAGACCGCAGGTTCCGACTATGTGTATCACTCTGCCAAGCAAAAAGAGACTTGAGGTACGCAGGAACAGACGGATCGTGTAATATAGAAAATAATGTACATAACATTCTAAAATCTCTGCGTTGACGTATAGGTAACCACTTAAGAGTAGCACGATACTGTGAGACATGATCGAACTTGCGCAGGCCATAGATAAATCTAATACAGTTATTCAGAAGTCGATCAAATTTGTCAAGAAGAATTTGGCTGAGATCAGAGTAACACACATCGGCATAATCAATGATTGGCAGTACCAATGTCTGAACCAATGCAATTTTTGTAGAAATAGGCAAAAAGTTTTTGTGCCTATACAAGGTTTTTAGTGTGTGGTTAACCTTCTGACAGACTCCTGTAATGTGTGGAACCCAGGTCAATGCGCTATCTATAATTAATCCCAGGTCGTTGACATGTGGGCTGAGAGGTATAGATGTGTTATTAAACATGATAGGAGGTAAAAGATTGAGATCCACTTGTGCAACCCGCCGAGTGCTGCCTATTAAAATAGCCTGACACTTAGTCGTATTGACAGTAATCCCAAAATTACGAGACCAGTTCAAAATATGTAGTAAATCCTCATTTATTCTATCTATAGCAAAATTTAGATCTGTTACTTTGGCGGTAGTATAAAGTTGCAAGTCATCTGCATACAGGTGGTAAGGGCATTTTAAAGAAATAGTGACAGCATTAATAAACAGTGAAAATAATAAAGGAGAAATTGCTTTCAGGGATGGAGCACCTCTTCAATGACTGAATTTCATATTTTGTTTCTTTTCATTTGCAGCTACTTGACTTGATCGTTATTACAAAAGACTCCCAAGATGAAAGGTCTGCTGGTATTGATGGCTACGTTCCTGATGGTGCAGGCGATGCCAAAACAGAGGCCGGAGTTGCCCTACCATCCAACAGACGTGAGTATATCTACAAACTCGTGCCAATGATCCGTCCCAGTTTCTTGTTACCTCTTCAGGAGGTCTTGTAAAAGCTTCAACGAAATTAATGTTAATTTTTCTATTTTCAGCTCACCGATCCCACGAGGTCCCGCTCCACAGAAGACCTACAGCAATTAGACCATCTCGTCGTTAAGAAATCAGGCAGACTGGGGACCCGAATTGGAAATCCTGGTGGTGGAATTGACTACAATACCTACTGGGACTTTTCCTGAGACTGTTCGAGATATTGGTTGTACCTCTGTAAACCGTGCGGTTTATAATATTGCTTATTGTAATGCTTCTTTGTCTTCAATTTTTAAATAAATATTATTATCAAATATGATATCATTGACGTAGAATAAGCTGACGCGTCACCGCGTCCAGTAGGTATCCCAACTTACCTATGAACCAGGCTGAGCTTAGGCCACGATCGGTCCGCTAGGCTGCATGCGCATTGAATGTGCATCGGACCGACGTGCTGATATAGACGTCTTGCTGCAACTTGTGCAACTGCACTCAAACGGGTCGAGCGTAACGGCCTAGAAGTTAGCATGGTTTCATGACAGAGCTTTGTCTCCTGGTTTCAAAAACACCAACCAACGCTCAAAGAAGTTAGGATGTTGAAATGTATGCACTTTGTAGTGTTCTATTGTTAACGCAAATAGGTACACACTTTTCTCCAGTTTGAAAACAAACAGTATGATAACGATTAGGTACAGATATGCTAAAATTATATTGATATGTCAGTATTCAATTATTACTCTTGAAATAGGCATAACGATTGACGTCAAAATAATGACTTATCGCGATTTTGCTACAAACAATGTTAATTAATATTATTTCTGGATCGCTGCCTTGCGGTTTATCACGATTTACGACATTCTTTTATTTTCTCTGATATTATCCTGGAATTGTAATCGATTGGTATATAATGTCCCTAAATACACAGCCACTGCATGTTCATGCAGTTCATGGTTCATGCGCTGGACGTACTTGTACAAGTACGTCCAACGCATCACTGTAACCATACACCTGGACATCAACCTCCGCTCTCTATGTGCGTATAGAATATTTAAATTAATTATGGATAAAGCATCTCTTTAATGACAGAATAACATATTTCACGTCTTTCCATTTGCAGCAACTGCATCAAGACTGCCAGAGACTCTGCGAAATGCACAGATTGCTAAGACGTGAGTATATCATTAAAGAGTTTGTCGTGTGCGCCAACTCTTCAGAACGTCTTGTAAGCTCCAACGAAATCAATGTTAATTTATCGGTTTTCAGGTCACCGATCTGACCGGATTCCGCTGCACGAAAGCAGACGCATACTCCCACGTCGTCGAGAGTCCAGGGGTGATGGGGACGCGAATTGGACTCTTGACTGGCTCAGACTCAAATCAATACTGCAGTTTCTTATTCTCGTAAACATCCCGATACTCTTTTAGGCATTCCTTTTAGCTAGTAAACCTGTGCAGTTTATAAGTTTAACTATTACTTTAATGATTATTGTTTTACTTGTGAAAATAAAAATACATATGCAGTACTTGTTGGTATCATTGATGTGAGACAAGTTTACGCGACACCGCGTCCAGTAGGTATCCCAACTCACCTATGAACCTGGCTGAGCTTAGGCCATGATCGGTCCGCTAGGCTGCATGTGCGTGGAATGTGCATCGGACAGACGTGCAGATATAGACGTCATGCTGCAACTGGTGCAACTGCACTCTAATGGGTCGAGCAAAACGGCCTAGGAGTTGACACTATTGCACGATAGCGTTTTGTCTCCTGATTTCAAAAACACCACCCTCCGCTACCCCCGAGCCTTAACTTAGAAGTTACAGCCCGTACGATGTCATGGAATTCACTGTAGATTAAACAATACAAGTGTTTGAAAGTTGAACTTAACACTGCACGCTTTTGGGGTAGAAAACTGGCAAAAATTTCGAACGATTTGCCGACAGGGAGAAACTTTTGTGTGATGAACACACGTGTTAGTATTTTGGGTCTATCTGTTTATTATGAATGTTATACAGTATTTATGTATTATGTCTTTCTATGTTTTAGTATCGTTGACTAACACTCGTAATTCAAACAAATAGTTTGCTTACTTTGTGGTTAGATCAATTGGTGTAATATATCCAGCGATATTTATAAGAATTTACAAATGCATTGAAACTAAGTGTGTATTCAACAAGAAAGAACATCCTTATTTTAGCATATTGTGCATTTAAATAACCGCAGCGCTTTCGAAAAAAGTCGTAGGAAAATTTTGGTAGAGCTGCCAAAAAGAAACTATTTAAGTACAAAGTTTCAGGTAAGTATTCATCATTTACCAAACAGTATTTCGTCTCGCGGACTATATTGTTGCAGATCCAGTAAAGCGAGGCCATCCCTCCCCCCCACTGAGTTGGTCCAGGCTCCTTTGATGAATAGAGCAACTGCTGTTCAGCCAAGCAGGTCCAAAAGGTGACCGTTTGCCTATTTTGGGTCGTCGTGACTACCAGTGGCGTAGCTAGGCGAAGTGGGCCTTCGCCCACGACTTCGCACCTAACGGGGTCTCGCACTACCTGATTTAAAATCTTTGTTTATTTTTAAATTAAATAAAAGCCTGAAAAATATTGGCCTCACTCTTCTGTATCTGAAATACAAACAAAACAACTCCTAGATCCTAAGATAACGCGTTATAAAAACTCGATAGCTTTTCACTTATTTCAAACTTGGCGCGTGTTTTTGGGTAGTTTTTGAATGAACGGAAAGGGGCCTCGCCGATGCGGCTTTGCCTACGTATATATTAGTCCATGCTACGCCACTGGTGACTACTAGGTGGTAGAGTATTCCATGCATTTAACTACACAATTCGCACATGACTCAAATAATCGCGTAAGCACCGCGTAATTAATGCACCAAGAATAATTTTTGTAATTGCTGTAAAATATGAATAATATATGTAATTTATTATTATGACACGTGTAATAAAATAGGTAAAGGGCGAGTGTGCGAGTCGACCACGAAATATATAAAGCTATGTAGTTTAGGGACCAATGTATAGATTGACTGGTACTTGATTGCACAAATGTACTAAAGGAGGGTGTTCAGTACTTGATTTTGAATCCAAATATGTAAAAAAATAAAAAAGTATCTTCACGCCGCTTATTTCAAACTTGGCGCGTGTTTTTGGGTAGCTTCTGGGAACGAACGGAAAGGGGCCTCGCCGATGCGACTTTGCCCACGTATATATTAGTGCACGCTACGCCACTGGTGACTACTAGGTGGTAGAGTATTCCATGCATTTAACTACACAATTTGCACATGACTCAAATAAACGTGTAAGCACCGCGTAATTAATGCACCAAGAATAATTTTTGTAATTGCTGTAAAATATGAATAATATATGTAATTTATTATTATGACACGTGTAATAAAATAGGAAAGGGCGAGTGTGTGAGTCGACCACGAAATATATAAAGCACCGACCACACAGCCCATAGACACCTAATAATGGGCGAATGAATTGTGTCAACACATCTGACTTATAGTTCCGATGTAATGTCCACGCGCCAATGAGTAGTGATTAGGCAAGCAGTGTCGACCAATCAGATGCTCTGTACATTACTATCTTTCACTGTGGCCTTGAGTTACCCAATTACGGCATTGCAGCTAGTTGCCAGAATGCATTCAATACGGAAAATCAAACATTAGCCGTCTACAGGCTGTGTGGTTGGTGATATAAAGCTATGTAGTTTAGGGACCAATGTATAGATTGACTGGTACTTGATTGAGCAAATGTACTGAAGGAGGGTGTTCAGTACCTACTTGATTTTGAATCCAAATATGTAAAAAAATAAAAAAGTATCTTCACGCTCGTATCCCCGAAGAGTGCACCCACGATTAGCCAAAGATAATTTTGGCTAACTGCACTGACCTTGTTTTAGCTTAGGACAGACTTAATTGACATGCTGTCACATTCTTTTCATTTGAGACAGAAAGTGACAACATACTACTTAGGATTTTCCTAAGCTAAGATTGGCCATTAGTCCCACAATGTGATAGGTGGCAAGTCTATCGCCAACCGAACACTTATCCAATCCCGCGCAACATCATATTTATCAGAAAACTGAAAAAGAAAACACATTTTCGAATTACCCGACCCGGGCATCGATCCCCGGACCTCATTGGTCAATACCGACACTAGATCAGAGGGGAATAAAAAAATAGGTATTTTGACCTATTTACACTTTATATTTTTATTAATCCATACTAATCCATACTAATATTATAAATGCGAAAGTAACTCTGTCTGTCTGTCTGTCTGTTACGCTTTCACGGCCAAACCACTGAACCGATTTGGATAAAATTTGGTACATATATAGTTTGAGACCCAAGAAAGGACATAGGATAGTTCTTATCCCGGAAATCCTACGAGAACGGGAACTATGCGGGTTTTTATTTTAGATTTTTTTCCACGCGAACGAAGTCGCGGGCACAGCTAGTAATATAATAATAATAAAAAAATATTAATATTTTTTTAGTAAGGATACCATCACATGGCGCGTAGTAGTTAATTGTTTTCAAACAGCGATTTACGGATTTCAAGACTACAAGGTATACAAGGTGCGGTAACCATACATTTTGAATATGACTACACTAATTTCGTTGAGCTTTACACACGGATTAAATGGATACGACAAGACAATTTCTTAGTTTGTCAGCGTAGCTTACAATTATATAATATATAGAAATACAGAGATATAGCACTTACCAATGAAATAAAATCATTTAGAGGGTAATTTTTAACTCATTTGCTACGATAAAACAGTTCAACATGGTTTTTTTTCTATTTTTTCTCAGTACAATATAACCTACAAATGTATGAATTTTTTGACAGTAATGGGAGCATTAGCTCATATGCGCGGCGACACGTTTCATGCCCAATACCGTGTCTTTTTTTATAAGATAGCAAACAAGCAGATGGGTCTCCTGATGGAAAGAGTCAACCATCGCCTATAGACACCAAATATGTTAATGGTTCGTTGCTATCTTGTGGCGAGGTCTGATGTCAAATGCATAAGTTTACCGAATACCTTACCCTCAAAACCGGAACACGACAGTGACTAGCACTGACGCTATTGCGGCAGGAATAGGTAAGGCGGTGGTACCAGATCCGGTCGAGCCGATACAGAACTCTACAATCTAGTAGTCACGATGGTATAGTGCGCACGG
Source organism: Apodemia mormo (assembly GCA_036924255.1). Classification (NCBI taxonomy): domain Eukaryota; kingdom Metazoa; phylum Arthropoda; class Insecta; order Lepidoptera; family Riodinidae; genus Apodemia; species Apodemia mormo. Next base: position 5,987,815 of record JAUPFN010000012.1, on the reverse strand, counting down.
AACTAGTTGGCCGCGCCTTACGTATTACGTATTACGTATGGCGCGGCCAACTAGTTCCGCGCGCACTATAGTGACGAGCATAGCCACTTGGTCGCCTTTTACGACCTGCCTGGCAACACGGCAGTTGGCCTATTCTTCAAAGGAGCCCGGGACCAACACGGGGGTCTATTAGTTTTTGTATGGCCTGTAGTTTTCCAGTTTTCACTTTAAAGATAAAGTTATTTTAAATAACCTGCTTGAGCGGTTTCGATAAACATGCTGTAATTTGCTTTTATAAGTTTTATACATTTTAGGTGATGATGTCATTAATTCTTATTAGCACAGTCTTATTTACAGATACAGAAATAATAGAAATATTAAAACGGCTGATAAATACCTCATTAGTCATAATAAGACTACATTATTTAGCGTAGGTATATATAATGACGCCACCATTAAAAAATTAAAAAATAGAAATAAAGTGCAATGCCCCTTTATCCCTATCAGCTATAGTGCCGTAAATTGCGTCATAGTATATGATTCGAAATAACCACAAAAGCAGCTACCAGCCAGGTAGCTGTATTACATTAATATGTTTGTTAAATTAGGTCCCACACCTAGAATAAATTGATAAACTGCGTGTCGAGCCACGCGCATTGTAGGGTTGCGAAGTTGCCAGTTGCCCATCACAATAATGCGGATTAAGAAGAGGGTGTTTATAGTTTCATACAATGAACTAATAAGCTATTCAACGTCAATGACAAATATATATCCCCACCACAGGTTCACCGCCTATAAAAACTTCTCAAGTACATTTTATAAGTTGGTCGACTGTTACTCAAAAAATTTGTAAAGCCTTCTAAGACGTAATAGTTTTCCTTTTAACTTCATTATATTTACTACTATCATGATTTTTTTCTACCCCCAAAACCATCGTTTAGCCTGCAGTGGTGGGGACACTGGACTGTAACAAAAATTAGCACTTAAAAACTTAATATTTTACAAACGAGTCCCTTAACCGAAAACTTGTGTTCACAAACCTATTTTATTACTTTTTGTACATTGCTTTGTAAATACAACTTTAAATCTTGCGCCTAAGGTTGGATATGCAAAAACAAATATTTTTACCATATCTATATCTCCTTATGTGAAACTAGCGACAGTTTTGAGTGTCAGTTTTGTTCCGAACTGTGCATCTTGGGTTTTTTATATGAATGTATTTACTACTACCAGATTTTGTTCCCACCTCCAAAACCAACCGTTTAGCCTGCAGAAGGGGGGCACTTGACTCAAAAAAAATTGGGGGGGGGGGACACACTTGGCTCTAAAAAAGTTAGCAATAAAAAGCTTAATATTTTACAAACGAGTCCCTTAATCGAAAAATCGTTGTAGCAACCCTACAATATTTTTTAAAAACCTATCCAAAGATACCGCACACAATGGGGTACGTGAGAAAAAATTAACATCCCCACCATAAATGTAGGGGAGCTACCATGAAAAAAAATATTTTTCAAAATTTTGTTACCACTTTGTTGACGTGACTAATATGGATATTCGTACCAAATTACAACTTTCTAGTACTAACGATCTCTGACCCATCGTGCGGACGGACGGACGCGGATGTAGTGAAACTGTAAGGGTTCCAAGTTTAGGGGGCGTCCACAAATTACGTGAGATGCTTAAGGGGAAGAGGGGGTCGAGTCAAATCTCATCTAATCTTATGTTGGAGGGAGGGGGGGTCTCGGCAAATATCACGCAATTTTTTTTCATATTGAAACAAGAAAATAATTTCATTTATACTTCGACGTTATACAGCCTTAACTAATCGTAAATAGAAGCACGAATTTTTTTTTTCTTTTTACAATAACAATCAAACGCGTTTACATATTTCAGAAACTTATATTTTGAAAAATCTCACGTAAGATTGGGGGAAGGGGGAGGGGGTTGAATAAAATCTCACGACATCTCACCAGGGGGGGTGGGAGGGACAGAAAATTAAAAAAACACCTCACGTAATTTATGGACGCCCCCTTACTTCGAAACCCTAAAAATGAATAGACTGCATTCGAAAGATCAAAATCGATCATCGCCGTCAAAAGTAAGAGCTTTTAAAAATTAAAATAATGTCCCGTGTCTTTTTATAGGTATTTATAGGTATTAATTAACAGCAGCACTAGGATCAGTAATAATATATTTAAAGACATAAATAATATAATTTTTTAAATATGTATATATTTAAAAAAAAATATTATTTATGTCTTTAATAAATAAATAAAATTGATTTGTAATATTAAAATATGCGCTATTGTTCGCATATGTATGTATACACTGTACATATACCAAAATAAAATGTTTTTGCCATTTTTGTCTGTTTGTTTCGGCTTATCTCTAAAACGGCTAGACTGATTTTGACGGGACACTGGCAGATAGCTGATGTAATAAGGAGTAACGTAGGCTACTTTTTTTATTTTGGAACTTTTTCCACGTGGGCGAAGTCTCGGGCACAGCTAGTAGATAAATTTATCTTGACGTAGTTCCATTGTAGTAGAAAGTATTTTTTTTATATTTTCTCACCTTCCTAAACCTTCCCTGGACTTCAACAATTAATTCAAAACCAAAATTAGCCAAATCGGTTCAGCCGTTCTCGAGTTTTAGCGACACTAACGAACTGCAATTGATTTTTATATATAAGAAAAAGAAGATAAATTCCTAGATTACAATATCCAAGCATTTATAACGTTGTATTTCCTACGCAAAGCTAAACTAAAAATTATTTAAAAGTATGCAAATAGCCCCATATCTCATAAGAATGTCAATTGTCACAGCACAATTTTTCAACGGCCTTAAAGATAAAATACAATATAATTTTCTACGTGAAACACACGTTCTATGACAAAGCGTTAAATATGTTATTTTTTTAGAAAACACACATCATGCACAAGCAAAGCACAGAGAATATTAGATAGTACATTACCTGTATCTAGACCAGGCGATATCTCGTGAAAATCCCGCCGAAGTAAGAAGGAGGTATGCAAAACTGAAACCGGCAGAAATCCCAATCACCAGTGTTAGCACAAAGCGGCGACCCATCACCCGGCTATCCGCCTGAAGACCAGTATACATTTCGGGCTTTTTCATTTTATATCCCGCGGCGGCGACAAGTGTGTTCGCGCGACAAAATGCCTAACGTCTGAAACTCTTACAGCGTTCATACCGATTTTAATTATATTTTTCCCATTTCAGTATTAAATAACGACCAATATAGTAAGCGCGGTCAAAGTCACAATGGAGTTATGAGAATTTTATCTTTTGTTAATTAATAGTTACATTCAATATTTATATTTTTCAACTGACGAAAAACGGAGGAGTTTCTTAATTCGATGCGTATCACTACATAGTATAAAACAAAGTCGCTTTCTCTGTCTGTACATATGACCCTATGTATGCTTTAATCTTTAATATTAAGCAACAGATTTTGATGCGGTTTTTTTAATAGATAGATTGATTCTTGAGAAAGGTTTTAGTATATAAACTTTTCCGATATTCCCACGGGAAGAAAAGCTACGCGGGTGAAACCACGGGCAGGTCGCTAGTAATTATTATTTATGTTAGATCACGTATAAGTTTTTACAGAGTAGTCCGATTTAGATAATTATTTTTTTATTGGAATGGGTAAACCCCAAGAATTAAACTGGATACGCCTTTCAAGGCAATTTCTTAGGATGTCAACGTCGCTTTCATTTACACAGAGAATTACAGAGTTATAATACTAACCGATAAAATAAAATCACTCCAGAGAAGATTAAGCCTTAGTTTATTTCGACACGACAAAATGACATAATATGGCATATTTCTATTTTTTTACGATATAATATATCTACAAGCGTTTACATTAACATGCATTTGCTCATATGGGCGGCTAAAATTGGTTTGTAATATTAAAATATGCGCTGTTGTTCTAAATGCATATGGATTAGACTGGGCCAAAAAAAACGACTATTTTTTTTTCTATCGATACTGTGAAAATATCATTCATGATGATAAAAAAAAATATTGTGAAAGTTTGAGTCCTTAATAATAATATTAAGGGGTGTATCGTTACGACTAATGATTTTTCAACAGTAATCGCATTTTTTACTCAAAACTTGTTAATTATCAATCTGAAAAATTTTAGCGATATGGATTCTTATAGGAAATTAAATTTCCTAAAAAAAAGTTATTTTAGTAAATTACCGTAAAACAAGCCGTTTCCTTGTAATCATGCCATAAACAAAGATTTAGTTTTTCAATTTTGCGTTTCGATTTTGGATTTTTGTAGCTACCATAAATATCAATATTTTTACAATTTAAAATACTTATTCTTAAAGGAAATTTAATGCTCTAAAAAAAAGGTCTCTTAACATTTTCAATTAAATTCACTCCTTTCAAAGTTATTCGACGTTGAAGTTAAATTCAAAAGTAATTTATCGTTTTTTTCGCGTTACACGTGATTTTTTCCTCTTGATTGAAAAATTTATGACTTTAATATTGAGAATAATTTTTTTTTGTTGGAAGACTAAATTTTTTTGTATAAAATCATAATTTATCAATGTATTATTTTGCTTTTTAACGATTAGTTATCGACATAAATTCATTTTCACTGCATTTAACTAACTCTAATAGTAAAATAAATCCGGTCCCGTTATTATAAATTATCAATTTGACTAGTGACATACCTTTACTTACAGAAAAAAAATTGAATAAGAAGTCAAAACAAATACAATTAATAAAAGAGATAAAAAATCATTTTATTTTTACTTATAATGCTAATAAACATTTACAAAAATGCTACTATTACATAAGCTAATGAACATTTACAAATGTAATGGTGGAGGGGGAGTACATTAAGCTGCGACAGTATTGACATAAAAAAGGACAAAACAAAAAGAGGGCTAAAAACGGAGGTTTAAAAGTATAAGTTTACAGAAAAAAGTATATCCCTACACAAATAAATAACTTTTGATGAAGAAGCCGAACTTTTTTACTATTAGAGTTAGTTAAATGCAGTGAAAATGAATTTATGTCGATAACTAATCGTTAAAAAGCAAAATAATACATTGATAAATTATGATTTTATACAAAAAAATTTAGTCTTCCAACAAAAAAAAAAATATTCTCAATATTAAAGTCATAAATTTTTCAATCAAGAGGAAAAAATCACGTGTAACGCGAAAAAAACGATAAATTACTTTTGAATTTAACTTCAACGTCGAATAACTTTGAAAGGGGTGAATTTAATTGAAAATATTAAGAGACCTTTTTTTTAGAGTATTAAATTTCCTTTAAGAATAAGTATTTTAAATTGTAAAAATATTGATATTTATGGTAGCTACAAAAATCCAAAATCGAAACGCAAAATTGAAAAACTAAATCTTTGTTTATGGCATGATTACAAGGAAACGGCTTGTTTTACGGTAATTTACTAAGATAACTTTTTTTTAGGAAATTTAATTTCCTATAAGAATCCATATCGCTAAAATTTTTCAGATTGATAATTAACAAGTTTTGAGTAAAAAATGCGATTACTGTTGAAAAATCATTAGTCGTAACGATACACCCCTTAATATTATTATTAAGGACTCAAACTTTCACAATCATCATGAATGATATTTTCACAGTATCGATAGAAAAAAAAATAGTCGTTTTTTTGGCCCAGTCTAATATGGATGGATACATATACCAAAATAACATCTTTTGCCATTTTTGTCTGTCTGTTTATTCCGGCTAGTCTCTGAAATGGCTTGACCGATTTTGACGTGACTTTTACTGGTAATTATCTGATGTAATAAGGAGTGACTAAGGCTACTTTTATTTTAGAATTTTTTCCACAAGTACGAAGTCGCGAGCAAAGCTTAGTCTAAATTCATATTATGAAGAAGAAAAATTTGTTTTTTTTTTGTTTGTTAAGACTTAACTCAAAAACTACTAAGCCAATTTAAATTATTTTTTCACGTAAAGAAAGCTATATTATACAGGAGTGACACAGGCTACTTTTTCCCGAACTGAGCAAATGGAAGTAAAAATTTTTGGGCACGTGAACAAGTCGCGAGTAACTGCTAGTAACATTATAAATAAATAATATTTGTTTGTAATGGATATACTCAAAAACTACTGGATCGATTTAAAAAATTCGCTCACCAACATCAAGAGCTACATTATATTGACTTATTAATATATGGCAATGATTATAACCAAGTAATATAGGCTAATTTTTACCCGACTGAAGTAAAAGGATGTAAAGCTCCCCGAGACGAAGTTACATCCTTTTACTTTTAAAGTCTCGGGGAACAACTAGTAGTAATATTTAAATAGCTATATGTGTTTTAGCACTAATCCCACGTCAAGGGAAACTTAAAAGTTTCAAGCAAATATTTTTTTTGCGCGGCTGGATTCGAACCAGCGACCGAAATCGCCATTGCCAACTAATGCAAATGCAATCGCAAATGCCAACTAATGTCAGGGTGACGTCATAACTGTGGAGGTTGATGACGTCATATAAGAACGTGAGAAGGGACGACGAAAGGGAAGATCTTCCCAGCCAGGTAAGTTGAACTGCCTAGAGAACGAAGCCCATCTGAGAAACGTTGAAATTTATACCTATATAATATGTACAAGATAAATAATTGTAATATCGCGATTTAGGATTTTACTTTGAAATTTATTATTTTTTATTATTTTTTTCTCGCACCGTTTATAGATTGTTTGTACCGCTACACTACCAACTTTATATTTAACTAATAAAATGAGGTCGTGGACTAACAAGTCTAGTTACGAATTTGATGGAACTTGATATGTAGATACACGAATATTGATTCAATTGTCTGTTGACACAACTAATATAAGACGTTAGGAGTTCATGGAGCCATAACAATATATAGGTTTTATCGACATCGACACAATTTAAACACAGTAAAACTGCAACAACCGACATCCCATCTCCTGAATCTTTGAAACCCTGGATCAGATTTTCACCAAATTTATAACATGGGACTAAAGGTTATACTTCCCGTATACCTTTCCACATACTTTTTTTTTAATTCGGATAATAAATAATCGAGTTCTGAGTTAACCAACATAAAATGCAAAAATATAGCCAAATTTTTAAATTAAGCTACATTTTTTTCTTTTTTGTTTATTTTTATGTTCAATTTTCTGAATCGCTTGATCAATAACCGAGTTCCGGGTTAAGTAACTTGAAATTAAAAAAATAATATATATATATATATATATATATATATATATATATATATATATATATATATATATATATATATATATATATATATATATATATATATACATATATATATATATCTCAATTTAGTTATATTTTTTGATGTTTATTTTGTTTATTTTTATGATTTTCTATTTTTATGTTTTATATATTTTTTATTTTTGTTTTTTTTTAATTTTTTTATGGTAATTTTCTAAATAGGTTTGCAAATAACCGAGTCCTGAGGTAACGAACTTTGAGTAGGTATATACCTCTATATCTATGGTAACGAATATAAAAATTAGAAAAATATAGTCAAATTGAGAACCTCCTCGTTTTGGCCTTGTTGATTGAAAATAAATTTATTTGAGAGAGATGTTTAGTTTGATGTACCAATATGATATACCACTGTATATGTCCTTTTGAAGAATAATCAAGAGAAGGATATTATCACGTTTCCGAATTTCGCATCAAGCTCAAATGGTTACCAATTCATCTTCGTCGGAATAGACATATTCTCTCATAGCTTTCTTCCATTCTTTGTGATCGGAGTTCTCCTGTATATTTAAAGGAGATTCACTTCCCGTATCAAACAAGACAAATATCTGAGATCGGCTGACAATCGTTCTCTTTAATGCCAACTCAAAATACTAATTATTACAGCGGTTTATTTACTTCTCAAGCTGTGACGCTCTGGAACTCTCTTCCTAAGGATATTAGGAAAGCGCTGAGTCTTAACATTTTCAAGAATATGGTTAAAAGTCACTTTCTATCTACCTCATCGTATTTTGTCCTTCAATTTTCTAATGTATTACCAGTAATTTATTTGCTTCTTTTTATTTTTATTTTTGTTATTTTCTATTATTGGAATGTTGTCTTCATTTCTTTTAGAAGCAAAAACTATAAATTTACTTGTGGTTAGCACCACTTTCAGAATATATTATCATCCTATATTTAAGGTTGTCTCGAAAAGATCGTTTTCTTAGTGATAAGACCGCCTTTGTGTATCTATTATTATGTGTTAAGAAATAGTTACGTAATTTATATATTGTCATTTATTTTTGGTGCACAATAGTTATTGTATTGTATTGAGAACGCTAAATGTGTCAAACCGTATACACCATTATGACTACTAGGTTGTCCTTCTGCAACTACTCATCTAGCTCGCTTAGCATAAACAGCATGTGATATGTCGCGCTCTATAGAAGAAAGGTTTGACCAATGAGAAGAAATTATATCTCGTTTGATGCCGCGACAAACGTTTTTAAGTAGCGTCGCGTCGAATAAACGAGATGTATAAGTTCTTGTTGTCAAACCTCTCTTTTCTTAGGCGTGCCGCGTGACATATACATTGTTTATCTTTCGCCGCAGTCGTAATTCGGTTTGGAATGTAATGTGTAAACTTATGCATATACGGCATTTACATCCCTGCTTTACAAAAAAAATCTTTGCCATCTTAATTTAAGGTAAAGGTGGTCTGGCAGAGATCGCTCTTTAGCGATAAAACCGCCTTTGTGTATAAGTTATACTATTGTTATTATACTTTGTACTTTTGGTGCGCAATAAATTTTAATCATTCATTAATTCATATAATATATAAATTGGTGCCTGAAAATAAACTAATCATCCTAATTAGCGTAAAACGCATTATAATGATTAGTTTACGTTGACTTAAACGTTGACGGCAATAAAAAGGAAATATTATTATGTTTTAAATTACCAATAGCTTAATTATATAACATACGTATATATCTTCACGCCAGATCACTTACGCTGTAGGTAGAGACAGCCGAGTGCCGTACATAACGATCCCTGTAGATTTTCCTTCGCATTCATGGCTCTTCATGAAAACAAGCCGGTTTTAAGAAGACCTCGACACCAGCTTCGGATAGTATCCGATCAATCTAATCTAGATATATTAGTCTTGGTCTTCCTCGGCACCTACACTAATTATATTAAATAAATATTTTTTCAATCTTAATCTTCTCTATCCTAAAAAGGCTTAAAAACACCTTAAAAAAGATACCATGATGGTAATCACAGAGCCTGGTAAGTCGTAAACTGTACCGTGGGAAATAACCATGGTATATTTATTTTACTATAACGCTTCTTGAGAAAAAAAAATCACCGAAATATAAAAGTAGGAACTTCTCGATTGAAACGTATTTTTAAAACAAAACATTTGATAACTCAAATATCCGGATTCAATAAATTGTATTTGATCAATTGTTTTAATTTTATTAGATTTTTTTACTATATTACATTGATGTACGTAATGATCTAATAGTTTAATAGAAATTATACATCATTTAAAGTTGGTTTAAACAGATCTTTTTTTTTTTTGAAAATTCAAATATTTTTGGGCACAACAATATTTTGGTACGTCCAGTATTTTGTCGCGGGAATACACTCACGCAGTTAGCCACATCACGATTAATGAACACATATGTAGTTCAACTATAAACACCAACACACATACTGAAATAGAACACACAAAAGATTGCTTATAGATAGTTAGTTGTTTGTTTGTTTGCGCGTTGTTTATTTTTTACCTGTTGTTTGTAATGCAGATATGTATAGACATGTAAGGGTGTGCACACACAGACGATTACGCGCCGAACATTAGACAAAAAGTTTGCCATTCCTAGAGCTGTAATTTAATGAATATAACAGATATACCTAAATACTTTTAAACTTTCGTGCCCTTTTCACACTAATTATTACGGATGAATGGGAAATAATTCAACAACTAATCACGGTAAAGTCCCGTTAATCCTAAATAATTTGTATATAAAATAACAGATGTTAAATAAATTCAGATTCGGAAAGAACACGGGCGAGACTTAATCCATCATACATCGTTTTTTTCAGTTGTTACCTTAAACATTAATATATTTCGTAACATTCTATATCAACTCCTAAACTTATTCGCATTTAATAAATATTTTTTAAACTTGGGTAATAGTACCTATCTAAATAAAGTTGGAATTTAGGTAAGGTTAACGTAAACATTCAGTTCTCTCCTTAGTAGTCTATGCTTAGATCAAAGACCTACAAAAAATATTTTTTGTAGGTCTTTGGCTTAGATATTTATCTTGTTCATTTTATTATTATTATTATTATTATTATTATTATTATTATTATAAAATGAACAAGATTATTGTCGTTAGTACAACTGCTAATCTCAGAAATCTAAGTTAGATTGACAAATTTCTAAGATAAGATTTTGTCAAGACACTTTTTAGATTTTTAAAATAACAAAAAGGAAATTAGCTTTAAACTATTCTTTAGTACAAAAACAGGGAGAATTTTTATTTGATATTTATAATGAAAATTATGATATATAAACTTATTGCTGTTAATGCAAATGTAATTAAAATTTTATACAGCGGTAACACTTAAATATGATGACAGAAGTCAATCAAATTAAAATCTCAATATTTTTTATATGTTTGTTCCTAGTGATATATTTTATTTAATTAATTTAAAAAACGTAGAAAATTACTCTAGCTTAATATTCGTCATTTCGAAAGACACGCAAGGGATGTACAAAACCAAAATATCCTGTATTCTTTTACATGTATATAATACTAGGAATATTAGATTTTTTTTAACGTATGTAATTCAGTAATTTACGCTTTCATTTTGGAACATAGTTTCACTTCCCGGAGATAATCATGCAATATTGTCATCAACTATAGAAATATCATATCCAATAATTAATATCTCAACGTTAAGTGTTCAGAGCGCAATCATCAATGTGAATGTTTTATATGTCTCGTGATTTAGAATTAGATTTTACAAAAAAATCATGTGTTAATAATTTCACAAGTTAAAACACGTGTTAGTATAGTTTTAGCTTAGATAAAAGCATAACTAGAAATTAAATTGTTGCTTGTTTTAATTTCCTTTTAGCTTTTTTGCCAAGTCCATAATCTAACCCAAGTTCCCTGAATTCATTTTCAAAACAACGGTGAACCTTTAACTAAAAAAGCTGTAGATAGAACAAAAAATATATATTTAATTGATAAAATACACACGTAAAAAGTCTATAGTATTATTAATTAATATACAATCCCATCTGGGTTGTTTCTAGACATAAAAAATCCAATTCTAGGAAAAAATATACTCTAATCTTAATTCAGCCCGCTTAGAATAAACAGCGCGTGACATGTCGACGTCCAGTTTCATGGTAATTTGGAAGGTAAAGCAAAGCTAGCGTCCAAGAAAATTGTGGTTCTGAACAGGACGAAACAATACTTCACACCAGCCGACCATTTGCGACTATATAAGTCGCAAATCAGGCCTAATATGGAGTACTGTTCTCATCTTTGGGCAGGAGTTTCGCAGTACCAGCTCCTTCCTCTTGACCTCATACAGCGTAGAGCATCCCGTATTGTCGATGACCGGACTCTTTCCTATCGGCTTGATCCTTTGGCGTTGCGAAGAGATGTTGGTTCTCTCTGCATCTTCTATCGCTATTACCACGGGGAGGTTCCGAGGAGTTGATCGGCTTAACACCACCCGCTGATTTCCACCATCGGACATCACGCCAAAATTCTAAATTCCGCCCTCACCATTTTGATGTCTGCAAGTCTACTACAATGCGATTTTCAAAGCATTTTTGCCTCGCACGACTGCCCTGTGGAATCAATTACCAGCGGATGTGTTTCCGAAGCGATACGACTTAGGGGCCTTCAAGAAAAGAGCGTACTCATTCCTTAAAGGCCGGCACCCCAACTGCAGTACCTCCGGTGTTGCAGGTGTTCATGGGCGGCGGTGATCACTTACCATCAGGAGAGCCTCTTGCCCGTTTGTTTCCTATTCCATAAAAAAAGACAATCAAGAAATTATGCAAAGCTCACAATACAACATAAAAATGTACTAATAAAACAGACACAAGAAATAATCTAAAAATTAAGCATAGAAAGAGCCGCTACCATAAGAGTTTTTAAAATTAAGACATTGTTCGATCAAATCTTAGCTGAAAAAGGATTGTGTGTAAAAACCCTCAATGCTCTCATTAAATTTGATGAATAAACTAATTCTAAAACCTAGGCATAGCTTAAACTAGACGATGTTATGATATTTATGTCATAACATCGTCTAGTTTAAGCTATGCCTAGGTTTTAGAATTAGTGTCATATGAACTTTATTCAAGTGATTAGAAAGTTACAATTATCATTGCGATTTTTATAACAAGTGAATATATACAGTAACAAAAATCCTGTCCAACCCATAAGGAACATAAAGGCGGGTAGTTGATATTATCAACAAAAAAAAAACAAAATGATTCAATTTATAAAAATAAATATTTTATTGTATTCTTAAATGCTCATATTTTTCCTAAAATTGAGCGAATATTTTAAACTGGACATCACTACGTCAAGTCGCCTGCCGCAGCGTCTTTCATGTCGTATCCGTTTATGTGTCACCCCAAATGTTTTGGCCGACATTTTTTTGTTGCCAATGTAATATTTGAAAAGATTATTTTAGAATATTATTCTGATCACGTAAAATTATCTACTTTCCCTATTCCTACCGCAATAGCGTCAGTGCTTGTCACTGTCGTGTTCCAGTGTGGAGGGTAAGGTAGTCAGTAAACTTATGTATGTGGCATCAAGGCACCGCCACAAAGATAGCAACACACCATTAACATCTCCGGTGTCTATAGGCGAAGGTTATCTCTTTCCATCACGAGAGTCATCACCTTGTTTGCTATCTTATGCCAAAAAATGCATTTGACGATCGGACAGAGTTTTTGTATATCACTGTAAATTGACTGTTAGACTGTAAAACCAAAGACTAGGACACAGCAGTGATAAGCACTGATGGAAAGGCCAGTTACACAGGCATCAATCGATGTCAGAACCTCGTAACTAGAAGCTGGTTGCACCACATGTTGGTGAGGTTGGTAAATGCGGGTATCCATTTGAGACAGCCCCGGGCCGAACGGCTGCCTCGATCCGAGGCAGATCTAGTAGAGACCGTGCCGCGAGTCGAGGCATGCCGTGACTTGAACCAAACGAGGTGGCCGCGCAGCGAGCCGAATTAAGTCGGTAAATGGCCATAGTCAAAGACGCCTCAGCCGTGCGATAAGTGGACACGTTTGTATGTACTCGGTTCGCCGCAAAATGGATAAAGATAAATAAATGTATTGACTTAATTAAGTTATATGAAAACCACAGACTTTAGTGGGATCCAACTTCACCACATCATTTGTGTTAGAAATTAGGAATTAATTTTGGTAAAATTTTTAAGAACACCTACGCCTTCAAAAGTCATGTCTTATAAAAATTGTTTTGTATGAACATTTCGCTGACGATATATTTCCTTAATCCACCATCGATGTTTTTGAATATAAAATTTCATAAAAATCGGTCAAGCCATTTCGGAGGAGTATGGTAACTAACATTGTGACACGAGAATTTTATATATACCTAAGATGTAACCTTCTCAACATGTCCTTTAGGAATCTATACCTCACGTTCCGATTTTGAAGCGCTAAAATGTGAACCACCTAATTAATAATCTACAAGTATGATACTTTTGCATGCCTATTAATTTTGTAATTTTCTAACAAATGGTCCGTCTAACTAATAATTAATCTTATTTTTATACTTTATTAAAATGTTTGAATACCTACTTAGTCAAGGTATTAAGTACATCTTAGAGCAGTGATTCCCAAACTGGTCTATATCGACTAGGGGTCTATGACAACCTGCAAGGGGACTACGTCAGCGAAAAAAAAATTGGGGGTCCATGAAATGAAAATGGGGGTCCACGATAGTGGATCTCAACACATGCACTGATAGTACCTATTTACTTACATCATACTATCTTATAATATCAAAAAATATACATTATTTATAAAAGTACCTATGAAGTAAAAAATTTATTATATATGTTTATAAAATTGTGTAAGTTGTAGGATGTTGGTATTCGGATGGACAAGCTGCCAGGAAGACGACGTTTCAACTTACGTTCAACATTTATATGCCCTCTATTCAGATTTTGAATCTAGGTTTGAGGATATTTTGACTATGGTAATACCACCGTGGATAATTAATCCATATGGTGACATAGAAGAAACGAATGTCATAATACAAGAGGAACTGACTGAAACACGAAGAACTTAAGGTTCAGTTTAAAAACGGATATCAGCAATTCTGGCTCCAAAACAACATCCGATGGAACAACCCGTTACTTATCTCGTATTATGGAATATAGCAAGGAAATTTTTAATTTCCTTTCCATCGTCATACCTAGTGGAAAGGGGGTTCAGCGCTGTTACCAATCTCCTAACGAAAAAAGAAAGAGACTGGACATCATTAGCCGAGGAGATTTAAGATTAACCCTTACAACATTGACGCCAAATGTTGATAATTTATTATTAAAGCATCAGGTTCATCCTTTTCACTAAAAATATTGACTTATTGCTTATGTTATTTTATTTACAGTTTATTTTATGTTTATTTAAGTATATTTTACATACCAGATACAAAATTTTATTTTAAGTAGTTTTAATTTAAATTCAATTAATAAATGTATAAATTAACATGTGTTTTTACTTTAAGTTTTTAACACTAAACTTCGCTACAGTTAGAAATTTACAGGAAAACAATATCAGGTAAGTAGGGGGTCTACCCAACACGGAAAAACATGGCAAGGGGTCTACGACACAAAAAAGTTTGGGGAACTCTGTCTTAGAGCATTATGTTTGGGAAACTTTAATGGTCAAATTGGTTAGGAAAATATTATTTATTATTGTCAAATGTATTTCTTTGTTCATCAACCATATGTTTGTGCATTCGAGAATACTACTTGTTTTGTTTGTATAAAATCAGGTCGTTTTCAAGCGACAAAAAAATTGAGGTTATAATTTTGACATGTATGTTTGTAGATAATATTGTTGGAATTGGATAATATTCGAGTATGATGATTTATTTAGGCATCCAAGCACGTGTAATAAACTTCGTTAGTGTATGTTAGTCCACGAATTTCTGAGAAACTAAAAGCCACATCTTTTTTTTATTTCAGGTGTATTCCAATTTAGGGAACAGTCCATGTGTCCATCAAAATCAGTTCAGTCGTTTTTGAGATATGAGTATTTGAAGTTTGTTTAAATTTCTATTATTAAATTAATATTATAATAAGCCATTAACGAAGTTATACAGTGAAGGACGCCTATTATCATCATATCAATAGCGGATGATGTAAGTGTCTCATTGTTGATAGAGATATCAAGAAATAATATACATTATTTAATTCAGACTAATATTATAAATGCAAAAGTCTGTATGTCTACTTGCCAACTACGCGCTCACGGCTAAACCGCCGAACGGACTTTGAGGTTACTTTATTGTTCAAAAATCAACGTATGAACGAATATATTGATTACTAGCTGTTGCCCGCGATTTCGTTCGCGCGGACTTAGTTTACTCCCCACAGCTCCTCCCCCATAGGTGACAGCGTGATTATATGTAGTCTATATGTTGACCCGACCTGTTAATAATATTCATGCAAAATTTAAAGTAAATCCATGCAGTACTTTTTGAGTTTACCCCGGACATACATACAGATAAAGACAAAAATTCTAAAAACTATATTTTTGGCTTCGATATCGATTGTAGATCACGCCCCAAGCATTCTTTTAAAAAATATTCAATGTACAGTTTTGACTTACCTACGATTTTATTATGTGTATAGATATCGGTATCCACAAAATAATATTATATTATCACCGATAGGTATTTTTTTCTCAATCCAATATATAGTATTCTGGAGTCCAATTTTAGTTACCATATTCCTCCGAAACGGTTTGACTGATTTTGATGAAATTTTATATGTATATTCAGTAGGTCTGAGAATAGGTTCTTATCTATTTTATACCCCTAAGTGATGGGAGGTGATAAACCACAATTTTATTTTTACTTTTAGGGCAATTTTTTTATTTTTTTATGACATGGCATTATACATACAACCCTAAATTTTCACACTTCTACCATCAACTCCTATTTTAATGGCGATATTAGTACCTAATTCAATAATTTATATGGCAAAACAACGTTTGCCAGGTCAGCTAGTCATATAAAATTAATCTTAATTGATATTTCAAATATTACAATAGCAACAAACAAATTTGTTGACAGTTGGCAGGAAGTTATTATATGAAAGAGCGGTCTCTTTGATATTATAGCCGCCCGTCGCTTACGCGACGCCGCTGACTCCATGTAATGATATCCAGTTGAAGATATTCCTTAAATTTTAAGGAAATTGTAGGCTAAATACGGACATTTAAAAATTTCATACTGATTTTTTTTATAAATAGAATCATTTCATTACTTGAAACCGACGAAAAACGGAGGTGTTAAAACCTAAAAAATTGAAAAATCAGGTTAACATTAAGATTGAAGCTCTCCTTTTGAACATATATACAAAATGCAAGTCTCTATGAAACGATTCTTGAGCAATTAAAATGTATTATTTTACGATCAATAAAAGAAACTATAAAATTTACATAGGTACGACTTTAATGACTTCAGGACGGACTGAAGTAATGGTTTAGTTTAAAACTATTTTAAGTGTTACTTATTTTAATACCAAAATAAATATCATTGTGTCTGTTCCCTTGGGGGGTAGATTTGATTGATGATTCATCACTTCGTCAAATCAAATCTATCTATCAGGGGTAGACTTAATCATTCGGCTCAGTAAGAAATAGCCATCACCTTTAGACACCAAAAACGTTATTAGAGCATTGCAAGACATGTGAGAAGGGTATAATACTACCCTCCAAGCCAGTGAAGGATAGTGACAAGTACTGAGCCCCAATTCAGGTAACAAAAAGTCAATCGAGTCAAAGTAATTAGGACCCTTAAATATTTTCTATACATTATAGTACTATTATAATATAGAACAATGTGACGTTTACCGTGTATATGTGTGTCAAAACCCTCAGTGCTTCAACTCGATTGGCGTTTTGTTACATGAATTGGGGGGCTGGATTCATGGTGGGTATTCTTAGTATTATGGCTTAGAAAATAGTAGCTTAGTTTTCTCTGGCCTGTCATTTTTGATGCACCGAGCCCTCTTTGAAGAATAGACCATCTGATATTCTGTCAGGCAATATATAAAAAGAGAGTGATTGGCTTTACTTGTCGCTACCATCGTGACCACTAGGTGGTAGATTTCCGCAATGTCTCGCCCGGGTACGGTACCACCGCCCTATTGCTACCGCAATAGCGTCAATTCTAGTGTTAGTAGGTTAACTCATGTATGTATGTGGTATCAAGACCCCATCACAAGAATAGCAACGCAACATTAGCACCTTTGATGTCTATGGGGGATGGTTGTCTATTACCATCAGGAGAGCCATCTGCTTGTTTGCTATCTAATGATATAAAATCAGCTCTTGAAGTATTTAGAAGAGCACCAGCTGGTTAGCAACCGTCACTACGGTTTCCCTTGTAGTCGATCAGCTGGTGATCTTCTAGTATACCTGAAACATCTTTGGGCGGAGGCAGTTGAGTCCAAGGGGTAGGCATTGGCAGTTAGTTTAGACATAGAGAAGGCCTTCTATCAGGTATGGCATAAAGCGCTTCTCTCGAAGCTACCTTCCTATGGGCTTCCCGAGAAATTATACAAGTGGATCACCAGTTTTTTGGCTGATGTAGGCATCAAGGTCGTAGTCGACGGTGCATGCTCCGACCTCAAACCTGTCAACACTGGTGTTCCCGAAGGCTGCGTGCTATCACCGACACTGTTTTTTCTGCATATCAATGATATGTTGCGAATTAGTAACATAAATTGCTATGCGGACGACAGTACTGGTGATGCTACACACTCCGGCCGTAGCGGTATTTCTCGGGAACATGTAGAAGAGGGCCGGAACAAGCTCATGTTTGAACTCGAGATTCAACTAACAGATTTCTCGGAATGGGTCGTCAAAACCTTGTTACATTTAACCTCAAATAGATGCAGCTTTTAGCATTTATGGGGAATACAGATGCAACGCAAGTGCCGCCACTAGACTTAATCGTGAAAGACATCCAAATTTAGAGCGCTATCCGGATCACCACGTGTTTGTTAATGTGCACCGTTCACTCACAAAGGCGGCCATTTTCCAAATCAAATATGGGTTGGAGGTAAACCTCGCTTTCCTTACAAGAAAGAAGTGTTGCAAGAGGTCGCAGATGACCCAAATATTCAAAGAGATTATATTGGCATCTTTCATAATTAAGTATTGCCATCGTTGTAATAACTCCTTATAGTTAGGTTAAAATTTCTGATATGCCTTCTTGCCAGCTCACTTCATGCCAGCTCATTGCCTCCAACTTTACAAGGCCCAAATTCGACCTCACATGGAGTACTGTTCTCACCTCTGGGCCGGAGGTCCTCAGTACCAGCTTCTTCTCTTGATTGCATTCAACGTAGAGCGGTTTAAATCGTCGACGATCAGGCTATTTCTAATCGTTTGACTCTTAGGTGTTACGCAGAGTTGTAGATTCGCTCTGCATCTTTTACCATATTTATCATGGGGAGTATTCCAACGAGTTGTTCAGATGAATTCCATCATTGGACATTGCATCAAAATTTAAAATTCCATCCTCAACACCTCGATGTCTGGAAATCCACAACTGTGCACTTTTGTCAGCACTTTTTGCCTCGCACTACTCCTTTGTGGATACAATCACCTGCAGGGACGTTCCCGAACGGATACAACTTGAGGACCTTCAAGAAACAAGCTTATTTATTCTTAAAAGGCCGGCAACGCAGCTGCAAGACCCTTTGTATTGCAGATGTTCATTAGCGGCGGTGATCATTTCCCCCCATCTTGTTTGTCCCCTTTGCTATTAAAAAAAATTCTCATAGACAGAGCATTAACTGTGTTCTCTCCTCCTGTGCCAGTTTATCAGTTACTCTATAAACTGCGACATGACAATAGCAGATACTAAATGACATTCTGACATTAGAAATCTAATTATGTAAGTCTACTGTAAGTCAGGTCTGGGTACATGTAAAAGGCGAACAATCAGTCCAACATGTCACTACCATTGTTATTAAGAAGTTGCTAGAGTTCTGCAACATCTCGGAGTTTGGTAACACAGCCTTACCTAGTCCTACCCCAATATTGCGAGAATTTGTCACCATCGTGTTGCGATTTGGATGGTAAGGTACTAGGTAGCCCGTGTAACTATGCATTTGGCATTATTACTCTGCCCTACAGATGGTAAAACACTTAATATCTTCAATATCTATAAGCAATTGGTGTCTCTATTCATCAGGAGAACTTTTTGTTCTTTTTCTATCTTCAAGTACAAAAAATACTACTTTAAACATTAAATTTTGCAAAAATGACCAATGTATGGATTGATATTTGCTACTTTTAAACATTAATACTACATGATACAATTTAATAAAGTTTACAGGGATATTGATTTTATATCAAAATAAGACATCTAAGGTTATGTATTAAAAGGACAACATAATGCAATACTTCTCGTAAAACTGTAAGGGTATATAACCTAATTTTACTAATATTTTTTAATAAAAAAATCTTCTCGTTTATTCAGTCAGTTTTTGTTCTAAAAGAAATAGCCTCGAAAAAAATGTTTGTGTTTCGAATTAAGAGCAAGGGTTTCCAAACATTTTTTTTCTTATAAACCACTTAAAAATTTTGCTGGTTCCGGTGGACCGATTCTGGTGAAAAAAGTGAGAATTGAATAGATAAATAATTAATATTTTTTCTTCGCTTACTAATTGTAACCCTCATTTTTGTCACACGAACGTAGACCCCCATCAAGTCTCCCACCTGGACCACTTTGGGAATCAGTGCTTTAGAGGCATTATTTTAAATTAGATATGATCAATTTATGACCTTATTTAAGGAGGGATTCCAGATTAGGTAAAGCAAGAATGAATATGAGTACAGACCCTGATTACAACATTGATTAACAACAATGGCATAGATAGTATACAAATACTTATATTTTATTCCTGTATATTATGTTTATTCAAAGGTCAGTTCATAGATAAACTTTGAACTAACAATTTACACAAGTGAAATTCTGATAACACAATTTTCCTTATCAAAAGGAGTTTATTGCAGTAAACTCATTAACTAAAGTGACAATAATAATATTATTTAATATAATAAAAAAGGGAAGAGGTGAGAGGGAGATAGAGGGGGGAGAGAGGGGGGTAGGTAGAGGAGAAAGACAGGAGAGGGAGGGGGAGTGAAAGTGGAGTGGGAGATAAAGAAGGGGAGAGGGGTAGTGAGACGGAGAGGGAGAGAAAGGGAGGAGAGGGGGAGAGAGTTTTTGTTTGTTTATGTGTTTAAATGCATATAACTGTGTAACAGTCAAATTAGTAAAAAGTTTTTGTGCATGTTACTCATATCCATATGGAAAGGCTAAAGCCACTTTTTAACCCCACTGATATAAAAGAAGTATTGTTTTAGGCTCTGTCAACAAAATCATAAGTAACAGTTAGTATATTATGTATATTTATTTCAGCTTTTATGTGTAGCAAATGCACAAAGAACTAATTGTAATAGGAAACTATATGCTCTACAATTTACTTTATCATAGACAGCTTTGGCTTTGATAATCAAAGCATATACTTACTAATGATAATTACTCATCATTCATGTCAAGAAACAAGCCCAAGCCAAGTCAGTTTGCAGTTGCAATTGCTGGGCATTCAACCAAAAATTTAAAATTTTCAGTAACTCTGCAATGTTTAATTGTATTGGTTGTTATTTTGTTTTGTCTGGGATATGGTTAATCTATTCCTTCTCTTTATATATTACTGTTTGAATACAGACATACAACACTCATCAGTTTACTAAGAAAAGGTTTATTACTATTTACTTAGATCAAAAGTACAATTACAGCAGCTTACATTTCTATTGGGCTCCACACTACGCAAAGCCTGTGGCGTAGATACCATAAAGTGATTTCCATAGATGTGATTTAAAATAAAAAAATTCTCTATATTTCAATTTGTAAGTTTATAATTAGATGCATAAAACCTACCCTTATATTTACAATAATTTAAAAACAGGTCACACAGATATCAAATTATTAATACAATTCACAACCAATTTGCATATTATTTAAATTATAATCTATTACTTTTATGTCCTTATCAATAATAATAAATAGTCAGTATAAAAATAGTGAGACTTATTTGGTTTATTTTTATACAGATATAGTAGTAGTCCTTTAGGACAGAAAAATTAGCAGTTGCACATTGAAATTTTGCAAGTTATTGAAAAAATTAGAGTACTTAAATTTTTCAATTTCAATTTTATTGCGTATTCCATAATGTTACAAGGGTTATAATAAGGCTTAAAACTACTTTACTTCTTCTACAAGATCACATATAAAATTATTGAAAATTGGACTACACGAAATGCTGAGTCAGCTAGATATATATGAATATTAGATTGATCATTAGGGATGTTTTCTCAGTAGTCTGAGGGCTTAAATGTTTCACATAATGTTAAAAACCACATTATAAGTCACATAAACATTAAACATCTGAAAATTTACAAACCATGTATGTCTTCGCACCAAATCTTTCATGGAGAATGAGAGAGGATGTCAGTTTCCATACACTTTATTGCATATCTTTAGGAATGTTTTAAGACAAGTATTAAAAAATTGGGATCAAATTTCTATTTTCTTACAGTTTGCTCTTTATAATGAGTCTTAAAATTACCGCTGGAGAATACATATAATTGACAATACATTACACATTGAGATCTGCGCGTGCAAATCGCGGCGGCTTAAGTTGGCTCTCACGACATGTTATGTAGTGTGGTATGGTAGTAAAAAAATAAACCTTACATCTAAAACGTATTAATCGTATTAAAGTAGGTGAATGTGATAAGTGAGAATGTACCATTGAATAAAGCAAAAACACTATTAGACACAGGAAACAGTAAAGTGGGAAGTAAAGATTAGTAAAATTATATGTACCAAACACTACAGTTAAAAAGAACTGATAACTTACAGTCATTTTGATCTATTTGTTGCCTTATTGTATCATTTTATATATTATTACTTCAACATATTAATATCACATTGTTATTTTATATGTAACGTTTTATCTATTTTAAATTAATCATTTTGATGTTATTTTAAAAATTGAATTAATTAAAATTCTTGCACTTTTTGTAAATAGGAAAATGTAATGTTATACTATTGTACATAAGTAAATGTTTCTCACACAGACCAACGTCAACAAAGAGTATGTAACGTATTTAAACGTCAATTGTCAATAATGGTGTAACTGATATATAATGGTGTGACTGATATATTAGTATTCGCTAAGATATTAGTAATATTGAAAGGATTCGTGGATTAGTAATCCGGCGAACTGTAATATGAACTTTTAAACTAACGCGTTCTACTATCATTTTTAAATCTATAAACGGGTCAATAACGCGTACATATATAGAACTTACTTGTAAAGCTCGACGTTTCGGCCAAGTTACATTGACCGTGGTCACGAGCAGACTGGAGTAGCGAGTTTCCTCCGTCGTTCACGTCGGGATCGATTTTCATCTACCCCCTTCTGGTCCTGTTTTTTCGAATTTAGCCTACACACAACACTAACCGTATCTTGGACTTTATTTGTTTGCAGGTGCAAAGGCTTTATTCTGCTGATCACTGGATTGGCAGAATAAAGCCTTTGCACCTGCAAACAAATAAAGTCCAAGATACGGTTAGTGTTGTGTGTAGGCTAAATTCGAAAAAACAGGACCAGAAGGGGGTAGATGAAAATCGATCCCGACGTGAACGACGGAGGAAACTCGCTACTCCAGTCTGCTCGTGACCACGGTCAATGTAACTTGGCCGAAACGTCGAGCTTTACAAGTAAGTTCTATATATGTACGCGTTATTGACCCGTTTATAGATTTAAGAACTGTAATATGCTAATATTTCATATTCGCCTAATATCTGTAACGGATATCCAAAATGAATAGGATAATATCATTCGGTATTCGGAATAGTTCGGATTCACTAGATTGGCGCCCGTCGGATTCGTGAAAGTATTAAAATATTTTCACGATACGCCGCGTCGTACGTACGAATGAGACGGACGTATTTCCTGCAGTATCAGATCTTATTCATGTTGTTTTAAAGTCCAAATTTCAGTGAAATATTAGTTAATACTGATATATTAGTTAAGACATTTTCCTGCCGTATCAGTATAAGATCTTATTTCTATCACTTTAAGGTCCAAATTACAGTGAAATATTAGCTAAGATATTTTCCTGCCGTATCAGTGTCAGATCTTATTACTGTTACTTTAAGGTCCAAATTACAGTGAAATATTAGTTAATACTGACATATTTGTTAAGACATTATAATATTTCAAAGTGAATATATTAGTATCACCTAATCTTGAGAAATATCGGTATTAACCCATCTCTACTGATATATTAGTATTCGCTAAGATATTAGTAATATTGAAAGGATTCGTGGATTAGTAATCCGACGAACTATAATATACTAATATTTCATATTCGCCTAATATCTGTAACAGCTATCCAAAATGAATCGGATAATATCATTTGGTCTTCGGAATAGCTCGGATTCACTAAATTGGCGCCCGTCGGATTCGTGAAAATATTAAAGTATTTTCAAGATACGCTGCGTCGTACGTACGAATGAGACAGACGTATTTCCTGCAGTATACTGTTGTTTTAAGGTCCAAATTACAGTGAAATATTAATTAACACTGATATATTAGTAAACATATATTCCTGCCGTGTCAGTATAAGATCTTATTACAGTTGCTTTAAGGTCCAAATTACAGTGAAATATTAGTTAAGATATTTTGCTGCCGTATCAGTATCAGATCTTATTACTGTTAGTTTACGGTCCAAATTACAATGAAATATTAGTTAATACTGACATATTAGTTAAGACATTATAATATTTCAAAGTGAATATATTAGTATCACCTAATCTTGAGAAATATCGGTATTAACCCATCTCTAATTGTCAATATCATTTGTCAACACTCAACTGTCAAGATAGCAGTGTTGCCAGTGACAGGTAGTCAAATGTAACATATAGACATGCGCAAAATGTGTCAATGAAATGAAATGAATGAAGTACTTCTTTTCGCCCAATGAAGTACTTCATTGGTTTAGTACAGTACTTCATTTCCTTCAGTGAATTTTATGATTAATCTAGTCCATCTAATGTATGAATGAAAGTCAGTGTAAAGTATTATGAGACATGCGCAGAATGTCTCATAATACTTAACTCCTTCACTTCGTCAATGTTAATTGACTTCACCTACTTCAGTAGTCCATTTACTTCAGTTGATCATACCGTGGCCTTTGATTTCGTTTGGCATTTGGAACTCGTTCCCATTCAAGTACAGAATTGTTTATTCAACTATAAAATAATTACTACAGTATCTTTTGACTATACTTTTAAAAATCAATTACGTTTTTCGGCGTGTTGGTCCCGGCCTCCTTTGAAGAATAGGCCAACTGCCGTTCTGCCAGGCAGGTCGTAAAATGCGACCGATTGGCTATCGAGTCACTACCATCGTGGCTACTAGGTGGTCAAATTCTGCATTGTCTCTCCCGGGTCTGGTACCACCCCATTACCTATTCCTGCCGCAATAGCGTCAGTGCTTGTCACTGTCGTGTTCCGGTTTGGAGGGTAAGGTAGCCGGTAAACTTATGCATGTGGCATTAGACCTCGCCACAAGATAGCAATGCACCATTAACATCTTTGGTGTCTATAGGCGATGGTTGATTCCATCAGGAGGCCCATCTGCCTGTTTGCTATCTTATGACTTAAAAAAATGTACAAAATGGTAGTAATGGGATTATAAATAAATATTATTGTCATTTATAAACAAATGCAGTAATGAAATTGAAATGTACTTTAACGTAATGTAATAAAGGTCATAAATAACTTTTCTCCTAAAATCCGATGACTAAGAGGTATCAGTACAAAATATAATATGTGGATGTGGATAGCAAATCGCGCGCGTGTGTGTAGGTGCTCGGTTAGATTCGTTTAATACGATCAGCCATCGCCAGTGCTCGGGTCAGTCAACGTACTTCAATTCGTATTTCGTTCACTTGTCTGACGTTCGGCGTTCCACGATGCACAGATTACTTATGTATCACGATGGACTAGAACTAGATGAAGTAGTGAACTAAATGAAATTCAACTGAACTAATGAAGGAATGATGTATTTGAAATGAAGTACTTCATTTGAAGGATTCATTCGTGAACTACACACCGCTAGTAACATAGACAGCTCAAAAAGTAACATATCCTTATTTTATGTGAAAAACGACAATAATACTACAAAATGACACTTTATTACACAAAAACTAAAAAGTTTTCTTTCCCGTTTAATTATTATAATAATGTTTGTATAAATAATTTTTGTACAAATATTTAATTGATAATCTTAAAAAGAAAACTATAAATATAACATATGTAAGTTATATGTATACCATATAATAATTAAGATGTGTATTTCAATAGCTACAGCTTACCATATATCTAACTAAAGATAATTAATCAATTTATTTAAGTATAAGACAATTAATGCAAAAATAAACATATTACAGTTGCAAACGCAACTTTGTTGTTGAATTATTGATTTCCTAAATACTTTTAAATCAAAACTATATAAATACAACATTAACTAACAAAGAACAAATCAAAAATCCAAAAAGTAACGTAAAAGTAACATTTTGAGCCGTGTAACATAAGAGTAACATGAGACGGTTAAAAGTAGCGTAAAATGTTACAAAAGTAACATTCTGGCAACGCTGCAAGATAGGTACGTTATTTTGACTCTCTTAGTAGGGAACCTATGGAAATGCCATACCTACGAAAAAAACTTGCATACCTACGCAACGAAACATGGCGGATTACATATTCCGTGTGGTACTCCATCAGGAGAATATTAATGTTCTACGCTTTTGTATTTTACCATACACAGTATATACTTATCTATAAAACTATCCTTGAAGATTATTGATCGCGTAATAAAGTCCACTTTGAAATTATCTTAGTTAAAATTCCATACTCAAAAGGTAAAATGGGAGTCTGTTAATTAGACTTAAGCCCCGTTTTCACTTTAATTAGTACGAGTGTGAGTGTTTAATGCAGATGCTTAGTATTAAGATAAAAATACGTAAAGACAGCCGTTGATCAGTGCGAGTGATAAGTAATCAGCATCTATTCACTTTTACTGTACTGATTACGAATCACTCGCACTGATCCACGCCTATTTTCACGTATTTTTGGCTTAATTCTAAGCAACTGTATTAAACACTCACACTCGCACTAATCAAAATGAAAACGGGGCTAAAGTAAATTTTATTCATTTCTGAGCATCTGAGCCCAGCCAGTTTCGGCCTGGAGCCTGGACATGACTTTCTACTAGACATGAGTAAATAATGCGAGTTATGCATTACGCACAATATTACCCGAACACGTGATACAACATTACACTTTTTTTTTTTGCACATTTTTGCACACTTTTTTTGCAAAACATTGCACAGACAAAATTACACATAACACATCACACTATACATAATACAGCAAGCTGGGACTGCGAACTCTGAATATTAAACCAACAGGAAGCTATCCCTTAATAATAAACGTTGATAAATACATTAGCGTAAAATGTATTGTAATTAACACAATGAGTTCTAAAATGTGCTTATTTTAATTATTACGTAATTACTTATGTAATGCAAAAACTGTTTCTCAAATTAGTAGAATTACTTAGTAGTAATTTGCAAACTACGCATGGCTGCATTTGTATATGGCGATCATTGACCTCTAAATATATGGACATGAAATAGCTACAGAAAAAGCGTGTCATTTATGCACATAACATGGCTGCCGTGTTGACATTGAAAGAAAGAAAGAAAGAAATCATTTATTTGCCAGAATATGGGAGTTACAAGTTATTAAAATTTGATTAAGTTACCAACATATTCTACCATGATATGGTGTGCAAATATTTTAAAATTATAATTATTTATCATTATAATTTTAAAATATTTGCACACCATCATTATTAAGGATGTCCGGAAAGTAACATTTATATTTTATCGATATTGAAGGTTGTTTCCTGCTTTAAGTATTTCCAACCAAAAAAAAAATTATTAGTTATTATATTACAGGTGATCTTTGATGTGTAAAAACAAAATCTAAACATAATTGATTAGTACCTATTATTATATATTATTGTACTAAACATTATTGATGATGGTTAAAACATTCCCAAAAAATATTGAAACTGATAATAGGTCCCTACTAAAACGTTTATAGTAAACAAAATTTAAATTAATTAAACCTTACTAAAGCGATTTTGTTAAAACACTATAAAATAAAGTCTATTTTACTAATAATTAGGCTTTAGTCTGAAACTTTAGTTGACTAATTTTGAGGTCCTAGGAAACTTTTCCGACATTTTCACAACGACGCCAGTATGTCTCTGCATTATGTGAATATATTCGCATCAGCACCTGCTTGGTTGCAGTGCCACCTAGGCTAGGTACCAATTTAAAACACCAATAAAAACGATCTCTGGATTCACTCAAACGAATATTAAATTGATGAAGAGAGATCGAGTGAACAAATCAAAATATCAACGTAAATTCGTTATTATGCGACATTCGATCACAAATAAACAGATTCAAGATCACGGCTTTAAAAGTGTCTAATAAAATATGAACACAAAAAATATGTGGTGCTATTTTGTTCAATCACAGCCAACGTACGCATGCGTTATATCACGAAAACGTCTTAACTTATAGGCGAATTTTCTAAGGGCCTTATATTATTTTGCGAATTCTTGTCGATAAAGCGGAGCAATAACAGCAATAGTATTAAATCTTAGCGTACAGTAATAAGGTTTATTATTAATCACTACTTTCGTGACGTAATATTTTTTGTGTTTCTGTTTAATATATTATTCCCAAGCCATTTTATTGAGCTGAGTTTGTAGGCATCTCATTATCAATCTCATTATTTTTATCGAAGTAAGCAAAGGAAAATGTGTAAAAAATGAGTTGTAATTTGAGTTCTTAACAATTAAAACTAATTCGTACACTTCAAAGGTTGGTGCGGCTGAAATTATAATTACCACCAATTTATGTGACTATATTTAAGTCGATTATAATGTTGACACTATCATGTTCCGGTTTGGAGGATAGGCTTATGCATGTGGCATTAGACCTCGCCACAAGATACTAATGCACTTTAACATCTTTGGTGTCTATAGGCGATGGCTGACTCTTTCCATCATGAGACCCTTCTGCTTGTTTGCTTTCTTATGATATAGAAAAAAAAATAGGATGTAGTACTCAATTGGCTAATAGGTAGGTGGGTAGCGTGCTGAAATATGGTAGGGTGCAAGAAAATATGATAATAAATAACAAATATTGTTTTTAATATGTTTAATAATTTAGTAATTTATTAACTCGTGAATAAAGATAACACAATAAAAGTAGTCATGTCCAAAATAATAATTGTTTAGATTTGAATAAATTTTCCATGCGAATATGTCAACACTAAGTTCAGTTTGTCTTAAACTTTCTTATATGCTACAGATGAAATTAGTTACATTGTGGATTAGCTGACGCCCGCGACATCGCCAGCGTTGGCTATTGAAAGATTTCATAGTTTTATCTTTGGGCAGAACCTTTTTTTTCCTAAAATCCACGTAATCTTAGTGACTCCTTGTAATTTTGACTAACAGTAAACGTACCATCAAAATGGTTTCAATTAAAATAATTTAAAAAATCAATCAGAATTTAACCCGCCATTGTTGACGCATATGTCTGGAAGGTCGTGAGATTCGAAAGATTCGAATAACTTTTTCGCCAGTCATCGATTTGGGTTGTGATTTAGAGTAGCTGCCTCAATAAGTCCCACACCGTTAGCACTGCTCGTGACTTCACCATGGATGCGCGTTACTGAGTTTTGGCGCCAAGCCGGTCCGCGTCACCAAACATGTAAGAAAAATATTTATAATCTATATTAATGTTATAAATACGAAAATTTGGTTGTATGGATGTTTGTTAATCACGCAAAAACGATTAAACCGGTTTGGACGAAATTTGGCACACATATTATAGACGATGACCTAAAATAACACATAAAATACTTTTATCCCGGAAAAAAGTTGTTCCTGTGGGATTAACGAAAAATTTTTATAATGCGGCCTGCAGGGTACAGCTAGTATTATAAGTGCGAAAGTTTGGATGTTTGAATAGATGGATGTTTGAATCACGCAAAAACTACTGAACGGTTTGAAGTGAGTTGTTCAGCAAGTCGTCATCTGACTGTGTGCCGAATTTCATTCAAATCCGTTCAGTAGTTTTGGCGTGATTGAGTAACAAACATCCATCAATCCAAATATCGAAACTTTCGCATTTATAATATTACTAGCTGATCCGGCAAACGCTGTTTTGCCTTACATATTAGGAATCCATAGCGGACAAACAACGTGACCGTAATTTATATAAGACTACGGGATACTTGAATAAATAATTAATTAATTAAACTCAAATATCCAATTCCAATAATATTACATACAATAAAATACAAATGATAATACAACAAAAATTTACTTCTTTATCAAAAGTTCAGGCACCTCTGCTACTCCTGCCTAAATTATAAATGTCAAATAATTTGCTAAATAAATTGTATGAGGTATATAATTTCGAAACAATACCAGTTCAAGATATTGCCTTCGTGACACTATCATTAATTGGACGCCCATAATAACTATATCTCAAATCAATAAAAACCTTAATTACACTTTTTAAATAGTATGTATGTGTAGAATTATGAACAGGCTGAGAAGCTAACTGACATACTTTGACCACATTATAATATTATAAATATATGTAAGTAGATAATATATTTTCGGCTTAAGTTTGTTGACAAAATGTATTTTTAGGAATTCTTCATTTTTTTAATTATATTAATTACTTAATTAGATGCATATTTAAGACCTGCTCATGATTTTATATTTTTCAAACTATTAACGTTTTCCTGTATATTCTTCATAAAATATCCATTTTTTACATATTCACGGGCTAAAACAAATATTTATGTATGCATTATTGTCTAAAAATTAAAAGTATAATTAGAACTCCTAAAAATGTTTAAATAATATGATCAATTTGAATAATTTCTTTAGGCACTTAGCAATAAAAATAAACTAAATAAAAACCAAGCCATCGGTGAAACTTAAAGATACAATCAGTTTTGTATGTAGGGTTATACAGGTGACAAACATCATATTAACATGCAACTGGAGACAGGTAAAAGACTCATGAAAATGTAAGAAATTAACATTATCTTTACCAGATAAATTGATGGAATAACATTGTCACATATTCTGATCACATCAAGTGTTCTTTTATAATTACTATTTTGTAATGAATGAGGTGAGCAGATTTTATTTTATTTATTTTATTTGGATTGCCAACAGAAAGTACACACTCTAGGCTTTATATAATACATGATGAAATATGGCAGTGCCTTCCCAATTATAGGCAACCACAGCTTATACAGTAAGCTTAAAGTTCGAATTACATATTATTAAATTAAATTAAATTATATAAAATTATATCAAAAGCGAAAATAATTATAGTGTCAGAAAAAAATTAATTAAAAATTTGATTAAATAATGTCAGGCAATAATACAATTATATTAAAATAGAAACAAGTGAAAAGAAAGGTATGGAGTCAGATAACAAATTGAATAAATAATGTCATACAATAATACAATTACGAGAACGATTATAGTGCGCACGGAACTAGTTGGCCGCGCCTTACGTATTACGTATTACGTATGGCGCGGCCAACTAGTTCCGCGCGCACTATATCTCATATTCAATAAAAACTTACTGGTATTTATGTCATATCATATTTACATCATTTAAAATTAAAATAATTAATTTCAATAATAATCATGAATACAATGAATGGAATCTGGTCCTACATAAATCAATTAATAGACTTTGAAAGGTGGAGATAAGTGCTCTTTTTAAAGTTAAAAATATTCCCATCGAATATATCAATGTCAGTTAATCTAGACAAACTATTGTAAAGTCGAGACATTCTGGCTACAGGAGAATTACTTCCTAGGCGGGTACGCCTTAGAGAGGTACTAAAAAGCTTATATGTACCGTATCTTGGCAATCGTGTAGGTATAGATATGTTTATATATTTAAGCAGATTAGGACAGTCAATTTTACTATGCATATTTACAATTTTACAATTCTTAAGTCAGGGATTGATATTGAGATTCGATGTCAATGGCACCTATCCATTTCCTGTTCACAAATGTACATTTCTGGGGACCAATAATTGAAATATATAAAATATCGACAAATCTGAATACCCCATCACTAGTCGAATTTTGTAGGAATTAAAAAATGATATATACAAAGAAATCGTAATATAAAAGAACTTGTTTTAAGATTCAATATAAACAAACAACAATTTAGAATGGATATTGTTTAAAATTAGCACGTTTTATCATAGGAGATTACGAGATACCTGTGAACACTTAGCAAAGATCTTCCTCTTTTTTTGATACGCACTGCATATTACAACACAAAGGCATGTTTAGCAAAAGTATAATTACTTTCGCGGAGAATATGGCACGCAAAGAATTGATATTTACTTAGAAAATCGCATTTTTCCAAAATTAATTTAATCTTTGACATATTATGTACCACTAATTTATGAACATAATATGGCGTCGATGACACGTTTGTGAATTGTCAATTACTTAACTTTAAATTTATACGAAAGTTGGCATAGACAAAATATCGTTGTCTTTTTTTGCATATGTAATATCACCATTTGTTAAAAAGAGATAAAGAAATGTTGCTTAGTTCAATGTCGATTCTACCGATATTTGTATAACTAAAGTAGCTATAGAATGTTATTGCGCTTCTATAGATATATTTCTATGATGGCGATTGGAGCTTTATTTAATAGAAAGAAACACACTCCACCCATGTTGTGGTACTCTTCGGAACGATTTTGAAGCGCGTGTGACACAGAACAATATAACTGATGGGCGTGTGAACATTCCGGGTAGGGCACAGACCACAGAACATAAGACTGGCTGTAAACGTTCAAACATATTTGTCGAACTAAGTACAACATGTCTCAGCGGCGGTCGCGCCAAAATGGCGAGTTTGTTTGACAAACATGACTGTACCCCTTCAAACACATATGACAAACTCGCCGTCAATCAAATCTTTCAAACATACAGCCAAACACGTAGTTTGACAAACACGTCAAACATGACCGTAGACTATCAAATAATTTGCCAAACACGTAAAATTTGACAAATTGTTTGAGCGTTTACGGCCTGCATAAGTCGAAGACTAGTAAGGAGAACTATCACTTTTCATAATATTTTAGAATTACAACTTTTAGGCTTTAAAAAATAATTTCATTATTATGCTACAAAGAAAAAGTTAAAAAAAGAAAATATCCGCCATATTGTTATTTGTTATGTACCTACTTCGCTATAATATTAACAGTAGTGAGTACTCTGTGAGTAGTGATTACCTATAGGTAGTCGTGGGCGTTTAAACGATATAGGCTTAAAAAATTAGGCTTTTTAAAATAAGCGCGCTTACGGATTTAAGCTGTTTTCGTTTAAACGTTGATGTTTAAGATACAAAAATTTAAATACCATATTATCATGTTTGACGAAAAGTAAACCTTATTTCAATGACGTTAAAAATCAAAATAAAATAGAATAAAGAACCTAATTTCTATACTCTAAGACTCAATATAATTTTTCATTTTATTGGATTAACAACCTTACTATTGTCATAAGAAACGATAACAATTTTTTTTTCTTTTTTTTTATGTCATAAGATAGCAAACAAGCAGATGGGTCTGCTTGTTTGCTATCTTATGACTTGATTGCTATATATATTTGGATTGGTTATCGTATTAAGCGGCTAAATTATTTTCTACTTGTTTACGCAATATTTGTGTTGGACTGACAATGCTCCGTTTTTGGTTGGTTAGTACTTTTTACAACGAATTAACAACTTACGTTTTTTCAAGTTCCAGTACGCTTTTCGTTGTTGACGCGTTCATCAATTGTTTATTTTACTTAGCGCGCGTACGAACATGACACAAATCCCTTTACAAACTTTCAAAGTAATTTTGTTTATATTAATTATTGAAATTAGGTTATGTATATTGTGTTACTATTTATTTCAGATGTTCTCGTGTTACAATGTTATTTACCATACTCCTCCGAAACGGCTTGACCGATTTTTATGAAATTTTATATGCATATTCAGTAGGTCTGAAAATCGGCTACTGTTTATTTTTTTATGCCCCTAAGTGGTAAGGGTTGTCCACCCCTAACATTGCTTTTTATTTTTAGGACAATTTTTTAATTTTTATTTTTTTATAATGTGGCATTAAAAATACATACAACCCTAATTAATACATTTTTTAATTATTCAATAATTTATATGGCAAAACAACGTTTGTCGGGTCAGCTAGTATTGTAAAATAATTTTTATTGTATTTGATAACACGTTATTTCTATAAGCCAGTAATAAGTAATAACACTAACAAAACCACAAAACATTGAACGCTTTTTTCAGCTCTCGGCTTTATTGGTCGCCTCTAATTCACTTAAATCTTCGTTTTATAATCGACCTTCTCAACGGTCAACAACTTTTGTTTAAAAAAGCGTTTAAACGAAAAGCGCTTTTTTAAGCACGCTTAAAAGTATAAGCAAAACGTTTAAACGTGTTAATAATTAAAAGCCGTTTATCACATCTCTACCTATAGGCTATAGTAATACACATATTTATCTATGGTAGTGATCACGTAGTGATTTGTAAACAAATTATTGAGTGCTCTTATTGCAAATTGCAATACAATTTTATTGAAACTAAAATATTATTATGTTAGAATGATAAATGTATATTCTCAGTAAACATGCTTTATTGAAATTATAATGATAATTAGCTAGTTGAAGCTACTAACATTCAGGATGAGGGCAGAGTTATTTTTTTTTACTATTTTATGTTATTTATTTCAATATGTTTCTGCCGGACGTGATATATCCGAATTGTGCCAGAAAAATACTAATATAACACGCAGTTGCACTACTCAGGTAAGTAGTATTTACGTATATGTAAATGCGTAACAAAACTCAATAGTTTCATTTATTGATTTATCGACTTTATTATTAACCTTGAACATAATTTGTTCAAAAAGCTTGGAAGTCTGTATCTTACTATTATTCTAAAGAGTTTTGAGAAATTAATTATATTACAGATAGTTAACAATAATAATAATTATTGTCAGTCTAGGTTTTTAACTAAATGATATTTGTACACAAATTTAGATGCAGTAATACTCCACTTTCATACGTGATGATAAATATACCTTTATACTCCACAATTTAATAAAACTCGTTGCTTAAATATACTCATCAGAAATTGCTTTTCTGTATCTATTGTATGACTAGTATAAACCTAGTAGAAATATGAGTTAACAAATAATTACTTGCTAGAGTAAATTATTAAGGAATTCCTATTGTGTATGTTTGATAACAAACTTTGCGTTTTTTGCATTTAATCACAATTTTTTTTTAATATCTTAAGATAGCAAACAAGCAGACGGGTCTCCTGATGGAAAGAGTCAACCATCGCCTATAGACACCAAAGATGTTATTGGTGCGTTGCTATCTTGTGGTGAGGTCTAATGCCCCATGCATAAGTTTACCGACAACCTTATCCTCCATACCGGAACATGACAGTGACAAACACTGATGCTATTGCGGCAGGAATAAGTAAGGCGGTGGTACCTGACCCGGGCGAGACAATGCAGACCACTACCACCTAGTAGCCACGATGGTAGTGACTCGCATACGCAATCAGTCGCCTTTTACGACCTGTCTGGCAGAAAGGCTGTTGGTCAATTATTCAAAGGAGCCCAGAACCAACACTGGGAAAAAAATGTTATAGAATTCTAGATTTCATGACAAAATATGCTCACATTGTCCCTCCAAATTAAAGTTTGGGGCCTCCTTTAAAGAATAGGTAACCTGCCGGTTACTGCCGGTCACTGCCAGGCATTTTGTAAAAAATGAACAATTATCTACTGCTATTGTTACTACCATTGTGACTATAAGGTAAAGGGCTTTAAAATGTCTCAGCACAACTGGGTTTCGTGCCAACGAATTATTTATTCCTACAGAAATAGTATTACACCATGCAGTATATAATAGAGTATAATATATATTTGAGACCAAAACGTCTTAACTATGCTTACATATTTCATTCAACAAGCTCTGAAGTAGGTGCAGTCACAGGACTGCTCTTTAGTGGAACACAAGTGGAGTAGTGCATGCCCTGTCCAGTACATTGTTATCATCTTTAGTGTCTATAGGCATTATTATATATTTCCTTCAGGAAAGCCGTCTGCTTGCTTGCTATCTTAGGATATAATATTATTATAAAAAATATGTGATCTCACAGTTTATATACTTACTTTAGAAATAAATATCTTGCAGTTGTAGCAGTAAATTATAAATTAATTTAAATAGGTATCTTTGTAAGTAATCTTAAGGATATAACACTTTGTGTAACACTAATTAGTACTGTAGCCAGCAAAACTAAATGGAAATGCAGCTTAAAATTATAGGCCTTTATCTTTTGTCAAGCACTCAAACCAGAATAAACATCTTTGATCTGGATTTAATGGAGACAAGAAATTTGTTGTCTCAAGTGTGAATAGAAAGATTAGTTATAATCTATTCCTGTATGGTTTATAAAAATACTTTAAAAATTATATAGGTTCCATTCATGTATTATATAAGCAGATGTTTTAGAATCATGAACTCTCTGCTGCCCCTTCTCAGCATAAATAAGCAAATCTCTTACCTTAAAATATGTATTAGTGTATATGGGTTGTTCCAGTACTCAACGTCAAGCCGAAACGGGGTGACAAGATTGATTGTAACCATCGTGAGAAAAATCAGAAAAAAAAATCTATCTCATATAGTTTGAAAATTATGGACATTTAAGAAAAACCTAGAAATTTTGTCAAACTGTAACCATTTTTCGGCTATTGTGGTTAATTTTTATTATTTTTGTTCATTTTGGAACTGTAACCCCTTTTCTAGAATCACAGTCAAAAAATAATGACACAATTGCCCCAAGTTTCTTAGAATTAAGATTTTTGATGTTAAACTGTGAATTTAAAATTTTTGATTTGTTGACTTTGAAAGGCCCTCCTTTAAAAAAGTACTAGAGTGCCTTGGCAAGTGCCATAAAAATTTGGTGCATTTAGTAAACCGATTTTGGCTAATCCATTATACTCAGTTAAATTTTTTTTTATTCACACAAGCTCTTGGTAGGTTCTTAGTTTTATGGAAAAATGATGAGAGAGACCAGTTTGACACCAGTTAGTACGTTTCGCTCATTCGTCTACTGTGCACCTTTCCATATACGCTTGTGTTGATTTAGTACTGACAATTTTGGCTTCTCTTACTGGACTTGGATTTTTGTGAATTGGACTTGTTGATTACAAACCGGCAACTTTGACTTCACTCCTTTGGAATTGGATTTTTGTGTTGGAATCCTTGTTATCTATCATGCCTACGTGCTATCGTCACAAGAATATACAAATATGCACCTCATTTATGGGGAATGCAGATGCAACGCAAGTGCCGCCACTAGACTTTATCGTGAAAGATATCCAAATTTAGAGCGCTATCCGAATCACCACGTGTTTGTTAATGTGCACCGTTCACTCACGAAGGCGGCCATTTTCCAAATCAAATATGGGTTGAGGGAAACCTCGCTTTTCTTACAAGAAAGAAGTGCTGCAAGAGGTCGCAGATGACCCAAATATTTAAAGAGATTATATTGGCATCTTTCATAATTAAGTATTGCTGTCGTTGTAATAACTCCTTATAGTTTAGGTTAAAATTT
Organism: Apodemia mormo; assembly: GCA_036924255.1. Taxonomy (NCBI): domain Eukaryota; kingdom Metazoa; phylum Arthropoda; class Insecta; order Lepidoptera; family Riodinidae; genus Apodemia; species Apodemia mormo. The sequence continues at coordinate 5,950,553 of JAUPFN010000012.1, read as the reverse complement.
CTGATATTATTAGAAATAAAGTTTAATCCACTACACCATTCTGACACTAGGCGATTTGCCAACACCCATGCGTATTCCACAGCAGTTTTACTTTTCACTTGACTATCATTATGTTAAAATAGTTTTTGGATTTTAAAATTACAAAAGTTTCCCATTTTTTTATGGGTTTTATATTTATAATCTTATGAGATGCAATCCGTATGGGCCATTTTTCGAAAGACCAATTCAATCTTGTATTAATGGCTTTCCCGTTGATTACGGATTCTGCCAGTATCAAGTCAGTCATGGGAGTGACACCAAAAATTAATGTCCGGTGAGAGTTAAAATTATCACGTTGAGGGATCTAGAACAAAACAAAGACAAATATTAGTAAACCTACAAGACATCACATTTTATATTAGTTGTAAAGGTTAGAATATCAACACAATTAAACAAAACAGTACAGACAGATATTATAAATATTTTGGTAGAGGTTAAGGTGTGTTTTTCAACACAAGTCTTATAATCTTTTTTTTTTAAAGTTTGTTAGTTGCAATAAAAGCAGTTAAAATTTTAACAAAGGGGGAAAACATCGGTTAGGAGGGGTTGAAAGTTAGTGGGACATGGTATATCGGGTGGCAGAATGTCATACAGTGAAAATAATAATTTGGGACAGGAAAAGAAGATATGCTCTGGAGAACTTTCATCAAGGCCACATTCACAGATAGAGTTATCTCTAATTCTTAGTTTAGCTAGGTGTACTGGAGTGCATACATGGCCTAGCTGGAGTCTGCATATAGTGGAGGTGATTTGTTTATTTGAGTCACGAAAGCAGAAAAACCAAGGTTTATTTGGAATAGACTCTTGTATGCTGGCATAATATTTGCCTTTGATACATCTTGTACTGGCCCATAATTTATCCCAATTAAAAAGCAAGTCCACTTTAGCAGCAGCTCGTAAATCCTGAAAATAGATCTCGTTATGAGTTGGCAGGCCAGAGAAAATTGCCTCCTTAGCCAACCTATCTGCCGCCTCGTTGCCACAAATGTCTAAATGACTTGGTATCCAAGCCAAAGTGATGTCAAAGCCATCAGTAGCAGACTGGAAGAGGATTTGTCTGATTTTAAGGATGATAGGATACCTTGTCTTAATTTTAAACGGATTACAGGCAATTGCTTGAAGGCAGCTCGGGAGTCTGACATAATTAAAGTTTTTTTAAGTTTACGGGAGTATGCAAATCACGCTATTACCTACGGGGGAGAAGCTGTGCGGAGTAAACGAAGTCCGCGCAGATGAAGTCGCTGGAAACAGCTAGTAGACTATAAAGTATAAACTATATTTTTCAACGCTTTACGTTGAGTATACATAGTGCGCTATTTTATAATGCTATGAGTTATATTAACTACCACAACTCTAGTTCTTTGCATAGTGTTACTACTTTACTTAGGTAAGGGTTGTTTATGGATATGGGCGTATAACTATCTAGAACTACTACCTACTAGTTGTCATGGGTTCAAGTAAGCAAAAGCAAAATATTTATCTTACTTTTGCTTATTTTGACCATTATCACTGGTACTTAATCACTACCTAGGTAGTTTAATTTTGTTGAGATTAATCTCCTTACAATTATTTCAGATTTTGGGAGAAGATTACTTAGATGTGGACTCTTGTCAAGTTGTTTACATCCCACCAAATAGGTCTGACTGTATTGATGAATTTGGTCCTATATCATCTAACAGCCGTATTGGTGGGGTAAGCCTGAAACCATACATAAGTCCTGTGGAAATACGTAACAAACATACTAAACTTGCAGTAAATTATACAATACTGAATATTACATTTAGTAATATCAAATGGAAAAGTAAGTATGAAATTTTACTTAAAAAAAGACGTGTGGCACTCGGAGACTGCCCCCGTAAAGCTATTGCATAGCATTTTTTATCAACTTATGCAATTACAATTATATATTTATTTTATTTATGCAGTATTTTTTTTTGTTTTTTTTTTCTTTGATATTAATTCAAGTTACACTTTGAGCATGGTGACTGATAAAAAATATTCATATTTAAAATACTTTGTACACAAATTATACGAGTACAGATATTCACTGTTGTACGTAGATGATAAATACCTATACACCTATATACTTTCTCACAAACAGCTGATTACGGTAGTTTTCAAATACAACCAATGCCACCTAAAGGCGGGTTGCTGAACTAAAGAGACAAGCGTGATATTTCAAAAAGTCATTAAAAGTTCTGGTATTCATCAATAGATGCAAAAACTAAAAAGTATCACCGCTGTGCCGGTCGGAGTGGGGGGTGTTAGGTTTTTTCGTTACGGAATTTCTGGATTCAGTCTCCACGCTCAAGGCCCGCGATAGAAGCTATGCAATAGCTTAAAATTAAAGCTTATAAATATTTTATGCAATTTACACTGATTGCCTGACAGCACTGATGCTATTGCGGCAGGAATAGGAATGCCGAACTCTACCACCTAGTAAACGACAGGGAAAAAGCAGGCTGAAATTAGGGAAACACTGGCCGACAATATGGAAATAGACAATATAAAATTTCTGGTCTGAAAAAATATGCCCAAGTCAATAAAATGGATTACATTTCCAGCACTCTGTATAATTGTTATGGTTTTTTAAATAGTCATAGATTAGGCAGTTTGAAATTATAATAATAGATTTAAATGAAAATTTATGGTGATTGCATATTGTACATATTTGTTCTGTAAATGTGTGTCTGTGTATCTGTTTTATTCAATTAAACTTTTAACTAACTTTTGATAAATTTGAAATTAAATCAGCATTATTTTAAGCTACTAGCAGGATTGGCAACACAGTCACTTACTGAGAAGATCCAGCATGAAAAACTTGTGAAGAACAGTGGACTTATTTTTATATATCTACCTACTAATCTGATTTTCCACAATTGTAGAGTTTGTTTGTTTGTTTGTTTGGTTGTACGCGCTAATCTCTAAAACTGCTGAACCGATTTGAGTAATTCTGTTTGAGTAGGATAGCCTGTTTATCGAGGAAGGTTATAGGCTATATAACATCATGCTACGACCAGTAGGAGCGGAGTAAACAAATTCTGCGCGGACGAAGTCGCGGGCAACAGCTAATAATAAGATATTGTGCTTACTGACCTTAAGGTTTTCTCAGAACTTGGGGGGTTACTTTTTAAATTTCAAGATTTGTCAATTAATTTCAATAAATCTTGAGTAATGTTTAATGTTATGTTTCGTACTTTAGCTATGAAATTCCGGTTCAGTTATACAAATGGCAACAAAGTTGAGAGCCACTGCAGGAATATTGTCATATCTAATAATATAACTATCAATGATCAATCTGTCCTCTACTATGATTGTTATTGGTTACACACTTATGTGAATTACAATGGCCCCAGTCATGTACTAGACTTTGAAGCTTCTGATGACTATATTATTAACAGAGGGCGATATTTTTTTAACATTCCCAATGAGCATATGGTGGGTGAGTATCATTTATTGTCCTAATAAATCATGTACTCTATTTTTTTGCATGTGCATAATTCATAAAAAATCAGTGTATAATATAAACATTACATATATAGATATTACATTTGAAGATATGAGACACTGTTAGTTTCGAGTTTTATGATAAACATATTATACATATACAGCGAACACTGGATTTAAACTAGCGGCACTCGGTATTAGTGTCCAAGGCGGCAAAATTAGGAGGGAAGAAAAGAAATCTTCGCGTTATCGAAAATGTTATTAAAAGTTCATTTTCACATTTTTTAAGAAATTAATTACTAACTTAGATTTGATTTGAAAGTAATAGACTTGGGCGGTGGTGAACTCTTGCCTTCATGTGAGCGTCAAGCTTCTTTACGCTCTCTTTTATGATAAAAATGCACTATAATATATAAACAACGGATTGTATTCTAACAGGGCAACACTTAGGGTAAATCTGGCCCTCTGTACAGTAGAGCTCACATATAATATATCTATATTTTAATTTAATTAGCAGTACTAATTTCACAGCGTTAGTTTCACAATCACATGTGTTTTACAATTATTAATTTATTATTTGAAATATGTGTTCTCAATACAAATCATAAGATAAAAAATTTTTTTTATTTATTTATTTATTTGCTTCTACAACTACCATTACAAGACATTTCCCAATGCGATAGTGTGGTACTTCAACCACTTGTTTTTAACACTTAAATAAGGTAAACAAAATTGTACTAACTAAATAATACAAAAAAGAATATACAAACCAAATATAATCATAAGAACAAAGATATTTAGAAACAGACAAAATAAAACATTTAACAATAAGTAACAACATACAACTTTCACTAGTTTATTCCAGTTGCAATGAAGAATACCTCTTCTGTCCTGGACGAAATTTATTATGTTTAAGGCTCGAGTCAACGGTGTTTGTGCCATTAAAGAAGTTCTAGGGCTGACTACAGCTAATAGTGGCAGACGGGGTCACTTCCATACGTAGAGCGGTCTGGTACGCAAAGGCTCAATAGTTGAAGTACATACGGATGATACTCCTTACTTGAAGCATCCTTATGGGCTCAAACTTGTCAGCGATATGCGGCATGCCGGCTCAGCGGCACGATCTAACACATAGATTGTTATTGAAGTGAACTAGATGACGACCGCGCCGGCAGCTGTGTCAGAGCGCTAGCTACATCATCTAACACATAAATTGTTATTGAAGTGAACTGGATGACAGCGACGTGGGCAGCTGTGTCAGAGCGCTACATCATCCAACACATATATTTTTATTGAAGTGAACTAGATGACAGCGGCGCGGGCAGCTGTGTCAGAGCGCTACATCATTTGTATTGAAGTGAACTGGATGACAAACGGGCGGGCAGCTGTGTCAGAGCGCTACATCATCTAACACATAGACTGTTATTCAAGTGAACTGGATGACAGCGGCACGGGCAGCTGTGTCAGAACGCTACATCATCTAACACATAGATTGTTATTGAAGTGAACTGAATAACAAAAATTCTTGTATTTTCCGATAGTCGATAAAAAGAAGTATGTGGTAGCTTAATTCCATATTTCTCTGGTGTGACTTACAGTGCGCCATACCAATGCTAACACATTAACTTTTAAAAAACAATACAACCATTTGTACCAAGCTAATTTTCGCACATAGTACGTTCTGACTGAGAATACTGTCAGGTCATTGTTCCACATTTTGCAAAAACTTCATTAGTGATGAGTATGGTGAGCAAAAAATACAAAGAAATTCATTGAAAAAAAAAAGCGTTCTAATTGGTATATTTTCTATTCAGATTCTCATTCGCCTATGCTAGAATGTGTTAAAATAAGGTGTAAAAAGAAAATATAAATCTGCAAAAGATTTTTTAAACAAAATACTTGATCAAATGTGTCTATCGGATTTTAAATACTCTACACCGCTTATAACGACTTTGTCGCCGACATCATTGGTGTATGAACCTTTTTTGTCGCATATAAGATTGCATTAATCTAAAATTAATTACGTGTTTCAAATTATATTTGTAATGACATTATTTAAAAAGGTACGCTTAGATAGGCACACGTAGTATGATTTACATGAATGTTATTTGTTCTTCGGTAAATCAGGCCTATTTTTTAAACAAATACTTTTTTTCTGACATTACCTAATTTCATGCTTATGATATGAAGTTGACAACAAGTGCGATCCTATTCTTAGTTGGATAGTGTAGTACAAACATACATGCACTTATGAAATTTAGTAAACGTGCTTGGACGCATAAAGAGATCATACTCAAATATTATCGAATACCAAGTATATTACATACATACATGTCAAATTGATAACCTCTTTTTTCATCGATTGATAACAAATAAATAATACAAATAATGACTTTATTTTACATTCATGAGTCATGACAATAAGGTTTTGGTACTTTTTATAGGTACAACAGTATCAATACAAGATTGGAAGCCGTTTGTGTACATAGAGATATTGACGAGCACAATGAGATTACACATAATGCCACCTCCATCACATCTCAAAATCACAGCTTTCCTCATAGAAGTGATGAAAGAATGTGCAAAAGGAACTCAATGCGAGGAATTAGTCCAAAATAGCACTATAAAATTAAAGAATAACACTCAAGAAGTTACATATGACTATAGTTTGCTGAAACCAGCTGGGTATTATTACTTTGTTGTTACACCAATCCACGAGAATTGCAGAAATAAGGAAATTGATGAGTGTCAAAGTGTCAAAAGCCCTAAAATCTCGATAAGTAAGTTTTATTTATTTGTCACTTTATCTGATAAAGTGTAGAAGCAGTTTCAGTGGGCATATAATGATAGTTTCTTTGGGCAAATCACATGATAGTAATTTTAAATAAAATCGCCTGCCATTTTAATAAGCCCAATAGTTTGCAAGACAATAATGTAAAGAAAATTTTTTTATACCATTTGATAGCAAAACAAGCAGATGAGTCTCCTAATGGAAAGAGTCAACCATCGCCTATAGACACCAAAGATGTTAATAGTGCGTTGCTATCTTGTGGCAAGGTCTAATGCCACATGCATAAGTTTACCGGCTACCTTACCCTCCCAACCCGAAAACGACAGTGACAAGCACTTACGCTATTGCGGCAGGATTAGGTAAGGCTGCGGTATCAGATCTAGGTAAGACAATGCAGGAATGTACCATCTAATAGCCATGATGGTAGTGACTCGCATCTTCACCTGCATACATTTGTTGGCCTAAAGCTCAACTGCCAAATGGCATTAAGTTCATCTTTTGTACAAGCTTATTTTAAGATATACAATAAGCCTAAATTTATAATTATTTTTTTTTATATTGACACAGATAAAAACTATTTGTTGTTTTGGTACACTTAAAGATTGCAACGTCTTATATCTATAAATAAAAAAACACACTGTTCTCATATTTTATTGTGGTTTCCAGGTAGCGAAATTCACCAGACATTGAATATTTGCATAGCGAGTATCACTGCACTGATTGTAGCTACGTTGTTTGCTTATTATATCGTCCTGAGAATTGTACGCCGATACTGGTGCCAGGAGTATGGAAATGGTTTGTTCACATACAACTTTTTTTAACAAAGGGAACATCTCGAATATGTGCCCCCCGTGTTGACCTATTCTTTGAATGGCAGTTGGCCTATTCTTCAAAGGAGCCCTCCTTTGAAGAATAGGCCAACTGCCATTCTGCCAGGCAGGTTAAAAGGTGACCAATTTGTTATACGAGTCACTACCATCGTGGCTACTAGGTGGTAGGCTCGACCATGTTTGGTACCACCGCCTTACCTGTTCCTATCGCAATAGCGTCAGTGCTAGTCACTGTCGAGTTCCGGTTTGGAGGGTAACGTAGCCGATAAACTTATGCATATGGCATTAGACCTCGCCACAAGATAACAATGCACCATTAACATTTTTGGTGTCTATAGGCGATGGTTGACTCTTACCATCAGGAGACCCATCTGCTTGTTTGCTATCTTATGATATAAAAAAAATGTGCAAAAGGAATAGGGTGGTTGACTTGATTGTTGACTAAATTTAAAAACGTTTGAATAAATCACCCTATTAGGTACATCAATCAAAAACCTATTTACTTTTGTTAAATAATGTACATTTTATAAAGATTTTCGCGTTTTAAAATTGAAATTAAAATTTACTGCGTCAATCTGGACTGTCATGGCGTCCGAACGACATTACGCCATGGTAGTATCTATATTACGTGGGTCATTCTTCGATCGTAATATATTTTCAATGATTTGGTGAAAAAAATAAAAACCTCGTGGCACAACAAGTGATCAGTACTAGAACTGTTACTTGATTCAAATCTTTGATATCGGTGTAAGAGGCATCTTTGTATTATTAATATTTAGGAAGATATTCGAAAATTTTAAATATGCTTGCTGAGGACAATGACAACTTTTTGATGATAATGACGATTTAATTAGGATAAATGACTTTTGTTGAGGATAATGATTTTACACCTGTTTTATTGCACTTATCATTGAAATAAAACAAAATATTAAGAATCAACATAATTATATTTAGTCGTAAAATCACGCATTGATAAACACAAACATAAATTCTTGTGTAATTAATACAATTTAACAATATAATGTTAATCAAAAAATTACATATTGATGAACAGAAATATAACTTCTTGTATATAATTAAAATATAACAATATTTTTATTATTTTTCAATTGTTATATCCTGCATCACATTATATTAACTAATAACTATCAGCTCAAAGAAATAAAATCGAAATAGATAACACTTAACATTGTTAAGAGTATAACACTGGTTAAATAGGAAGTAAGGATATTTGTTTTTCTGAGATTTGGATCGCGGCTCTCTTCTTTATGTGTACTAGATAATGAAACGACAGGATTTGGATTAATATTCTCAGTGTACTTACAGTTATTATTTGGGATATGGTTTTTATTATACCTATGGATATACTTTCCATCGATATTATAATCAAAACAACTAGATTTGATTGTAATATCGATGAAAAGCTCGTGTGCGTTCCTGCGGAGCGTTCCTGCTAAGCGTTTCTGCGCTCCCGAATAGGAAGCTACGTGAGTTATGTTCTGAAATTGGAAATCTGGTCAAATCTTCTAAAACCAAAAACAAAGCGAATTCCTACATTCTGTAAACGCTCGAGTTTATTCAGGCCTTCTTCTGTGATATCAAGATAGCAAATATCAGCATAATCTAATAAAGGAAAGATTTATGTTTGCACTAAAATAACTCTAGTCTTAAAAGGAAGAAATCTTTGCAAACGTTTGATAGCATGAAAGGTGGAATGAACTTTTTTGCATACTTCTGATATATAAGCATTCCAAGGGAAATCTTCACTTATAATTTGACCTAAATTTTTAGCTGATTTGCTATACAGTATAACACTGCTGCTATATACGAGATCAGGAACATTAGCATTTGCACTACCTATAATTAAAAACTGTAACTTTTGGGATTTACTAATAAACCAGATGACTCCGCTCATGAGTGAATACGCGACAGATCCTCATATATAGCGCTGATTGCCTCAAGAACATCCGGAGCAGAGAAAGGACGATACGATTGCAGATCATCCGCATATGATCCGCATCCGCATATGATGATGACGAATGAAAACTGGAGGACATGGCATTGGATGTTATGTTGATAAACACGAAAAATAGGAGTGGAGCTAGAACACCCCCCTGTGAAATACCAACTGTTAATTTACTAAAACCTGAGAAAGAATCCTCGAAATGAACACATTGAGAACGATCTCGGAGATATGAGTCAAACCAGGATACAGACTGAGGGGAAAGATTCAGCGAACGAAGAGTACCAAGCAGCACATCAAAGTCCACAGAGATAAAATCGTTACTGAAGTCAAGGAAAACCAATAAAGTAGGTTGTTTATTACCAATAGCATGTCTTATGTCATCAGTGACTTTAACAATAGCAGTAACAGTACTGTGCCCCGAACGGAAACCAGATTGATACGGATTGAACAAATTACTATCCTGCAGGTAAAGGCTAAACTGCGTGTCCAAAATCTTGGACAAATATGGAAGAATTGGTATAGGGCGATATTTAGAGAAATTAGTAGGAGCTGAGACTTTAGAAAAAGGAATGACGTAAGCTGTCTTCTAGGCTTAAGGAAAAGTGCTAGAAAAAAAGGAAAAATTGATAATATATGTTAGGACGGGGAACAGTGAAGCCACCATGCGCTAACTGATATTGTCGTTGCCGATGGCATAGGAAGAGATACATTTAATGTGTTTGGCAAGGGCAATTACTCCTAAAGGGTTGGCAATTCTGAAAGATTCGCTTCGGCTGGTCTTTTAGTTTCTTAATTAATCTTTCCATTGTTTTATTTTATAGTAGAGGGGGCCAATGAGCAAAGGTACTGCACCTGATGGTAAAAGCAGTACCTTTGTACATCTGCAATACCAGAGGTCTTGCAGATGCGTTGTCGGCTTTTTAAAAATGAGTAAGCTCGTTTCTTGAAGGTCCCAAGTCGTAATTGATTCCATAAAGGAGTAGTGCGAGGCAAACAGTGCCGACAAAGGCGCACTGTTGTGGTTTTCCAGGCATCGAGGTGGTGAGGATGGAACTTTAAATTTTGACGCGATGTCCGATAGTGGAATTTAACGACAGGAATTAATCCGAACAATTCGTCGGAACACTCCCCATTATGATTGCGGTAAAAGATGCAGAGCGAACCTACATCTCTGCGCAACGCCAAAGAGTCAAGCCAATTAGAAATAGCCTGGTCGTCGACGATTCGAACCGCTCTACGTTGAATGCAATCAAGAGGAAGAAGCTAGTACTGAGGAGCTCCGGCCCAAAGGTGGGAGCAGTACTCCATGTGAGGTTGAATTTGGATCTTGTAAAGTTGGAGGCGATGGACTGGGATAAAGCTTTACTCTGCTGAGTACACCAAGCTTATTGGGGGCTAAGTTAGCCTCTCCTCCCAAATGACCGCTGAAATGAACGTTGTTCGATATGAGCGAGTCTTATTTTATATATGTTCTTATATAACTAGACGTAACCAAGCAAGCGAAAATCGCGCGGTGCAGCAATACTCGTCAGTTTACGCTTTTCTTTCTTTTTTTATATTCTGTCGCCTTCTCACTTGTTCTAAGGCTAGCAGTTCTAGATCAATAATCATTTGTTGATACCTCCGTTTCTGACACATTTTATATTGGACTTTACGATTCTCATAGGATTCCTTACTTCTAGGCATGCTGATTTTTTTTCCCAAAACAACTGCAGAGACATTACGAAAAAAATTAATCAATTGATGTACCAGCTTACTTTATTTTAATGGTTATATATGCTAATAATTGTGTTGACGTCATTATTCTCAACATTTGTCATTGTTCAAAATCCGCAAATCATTATTCTAACCCATACATCATTATTCTCAACAGTCATTTTCAGGATAATGATGTCAGCAATAATGACGAATTCCAGAAAACATCTCGAAATTTGTCTTAAAAGATTAGATACAGCTAATAAATATCTATGGGGAGTTATTTGCAGTTCGATACATAAATAAAGCCATGAATAAAATCAATGAACATATTATTTACCACGATAAAGTGAATGAGGAGAATGATTATAAAGATGACAAATTTCGAAGAACCATATTCAAGCTTACCTTGAGAGAAATATGACCTGTCCAATCCGTTCAAAGTGTGTGGCCTAACCGAAGAGTACCGAGGGGCATCCGGTAGGCACGAAATATGCCCCAAAATTGCAATCATCGTGGAAAAAATTTGAAAACTAATCCTGTTTTTACAATGACGCTTTTTTTGTGACAAACTTTTGAAAGAGTGTTTTACTATTTTAGAATTAAGTTAATACTTTAAATTGTTAAGAAACAGAAACAATAGACCTTTAAATATAATTTTTTACTATAAATAATTTTATTAAGTGGTATTTGAATATTTTAGAAGACCAAATAGCCAAGAACAGGTGATCTGGACACGCGAAATAATGACGTTTTCAGTAGATTTTTGCGTTTTTTTGTTAATTAATTATAAGAAATGTTTTTCTTTTACTTGTTGATAGTTAAAAAAGTAATAATGGAATAGGAAAACATTGTTTTTCTTCATCGTAGTTATAACAGTAAAGAGAAAACTGCCTGGAACCGTATTATCCTCAACATTGAAGAATCACCCACGTACTCTGTGGTTTCTATGAAGATGACAACCTCAAGATGACGTTTTACCACGGCGTGACGTAACGCTTCCAGATTTGCGTTAACTGTCACGTGGCTTAATGTCTATTTTTGTCGAATTTATATTCTAAAAGTATTATTAATCCTTATCTTTTAACTTCTCGAAACTCAAGCACGCACGGAATTAATTGCTGTTGTTTGACCTTTGACCGTTAAAAGGACATGCCAACGCTGTTACAATTTAATGTAAAAAAATTGTACAAGCCAGCGGTAATGTCAATATAGCTGTCTCATTTCACAAAATATATCCAATGTTGTCAATTACAAAGCTTATTCAAACTAAATTAATCACTGTTATTATGGAAAATAGTGTATAAATTCAAAATGGGTGTGGTCACATGTTACCGCGTTTGGCCGACCGAAAGTTATAAAATGCAGAGCGGTCATATTTTTCCGTTCTGAGTCTTGAGGGGTTAAAATAAATATTTAAGTTTTTTGTTATCTCCATATCATAATAATCATCAAAAACGACTATATTATATCCAATTCATTCTTAGTGAACGCAAACCTGTGAACGCAAACGTGAGAAACCAGTTTACCACTAGGTGGCGCTGTACAAATCACATACATATTCCTAGTAAACTCGAAACGCGCTCACGATCGAATGCGAAAAGAAAAACTCACACTTAGCACTCTGGTTTTTTATTTTTACTAAAATTACTTGTGTACGATGATGTTTTGTGTTTTTCAGAAATCCCTCCACCAACTAAAGTGCTTGTGGTTTATTCGACTGCAAATAGACTCCACGCTGAATGTGTCGCTTCATTTGTGACTTACCTCAGATCTGAGTACGGCTTCGATGTCATGTATGATGGGGACATCTCAAACACATCTCACGCAGACCCATACATATGGGCCGAGGAAGCTTTCACTTTAGCTTCACATGTAGTGTACGTTGTTGGTCCAGCAGAAAATAGCAACCTCTACAACAACATCTATGATAAACCTATAGCCGCCCACAGAAATGTCGATACGTTAATACTAACTTTGTTAAAAGCCAACCGAGTCTCTCGATGTCCCAAAGATGTTATGAATGTTTTCTTTGAATATTCCAATGGGCAATTGCCTATAGAGACTCGTCACGATAAAGTATTTTTCCTACTCAAAGATTGGCAGAAGCTAATCGCGTATCTTTCTAGAAATTTGCTGCCAAAGAAGCAGCTCATGCGTACGGAGAAGGGAAAGAACTTTCTAGAAGATTTGACTAGGGCGAAAAAATTGTTGAGCGGTAATGATGATGTTGTTGTGAAATGTGAAAAGAGTTTATTTGAAAAGAAGGTTCTTTTGTAATTGTTGGTTAAATGTATTATTGGCAGATGATTTTAGCGTTGTCCCAGTATTTGGTTAGTTTTTAAAAATGTACTGTTTATTAGGCAATTATCATGCACAATTTGTTCTGAAAATAACTGATATGGTTAAAATGCCATTAGTTGCATTCTATACATTCCAATAAACTATCTCTTCTTTCATCGACAAATTATATTATCTCTTGTTCAACATTTTTATGCTATTATACCTTTAAAGGGAGAATCTTAAAGGAATCTGATTTATATTTAATACGCCCTGGAGCTCTATTCTCGTGACTAAACTTCAATCGAATTGAAGCGTTTAGGGTTCTTTTACATACCACGTCGTAGCACGACGCAACGATGTATCGTGTTTAAGTGTTTATTACGAAAAAAGTATAATCTGACAATTTCCACAAGCTGAAATTATCTTCATTTTGTTTTTTTTTCTTCCATAGTTACCCCCCTCTATAGAAAGGGCTTATATTTGGCGGAGAGCCTTAACAGCATGCGAGGTACCCCTTCCTATGTTAATCTGACACGCTCGAGTAAATACCAAAATCCCCTTTTGGGCTCCCCTACTAGAATGAGCGCATAATTTTAAAACGTGCGCTCATTTTTCGAGGTCGTTTTTAAGACACTGATTGTGTATCTTGGGTTTTTTATATCTATGCCGTAGACACTTTGATTCGATTATATTACGTGAATAGAGACATTGATTTCTGATTGTGAACAAATTACAACGCTCAAGATTATCTGCTCATATCTTTAAAGTAGAATAAATTATATAATCGTACTATTCCTTTATATTTAACGACTGATGAAATTGAGTCAAATTAAATGATGTTACGATGTGTATTGTTTAATGTAACAAAAATGTATAGAAAGCTGAAAAAGACAGTGCTTTATAAAACTAAGCATTTGTCTAGAAGAGGCTCAATCGATTCTGAGATTTTCAGCTTTGTTGTATATATTTGTGATATGTATACTAAATGGGTTTATGGGACGAACAAATGTCGGATATTTATTATATAGGGACTTTCTATAATCGTTATTCAATGCGGCAACATTACAATATGAACAATTAAATATATCGAGAATTGAATCTTTCAATGAAAAATCTTTTTTTTTTTGGAAAATTATAATCTTAGAAAATTGGGAGAGAGTGCGATTTTTGTGTAGTCATAACAAATTTCGAGTTACCCCAAAATTTTATATAATAATTTTGCTATAACTGCAACTAACAAATAAAAATGGTTCATATTCTGTAGTCAGAAAAAATATTTTCCATTCCAATAAGTTGATTCCATATACAGACTGACTGGTGAGTTACCTTCGATACTTCTGGAGAGTACTCGGTACTCGATTCTCGTTAAAATGAAATAATAAAATTAGGGGCTTAAGTTTTGATCAATATTTATCTAAAAATAATTGAAATGTGGATATTATATTCTGTAAGCACGTCACGCTGTTTATTTATGTATTCTGTGTTGATAGCGCGCACATGCGTCCGCGCGGTGTCCAAGTATGACGCAGTTAAATATAGGATTCTCGGTGTACTGTTTACTATGAAGTATTTTAATATTAATGCTGTTTCATGCTGTTTCGTGATTGGTTTGCCAACTAGCGTTAGAAGACAACGTCATAATATCATATATCATAACCAATCACGACGACGCAAACATATCGAAATTTATAATTTCGTTATAAATCCTTGCTTAAAAGTATACATTATATTTTTCGTAATGTTGTCGTACTGTGTATTATGTAAAAATTGAATTAAGGGCAAAATGTTGCGGAAAATTCTTGATATCTATGTTATAAGGTTATTGTTATCTATATTTATCGGTGTTAAGCTTTGTAATGTCATCGCAGACATATTTGTAATCAATTGTGAGTCATTTTTCTACATTTACAGATGATTCGTCTTGCAATTTATACGTAACTGATAATGTGTGTATAAACAATAGTTTTGAAATTGGAATTGCGATAAATATTGTGGTGTAAATATTTTTTCTGATTGGTGGTAATCCGAAAATTGAAATAAGTTATGAATTTTTTTTTTATTATTTTTTTATATTGCTTTTGCTTTCTAAATTTTCAGTTTTAAATATAATTGTTTTGATTATGCAATAGTGTTCCTCAGTGCAGCCTATTGTGGAATTAAGGTTTTTTTATAAATACGCGTTCAACGCGTTTTTTAAGGATAAATGTAACCCATGTGATGCGACATAAACTACATATCGATTTTATCCAAAACCGATTATTCGTTATGTCGTAAAGAAGTCATAATCAAAGGAACACACAGAGTTGAACATCACAGTGTGATTGTAGTTGAGACTGAAATCGATTCGGATTTCGTATTTATTGCAAGTCTAATATTAATAAACTTTCAAAAAAATCAAAATCTAAACATTTACTAATTTCTAAACCTATTTCTAAAACTTTTCATTGGTTTCTATCGGCCAAAAAACATTATTGAATATTATAAGATCACATGAATATAATTTCTAAATATTGTGTATAATCGTTAATATATACTTATATATGATAGTTAGGGTAACTGGTAAAAAATCTTCAGAAATCGCAGGCCGACTGTACATTTTCAATTCATTTCCTCAGTGCCTTCCAATTTAGATCCTCTGCGACTAAAATAGTCTGTGCGAATTAATTGCTGAACTATTTTTATCATTACATTAAGGTTATGGCCGGGTTTTGTAACACTTAGCCTTTCTGATACCTTTTCTATTTTTTCTGATTCTGAAACATTTTTTAACACTTTCAATTCTCGGCATCTGTCTCTTTCTAGTTTACGCTTATGTCAAGTCTATACAGGACACCAAGTTTAATCTATCAGACTGTCAACTTTTGACCAACCTGTATATTTTATTACTTTGATAAACTAGACTAAGGTCTTACAGCCATCGAAATTAACGGAGAGACTTGTTATGCACTGGGGAGAGGCAACTAAGGAGACCTAGGAACCAAGGATTTAAAACGTTATAATATCGATATGTTTGCTGTTTTGTGATTGGTTCGCCGTGTTTCAGGCTGTTTCGTGATTGGTTCGCCAACTAGCGCTAGAAGACAACGTCATAGATTCATATACCATAACCAATCACGACGACGCAAACATATTAACATTATAACGTCATAAATCCTTGCTAGTAACAGCTATCTGGCGTGGTTAAATAATTCACAAGATGATTTTCTTAAGCTTTAATCAATATTCACGAACATCTAGGTTCTCTGTTAATTTTTATGGCTAAATAGAAAATTTCGTCCATATTCTAGTAGTTTATATACAAAAGTTCTAGCTTTTCTATAAATTTTCAAAATCCAAATTAAGCAATTGACATCTGGTTAATCGGTACTACAAAGATAACATCAGAATTCTTCATAGATTAGTATCGATCGTAATTACTAATTCAAAGAAGACCTTTATGCAACAAACGTTGATTGCAAAAGTAATGTTGGGGCTCATGTATACGAAACGTCATGTTGCCAACGGCAAAGGCAACTGTCCGCCATTTTGTCGTCCAATTGATTAGTCCAGGAATGTGCATGTGTCGTGAATTTATAACTACTTAAACAGCCTAGTTCAGTTGAAATTTTCCACGTTCCGGTATCTTAGCAAGATATTGTTTATTTTTTAAAATAGCCATAAACTCATCAAGAGAAGCAATGGATAATCGAAAATGATTAAAAAATGTTGCTTGTTTCTTCCCAAAAGTAAGTAGTGTTAAAATTCCAATCTTGTTCTCTATTGATTATTATATTTCTTAAACTCACAATGTACGTATTTTTGTTATTTTATTCAATACTAGCTGTTGCCCACGACTTCGTCCGTGCAGACTTCGTTTACTCCGCACAGCTTCTCCCCTTAGGTGATAGCGTGATAATATGTAGCCTATATGTTGACCCGACCTGTTAGTAATATTCATGCAAAATTTGAAGTAAATCCAAGCAGTTTTGAGTTTACCCCGGACATACATACAGGCAAACAGACAAAAATTCTAAAAACTATATTTTTGGCTTCGATATCGATTGTAGATCACGCCCCAAGTATTCTTTTAAAAAATATTCAATGTACAGTTTTGACGTTCCTACGATTTTATTATATGTATAGATACATTTTGCAACTGGCTAATACGCTAAGATAGTTTACGTGTCGAGCTGTGAGATTGTCGTTGGCCACGTGCCGCTCGTGTATAAGAGCTCTCACTCATGGCATTTGTACTCTGCGCCCTTTGACAAGCAATCACACGCTCACGGCGATCAATGGCCGATGATTTTACCTACGTTTACACACCATCTTAAATATTTTTAGCAATGTCGGTAGGTTGCAGAAGTAATGTCAGATGAACTTGTCCCATCTCACTCACATCTGTAAATTATTAAAATCGCCAAGGAAGTGGTGGAAAAGTTTGTAAACGTTATATTTAAAATATAGTGGTTTCGCGAGTTAAACATAAACATATCTTAATGAAAACTAATATCATTACAGGTACTTCTAATTTTTTTTATAATGTAGTTTGTGGAACAATAGTGCCACAAACATAGATTATAACAAAATACCCTGAAATACTTATCCTAAAATATCTTTAGTATAGTTGATCAAAGTTTTAATTAAGTCTGTTTGAAAATCTCTCAAGTGATTTGGCTTATTGAAGACATGAGCGCAAAAACCATATCTATAGACTTATTAAAAGTGTAATTCTAAATTTTTCCAAATAAATTGTTATAAACGCCTCGTGTGTTCACAATTTTTCAAATTAAAACGGTCTCCTACATCTTCAATCAGCATAATTTTTAAATTTTAAGTGCATCATTTAACCGTCAATGTCTTGTAATACTATTTTATCTAATTTTAAATAATTTTGAATATTATAATGTGCCATAGACGTCTTGTTTTGGTGTTTTATAATTGTTTCTTAGCCGCTTCATTTGTTTTCAATTTAATTAGATCTAAATTATTCAGAGATAATACTTAAATAATAAAGTAACTAACCGTTTCTAGTACTATAAATCCCTCCAAAAATGAGGAAACTTAATAGAGGTTTAATGTTCTAATTTTAATAATTTCATAATTAAAATTAGAATTATTCTTTACGAAGTGGATTTGTGTCTTAAAAAGTTTTTAGAAACTTATTAGTTTTTATTTTTATTTTACCGTAGTATTTATTTCATTAGCCAGAATGGCATTAGACCGTGGTCCCACAAGTTTTTTTTTTATTAATGACAACCTGAATTTTTGTGAACAGCTTCGTTTTGACGAGACAAGCATCTTTTCTATCTTCGAAAATTCTCGAATCGGGTAACTAATAAAGATAGATAAAAAAGAAAAGTTTAGAGTGTCGGACTTAGAAAAGTTTCCACTTTAAGTGTAGGACAAAGTAACCCTTGAATAATAATTAACAAGCTGTTGTAAGAAAATTAGGGTTGTTTTTAAATTTATTAATATCAATTTAATAATCTCATCATTCCGAAACTTTAGAGAGGAGGACTCGTCAAAAATCCATCGAATGTGTACAAAAATTTCATCGTGTTTTTTTATAATATAATCAAGCGATTAAAGTCGAAAAATAATATTGTGTATTTTTTTTTCACCGAATCAAAATTTTCAAAGCCCCATAACTGTTCTATATACCCAATTTGAGATTTTTCAAAGATAGAAAAGATGGTTGTCTCGTCAAAACGAAGCTGTTCACAAAAATTCAGCTTGTTATTAATCAAAAAAAAGTTTGTGGGACCACGGTCTATATATGTATACGAGGGGGCGAATATTAAATACTAATTCGAAAAGACTATTTAGAGGATTATCTAAACCTTAGTCTTAAGGTAACAATTATAAATTCAACAAAAGATAATATAAAGTAAATAGTATATAAATTCAATTAAAATATACATATCTTCCCGTGTATATATTTATTAAGAAAACATATCTTACAGGGTAGGTAGAGTTACTTTTCAGGGGGTCTGATCCTCTACTACAAAATTTTAATAATACTAGCTGACCCGACAAACGTTGTTTTGCCTTACATATTAGGAATCCATAGCGGATAAACAACGTGACACGTAATTTATATAAGTCTACGGGATTGTCCTTCCACGCAGCCAAAATGGCATTAAACTTTATATGGTGGTTAAGCATTCTTAAATTTTTTAGTTTTCCGCGCAATTTTCTTAATATTTTCTTTTATAAGAACCTTCTTACAAACACAACAAAAAATTACCGAAATTGGTCCAGCCATTCAGGCGTGATGTCGTGACCAAGGAAAATAGGGTTTGATTTTTATATATATAGAAAGATATATAGATATACATAGATTTCTCAGTCGTAGATAATTATTTGATTTCAATGATTTTTGCATGAAGTTAGGTGTCCAGTCTAGAATTTCGAATTGGTATCCTAACATCAAGGGGTAGGCACCAGACCTTTCTGGAGTGGCTATGGCCCACCCGGTCCTTCTATATACGCCTATGCTTGAAAGCGACGCTTTACATATATATGAACCAAAAAATATCCTACAATTGTCTATTTTAAGTACATAGAAACAAATGAAGCGGCGTTAATCGGTGTATATCTTTCATTGTATTTAGTATATAATATATAATCTATAGTTGATCTCAACTCCAGACGGGAGAGAGCGTGTTCTATCGTTACAGGTTTTAAGCTCAATATATACTTGTGATGTATTTTTATATTATAAAAAATATCATTATAATGGTGTTTTATTTAATGCTGGCGACACGCCTTCTTCCACGCGGTGAATCCAATGGGAAAAATGAATTTTCCGGGCTGAAACTTGCCTACGAGTTACAGCTTGTTAAATTGGGTCCCTTTTGAAAAAAGAATCAACTGCCTTAGGTAACTCGGAAAAAACTCGAAAAAATGTTCACTCACTCACTGGGTCATCGTGATTACTTTTTAGATGAGAGTTTTACAAAGCCTCGCCCAGGTTTTGATACTACCACCTTTCCTATTCTTGCCGCCATAGCGTTGGTGTTTGTCACTATCGTGTTCTGGTTGTGATGTGATCAAATTTTTTTTTTAAATTCAAATAATGTTTATTCGACGTAGGTACATTTAAGAACACTTGTCGACGTCAAAAAAACATATCACAACAAAATATAAAAGACAATTTATACAATATTTGTAAAATACGATTCATAAAAATCACGTCAACCACAGAGAATTTTGTTTTGCTTACAGAAATGACCAATTATTTAAAATATATATATATATATATATATATATATATATATATATATATATATATATATATATATATATATATATATTTTAAAATTATAATTTTAAGCAAACATGAAGACGTAAAGTAGCCTATATCCTCATAGCATTAACATCTCTGATGTCTATAGACAAAGATTATCTCTTTCCATCAAGACAACCAACAGCTTGCTTTTATCCTGTCATTGGTAGGGTGTGTTGGGCCACGCGCACTAGGATCTCGAAATTGCCCATCACAATAATGTGGATTAAGAGGGCTTATTGTTTCATGCTATGAACATATTATATATATATATATATATATATATATATATATATATATATATATATATATATATATATATATATATATATATATATATATAACATATTATATATCTATAAGGGATATATCCGCACCAAAAATTTACCGCCTATAAAAACTTCTCCAAGTACATTTTATAAGTTGGTGGACTATTACTCAAAAACTTGTAAAGCCTTCTAAGTCGTGATAGTTTTTCTTTTATCTCCATTATATTTACTACTGCAGTGAATTTTTTTCCCAGTCAGAGAATCAACCATCAACTGGCAGGGGGAGCGTGGAGACACTTGATTCTTTCAAAAATTAGCAATTTAAAGTTTTATATGTCACAAACAAATCCCTGTCAAAACAAATAGAAAATATGTACGAAACCTACATTATTTTTTAAAAACCCGAAAGAAAAAAATAGCATTCCCATTTTACATGTAGATCTACCCACAAAATATTATTTTCAAGATTTTATGTTACCACTGGTGCTGTGACTACTATCTACCTATATTTATGCCAAAATACAGCTTTCTAGTATTGAAGATCTATGTAGAATACTAAGCAGATCTACTGATCTAGACTGCGGACGGACATAGCGAAACTATGTCCGTCCGTCACTAAACTATGTAGAGTTCCGAAGTAAACTAGGAACCCCTAAAATTGGGTATAAGTGTGCAAAATATCATCCAATTTCATTTAGCTTTTGAAGTGTGAAGATAACCTCACAAACTTGCATTTATGTTTGTAAGATTTACTATCGCGTTAGTCTATAGTGGTTAGTTGTTAATGTCTACTGGTTTGTCTGTTTAGCATTAGATCCTGGAATGGAATCCAGAACAATTCGAATTACAGGTAAGATAGAAAAATTTAATTGAGCCAGGCGAGGACCAAGCTTTAGAAATGGTGCAATTCTCTTGACTATTCGTGTTTCCGCGTGGAGGGTAAGACAGCCGTAATGGTTGCCAATTGCCACTATCGGCTTTCACCATTACAACTTTTCTAAAGGATAGCAAGCAAGTGAGGGTTCTTCTGTGGGTTTCCTAATAAGAGTGCGTCGATTTTCATATGGAATAATAAAAATACGGTGTTTGAGGTACTAACATTTTTGAAGTCATACTTCTTTTGGCGTGTTAGGAAAAAATGATGAGAATAAATCAGTTCAGTTGTTATGGTTATTATACATAATTTGTATTTTACAAGCAAATGCAGATAAAAACGAGGCGCAAAATTTATCGAAGGAGGCAGGTAAGTGCTAAATTTACTAGTACCTATTCGTGTTGGTTTCACGTCCAATCACTGCCTTTGTCAACTGCTTTTAATTGATGTCATCTACCAATAGTGGTTCGGAGAGGCGGGGGGCTAGGGGCTCAAGCTCCCTCAACTTTGAAAAATTTAGTGATTACCTTGGTAAAGTCTACCCTCAGCTGAATCAAGCCCCCTCCCTCCACAGATAAAATTCTGGATCAACCACTGTCATCTATCGCTGTTCCCTGTCTTCTACAGTCCATAACGGATTTTCGGACTGATCGGGATCGAGGCGCGTTTATGCCAAAGAATGCGTAAGCCGCAGTCAGTCAGTCAGTGCCGCTGCGATTGGGGCGACCACAGTCGCAAGCGGCACTGACGCTGCGCTCCAAAGAGTATACTCGAATGCCGTTCAGACATTAACAGAGACATCCACCTGACGGCTTTGTAGCGCCACTAACGCAGTGTTACCACAGAAATCATAGTGTTACTGACGCGTGGCTTGAAAGTCCACCTTCATGAACAATACGCAAATACTTCGGCAACTTTATACGAATTATTATTTCGACGCTTGAAAGGCAATCTAAAAAGGCTAAGCGACATTGAGTAAATTTTACAGGAGAGCGATTTAAAGTTTAAATATAAAATAAAAAAACATGAAAAATCACCTGATTGTAATAAAATTAATTACAGTGAATTGCAATATATTTAATTACAATTAAATATGATTTTTTATTTTACTTTTGAACTTTAAATCACTCTCGGGTAAAAATCTCTAAATGTCGCTTAGTGAAGATTGCCTTTCAACCGTCGATTTGATTTAGGGTAAACTAAGTAAAACCAAATATTAAAAATTAATTACATCATTGGTTTATTTTATCACTCGGAATTAATTTTTAAAATAACATTGGAATTTTAACAACAATTAATAACAACCTTGACCACGTAAAATATTTAAAAAAATGAAAGCAATGTTAAAAATATACCATTTAGCATAGCTACACTCTGGTACAATGAAATCGCACATGTTTGGAAAAATATTATTTATTTTCTTTATTTGAAAACAAAAAACAATCAACGTTTATCAGTTATCACTGCTCATGTAATATTATTAAATAGGTATTGAAACAATTTTTAATCTCATATACATGTTTTTTTTAAATTAAAATAAATAATATTTTACAAAAATGTACATACGTGCGATTTCATTGCACCAGAGTATAGTAACATGAAATGTAACGACACATTGCACGAATAATGTATACTTCCCAGATGTAATGACAGAACGAATAATGCATATTTGGTGAGCGAGACAGTTTGTTCCGCACCAGTCCGATATATCGCGTCCGTGAGAGGTGTCTATGTGTGCTATGCTCGAATATTACTTGTATGTAATATTGACTTCTCTAAGTATTCTGTGATAAAAGAGAGGTTTGACCAAAAATAATTTATATTTCTGTCAGGATGGCGGCCATCGATGTGACGTCACTATTGTGAAGGTTGATGACGTCACACAAAGACGAAATAGCTCTTCCCAGCTGAGCGAAGTGTAGTGCCTGGAGGCCAAAATTCGTCTGAGAATTGTCTTGTATATACCTACTAAACTATGAACTTGTATAAATAACTTATTGACCGCCTCGTTGGTCAATTGGTTAGCGAACCTAACTACGAATCGATGGTGCTCGGGTTCGATTCACAGGGACAAACATTTGTGTACTGAGCATAGTGTACAGTACAAGTGCTTTTAGTATATAAATCCAAGTTAACATGGAATTTTACCAAGTGCCGACGACATTCAGTGTTCAAAGAACAAAAATAAGCGCTCTAGAGCTATACATTTTTAATTTTAGTTTCGAGATTATGGTTGGTTTTTCAACTTAATTTACAACTATGTCTTAGTTCTTAAGTTCCACCAAAAAGCCATTAACAGCATCGTAACATGTTACAGACTTACTAAACAATATTTTAAACAATATTTTGGAAGTAACTTTCTTGTAAGTATACTACTTCAGTGGTTGTGATTAAATTTTGCTCTAGGAATTCCAACCGCTCAAAAGAAGTGAAAGAATTGAAAATACTTAAAATTATTTAAGGTGCTCATGACTTGTAAAAGCGACGCAGCGAGTTTAACAAAAAAGGTTTAAATCCAGAAATTCCAGAATTTTCCAGTCTGTTTTATGGCCTTGTGCGGAGACCACAATATTCACTACTATGTACATTAATCGTCAAAATTAAATTATGAATGCAATTACATGTTTGTATTTTCAAAATGTCTTTACACATACACAACTTAATTTAATTGCAATTAAACATACATACAATTCGACACATGCTCATAGCTAGATGAAGTCGACGCCAACTAACTAGAAAGAAGGGATGTAATTAGGATTAGCATAAATTTTTGTTCACAAACTAACAAAACATTCAAAGGTTCTTGATACTATAAATTAGTATTTGTAAATGTCCTGTGTCTTTAGAAATTTAACAAACTGTGAATGACGAATAATTAAAGATACATCTTATCTACACACACAAATAAACGCGTCATGACAACCCTAAATGAACTATCGTAGTTCTGTCAATACATTTAATACTCGTCCTAAATTTAAAACTACAGGAATTTTTGGTTATTGAAAATAATATAATAAATAATTTTGCAATATAGTGATATAAAATTAAAATTAATCTAAAATATAGTTAATTCTTTTTTGAATATCAAATATAATAAACTTTTTTTAAATATATATCATGATCATGTAAATAATTGAAATTTCATTATTTATTCTATTGTAAATAAAGAAATATTTCTTTAATTAGATAAACGTCATCTTTTTGTTTAGACAATATTTATTGTCAGAAACAAAAAGATAAATGTCATTATTTTGATTCCCAAATTTAAGGAATGAATGTGCAATTTTTACTGTTTCTATTGGGTACACTTTATTGATGGTTTGGCGTATGACTTAATTTCAAACACAAACTTAGTTTTTTTTAAGTTAAAACAACTTCTTTAGGCGCCCTGAGCACTTACTTAGTGGGTATTGAATGAAATTGAGTCGTCACGCTCGGCTATGTAACGCTTGTTCGGGTAAAGTCGGCTCGAGTCAACGCGTCACTGCTATTCTCCCTCGGCAACCGTTACATTATTAGCTTCAATGAAGTTTTCACTTCTGGCGTGTAGTCTCAGCACACATCATTTTTTTAAATAGCTTGCATGTGAAAAAACTTATTTACAAATTGTAATGCTAACATTCATTGCGTGGGCTTTCGTATCGCATAATTAGATATGCAAAATTTTGTGAAGACTAAATGATTGTTATTTATTCACACTACAACGACAGAATTAAATAAATTTAAAGTTTGGTGCAAAAAAGGCCATAATACATAACGCGTTACACTAATTTTGTAAATATTGGATATTTTTTTTTATTTATTTTTTTATAAAAGAGGGGACAAACGAGCAGATGGTGCACTTAATGGTAAGTGATCACCGCCGCCCATGGACATCCGCAATACCAGAGTTCTTGCAGCTGCGTTGCCGGCCCTTTAAGAATGAGAAAGCTTTTACCTACACTGAAACGACTGAATTAAAAGTTTCGTTTACGAATAAACCATGACGTTACATAACCTAAAACATCCCTTGATTAATTAACAGCCTATGACTTTTTTATATAGCTGGCTGGATAATAAAATAAGACTGCGTTCGGTTACACAATCCTATCCAATATTTATATAAGTATTCTAAAATGTAACTTGGTTCAAGATTCAAATAAGACTAGTTTCAATCTCATATCTAAACTTAGTATGCTGCTTTAATCCAGATCTCATTATGAGTATAAATCAACAAAAACTAGGCTTCAACATTAATTTTATGTGTATATTTGAACTAAGATCATATTATGTAAGAAAATATTGCAAGTGTGGAATCTGGAATATAGACATACTCAGCTGAGTGTCGATTATCAAATCTAGTCGCAAATCCTGGTTTATATGTTGTAGTATAGTCTGTTGTAAGTGATAAACTTTTAACAAGCCAACAGTTTGCTGTATCAGAATAGATTTGATGAATAGGAACCAAATTAAATTTAATAGGACTATCGTTATAGTAAAATAATAATGAATTAAATTGGCTACAAATTTGTACTGATATCAAGTGATTGAGTCTTAATAAAAATTGTAAAAAAGAAAAACACTAATGTTCGAATTACGACATATTGGTCGGGATGATGTAGTCATACTGTTCATAACTTATCTTCTTCCTATATCGCGTTCATACTTTTTAGAACGATAGGCGAGATATAACGTCGCAATGATTAAGCCCCTTCTGTGCGGGCGCAGGGAGGGGGGAGGGATTAATAGGTCTAAAGATAGTCTGTCGTCAAATGCGTTTGGCGTATTATTACGTTTTCCAAAATATGTAGATAACATTGGTGCCATAGATATTATCTATAATTTATGTGAAACCAAAACAAAATTAAACATAATGGAATTAATGATTTTGAATTGACTAATCAAAAATGAAAATGTCCTGATGTCAATTATTTAAAAAGCCAGTAGTTGAAAAAATAAATAATAACTTAGATATATATTTTTCTCACGCTTTTATATGTAAATAATTAAAAAGCTTATAACACTTGTAGCATATATCACATATATTACAATAAGCAAATATTTTTCTTTTCACAGAGGGTTGTATTCAATAACCACAGTACAGCAAATCATTCTTTTTGTATATTAATAGCAAAGGTTTAATTTTAACAGAAGATTACGCCTACCGTGTGGTAAAATGGGTAGGTTTTACGTAATTTTATGCCAGCCACATTGAAAGGGTTAAACAAAGCCATTATAAAGTCATTCTTTGGACGAGTAACGGAATAAAGAAGTAGAGACGACTAAACCTTAAGAAGACAAAATTTTCTGCGTTAATCGCTCATTTTTATAATGAGAGCGCTCATATTTTGATTAGCTCAGTTAATACTGAAAATCCCGGTATGAACATTTTTGGAGTCTACAAGCGATTTTCTCTTTATATTATATAAAAAAAATATCATAGGAATTGTTTCAAGGAATCATTCGGTGTGATTCCAGCCACTGAATTTCAACACGTCAGATTCTGTCAAAACTTGAAATCTTACCATATCAATTCTTAAGATTTTTTTACTCAGTGGATACAATTGCTAGTGAAGGTTTTATTAAACTACGAATTATAAAACTTTATGAGAAGAGCATACACCTTTCTGCAAAGCAAAATTCTTGCGAGAACACTACTTTTGCATTGTTTACAGAGAATGTTGGTTCTTTATCATAGTATGAGCCTTCTTCGTCTAAAAAACAATCTTGGCTTCCAAGCTGCCAAAATTTGATTAATAAGTCTAGTCTCTATTACTTATTGACATTTAGGTAAAACATTTACATGAATATAACCAAAGAAATTAATATTTTATTTAAGCTCAATTAACGAGTTATTTTTGGAACGAAGTTCCTTACGGCAGGCTTGGAGGGGATAGGGATTTTGCTGCGCGACCGAACTGAAAAAAATGTGATAGTAAAACCGTAAGAAAAATGCGTGGAATAAAAGCGTTAAATGAGACGTGCGCAGGCGCGACAGTCGCGTACACAAGCGAGTAGTGCCGTTTAGCCGAAGGAAGTTCGTTCCTACCTGGTGTCCCGCGACACCACATCGTTTTTTTTTCTGTCATGCGTACGCTCCGACCAATATGCGTTTACATACAAATAACAAATTATTTGGCAAGTTATATCTACATCATACAACCTAACAGAACAAAAACAACTATACCTACAGCTTGTCTGAAAACGCCAATTCCTTTGTGGTGTCGGCTTATGTTCTGTAAGAAAAAACGAGTCTTGTTATTGAAATAATTTAAACACAGTCGCCTCTTTGGTCTAGTGGTCCAGCGTTGGCGTTGACCACATAAGGTCCCGGGTTCGATTCCCGGGTCGGGCACTTAAAAAAATGTTTTTTTCAGTTTTCTGATAAACACAAAGTTGCCCGGGATTGGAAAATGCCCGGTTGGCGATAGGCTTGCAACACATTTGTGGGAGTATAAATATCTTCGGCTAATCGTGGGTGCACTTGTTGTACCTCTGCCTACCCCTTCGGGGATACGGGCGTGAAGATACTTTAAACACAGTAAAACTCCAACAACCTACTTCCAATCTCCTGTATCTCTGGAACTTTGGATCAGATCTTCACTAAATTTATATGGGATTAAATGGGAAGTACACCCTCCCACATAAAAAAAATCCCAAATCGGTTAATAAATGACCGAGTTCTGAGATAACAAACATAAAAAAATGCAGCCCTGTGTAGGTCCAGGCACATTTGAAGAATAGATCTACTGCTGTTCTGTCAGGCAGGTTGTAAAAGGCGAGATGTAGCCAATCGGTGGTAGAGTTCCACAACGTCTTGCCTAGGTATTTGGTACCACCACCTTACCTATTCCTGCCGCAACAGTGTTAATGTTTGTAATTATCGTGTTCCGGAGGGTAAGGTAGCCGGTAGACTAGGACTGTTGATATTCTTTTTAATATCAAATTCTCGATATTTTTAAATATATCAATATCGGAGTTTGATATATCGAAAAAAAATCGATATTTCTATATAGTGATATTTTTTCGATTTTACTTTATCGGCTTTATTGAAAAAAAATCGTAATGTTTCGATTTTTAAACAGGAATTTTATAATCTTTATATATCTCCACATTGATAATCTTTTCGAATGTCTACAGGTAGATTATTTTTACAAATTATTTTTATGGTAATATTTTTTTTTGGAAAAAATAAAAAATGAACAGGTCTGTTATCTAGGTAATTTTCAGTTTCATTCAAAATAATTAGATTTAATTCAACTGCGCTGATCATAATTAAGGAAAAAACTGACATATTTTAAACCAGTTTAGACGCATGCGCAACTGAGTTATAATTGTATGAAATTATTTTAAAGAAGGAATTACGGTATTTAATTTGCAAAATTTACGCGAAACATTATTATATGGAACTGCTGCGATGTAACTGAAATGAAATGTAGTGTAAGGAATGGGGCAAACTTATCCAAGGTCTGAAAATTAGAAAAGGCCACAGCGGCACAATAGTCCAGCCACTTCACCACACTTTCTTACACGTCAGAAACAAAACCAGTAACACACAAATTATGTACTCAACGCACGTTTCACTTCGCAATCGAAGCATTGTCAGGAGAGTTGAATAGCACTTCACTCTATGAAGGGTGAAGCATTAATGTTTGTAATGAGTAGATAAAATTATTTTTGAAGAGGGGCCCCCGAAGCCCACGGTGCAAAGGCTAACTTCGTAAAATTGGCCAAAAGTTGTCCGCCGGGGTTCTGTCAAACCCCGGTCCTAAGCGGATGTGGATGTTGGCGTGTTAGTGGAAGAATGTTAATGCGTACTCATCACCCTGTCTAGAAAAGCATCGAGGAAGGACACCGCAGGGGTTTTAGTGGGTATTCCAGTTAATTAACAAGCTGGCAAGTCCCACACTCGGGCCACATTGAGTGGCCCGGTCGTGTGTAAATGCATTTCCCCTGCGATAACAAAAAAAAGTGCCCTACTCTCACCTTAGCAAAATCGAGTAAAATACTGAAATAAAAATGTCTCTATAACTGTCTAATAAAAGTATGTCAAGAAAAAACATTCGGTTTAGCGATTTTCAATTTTAAAATTATTTTATTTTGCGTGAAAAAAACTGCGTGAAAGTATTTCCAGTTCTATCATGAGATTGGAAATCGTCTAGCACTAGAATATTTGTCCAAACAGAACAAATGAGTCCAATTTCGATTAGTTTATGTTATTTAGTTTAGGAGTTTTCATGGTTACCTTTCAGTTCCATCATCAGACCCTGAAAATCATCCAGCACTAAGACATTTGCCAATACAAGACAATTAAGTGCTAATTCAAAAACTTTACCTAGTTTAGTTTAGGAGTTCATTGTAGTTGAACTTTGAATCTAGATTTTTGAAGTTCCAATGTCATTTTTTCGGCTCAATATTCAGAGCCATATCATTATGAGAAAGATCTTACTGTAACAAATAAAATGACTCCCAAACTCCACTATATTACCAATTTCTATCTGTGAGTTACAATTACACTCTTACGGCTCCATATTCAGTTCTTCGACATTATATGTAATGGAAAGTAAACATCATCAAAAATCCATCGAGTCCGAACTTGACTATCTTATCTCTTTCTACATTCTACGCGTGAGTTTCGATAGCACTTTATCAGCTCCATCTTCAAATCCTCGTCATCATGAGCACTAATCAAACTTAGTATTTATAGCAACCAGACTTATTCTAAGCAAGATTGTCTTGTTAAAACTCTGCATCAGACAGTTCCAGTCCCTACATCCAGGCTACATCACGAGCTCAGTTGGATGGTACCATAGTATTTGCATTTCTTTCACAAGGCAGTCAAGTTTTTGTACTAACGGATATCAGAAAGTCGTTAAAAAGTGGCTTGCAATATTTAGAAAATCTGTTATTTAAATACGAAAATTGCCAGTTAAATAGACGCTGATGATCTTCGAATGAGAATCTCAAAGTATTAGCTTAACGTCACTATGTAATTGCAATATCAAATTAAGTAGCAGAACACAAAATTTAGTATTGATAAAGCATTTACAAATTATTTAATTCCTTTCATCAACTTGAAAAGAGCTGGTTATCTTGAAACGGCTGAACAGATTCTATTGAATCTTAGCTAAGAACCATCTCGCAAAACAGGGCTTTCAATTAAAAAAAACTGCAATCAAATCGTATCATCCGCCAGGGCTCTACGATGCCACGGACAGACTCACAGATACACACATACACATATACACAGATACACACCTGAAACTTATAACACCCCTCGTTTTGCGTCGGGGGTTAAAAATGAACTCTCACATATATAGGTAATTACAAGAACTAATTTTTTGAGGTGAGGATTTTTTCAAAACATTTTTGAACTGATAAACATTTTTTTACCTAAAATCAGCAATACTTCGATTCTTAAATATTATCACATTAAATCGTATCATGTATTCTACTCACATAATCTCCAAGCTGCTGTCACTGTTTTTAGTCGCCTGTTCCCCTTCACTAGAGTTAGATCCACCAGATTCGGACCGTTGGCTGCGACTTCTGTGGGTTTTCTTTTTCTCTTCTCCAGACTCAGTTGGAGTCCCCCCTTCGGATTGTCGTTGCCATGCCGGTATAGATGGTGGGTCAGACCGGGTTTTTAAAGTAGGGAATTGATTTCTGGAACACAAAAAGATTGACTAAATTTTATTTTTACCTCACGACCAGAACCTAGCAAGCAACGACTAAATGTTTCGTAACCGTTTCTTTTAGTGTTGATTGCCAGGCAGTTCATGATACGCTACCAAAGATTATAGCATGCCATTACAATCGTGACCACTTCTTAGTAGATTTCTGCTATAGTTATGGGTTCGGCCTTAGCATAGACCATCTAGGTAAGAGTTCTACCTAGATGATCAGGAGAGATATTTACTTGTTGCCTATATATGTGTTTGTTGATACTCATATTAATTCGAGCCTTTTTAGAAGAACACGTAAACTGCCTCAATGCTAGCCATGTCGTAAAAAGCGAGACGTATGACGAGCAATAATTTGGATATTTTTCATCTTTTCTCATCTTGAGCAATTAATATCAAGCTTTATTGAATTCTAAATAATCTAAGATTTTATAATACCTACCCTTTTTTACACCTTTTTGTTCTAACATACTTTTTAAGTTTATTTACTGGTAGATCTCTTATGGCTTTTGGAAGTTTATTGTAAAAACGTATGCATTGCCCCATCATACAGGAGTTATTTATTGGAGCCGAGATTCATTTACAACAAGATTTTTTTTGTTTCTTTTATTGAGTGTACATTAGCAAATATTTTCACGAACGTACATTAAGTTCTCTATATATTGGGATAATACAGTTATGCTGGGGGCGCGCTTGCGTCTATTGTCAGAAAGCTTCGCGTATTGACACTACACATGCAGATGTGACCGGCTATCGTCGCAAACATTCGGACTGCGTGTAGTTTATCGCGGTTGGCGGTACGTCAAAGAGTTTTAGCGTGCTAACACATCGCGCTGCGTGATCAGACTAGCGTTGTTCATTTCAGACGTTGTTTTCGATCAGTTCAAATGTATGCGTATGCGGGTTTTACACAAAACGGAGTGGAACAATGAAATGGTACTGGAATACCTCCATAATTATGAAGCTGAGCCCATCATGCGGAATCCAAAAAATGTGAATCACAAAAAACGTTTTAGTAATTAATTGTTAGCACACTTGTAGAAGTTAAGAAGGTCGTCGTCAATAGTTATACGTTTGAATATGATTTTAGCCATCTTGGATTATAGCTCTTTAGGTCATGCAAAATATCGTGACCGCTATAAATATGACCACAGCTTTTATCGCGCTAAGTTTTATGATAGACGCAAGTAGGTACGGCCCAGCATTAAAATATTGATTTATTTGATTTTTTTTGGAGGGAAACCCTCGGCCTAAGATTTTAAATTGCCCAAATACACAATACAAGAATGCAAACATCATTGGTGTCTATAGGCAATAGTTATTTCTTTGTACCGGGAGAACGATCAGCTTGTTTGATATCTTATGAAATACTGGCTGTTACTCGCGACTTCGTTCGCGTAACCCAAATTCATTACTTCCCATTATGCATTCGGGTAAAAGAGTAACATATGTCATTCCTCGATAGTGTAGCTTTCTTCTGGTAAGAGAAATTTTAGGATCGGTCCAGTAGCTAGTCAATTTATTCCTTACAAACATATGCTGCTAACTACAAATATTTTCCCTTTATAATATTAGTATAAAAATACTGCAGTACCCCTACAAATATTCGTACTAATTTCAAAGTTAAATCCGACAAATGTCAGCATTGCTGTATTGCGTCTTAATGTATAAATAATTAATTAATTTATAAAAACCAAAGCAGAATAATCTTTTTAGTTGTTGATGCCGGTAGAGCAAGCTTTTAGCATCTATAAAATTATATAGAATTTATTCGGAATAATTGTGAGGTTTTTTCTAAAAAGGGAGGCAAACATCTTAACCTCAGCGTATTAATATATATATTAAAAAATAAAATAAGTATACCTGTTTAACAGTATCCCTTTGACAGATGCGATATCTGTCTTTAAGTTGTCTAATTGTGATCGCAGAGCACTCTGTTGTACTGACGTCTGGAGCTCCCCTCGCAGTGAGGATATACTAGAGTTCATTATGTCTAACGACTTTCGCAGCTCATCCAGACATTCGGCAGTCGTTTTCCTCTTCGGCTCCTCGACGAAGATTAGGTGCCTGATGCAATTCTGTAAATAGTTATATTTGGTTGTTAAGAATTGGAAACAAGTCTTGGAGACAACAAAAATTCAGTTTAAATAGTGTACCATTGTGTTTCAGCTAGGAAAGTGGTCGTCAGGGATCTTGAAATATTTATTTACCTTCGGTCTTTCTATTTTTTAGGTAGCGGTAGTTTTATAACATCAGGAAAAAAGTCTTATTAACTAACAAAATTATGTTAGACGATAACAAAAAGAAAATAACAAAATTGTGTTAGACGAGAACAAAAAGAAAATAACAAAATTATGTTAGACGACAACAAAAAGAAAATAACAAAATTGTGTTAGACGAGAACAAAAAGAAAATAACAAAATTATGTTAGACGAGAACAATAAGAAAATAACAAAATTATGTTAGACGAGAACAAAAAGAAAATAACAAAATTATGTTAGACGAGAACAAAAAGAAAATAACAAAATTATGTTAGACGAGAACAAAAAGAAAATAAAAAAATATGTTAGACGAGAACAAAAATAAAGTAACAAAATTGTGTTAGACGAGAACAAAAAGAAAAAGGAAAAAAATTCTAAGCTAAGATTTTGTCAAGACACTTCTTAGACACTTAAAATAATGTTACGAATAATCTAGAAGCGTGAAGAGTTGGAGCGCGCGCGCTAACTATCTAGAAATAAAAGAAAGAGATAGCTACTCCTATTGACAAACAAATAGTTGACCTGGGCTATGCCATAGTGGACTTTGTAGGATATGGCATAAGGTTGAAAGTAGCGTGTACTAGGATTTATGACTCATAACATGTTTACAATAAGAAGTGATTCATTGTTTCCCGATACATTTAGATTTTTCTGGATCCAGCTAGGACTTTACCCTGCCTATAAATAGAAAGGTGTTGACAAACACAAGGCAGTTTTTATCGAGCGATCGAGAACGATACATCAAGTGACCAGTGCGAAGTAGTTATTGTGTAGTGTTCTAAGTTCAGGGATAGTGCAGCGAGTGACTAGTGTGTAAAGTGTATTTTAGTATTACGTTGTGTTGTGTTGTGTAAATACACGGATTTAATATAAGTGGTGTTTTCTTACAATTGCGAACCCGAGTACATAACAATAACAACAAAGAAGTTACCTTTAAACTATTATTTAGTGCAAAAGTCGAAGTGTACAATATACTAAAAATATTTAAACACATCTATTAATGAAACCTAAAGTACTTCAACAATATAAAGACACGCACTATTAAATTATTTACAGCGTTAGGTATCTACTAAAAATTAAAGCAAAAAAATATATAACTACTGTGAAACATTAAATGATATTAACCTTTCAAGATGAGTACGTGTTGCTTAAAAAAATAGGAACTCGTAAGATCCATTTAAAAAAAAAACAAATTACAAATTATATTAATGTGGAATAGACAAATAATAATTCCTTAGATTGCATTTAAAAGAATTTATAGATTGAGTCATGCGAACTTGAAGTGATAATGATTAATGGTAAATGCATTTTTTTTTTATTTTTGCTGAGTTATGGCTCCGCTAAACTTCTAGCGATTCCGCCAATGTCAAGGTTGATGTATGCACGTTTATTATCAGAAAAGCGATTTTAGTGTTTTCATATATTCCTGTCAAACATAGAGAGCCACTGGAAGACAAAACACAGCAATATTAGTATAATGTTAAAATTAACATACACATTGGTGTTAAAATGTTAGTTAGGAGGAATATTTTACAAATATTCACAATATAGGGATAACAAACCAACTGGACAAACAATGTTATGCTAGACAAAAGTACATATTGCTAACTACAATTTAAGTTTGTTAATTTTGATAAATCTGGCAAGAACTGATACTCGGGGGGAGTGGACTTGAGATAATAAGTAATTTAGGTTGATGGGTCGAGGGAAGTTTTTTGGCAGAATGTCATAAAGTGGCACTGTAATTTTAGGGCAGAAAAAGAATATGTGCTCAAGAGAGCCTTCCTCCAATCCACATTCACAGAGGGAATGATCTTTTATATGAAGTTTAGCAAGAAATACAGGAGTTACAACATGCCCTAAACGGAGGCGAATAATTGTGGAGGTAGTACTCTTGTCAATACTATTGAATTTAAAGAACCATGGTTTGTTGGGGATGTCGGGTTGTAAGGAAGCATAATGTTTCCCTTTTTCTTGGCTAGAAATTTGCCACTTATCCATCCAGATCTTATCCAATGCAGGTTTTGCTAACGTTTGTAAGTCACGAGAGTGTATAACATAGTGGTCATCCAGGCCTATTATGGTAGCCTGTTTAGCCCAACCGTCTACCACTTCATTGTCTGTAATTCCTGAATGGCTGGGGATCCAAGCCAAAACAACTTCAATCCCTGCATTATGACATTTATGTAGTAGTTCTCTTATTTGAAGAGTCAAACTGAAATTAGATTTAGCATGGAAGGGATGTTTTATTATATCTTGCAAGCAGCTGTAAGAGTCTGTGAATATGAGGCTTTTATTGAGCCTATGAGAATAAACTAGTGAGACTGCTTCCCAAAGAGCAACTGCTTCTCCCGTGAAAATAGAAGATTGGGGCGGTAGTTTCTGAGATAGAACAACATTATGTTAGGGAATCCAAACTGCTGCCCCTACAGGTTGGTTTATCATTAACTTTGATGCATCCGTATAGATATACAACCAGTTTTCCCAGTGTGTAGCTAGTGTTCCGTAAAACTTTCTATTAGCTTCTAGGAATTTTTTCTTGACACCGAAGTCAAGAATTACCTGAGGCTGGTATGTGAGAGATTCGTAGGTTACTTCATATAATGGGTTTTTTGTATGTTTGTTCACAGGAATTTGGAGAGAGTTTATGTTATTATAGCTATTAATAAGGAGGGGAGATTTTTTATGGATCCAATACCTTGAGGAGGGAATGGATTCTGACAGAGGTTGTAATGTGAGTAGCAAAGGATGAGCGGGAAATTGGGTTATTTTAGATAAAAAACGGTCGGCCAAATACTGTCTACGTAATTGTAGAGGTGGGTCTAGGCATTCAACCTGGAGTGCATTAACAGGCGAAGATTTCATCGCACCAGTGATGATTCTAAGAGCTTTATATTGAATTTTATCTAATTTGTTTAGGGCTGTTTTGCTAGCTGGTTCTAATAGAAATGTACCGTAGTCAAAATGGCTTCTAATAATAGCATTATAAAGTAGCTTCTGGCTGTAAGGGTGGGCCCCCCACCATACACCAGCTACAGCACGTAGAACATTAATCCCTTTTTCACATTTGTTGCAAATATAATTTAAATAATCAGATCCAGACATTCTGTTATCCAATATAACACCCAGGAATTTTACCTTATTGTCAAAGGGAATATTTTGGTTATTGACTGTGAGATTTATTTGAGGGATAGTTCTTTTGCGTGAAAATGTAACTGCTTTGCATTTTTCGACTGATAGCGACAGGCCGTGATCCTTAAGGTATGAGTCCAGATAAAATAATGCTGAGTTTAGCTTAGAGGAGATTTCAGAAATGGATGTAGAATTTGCATAAATGGCTATGTCATCGGCATATTGTAAAATGTTGCAAAAGTTATTGACAGATTTGTCTAAGTCCCAAGAGTAGAGGTTATAGAGCAATGGACTTAAAACCGAACCTTGGGGAAGGCCAGTCCACACTTGTCTAGGCGGTAGGGATTTTCCTTGGACTCTAACGGTGATTGTGCGGGACATAAAGAGATTGCAGATAACATGGACCAATCTCACCGGAATGCTAAGCTGTAGCATTTTCTGCCTTAGCAAGGGAAGTTGGACACTATCATATGCAGAGCTGATGTCAAGGAATACTCCTACTAAGTGTTCATTCTTAGAGAATGCAAGACGAGGTAAATGCATAGTCCCTTAAACGTGTTTAGCAAATGTCAAATCGCCTATGCTGTCACTTTAAACGTATTTAGTGACTTAAAATGATTTAAGCATTTTGGTGCAAGCCGCCCTTTGTTGTTTTAACGCAAACTCAATTTAAAGTCTCAATATTTTTATATGCTTGTTCCTATTGATATATTTTATTTAATTAATTCAAAAAAGCGTAGAAAATTATTCTAGTTTATCTAATATTCGTCACTCTGATGTACAAAACCAAAACCGCATGTGTTCTTTATATTTCTATTCATTGGTTCTTGAATAATTTATCTTCAGTTATAGGTTTTATTGGATGTTTGTTCGGAATAAATTAAAAAAAAAAACAAGTTAATTATAAACACTTATGAATTGCGACATTACCCTAAATTAACATATAAGTATAATTAAGAGTCATTGACCGTCGTCCGTCGACAACATTGTGGGACTAATATCAAATTCTATTAAGTTTCAATAAACCAAATTGATTATTTATCTCAAAGACATATAACCGGTTTTTCTAGCAATATATTTTTCAAAATGAATTGTAAGCATTAGTATCAATTATCTATATACTACACATACATACGTGAAGCAAAAACATTAAACATTAAACGACAATTATGTTAATGGAGTAGTACGATATTTGGAACAGTTAAAGTTTACATTATGAAAGACTAGCTTTTGCCCGCGGCTTCGCTCGCGATAAATTAATTTTAGGGAAGTGGAAGGTTAGAAAGAGACAAAAAGTAGCCTATGACTCTCCATCCCTTCAACTATTTCCTCTTAAAAAAATCACATCAATTCATCGCTCCGTTTTGCCGTGAAAGACGGATAAACAAACACATTTTCGCATTTGTAACATTAGTATGGATTGCAGAAAGCTAATATTTTTAAATTATATACATTTAATTAATAAAAAATGTACACTAAAAAATGATATTGTAATAAGACCGCCTTTTTATTTATATTCTTCCCTTTTATTATTTTATTATATTCTGCCCTTATATTCTTTTTTTCTTTTCTTATATCATAAGATAGCATGAAAATGTATGTATGAATGTCCACGAATTTCTCGGGAACTAAAAGCCATATTAAGATAATTTTTTCATTTAAATCAGGTATAAGTTAGGGAACGGTTTAAGTTTCATCAAAATCAGTTCAGTAGTTTTGAGACATGAGTATAGCTGATATATTTTGAAGATTGTAACAGACTTCATCTATCCCTTAAGAGGTTTAGTGTAATAAAAGAAAATAATAAGAACTTATACTATTTTTTTTTTGTTAAAAATATGTCAGTGTTAGGTTTAATAAATAATATCAATGGAATTAAAGACGAAAATAAATAAAAAAACTAATTCTCAATAATATATAAGACCTAACATATAAACATATAAAACCTTAAAAAGGGGGAACGAATATGGAAAAATATAATGACAGGATTTTTTAAAAATTTGCGCATAGAAATGGAAGGAAAAACGGAGATTATAAATAGAACTGGAGATGAGGAAAGGGGGATTTTGCTTCTCGGATGAGGAAAGGGATTTTGTTTCGCGAGTGAGAAAAGGAATGTTGAATTTTTCACTTCAGAGATTTGTTGGAAAGTTCTTGACGTTATAAAAGATATAATTCGTTTGATACAATAATTATTAAAAGGAAAATCAAAAACTAAAAACTGTGAATAGATCAGGGATATTCCGGAGTGTAAATAATAATAGAAGTACTCTTAATGTGAGAAAAGATAATTTGTAAAAATTTATTGATCAAAACCGTGAGTATGTAGAATAGAGATTTATTCAGGGATTACGTATGTATTTATGCAACTTCGTATTTGATATGGTAGTCGTCGAGTTTATTTAAATCTAGCAGTATTGGTAATAAGTAGATTTTATTAAATGGTAAATCTTTTGAATCTAGACTATGTAAATTTAATAAACATATTACCGATAAATTTGTGATTAGGTTTACAAGTGTGAAATCGTGCAAAATGTTGTGTAAAAGTGGATCGATCCTTGACTGAGTGAAGAATGGTTGTTGTATGAAGAAAGGAAATTATTTATTTTAAGGAATAACCTGTTGAAAAGATGATTAATAACATGGATAATTTAGGAAGGAAACTAGGACTTGTAATTTTTGAAAAGTTTGTATGATTCTATTATTAGGGAAGCCTATTTTGATTTTAGGAAAATAAAACCATAATTTATGTTGTTATTTAAATGTTCTTTTCTTTCCATAAAAATGTGAGCAATGGTTGTGGAGCGATTGCTGTCTTACAGTTTTGCAGCAGGGTTGCTAATCAAGACGCAGGATAAATCGGAATTCTAAACACAGGTGATGTGGTTTTTCCAATTTAAATTAAATTATTGTGAATGATCGGATGATAGTGTGTGTGATAAATAACTCATTTTGATTTTATTTTAGCAGAGTCGTACAAGTGACTAAGATTATTATGTTTGTATAACTATACAAGACTAAGTAATGGCTTTACTTTATCAAATTTCAGTGCTTGACGGATAACAGTTTATTAATTAATTAGGAAATGGATTTATGGACTTAATTATATGTATATAGATTTTCATCATCGGTATTTAAAGGAAACCCATTGCCTTTAGACACTATTATTATTATACCTATACCTTGCAAGTGACTAAGATTGCTATGTTTGTTATTTTCATATAAGTAAAGAAAAGGCTTTACATTATCAAATTTCAGAACATGTTGGCAAGGCAGTTTATTATTTAACTAATAAATAGAATTAAGTACTTTAATTGCTTTATATCTTTATCGTCGGCATTTTGAGGAATCCCATTGTCTCTAGACACTTATTATTGCATCTATACCTTACAATTGGTTAATATTGCTATGTTTGTTTATTTTTCACAGGAGTAAGTAATGGCTTTGCATTATCAAATGCCAAAAGCATGTTGGCTAAATAGCTTATTAACTAACAAGGAATAGATTTATGTGCTTTAATTGTTTATATTATACTTTTATCATATGTAATTGAACTATCATTATTACATTTTTGCCTTACAAGTGGCTAATATTGCTACGTTTGTTTATTTTTCATAGGAGTGAGAAATGGCTTTGCATTACCAAATTCAAAAGCATGTTGGCTAAATAGCTTATTAATTAGGAATAGATTTAAGTGCTTTAACTACTTTATATTATACTTTTCATCATCGTCATTTTGAAGGAATTCCATTGTTAGATACTAATACTACTGCACCTGAATTAATATTATCAACTAGTTTCAACGTACAGCCCGCAACATTATAGAAGCGAATCCCGCTGGATCACTAGATTTTCCCGGGATAATAAATAACCTATGTGCTAATCCAAGTCATCAACTATCTGTGTGTAAAATTTCATTCAAATCCGTTTCGTAAGTTTTGCGTGCGTTTTTATCTTTTAAAATCTACTAACTGGTGATAGCTACCACATATCTTTATAGATGAGGTCCGGCTAAGGAAGTTCTTAGAATAATTTCCATAGTACAGTTGATCCTGCTTGTTATTTAAACTTTAGGGATCGAGAGCTGATTCCTTTGCTGTCTTCGAGGCCGCGTCGGGGTGACTCCCTAGCTGTCGTCGGAGCTGAATGCAGAGTTGCTGTAGGTTTGTTGCAGAGTTGGAGGTATGTCAAATACAATTTTAATTTTAAGGTTCTAAATTGTTATAATTTAGAGGAGTTATAATTTCTTCATGAAGGAACAATTAGGTGATAGGATAGGACGTGCTGATATTATGTGGAAGAACTGATGGTTTAATATATTGAGGAACTAAGGGGAAGGATTTTGTTTATTATTGACTTTCAATTTAAAACTAGGTGGTTCAAACTTAGGAAATATTTATAATAGAAACTTTCTCTAGTTTAAATGTTAGTTTGATTTAATGTTTAAAATTGGATTAGGAGGAAATAGGATCTTTTAGGAATTGAAGGCAGAAGGTCTGTTATT
Organism: Apodemia mormo; assembly: GCA_036924255.1. Taxonomy (NCBI): domain Eukaryota; kingdom Metazoa; phylum Arthropoda; class Insecta; order Lepidoptera; family Riodinidae; genus Apodemia; species Apodemia mormo. Next base: position 5,909,530 of record JAUPFN010000012.1, on the reverse strand, counting down.
GTAGGAATAATATATTACAACCAATAAGTGGGGGCATAAACCTACACAAAATTCACACGAAAACCTACCTTAATATGAATTATTAAAATTATGAAATGTTAATACGAATTATTATATCCTATTATAAAACTAAATATTAACTAATACTTAAATTGATTGCATAGGCCAGTCTCTTAAAATCAAATCTTCATAAACATTATTTTATTTACAATCAAATTTAAAACCGAGTACAATTATTAAACGAGATAATCACAAACTAATACAAATTACTCTCTTCGTGTCTAACAAAATAATAATTAATATAAACTGAATTGTTGAATTAAATTTAGAACGGAAATCTTAAATGATTTATTTTAAGGCTTCAGGGAGAGTGCAAGAGAGGAATGAAAGACTTTAGTCCAAATGTATTATGTTTATTTAACCATATTTTGTATAAACTATTTACTTAATTTAATTATTTAATTATTTATTTATTTATTTTATTCTGATTTTATATTATTTATATAGGGATTTAGGAGGATAGGAATTATAATATTAAACTTCTTCATCAAATTAATTCTTTTGGATAATTGAAATATTATTGTTTATACTGACAGTCCATAACAGATTTTTTAGTAAGATAGGAAGTTTACTAAATAAATCTGAAATTAAGGTTAATTACTAATTTTGGATTAGATATTTTTACCTTTTACCTTGGTAAATAGATCATGTCATCTTCATCTCTGGGGAGTATCGACTTTACGAAGGCAACAAGTTGTGCTGTGTATATCTATATAAAGACACATGTAATGTTGTCATTATGGTCATCTTCTCTTCACCAGTGCAGACACACGGTTAATATGTCCCTCTGTCGCGAGCAAGGTATTCGGAGCGATAACCCAGATATACACCCAACTATACCGCCAAGCAAAGTTGATCCATTTTCATATCTAATCATCTCAGACATGAACTATTTTACAGAACTAGAGTTATTTGTCTAAATTGTTTATCTGTATATATTCATGTATTAACCTGGATTCCATGATTGAATCTCTACATCATAAGGATGGTACAAATGAACTTTACTTATGATTATTCGGGTGGCTAGATGTTTCATAATACTGTTCACTTAAAGCAACAATAGATCTAATAAGCGTTGATTTCTAAAAGTTCAGACCTTATTAAATTCTGAAATTTGTTTAAAGAGAAATTGAAATAAGAGTAATAGAACTCTAATAGTCTGGAGGACATAAATAACTTAGTTTCATTAGAAAACGAGTATAAGACGAATTGTTTGGATTCTAAGATGTATTGAGTATTCAATCACAATATTAAAGAGTTCAAAGATCTTACTAAATTTCATCTATATCTTCAAATTCGATTAATAAGTAATATTTCATTGCTTGTGATGACTATAAATTATTAGGGTTATAGGAGGAAATTTGACTATAATATCTTTAGAACAAAGGTTAATTTCTAGTTCAGTAATAATTTATTTTAATTATTTGGCTTTTTGATTGGACCATACCTTCGTCACAAGGTAGTGTCGGCTTTGCGAAGGTATCAGGGTTGCATTGTGTATATCTATATAAAGACACATATAATGTTGTCGTTATGGTTATCTTCTCGTTACCAATGCGTGGTACTCGGATAAGCCCTACCGCAAATAGAGTATTCAGAGAGTTAACCCAGATAAACACCCAACTATCTATCGCCTAGCAAAGTTGCTCTATTTACATAACTAATCAAATCTTCAACCAGGTATGAGCTACATCACAGAGCTGGATATATTAAATTGCTTATTTTAATGTATTATTATACATTAATCTGAGTTCTTTTGACTTTCTTCATAAGGATTATCTTAATTGATTTTACTTATGGAATTTTATGATTTGGATTATTTAAAGTTCATTGGGAGCAATGATTGCTTTATATATGTTTATTTATTGTGTACCGACTAATAAAGTTTCGGTATTGTGATTGAAGACTAGATATTATCTTGTCTTAGGTTTGTCAAGTAATTGTTAAAACAAACTTGCACAAACTTTAATTGTATACTTGAGAGACATATTTATTATTTGGCCTATTGACTGTGCTCAATACAAATGATGCACCTTTGTCATGCCAATATTTATTTATTATTTTGTTACTGTTTGTTACTAAAATAACAACAGTATATATTTTTATCAACATTTACTTACTTCAAGTCAATGCTTAATTGTATACTTGAGAAACATATTTATTATTTGGCCTTTTGACTGTGCTCAATACAAATGATGCACCTTTGTCATGCCAATATTTCTTTATTATTTTGTTACTGTTTGTTACTAAAATAACAACAGTATATATTTTATCAACATTTACTTACTTCAAGTCAATGCTTAATTGTATACTTGAGAAACATATTTATTATTTGGCCGTTTGACTGTGCTCAATACAAATGATGCACCTTTGTCATGCCAATATTTATTATTATTTTGTTACTGTTTGTTACAAAAATAGCAACAGTATATATTTTTATCAACCTTTATTTACTTATTTCAAGTCAATGCTTAATTGTATACTTGAGAAATATATTTATTATTTGGCCTTTTGGCTGTGCTCAATATTAATGATGCACCTTGGTCATGCCTATACTCATCAACTTCCAAACAATGTATTCACATATTTGGACATTAAACTATATGGCTATCACTTTGTGACTCCACAACAGTAATGCCTATCTGCCATTAACTTGGCTCTTCTTAATATATTGATTTTCTCTTTGAGATTAAGGACTTTAGTTCCTTTTACTTTCAATATAGTTCTGGGGAATACGCTAGGAAGGCCTTCAGCCGGCTGGTATTCACACATGTGAGGCGAGGCGGCGCCTCTTACATATCCCACAATAATAAGATTGTGGCACTAAAGTGCTCTACAACTCCCAACCTAAATATTACAATAATTTTGTCCATATATTCCATACTACCGTACTTCTTTCCTTTAGATGAAGTCAATGTAATTAATATCGCTCTCTTAAGCTATATATTTTATTATGTATTTTATGTATATATTTAATATATTATTCCCTTCCTTAAAGTCAAATATCTTTATTATGTATTTATGTATTTATGTAATATATTACTCCCTCTCTTAAGCCAAATATCTTCAATATATTAAATTTTAGTCCTTTAAATCAATTTATAGTATACATTTCCTGATAAAGTATGGTTGTTTATAAGAGATGAAGTGTACCTTTGAAAAGAATGAATGGGTAAACTATATAACATAAAATGGGTCCTCAATTTAACACTAGATGAATCATTTGGCCAGATAATATGATTATAACTCTGTTGACTCCTTTATAAACGAAACATAACAGACAATTTTGTTATATTTAAAATGTGAGTTTAGAGGGTCTTCGGGAGAGTTTGTTACAAGTTGATTTGATTTTTTAAATTATTATTATATAGACTTTATAATTATTATTATATAGTCTGTATATCTATTATTATATAGTATGTATATTATTATATATATAAAAATCAATCCCTATTTTCCTTGGTCACGACATCACGCCTGAATGGCTGGACCAATTTCGGTAATTTTTTTTGTTGTGTTTGTATTTGTAAGGAGAAGGGTCTTATAAAAGAAAATATTAAGAAAATTGCGCGGAAAATTAGAAAATTTAAGAATACTTAACCACCATATAAAGTTTAATGCCATTTTGGCTGCGTGGAAGGACAATCCCTTAGACTTATATAAATTACGTGTCACGTTGTTTGTCCGCTATGGATTCCTAATATGTAAGACAAAACAACGTTTGCCGAGTCAGCTAGTTATAATATAGTTTCTGACCAGCCTTTCAAAACTCTTTATTTTGACACCTCATTCGAAGGGCTTGAAAATCTTTTTAGCCTGCATATTAAAGTGCATATTATCCGCTTTTTGTTTCTTTTTTAGTGTTCCGAAGTAAACTAGGGACCCTTATAGTTTCGCTATGTCCGTCCGTCCGTCCGTCCGCACGATTGCTAGAGATCCTTCTTACTAGAAAGCTGTAGTTTGGCATGAATAAACATATTAGTCACGTCAACAAAGGGGCAACATGAAATCTTGAAAAATATTTTTTTCAGGCTAGCTTCCCTACATGTAAAGTAGGTATGTTAATTTTTTTCTCACATACTCAATTGTGTGGGGTAAAAGGGTTTTTTTTATGTTATAAGAAGCAGATGAGTCTCCTGATGAAAAGAGTCAACCTTCGCCTATAGACATCAAAGGTGTTAATGGTGCGTTGCTATCTTGTAGCGAGGTCTAATGCCACATGCATAAGTTAACCGGCTACCTTACCCTCCAAACCGGAACACGAAAGCGACAAGCATTGACGCTATTGCGGCAGGAATAGGCAAGGCGGTGGTACCAGACTCGGGCGAGACAATGCAGATCTCTACCACTTAGTAGTCACGATGGTAGTGATGCCATAGCCAATCGGTCGCCTTTTACGACCTGCCTGGCAGAACGGCAGTTGGTCTATTCTTCAAAGGAGCCCGGAACCAACACGGGGAAAAAGTTGTGTGGGGTAAAAAGGTTTTTAAAAAATATCGTAAGTTTGTGAAAACAATTTTTCAATTGGACGTAGTTAAACGAAAAGGATCCAATCCACACAAAATAACTTCAAAAATATTGAAGTTTGAAGTTGGATATTTTCTTTATTTTTTAACGTGCCATACATGGGGACTAGTTCTGACGTTGAATAAAGTAATAGAGAGGTATTTTTGCTGAAATGTCTTTAACTGGCCGATAGTATTGATGTTTAGCATCAGTTTGGTGCATTTAACTCATTTTTTACCATATTGTGGATTGGATCCTATTCGTATACGTCCAATTAAGGTACTCGTTTGTAAATTATTAAGCTTTTGAAGTGCTAGTTTTTGTTAAAGTCAAGCCCCTCGCTCCTCCATTATTATTTCATGGGAGCGAGCAACGTATACGTTTTTAACAAAAAAGTATTAAAACAAAACTGCAAGACTATAAAATATCAGAATTAAATACCTAATGATAAGATATCTTGGAATTAATTGTTCATCATACTTATTAATCTGTTATTATTATTATAGCTTTTTGTATGCAAAATAAGTACTATGTAATATTTATTCAAAATAAATCCATACTAATATTAAAATGCAAAACTAGCGCAGTCTCTTTGTCTGCCTGCTTATCTATTCTTCACCCCTAAATTATAATTTGAGACCCGAGTAAGGCCATAGGATAGTTTTTATCCCGGAAATCCCGCGGGAACAGGAGCTATGCGGGTAAAATCCCGGGACTGTCTACCTTTATAACCACAGTAAAGAGTAATTTAGGCTTTTATTATATTTTTTTTATATCATAAAATAGCAAACAAGCAGATGGGTCTCCTAATGGAAAGAGTCAACTAGACACCAAAGATGTTATTGGTGCGTTGCTATCTTGTGGCGAGGTCTAATGCCACATGCATAAGTTTACCGGCTACCTTACCCTCCAAACCGGAACACGACAGTGACAAGCACTGACGCTATTGCGGCAGGAATAGGTAAGGCGGTGGTACCAAACCCGGGCGAGACAATGCAGAACTCTACCACCTAGTAGCCACGATGGTAGTCACTCGATAGCCAATCGGTCGCCTTTTACGACCTGCCTTGCAGAATGGCAGTTGGCCTATTCTTCAAAGGAGGCCGGGACCAACACGGCTACTTTTACTTTAGAAAATTTTACACGCGTACATAGTCACGAGCACAGCGAGTAGGTACCTAAATAAAAAGACAAGCCCACTGAGTTTCTTCTGTGGGATTTTCTTAATGTGTAACAGCGTCTACATATGTAATGTAACTTGTATGATATTTTAAATTTTTAACACAGTAAACCACAGTATAAGGATGTACAGTATGGAAACTAAGCTTATTTGATAAAATTTTACCTATGCTCCGTTGAAGCAAAAGGGTTGTCACTTTTAATAATTTGGCAATTATTTCTAAAAATCATAGAAGCGATGATATATTTAAATAAAATCTTACGTGCATGTTCTACATTACTAGCTGTCGGCATGACACGACAATGGCGCTACCGGCGTAGACTTTGTGATCAGTTTGGGATTATCGTTACATTATCTAATTTTTTTACTTCATATAAATGACGAATGGAAAAAGTGTAACCAATATAATAAATAAACATTGGTTGACAAGCTATAGGCGATAAAAAAACAGCGAAAAATATTGCATTAATAGTTTTATTTTTGCATAATGTTTGTGTCGGCATTACCCGACATTGTCGTTTGAACGTCCAAAATGATTTGTCGGGTATAGCCGACTGAGGCGGTGAAAAGGTTAATGTTTCGTGGTATTGTTTTTTTAATTAAAATATTCTATGTTCTGTAGTGATCAATTAATCGAATTAAAATAGCTAGTTTACACATTAAATTTAAATAGGCGTCTCATAGCGTCGATTAATCGCGATTTTTAAAAAGATCGTGGTAATAAACTTATACGTCACCACTCGTCTTGAGCGGTACTCACTACTGACAGTACCGCGACAACCGCTTAGAGGTCTCGTCGATGCGCATGTTTGTGTGAGTGAGCCGTTTCGAACGTAGGTAGGTAGGTAGGTAGTTTCTGTACTGCTAACATATTTATACTGTGGTAAAACTGCAGCAACTGACTTTCCTTTTCATGTATCTCGGGAATCTTGCATCAGATCTTCACCAAATTAAAATCGGATCACACGGAAAGTATACTCCTCTCAAACAAAAAAGATTTTTCATAATCTCTTTATAAATAACCGAGTTCTGAGGTAACAAACATTAAAAAAACGTAACAGCCGAATTGATAACCTCATTTTGGAAAGTCTGTTGAAAAAGAATAATTAAACTAAGACTTTTTTTTTGTTTCTGATAAAAATGGAGGAAATTGAAACACAGAAGATGAAATATTGATAAATCTATTCCTTGTTTCGGAACACGGAAACTACAAATTTTCGTCAAAATAGTTGTAGTCTATAGTTTTCCCAAAAACAACTGTTTTTGGGAAAACTATTGACTGGGGCCGAAACCTCTGAAATTAATTAAAAACGAAAAAAGTAACAGTATCTAAGATGAAACCCATTGAAGAAGGAAGAAAATAAAAGGAAAAATAAATTACGGACGATTTGAGTTAGGGACGTGGGAGGGGGAGGGGGGGGGGGGCAGTTTATCACTATTTTCGGCAAAACTACGAGTCGAGTAAATTTATCAATATAACATGGGAACTTACAGTTTTCAAGTAATTATAGTGTAAATGTGTAACAATCGCGGAACGCGTTCGTAATACTGAATGAGATTGGGCTTAAACATCGACCACACAGCCCATAGACGCCTAATGTTCGATTTTCCGTATTGAATGTATTCTGGCAACTAGCTGAGCTGAGCTGCAACATCGTGATTGGCTTACTCAAGGCCACAGTGAAAGATAGTGATGTACAGAGAATCTGATTGGTCGACACTGATTGGGTATTGATTGGTGCATGGACATTTACATCGGAACTATAAGTCAGATGTGTTGACAGAAGCCATTCGCCTGTTATTAGGGGTCTATGGGTTGTGTGGTCGGTGGGCTTAAAAGAAAATAATGGTGTAAAATGGGAGGGGTCATGCTCTATTAATGATTTGTAGAAAGAATGGCAAGTGAAAGATTGATAACATTTTATCTCTCTCTGAGACTCTGATACTTGGCATATTTGTATAGAGTTTTGAATATGGAGAAAAGAAGGAAAGTTTGTCTGTTACACTTTAATATGAGAATATTAATCTACCAGTAGCTGTAAAAGCAAGAAAAAAGCTATGGTCACTGTTAGATCCAGAAAATACAAAGGTAGACAGCAACCACCCACGTCGCCAACCAACAAAACATTTGTGTTAAAACAAAAAACCTTTTGTGTTAAAACAAAAGATTTTTTGACCTTAAGTGCACTCACACTATTCCACAAGGTACAAATCAACACAATATTTTTTTTTCATTGTACACTACTAGCGACTAATACCATGAGTTATTGCAATTATTTTTTACTAGCTGTTGCCTGCGACTTCGTCCGCGCGGACTTCGTTCCATGCAGTACTTTTTGAGTTTACCCCGGACATACACACACTTTCCTACGATTTTATTAATAATTTTTTATTAATAATCGTAGGAAAGTCGAAACTATATATATGTGTGTGTGTATAATATATATAAATACATATAAATATATATATATATATATATATATATATATATATCTACTTTGGCTAGACAAGATATAATATTATGCAATATTTGTCGCAGCTCCTGACAACTTCCATATGTGATATTTGAAAGGTTTTGGGAAACATTAAAAAAATTTTATAATATTAATATAGATAACACATATTGTTTTCAATATATATCGTCAATATTTAGATATTTTACTATATCCTGCAAAATTGCATAATTACTTGGTGATAAAAATTCTGTGTCATCTATACATATAATAAAATCGTAGGAAAGTCAAAACTGCACATTGAACATTTTTTTAAAAGAATACTTGGGGCGTGATCTACAATCGATATCGAAGCCGAAAATATAGTTTTTAGAATTTTTGTCTGTTTGTCTATATGTCTGTTTGTCTGTATGTATGTCCGGGGTAAACTCAAAAAGCACTGCATGGATTTACTTCAAATTTTGCATGAATATTACTTACAGGTCGGGTCAACATATAGGCTACATATTATCACGCTATCACCTACGGGGGAGAAGCAGTGCGGAGTAAACGAAGTCCGCGCGGACGAAGTCGCTGGCAGCAGCTAGCGTAACATAAAATGGTGTATTGGTACATGCATTCTTATTCAACAAAAGGACCATTCATAATGCACTTACCTTATAAAACCAATAGCAACCATATATAAAACCTCCATATAAAATTAATGGCATTACTTTATGCCTAAGCCATGATTGTCTTGAGTGACGGAAGAACATCATTTCTGATGACAAAGACGGAAGATCTATTGACTCTGCACATTTTTCTATGGCTTTGTAAATTTCTGCATCTGTCAAACCCTTGCTTCTTAGAAACCGTTCCTTGCTTTCCATAGTACATCGTTGTACATTTGGATTTGAAAGGAACTTTACAGCAGTAGTCACCTGAAACTAAAAATTAGCTTTTATCTTTGAATAAATTAAATTACAGATTAATGTACTCTTTTTAATGCTCTTCTTGGACTAAATGCAGACGGCCTAGACAAGTGGCATAAGCGCTAGAAGAACAAAAAGGTAAATATATGGATTTGGCATAAGCAAAATCAAAATATGCTTATATCAAATCCATACATTAATCTTTCTTCTATTCTACTAGCATTTACGCCATTTGCTTAGACACGCTGGAAAGAATATTTATTTACATATAAGGATTTTTTCTTGATTTAAAATAGTTTATATGGCGTAAATTGAAATGTCTTTAGTTCAAGCAAAGACTAAATTGTTAGCCATGAAGTTGATTTTTTTTAAATGACTTATGTCATTCAACACCTTGATCTTTATCCTCCAAATGCAACACGTATAGCCGCGGTTCCCACTTTTTTTTCTGCAAATCCCTTAAAAAATTTACCTGAACTAGGGACACCAATAAGCAAGTAATAACGTATGCCAAATGTTGGTCCAGACCTCCTTTGAAGTAAAGACCATTTTTCTCCAGGCAAGCATTTTGTAGACGGCAGTTTACAACTTTTTGTAAAAAGATTCCCAAGCAGGCTGGAACTCATAAAAAAGTGATTGTTTGTGTCAGAAATGATATTTAGCTGATTAAATTAAAATTTATGCGTGGCATTAAGACTCCGCCCCACAAATAGCAGCGAACCATTAATATCTTTGGTGTATAGGAGATGATTGTTTCTTTTCTCATCACAAGAGCCATCTGCTTGCTATCTTTGATATAAGAAACGTTTTTTTTAACTAATTGAATAGATGACTGCATTCACCCCTATATATAACTGAACTACCTCCAGGGGTAGGAATACCATTAATTGGGAAAACGTGCACTAGAGATCTATGACAAAGGCTCCCAAACTTTTTTCCCATAGACCACTTTCAAAATTTTGCTGGTTCCGGTGGACCCCCTGAATCTAAATTTCTACTATTTTTAAAGAAATTTAGATTCAGTATCTCTTTGATCACGCCAATGTAGACCTCAGTCAAGTTTCCAGTGGACCCCTGGGGGTCCACCTGGACCACTTTGGGAATCAGTGGTCTAGGAGAACCAAATTATGTTTTTTACCAGTAGCTGTTTCTGTGTAAAACCAGATAAAGGTATAATATTCTTATAAGTAAAACAGGTGAGTCATTATTCATTCAATATAGTTAGTAATGTGGTTTGGATCCAGAGAAGAAAACAATAATCAAAGAGCTGTGACACAATTATTGGACTAATTTAACTCCCTCTAATTTATGTTTACCTGTTTAATTGTAATTACCTGTTAAGACTTAAGACAAAGCACCAATAAAATAAATGTATTTAGGATAAATTATCCTGTACATTATATTTTATTCTGAATTCATTTATTTTTAAAAAAACAAATTAAATTGTAGAATCAAATAAGAGTTTTCATAATCAGGCTCTTTTACCATGATTTGATTAGTTTTCCACCAGAAATATGATGTCTTATTACTCCAATACAGAGGTTTACCTTTTATTTTCAAATGACGAAAAAATGGAGGTTATCAGTTTGACATGTATGGATAGTATGTTCGCATTAAGAATGCAGTGAGTTATTGTTTTCTGTTATCCATTAATTAATCAAATCACTCGAAATCTACTTATGTTTCTATGTTTTTTAAAGATGTGCCGACTAGTCGGCGAAGCCGATTATCCGGCCACTTTCCTAGTCGGCGAATAGTCGGCAAAGAGCGCCGACTGTCCAGCTTCCTGGTTTGTATGTATTTCTCAATAAACTAAATGTAGGGGGAATGAAATTGAATAAAGGCTTTGATTAAAAAATAAATTAATATTTTTATTTTATAATATATATATATATATATATATATATATATATATATATATATATATATATATATATATATATATATATATATATATATATATATATATATATATATAGTCTTACACATTTATTATTATAGTATATGCAATACACACATTTATAATAATGTTACGTACTCGGGTTCGTAATTGTAAGAAAACACCACTTATATTAAATCCGTGTATTTAGTACACAAATACACAAGACAAAACAATGTAATACTAAAATACACTTTACACACTAGTCACTCACTATACTATCACTGAACTACACAATAAAACACTTCTCGCTTCGCACTGTTCACTTATCGCTCTCGATCGCTTGATAAAAACTGCCTTGTATTTGTCAAAATATCTCTATTTATAGCCAGGGTAAAGTTCCTCCTGGATCCAGAAAAATCTAAATGTATCGGGAAACAATGAATCACTTCTTATCGTAAACATGTTGAGTCATAAATCCTAGTACACGCTACTTTCAACCTTATGCCATATCCCACAAAGTCCATTCTGGCATAGCCCAGGTCAACTATTTGTTTGTCAATAGGAGTAGCTATCTCTCTCTTTTATTTCTAGATCTCTCCAGCGCTCCAACTCTACACGTTTCTAGATTATTCGTAACAATAATATAGTCTTACACATTTTGAAATGTAAACGTTGGTCGGTTGGTTGGTAAAAAAAAACGGAAGTTGATGGAGTAGGCACTGTTGTAGGTAGTTCTTCTTTTTGGACTTTTGACGGAGAAGAATCATCTGTAGTTGAACATTTATCGCAGTGTCAGTGTTGGGTGTTAGAATTTAATATGGTTATTCATTCTTGTAGTTAGTATTAAGCTATTGCATAGCTTCTATCGCGGGCCTTGAGCGTGGAGACCGAATCCAGAAATTCCGTAACGAAAAAAACCTAACACTCCCCACTCCGACCGCCACACGTCTTTTTTTCCTGTTTTTACCTGCCTACCACTTGAAATTATAATTTGGCATTGATTTCACTAGACTTTACGGGAATCATTGTCCAATTGTTAAAGAAACATCCACACGCGAGACTTTCCTTTTGACATGATGTAGGTATGTAGATAAGAAAATGACTGATTTGTCCCGATTTACGAAAATCAAGTTTTCACCAGATCTCCACGTTTTGTGGTCCTAGGAACCTTTTCCGACTATTTTACGATGTCGTCATCGTAAAATAGTCGGAAAAGGTTCCTAGGTAAAAGTATGTATTGTATATGTGAGTGTATGTAAACATTTCATAACTTTTAAAGGGCTTGAGCGATTGAAACGCGATTGATGGCATCATCATGAAAATTTGAACCAATTCGGCTTAGAAGATTTTGAGAAATTTTTAAAAATCCTCAAAATGTTTTTTGCGAAATAATATTTTTTTAATATAATTTCTAAACTAATATACTGATTGAGCACAAAATCTAATCAGCTCTTTTCCTAAAATAACTCCATCTAATACATTAATTGCATTAAAATCGGATTATCCGTTCGGGAGTTATCGTTGACGAAAAATTTTGAAAAATGTGTTTTCGACTTTACTTTTTTACGATTTTTCAATTAATAATTTTTTGGTCTTCTACAATGTTTTAGTACTTAAAAACTACATCAAATGCTTTTAAATTTCAAAAGTCATTATCAAAAATGAAAATCGAATAAAATTTTCATAAATTACAGCTTTTCAAATATTATTTTAATATTATGTTGTTTAAATATCAGACTTACTTCATATTTTTAAAGTAACTTTTAGGTATACTGGTTCATTTAAAAATCTAGTCAGTTCCTTTAGTTAAAAAACTGCGTCAAACACCGTAAATTGGATTAAAATCGTTGAATCGTTCGGGTTTTATCAATGACGAAAATTTTTGAAAAAGTTTTTTTTTGGCATTTCTTGACATTTTTTAACCTATTCATTTTGTAGCTAAATAAAACAAGCTTTCCAAAAATTGCTTTAAATGCCATTCCAAAGATCAAAACCAATCATAATTTTGAAAATACACAATTTTCATACATTAATATACTATTATTTTTACAAACTGTAGATTTTTGAATTCTGTCAACTGCTAACGTAAAAGAATTCTTTATTTTGTGGTCCTAGTACCCTTGCTACACAGTAAGTACGTAACAGCATACAATCTTCCAGCGGACGCTTTGGTATAGTTTTCACTTCATTGAGCTTAAAATACCTATTTTTTACACAAAAACACTGCTCTAACCCGCTCAAAAGTAAAAATCAAGAAACAATGCGAAATACTATCTGCAAAAGACAAAACACTGTTTTGAAAACATTTTCCGACACGCTCGCAGGAGGCGATTGCGATTTGCTCGTGAATAGCTGTAGGCAAAGTATCACGAGAATCACCGAGGCCGTGATCGGCTAGGCCGACTAGTCGGCTTTTTTTTCAACTGACTAATCGGCTAGTCGGCAAAAGTCATAACCGGCACATCTCTAATGTTTTTATTATATTTGTCCAGACACACAAACTAAGCTGACAACAATCCCGGTTTTTGCATCAAGGGTTAAAAAATATAAATTTTGAGTAAATTGTACCAGATGAAATTTAGAAAAAAATGACTTTATAATCCTGATACAGTTAAATGTTGACAGACATGACTGATCTAGAAAAAAGTTTAGATTTTTTTTATATTATAGGATAGCAAGATGAAGCAGACGTTTCTCCTGACAGAAAGGGACAACCATTACCTATAGATACCAGAGATATAAATTTTGCATTGCTATCCATGTGGCAGAGGTAGAATGGTTTACCGGCTACCCAGGACATGTCCGACATTACTACAGCAGGAATAATAAGTAATGTGGTGGTACCAAGAAATAAGAGAGACTTATAATTATGATTTATCAATATTTTCTTTAGTAACAGAATGTATCTGTTATATTTTTATTAACCTTCACAAAAGGACTTTTCACACGAAACAAAAAACCGTGCCACCATGATTTATTATAAACAACACTGTGCAAAAATAGAGATGTGACCATGAGCATACCATGTAAGTATAAATATAATATTAACAACTTTATCTTTCAGACAGGCTTGTTTTATTTTAAAACAATTTATATTATCTCAAAAAGTAGTGGAAATAATAAAATTTTTAATGAAATAGCCTAAAAATTAGACCCAAATATTACCAGAGTTTGTACTCAATTGAAAATTTTATAATAGCAGTGGCGCAACTCTAGTTCCCTTATGACGTATGTTGTCGGGATAAGGCGACATTGGCGTTCCGAAACCACAGAATTTACCTAATATTAATGCTGGGAAAAGTAAATTGCGTACTTAATCGATATTTATTTATTTATTGAACTACTCCTTATAGTTTAGATATTAAAACATTTCAATGAACTATTGGAATAGTTCCTACCAATATACCTATTTACTTAATTTCATATACACCTGTTTACTGATGGTGGGGTAAGTTTTATTTAAAATAAAAATTACTATGTTAAAAAAACCGACTTCAAAACAAAAAAGTAAAAAATAAAAAAATATTTAATATTAATTAAATACTACCTATTATTTATATGCGCTATTTTCTAATAGGTTTGAAGTCAGTACCAAGCTTATCTGGCACGCACGCGCGGGCAGACGTCGTTGACGGACGTTTTGAATACATAAAATTTTTGAAAAAAAGAAAGAAAATATTTATTTGCAAGAATATTGGTGTTACGAGTAGTTAAAAATTAATTAAGCTTCCAACATATTCTACCATTATATGTTGTAAATTTTAAACTAAAAATTTAGATGCGTTTTAGCTTAATTGATAATTCTATATTAATTCACATGACCATAGTTTAGGAATTGTGTGGAATACATTTTCGTTATTTTTTTTTATTATTCTTCGTATTGATGAAGCTGCTTATAATATTAACATTTAATTGCTCTTTATTAGGTTTTATTAACGCATCTTAACCTTTAAAGTAGGCATTTCATTGTATTAATTTGCTCGTATTCATTTAAGTAATTAAAATATTATTATTTGTTTAAGGCTTGGCACCGACTTCAAACCTATTAATATATAATAAATAGCACATATAAATAATAAGTAGTATTTAATTAAATCTTTATTATTTTTACTTTTTGTTTTGAAAACGGTTTTTTTAAAGTAGTTATTTTTGTTTAATACTTTTTAGTGTATTGTTGTATTGTCAACTATTTATGGGTATACCTACAACAGATGCTGCGCGCGTTAACAAATATAGATATATAGTCTCCGTAAAAATGCTCTTCGAAACACAATGTCACGTTCTTGTGAGACTATTAAAGATCATGAAAAACATTTGTTGGACATGGAAGCATATATGAAATAACGCTAACATCAAGAAAATTTTGAACAGTATAATTCTAGACTCATTGATATAAAAAACCCAAGATACACAATCAGTGTGTCAAAAACGTCCTCCAAAAATGAGTGCACAATTTTAAATTGTGCACTCATTTCAAATAGAATCGCGTCGGTCGCGACATTTATCAATTTTATTTTTTTCGTACATTGCTTTATAAAAACAACTATAAGTCGTGCACTTAAGGTTGGATATGCAAAGTCATATGTTTTTGCCATATCTATAAATACTTAAATGAAATTAGGGACACTTTTGAGTGTCAGTTTTTTTCGGGACTGTGCATCTAGGGTTTTTTATATCAATGTCTAGACTCCGTAAAATCCAAGAGAATCTTGCGAATGAGTCTTTTGAGCAGAGAGCTAATAGACTTGGTCTCATCAATGAGCGTCTAGCAAACGAATCTGCCGAGCAGAAGGCTCAAAGAATTGGTCTCATTAAGCAGCGTTTAGCTAAGGAGTCCGCCGAGCAGAGATTTCATAGGTTAGAAGTGATATGAAACCGTGCAGCAACCGAGTCTGCTCAGCAACGTGAGAAACGACTAGCGGCAGCGCGTCAGACGTCACAAAGACTTCATTCAATGACTGAGCGTAATTTCATAGCCACTATAAGTCAAAATTTCAGCTCAACTGGGAAGTGGATCAATTTTACTTGCGAGATTTGATTTCAGGCATAGGTAAAATAAATAAAAAAATGCTCATAAAATAAAAACTACTGGGCCTACCTGAATCAAATTTTTATGGGACCAATTCGAAACTTTTCCGCATCAAACAAAAAAGAATCACGTAAATCGGTTCAGAAACCTCGGCGAAATAGGTGTACATTCATAAAAAAGGAGGAGGATCTCAATTCGGCCGGTATATATTATACCGGCCGAATTGAGATCCTGCTCCTTTTTTTGAAATCGGTTAAAAATAGGTACTTATTTGGTAAAAGTACTCAAAAACAGCGTAATTTATATACTAATTTCTTTTTCTATTAGGTAAATTATATTAAGCCATGCGTTTTGATTTTAGGAAAATATCGCGGCAAAAAATGGTGACTCCTACGCTACTAATAATGCTGTCATCGTCGCCACGACCACCGTCAAGCCCAATTAATGTTACTTTTTCGACTCTGCCTGGCCATATAAGAAACGGGCTGAGCAGGAATATTTAGAAAAATATTAGTGTCCGACCGAACTTTCGGTTTCGGCCAGTTTCGGTCAAAAAATCAAGTTTCGGCTGCAGTTTCGGTTTCGGCCGAAATTGACCGAAACTGTTGCCGAAACGAAACTGACTTCGGAATTTGTACGCGCTCGCCTAACTTCATTACTCGCGGCAACGCTTCGGCAGACCCTGTCGGCCCTGTTCGGGATTTGTCGTGCAACGTTCGGACAGCTCTATAGCAACACATCTTAGTGCGTGAGCACCCGACACAAACATTCGTTAGAAGTTATGTTTTGATATAACTGAATGATTTATATAGTTTAACATTAAGTCAGTAAATTTGTTTTGTTGTTATTAGCAAATGAAATCACATGTAAAAACGAGATTTTAAATGAAAAAATTGGAGTGATTAGTTTGTGTTGTGTGGGTAAACTTATTTCAAGATTTGTTTTTAATTCTATTAGTTATTAGTTTTATTTGTTCAAACTAAAATGTCTCAGATAAAAAAATCCGCTTTGGCAGTACTTCGACAAATGTATCAGTGATATTTCAAAAGCTGTTTGCAAGGTACATACCTTGCAAGTCCTATTCGTTAGAAGCTACGAACTAAAAAAATAAGCAGTACATGGACTGAAACATTTACCAACGACGGACCGATGTGAAATACTGCCTAGCCCTGCAAAGAACTCCCAGCTTTTAGAGGCTAATTAAGTCATGCCTTCCAACTAGACCGTGGAACTGAATGTCGCTCGATATGTCAACTCCAAGTATTCCAGTACTGGTTGAGGCTTTCAGGGAAATATTTTCAAAATGAGGAGATACGACGAAGGGTTAGTTTTTAGCGGTAAACGCGCAGACTTGTATCTTAATGGGGTTAAACCAGATTTAATTGACCCCACTCTGAAGCTAAGGAAAGTTGTTCTTCAATTTGACACAAGTTTGTTTCTGCACTCTTTGACGTGTTCCCGAGAAATTCTGCTCCGGCTGGAATATAAAGCATCACCTGTACTGTCATCCGCATAACAATGAATGTTGCTTGATCGCAACATGTCATTAATGTGCAGAAGAAACATCGTAGGCGACAGGACACAGCCTTGAGGAACACCAGCATTGACAAGTTTAAGGTCAGAGCATGCGCCATAAACAAAGACCTTGATATTCCGATCCGTCAAAAAACTGGTGATCCAGTTGCACAATTTCCCAGGTAGCCCATAGGATGGGAGTTTCGAGAGAAGTGCTTTGTGCCTTACCCCATCGAAGGCCTTCGCTATGTCTAAACTAACTGTCAATGCCTCTCCCTTATTCTCCACTGCCTCCGCCCACCAATGTGTTAAGTAAACCAGAAGATCACCAGCTGAGCGTCCACGACGAAAACCGTACTGACGGTCACTAATAAGCTGGTGCTCCTCTAGATACATCAGAAGCTGGCAGTTGGTAATGGACTCCATACATATACAGTGTTTTCATTTCATGTTCCTAATTAATGCACAATAATGGGTAAAATGCACCAAATTTAATTACTTTAAGTAATATTATCCATGATCATGTGAGTTTCGGTTTCGGTTTCGGCCGAAATGGAAGCCACGGCCGAACATTCGGTTTGGGTTTCAGCCAGAAAACCAGTTGCAGTTGGACTCTAAAAAATATATATTTGCAAATTGAGAACAGAACGGCGGGACCGTGCCTATCCTTTGTAGGCACCGCCCCGCCAAATAAATAAATAAACTGAGATACCTATTTAATTAATTTTTATCCAAAAGTACCTAACTGATAGAATACTTAGGTATTTAAGACTTATTGATTGTTTAATTACTAGAGACACTCCACATAATTGCAGAGGTGTACTAATGAAAACTAATTTATGTCTGTACTAGCTGTTGCCCGCGACTTCGTCTACATGGACTTCGTTTACTCCGCACAGTTCCTCTGCCGTAGGTGATAGCGTGATAATATGTAGCCTATATGTTGACCCGACCTGTTAGTAATATTCATGCAAAATTTGAAATAAATCTACACAGTACTTTTTGAGTTTACCCCGGACATACATACAGACAAACAGACAAAAATTCTAAAAACTATATTTTTGGCTTCGATATCGATTGTAGATCACGCTTCAAGTATTCTTTCAAAAAAATATTTAATGTACAGTTTTGACTTTCCTACGATTTTATTATATGTATAGATACTTCCGAAGTAACACATAGGCTACAATTTATAAAGATACTAGCTGTTACACATGCCTTACGCAGGCGAAGCCGGGTGTAAAAGATTTATGCGGGTGAAGCCACGGGATACCTGCTGAACAATAACATGCATGTTCTACATCACTAGCTGTCAGCATGACACGACAGTGGCGCTACTGGCGTAGACTTTGTGATCAGTTTGGTATTATTGTTACATTGTCTTATTTTTTATTTCATATAAATGACAAATAGAGAAAGTGTAACCAATATAATAAATAAACATTGGTTGACAAGCTATAGGTGATAAAAATACAGCGATAAATATTGCATTAATAGTTTTATTTTTGCATAATGTTTGTGTCAACATTACCCGACATTGGCGTTTGAAACGTCCAAAACAATTTTTCGGGTATAGCCAACTGTGGCTGTGAAAAGGTAAATAGGTTAATGGAAATTATTTGTAGTTTCATTTTCACGGTAATTTTTTTTAAATTATTTTTTAGAGTATTATAGATTAAATATAATTAAAGTTATTCATTCACATTGTAATATCAATAAATAAATGATCTACTTTGAGCTGTATCTTAATATTTTTTCAAGTTCCAAGTTATGACTCATGAAAAAACTTAATTTGCGAGTATTTAATTTCAACATTATTATACCAAAAACACGTTTTACTTCATTTTGTGTACAGTGCTGGGACACATCATTTAGAAATTAAAAAATGAAGGAAGGATCACGGTAAGAGCGTATTGTTAAAAATGATAATTCCGAAGGTCAATTTAAACAACGATGACAACATAACGATACAAAATTTTGTATGAAATTAACTTAAAAACTAATTTAATTCAAAGAATATTCACCAAGTTTTCCCGAATTTCGCTTGTAGAAGTCGCCAAAACCTCAGAAGACATATTCTATTTGTTTTTAACCAAGTTTTGGGATAGTAAAGTGTAAATTAAAATACTTCGTCTTTTTTCTGCTTTGATTCCGTTTTTTAATTCGCCATATATCTGAAAGTATTTTTTAACTAACAATATCTATGAAAATTTACTACATAAACTGGGCAACAACTAATATAAATTAATTATGTATTTCCTTTGTTTAAAGAATAATCTCATCAATATTCTGTATTTTTTGTGTAAATTTTACTAAAACCCAACCACAAACCCAACTTTCCAAGCTTGTTTGACAATAATTGACATTCAAGTTTGGTTTGACAAATTATACGTCAAAATAAAATGTCATTGGCTTCAGAACAACTACTAACCTCAGATATTTTAATTAGACTATCAGAAGCTTGCACTATTCTATAATAATTATTAATTCACACTTTCGTTAGATACGTTTATAGGGACATAAAATGGTTTGAAAAGTACGTTTTTTGGATCAAGCAGACAAAATCGGCGTTAACACTCTTAAATATATTATTTTCACTTACATTTTTTTTTATTATATATTTTTTTTCTATTATATATTATTTTTACTTATTATTTTCACACACAAAGCGAAAATTAATTCTAAAAAGTGTGTTTCTAGATAATCGCATTTGAAAGATCGGAAAATTGAAATAGCCATAACTTGCTACAGGGGAGTCAGATTTTCAAAATTCTTATACCACTTTGAAAAAAATATTGTATTTTTTAAACTAAACTAGCAAAAAGCAGAACTTTGTAAGGGCTCGCAAAGTTATACCTAGTAATATCTATTGTTAGGAGGATCCCCGTGTTGGTTCCGGGCTCCTTTGAAGAATAGACCAACTGCCGTTCTGCCAAGAAGGTCGTAAAAAGCGACCGATTGGCTATACGAGTCACTACCGTCGTGACTAGGTGGTAGAGTTTTGCTTTGTCTCACCCATTAGTACTTACAAGAAAAATTCTTTAAAATTTTCTTAATTTAATAAAAACACGATTTTTATTATTATCAATGTTATCTACATAGAACAAATATAAAGGCTATCTACTAAAATTTTACACCATATTTTCTGGTCTACATGTTATATGGTATGGTCTACCTATAATATGTAGCAACTCAAGATCCATCTCGCGCTACCACATCACTCTTACAGCTTAATATTGATAGAAATCAATTTTTATTTATGGTAGCTTTCTTGTAAAATAGTTTCCAAGGAAAAATGGGTATTAAAAATGAAAGTTGATCTTATAAAAAAAAACACATTTTTAACATTTCGCTAAGATAAATAGTTTTTTTTCTTAAATCGGGGTTTTTTTGGGTTTTTTCAAAATTATCGCCTCAGTGGTCTAGTGGTCCAGCGTTGGCGTCGACCACATGAGGTCCCGGGTTCGATTCCCGGGTCAGGCACTTAAAAAAATGTTTTTCAGTTTTCTGATAAACACAAAGTTGCCCGAGATTGGAAAGTGCCCGGTTGGTGATAGGCTTGCCACCTATCACATTTGTGGGACCAAGTATCTTCGGGTAATTGTGGGTGCATTTGTTGTACCTCTGCCTACTTCTTCGGGGATACGGGCGCGAAGATACTTTTTTTATTCAAAATCCCTTGAGACCATTTGGTTCAAATTTTCAGGAAGTCTAAGATGAGTGGAATCCAATCGAATGCCATCAACTGCATTTCGATCGGTCCAGCCGTTCAAAAGTTATGAAATGTCACACACACACACAC
Source organism: Apodemia mormo (assembly GCA_036924255.1). Taxonomy (NCBI): domain Eukaryota; kingdom Metazoa; phylum Arthropoda; class Insecta; order Lepidoptera; family Riodinidae; genus Apodemia; species Apodemia mormo. The sequence goes on along the minus strand of JAUPFN010000012.1, from coordinate 5,888,192 downwards.
ATATGCATACATACAGTCACACTGACGTCATCGTGAAAATAGTCGAAAAAGATTCCTAGGACCTCAAAACGTGGTGAAAACTCGATTTTTGAGAATCGGAGCAAAATCAGTAACTTCCTTATCTGCATACGTAGCGGGAAGTTAAAAAGTACAAGTGTATTAAAAGATTAATTTTGTATTAAAATGGAGGAATGAAAATGAATTAAATCTACCAGGCGAAAGTAGCATTTTAACTCGTTAACATTTTAACTCGTTTAATTTTAGCATTTTAACTAGTGTCGTGTGTGGCCGCGTTTCTGATCCGGTAGAAAAAAAAATGTTGACACGTCAAAATAACTTGTAAAAAGTTTTATTGAATATAGTACTTCTGATTTCTGATTTCGTTCTATCGATCTATTATAAAACGAATGAGTTAAAATGCTAATTTTAACTCATTTTTTTATAATAGATGGCGTTAGTAGTAATTAAATTCCAATACAATATGTACATTCAATTTTTTTTATGTTTATAAAACGGTGTTTTAATAATATATCATATCTAGACATGAATTTAAACTACCACGTTAAAGCTCAAACCTGAAAGTGCGATATTTTTTCAGTAAAATGTACCACTAAAGTGCATAGAAAGTGGCATAGTGTAACAATAATTGTAAAAAAGGAAGTTTTACTTTAGTAGAAATTGATAAATAAATATTTGGTGAACTTTACACCACGTAGGTATCTGTTAATGTATTTTTGATTTAGTTTATTTATCGACCTGAGTTAGTGATTATTCTCTCGGAAATGAGCTACCGTTAAAAAAAATTGAGATAAGTAAACTTAACCTTACTAATTAGACAAACAATTAAGAAACTACGCTTCGTAAATTTAATCTCACTTGTATTACACTACAGAAATCTTATTATCGCTTATTATTCAAAAAAATAATAATAAGACAAGTTTTTTTTTCTTTTGCAATAACTTTATTTTTTTCCTATTATAAAATAATATAATAGGAATGTTAACAGAATTTCTACCGATGACAACATATCCTAATTCCTACTTGATCATGCAAAAAATAATCAAATAAAAAATATCAAAAATCATATTCAGAAGGACCTTCGTCTTCTTCTTCTTCTGTAGCATCATATTCCAAAACCGTGTATAATGGATAAAACTCTTGGGAAATAATCCTTTTTTGGTGCGGATTCAAAAGGTCTTTTTTTGCCTTGGTTTTAGATATAGATATAGACGAAGAATAGATACATATTTGGATTGGAATAGACTGTGAATTTTCTTTGATTACCAATAAATACCCTGTTTCGCATTAAGTTACTTATTTCCTCTGATCTTTTTTCTCTTTCTAAGAAAAACAGATTATGGTTACTCGTCAAAAATAACAAACTCAAGATTAGGTGATACTAATATATTCACTTTGAAATATTATAATGTCTTAACTAATATTAACAGTTTTAACTAATATTTCACTGTAATTTAGACCTTAAAGCAACAGAAATAAGATCGTATACTGATATGGCAGGAAAATATCTTAACTAATATATCAGTATTAAATAATATTTCACTGTAATTTGGACCTTAAAACACCATTAATAAGATCTGATACTGCAGGAAATACGTCCGTCTCATTCGTACGTACGACGCGGCGTATTGTGAAAATATTTTGATACTTTCACGAATCCGACGGGCGTCAATCTAGTGAATCCGAACTATTCCGAATACCGAATGATATTATCCTATTCATCTTGGATATCCGTTACAGATATTAGGCGAATATGAAATATTAGCATATTACAGTTCGCCGGATTACTAATCCATGAATCCTTTCAATATTACTAATATCTTAGCGAATACTAATATATCAGTCACACCATTGAATTTCATTATACCTGGATGTTGCTTTTCAAAATGCAGGCATTTATTTTAAAGCCATTTTATTTTGTTGTCTCCTTTTTCTTTGTTCATATTCTCAACGAACTTCTGACTAAAAAATTAAGTAAGTGTATTGTAATCAACATAATTTTAATATTTGAAAAGCTGTAACTTTTAAATCTTGATTTGATTATGATTCTTAAAACAGCATCCAACGAATTAAATACTACGGTAGGTGTAGAAGGTCAAAAATGATGGTTGTAAAATCTGGAAGTTATGTGGAATAAACACTTTCAAATTTTGTTGCCTACGATATCTCCCGAACGGATAAACCGATTTTGATGCATATTACGGCATTAAACGCAGGCTTTTAAATAAAAGAGCTGATGAGATTTTCTCTTCAATTAATATATTAATCTGGAACTTAATTTAAACAAACATTGTTACGCTGAATTACTTTTTGCTAGTTTTAATATTTCTCAAAATCTCTAAGATTTTCTGGAAGTCTAAATTTGGCGGAACCTAATCGAGTGCCATCCACCGCGTTTCAATCGGTCAAGCCGTTCAACTATATTCTAGTCTATGCGTTTAACACTCATAAGATTGTTATATACACTCATAAACGACATAAAGGCATACTGACAACACTGGCCACACTTCATACATCGCTTGGACTCGTAAATTGTCATGTCTCATAACGCAATTTATGTCAGAATTGTTGTTTTATTATTTAAAAACAAATTTCATTTATAAAGGTCTCTAAAGAAGTATTATTAAAATAATATTTCAACTTTTTATAAATTACTGACAATTTGCAATACGAGTTGTCAGTTTTGTCGTACTTAGATTTATCTTAATAGTATCTTAATGGACAAATGGGCTATAATATTCTACATTTTGATAAATAAAATTAAATAACAATATATAATTACTTTTACTACTTTCTTTCTAAAAAATATTTTACAGCAGTGACAAGACCACTGTTTGATGCTTTTTAATGGACAACAAGGAAGTTACATTCTACCCGGAATGCTTACACGCGCTTCAAAATCGTTCCGAAGAGTACCACGGCATGAGTGGAGTGTTACTAAGGTACCTTAGTGACTGGTTAATGGAAAATGGACTAACTTATCTACGCCCAAATGTTTGTCTGTGCTATTTTCTAGAAAAAGGTCAATTCCAAACTACTCCATCTATATAAACGGTGAACTCATACCCCAAGATAGCAAGGTTAAATTTTTGAGTGTTATTTGGGATTCCAAAATGTCTGGTATCCCTCACCTCTCGTGTATATTGCAGACAAGTGTGAACGCAATATAAACATTCTCCGATCTCTTTCAGGTGTATGGTGGGATTCCCACCCATTTTGCCAGAAGCTTTTGTACAATGCCATAATTCGTAGCCACTTTGATTATGGCTCTTTTTTATTAGAGCTTTGTAATAAACAGGCTATGACCATACTAGAAAAAATCCAGTCTAAATATCTGCGCATTATTATAGGAGCTATGAGATCAACTCCGATTAATGCCATGCAAATAGAATGCCTAGAGCCTCCCCTACATCTTAAAAGGCAATTTCTCACTGATCGTTTTTTATATAATATTGCTTATTTATCATCACACCCTCTGCTCTCTAAACTTAGAGATCTAATTGCGGCTACCTCCACTGATAGCTACTGGAGTCATAAAAGTAAACCTTGCCTCGTAAATAGCTTCTCTAAACTTCTTAGGTATTCAGATTCCTTGTTCCAATCTCCTGTCAACCCTCTACCAAAATTCCTTTTCCAGCTCTCATCCATAAACCAAATATAATCCTCGATTTTGGCATCCAGAAAAATAATTCATTTGCAGATGCAATCATTAATGAAAAACTGGCAACTGACTGGACCGATTTTGTTACCATGTACACAGATGTGTCAAAAATTTCTGATACAGACTATGTTGGATCTTCAGTCTGGATCTCAACACATAGTGTGATTCTCAGTTTTAGGTCTTCACCATCCTCGTCAATATTCATAGGAGAATCTATTGCTAATTTGGAAGTTGCTACCTTTGCATACTCCCATAAACTTAAAAAAACTTTAATTCTGTCAGACTCCCAGAGCTGCCTTCAAGCAACTGCCTGTAACCCGTTTAAAATTAAGACAAGGTATCCTATCATCCTTAAAATCAGACAAATCCTCTTCCAGTCTGCTACTGATGGCTTTGACATCACTTTGGCTTGGATACCAAATCATTCTGGTATTTGTGGCAACGAGGCGGCAGATAGGTTGGCTAAGGAGGCAAATTTCACTGGCATCATATTCCAAAACCGTGTACAATGGATAAAACTCTTGGGAAATAATCCTTTTTTGGTGCGGATTCAAAAGGTCTTTTTTTGCCCTGGTTTTAGATATAGATATAGACGAAGAATAGATACATATTTGGATTGGAATAGACTGTGAATTTTCTTTGATTACCAATAAATACCCTGTTCCGCATTAAGTTACTTATTTCCTCTGATCTTTTTTCTCTTTCTAAGAAAAACAGATTATGGTTACTCGTCAAAAATAACAAACTCAAGATTAGGTGATACTAATATATTCACTTTGAAATATTATAATGTCTTAACTAATATTAACAGTTTTAACTAATATTTCACTGTAATTTAGACCTTAAAGCAACAGAAATAAGATCGTATACTGATATGGCAGGAAAATATCTTAACTAATATATCAGTATTAATACGTGGTAGAATATTTTTCCCTTTGGCTGGCAACATTTTGAATATCGTTTTACTTAGATATTTATGATTTATTTGTTTGGATTTTATACAAAAATATCCGATGCCAAGTAGTTTTTATCGGTAAAATGTTATCTTCAAGTCCTAAATACGCTTTTGTGAAGCACGGTGACAGCATTTCACCACACAGTAACTCATAAACTTATAATTAATAATATGTGTATTCCTATTTTATGTGCGATATTACATAGCCTGGACTTTGCTTTTGCATAAAAAATAGTTTTTAAGTGTTGAGACTCACCCATTATACTGACACAAATATTACAAATCCGTTTGTCAGACCAATATTATGAAGCATTTATTCGTATATAATGAGGACTTTTAGAAGACAAAAAAAATGTTACAACTAGCATTCTAGATGCCACAGTGACCATCAGAAAAAAAACTCTGTCACTACCAAAGTCATTTTTTTTTTAATTTTCTTATTAAATAATATGCCATCTTACTGCATTATTTCGTATTGCTTAGTGTCAAGTAGTTTTATTAGCGATATTTTCGACTTTTATCCACGAAAACATGTAGGGTAACGTGCCCTAAAATCGGTCTGCGCCTAATGTCGACCTCCTAATATGTTTATACTGATAATTAAGCTAATATTCCACATAACTTTTAAGAACGCGGGCAAGACTTCATACATCGTTTTTTAATTATTATCTTAAAGTTTAATGTGTTTCTTAAGATTCTATATCAACTGCTTAATTTATCCGCATTTAATAAATATTTTTTTAACTTGGGGAATAGTAGTTAAATAAAGTTGGAATTTAGGTAAGGTTAACGTAAGCAATCAGTTCTCTCCTTAGTAGTCTTTATTTGATACTTATAATGAAAATTATAATATATAAACTTATTGCTGTTTTAATGAAAATGTAAATTAAGTTTTATACAATGATAACACTTAAATTTGATGATAGAATTCAATCAAATTAAAGTCTCAATATTTTTTATATAATTGTTCCTAGCGATATATTTTATTTAATTGATTTAACAATCGTAGAAAATTATTCTAGTTTTATTCTAATAGTGAAAAATAAAACTTTGAATATCAAGTGCCTTTAAATTGTTTCCTTTCTTTGACTACAACTTAATAAAAATAAGTACCCTAAAATAGTTATATTGAAGATTATTTGATATAGACAAAAAATAATTTATATAAATCGTTTTATTTAAAAAAATATCACAATATTGAATATTTAATGCTCATTTCTCTTAATTTTGAGGACCAGCAAGTAACGATCTAATGTAATTTTTACATATCAATTTTTTTCTGCGTAGTTTTAAAGAGACTAAAATATCAATTTATTTCATTTATTTTATGTCTCAAAGAAAGAGACTCAATCATTAAAATTGGTGACCATTTAGATTTTTTCTTTTACAGTTTTTATCAAATTAAAAAGATCATTTAAATACATACCATAAAAAATTGAGGGCATATTATGTTTACAAAAGTTATTTAACAAAATTAAAGTAAATTTTAATGCAAAGTCAACCCCTTATTTCAATTTCAAACATCCTTTATTAGAGAAAAATGGGGCTGAAATTAGGGAAAAATTGACCGACAATAGAAAAGAAACCAGGATAGAGAGGGTCAATCATTTAAAACTTAACACGTTTACATATTTTTATTTCGTTGTTGAAATCAATTCGAAACATCAATAGTGTAAAATTTAAATATTGATTAACACGAAAAAGAAAATTAAAATTTTCTTCCCGATAACGGTTTAAGCCTAATAGGGTCCGAAAATTATGTATTTGGTTAGGCGGCCGAAATTTGGCTATTTTACCCTATAAATTTCTACATCACTGAGATTAATTTTAATTTTTAAAATTTTAAATAAATAATTTGATTATTAAGTATACATATTTTCGTGTCACAATTTGCACAAAAACGAAAAAATCCAAGGTGAAATAGCTTTGGAACGTAGAATTATAACACGTAGAAACCGAGTGGGCCGCGATGTTTTAAGCCATTTCAAAGTAGCCTTAAAAGGCTACGTATGCGCTTGCCGTCCGCTCAGAATCGCGATACATGTCATACGGAGTGCAGGTCTCGCAATTCGAAAAAAATATGACTTACTGTGTTGTTAAAGGCAAAAAAAGACAAATAAAATAAATGCTGAATTATCAAAAAGTACCCTCGAGCTAAACTATTTTCATAAGACTTAGTATAAATAATAGTTAAAGCAAATACAATAATTAATTTTCTTAACATTAAGGTCTAACTAAAAATATCGTGCGCAATTTTTTTTCCACAACTAGCAACTGTATAGTGATAAGTTAAGTGTTTCAAATTATCTATTTTTAGTCGATTTACATAACAGAAAAATTATAAATTGTAAGTATTTACCTGTGAAATGTTCACTTTTTTTGTTTTTCTAAGGTGTTAAAACACTTCTTTATAATGCAATAAGTCATTTCGAATTATTTATCGTAAACTGTGTCCGATATAACCTGATCTTATTAAGCATTGACAACTCGCAAAACGAATTGAGCCGTTTCTGGTTCAGTTTTATTTACTCGTTTTTTGTGGTTTCTAGGCGTTATTGTTCTAAGATCAGAACCAAAACAGTTGCGGACGCTATGTGGTGCTCAAGTCGTGCACAGAGCCAATAGTAGCCAATATATTACGTTTAGCTTAAAACATTTAAATTTTTTAAGTTGATTTAAATAAATACTTGATTAATAAGTATCTTATTAATTTTTACCTTAAAACGTTCGTCTATAACGTAAGTATTGTTTCTGCTTGCCCACCCATTTGCTAATTTTCAAGATAGTTTAAGGTTTAGAACCATGGCAAGATTTGTATGAAAGTTAAAATAAAAAAGGTTCCAAGGTAATAGCTTTGAACAAACATACATACACATACACGCACACAGACATACACATAATAACACACAAGTATTTGCCAAGCAATGTATTTCAAACATTTGTATGATATAGGATAATATATTAGTAGATACATATCAATAAGGTTTTTTTTTGTAAGAATTACTTCAATCACTGTTTTTATAACTTAAATAACGTAAATTCGTATTGACCATATTTTTTATTTACGCTCGGTGCCGGTTGGTTACCGCTGTTTAATTACTGAAATTTAAAAAAAAATCTTGAGAACCTCTAAAACATTTTCCTGTAATTCTACTCATTTTACCTCACCAGAATAAAAATTGTAAGTTCTAAATTTTCTATATGACTAATAATACTATTGGAAAGACAGACAATCTTTATTTCAGTGAGGTAAAAATATTTTAAATCACAAATAAAAGCACAAAAGCTAAAAAATATAAGGTTAAATAGCTTTGGAATCATCTTGAGAACATCTAGAATATTTCCCGGCATTTAACATATTTTACCTAACCGAATAAAAAGTGTAAGTTTCAAGTTTATACTAAATGATTAATAATGTTATAGTATGAAAGATTATTTGTATACCGGTCAGGTAGATATATTTTAAATACCGTCTTGGGAAAATATTTATTTACTTGCAACACTATTCGAGTCTTTGGAGTCTTTGTGTGCGTGACGACGCAAGTGATTACACGAAGCTTACACGGACATTGACACGGTTTTGGCCTAAAATATGAACGAAGCGTTGAATGCAATTATCCCTCTAAGCGTTATTACTCTATGATAAAAACATACAAATAAAACGTAAAGTTTGACAAACATATTTAAACGTTTATAGCCTGCTTTATACAAACGAAGAAGATGGACAGGAGTTATTGACATTTGAATTTGTCATTTAGCAAACGAATGAAGTGGAACTTGGTATTAAAATGTAAACTTTTTTGCTATATTTTTAATTTTAAATTTTAATGACTGATTAGAAAAATGAGTGATTTTGCTAATGCTACTGAAGCAGCTTCACTTGCTGTTAGATTTGATCAAACTGGGCAAACGGAGAAAGCCGTAGAATGTTACAGGACCGCGGCCAGACTATTAGATCGAGTTCGTGACCAAGTGCCTGAAGAAATGCAACTAGAAGTCAAGAATAAAGTTACAGAATATTTAGAGAGAGCTACATTATTGCAAGAGCAGAAGGGTGAGTGGAACAAGCATATTCTTTGTTTTAAACAAAACATGACTCATACCTGGTTAATACTTGGTTATGTTTTTATGGTTGTTCTGGCTCAGAGATAAATTTGATTATATTGGTTGCTTTACCTTAAAATTGGCTTTACTTAAATAACTTAAAAAATTAAAATTGGAAAATATTCCTCATTTCTGGAATTTAAAATGTATTTTGTCATTTTACATATATCTTCACTCCAAATCTCTTTTGGTTTACCTACACTCTGCCAGCAAATATGTAATTTAGCTTCTGCCACCTTAGACAGAACAAAGTAATATCAAATAAACAACTATACAAAAGCCAGATTTTACAAAACACCAAAAACTCACAATAAGAAACAAGATCAACCCAAAATCAAATTATATTTGATTTGTGATGAAAAGTGTTATGGTAATAGGAATAGTCTAAGGTCAACATATCGATTTTATAAGTAGATATTGGAAACCAAATCGTCAAATCTCTCCAAGGAAAACACTGTAAAAAGTGACAACTGAAATTTAGTAATTTTCTTTACATATTCTTCAATAATTTGTTTAAAATTTAATATAAAATATTATATTAATGTGAATAAGCCAAATAAAATGAAAATCATAATTCTATTAAAATTGTTTTTCATTGAAAGACTCATTGTTGGAATCACTATCATTGATTATTTTTTAAATGTATGACAGCTATATAGAAATTTTACCAACGGACTAGACATGGGCGCCGCCCCCGAATATCGCGGCGGTGGCGTGCCGATGAATCTAGCTCAGCAGCGGTGTAGCGCCGGGGACGTGGATGATTTATATGTACTATAAAAAAAAGGTGACAAATCCAATCCGTTATATTACAGGTATAGGGATCACCTCGTTGCTTTCAAAAGTGATGGACCTGGAGTATCTGTAAGATCGTCGGCTAAAGTGACAAACAATAAGGTTTTCGTTGGGGGTCATTTCGCTGGTGGTCTTCTGGTCTAACTTAATCATTGTTGGCCTGCAGCCATTGGGGGCAAGAGGGAAGCATATGAGGTCAGCCTCGATGTTCCTAAGGCTTTTGAGTTGGGCACTTTTATCAAAACCACCATCTTACGGACTGTCTGCAAAACTACAAACATGGATTGCTAGCTTTTTTGCTAGCCTGAGCATAAAAGTCGTAATTGACAGTATATGCTCTAAGGCAGAAACAATTAACGCTGGTGTTCCTCAAGGCTATGTGCTATCACCTACACTGTTTCTTCTACATATTAATGATGCTGCAAAATAACAGCACTCATTGCTATACAGAGGACAGTACGAGTGATGCTGTATATATATGCTGCAAAATAACAGCACTCATTGCTATACAGAGGACAGTACCAGTGATGCTGTATATACATACCGTGTTTATCTTTTGCGGGCAGAGGTGGAAGAGAGTCGGAATAGTTCCGCAATCATTTCCGCAAAAGAGTTCCTAATCCTTAAAAAATCTCAAACTAAAATGTCACATGTTGCCTTGCCACGGCGTGGCGCCGCCGGCGCGGCGCCCATCTCTACAACGGACAAAATATAATATCAAAAATATATTTTACATGGGCTACACTGGTTATGACCCACAGCACACATGCACATATTTGCACACTTATACAATTTTCGATGTCAAAATTCGTACACATTAGTTAAGACCCCTTGATATATATATCTTAAAGCGTCTTTTGTAATGAGTCTATTTTGTTTAATTTGAAATCATGGTTATCCATCAGTTGTAATATTTAAAATATTAATAAAATTATTCCCAAGAAAACTTACTTCATAAACTTATTGTATAAAATAAAAAAAAAATCTTAACATATTTTTTCATAAATCCATAATGCATTTTTTATCTCCAGAATTACAATAAAATACTACCTGTCTCTTGTAACATATTGAATAAGAGCATGTCGATGGAGCCCAGCTAAGTGGGCTCCTAATCCTGGGTATAGAATTTAAAGAGAACTTAACAAACCTAATTCAACTGTGGCATTGAGTGATTTTATTTCTATGTGTCGAGAGATGTAGCCAATCAGCTCTGAATAGGGTATCTCCGCTACTCTTGCCCCCTCGGATTGCTTTTACACTTTTTTTTTTATATACTTTTGGCATTAACCTAACCTAACCTACACAGGTAGTTTATGTACTAGTTCAGAAAAATAGGTATTAAAAAAAGAACTACATATTTCTGTGAGACGGGAGTGATATAGTTAGAAAAGGGAGGCTACTCAAACCCACCACTCAGAAATCCAAAAAACGTGTGCCCGTTTCTAATGCCAATCTGATATCCATAGATATTAAAGCTGGTTTTGTTTAAATATGACCATTGGCTATATGTGTCTAAGGTATTGCCATCCCGCCACACGGATAGCAACACACAATTAACATCTTTGGTGTCTGTAGGCAATGGTTTCTTTTTCCATCAGGAGAGCCATCTGCTTGTTTGCTATCTTATGATATAAAAAAAGTATACAGTGTCAACTCATTTGTACATATTCAAACCAATCAAACATTTGGTGTGAACTAGCGAGTCCCTGACTAATATCCAGAGTTCACTAGCATGCTCATCACATTCTGTATACACATCATATCACACGAGGGTGGATTGAAAAATTCTCAGCCTAACACAGATCCATTTAATTCTAAAAATCAAATCTACCCACATTATTTAGTTGTTAATTGTGTGAAGTTTGGAAAGTGTGCAATAATTTGTTCTGATTTTATAAATTTTGTACCAAATCAATTGCACATACTTTCTGCAAATGGAACACATCCAGCAGCATGCTGTCATTAAGTACCTCCATAAGAAGGGGCTATCACCGAAAACCATCCATGATGATATGGTCAGTACATTAGGGGATTCTGCTCTGTCTTGTTCATCTGTGAAAAAATGGATGGCAGAATTCAAGAGTAGCAGAGAGAGTGTGAAAGATGAACCCCGATCTGGAAGACCTTCGATGTCCACTACTGACGAAAATATTAAAAAAGTACTTAGTAGAGTAACATGAGTCAGTAGTTACTTTCACCTTGTATATTATAACTAGAACGGTCTATCGACAGATTATATTACATGTTTATAACTAACACTAGATATATTGTTCAAGGTCATTAATAATTTTTATTGTCTTGCAATTGAAATGTGTAGATATAGTGTTGTTTAGTTCTTGTACAATAATAGGTAATTAAATATATATTTTCAGATGTAAAACAACAAACAGAAACAGAGAGGAGTATGCAGAAATGCTACTTCCTTATGCAGCAAGCTCTTGATGCAGACGAGGCTCATTTGAAGGATTTAGCGTTACAATTGTATTTGCAAGCTGTAGAGTTAGCAGTCAGTGTTGTGAGTGCATTAATTTACTAGATCAAATAAAATTATTTTCTGAAATTCAAAGTATCCTATATAACAATCTAAATGGAGCTTTACAATATACTAAGTCTTTGCAATGGTATTAGACAATTATAATTCATAATCTATATAAATATGAAGTTAACATTATTATAATCTGAATTGTTTTCCTTACTACTAGTGATCACCTGTGACCGAAATTTGACCATAAACTAAACATTAAAATTTCTTGTAATCATAACATTTAAATATAATTCTATGCTTGATATTCACACTTCTACACTTTTAATTTTGACAACTGACTTTAGTTGTTAAGAAAATAGCATAGGTAGTATATTATCTATATTAATAATTTCATCAAGGGTTACGGTAGACTCAATCGAAACTTTACCTAAATTATAATGCGTAAGAAAATAATAATTTTGAGTCGAAAACATATATCCGCAAAATTCGGATTGTTGAGTATTTTGTTAAAATAGTGATTAAAAATTCTGACCGTGCTGTCAGACAAATCGGCCATATTTCTTTAAAGGTTACAAATATCTGGTGTAGATGGCGTGAGCATTTATTAAAGTATCATAGAATGGAGCGCAGATTATAGTGAAACTTATATCTCTTTGTTCATTAAAAGAGTAGAAAATAAAAAACAGCAAAACTATAGTGTTGTCTTTATTAAACTAAGGTAATAGTTGAAAGAAGAAGATGTCACTACAGTGTTGCTACTTTTTAATGTCTACTAATTGAGTTAGTATATAGGATTGCGTATTATGAGACTTCCGTGCGAAGCCGGGTTTGTATAATGTCATGTTTGTCACATGAGAATGTTGTGTGTGTTAAGTTTATTTTTATTAATTTAATGTGTTTGTAATGCATTTTATTTTAAAACATTAGATATCTGCAGTCCTCCACAATGTAAACTTCCGCTGTGCCAACTTTCATATTCCACTGTTCACACAATTGTCTTAAAAAGGGCTCCAAAGTTTTACCTTTATGTTTTAATATATAGATTTACAAATGGCCTAGAAAATTCAACAGTTGTAAATACGCTGATGCTTATTTGTGTTAGTCTGGGCCCTCTGAAGAATAGACCATCTGCCATTCTGCCAGGCAGTTTGTAAAAGGCAAACAATTGGCCAAACTTGTCACTCGTATTGTGGCTACTATTTGGTAGAGTTTACAACAGATTGGCAGGGTTTGGTACCACCTCTTTACCTATTCCTGCTGTAATAATGTCAGTATTTATCACTCTAGTGTTTCAGTTTACAGGGTAAGGTAGTCGCTTAACTTATGCATGTGGCATTATCAACCCATTACATACAGATAGCAATGCATCAGTAACATCTTTGGTGTCTATAAACGGTGGTTTCTTTTCCATCAGGAGAGCTATCTACTTATTTTTATTCTATGATATATAAACATAGTATTCTGATGCTTATTTAAAACTTGGAGATAGTCTTCAAAGTCAGAGTACCCAGGAAATAGGGGTTGATATGGTAATGGTAAATCTTTCCATTTATGGACTCAAATGCTTTTTGATGGCATTAAACTCAACTATTAACATCATCCTATCAATCATTGCAGAAAATTACTGCATTTTTCACCACCCCTTCATTAATAGACATAATAGTTATTACCTGGAGCAACAATTTACCATATTCTTTGAAACCCAGACCACTAGTAGTAGTTAAAACTAAATTCATTTACACCAATAAATATTTATCACACAAAGGATGTTTTAAAAGGGAATAATTTTATGTGTGTATTTAGCATATTTTGGTCAATGCCTCCAGTAATGAAACACTTAATAAAAACAAATAGCTTTTGGTTTCAGAGATCTAGTGACCCAGATGTTAAGTCAAGATTGAATAGTTTGGCAAAACAAGCATTGGACAGAGCTGAAGATTTGAAAGGAGTGAAAAGAATGGGAGCATTATCAATAAATGAGCATAAACCTCCAGGTAACGAGTTTCTGGCTGTTTTTTATTCAATGTAAATTTTCCACAATATCCTTACAGCTTGCTATTGTATTAAGGTAAAACTTAAAAATATTTAATTGATAATGGAAAAGTGTATGTTTGTGTGTTTGTTTGTCCATCTTTCACGGCAAAACGGAGCAACGAATTGATGTGATTTTTTAAATGAAGGTAGTTGAAGGGATGGAGAGTGACGTAGTCTACTTTTTGTCTCTTTTTAACCTTCCCTAAAACTTCCCTAAAATGGGGGGTGGAAGTTTGTATGGAGCATTCTGCAATTTTCAAGATAGAAAATTAAAATAATAGCAGACTAGTTGGGGCTAATAAAAAATCGTGTCATTTTTTTTGGAAATCTGCCCTCAATATAACGCGGACGAAGCCGCATTCAAAAGCTAGTAATCCAATAAATGATAATTTTTAATAATGTAACAAAACACTTAATCCTTTGAAGTGTTTGCTATAAAATAATTAGAACTCGTGTGTGTATGTGGGTTTGTTTTATATTTATAATACATTCATGCAGCAATATCAATAAATGTGACTTTTTGTGTAGATACCATCGACCACACAGCCCATAGACGCCTAATGTTCGATTTTCCGTATTGAATGCATTATGGCAACTAGCTGAGCTGAGCTGCAACATCGTGATTGGCTTACTCAAGGCCACAGTGAAAGATAGTGATGTACAGAGAATCTGATTGGTTGACACTGATTGGGTATTGGTGCATGGACATTTACATCGGAACTATAAGTCAGATGTGTTGACAGAAGCCATTCGCCTCTTATTAGGGGTCTATTGGTTGTGTGGTCAGTGGTAGATACAGTTAATGACTCGGAGAATGGATTAAGCAACTATTGTATAATCTATGTGGTTGTTTAAAACATTTTTCTTTTTGAATATTAGAAAACCATCCCATAAACTTCTTGGTACATTAGTAAGGAATATTACATTTTATATTTCAGTCATATCACCAAGCAAGGCGCAACTCCAAAGAGAGCAAAGTGTACAATTAAAAGTCAGCGGCAAACAAATATATACTGAAGAAGAGAAAGAAGTTCTACGTCAAACTTCAAATATAAATAACAATTGTTTTGTCCCATTCATGGATGTGGACTTATCCGAGAAGTTCCAGTATGCTCTGCCTTTTGAGGACAGAGCCAGTGAGTTGAAATTGTCTTCTAAACAGGAGAGAGAGTTTGATTGTTGGGTCAGACCACATGAAGTGTCGGTAGATCCTAAAATGATTGTTGGTGATCATGTAGATTGTTATAGCATCAAACAGACTGTAAGTTTTATCCTTTTTATATTCTTAAACACCTCTTCCTACTCTTTGCTTCGCATTCCTCATTACTGAGGGTCGTGACTTTCTCCTTGGATCGTTCTTAAAAGCACAATATAATGCTATTGCATCTTCAGCTGCATGCAGAGCATTGTAGAAATTTTTAGACACGAGATTGGTCCAAATCTGGCCTGACATACGAATGCAAGATGTTTTTGAAGAGAGGAAAGATAGCCATCTCTTCAAAACGAAGTTGTTTAACAAAATTCAGCTTGTTATTAATCAAATATAAAAATATTATTGATACCACGCTCAAGACTGTTTAAGAGACTGCTATCAGGATAATATAATTATTGTTGACTCTATGCCCCAAATGTTGGTAAATCTTGAGCTAAGCCCAAATATTTATATAGATTATTTGTTTGCTTTCACATAGCTACAGGACAGTGATGATATTTTTATTATTATTAAGGAGTCCGTTCATGGGCGTACCCAGGTTCTGGACCAGGGGGGGGGGGGGGGGGGGGTAACCGTAACATTTTAAGACTATACTTTTATCATATTATATTTTTATCTACAACAATACATAGTTAGTTAGACAGGTAAACAAATTCCAAGGGGAGGGGGCAGCTGCCCCTCCCTGCCTGCCCTCGGCACGCACATGAGTCCACTAAAACATTATCAAGTTCACACACAAAGACATTTACTGGATGCAGTTTTACATTTACATATATGAACAGTCTGCTAAAGGACACATTCCTTCCATTTAACCTGGCTCATATTTTTTTAAGTCCTTATCAATTTCTAAGTAAAAATTACATATATATTTAACAAACTCAGTAACATCCGGATTATATCCACAAAGAGGTCAACAATATTATGTCCACAATGTTTAGACAAGTTGCGTACATTTCCAGTCTTGGGTAAATTTTTCCAAAAAACAAAAAATTACAATTTGTTGTTACTAAATTTAGATTTAAAATGGCCTGATATGAATTGCCTAAATTTATTTAAAACGAGTTGCCTGATGCGGCATTTCAAACCCAAAACTTCTTGCATCTAGCCAGTACGGGTAGACAATTGAGGACATTTTATTTAATGATTAACCAAGTGCTATTTTTCAGATAGTGTCTGACTGTTCTTTCGTAGCGTCACTGGCTGTAAGCGCATTGTACGAGAAACGATTCAACAAAAAGATAATAACATCCATAATATACCCAAAAAATAAAAATAAACAACCAGTTTACAACCCATTTGGAAAATACATGGTCAAGTTACATTTGAACGGGGTTAGGAGAAAGGTATGTGTTATATATGTGTTTTAGTACTAATCCCACTTAGGAAAACTTGAAAAAATTAATAACAGCAAAAAAATTCAACAGGTCAGGGCTTGAACCTGCAACCTTTCCTCTGGCCAGGACTCTCTAACTAACTAAGCCACTGTCGACTGATTCAATGTGGCGAAATTCTTGTTTGCCTTGGGGTTTCAAAGGGAAGGTCGTAGGTCGAAGTCCTGTCGTATCGAAATTTTATTTGTTTTTTAAGCTTTTCAAGGTACTCGTATATATTGATAGGTACAAAGTCTAAATTTAGATTTTTCCGGCCGAATGTATGATGTATTTGTGTTAATACAGGAAATTTAAAATGTCTTGATTTCAAAATAATTTAGTAGTTTGATTTTATACTGTGTTAGTCCAGGCCCCCTTTGAAGGCCATCCGTCTGTCTGGCAGAACGGCAATTTGGCAGAGGTGACCGATTGACTGCGCGAATCACTACCATCGTGGATACTAGGTGGTAGAGTTCTCCATTGTCTGACTTGGGTCTGGTCTTACATATTCCTTTCGCAATAGCGAATCAGTGTTTGTCACCGTCGGGTGCCGATTGAGGGTAAAGTAGCCGGTAAACTTACGTATGTGCCATTAAGACCCAGGCACAAGGATAGCGTCGCACTATCAATCAATCAATTAATCAATCATAATTTATTGCATCAAGTAAGGTAGTTACATTAGGTTCTTAGAATTATTAATAGTTCGCATATTTGACCATTTGGCATGCAATTACTTAATTTAATACAACATTTATCTAGTTCCTAATTAAATTGTGAATATATATTATAACTACATACCTATTACATATTATGACGTTCAATTTTAATACAACACTCTGACAATATATAGGTTTAAGGTCATCGCTTTGGTTATAATATTGTTGCAATTATTATTTATAAACCAACATAATATGTTCGATAAAGATTCACCTAATGTAATAAACTACCTTCAAATTAAAACACTTGGCATTTTTTGTATTTCGATAATCATTACAAGTGGCGCGTGTATCTCATCGGTAAATGATTCCAAGGGTCAATTCTGCAGTTTTCACAATACAAAAATATTAAAAAGCAAAATGTAAATAATAAACAATTAAATTATTCTACGTCTTGTATAATAATTTTAGTTTCATCTTCAACTAACTATGAGCGATAACATCTTTGGTGTCTTTAGGCAATAGTTGTCTCTTTCCATCAGAAGAGCCATGTGCTTGTGTACTATCTTTGTAGTTTGTATTGTATTGTATGATGTAAAAGATTGAGTCTGTCAATGCGTGTGCGTGCGTGCGAATGTGCGTGCGCGCGAATACGCGTGCACGTGTGCGTTTGTATATGACTTGTACGAGAGGTTTTCGTGACTTATGAAAGGCTTGATTAATCGAGATGTGGTTGACGGTATTTGATACTGTTTCGCTAAACTTCGGCCCTGTAGATTTTAAGAAGTTTTTAAAAAACCTCAAAAAACTGGGGTTGAAACAATATTTTTTAAATAACTTCCGGACTAATATGCCAATTGATTCCAAAATATAATGAGCTCCTTACTCTTAGCAACTGCGTGTAATGCCGCAAAATGGGTCAAATCCGTTGATTCGTTCGAAGTATTCGTTGAAGAACATTTTTTTGTTAGCTTTAGCTTACGTAAAAATTCATTGAAGATTTAAAAATTAAACACGTAAAAGACTACACACCGAAGGTAACAACTCAGGTTCAGTACTCGATTCTGATACCAAATGTGTACAAAAATTAGCTACTTAGATTTATTGTCCTAATTATCGAATAAAAATGTTTAGTATGGACACCCAAGTACAGTGCATAGAAGTTATTGTTTACAAACTGTAATTTACCAAACTCGCGACTATACTTTGTTTGATTAAAATTTAAGCAAGCAAGAACTTAAGTCTTCAAAATAATGTCTAAAAATAAAAGAAAAACATGTAACCGGTAATCCTATTTTCAACCGACCAAAAAAAAAACGGAGGTTATCAGTTTGAAATAAATGAGTATGGTGCAACTTCGTAAGCGTTATCTATGTTTGTAAGTTTTTATGTTTGTTCACGAACTTCTCAGGAACTAAAAGCCATATCGAGATAATTCTTCTTGTTTTAAATCACGTATATTCAAATTTAGGGAATATTTTTGAGATATGAGTATAGTTGATATTTGAAATTCGTTTAAGTTTTTAAATTACTATTATTAGAAATTAAGATAAATAAAAATATTTCTTTTTGAATTATGTCAATACTTTTAAATTAAACACATTCATAAATTTTTTTTACTAGTTTTACTAGGTAAACATCAAATAATATTACATGTTATTTTTCAGATAATTATTGATGACCGCCTACCATATAGCAAGTATGGTCGCTTACTATGTTCTTATTCAAGTAACAAAAATGAATTTTGGGTATCCATGTTAGAAAAAGCTTATATGAAGGTGATGGGTGGATATGATTTTCCTGGTTCTAATAGTGTGAGTAGCAATATTTTCTGTATGTAGCTCGATATAAATGAATAATTTGAAAAAATTAGGTTATTTATAATATACTTAAAAGGCAACGGCTCACCTTTTGTCTTAAAAGTATTAAGGTTAGTGCTCGTCACTGTCGTGTTTCGGTTTAGAAAGTCAGTTGCTCATTTAACTTTATGAACAACGCACTTGTTTGCGTCGATGGATCAAGAGATGTGCGTAAACCGGTCGAAACATCATACGGACGCAAAGGCGGCGGGGCCGTGCGGCGATAAAGTCGAAAGAGAAAGAACAATTTGCATTTCAGACGCGACACGACAAGACTTCCACCAATACGTGCAGTTCTTACTTATTTTTGTCTTCTATCTTAATACAGTAATTATAATTTAATATACAATCCACTGGTTTATTTAAAACTTCACACGAACACACTATTTACATATTCGATACCCAACGGTTATTGTCTTTTTCAATTTGATAACTATCTGTTTGACTGCTATCTTATGATATATATTAAATATATAATCATTTTTTTTATAGCAGAAGGGGCAAACGAGCTGGTGGTGCACCAGATGGTAAGTGATCACCGCCGCCCATGGACAACTGCAATACGGGGGGTCTTGCGTTGCCGGCCTTTTAAGAATGAATAAGCTCGTTTCTTGAAGGTCCCTAAGTCTTATCCCTTCGGAAACACCCCCGAGGGTAGTTGATTCCACAAAGGAGTTGTGCGAGGCAAAAAGTGGCGACAAAAGCGCACGGTTGTGGATTTCCAGACATCGAGGTGGTGAGGATGGAACTTTAAATTTTGACGCGATGTCCGATGATGGAATTTAGCTGCAGGAATTAGTCCGAATAATCATAACCGAAATAAAATAAAATGAAACAATTAATTTTATTATAAACAAACCTAAAAAACTTTATTATAAACAACCATAGAATAAAAACTATGTTTAACTTAATTTTCAATGCTACTAAAGTATACTACTCTGTCAAGGAAATACTAGGAAACGATCAATTATATACAAAATGTTAGTTATCCATTTATATTTATTTTATTGCCTGCAAAATATGCTCTTTTAGAAACGATATACTTAAGTCAACAAATAATTCAATCATCAAAATATTTTATAAACCCTTGTTGGTCAGGGCTCCTTTGAAGAATAAATCAACTGCTGTTCTCCCAGTCTAGTCGTAAGAGGCGACCAATTGGCTATGCGTGTTTCTACCATCGTGGCAGTTGGCATTAGTCGTCGTGGCATTGGCTATGCGTGTCTCTACAACTAGATAGTAGAGTTCTGTAAAGTCTCGCCCGGGTATTTGGCACCACCGCATTACTTATTCTTGCCGCAATAGCGTCAAATCTTGTCATTGTTGTGTTCTGGTTTGAAGGCTTATGTATGTGGCATTGCCATCCCGTCACACAGATAGCAACTAACCATTAACATCTTTGGTGTCTATAGGCGATAATTTCTCTTTCCATCAGGAGTGCCATCTTGTGTATTATCTAATCATATAAAAAAGTTTTATACTTTTAAATTAAATAAACGCTTTTCCGGAATCGATTTCGGTTGTCATTCCTTAATGATTTCCACCGAATGTAAAAGGGTGCCACGAAGTGGTAATTTGAGTTTAGAGAAAAAGAAAGAAGTCGGCTGGAGCTATATCTGATGAATAAGGTAGTTACCACATAGTATTTGTTGAGTTTTTGTTCAAAATTTGGTCCCAATGATGGTTTTGTGCGAAGGCGTATTATCGTTGTGCAAAATTCAAGAATTTTTTTTCCACAAATCTGGCCCTTTTTTCGCCGAATTTGCTCTCTTGAACGTAGCATAACGCTCAAATAATATTATTTATTTACCGTTTGACCTTCCAACAATGATTCCGAGCGCACAACACCGCAATAGCCAAAAGAAACAGTCAACATGACTGACTTTTGATCGACTTTGGCGTGGTTTTTCCGGCTTTGCTTCAGGAAGGCGTCAATCTTAAGCTTGTTGACTGGTTTGCATGTCAAACTCCGTAAACCCACATATCTTCACCAATGATAAGGTATTTTATGAATGTTGGGTAGGAATTGACTTGTTCATAGTTTGTTCTCAGCGACTCATGCGGTTGAGTTTTTGGAGAAAATTCAGGTCTCTTAGGACTAGCCGAGCAGAACGTGTTTTATACCCAAGTGATTATTTAAAATAATACGAAGTATGGAATGGTAAAATGGTTATCAGGATAAGCGAAGCGAGCCCAAGTACTACTTCACAGTCTAAGCACTTTTGTGGTACATTTTGCTGATAATTTATAACACTTTTAAAATTGGGCTTTAACATAGTAATTAAAATTCGTCAATATAAAACATTATATCTATCTTAAAATACCATTTTATTAACATTTAAAAATTGAAAGATAACAATTTGTATTAATTTTTAACCGACTTCAAAAAAAGGAGGAGATTCTCAATTTGGCCGGTATATATATATATATATATATATATATATATATATATATATATATATATATATATATATATATATATATATATATATATATATATATATTTAGTTCAGAAGCCTCGGAGAAATCAGTGTACATACATAATATATGTACACTGATTTCTCCGAGGTTTCTGAACCGACTTACTTGATTCTTTTTTTGTTTGATGCGGAATAGCTTCGAATTGGTCCCATAAAAATTTGATTCAGGTAGGCCCAGTAGTTTTTATTTTATGAGCATTTTTTATTTATTTTACCTATGCCGATGTCTGAAATCAAAGCTCGCAAGTAAATTTGACCCACTTCCCGGTTACCGATTGAGCTGAAATATATATATATATATTAGGGTGGCCCAAAAAAACCGACTATTTTTTTTTTTTTAGTCTCGGGTGAAAAAATGTAAGTTTATGATGTTTTAAGAGCCCTCTCCAAAAGACAGCTCGAAAAAAAATTTTTAAGAGGTCGCTCCAAATTTTTTAAAATTTCAAAAATCGTGAAAAATCGAACTTTTTTTTTTAAATTTTTTTTCTCGTTACGGTATAATTTTGTAGACCAAAAAAAAAATAAGTTTCTGAAAGTTTCAGTACAAAATTTAAATTTTGAAAGGTCGTTCATAATTTTTTATCAGTGTCAGAAATCAGTGTACATATATTATGTATGTACATATATTATGTATGTACACTGATTTCTCCGAGGCTTCTGAACTAAATATATATATATATATATATATATATATATATATATATATATATATATACCGGCCAAATTGAGAATCTCCTCCTTTTTTTGAAGTCGGTTAAAAATTAATACAAATTGTTATCTTTCAATTTTTAAATGTTAATAAAATGGTATTTTAAGATAGATATAATGTTTTATATTGACGAATTTTAATTACTATGTTAAAGCCCAATTTTAAAAGTGTTATAAATTATCAGCAAAATGTACCACAAAAGTGCTTAGACTGTGAAGTAGTACTTGGGCTCGCTTCGCTTATCCTGATAACCATTTTACCATTCCATACTTCGTATTATTTTAAATAATCACTTGGGTATAAAACACGTTCTGCTCGGCTAGTCCTAAGAGACCTGAATTTTCTCCAAAAACTCAACCGCATGAGTCGCTGAGAACAAACTATGAACAAGTCAATTCCTACCCAACATTCATAAAATACCTTATCATTGGTGAAGATATGTGGGTTTACGGAGTTTGACATGCAAACCAGTCAACAAGCTTAAGATTGACGCCTTCCTGAAGCAAAGCCGGAAAAACCACGCCAAAGTCGATCAAAAGTCAGTCATGTTGACTGTTTCTTTTGGCTATTGCGGTATACAGGAAGGCGACAACAGGAACTCAGTAATTAAATGGTTAAAAATCGTTTAATAACAAGACTCTAGCGACTTTGGGCTCGTTTCATTCGTGTTGACGAGCACTTTGGTACTTGGTGGTAACTAGGATCTTCCAGGATCCGATGATGAAACCAGAAGGTGGCCGTAGAAGCTCAGTAATTAAATGACAGACGTCGATCGAGTTTGGGTTCGTTTGATCGGTGCCGACGAGCACTTTGGTGCTTGGTGGTAACTAGGATCCTCCAGGGTCTGATGTTGAAGCCAGAAGGTGACCATAGGAGCTCAATACTTAAATTACACAACTCTATCGAGTTTGGGCTCGTCTGATTCGTGTTGACGAGCACTTTGGTACTTGGTGGTAACTAGGATCCTGCAGGGACCGATGACGAAGCCAGAAGGTGTCCATAGGAGCTCAGTAATTAAATGACACAACTCTATCGAGTTTAGGCTCGTTTGATTGATGTTGACGAGCACTTTGGTGCTTGGTGGTAACTAGGATCCTGCAGGGTCCGATGATGAAAGAAGGTGGTCATAGGAGATCAGTAATTAAATGACACAACTCTTTCGAATTTGGGCTTATTTGATTGATGTTGACGAGCACTTTGGTGCTTGGTGGTAACTAGGATCCTGCAGGGTCCGATGACGAAGCCAGAAGGTGGCCATAGGAGTTCAGTACTAAAATGACATAACTCTATGGAGTTTGGGCTCGTTTGATTGGTGTTGACGAGCACTTTGGTGCTTGGTGGTAACTAGTTATAAAAGGAACTACTCTTGACACAGAAGTCTTTGTTCTACGTCTGTCAATTCGGTCAGTTCAGGATATAGACATAACTTCCCTGTTGTTCCAGTTCTGAGAAGGAACTTTTCTTTTTTTATGGTAGTCGAGCAACGGTAGCTCCTCCGGAAGGAAATCAAAATGTGCTGTGGCTGATGACGTGTCTTGTTTTGGATATAATAATTTCTTACTGATTGTACATGGTACTTCAGCATATTGACGTATGGTGGTTATAAAATTACGCTCAGTCATTGAAGGAAGTCTTTGTGACGTCTGATGCGCTACCGCTAGCCGGTTCTCATGTTGCTGTGCAGACTCGGTTGCTGTACAGTGTCGTAGCTCTCTGCTCGGCGGATTCCTTAGCTAAATGCTCCTTAATGAGACCAATTCTATGAGCCTTCTGCTCGGCACATTCGTTCGCTAGTCGCTCATTATTGAGACCAAGTCTATTAGCTCTCCGCTCAAAAGACTCATTCGCTATACGCTCTTAGATCTTACCAAGTTTAGAATTATACTGTACAAAAATTTCTTGACGTTAGCGTAATTTCATGTATGCTTTCATGGCCAACAAACGTTTTTCATGATCTTTAATAGTCTCATAAGAACGTGACATTGTGTTTCGAATAGCATTTTTACGGAGACGACTACTTTTATCCGTTCCGGTTTCTTGAGATCTATATTTTTTAAGGCGTGCAGCATCTGTTGTAGGTCTACCCATAAATAATTGACAATACAAAAATAGACTACAAAGTATTAAATAAAAATAACTACGTTAAAAAAATCGACTTCAAAAACTAAAATGTAAAAAGTAATAAGATTTAATATTAATTAAATACTACCTATTATTTATATGTGTTATTTACTAATAGGTTTAAAGTCGGTGCCAAGCCTTAAACAAATATTAATATTTTAATCACTGAAATGAATACGAGCAAATTAGTACAATAAAATGACTATTGTAACGATTGAAATGCGTAAATATACCTAATAAAGAGCAACTAAATGTTAATATTATAAGCAGTTTCAATCAATACGAAGAATAATAATAAAAAAAAAACAATTACTAAAATTTATTCAACAGAATTCCTAATAGTAGTAGATTTATTAATTAAGCTAAAATGCATCAAAATTTTTAATTTAAAATTTACACCACATAATGGTAGAATATGTTGGTAGCTTAATTTATTTTTAACAACTTGTAACCCATATTCTTGCAAATAAATATTTTACTTCTTTCTTTCAAAAATTTATGTATTCAAGACGTCCGCGTCCGTCAACGACGTCTGCCCGCGCGTGCGTGTCGAATTGGCTTGGCACTGACTTCAAACCTATTAGTAAATAGCACATATAAATAATAGGTAGTATTTAATTAATATTAAATCTTTATTATTTTTTACATTTTAGTTTTTGAAGTTGTTTTTTTTAACGTAGTTATGTTTATTACATTGTATTATTAACACCATCTGTCGAAAATTACAAAATGAATAAGGCAAGTTTAAACATTATCGATTGAATTGTTGCTACTAACGCTATCTGTTACAAAATTAAAAAGTTAACATCGATACGAATAGAAGGTTTGGTTAAAAATACCCTGCATTATTTTAGTTAGATATAAATACAATCCATACATTAAAATATTAAAAAAATTGTCATAAAATTTATTACAAGAGGTAGAAAAATTTGGTGAGCCCCATTGATATAAAAAGTCTAAGATGCATCGTTCCGAACAAAACTGACACTCAAAACTGTCACTAATTTCACATAAGTAGTTATAATTATGGCAAAAATGTATAGATTTATCGTTGTCTTTAAAAAGCAATGTAAAAAGTAATAAAATTAACAGTGCCGCGATCGATGCAATTCTATTCGAAATGAGCATAATTTAAAATTTTTAGAGGACGTTTTTGAGACACTGATTGTGCATCCTGGGTTTTTTTATATTAATGGCGAGCTCTTACAAAGCTGTTGACTTTTTGCTAGTTTATTTCATGTATTTGTTTATCAGTGTCGTATTTTCGTTTATTTGATCTTTCAAGTCATAACGATTCTATAGAAGTATCCTTTAGAACATCGACCTGCACGCACTGACGGGCTGGATCCCCGAGCGCTGCGCCATTCGGCCAGACGAGGCAGACTTCAACGCGGAGGCGCTGTACGAGACGCTGCGCGGGCGGCTGGAGCGCGGCGAGGTGCTGGCCACCGTGGCCACGGGCGCGCTGCCCGACACAGAGGCCGAGCGCACCGGCCTCGTGCCCACGCACGCGTACGCCGTGCTGGACGTGCAGCTCGTTAACGTAACTATTCCGCAGTTATATATCGCACACCTAGATCTAAACTGAGACAACTAATAAAAGGAGCTAAAACTATTAAATTTTAGCTCTATCTTTAATACAATATAACATTTTGCAAGCCATTTATAATCTGTAGAACCTTTGACAGTAGTTTCCTTATTCTAAAATAGAATCAAATTAAGTTGTATAAGCACTCTAAAAAAATGTAGATATACTTTTATTTCATCAGCTGAAAATTAACCTTTTTTGAGTTGTCTCAGTTTTGATCTAGGTGTGCGATATGTCGTAGGGGAAATGAGAAAATCCCTAGTGATATCAAGAAATCACGGTAGATATCGAATATTCTTGTTTATAACATCTTACTGAAAATGTTTAGTGATTTACCAAAATACTAATTTATCATTATTTTTATGTTAAAGCACTCACTTTAAAAACTTTAAAAACTTTAAAAACGACAAAAAAAATCGACACGCAGGGATTGAACCTGCGACCCTTTCCTTAAGCCGGGACGCTCTACCACTCAGCTAGTATCGATGGGCTCGATGTGGCGAAATTTTTCTTTGTTATATGGTCTATTCCGTCGATTGTACTGTTCGCTAGGTATACATACGTATAACTAGCTAGTTAGGAAAAGGATCGCAAGTTCAATCCTGCGTGTCGATATTTTTTTTGTTGTTTTTAAAAATTTACTAATTTATTGTTAGTGACATGTCGTTTCACTCAATCTAATAAAATGTCAGAAAAGCGGATATCAGTAGGTATTTCGTGTAATCCCTGATATCAATTTCCTGCGACATATACGAGGTGCTTCTAACTTCATACAAAAGTCGAAATACTCCAATATTATTACATGGACAGTAAATAAAACATCAAATAAAATAGAAAAAAACTGAGTTATCAGTAGAGTGTGTTATTATTAATATATATGACCTCGCGCAATTATTGTCACCATACACGTCAATGAACCTGACAGTCTAAATACTTGAGTAAATTTTTCAGGGTGTAAAGCTGTTGAAGCTGAAAAACCCGTGGTCGCACGTGCGCTGGCGCGGCCGCTACAGCGAGCTGGACGCCGCGCACTGGACGCCGCAGCTGCGACAGCGGCTCAACTACGACCCCGACAGCGCCGCGCAGTACGACAACGGGGTCTTCTGGATAGACTTCGCCAGTATACTCAACTTCTTCGACGTCTTCTACTTCAATTGGAACCCTGAGCTGTTCAAATTCACGTATTGTATACACCAGTAAGTATAAACTTGAATCTTTCTATACTACACCCATTGATATAAAAACCCAAGATACACAATCAGTGTGTCAAAAACGTCCTCCAAAAATAAGCGCACAATTTTAATTTGTGCGCTCATTTCAAATAGAATCGCATCGGTCGCGACTTTGTCAATTTTATTTCTTTTCGTACATTGTTTTGTAAAAACAACTATAAGTCTTGCACTTAAGGTTGGGTATGCAAAGACATATGTTTTTGCCATATCTATACTGTGCATCTAGGGTTTTTTATATCAATGACTACACCCTAATACACACTGGCTTTGCTAAAATGGAGATGTTTCTGATTTATCATCAAGAAATTCATACCAATTTTTGCAATCTCAA
Source organism: Apodemia mormo (assembly GCA_036924255.1). Lineage (NCBI taxonomy): Eukaryota > Metazoa > Arthropoda > Insecta > Lepidoptera > Riodinidae > Apodemia > Apodemia mormo. The sequence goes on along the minus strand of JAUPFN010000012.1, from coordinate 5,860,581 downwards.
GAAATATATTTATTGACATTTAAGATACAGTGTGATGACAGCGAGTTACCATGCTGCGATATAAGACTAACACATGCAAGTTCTTCGGTTACTTTAACCCTTTATTCCGAAACACGACAGTGATAAGCACTGATATTAACCTACCATTCTTTTATCCAGGTGTAAGGATAGTAGGGACATGTTTTAGCTTTTCTTGTTTTTTGCTGTTTTATTTATATTTTTTATTTGTAAGAATGGGGATACTGGGAGAAAATGGGTTTAAAAATTTAACATAAAATGTTACATTTTTAAAATTACACGCCTTTTTTATATCATCAGATAGCAAACAAGCATATGGATCTCCTGGCGAAATAGTCAACCATCACTTATAGACACCAAAAATGTTCATTGCGTGCATTGGTGCGTTGTTATCTTATGGCGTGTCTAATATCACATGCGTAAGTTTACTGGCACCCTTACTCTCCAAACCGGAACACGTCAGTGACTAGCACTAACGCTATTGCGGCAGAAATAGGTAAGGCTGTAGTACCAGACCCGGGCAAGCCAATGCAGAACTCTACCACCTTATAGCCACGATGCTAGTGACTCACGTAGCCAATTGGTCGCCTTTTACGACCTGGCTGACAGAACGGCAGTTGGCCTATTCTTCAAAGGAATCCGGGACCAACACGGGGGATTCCTTGGGCACACATGAAATTAGGAAATGGTCCTAATTTCATGTGTACCCAAGGCCACGGCTTTATTTTTTACACGCCATTAGGAAAGCCATCTTTTTGTTTTTTTACTATCTTTCCTCTAAAAAATATCAATAAGAGAGATTAGGGCTTTAATTGCACCTTTCCTATCTTATATAGCTTTAATATTTCAGGAAATGGGACGCCGGGAATGGTCCCGTGAAAGACGCGTACAACATTGGCGAGAACCCGCAGTTCTCGCTACACGTGCAAGAAAAAGGCGCTGTATGGCTGCTGCTGACCCGACACATCACACAGATCGACGACTTCAGAGACAATAAGGAGTACATAACTCTCCTGGTTTATAAAAATGGCAGACGGGTTTATTATCCAAGTATGTAACTTACTGTTTTCTTTCCGGCTCACTCATAAACATTATATTACACGTGTTTTGAAATACACAGAAATAATAACAATCTATATTATTATTATTCTATATTAATATTATAAATGCGAAAGTTTGGATGTATGGATGGATGTTTGGATGGATGTTTGTTACTCAATCACGCAAAAACTACTGAACGGATTTGAATAAAATTTGGCACACAGGAAGACGATGACCTTGAATAGCACTAGGCTACTTTTTATCCCGGAAAAATGAGGGGATCCCGCGGGATTCACCAAAAAAACTATAATGCAGCGGGCTGGATGCTGCAGCTAGTGCTTTATATTTTTGTAATTCAAAGAAGAAGAGGTCCTAAAATGCTTCCTTGAAGTGCTTCGCAGTTATTATGCAGAAAATTTAAAGTGTATGTTTTCTTGCGATTTTCACATTATTTTAATGAGTCACTATATATTTTTGTCTGTTTGCTGTTTGAGTATCTCTGTGAACATTCTAAAGATTAACATCGAATGCCATATTTTTCAAGCTTCATTTATAAAATTGTGCATGAAACAAAACGAAATGCCTTAGGCATATCGAAATATGTAGAAGTAATTTTTTTTTCATAAGTTAGTAAACAAGCAAATGGTCCTTCTAATGGAAAGGGACAATCATCACTTATATATGTTAATAGTGCGTTGCTATTCATGTGGTAAGATGTTAATATCAAACCTCAACACGACAGTGACGGAGGTGGTACACATGTACCCGGTAACTCCAATAATCTGAGATGATATAGAAACTCTACTACCTAGAAGTCATAGTGGCTGTGACATGTATAGCTAATCATTCACCTTTTATGAATTGCCTGACAGAATGGCACATGGTCTCTTCCCCGTGGGGTCTCGACTAACACGGGGTAATTATTTTAATATTTGAAGCATCTTAATTTTATAGACTTACTTGTCCTACATCTGTATAACCTTATACTGAATATCTTTTAGTAAAATAATAAGCAAGTTATTTTGTTAGACATAATTTTTTTTTTAAATTTATACTGCCTATATAATATACGATTGTTCCGAAACTCGGGCCTGGCAATATTTTGTTCGTCTCAAATTTCTGTTGTGTAAAACGTGTTACTGTTAGGTGCCCCATAGACCTACACAATAATATTGCGCAATACTTTTATTGTGCAATAATATTGAATACCCGTTTGTTTCCAGACGTTCAATAAATTCACTCAATAAAATTGACAAACCAGCCTGATCAATATTTTCGTGCGAGTAACATGTTTGACGACGAAGTTTTGGCGGCAACCATACTGGTGATTTTGTTAAATAAATCTATACAATTCTATACACTCAAATGTCGAAATTCGGCGGAATGGCGTATTTCGGTCACATGTTCAATTTCGACCATGTGTCGAATTTCGGCCAGTGGTCGAAATTTTGCTCCATTCTAGTAATGAACTATTAAATTAACAATATGAATAAAATTACCGCGAAATGATGAAAATTTCTTGCTCGCCATTTTGCTTAAATTTACGACGCGACCATACATTAAACACCGCGACTGACCGATAATGGCCGTTCCAAACTCTGAAGTGAAAAATATTGTGCAATATTAAACCTACACAGTGCAAGAAAAAAATACTGTACAATTATCTACTAACTTTAAAATTAACAAAAGAAAAATAAGACTGATTCAAAATTTATAATTATTTAGTATAAAATTACATAACTGACAATAATGAAAAATGCGACAGTGCAATAAAGCTAAGAGCGTCTAATCTATTCGGCGACTCGCAGTAGAATGATGCCTCAAGCGCGGCTGGCCATCAGGCGACGATCAGACGCGCGATGCTTCTTCCTCAGCCATCTCGATGACGTCGATATGGTTCGATGCTGCCGTCACGCCCACAGGTAGCGAGCTGTCTGCTAATAGTACTATAAAAATTAAATCCGCTCAAACTTTCGTTCAATCATTGTGCAATCTCCAATATTAACCCTAAACGGTCAATAATATTGTACAATACGTAATATTGCGCAATTTTATTGTAGGTCTAGGGGCCGCCTTACCCAATTTCTTGTGCTTTTGGGTGTCCCGTGACTTGTAAATGTTTCAGTATTATTGTAAGATTAGGGCAGATTTACACCGAAGTATTTAGGGTACAATAGCGTCAGTGGTTGTAAATGTTATGCTCTTGGGAGGGTTAGGTAGCTTTTAAATTTATGCAAGTAGCATTAAATCCTCTGAATGTCATCACTTCAATAATATCTTCGGTCTATGGTAAGAACCAAGACATTATGCTGATGATATAAATTTCAGATGATCCACCGCCATATATAGACGGGATTCGAATCAATAGTCCTCATTATCTATGTAAGGTCATAGTTGGTGAAGGCAGCAGTGACCGATATACCCTAGTCGTGTCCCAGTATGAGAAGACGAGGACTATATATTACACATTGAGGGCGTATGCCACTTGCAAGTTTAGTATGGCGAAGATTGAACCCTTCCCATATACGAGGACGGTAAGTGTATATTATGCCATTAGAGGTGTGTAATTTAAAAAAATATATAAATGGGTCAAAAACGCGTACATAATATATAGAACTTACTTGTAAAGCTCGACGTTTCGGCCAGGTTACATTGACCGTGGTCACGAGCAGGCTGGAGCAGCGAGTTTTCTCCGTCGTTCACGTCGGGATCGATTTTCATCTACCCCCTTCTGGTCTTGTTTTTTTGAATTTAGCCTATTTAGAGGTGTGTAAGTCCGAAGGTACTGAATCAAAAGTCCTTATCATCTCCGTGAAATTATTTATTCTGGTCAGAATGATGAGGTGACTGACCGTACTGCAAATAGAATGAGAGAGTGAGTAATATTGTGAACTGTGGATGATATCTGCACTCTTCTGGTGAAATGCGACAAGCGATAATCACCTTAAAAATTTACTTGCATAGTAATGTGGAACTGGTGGGAGCGAGAAAAAAATATAGGGAAACATTTATTTAAAGATGCCATCACAGAACATGATACTCTGCAATTAAAAAAGGACGAAGTGAGTCAAAGGAATAAAAGAACAAATAAGGTGAATCATATCCGTGGAGCCAGAATATCTGAATAAATTCACCCGGAGGAATACAAATTTCCCACCGCTAATATCGATTGTTATATTTATGATACTGGCTTATTTGGTTGTTGTCCCATTGGTCCACTGGTATCTATTGACCTCATTACTCTTGACTAGATTTGAAAAAACCGTTTAATACTTTACCTTATCACGTATGTTAATCAAAAACTGATTTTCCTTCCTTTTTCATGACATCGTAATGACATCACGCTGTGGTCATACATGCATTACATACTCTCTGGTTTCTATGTAAATGTCAAAAATGTTATGTCATATTACCACGGTATGACGTAACACTTCCAGATTTGTTTTTACTGTTATGTGATTTAATGTCTATTTATGGCAGAATGTTATGGCATTAAGCGACTATTTGCCAAAATCTAAATAAGAGGAAGAAGAATGTCTATTTTTTGTCGAAATTATATCCTAAAAATAGGAATCCTTAAATTTTAAAATATTTTAGTTCTATCTTCATATATTAATTAATCATTAGAAACTACAATATTGTCACGTACTTCGGGTTCGTAATTGTAAGGAAACACCACTTATATTAAAACCGTGTATTTACAATACAAATACATACACCACAACACAACACAATGTAATACTTAAATACTCTGAATAACGCTAGTCACTCACTGTACTATCTCCAAACTTAAACAACTACACAATAAAACACTTCTCGCTTCGCACGGGTCACTTCAAGTATCACTCTCGATCGCTTTATAAAAAACTGCCCTGTATTTGTCAACACATCTCTATTTTTACCCGAGGTAAAGTTGGACAATTGCGAATGTTCGTCAATCATCTTGTAAACAATAACAATAATAAATTGTTTAAGTTGTTTGTTAATAATAAGTGTTGGTCCTGGCCTCCTTTGAAAAATAGACCAACTGCCGTTCTGCCAGGCAGGTCGTAAAAGGCGACTGATTGGCTATCGAGTCACTACCATCGTGGCTACTAGGTGGTAGAGTTCTGCATTGTCTCGCCCGGGTCTGGTACCACCGCCTTACCTATTCCTGCCACAATAGCGTCAGTGCTTGTCGCTGTCGTGTTCCGGTTTGGAGGGTAAGGTAGCCGGTAAACTTATGCATGTGGCATTAGACCTCGCCACAAGATAGCAAGGCACCATTAACACCTTTGGTGTCTATAGGTGATAGTTGACTCTTTCCGTCAGGAGACACATCTGCTTGTTTGCTATCTTATGATATATATATATAAAAAAAACAACTTATCATGTTTATGATAAGTTTTTTTTATGCTACAACTACTAGTACACGTTATTTTCAACCTTATGCCCTATACCACAAAGCCCATTATGGCATACTTACGTCAACTATTTGTTTGTCAATAGGAGTAGCTATCTCTTTTATTTCTAGATCTCTCCAGCGTTCCAACTCTACACGTTTCTAGATTATTCGTAAAAATATATTCGATTTTTTCTTAGTGGGAACAAGCCTATCCTTGTTAAAAGGTTCTGAATGAATTTGTATTTCAACCTCTAGACTCAGAATTATCGTATAGCAACATAGTCCTTGTATCGTCTGTAATATAAGGATGTTTTAGATCAAAGGCGAATGGACTGCAAGCACCGCAGGAGGCTGTGAAAACTACCCCACATACAATCGCAACCCGAAGTTTACCGTCACCGTACCTGATTCGAGGAATCCTTGTCACATGGTGGCAGAACTGAAAGGGCCCAAACAGTACCAGATGGGAGTGGATGCAAGAGTCGAGAGTTTAGCAGATCCCAGTGTTACTGCGCCTTTCTTAAGAGAGTCTTCTGGACAATATAGGTAGGTTTATTTATTTTTAAATCTGACGCAAAAAGGTGACTTATATGTTTTATAACTACATCTGTATCTGTTTGTCTGTTGCACCGTAGCTCTTAAACGGGTGAGCTCATTTGGTTGCGGTTTTTTATTTAAAGGTCGTTTTCCCAGTGGTAGTTTTTAGACATAGTATTTTTACGCCCGTATGCCATAGAGGTAGGCAGAGGTACAATCAGTGCACAACGATAAGCCGAAGATATTTGGTTCCACAATGTGATAGGTGGCAAGCCTATTGCCAATCATAGTCCAAGTCAGGGAGGATCCATCCTGTGTCAGGTAATTCCAAAACAAATTTCGGGAATTGACGTTAAAAATAAGGAAAATTTAGCTATTCCTACAAGCAAAACGGCTATTTTTTACAAAAGTATCCTTTTTATGGCTCTTAAAATATTTAATAAACTGCCCAATATAATAAAGGAAATTAAAGAATTGCAGTTGTTTTAGAAACATTTATTTAATTTATTATGTGAAAAATGTTATTACAGTACCAATGACTATTTCAATGATAAAACTATATAATGACAATGACAAAAATATTATTATAATACGAATTGGTAGAACATAATTTTTATTTCATTTTGACATTTTTTAAAAATAAATATTTTTGTAATTTCTTGACATTACATACATTTATATTTTTTTTCAATACTATTTATTAATTTATTAATTTGAAATTTGTTACTGTCTACTTTTTAAATAATTTATTTAGGTATAAATGTAAAAATATGAGTTTAAATAAAAATGTTGCCTCTGTGGTCTAGTGGTCCAGCGTTGGCGTTGACCACATGAGGTCCCGGGTTCGATTCCCGGGTCGGGCACATTAAAAAAAAAGTGTTTTTTCAGTTTTCTGAGAAACACAAAGTTGCCCGGGATTGGAAAGTGCCCGGTTGGCGATAGGCTTGCCACCTATCACATTTGTGGGACTAAGTATCTTCGGCTAATCGTGGGTGCACTTGTTGTACTTCTGCCTACCCCTTCGGGGATATGGGCGTGAAGATACTTTTTTTAAAAATAAAAATTGAGTAAAAATATATTTTTAAATAGTACATTACAATAATCTGTACTCTGTAATCATAAATTTGCATGCTATTTATCTGGCAAAATAGGTTTAAGCACATCGATATATTATGTTCAAAATCTTTTCCAACCCTATTTTGTACAAATAAAATATTTATATTTGTATTTGAAAGATTCGGTGTCAAACATAGCAAATTCTGTCAATCGACTTTTTAAAAAAATTACCTGTTTGACACCGAATATCTTGAGGCGGAAATGGGGATGAATGTTCGTATAAAACTTATCGATGACATGTTAATCTACTCGCGGGTGTGTATCATAATATAAGCGTCAGCTAACATCATATTAAGATTATTTTATTATGAGCCTCTATTCCAGTCTAGCAGTAGCTTTAAAATTGTTTTTTTATTGATTAAGGCGTTATTTGTGGAAACTCATCAAAAAGGTGAAATTAATTAAATTTGCTATTATTCGCGAACTGTTACGTGATCTCCGCGATGGCACTGAAAAGAAAGACGTCGGTTTAACAAATGGATAAAACTCACCAATTGTCCGGACAAAATAAAGACCCCAGCGGCACAATTATATAGTAAAAGCCACGTATAAAATTAAATTGATTGTGTTATCTGCACTTAGAAGATAACATTTTATAAAGTGAAACTTTTATTACATCGTCTCAAATGTTTTGGTCTGTGTGTCGCATGTCGCGTGACGGTCGGTCGCGGAGTAGGGATAAAGTGAAAGGCGCTCGTCAGAGCAGCCGAGGCCAATATGGCGGCGTCTATAGTTCAATCAGCTGACCGTGTAGACCGTCTACTTTTATCATTTCCCACTATCATTCCCATTTTCCAAGTATAAAATTAAGATTGATGAAGCGATTTTTATACCCTTAATGGAATATTATTCCGAAAATTTTTAGTTAAATATCTATAATGTGAAAAAAAGTTTCACTTTTACCGTGATTTCATAAAATCACACAATCCGTTTTTTTTCTAGATCCGGATTCGTATACCTGGAACTGCGCAACCTACCAGCAGGCCGGTATATCCTGACTACGTCAACATTCTACCCGGGGCAAGAAGGGCCATTCTTCCTAGAGCTGCGGTCCACCTGCGAGCTCACGTGCGAGGCGCGCTCCTAGAGATATGCGGACAGGAAGAAGGAATATTTATTATTGTTGAAGAACTCATATTAATAATAATCTGCATACGGATGAAGAAAGTCTGTCAGATTTCATGCGAATCCGTCCAGTGTGATCGAATACCAAATATCGTAACTTTTGGATTAACTATATACTTAATTTTTTAAACATTTAGACGCGCCCATTCAGTTGAGATGAAATAGGATTCGATATCCGAGTTTGGTAAAATATTTGATTTTTTCAAACAAGGTGTCAAGAGTTCTGTAACGTCTCGCTTGGGTGTGCCATAGCTTTACATATTCCTGACACCATAGCATCAATACTTGTCATTGTCGTGGTCCGGTTTGGAGGGTAAGGTAGCCGATATACTTATGCATGTGGTATTAACACTACCACACGGATAGCAACCTGCCATTAACATCTTAGGTGATAGATGTCACTTTTACACACTATTAGGAGAGCTGTCTGCTTGTTTGCTATCTTATGATATAAAAAAAAATCTAGAATTATCTCAGTAGCAACTCTGAGTGTGAAGGAATGGCGGTGGTGGTGGTAAGTAAAATCCTCATAGAAACGTGAAGTTGTTGGTTTTGATCCTAATTCGTCATTAAAAGTTGGCAAATGCGGCGATATGGGCAATCACCTGCTAATGAATCAAAGTGAATTTGAGTATATTGACTCAGTTTACTGTGTCTATTCTGCAGCGAATTTTTATAATTTAATAGCTGTGCCCCGCGACTTCGTCCGCGTGGAAAAAATATCTCAAGTTCTCGAGATTTTACCCGCCCTCCCCCTTAACGGGTCACGTGGCAGGGGTACGTTATAGAGAACGTAAGGCGATGGTACCACACCTGGACCGATACCAAACCAGCTTTCTTTTCATCTAAGCTGAATCGACGCGTCTAAAGCAGATATGTTGATTTAAATTTTATAAGGTACCGATGGTTGAATGAAAATAATAAATTTTTTTCTTACCTTTAACTGTTGGCGGATTACCACAAAATTTATTTTATAAATTTATTGCTGTTACTTGTGACTTAGTGCGATGTCCCAAAAACATTACTTACTTTTGCTTAGTCGGGTAAGAAAGTAGCATACGTTTAACTTTTTCTAGGTGAAAGAATTTATAAAATCGGTTAAGTAGTTTTGGAGTTTAACAATTGCAAACAATTTTACAAACTATCAAATCTTTCCTCTTTATAATAGGTGTGTTCGGAATAACTGCTAACCTAAGATGTCTAACAAACTTACTCAAACCTGTCAGAGCAAAATTTTATTCTGAGAATCTGAGTTTAGCCCGATTCGCCCTGGACACATTTTCTATATTTTACTGTCAAAATCTATAGAAAAAATATTAAAATTGAATATGAACTTTTAAACTAACGCGTTCTACTATCATTTTTAAAAATATATAGCAGACTCATTCTGCTCGTGACCACGGTCAATGTAACTTGGCCGAAACGTCGAGCTTTACAAGTAAGTTCTATATATGTGCGCGTTTTTGACCCGTTTATATATTTTTAAAATTGAATGCCTTGACTTACAAAGTGATATGGCTGCATTGAAATATGTCTTAGGATCTTTAATATCCGGGCAAAATCTTAATTAAGAATTCTGTAACCTGACTAAGACTTCTGAGATCAGCAGTTTTACGGAACACACCTAATATTACTTTAGATTTATGTTAAATAAGCTAACTTCGCACAGATGCAATCTTTCAAGCTGGTATGAGTCATTATTGTTTAAGATCTATAATTTATGAATTTATAAGGAAAATAATGTTAACGAATTTTGTTGTGTTAAGAATCTCTAAATGACATGATTTTTATATTTTTATAGAATGTATTTTTTTATTGAAAAGTGTATTTTTTGAATTTCATATTAAAATCTTGGATAAACTTTTTAATTGAATCTGGTCATTTAAAAAAAAATATTATAAGTTAGCAATTCTCTCCTCAGTCGAAAAAGGGCACAGCTGTCATTTTTTTCACATGAGGTCCCGGGTTTGATTCCTGGGTCGGGCGATATAAAATGTGTTTTTTTAGTTTTCTGACAAGAACAACGTTGCTCGGATTTGGAAAAAGTACCCGGTTGGCGATAGGGTTGCTACCTATCACATTGTGCGACGTAGTATCTTCGGCAAGTCGTGGGTGCACTTGTTGTACCTCTGCCTACCTCTTCAGGGATATGGGCGTGAAGATACTTTAAATATTTCTAAAATATAACTTCTCAATAATTTCAAATAAGGTTTCAAAGTTTGCTTTTTGCTAGTTATGCCCTTTTACCTTTACGAAGGCAGAATTAAATGAGTATATTTTGACCAATTAAGGATTAAGTACATTTTTATTTTACCTCAATAATTAATTGCCTGAGTCGAATTATAAATATTTAATAGTTTTAAAAATATTTAATATTTTTAAAAATATTTAATATTTTTAACTATTATAAATTTAATAAATTTAATATTTTTAAAAATATTTAATACTTTTAAAAATCTATATTATTCATATTATAAATGCGAAAATTTGGATGTTTGGATGGATGGATAGATGTTTGTTACTCAATCACGCAAACACTACTGAATGGATTTGAATGAAATTTGGTACACAAATAGATGATGATCTGGAATATCACATAAGCTACTTTTTATCCCGGAAAAATTAAGAGATTCCGCGGGATTCGCCAAAACTTTTATAAAGCAGGTCGCACGCTGCAGCTAGTATTTAATATTTTTAATTAAACTCAGCCAATTAATTATTCAATTATTTTATCTTGCCAAAGGACATGGCGCATTATACACGGCACGGCTTCAACTTGTCATTCAAATTTCATAATTAATTCATGTGTTGTCTAATTTATAATACAAATATCAGGCTAGCAATGGGTCATTGAAGGGTTTTCCGTTAAAGAAAAACCCATTTAACAGATTTTAGATAGATATTAGGCTGACTAGTCGGCTTTTTTCAACTGACTAATCGGTTAGTCAAAGTCATAATCGGCACATCTCTAATGTTTTTATTATATTTGTCCAGACACACAAACTAAGCTGACAACAATCCCGGTTTTTGCATCAAGGGTTAAATATATAAATATTGAGTAAATTGTACCAGATGAAATTTAGAAAAAAATGACTTTATAATCCTGATACAGTTAAATGTTGACAGACATGATTGATCTAGAAAAAAAGTTTAGATTTTTCTATATTATAGGATAGCAAGATGAAGCAGACGTTTCTCCTGACAGAAAGGGACAACCATTACCCATAGATACCAGAGATATAAATTTTGCATTGCTATCCATGTGGCAGAGGTAGAATGGTTTACCGGCTACCCAGGACATGTCCGACATTACTACAGCAGGAATAATAGGTAACGTGGTGGTACCAAGAAATAAGAGAGACTTATGATTTATCAATATTTTCTTTAGTAACAGAATGTATCTGTTATATTTACGTTCGTCAACTGGTTGATCAACTAGTTAACGTGTTATTAATGTTAACTTGCAACGTAACCGTAAACCGCTCATACGGTGAACGGTATTAATTCGACGTTGCGATGTTTAGTAAAAATGTTTCCGGTTTATTAAAAAATAAAATATTTGTGTTTCTGATAGAAATCAAAATTTCAAAAATCAACTGCTTACGTTTCTTAAAGTCCAAATTTTACCGTCCGTGTCGCTTGCAATTTGTTTTTATTTCTTGTTAAATTGATTCCTTAAGTTTGCGTTAACGAACTTAGCCGATATTTAACAAGTTTCTCGTTGACGAATCGAACTAGTTGAATCATAAACAGTTACACAGTTACGTTGACAGGAGATTAACGATTGATTTAACTACTATGCGTTCCAAATAAGAATAGGACTGTCAGGATGACACATTGCTCAGCATTTTGCAAAAACTCTGTAAATGATGAGTAAGGTGTGCAAAAAAATTCTAACAAAGAAATACTTAAAAAAAATAATTTCATTCTAAATTGGTATATTTTTTATTTAGGTTCCCATCAGATTATGTAACCATGTATTAAAATAAGGTGTAAAATAACTAACACGACTTTTATATATACGTATATTTAGATGAACGGCTAGACTGGTATATTTTACTGTTTTTTATTGACGAATATTATATTTTAATACTTTTTAGCTTATTCTGGACAAAGACAACCCAAACCCACAAAAATCGCAACAAAATTGGCCCCGTCATTTTTGATTTGTAAGTAGTGTAAATGACACATCTTTATATAATATATAGATGAACAGCTAGACTGATGCTTTTTTCTAATTTTTTATTGATGAAAATAATATTATTAAAACGTTATTTGTTTTTCAATAAATCAGCAATATTTTTTGAACAAATATTTTTTTGCTGACGTTACTAATTTCACACTTGTGGTATGAAGTTGATAACAAGCGCGATCCTATTCTTAGTTGGAACGTTTAGTAGTTCGTTGATGAAATGGCTGTCGCTGTAGCAGGCAGGACTCGATTACTGAATGCTAAGTGTGAGTTTTTCTTTTCGCATTCGATCGTGAGCGCGTTTGGAGTTTACTAGGAATTTGTATGTGATTTGTACAGCGCCACCTAGTTGTAAACGTGAGAAAACAGTTTACCACTAGGTGGCGCTGTACAAATCACATACAAATTCCTATTAAACTCGAAACGCGCTCACGATCGAGTGCGAAAAGAAAAACTCACACTTAGCACTCTGTTCTCACACACGCAGTTCTCACACTTCATGTGAGAGACCACATATTTACAGCGCATCGATTGCGTGCCGCCTATGAATTATTTTTCCAATTAGGTAAAACATGTCGAACAATGGACTTGTACTTTTAGTTGATTCAATTATATTTATCGGGATAAGAATTCGGGAATTTTCACGTTTTTCGCTAATTAAGACACATTGAAAAATTTTGACATGTAGTCGCCTCTGTGGTCTAGTGGTCGGAGTTGACCACATGAGGTCCCGGTTTCGATTCCCGAGTCGGGCAATTCTTAAATTTTTTTTTAACGAAAACGACGTTTCTTGTCCTAGAGTGACGTCATCAACATTCACAGTTATGACGTCACCTGACAATAGTTGGCTCACTGGTTCCACCATATGACACTTCAGAGGTACGGATCTGCCACATAACCACATAAGTCTAGTTAAGTGTCGCGGAATAAAGTTATAGTACTTCAAAAATATAATTAATGACATTCCATAACTGGCGGGATTCAATGGCGTATCGATATTAATATAAAAGTATCTTCCCATATCTCCGAAGTGGTAGGCAGTGGTACAAGTGCACCCACGATTAGCCGAAGATACTTGGTCCCACAAATGTGATAGGTGGCAAGCCTATCGCCAACCGGGCACTTTCCAATCCCGGGCAACTTTGTGTTTCTCAGAAAACAAAAAAATTTCCAATCCCGAGCAACTTTTTCTCAGAAAACTAAAAAAACACTTTTAATATGTCCGACCCAGAATCGAACTCGGGACCTCATGTGTTCAACGCCAACGCTGGACCACTACACCACAGAGGCGAATTAATATAACGTCACCCAATCCCGGTAAATTGTACTACCTAATCCGATCTATATTTATTATGTTGAACTTATAATAATAACATTTCTCCAAGTGCTGACAGTGGAAATTATAATAATTGTAATAATAAAAACGCGTGCGTGTGAAGGGTATAAGGAAAAGCTTGTACTTTGCGAACAGCGTGTTGGATATAAGATCGCAACTTGTGGCACTGTGCTGAAGCTGTGCCGTTATGGCTGATGTACCGTGCGATGACCTTTATCGAAAAAATATTATGTGTTTAGAATAATTTCTTTAATTTAAAATTAGATAATAATCCTTTAGGCACACTTTTCAGAATTGGCTTGAAACAGAAAGTTTTTATTTAATTAAAAACGCATATAGTTTTTTATTTATGAATTAAATTTTACTTGTGTTAATTAGATAAAGTTTGTGCTTAAAACACAAAATAGTATTTATGAATATCAATATCTTTAGCACTTGGTGCAATTTAATATAAATAGGGACATTTAGTTGTATAATTTTCTAGTTATAATTTGACAGATGTCTATTAATTGTTACAAAAATAAATAATGTCGAAGTATTTACAAGTAATACACGCGTAATACCTATATCCCTTATGGTGTAGCTATATTATTGCCTTATCGCGAAAATTCGCGTTATTGCGATGTATGTGAATATACATATTACATATCATATTTCGCTGAATCGCGAATCTTCGGGCTTCTGTCAGTTTTTTTATCGCGAATAGGTTCATTCTCTTTTGCATCGGTTCGCATCGCAAGTTAAAGCAAGATATACTTTTTGTCGTCTGAATATACGTGGTCATCTAGTTTCTAGTTCCAAGAACCTTGTAGCGGAAATGTAGCCTTGACATCATTAGTCGCGATGATTGCTCAATTCACACTGAAGTTGATAGCGAAAGGCAGGGAGGCGACGGGAACTTAACATAAGATAAAATGTATTATATTTTTACACTTACAAAGTTACCAAAAAGGCAAAAAAATAAAAGAAAATCTAGGTTTAAAATACAACTACTCAACTAAACAAAAAGAGTAATAAAAGCACAAGACAAAAATATGACTATTTTTACTAATTTTTGAAATAGATGTGATGCGAAAAGAATACTCATCTCAGCATAATTTAATCTTAATTTTTACAATGACAATAACCTACTAAATCTGTATCAAATCTATATAAATTTGCAATGTATGTTTGTATATTTAACCTTTGGTACTTCACAATAATTTAACATTGAATTCTAAACTATTTATTTATTGTTAAAACGCACACAATCGCACGTGTCTCGCCGCTTGCACACAAGCCATTGTCGGCCGCTACCATCTTCGATATGAATTGAACCAAATTTGTATTCAATAGCGTTTGTTTTTGTCTGTCTGCTTCGACAAAAAATACCGATGTATTTATTTTTGTATTATCAAACGAGTGATAGGTACAACTGGAAATAACATACTGCTCAGTTAATACAGGCTAGCATTATTACTAAAAAAATATATTCTTCTTTCTGTAAGCTTTGACTTAGTTGCCCACTTCTGCACTGTGATACTATGTTATTAGAATAAGCGTTCACATGTAAAGAAAATTTTATAATGGAGTTAATAAATTATTTAATAGTACGATTTTTTTTATTATATAGTCGTTTTATAAGTCAGGGAACAAGCAGATGGCTCTTCTATTGGAAAGAGACAACCATCATCTATAAACACCAAATACGTTGATGGTATTGTTATAATTAACCTAGAAAGGTGAAGAATTAAAACGCTGGAAAAATCTAGAAATAAAAGAAAGAGACAGGTTGCCACTGTTGATAAACAATAGCGTCACTACGACGTCACCCAAGCAGCTGCGCCATAATGGATTTTCTGTTATAAGGTAAAAGGGTGAACATGGCGTGTACTTACTTGGACTTGTTTACAATTGGAATTGTTTATTGTTTACGCGATAAATTTGGAGTTTTCGGGAACCAGGTAGAACTTTACCCTGGGTATAAATAGAAATGTGTTGACAAATAGAGGATAGTTTTTATAAAGCGATCGAGAGCGATACTTGAAACGACCAGTGCGAAGCGAGAATTGTTTTACTGATTCAGCGTAGTCTGTTAAGTTTAGTGTTAGTACAACGAGTGTGACAAGTATGTATAGTGTATTTATGTTAGCTTATCAGTGTATTTACGTATTTCATCGTAGGTTATTGTACCTTAGTGTTGTGAATACACGGTTTTAATATGAGTGGTGTTTTCTTGCAAATTAAGAACCCGAAGCACGTAATAGTATGTTGTTATCCGTGTGGCGAAATGTTATTGCCACATGCATAAGTTTACCGGCTACTTTACCGTTCAAACGGGAATATATTTTTTTATATCATAAGTGGCAAACAAGCAGATGGGTCTCTTGATGGAAAGAGTCAACCATCGCCTATAGACTCTAAAGATGTTAATGTTGCGTTGCTATCTTGTGGCGAGGTCTAATGCCACATGCATAAGTTTACCGGCTACTTTACCCTCCAAACCGGAACACAACAGTGACAAGCACTGACGCTATTGCGGCAGGAATAGGTAAGGCGGTGGTACCAGACCCGGGCGAGACAATGCTGAACTACCTAGTAGCCACGATGGTAGTGACTCGATAGTCAATCGGTCGCCTTTTACTACCTGCTTGGCAGAACGACAGTTGGCCTATTCTTCAAAGGAGGGTCCAACACGGCGGAAAATAATGATAAGCATTGGTGCTATTAGTACAGAAATAAGTAAGTGGTGATACTTGGTAATTATACCTTGTAGAGTTCTAGCACTAGTAACGATGGTAGTAATATTTTTGGCCAAGCGTTTGCATCTTACGGACTGCATAGTAGAATGGCAAATGGTCTTCTTCAAAGGCGACCCAGACCTACATGCGGGTAAGCTGTATAAATGTTCAAATTTTAACACATATTTGAAATTACCATTTTTCCCCGTGTTGGTCCCGGGCTCCTTTGTAGAATAGGCCAACTGCCGTTCTACCAGGCAGGTCGTAAAAGGCGATCAATTGGCTATGTGAGTACCATAACTATGGCTACTACTATATATACTATATATATATATATATATATATATATATATATATATATATATATATATATATATATATATATATATATATATATATATATATATATATATATATATACACTACCATGGCTACTAGGTGGTGGATTTCTGCATTGTCTCGCCCGGGTCTGGTACCACCGCCTTACCTATTTCTGTCGCAATAGCGTCAGTGCTTGTCACTGTCGTGTTCCGGTTTGGAGGGTAAGGTAGCCGGTAAACATGCATGTGGCATGAGACCGCCATAAGATAGCAACGCATCATTAACATCTTTAGTGTCTATAGGCGATGGTTGACTCTTCCCGTCAGGAGACCCATCTGCGTGTTTGCTATGTTATGCCATAACAAAAACCCATATGAGACTTCCGATGGTCAGGGAACATATATGAAAGCAGCGGGAGTTTCAGGGATATGGGGGCCCCATATCCCATACACCCGCCCAATTTTCGGGCACCGCTCCACCAATTTAATAAAGTCATACCATCGAGTGAAAACTACAAAAGACAGGTAATTTGGCTGCTTAATGAGTAAAATAAAATGTTGAGTTTTATACGACAAAATTTGAAAGCAATCAAATACTAATACAATTTTCTTGAAACTAGAATTACCGAAAGTGCATTGTTAAATTTGTTTCTTCTCTAATATACGACGACGAACTTTTAATATTATCTAAATAAAGTGAGGCGCAAATTTTTAATGATTTCCTAAGAAACATCAAAGTGAAATTTAATATTTATAAAAGTCGAATATTTTTTACGAGTTCGTTACAAAAATGACGACTTTCTATAAACTAAATTCAAAAAACTTCGAGTACAAATCTCGAAGTTTTAATGATATTATGAAATACTTAAAAGTTTTTATTTTTAGTTTATACGTTTATTTTACTTCTTTCGAAAAAAAACAAATATTTCCTTTGAACAATCAGCCTTTCCGCTAGGCCCATAAAAGGCCAACAATTGGCTAACCCTTTTTACTACTCGCGAATTGAAGCAGGCTACTTAGTATGCAAGCATGTGACTATTACGGTAGATTGCCGATTGGATGTGGATATACCGCCTTATCTTTTTATACGAAATAGTGTCAGTGTAGGTATGTAAGTTTCGGATTCCGGTTCAAAAGACAAAATAGTTATCTGATGTTTATAGACGATGTACTTATGTTTCCATCGGGATTAGCATCTTTTTGTTTTGCTGTCCTATGATTATAGAGGATAGATAAGAAGCACAATCTCATATGGCTTTGTAACTCAATAATCGCCCTTGATATACGATAAAATGAGTATGGGATATAATAAATTATAGTTTTGTGGGAGGCACGGCGTCTGTTGCGTGCTTTACAAACCATATACTGGGATTGCAAAGCATGTGTGCGAGTGGACGGCAACATATCACCCTGGTTCGATGTTAGTATCGGCATCAAGCAGGATACTGTGTTGTCAGGTCGCCTGTTTATCCTATATTTGGATGTGTCTCCAAAGATTAAGGCGGTTGAATGTGGGAATACGCATGTCTGATTTAGTATTGAACTGGCTGTTTTATGCAAATGACGCTGTACTATTAGGCTCAACTTCATCTGAGCTTCAAACACTGGTCACAGTTATGAATGATGATTGTAAAATATGGGCTTACATTTGAATGCGAAGAAAACTAACGTTCTAGTATTTGAAAGAGCAGGAACCAGAACAGACGTAAGAGTTGTGGTCGATGATGTAGTGCTGTAACGAGTGGATGAGTTTGTATATCTTGGATGTGCTTTTAGCTGGGATGAAAGGTACATCGCTGATGTCGGGAAAAGAGTGTGTGCAGGAAACAGAGTGAATGGAGCGTTCGGGAAATTATTTAAAAGCACATTTTAAGTCATGTGCTTATCCCAACGCTATTGTATGGAAATGAGAATTGGGTGTGTCAGAAACCGCATGAAAGTAGAATCAACGCGGTTGAGATGAGATCGCTATGAATAATATGTGGTGTAATATTCGCGGACCGGGTTCATAATGTGGAAGTGAGAGAGAGGTTAGTCTTGAAAGAAAGTATCAATGTAAAGATAAGAAAGAGCATGCTTAGTTGGTTCGGAAATGTAGAAAGAATGGTAGATGAAAGGTTAACAAAACAGATATACTATGCGAATGTGGAAGGATGTAAGTAACGGCGAAAACCAAGACTGACGTACAATGATCAGATTAATCGAGTACTCTCCGAAGGTGGTGTCAAAAGTCTTCGCAACCAGCGTGTGTGTATGAATAGAGTAATTAATGTGGAAGAAGCGAGACAAGAGTGCAAGGATTGTGATGTATGGCACTCAGTTCTCTCTGCCAACCTTTAAGGGATCTGGCGTGAAGATATATATGTATAGATAGTGGTACTCAAGATGCCTAATGTTACTCGAGCGTCGTAGGGACCTATTTGGTTTTGTAGATATATTATAGGAAAAATAAAAGGTTATAATTATCTATAATGCTTTTCATTTCAATGTTGGGGATAAATTATGAATAGACGCTGATTATTAATCAACGGCCATGGACACGCTCGCACTCGTACTAATCAAAGTGTAACCAGGGCTTAACCTAACCTAATATAAAGCCTAGTTTTTACTTTGATTAGTGCGCGTGCGCGTGCTTAATGCAGGTGCATAGTGTTAAGCGAAAAACACGTGTGGACAGTCGTTGATTAATGCGAATGATTAGTAATCAGCGTAGAAAAGTAAATCAAAAGTTTCTCCTATTTTTCTGCGCGTAATCCTGCTCTTTCTTCGTCTGTCTCGCGGCTTGCCGGGCCCTAAACACTTTTGGACGCGTTTGTTTAGTGATGTGTTTTAACATTGTTAAGTTTGTTCATCTATGTTTCGACGTCTGAAGTTTAATGTACTAATCATGGCGGTAAACAGTGTTGGACACAACTCGTACTGACTCTTCGCACTATCACTCGCAATGTGCTTTAAACACTCGCACGCCTGTTAATCAAAATGTAAGCCGGGCTTAATGCAATTTTTTAAAGTATTAGTAATTTTACATTTTTCTTTGTGTTGTTTGTGATTGTAGTTTGCGTTGGATTTCACTCCCTACTGAAAAAGTGTTATAGGAATGACAAATACACCTAAAATCTCATAAAATCTACGAGTTTCTATAGTTGTATTTGTCCATATTTTTGTATATTCTGTGAGTATTTATGAGTTTTTTTCAATAGGGACTGTTTTTATATAGTGCTTATCTACCTATTTATAATATTTATTACTCATGTAAAAAATGTGAATTTAACACGGTAACAAACGCAGAGGGCTACGAGGCGTAGCCAGTTTATGTTCCAGACAATAATGCTATGAACGGTAAATCTTTTTGAATAGGTAAAAGGTTCAATTGATTGCGGTCGATGAATGTCAGGGATTCGGACATTTTGCGATCGCGCTCGTGACCTGTCGAAACCGCATGTGCGATTATTAAACTGAAAATATTCCGTTGTAACAAAAGCTCTATTGAAACTGTTATTGGAATAGTTTTAACTTGGCTTACTAGACAAGAGTCAAGGTGAATTGGAATGAAATCACATATCGAATGGAATATAAAAGTGTTTTAATATGTTTGAAGTTTATGTACGTTATCGTTTAGCGCAATAAAATGTAATTCGATTGCGTTTCGGGAAAGAACTCATTTGCAAACTACCTTGAGGTAGAGGTGCGTTTTTATTGTGATTTACCTATTAGATGTAGGTAATACAATTGTAGCGCACAATTACTAAATTAAGTGAGACGACACCTATTGTTGACGTCTTTGTAATCTCTAAGACCCTTGCTTCTCCGTACTGTGGACACTGGTGGGTACAGGTCTAGAGAAGCTTCTCTATGCCTCGACTACAAAAAACGGTCAAGTGCGAGTTGGGCTCTCATTCCGCGGGTTCTGTATAATATTGTATTTTTTCTTAAATTTCGATATCTTTGGGCTTAAAAATCTATACTTAGGTGTATTTTTACTTTTTTGAGTATTAAATACTCAATTTAGCGGCAACTTTCAAGGATGCAGAGTTAACCAATTTACAAATCTTTTTTTATTTCTTATAATGTAAATGCTCCCGGCCTTCTGAGAGGTCAAGATATTAGGTTTATGTTGTACACATGTTTGACTAATGCCTAAGCCAAAAAAATTGCAGTTACAACTTTTACTAGAAGCTTTTTATCGATCGTTGAGGCGCGCAGATTCCAGGCGTCGCCATGTGGTGTACGTTTCATGACCCGGACAAAGTGGTTCGACTCGACATTCTTCATTCAAACCGCAAGCGATTGGAACATGCTTCTTGAGTCTGTGTTCCTCGACGAGCTCAATCTGGGGATCTTCAAGAGAAGAGCGAACAGGTATCTTCTAGGGCAGCGCGTTCCATCTAAGGCCACATCTTAGCTTCATCAGGAGAGATCGTGGTCAAACGCTTCCCTATCAACAATAAAAAAATAAATAAAAAAAATAAAGGTAAATAGCATTCAAAGCTTCTATTCTCCCTGACTACTATAGACAAAACGTACTGTATAATTTACGTATATTCTATATCTATACATGTAATAAAGTCGTAGGAAAGTCAAAACTGTACATTGAATATTTTTTTAAAGTAATACTTGGGGCGTGATCTACAATCGATATGGAAGCCAAAAATATAGTTTTTACAATTTTTCTCTGTTTGTCTGTTTGTCTGTATGTATGTCCGGGGTAAACTCAAAAAGTACTGCATGGGTTTATTTCAACCCAACATCCTGGGGTGGGCACTAGACCATACTGTGGCTGGGCACGCCCCCCCTCTATATACGCCAATGGATATTTACATATGTTATAAAACTTAACTATATAGCAAACGCTATAAATAGCTGATATGTCTAAATATGTACACACTCGCCAGTAAAGTTTACGCAGTCTTAGTGGATCGATTTTCTAGTACTGTATAAACTAGGTTTTCATTAAAGCTATACAAGTTAAACAGAGCTGAGGAACGTAACCTCATGAACATAATCTTCGCGTTAAAGGTTAGTTGTTTTGCTATGGATCTTAGATAAGCAATTTACTATTATGGCTTACGTAAAAATAATGATTAAAATTAAATTAAAAGTACAGATAAAAATTATAAAGTTGACTGGAAAATACTGTACATAACTTAAGGCGGATGTTTAGTAGTAGATTCCGATACCTCATATGTAAAAAAATACGTGCCACAATTTGGACTTAATTATCCAATAAAAATGTTAAGTACTAATACCTGTTCATACATGGGTGATTCCGTTCTAACTGTGATATTCAATGTCCTGTATTGTTTGTTCTCACAGGTCGTTAATTAATAATTAATTTATGAAATTTTTGTACTTATTGGAAAATAATAAACATATTTCAACATTATTTTCATATAATATAACTTGCCACTTACAGAAAACTTACAATATATCACTTAAATGTCAATACCGTGTCATGTCCATTTCTAGAATTTATTTATAAATTGTTAGTTTTTTTGTCGTAATAAATGATTTAAACTAATTACCTCATAAATTCTAATGTTTACGACAAAAAAAACTAACAATTTATAAATAAATTCTAAAAATAGACATGACACGGTACTGACATTATATCACAGTTAGAACGGAATCACCCACATATCGAAATTCATTGTTTACAAAGAATGATTTGCCATCATCACATCACATATCAAGCAAAGTGCGCGCTTATTTCCCGCGCGGTGACCATATTTTTTGCATATTATGACACTAATTTTATTGGGTTTGTAGTTAATAATATGTTATGAAACAGTTAAAATGTCCTCTTCTTAATCTACATTATTGTGATAAAAGAGTTAAATATGAAAAGAGAAATACATAAAAAGAGTTGCACAAGTACGGAACCCTACATTGCGCGTGGCCCGACACACACTTGGCCGGTTATTATATTTTGGTTTACCGTCTTTATTTGTTAGTTGCAGTAAAGAGCAACACGTTCACTAATTTTAATTGAGAGAAATTTTAGAATAAACTGTATGTTGTTTTGGTAAAAATTGGATCCTTAATTTTGGTAACACAAGGAAATTGGAACTAAAATCCTGACAAAAAAGATGTTAAAGTAATTTATTTGCAATTTTCCGGAAATTAAATATCAGGTGTTGTAATTTAACTGCGTTTTAATTATTTTATACATCCAAAATACATTCGCATTATTTCACTTGTATGTCTTAATAATTGCCATCTGTATCTGTATTGTATGTCCTAAGTTGAGAGCAGACTAACTAGTGTATCAATTACCATAAATACGTCCAACTCGCTCATAAATCCAACTTGACGCAAATCTCCATATGTGGTTTGTGGGAGACACTGAAGGATAAGATAATCTAATTAACTGATGATACAGGGCCGTATTCAACAGATGTGGAATCTCAAGCTTTGAAATAAAATAGTTAATGTTGTAAAAGATTTAAACACGTATAGTAGTGTGAGAGAGACTGTGTGATTAGTATATAAAATCTATGTTATCAGGGCGAGCGAAGTGAGCTCTACACTAGGCCACTTTCTATGCACTTTTGTGGTACATTTTACTGAAAAAATCGCATTTTTAGGTTTGAGCTTCGACGTGGTAGTTTATATTCATGTCTAGATTTGTTATCTACCATAAAAATACCATTTTATAAAAATAAAAAAATAGAAGGTACAAGTTGTATTAGAATCTTATTACTACTAACGCCATCTCTTATTAAATTAACGAGTTAAAATTGTTAGAAGATACATTTTCTATTAGAATTTTTGACCTTATTAAGAGACTACCTACTTCATGAATTGTTTCTTCATATTTGACTGGCGGCGCGCGGTTATCGTGCCTTCGTATAAAGGCGAGGTTCAAGTATAAACTGCAATAGCTATAGGGCCATCAGTTTGATCAGTTTGGCATCGAAAGTCTATGATAAAATCATTGAAAGGAGAATGCAAGGGAAGTTCGAAGTAATATTGTGGGAGGCACAAGGAGAATTTAGGTATAGAGCAGGGATGTTTGCTGGGAACAGAGTAAATAGAGCGTTAGAGAGTTTCACAATATGCTTATTGAGAAACAGTACAGATGTATTAATTGATTTATATTGTATTGAGATCAATTTCTAATCTTAGCCCGAGGGCGAGGGTAAAAAGCTAAAAAAAGGTATATTTACGCCCGTATTCCCGAAGAGGTAGGCAGAAGTACAACGTGTGCATGCACGGTTAGCTGAAGATACTTAAGTCCCACAATGTGATAGGTGGCCAGCCTATCGCCAGTAGGGCACTTTTCCAATCCCGGGCAAAGTTGTTTTATCAGAAAACTGAAAAAACACATTTTTTCATTTGCCTGACTCTGGAATCGAACTCCGAGAGTTTCTCTGAGAGAAAAATTCGAAAAATGTATTCGCTGAGTGTCTACCGTCAATTCTTCGTGCCTGCGTAGTCCAAAAATTTTTAAGGTTAAATAAAACATTTTTTGATTTTGATTTCATAAATCGACGTAAAACCAGGTACTTCGTGATTTTAGAAAAAAAAAACAATTATTTCAGCAAAATTTCAAAAATGTGTTTTTTATAAGATCAACCTTCATTTTTAATACATATTTTTCCTTGAAAATACCAACAAACAAAAACCAAATATTCCTAGTCCAAAGCCTGACGACGCGGGCCTTTGATGCGAATATAATGTTTAGGTGAAAATACGCTGAGTTTTTTAGGTTAGATAATTATAAATAAAGTCCATACATTAAAAGATGTAATTCTCATAAAAATACTTTTATAACAATATTACTAGATAGTATAACTTTGCGAGCCCTTACAAAGCTCTGCTTTTTGCTAGTTCGTATAATAAATCAGTATTTACTCATCATTCGTTGTATCATTAGCTCAAACTCTACGTTACACCTTGCCATCCGTACAGTGGGGTGCAATTGTAAAATCTCGGAATCTAGGGCCGGTCAATAAATTTTCATAAAAAAGTTCATAAAAAAATAAAAACGATTACAACAATTTATTACATCATATTATTGCGAAATGAGGACAAAGGAAAAATATTTAGAGTTAAGATTTAAATTTTATTCCTTATACATTATAAGTGTTCTTTTTTTTAGTGAGGCCGCGTTCCGATCCGGTAGTTATTTTAAAACTGTTGACCAGTCAGAAGTGCATGTAAAGGTTAGTTTGATCTATTAAAAGTCAAATAAATTTGAATTTTATTAGATTTGCATAATTACTTAAATGTAATTTTTTAATATTTCGCAAAAAAATAACGAGTTATTTTTTTTTAACTACATTGAATATTATTATATCATTAATTATCATTGTCGTCTATCTCATAATTGTGGACTTCTTGTGTATGTACTAACTAGCTGCGCCCGCGACTTCGTCCGCGTGAAATTTTTTTGAAAAAAAAGTAGCCTAAGTTACTCCCCATCACATCATTTATCTGCCAGTAAAAGTCCCGTCAAAATCGGCCCAGCCGTTCCAGAGATTAGCCGGAACAAACAGACAGACAGACGGATAGACAGATAGATAGACAGACAGACAAAAATTGCAAAAAATGTTATTTTGGTATATGTATCGTGTATACATCCATATGCATTTAGTAAAAAGCGGTTATTTTAATATTACAAACAGACCCTTCAATTTTATTTATTTGTATAGATGTACAGTCTACACCACTTGAGTTTTACAAGAGGAGTCCATGGACTGCATTTTAGCGAAGCACAAGTGTAGAGAATAAGTAGGTAAGCTTAAAAATTATCGTTTGCTTGCATTACACTATTTAAATGACTTACTGTGGTTAAATCTTTGACAAGAGAAAAGATATTTCCTTTACCTAAGGCTTAAATCTTTAACAAGAGAAAAGTTCGCCATTGTTAGGGACAAAATTACACGGTTTTCCCATGGTTATTTCAATGGAAACTACTGGTTACTAGTACCCAGTAGTTTCCTTTATCTAAGGGTTAAATTCATTTTAAAATATTGCAGGGGGACCTAAAATCTAAAGTAGGTAATGAGTAAAATTGCTCGGTAATAGTATGAAACAGTTACATCTTTAAATTGATATACACATTTAATTATGTATAAGTGTTTTGTATGAAATTAAATTGTGACCTTACAAATAATCAGTGGACAATCAAGATACTTGTAATAATACTTTCTTCATTTTAGGACCCACGTGCCTCGGATTAGCACAAAAAGCTGTTGTTTCCAGTTATAACGTGAGACACAAGTGATGGTCGTTATCAAAGATACATATGTACATACATGCATAGATGTATATTGCAAATTTTTAAGGTTGACAATTCTTTTCTTCAGGCAGAGGGAATCGAGTGTCTTAGCCATGAGCCTTGCAGACTTGTCTTGCTTCTTCCACATTCATAATTCTCATTTGCTTCTCTTTTATATTATATACAACCACGCCGGTTGCGAAGACTCTTGACTCCATCTTCGGACAGCACCTGATTAATCTGATCGGTATGTGGCGATAGGGATTGTTAGAAGGCACTTGTCGGGCGGCAAAACGGTGACTTGTGATAAAACGGAACTTCTAGTATTGAATGCTATTGCATATTGTTTATGCTATCACGAAGTAGAAGTGTCGAGATGTCCATCTTGTGATAGGCAGAATGCGAAAGAATTAAACGACACAGTTTAATTTGCAGGATTTTTACTTCTCGATCATAGAAGAAAATAAATTTGTTTCAGTTCGCCCTTTCTCACCTATAAAATCCTTAAATATTCGAAATGTGAAATTGATAAAATCGGCACGTCCGTGTCATCATTAAGCGGTTTCCGGTTTATGTGTAGGTATTCACTCCTATGGAATATTAACATCACTTTACCTTCAACACGTCTGATAAAAATACAATTACCTCTATCTCTATAAATAGGTACTCTTAGTAAAATATTTATTAAAATGTTAGTTGAACGATGATTTAGAATCCCACCAGATACAATCCATTTCATTCCATTTTATTTTCTGATCATTAGTTTGCATATTTCCGACTTAATGTAAAAATCGCACAAAATATTAAAGTATATTGCGATGGTAATAGTTTGCCTAGAAGATTGCTGAACTATAATGTAATTACCAACAATACATATATTAACACGTGAAGCAAAAACTTTGTACCTCCTTTTAGACAGTTACGTAAACGGATGAGTGTGAAGAAGTGTAGAAAGCTAATCTTTTAATACAAAATGCATTAGAAATATATTGAATTAATAAAAACAAAACGTAACACACTAGAATTCATTTGTCATTTACTTTATGGCTTAAGTCTGTGATCAAGCTTAGAAGAAATTATGTTTTTTTTGTCTATGGTCGAATTACAACCAGAGGGCGAACGCTAGTATGAAAGCTACAAATAATAAATTTTCTACATTTCTTGTTACTATAATATTCCAAACAATAGATGTCTCTACTGATATAGATATAGTCGTAACCATCACTATGGTGCCAGCAACTGCACCCCTATCAAGTCCTGTCCTGTCAAGTCAAGGAAAGTCCTGTCAAGAAAAAATATGTGCACAGAAAAAAATACATATATTTTGTATTAAGTTACTGTGTGAATAACAACTGAAGCTTCTAGGTTGCTGTCCAAAGGCGATTGATGAGATTGTTCTCAAAGCGCTACAAGAAAATAGCGGCAGCCGAAATTATCAAATTAATTTAATGTACAATAAGCCCATATTAGAGTTCAACGGATACTTTGTGATAGCAAGTACATTTTCAAAAGGAATATAGTTGTAATCAAACTCGTTCGCTTTTTCTTATTTCTAAATCAAGCTATGATTTTTCTTTTCTGCCATAAAGTTTACACTTTCTTTTATTTATGACCAACCAAACAACTTAGAAAAAAGTCAAATATATAAGACGATAAAATTTTAAACAAACTATTGTATAAAATGCAACAAAAATAAAAATATTGGTATAGTCGAAAATTACAACACAGAAGGCTGTATAAACAAGCTACTCTTAGTGTCATCCTAAAGAAACAAAAAAAACATGTTTCTTCTATTTAATCAGAGAACGAGTGAGAAATATTTTTCTGTAAACAAACGTTGTTCATCTTTTAATTTTTAAGTGGTTAAAATCAAATAATCTTCATGATGAGATATACAAAAACGTATTCTTTTTATTAGGGCGAGCGAAGCGAGCTCTACACTAGGCGACTTTTGTGGTACCTTTAAATTCATGTTTAGATATGATCTACCATTTTATATACATAAAAAAAAATAATAGAAGATACATTTTGTATTAGAATTTTATTACTACTAATGCCATCTATTATAAAACTAACGAGTTAAAATGCTGCAAAACTACACGAGATCCTTTTGTGATACATTTTACTGAAAAAATATCGCACTTTTAGGTTTGAGCTTTGGCGTGGCAGTTTTTCACTCAATTTTAATACAATATTAATCTATTAATACACTTGCACTTTTTATTTTCCCGCTATGTATGTAGATAAGGATGTTACTGATTTTGTTCCGATTTTCAAAAATCGAGTTTTTACCAGATGTCCACGTTTTGAGGTCCTAGGAACTTTTTTCGACTATTTTCGCGATGACGTCAGTATGTCTGGATGTATGTGTGTGTGTGTGTGTGTGTATGTTTGTAAAATTTGAACCAAATGGGCCCAAGGGATTATGAGAGATTTTGAAAAACTAAAAAAAATTTTGGCGAAACAGACTTTTTTTTAACATAACTTCCAGAGTACAAAAACTATTCAGCTCTATTCCTCAAAAAGTTACGTCTAATGCATAAATTGCATCAAAATCAGTTTATCCGTTTGGAAGTAATCGTTGACGAAAAATTTTGAAAAAAGTGTTTTTCGACATAACTTCGAAATATTTCAACCAATCATTTTTTTAGTATTCTATGATATTTTAGTACTAAAAAAATTACGTCGAATACCGTTTTAAAAATCAAAATCGAATCTTATTTTCAAAAGTTACAGCTTTTCAAATATTAAAATTACGTTGTTTTTAGCAGACTTACTTAATATTTTTGAAATAACTTTCAGGCCAATATATTCAAAATCGTATCAGTTTTTCTCCTTTAAAACCTGCGTCAAGTACCGTTAATTTGACAAAAATCGGTGAGTTTGTTTGGGATCTATCAATAAAGAAAATTTTTGAAAAAAATTTTTTTTGACATTGCTTCGAAATTTTTGAACCTACCGATTATTTAGCTAAAGCAATATTTAAATTGAGTTAAATGCCATTTATAAGATAAAATCGATCATCGTTTCCAAAATATACAAGCTTTTCAAAAATGAATATACTGTCATTTTTATCAAAATAGATGTTTGAACTGAAAAAAATCTATGCTTATACTTTTTTACTCTTTTGAGCGTAAAATACCTTAATTTAGCGGGAACTTTCAGGGATGGCCTGCAAGGTCAACGGTTTACAGATTTTATACAATATGATTATTGTGAAACAGTACAAGTGTATTAATTGATATTGTATTGAGATCAATTTCCAATCTTAGTCCGAGGGTAAAAAATTAAAAAAGGTATATTCATGTCCGTATCCCGGAAAAGGTAGGCAGAGGTACAACGTGTGCATCCACGATTAGCCGAAGATACGTCTTAGTCATAAATTAACAAAAAAAATAATTTCCTAAAAATATTACTAGGTAGTATAACTTTGCAAGCCCTTACAAAGCTCTGCTTTTTGCTAGTAATATATTATGTTGACGATATATTGCGACGTAAATGAATTAAAATAGTAGGTAATAATTGTGAAATAAAGTAATATAAATATTTCAAGGCTTTTTGTGAATTTTAGCATTATAAAAAGTGTCCGGGATACAATATACATTTCAGAAGAAATTAATAATATATTATAATACAATAAGTATCTATCAACATGCGTTGCTTTAAGGCCGACTTTGTATGGACCCTCATCATTCTCTTTTATTCATCACCTTGTCAATAAACAATTTGACATTACAATATCTGTATGATATACATGTTTAATTAATGCTGTACTTTATATTATTAATTATATTTTATTTAAATTTAATAATATATATAAAATATATTATTTCTTGTCTTTCTTATTTTCATTATTGTAATTAAATTAATTGTGTCGACGACTCTGATGTCCGGTAAAATTTTCAAGAGTTTATGTGGTAATATTTAATGTTATTTCTAATGTATTGTATCGTATTGAAATTGTATCAATAGGTAACGACTACGTTGATCCGCGTTGTCATACATGTTGCGCGGTTTTAATGCCATATGCGAAAGTTTATCTTTTCACTAACCCAAAGCTTTTTCGTCGTGTTGATTCGTGTTCTTTTTTTAAGAATAAATCAGTTGTCTTACTGCTAGCCATCTCGTAAAAGACAAGAAAATGCCAAGACATGCTAACACAGGCCACACAAATACTAATACACACAGACGTGGTATTGGGCAGAAACGTGTAGCCGCTTAAATGAGTAAATGCTTGTGTGTGTCAAATGCTTGTAGATAGACATATCGTGAAAAATAGAAAAATACCGAGTTGTGCTATTTCATCGGGACAAATAAGAAGTCAAGGCTTAAAAAATACCCTTGATTTTATTTCACCGGTATTATAAATTTGTATTTCTGGGTGTAAATCTGTGTTCTCCCATGTTAGTCCGGGTTTCCTCTGAAGAATAGACCATCCAGGCAGGTTGTAAAGGCGACCGATTGGCTATACGTGTCACTGTTAATGTGGCTACAAGGCGGTAGAGTTCTCGTTTCGCCCGGGTTTGGTATAACCGCCTCATTAAGTCCTGACGCAATAGCGTTAATGCTTAACAGTGTCGTATTCCCCCGTGTTGGTCCCGGGCTCCTTTGAAGAATAGGCCAACTGCTGTTCTGCCAGGCAGGTCGTAAAAGGCGACCGATTGACTATGCGAGTTACTACCATCGTGGCTACTAGGTGGTAGAGTTCTGCATTGTCTCACCCGGGTCTGGTACCACCACCTTACTTATTCCTGCCGCAACAGTGTCAGTGCTGGTCGCTGTCGTGTTCCGATTTTCTGGTTTTGAAATTTTGGTTTTGAATTAATTGTTGAAGTCCAGGGAAGGTTTAAAAGGTGAGAATATAAAGAAAAAAAGAGTAGTTAAAAAGCCAGAACAATGTTTGCCGCCGGGTCAGCTAGTAAATGATAAACATTTCTGGACAAATTACACGAATTGATCTAACCCCAAAGTAAGCAAATTATTTGCTTGTGATATGGATGCTAGTCAACGAAACTAATACATAGAAATACACATATAAATACTGTTAGATACATAAGAAACACCCAAACCCAGAAATACAAACATCTATGCTTATCATACAAATGTTTGTCCTTGCCGGGAATCGAGTCCGAGCCTCCTAGATTCGTAGTTAGGTTAGGTTCGCTAACCACTCGACCAAGAGGTGGATAGCAACGCACCATTGAAATATTATGTGTCTATAGGTGATGAATCATCACCTATAGACACACAATATTGATGATATCAGATTGTCACTGATGTTCATATCTTTTTATCAGGAGAAGCATCTGCTTGTTTGCTATGCAATGAAATATATATTTTTTACTAGCTGTTGCCTGCGACTTCGTCTGCGCGGAATTCGTTTACTCCGCATTGCTCCTCCCCCGTAGGTGATAGCGTGATAATATGTAGCATATATGTTGACCCGACCTGTTAGTAATATTCATGCAAAATTTGAAGTAAATCCATGCAGTACTTTTTGAGTTTACCGCGGACATATATACAGACAAACAGACAAAAATTCTAAAAACTATATTTTTGGATTCGATATCGATTATAGATCACGCCCCAAGTATTTTTAAAAAAAAATATTCAATGTACAGTTTTGACTTTCCTACGATTTTATTATATGTATAGATAGATATCATAAGATAGCAAACAAGCAGAAGGGTCTCCTGATGGAAAGAGTCAACCATCGCCTATAGACACCAAATATGTTAATGGTGCGTTGCTATCTTGTGGCGATGCCACATGCATAAGTTTACCGGCTACCTTACCCTCCAAACCGGAACACGACAGTGACAAGCACTGACGCTATTGCGGCAGGCATAGGTAAGGCAGTGGTACCAGACCCGGGCGAGACAATGCAGAACTCTACCACCTAGTAGTCACGATGGTGGTGACTCGCATAGCCAATCGGTCGCCTTTTACGCCCTGCCTGGCAGAACGGCAGTTGGTCTATTCTTCAAAAGAGCCCAGAACCAACACGGAAAAAAAAAAATAATACTACAACACGACAGCTACAGTGATAAGCACAGATATTATTGCGACAGATTTCGGGACAGTCAACTGAATACATTTAATTACATTTATTTTCCAAAAGTAAATGTGGGTTAGCAATGTTCGAGTGACAGTAAATAGCGTTTTACCCTTATTAGATTAGATGTCCTGTTGGAGTTTTAAGATCCCTTGTCAACAAACAAATAAGGTAAGAAAGTATGTAACAATTCTAGAAATTTTTGTCGTCAGTTCTTTAATGAAATTTCCAACCGACGGCGACGCAAAAACGGAGGAGGCTCTCAATTTGACGCCTATATTTTTTTATGTTAGACCACGCAAAACTTTTTATAGAGTAATCCGATTTTGATATTTTTTTTATTGGAATGGGTATACCCCGAATGTGGTCTTATTTAATTTTTTAAATCCTAACTAGAATGGTTCCTAAACAGGGCATGATTGATTGTCCATACACTGATTTTAAGGTACCAATCATAACTTTTTACAAAGTAGTCCAAATTCGATATTTTTTTTTATTTGGTAAAATATATCCGGAGGGTTGTCCTATATAAGTTTTAAAAAAAAAACATCCAAAAAGGTTTGAAAACAGAGGATGGTTTATCATTGATCCTCTGTGTTCAAACCTTTTTGGATGTTTTTTTTCAACTAACACATTCATTTAATGCAGTGCTCTGTGATTTAATGTAAGGACCATGCATAACTTTTCGTCGGTTTAATTTTTAATATTGTTGTGTAACCAACAAGATAAAATTAAAAATTTCAAAAACTCCTGACACAATCTCAGACCGGCATTCTGCCACATATACATCATTTTATTGTTAACTAACTTCTAACTATTACTAAATAATACTTTGACTATTCCTATGGCTCACTTATTGGACTATAATGTAATTTGTTCGTAATTTTGTGATTTTAAACAAACTATCAGTTCTGTTTAGGGAGTAAAAACTAAGAATTTTATTTAA
Organism: Apodemia mormo; assembly: GCA_036924255.1. NCBI lineage: Eukaryota > Metazoa > Arthropoda > Insecta > Lepidoptera > Riodinidae > Apodemia > Apodemia mormo. The sequence goes on along the minus strand of JAUPFN010000012.1, from coordinate 5,827,568 downwards.
TTTATTATACACATAAGTTATAAATAGTTAAGAACCATCTCGCAAAACAGGCCTTTCAATTAAAAAACCGCAACCAAATCGGACCATCCGCCAGGGCGCTACGATGCCACGGATCATTGATATAATAAAAAACCCTAGATGCACAGTCCCGAACAAAATTGACTCTTCTTAATTGAATGAATTCTTAATATAATAATAAAATAAATAAAATTGACAGTGACGCGGCCGACGCGGCCGACGTGATCGCGGGCAATGAATGTCAGGAAGTCGAACAATTTTCCAAGGCGCTAGTGATCTGTCGAAACCGCATGTGCGGCTTTTAATCTGGGGCCAGGTTATATCTTGCCGTGTCAAACGCTTTAGTGGAGCTGTTATTGGAATAGTTTTAACCAGGTTTACTAGGCAAAGGTCAAAGTAGATTGGACGTAAGACTCGGCTAATGAATATAATATAATACGGTTACACCTACGCTTTAAAGCTAGTATCAATCGACCTTATGAAGTATACCTAGTTGGATGCAGACGCAGTATCTTTCATTGCAACAATACTCCGAAACCCTGAATCAGGCTTTCACCAAATTTAATTTATTTATTTACCAGGAATGTGGTATATAATTCTTAATCGTTCGATACACATTTCACCAAATCTGACATGCAAATCTTATCTATAATACGCGATATGAAAATGCGAACTTGTTAAACAGAAATAAAACTGTTTTTATATATTTAGCGTTGGAATGCATGCTATTTTATAATTTTGATTGCTTATCGAAGTTAATGCTAAGTCAGAAGTACTTGTCAAAGGTGTGGCCGCGTTCCAATCCGGCTTGTTGTCGGCCGACATGTCGACTCGTCAAAAGTGCCTGTAAAGGTGTATTTGAAAATAAACATTTTTTGATTTGTTTCTCAAAATACCAATACAGCAATATCTACTTATATCTGTATTATTTGATCTAATCATATGTATTCCACATTGGATTGAATTTCATCTTGCAAAAAATTATGAAATTGATATCTATACATATAATAAAATCGTAGGAAAGTCAAAACTGTACATTGAATATTTTTTTAAAAGAATATTTGAGGCATGATCTACAATTGATATCGAAGCCAAAAATATAGTTTTTAGAATTTTTGTCTGTTTGTCTGTTTGTCTGTTTATCTGTTTGTCAGTTTGTCTGTATGTATGTCCGGGGTAAACTCAAAAAGTACGGCATGGATTTACTTCAAATTTTGCATGAATATTACTAACAGGTCGGGTCAACATATAGGCTATATATTATCACGCTATTACCTACGGGGGAGGAGCAGTGCGGAGTAAACGAAGACCGCGCGGACGAAGTCGCTGGCAACAGCTAGTGTAGTAATAAAGTAAATCTATACATATAATAAAATCGTAGGAAAATCAAAACTGTACATTGAATATTTTTTAAAAAGAATACTTGGGGCGTGATCTACAATCGATATCGAAGCCAGAAATATAGTTTTTAGAATTTTTGTCTGTTTGTCTGTATGTATGTCCGGGGGTAAACTCAAAAAGTACTGCATGGATTTACTTCAAATTTTGCATGAATATTACTGACAGGTCGGGTCAACATATAGGTTACATATTGTCACGCTATCACCTACAGGGGAGGAGCAGTGCGGAGTAAACGAAGTCTGCGTGGACGAAGTCGGAGGCAACAGCTTGTATTATATAATTAATTAACTAGCCGTTCCACGCGGTATAATCCGCGTAGGTTCCGATCTTATTGGAGAATTGGAATAAAATATATAATTCAATCTTTACTGTTTTACACTGATAACTGACGACTGTTTATTATATTGTAAAAGTCTTTGAGTATGATGTGTAGTATACCTATGGTAAAAGTCTTTGATATTGAAACGTAGTATGCGTCTACAAGATGTCATATATGTGTCAAACAGAGCATGAACACTACAATATCAGAAATAGGTCAGCGTCGTAAAGATCTCAAAGTGCCAAATAATGTTACATATCCTGTAAAAAGCTCAAAGAGAATTGACGTGGCTCGTGACTAAATCTACTCACTTCTTTAAATTGAACGCAGAGTAGAAATATTACAGAGACTATGCAATCTATTGTATTAATTAAAGTAATAATTGGAGGAATAGATGAGCTATCGAAGTTTGAATTTGTCAGAGGAGAGTTTTATTGGATGCACTGGAGTTATAATTAGGGAGTCCAATAGGTTTTGAGATTAACTCCGGCGCGGCAGATGAAGGAGGAATATTTTTCACTTCATTTCATAAACGCCAAGCCTTAACATTTATAAAATGAAGTGAAAAATATTTATTTGTAAGAATATGGGTGTTACAAGTTAATAAAAATTATTTAAATGTTACCAACATATTCTAAAATGAGATGGTGTGCAAATATTAAAAAAAATAAAATTATCATTAAATTTTATTCCGTGAAATTTAAACATTGGTACATTGATTATTTACATATATTTTTAAATTGAATTATTAAATAGATATTTTACTGAATTATTTTTTTAGCATTTTGATTTACATGCACTTTTGATGAGTTGATTTCTTTAGAATTACTATCGGATCGGAATGCACTCACTGAGAAGATCCGATGGAAGAAACTTAGCGGGCTTGTCTTCTTATTTCACATCACAAAAGCTATTTTTTACAATTGACAAATTATTCTTTTTTGTTCAGTAAAAATGTTTACAGGTATATGTAGGACAATGTAAGGCCGCCGATCAGATTAGTTACTAATTAGTGAAAAAAATTATCGTAACAAATATCGTAACAAGTAAAAATTAGCATAAAAATTATGTAGTTTTGCAATAGCGTCCGGTAATATTATTATTTTATCAAAGCTTAAAAAGGAAAGAAAATGAGAGTTTAAACATTTTCTCTTTAAATATAACGTTAAATTTAGATTTTACAGTAAATCCAGTAATATATGGATGAACTCTTCTTTTATTAATATTGTGGCAGAAATAGGTGATCTAGAAAAGTAGTAGACATTTAAAAATGATGAAGTGCTGATTTGCATTCTGAAGAATAGGAATGAATAAATTTGTTAGTAATAGGTACTTTAAATTTTTAGCTTCGATTCGGGAACTAGGATGGCGCAGACGTCTCTTCTTGCTCTACTGTGGGTATGTAGCAATACCTGGTACTATAATATTTAATAATAATACCTAACAACTGAAATAATTACAAACGTTTGAATAATCAACACCTTGGTGTTGGCTTGGTAAGGGTCCAGCTAAAAAACGCGAATGCGCTGTTAAAACGCTGAGAATCAGAAAACTGCTTAAGTTAATTTCGAAAAAAAAGTGTGAGAACTTCGTTGAGCAAAATAAATATGTATTTTGCAAAAAGTCAATCTATTTCAGGTTTTCATTTTTTGCGATTCCCCGTCTTTTTTAATATCCCCATGGATTTTACCATTTTTCAGCCTATACTAATTTAAAAACCTTGGATTCTCTGTTCACGAGCTAGTCTATACATGTCCCAATTTAATCCACGGTAATGCAGGTGCAAATAGCTCGCAATGCTCATGTTTGAGAGGATTTATACGTCACTACAAGAACGCCACCTCAACATAGTCTTTTAAGGAATGTAATGTTTTAATGTTAAGGAAAATTCACACGCGGGAAAGAAACTATTTTTAGTGATAATATTAGGGCGACTAATTAAAAAGTGATCGCCATATGATCGAAATTCGATCACAATTATTCTATGACTCTGTTTGACCATAGACTTTTGTTAAGTCTAAATTGTCTTCTAAATTTGCCAACTAATTGTAACCTTAAACAAGATAATTTATATGTGTGTATATTATTATATAATATACACATAAATGGTCGGTCATAAAAAGCTTGTATGAAAAATTGTATCGAGGACGTATTAATCCACTCCCGGACAACGCTGCGCGGGTCAGCTAGTCCAATAAAAAACAAATCCGAAATAACAACAAACAAATACCCCAAATTTCAACTCAATTTCATAAAAATTTAAAAACGGGAACGGACAATATTAGCATAAAAACTCGGATATTCTCTTTAACGGTTGAAATTTTCGTTGTTTACGCTAAATAGAGGGCTCTTGAATTAATTTTGATGGATTGGCTTTGGGGTGTAGCGGGCGCCGCGTAAATAGTAAACACGAGATGGGAGGTATCTGTGAATTGTGTAAAATGATGTATTATTTGTATTGGATGTTATTCTAGAAGGTCGCGGCTTGGATTTCTTAACATATTTTTTATATCATACTAGCGACCTGCCCGCGGTTTCACACGCATAGCTTTTGTTCCCGTGGGAATATCGGAAAGGTTTATGTACTAAAACATTCCTGAAGAATCAATCTATCTATTAAAAAAACCGCATCAAAATCCGTTGCGTACTTTTAAAGACTTAAGCATACATAGAGACAGACAGAAAGCGTCTTTGTTTTATACTATGTAGTGAAGATAGCGAACAAGCAGATGGATCTCCGTATCATATAAGTAGGGATAAGGTATACAAAACTAAACTAATTTGTTCTTTATTTGGTTTGTGTTGCTTTTTAGATTTTATATTAGAAAATAGTCTTACCTACTACCAACATTACGCTCCTAACTAAAACACGATACTGACAATTACTATGCTACCCAACTGAGAATAGGACTGTCAGGACCCCGCTTGTTCCGCATGTCCAAAAACTTCATTTTTGATGAGTATGGTGAGCAAAAAATACTAACAAACAAATTCATCAAAAAAATAATTTGCGTTTTAATTAGGTAGTATATTTTTTATTCAGGTTCCCATTCGTCCATGCTAGTATGTGGTAAAAAGCAAGTCGTTGCTAAATTTTACTCCCTAGTATTCATAAGAGTAGTGCCAAGTTTGGTCAATCGTTTACCTTTTACGAACTGCCTAGCAATAAAGCAGATGTTGCATTTTTCAAGAAGTCTGGTCTATATACATACACATATTCACGTCAAATCCCTTTAGGGGTACGCAGAGAGAATTGAGTGCCATATGTCACGATCCATACAGACTTCCTTCTACATATTCATTACTCTCTTCATGTAAACACACCAGTTGATCATGTCATCGGCCGATCAGTTTGATCATGGTACGTAAGTCTTGGTCTCCCCCGGTACCTACATCCATACACATTTGCATTGTATATCTGTGTTGTTATTGTATATCAGTTTCTTTTGCGGGACAAATTACATTTACTGATCTAACCCCAAAGTAAGCTAATTATTTGCTTGTGTTATGGGTGTTAGTCAACGATACTAATACCTTAGAGTAATAATGTTATTATTCTATGACTAATACATAGAAATAAAACACCCAAACTTGGAAATACAAACATTTATGCTCATCACACAAATGCTTGTCCCCGTCGGGGATGGAACCATCGTTCATCTGCCATTTTTTCAAATTGTCCAAACCAACGGAACATGCCCTTTCTCATGCCCAAGTCTGGACTAGCACGAGGAAAACGATTATACAAGACGATAAAACGTATATACAAGACGATAAGCTAAACACGACTTACAGTCAACTGTCAGCTGTAACAAATAAGAATAGTCTGGATTAAGTGGAATTCTTTAGATCGGACATGTGTCGTCTACAGCCGAGTCGCTTTTGTAGATTACAGGATCGCGCACTGGAGCGAGAATGACAATATATCTTGTGAATTTATAGCTCTGCTTACCGTTATTGAGGTAATTAAGACTCGTATTACTGAGCATTGCTCTTTAACACTCCAGTATTACGCGTAATAACGTATTTAAAATACATAAAATTAATATTTTTGCAAATAAATATGTTTGCAATATACTTATTTGTAGACGTTATATAATTAAGTTATTATAAATTGTAGTGTTTCGTTTAATACCGGGATATTATGTGCATTATTTGGAATATATGAAAAAGTATCTTCACGCTTATATTTCCAAAGAGGTATGCAAAAGTATAATCAGTGCACCCACGATTAGCCGAAGATACAGTGTGATAGGAGGCAAGTCTATCTCCAACAGGGTACTTATCTGATCTCAGGCAACGTTGTTTTTAACAGAAAACTGGAAAAGCATATTTGAATTGCCCGACCCGAGAATCGAACCCGAGGCCTCATGTGATAGACACTCTACTACTAGACCACAGATACCCCAGAGATATATAAAATTGATAATATTTGTAAAAAATATACAACCTGTCAAAGAATTATGTAAGAGCGAAAAGAAGATTGATGAGATAGGTCTAAAGATAACGTTATAGAAATTGACAAATTAGTGCAATGCATGACAAAGCTCATATTAGAATTCAATGGACATTTTTTAATAGCAAATAAATTTTAAAAAGTATGTACTTAGAAGTTATGAAGCTACTTCTTGGTCCTGAATCAAGCAAAGATTTTTATTAAATATTTATTTTTGACAAACCAAACCAGTTTGAAATATGTCAGATAGGTAAAACGCAAAATGTTAAATAAACTATGGTATAAAATGCAGCAAAGAGAAAAGTACTTATTACCATAAAATAATAGCGTTATTACTCTAAGCTTATTACTATAGTCGAAACTTTCAACGCAGAAGGCTGTATAAACTTGCTGCTCTTAGTATTTAATCCTAAAGAAAAAAAAAACAATCGTCGCCTATTTAAACTGTGAACGAGTGACAATAAATATTAGGTAGGTAGGTACCTATTCTGTTTTGTTATTGTAAACAAATGTTTTTAAGCTATTGCATAGCTTCTATCGCGGGCCTTGAGCGTGGAGACCGAATCCAGAAATTCCGTAACGAAAAAACCTAACACCCCCCACCCCGACCGGCACAGCGGTGATAATTTTTAGTTTTTCCATCTATCGATAAATACCAGAACTTTTAATGACTTTTTGAAATATCACGCTTGTCTCTTTAGTTCAGCAACCCACCTTTAGGTGGCATTGCTTGTATTGGAAAACTACCGTAATCAGCTGTTTGTGAGAAATTATATAGGTGTACAGGTATTTATCATCTACGTACAACAGTGAATATCTGTACTCGTATAATTTGTGTACAAAGTGTTTTAAATATGAATAAACAAAGAAAAAAAATACTGCATAAATAAAATAAATATATAATTGTAATTGCATAAGTTGATAAAAAATGCTATGCAATAGCTTTACCGCGGCAGTCTCCGAGTGCCACACGTCTTTTTTATCTTATAACTTTTAAGTGGTCAAAATAATATAATCTACATGATGAGAGATAAAAAGAATTACATCTATGTTGACGTTATATGGTGACGTAAATGGCTTAAAATAGTATGTAATAATTGTGAATTCAAGTAACATTAATTCTTAACGGTTTTTTGTAAATTTTAGTATAACAAGAAGGAGTATAAGTGTTCTGTGATAAGAAGTGTCCGTGATACAATTTACACTTCAGAAGAAATTAATAATGTATTACAATAATATAAGCGTCTATCAACATGCGTTGCGTTTTAGGCAAACTTTATATAGATCCTCATCAATCTCTTTGTTGGTTGAGAAATAGCTACTGAATTTATTGAAACTATTTTTAACATATTACGTTAAGTATATATTTTTTAAATATGTAAATAAAAAGAAAAAAACACCTGACATAATAATTATATTAGAAAGCATTAAGAAAAAATTAACTTAAGTCAAGTAAAAAATATTTAAATCTTTAAATTTACAACCATTCAATCAAAGATATATCTAAGGGGGCGTCCATAAATTACGTGAGGTGTTTTTTTTTTTAATTTTCTGTCCCTCCCTCCCCCCTTGGTGAGATATCGTGAGATTTTATTCAACCCCCTCCCCCATCCCCGAATCTCACGTGAGATTTTTCAAAATTTGGGTTTCTTAAATATGTAAACGCGTTGGATTTTTATTATAAAAAGAAAAAAAATTGCTTTGTGATTTTAATCACTAGTTAAGAGTAGTAATAATCAATATTGCTGAGTTATGTAACAATTTAACAATATAATACTTAAATCGTATACACATGATACTAACACAAGCAAATAATTTGCTTACTTTGGGGTTAGATCATTAAGTGTAATTTGTCCCGTGAATATTTATTATTTAATATTATTATTACGCTTAAGATTAAATCTTAAGCATGTACAATATGGATAATGGACCAAAATAGTATATTTTTTCTGTTTCAATCAGAAAAAAAATTGCGTGATATTTGCCGAAACGTAAGATTAGATGAGATTTGACTCGACCCCCTCTCCCCCTTAAACATCTCACGTAATTTGTGGACGCCCCCTAAGGATTATATAATAAAAGTATATTTACTTTCGCCCACACTTAGGATAAATGAATTCATAAAAAAACTATATTTAAAATCATGAAAAAAATATTTTCAGTGCCGAATTTATAATTTTATTAAAAAATACTAATTGACGTGTTACATATCTAGTATGCGCTCTTTTTGTGATACACATATGGTTATAAATACATGGTTATAAACATATTAAGGTTATAAATTGTAATATTATGCGTAATACTGCGTAATACTGCGGTACATGCAGAGTTTGGAATATATAAAATTTATTAGGTATATTTGCAAATTGACGCATACGCAGTATATTTACCTGCAAATATCCATACTAATATTATAAATGGGAAAGTGTATGTGTGTGTTTGTTTGTCTTTCACGGCAAAACGGAGAGACGAATTGACGTTATTTTTTAAGTGGAAATAGTTGAAGGGATGGAGAGTGATATAGGTTACTTTTGGTCTTTTTCTAACCCCCCCACAGACACGTTTCCTTCCCAATGGCGTGTCTATTAGCATTGTGGTCTGTGAAGTGATCCATCTGAGACTATTAATGCAAATAATACGTAGAAATGTGTAAATATGCATTTTTAAAGTACATTAAACATGATATGATAATTTTTAAATATTTTCACACCATATCTTTAATATATACAATAACTTGTAAAGTTGTAAATCATATATTTTTTGCAAATATATATTTTTACGGTTTAAGATAATTTTTTTCTTAAAAGAATAAAATGTAATACTTATTTTACGACAACGTTTAATTTAAGCATGAAATGAATATAATTTTTATCCGAATTTGATAAAAAATGAAATTCATAAATTGATAAAAAAATCACAGTGCGAAATAATAAAAAGCGTCGCCACCTGCTATAGCTGCTTTTTGTAAACGGCAGTAGTACATCACTCGTCAATATTATATTTTTAGTAGAGATGGGTTAATACCGATATTTCTCAAGATTAGGTGATACTAATATATTCACTTTGAAATATTATAATGTCTTAACTAATATGTCAGTATTAACTAATATTTCACTGTAATTTGGACCTTAAAGTAACAGTAATAAGATCTGATACTGATACGGCAGGAAAATATCTTAACTAATATTTCACTGTAATTTGGACCTTAAAGTAACAGAATAAGATCTTATACTGATATGGCAGGAAAAAATCTTAACTAATATATCTAACTAATATTTCACTGTAATTTGGACCTTAAAACAACATTACTAAGATCTGATACTGCAGAAAATACGCCCGTCTCATTCGTACGTACGACGCGGCGTATCGTGAAAATATTTTAATACTTTCACGAATCTGACGGGCGCCAATCTAGTGAATCCGAACTATTCCGAATACCGAATGATATTATCCTATTCATTTTGGATATCCGTTACAGATATTAGGCGAATATGAAATATTAGCATATTACAGTTCGCCGGATTACTAATCCACGAATCCTTTCAATATTACTAATATCTTAGCGAATACTAATATATCAGTCACACCATTAATTTTTAGTGAGTAGGTAACTTTACCATAGATTAATGTGTAAAATTTAACTTTAATTATTACGTAGTAAATTTATTAAAAATATGAAATTTACTAAAGAAATAACATTAATATTGAATAAGATTAGAAATATTATGTTTTTTAAATAGGGATCAAATTTATGTATATTTTTGTATGTCACTTTTGACGAAATGTGAATGGAAACAATGTTTAAAAATGTAACATCTTATGTACCCACATTCTTGCAAATAAATTAATTTATTATTATATATAATTTTTCACTTATAGAGAAATAATACTGACTTATATACTTACTAATATTTTTTACATAAACTTAACATTAACGCTAGTACAAAAATAAATGATTTAAAAGCAGTGATATATGTAAAAAAATTTTGAAGCATCTATTTTTGTAGTTACTAAAAGTTTTTACTAAAATATCATTGTTTAACAGGTTATAAAAGAATAAATAATATCAAAATAGTAAACACAAAATATAAAATAATTTCTACAAGTATTTGTATTCGAGTTTCGATTTTTAAATCAGCAAACTCGTTAATATTTAAAAGTTGATTTAAAATAAAATTTCGTTATTAGCGATCAAAAGCTTATAATTTATTAACGCGAGCGAGATTACAAAGTTAATTCCCTTGTTTACGACTTGTGACATCCGGTCAGTAGATACTAATTAACACATGTTCAGGATTACAGTAACGACACTCGTATTACAAATTATTAATTTAATGAAACAATATATTATTAATGTTTAAAGTTATATACTTATATAATATATAAGTTTATCATGTTATCTTTTTTTTTATTCTTTTTTTTTATTAGGGACTTGTGTCGCTATGGCGATTATGTCAGTCCCATCGGATTAAGCAAATCTTAGGTTAAAGAGATAGTGGGAGGCAGCGCTGTTCTAGGCTTCTTTTAACGAACTTATACACATCACATGTTATCTTTAGTCTAGAAATATTTACAGAGACCACAAATTAAACAATAAACCTGTAATGGTTTGTTACGGTATGTTAATTTATTTATATCATGGCAGTTCCCTTACGGGATATGTATAGTGACGCACGTTATGTCATTCTATCAAGGGAATCATCTGGACTGGAATGAGCGTCTGCTCGTTTGCTATATAAAAAACGAGTATATTTTACATGAGTTTGTTTATGTAACAGGTAATTTGCGATGGTAGGTAACATTTTTCATTCGTCGTATAGGTGCCGTCGTTGATCGATTCCGACCATGAAGCTGTAGCGTGAAGTTTACACTTTAGACCAACTTTTGACGAGTAATCAAAATTTTCCAATTCCTCATTTTTCATATTACAAGGTACTTTTATTTAATTAAATGGTACCATTAGATAGTTTAATCTTTTAAATATTGCCTCAATGAAACAGATTTTTTAATCATCAATTGTATTTCTTATAATAAATGTTCTCTGAAAATAAGTATCGACAATTACACAAGAAAGATATTTTTCCTTTAAAGTATTGCTACTGCTAGAATCAACAAACTTAATTAGAAAATATACTAAATTACCAGAAACATCCAAAAATGGTGCCTGAATGGATTACTTTTTTCCTAAAAGATATCGATCTTTTAGGAAAAAAGTAATCCATTCAGGTGTATCTAAACCATCCAACTGTATCTAATTAATTAAACAAATATGCCTATTTCAACGAAAATTAAAGAAACATTAACTGGGTTTTTTGTTATCAAATAATGACATTCTCCTATAGAAATTGGCATAAAATAAAACTATATTCTATTCTTATGCAAAAATAAGTCACTTAAATAATATTCATTTATTTTTTATTTCAAAAATAAATAAAAGAATATAGTATAAAATTCGCTACATCCGTGTGCTAAAATTAAAACCGCGTAGTAATAATTAAAATATTAAACGTATCAATACTGTTTTCATTTTACCAGCACTAAGTGCACTATATGGACGACGACGTCCAGCTCTCGCATCGATTAGAAAATACCTAAATTTCAGTTGGGTGATTTTCTGAAATGGCTCTTAATTGAAACAAAATTTTAAGTACTGCTGTCATCTTCTAAGGTCTTACTCTCTCTTTCTAACACAGCTGTAAAAAAAGAGATGGCGAGGCCTCATAGAATCAATGTAACGTAGGTATTTGTTTCAAGGTATTAATATGAGTGCTAACTCCACCTTCACCTATTTTCTTACATGTCTAAACAATAAATAAATAAACAATAAATCACAATAATAGATATATTGAGGTATATACTCAAAGATCACATCCTAATTCAACATGGATATATTATACAACAGATTATATAATCGTTACTGTCATACAACTCTATGTCATTAAATACAAACACTTTTTCAAATCCCTGACATTATTTTATTTCAGCTTTCAATACTAATTAAATATTACAACGTTAGTATTATTTTTATTAGTGATGCCACAAATATTTGGGTTCTATTCGGAATTCGGCCGGATATTCGTTATGCGGAAAAATCACTATTCGGGCATTTTTTTAAATCATAAGATAGCAAACGAGCCGATTGGTCTCCGATGGAAATAGTCAGCCATCGCCTATAGAGCGGCGAGGTCTAATTCCACATGCATAAGTCTACCGGATTCCTTACTCTCCAAAATGGAAGACGACAATGACAAGCATTTACGCTATTGCGGCAGGAATATGTAAGGCGGTGCTACCAGATCTAGGCGATACAATGCAGGACTCTACCACCTGTAGCCACGATGGTAGTGACTTGCATAGCTAACCGATCACCTTATATGACCTGCCTGGCAGAACGGCAGTTGGCCTATTCTTCAAAGGAGCCCGGGCCAACACGGGGCATATCTAGTTATTATCTATAGTCAATACTTGTCATAAAAATAATATTATGTGTATAAACAAAAGTAAAAAGACTTGTGTTAAAAGATATATATTCTGAAATGGCAAACATGTACCTGGTTATTCTTTGACCAAACGCCAATAGACCATAGATATCTGCTATAGTCATAACTAAATTTTCGCCCCATTAATTTGGCAAAACAGATTTGAACACATCAATGTATGTACAAAATCTTCTTCTAGCCCTATTTTCTACAAGTAAACTATGTTGAATTTAAATTTAAATATGATTGACATCTGTAAGGTTAAGGTATATTGTATATACTACAGACCATACAAATACTAATGGACACGGTGTTGTTCGCAAAATGCGTAGCCGCTCATATGAGTAAATGTATGTAAATGTTAAACGCTTGTAGATATATTATATCATAAAAAAATAGAACTATGCCACGTTATGCTGTTTTTTCGTGTCGAATAAAAAGATAAGGCTTAAGGAATATCTCTGAAGTGATTTTATTTGATCGGTAAGTAATAAGTATTGTTACGAGCTTAGAGTTCGTAGTGTGCAATAAAATACCACTTACATTAAAACCGTGTATTTACAACACAAATGTACAATACACCACAATGCAATACGTAAATACACTAAGTAATGCTAATAACACCGTCACTATATTCTATATGCGATACTTTAGGCGATCAGAGTGCTAAGTGTGAGTTTTTCTTTTCGCATTCGATCGTGAGCGCGTTTCGAGTTTACTAGGAATTTGTATGTGATTTGTTCAGCGCCACCTAGTGGTTAACTGGTTTCTCACGTTTACCACTAGGTGGCGCTGTACAAATTACATACAAATTCCTCGTAAACTCCAAACGCGCTCACGATCGAATGCGAAAAGAAAAACTCACACTTAGCACTCAGTATTAAGCGATATACGCTTAAGACTGATCGCCTGAAGTATCGCTTCTGAATCGCTGTATAAAACTGACTTGCTATTTGTCAATACAGCCTTATTTATACACAAGGTAAAGTTTGACTATATTCCCGAAAGTTCCGAAAATAACGCATAATCAACCTAAATGTAAACAATTCATAGTTCATGCTATTTTCATTCTCGTGTTCTATGAGAGAAGTTCAATTATGGCATATCTATTATCCAGTTTAATTCTTGGTATATACCGTATGTAAGGTATATGTAAGGTATCCGGAACTCTACGTAACTTAGTAGAGTTCCGCAACATTTTGCACGATATTAGTGTCACGTTTTTTCAATTGCTAGCCTTTAACGAACTGCCTTGGGGAATGGCAGATGGCCTATTCTTATTAAAAGAATAAATAATGTTGTTTTATTTTATTTTTTTAAGTCTGTAAAGTTAAATTTCAGAATATAGCGAGTCCACTGACGAAAGCAATTTCCGCGAGATTGAAATTCATAAAACCAGTCCAACTTTGGCATCAGTTCCCGAGTAGCGGCGGCAGTGCACAGGCGATAAAAAGAAAACTCTCGAACTGAAAATATATACGAGCTTACGAGAAGGGAATATATAAAGCAAGCATTTCAAATGTTTGTCATAAATATTTTCCAAAGCAGAACAACTTTATCATCTATGTATACTAAAATTATAGAGATTTTTTTCTCTTTGTTATTTTAGTAAATACTTTTATTTGATTTTTTTTAGAAATATGTAAATGTATATTGTTTGCTGTAATAATTTATGTAAAAATGTGATACCAATAAATATTATCTTATCTTCAAACATTTGTATTTTTTATGTGTGAAACGAATTAGTTCAAAAACTATTGAACCGAAAGCTGCACTATCCAGTAGTAGTAGTAGACAAAAAATTCAATTTTATAACTTTTGTGATGTGATACAATTCTTGTACATTAGTAAAAAATATTTGTGTTTTATCACTCACTCCGTGTTTGGGAAAACTTGAAAAACTTAAAAAACGACAAAGAAAAATTTCTATACGTAGCGTTAGTTGTTTTTAATGTTTTTCATTAGTAATAAGTACATAAAATAGAGAAAAAAGAGAAGCCCGTTGAGTTTCTTTCGCTGGATTTTCTCAGGCCAAACACTAAGTTCCGAACCGAAAACTCAAATTAATCATAGAAAAGGTTTCTATTTCATTTCCTGATGCTTAAGTTTGTGTAACAGTCGAACTTGATGCCTATTGGTACTCTCTCACAGTTAACCTTTTGGCACACAGAATGCAAGTGCCTCCGAAAAGAAAAGAGTTGTGAATTTGGAGAATTTGGCGACTATAGGGCAAATTTGTTAGTCTTATGATATATTCAGGCAGGATTCACCCTTAATGTCGCCCTGGGGCACTGTCAGAATACCGCCCTAGAGCACTGTTAAAATGCCGCCCCATTGTAAATATATTTAAGAAATACTTTTTGTAATGAAAATAGATATCTGGAAGCTCACCTAAGGCACTCACCGTTAGCAAGTATTTACCACCGTCTAATAACGACCAAGTTATTTATTTCTTAAAAAACACTCCTGTAAACGCAAAGACAAATTTTTTTTCTCCTCCGAATTTTGCCGCCCCTAGCCATTAACCCCGAGTGTTTCTAGTGTAAATCCATTGCACTCGATTCTCTCTTCCTATCTCGTCAGGAATCTGTCACAAGCATGTGTATATGTGTACATTAAAATCAAATATAGTTAAATAAAATAGTTTTCTCTCTTCTCTCTAATCTTCTCTTTATAAGTTTTTAGCTTATAAAGAGAAATTTTCTAATCTAATCAATAGATTAGAAAATTTCTCTTTATAAGCTAAAAACTATTTGACCTTAAATACAATAAATTGTCGAATGTGAGACTGAAGCCGTTTCATGATACTCGACCTATAAACCCCACTTCAGTGTACTTCACACTGAAATATCAGTCGATTTTACAGCGTAGATATCCGTGGTAGATATATACGATATATATACGGAGTGTCGGAAACGGTTTTGTACTTAATTGATATAGCGCCATGGGAATAATTACAGTAGACCGTACCCAAAAAAATAACCTAGGAAAATCGATAATTAACACACAGGATAATTTTTAAACTTCGTACTTTTTACACACGTTTTATATTATGTTTGTTAAACATTGTCAGAATTCAGAAATCAGAAGTAAAACTTTTTACAAGTTATTTTGACACGTCAACATATTGTTTAAAAACTACTACCGGATCGGAAACGCGGCCACAACTGAGAAGATCCGGTGGAAGAAACCCAGCGGTCTTGACTTTTTTTCATATCATCTATTTTTTTACAATATCACAATATTACAAGAAATATATATGAGATCGGTATGAGGAGCAATTAATCCTATTTCGTTTTTTTTATAATATAAGATAGCAAACAAGCAGATGGGTCTCTTGATGGAAAGAGTCAACCATCGCCTATAGACACCAAAGATGTTAATGGTGCGTTACTATCTTGTGGCGAGGTCTAATGCCACATGCAAAAGTTTACTGGCTACCTTACCCTCTAAACCGGAATACGACAGTGACAAGCACTGACGCTATTGCGGTAGGAATATGTAAGGCGGTGGTACCAGACCAGGTCGAGCCGACGCAGAACTCTACCACCTAGTAGTAACAATTCGTTGTAATTCTTTCAATAACAATCGAATACTACGTTAGTTTATCAATGAGGTTTCAATTCTTTTGCTTACAATCTGGTACTACTTTGACATAAATAATGGTATCGTAAAATATAAGAAATTGTACGTGATGATAACAGACTTACGGGCGGTTTTCGAAACGGAAATTAATTGCAAAATTGGTGTTGGAAGTTTTGTATGAACTACAATATATTAGTTTGTTTGAAATTAAATTTGTTTTAATTATAAATAAAAATAGTGATATATTTATTAAATAAAATAAATAGTTTTATATGTACTTGTGAAAGTCGTGTAAAAAATTAAAGTGATAGTGTCAACGATAATTAGTACATAAACCTAGACAATTCCTTCTTAATAAGATTTTCCATTCTCGATCTTGAAATTGGATATGTGCCTAATTTGTCAATAGTTTGACTGTCTGTCTCATCATGGGACACAATACCATTGATCAGATATATATATATATATATATATATATATATATATATATATATATATATATATATATATATATATAGTATTTTTTATATACTATATAGTATTTTTATATGGCTATACTAAAGGCCAAAAGTTTTGGCCATCAGTATCTTTGCTGGTCACCTGAAAATTAGAATTAATGTACAAAAGAGACTGTATTTTTTTTATATCATAAGATAGCAAACAAACTGATGGGTCTCCTGATGGAAAGAGTCAACCATCGCCTATAAACATTAAAGATGTTAATGGTGCGTTGCTATCTTGTGGCGAGGTCTAATGCCACATGCATAAGTTTATCGGCTACCTTACCCTCCAAACCGGAACACGACTATGACTAGCACTGACGTTATTGCGACAGGAATAGGTAAGACGGTGGTACCAGACCTGGGCGAGCCGAGATAATTAGTACATAAACCTAGACAATTCCTTCTTAATAAGATTTTCCATTCTCGATCTTGAAATTGGATATGTGCCTAATTTGTCAATAGTTTGACTGTCTGTCTCATCATGGGACACAATACCATTGATCAGTCTCTGTCTAAACAATTTGAGTGTCTAAATACTTCTAGTATTGGTTTTGTAAAGTGCGAAAGTGTGAAAAATGTAATAAAATATATATATATATATATATATATATATATATATATATATATATATATATATATATATATATAGTATTTTTATATACTATATAGTATTTTTATATGGCTATACTAAAGGCCAAAAGTTTTGGCCATCAGTAACTTTGCTGGTCACCTGAAAATTAGAATTAATGTACAAAAGAGACTGTATTTTTTTTATATCATAAGATAGCAAACAAACTGATGGGTCTCCTGATGGAAAGAGTCAACCATCGCCTATAAACATCAAAGATGTTAATGGTGCGTTGTTATCTTGTGGCGAGGTCTAATGCCACATGCATAAGTTTATCGGCTACCTTACCCTCCAAACCGGAACACGACAGTGACTAGCACTGACGTTATTGCGACAGGAATAGGTAAGACGGTGGTACCAGACCTGGGCGAGCCGATGCAGAACTCTACCACCTAGTGTATCAGTATCTTTGCTGCTCATTTCAAATTAGAATTAATGTACAAAAAATACTATAAATATTTTATTACATTTTCACATTTTTGCATTTAAATGAATTAGATTTACAATCATAATGTATACACAATAGGGTGTTTAATTTGAAATTGATTAACTATTTTCTTTTCTTCCCTGATACATAGAAATGTTGCTCTAGATGCCGAAAAACTTTTTTTCAAATTTGAGCTCTTAATTTTAATTCTAAGTAGTTCCTATTTGATTTTAAATTTTTACAAATATAAAAAACATGCATTTTTAATCACTTTTTTTAATTTCTGTAATTTGGCCAGGTTTTAACTATTATAGTTTTAAACATGCTCTCTTGTTATTTAACGCTTTTTTAAGTAATTTTAGTCAAATCTTTTTCCATATATTTTTGAAAATATCGAGAAAATGGCTTGTCTTACCAAAAAATTTTAAATATAAAAGTTGTAGAAAATTTGATTTTCTACAAAAATATTCTTTACGTTTATATCGGCAAAGTGCATTGTTTATGTCATATAAACAAGTTATTATGTTTGTGTTTTAGCACTTACCCCGTGCTTGGGAAAACTCGAAAACCTTTAAAAACAACAAAGATAAATTTCGACACATAGGTCATGAAAGTACTGATCAAAAATTATAAATGCGAATTTCATCTGTAACGATGAACTCATTTAACTAGTTTTACTTATGAATATCTAGCGATCAGTACAATCGACGTAATCGATCACACAGCAAAGAAGAATTTCGCTACTTCGAACCTGTCGACACTAGCTGAGTTGGTAGAGCGTCCTGGCTTAAAGGAACGTCGTAGGTTTGAGCCCTACGTGTCGAAATTTTTCTTTGTTGTTTTTAAAGTTTTTCAAGTGATCGTTCTATTGAAATTGATACGTCTTAAAGATTCCATGACTGTAAAATGATTTTTGTTTCAATCTAGTGAAATTAAAATTTAAAAAAAATTGTAACTTTCTTTTGTTTCAGTGATAAAACTTTTGTTTCTCAGATGTTATGCCTTTTTCCATGTCACTCCATTTTTTTTAAATTTTCGAATATGAAAGAGTCCACCATCGCCTATAGACACCAAAGATGTTAATGGTACGTTGCTATCTTGTGGCGAGGTCTAATGCCACAGGCGTAAGTTACTAGGACTAGGACTGACGCTATTGCGACAGGAATAGGTAAGGCGGTGGTACCAGACCCGGTCGAGCCGATGCAGAACTCTACCACCTAGTAGTCACGATGTTAGTGACGCGCATAGCCACTCTGTCGCTTTTTAAGACCTGCCTGGCAGAACGACAGTTGGCCTATTCTTCAAAGGAGCCCGGGACCAACACGGGGATTATTATTCTATTTATCTTTATTGAACCACGTACAAAAAGAACAGGGTACAAAAAGGCCAAGATATTGAAATAAAAAAATGAATAAAAATGATTTTTTTTTATATGAAAAAAAAAATCAATATAAAAAAGGGAGTACTTAGAATTAACATGAAGGGCTCAAATTTTGAGAGAATACTTTTTTCTGCATCTAGAACAATATTTCAGGGTGTCAGTGAAGAAAAAAAAGGTTGTGTCAAATGAAACACCCTAATATACCTAACTAAATAGACTTATTTTTATAAAAACTTTGAAATTTAATGGCTACAAATGGTACAGTGGCCGGTACCGGTACTTCTACCCTATATGGGTACCATCAAGGGTTGTTGCGAATATCAGCATCAGCATCAGCATCCGCGGATTATCAGCATTGTTTTTAATATCAGTATCAGCATCTGCATCAGCAACGATGGATGCTGATTAATGGTGTGACTGATATATTAGTATTCGCTAAGACATTAGTAATATTGAAAGGATTCGTGGATTAGTAATCCGGCGAACTGTAATATGCTAATATTTCATATTTGCCTAATATCTGTAACGGCTATCCAAAATGAATCGGATAATATAATTCGGTCTTCGGAATAGTTCGGATTCACTAGGTTAGCGCTCGTCGGATTCGTGAAAATATTAAAATATTTTTACGATACGCCGCGTCGTACGTACGAATGAGACAGACGTATTTCCTGCAGTATACTGTTGTTTTAAGGTCCAAATTACAGTGAAATATTAGTTAATACTGATATATTAGTTAAGATATTTTCATATCGTATCAGTATAAGATCTTATTACTGTTGCTTTAAGGTCCAAATTATAGTGAAATATTAGTTAAGATATTTTCCTGCCGTATTAGTATCAGATATTATTACTGTTACTTTAAGGTCCAAATTACAGTGAAATATTAGTTAATACTGACATATTAGATAAGACATTATAATATTTCAAAGTGAATATATTAGTATCACCTAATCTTGAGAAATATCGGTATTAACCTATCTCTAATGCTGATTTTAATGCTGATATTCAAGTCGTAACATGTTCATTGGAGGACCCGCCTAGCGAATTTTTTTTATAGTTTTAATATTACGTATTACTGATTATAATTATCATGTTCATAGTTATATTAAACGTCTACAAACTCAAATGTCATGTTATAAAAATGCTCATGATTATCTTCTTCATTATTCATACAAAATTTGAGGTAAATCCATGCAGTACTTTTTGAGTTTACTCCGGACAGACTAACAGACAAACAGACAAACGGGCAAACAGACAAACAAACAAACAGACAAACAGACAAACAGACAAACAGACAAACAGACAAACAGACAAACAGACAAACAGACAAACAGACAAACAGACAAACAGACAAACAGACAAACAGACAAACAGACAAACAGACAAACAGACAAACAGACAAACAGACAAACAGACAAACAGACAAACAGACAAACAGACAAACAGACAAACAGACAAACAGACAAACAGACAAACAGACAAACAGACAAACAGACAAACAGGACGGACGGACGGACGGACGGACGGACGGACGGACGGACGGACGGACGGACGGACGGACGGACGGACAGACAGACAGACAGACAGACAGACAGACAGACAGACAGACAGACAGACAGACAGACAGACAGACAGACAGACAGACAGACAGACAGACAGACAGACAGACAGACAGACAGACAGACAGACAGACAGACAGACAGACAAACAGACAGACAGACAGACAGACAGACAGACAGACAGACAGACAAACAGACAAACAGACAAACAGACAAAAATTCTGAAAACTATATTTTTGACTTCGATATCGATTGTAGATCACGCCTCAAGTATTCTTTTAAAAAAATATTTAATGTATGTACAGTTTTGACTTTCCTACGATTTTATTATATGTATATAGATCATTGACCTCTAAATATATGGACATGAAATAGCTACAGAAAAAACGTGTCATTTATAGACACAATATGGCTGCCGTGTTAACATTATTAAGGATGTCCAGAAAGTAACATTTATGTTTTATCGATAAACGTTGTTTCCTGATTTACGTATTTTCAACCAAAAAATATGTTATTGTATTAGAGGTGATCTTTGACGTGTAAGAACAAAATCTAAACATAATTTACTATTACCTATATTGATAACGATTAAAACGTTCCCAAAAATATTGAAACGCAAAGTAGGTCCGTACTAAAACGTTTATAGTAAATAAAATTTTATATTAATCAAGCTAGACAATAAAATAAATTAAAGTATTTTCACTAATAATTAGGCTTTAGATTTACTTCTGTTAGTCTCCAGTATTCTGTGCTTTAGTTGACTAATTCTGAGGTTCTAGGACACTTCCGACAATTTCATACGTCAGTATATATGACGTCTTTGTTGTGTGATTATATTCGTATTAGCACCTGCATCAGTACTACCTACCAATTTAAAATTCCAATAAAAACGATCCCTGGACTCACTCAAACAAATAGTAAATTGATAAAGAGAGATCGAGTTGACAAATCAAAATGTCAACGTAAATTCGTTATTTTGTGACATTCGATCACAAATAAACAGATTCAAGATTACGACTTTAAAAGTGGCTAATAAGATAAGAATAGAAATGAATATGTGGTCTTATTTTGCCCAATCACAGTCAACGTACGCATGCGTCGTGTTACGAAAACGTCTTAACTTATAGGGGATATTTCTAAGGGCCTAACATAATTTTACGAGTTGTCGTCGATAAAGCGGAGCAATAGTAGCAATAGAATTAAATCATAGCGTACAAAAATAAGGTTGATTATTTTAACGATATTTTCATGACGTTGCAATATTTTTTGTGTTTCTGTTTATATAATTATCATTCTTATGCGTTACCATACATTTTCTTGAGGTAGGCAACGCTGAATCTCATTATTTTTATCGACGTAAGCAAAGCTAAAATTATAAAAATAACACAAAGTTACATTTTAGTTACAAATTAGATCTAATTTTAGTTTTAATGACCGCTCACACCACCAGCCATTTTCGCATTTTTTTCTAAAAAACACGGACCGTTACCCGCACACGTTCCGAGTTCGTTCCGGTGGACCGTGGTCACAAAAATGATTTATGAGTTGCTTGGATTGAATCAGATACTGTAAAGCGTATATTTTTTAAGAGGTCTTAAGCACTGCAATAAACTGGTATGAGAATTGTTTAATTTAAATGGGTTAAGCTACGAAATAATTCAGGTGTAATACGACACTTTGAGAAAAATATGTATTTATTAGTCGAGGATTTTTAATTAAAAAATCATATAAAAAAATATAAAAAACATAGGTCATCGCTTATGCTTTTTATATTTTTTTATATAATTGGTAAACATATACATACGGAAAAAAATAAACAACATATATTATAGTACAAATATTATTTATATTTATTTACATAAATATTAATATATTTTTTTTCATAAGTAATACGTAGTTTTTTTCGAAATTTTTAAATAATTTATTTCTTTTTCAATTTTACAGCTATGTTAATTTTTTTTAAATATTGTTTAGGATATTTCACATTCACATCATATGATTTATTTTGAGATCATAGATATCAACACTAAAATTTACGAAAATAAATAAAAATGATACCAGCGCTTTGGGTATGCCCAAAGCGCTGGTATCATCAAGTTGGTCGTTAACGAAAAATATGTATTATTAATTGATATTTACGGTTTTTTTAAAATTATTATCTAAAATGTTAGATCTTGAACTAATCTTGATTACAAATAAAGTTTATTTGTTGATTAATACGCCAAAACACTTTTAAATTAACTTGTAGAGATGGGTTAATACCGATATTTCTCAAGATTAGGTGATACTAATATATTCACTTTCAAATATTATAATGTCTTAACTAATATGTCAGTATTAACTAATATTTCACTGTAATTTGGACCTTAAAGCAACAGTAATAAGATCTCATACTGATACGGCAGGAAAATATCTTAACTAATATATCAGTATTAACTAATATTTCACTGTAATTTGAACCTTAAAACAACAGCATACTGCAGGAAATACGTCTGTCTCATTCGTACGTACGACGCGGCGTATCGTGAAAATATTTTAATATTTTCACGAATCCGAACGGGCGCCAATCTAGTGAATCCGAACTATTCCGAATATCAAATGATATTATCCGATTCATTTTGGATACCCGTTACAGATATTAGGCGAATATGAAATATTAGCATATTACAGTTCGCCGGATTACTAATCCACGAATCCTTTCAATATTACTAATATCTTAGCGAATACTAATATATCAGTCACACCATTATTAACCTGTATCATAAACTGCAACCAACACATAACACACACAGCACGAATCAAAATGGCGGACTAAGTTCTTTCACTTTTCCCTAAGAGCGTATTTGAAAAAAGAATGCCAATTTGATGTTATTCTGTACAATGTTTCGTTCGAAAACGATAAAATACCATAGAGTATTGTAGTAAAACTGGTAAATAGTGAAAATATTGTTTTTTTGGATAAAATTAGCGTTGGTTTATATCCAGTAGAAGGTGTAACTTTATTTTGGCCGAAGTTTTTGTCACTGTGATAGCGTCTTTCGATGGATAGCATTCTTGTTTCGCATGTTGCACTTGATAATAGGTTGGAAATACAATTGCATTATTTTTCTTAACACTTTCCCTTAAAGTATTGTATTGCCATTTGTTTAGCTTAAGTGATAAAAATATCCCCAAAGCCTCATCCGGAGAAAAACAGGTTTGGTTTCTTTAACAGATACGCACCTTTTTACTTTTTTCACATCTTGTGGATTCTTAACCCGTGACGTGAATACCTGGCCAATAAAAAATTCGCGGTAGTGCTCCGTGTCTGGAAGCCTCCCTTTTTTTTATGCCTAGGTTTCAAAAAATTGGTTTATACTATAATACTATAATATTATATAATCAGTGTAAAATAAGTTGAGAAATAAACATTTAAACATTTGTAAAAATATATTATCTAAGTCTTGCAAACACTTACCTGTATTGAAATCACCTAATATTACTGCCATAAGTCATAACATCTACTATATGATTAAATAATTTATTGAATTTTATTAGAATTAATATAATAATTTACACATTTCAATATTAATTTACATTCCAAATTTTAGGTATGAACATATTTAAAAAAAACGTAGTATTTAAATTATTCATTTACAACGTTGCGGCCAACAAAGTCCGCATGCATCATGACACCTATATATAAAATGAATCATCATCGATGTTGCAATTAGTTGTATGACGTAACCACTACCTATTTATTAATTTGCAAATATTATACAATAATCAGATGTAATTTAACATGTTGAACTTATTTTTACTTACATTTTCCTTTATCACAGGAACATGAATGGATGCTAGTTCTGATGATGTTAAAGTCCGAGTTGATTTATGTATATTCTGCCTTTCACACAAAACATTTATTTTCTGCTTATTAACGGGCTAAAAATATTTAGGTCGGCATTATTGTCTAAAAACTGAAAGTGTAATTAGGACTACTAAAAATGTTTAATTAACTTATGATCATTTTGAATAATTCTTAAATCTTTTAATTAAGGCTCTTAGCAATAAAAATAAACAAAAAATCGAAATCATCAGCAGAACTTAAAGGTACAAATATGCATGGAAATTATTGTTAAATTTGATAACTTGTATGTTGTTAAATCAAATTTATATTTAATAGTTATTTATTTTTGATATATTATATCAGTAGCTTAGGCAGAAGATGTGAAGCTATCAAGGTAGCGACCAAAAAAAACATCGACAACAACAAACACAAAATAACACTTACACAAACAGACAAACAGATGTCACTATTCTTAATGACGATTCCATTTTTTATTAACATTTAATACCTATTTAATTATATTATTACTGAAACTTATTAAAAATATACAAAAGGAATAAATACTGAAATTATTCATTATACAAATACTAGTCCCTATTATACTCTTTTTTGGCAATAAAAACAACTTTTAACAGTATTTGATAATATAAATAACAATTGTTAATTGTTAAAAAAAATTAATACGAATTTTAATATGTTAATTATTGTCAAATGATCCATACCTAGGTACAATCAGTGTTGTGTGTTAGGGTTATACAGGTGACAGACATCATATCATATTTTATGTGGTAGAAGGAAATCGAGCTTTCTGATGACTGCAGATAGGTAAAAGACACAGGATATCATACTATGAAAACTTAAGAAATTACCATTACCTACTTACCAGAGAAATTGAAGGAATGACATTATCACGCAATCTGACTACATCCAGTGTTTTATTAAAATTGCTTTCCTTGAAATGAAGTGAGCAGACCAACCAGTTCTTATGTCGGGGATTGATATTTTCAATGCCAATGGCATCTAGCCATTTTCTGCGTAAATCTTCATTTCTGGGGAACCTAAAATTTAATGAAATTAAATATCGACAAATCTAATATCCCAACACTAGTCGTATTTTGTAGGAATCAAAAAAATGATGTTTACAAAGAAATCGTAAAATACACGAACATCTTTTATAAGTCAATATAAAAATACAACAATTTAGAATGGATATTATTTAAAATCAGCACGCTTTATCATAGGAGTTTGCGACATACCTGTGAAGCGTTATTAAAGGTGCATTTTTGTACTTTTTTGCTCCAAATTGCAAAATACAACACGAAGCCATGTTGACTAATAGTCTATTAACTTCTACGGAGAATATGGCACTTAATAAACTGATATCAACTTGGTAAATCGTATTTATCCGAAACTAAATTAATATTTTGACAAATCATGTACCACTATTTTATATACACAATATGGCGTCGATGACACGTTTATAGAATTGCCAATTACTTAACTTTTAATTTATACGAAAGTGAGCAAGACACAATATCGTTGTCTCTTTTTGCATATGCAAATTACCATTTGTTAAAAAGAGATAAAGAAATGTCGCTTAGTTCAATGTCGATTCTACCGATATTTGTATAACTAAAGTAGCTATAGAATGTTATTGCGCTTCTATATATTATTCATATTTCTATGATATAGATACATTAGAAATTCATTAAATTATCAAATAAAAATGAACATTACATACACTATCTTTATATGATATATATGAATGTACAATGTACATACATATACAGACATAAAGTGTGTTGTCAAGTTCTAAAGTGATTTTTTGTTTAGCCATTGGTCGAAATTCGACCACAGGGCGATCGCTAGCATAAAGGACATAGCGAATGTCCCACAAGAGGAATTAGAAGATATGACAAAAAGTGGAGAAGGTTCGCCTGAAAGTAAGCGTTTACCACAGCAGCTATCTGCTTCACCGGTTGCGTTGCTGGCTTTTAAAAAATGAGAAAAGTGTAGGTGGCTGAGCCCCGGTTTACTGAATTGCAAATAATTCTATAATACCCCTCAATATTTTTTCGATGGGACAATCTGTCATATACCAAAGCCTAGAAAATCTTCAGTAAAATTCTGTGGTAAAAGTCTTTAATATAAGCTAGATAAGGCTTGTCAAAAATATGTCTGTGTACTACACAATCAACTACGTCGTTAAATTATTGTATATTATGTAGTTTTATGTCGTTGCAAATAACTTTACCATACTCCTCAACAGTATGGGACACTCCGAAGCCTAGCAAATCTGCTGTAAAAGAAAAAAATATGTCTCTTTACACCACAATCAACCATGTCGTTGAATTATAAATAGCTTTAAATGTGAAATGAATCCGGTAATCCACATTTGAGATGGAAACGTTCGCAATATCTGCACGGGTTTTAGCGGAATGAAGAATGAGGGATTTGGTTTCAATTTTCTAGTCCGGGTGTGGAGTGAAATTGAGTGTTGGATGTGATATATTTGAGTGCGAATCAGCGTTAATATCTACTTTGATTTCCTTTAAAATAACCGTATCTTTATGTTATTTATGAAATGGTCTTGAAACGAAATTCTTTATCAAATAAGAGAGAAGCTGTCCAACCGACACTTTTGCCGTAGAAGTTTACTTAAATTTTATATATACCTAAACTCATAGAGTAATAACGCTTAGAGTGATAATTGCATTCAACGTTTCGTTCATATTTTAAGCCAAAACCGTATCGATGTGTGCATGACCTTCGTCACCCTACGTGTAATTACTTGCGTTGACACGCACACAAAGACACATCATTGCGTAAATAATGTTACAAGCAAATAAATATTTTCCCAAAACGGTATTTAAAATAGGTCTACCTTACAAATAGCCTTTCATATTATAACATTAATAGTCATTTAGTATAAACTTGAAACTTATACTTTTATTCGGTTACGTAAAATATTTTAAATGTCGAGAAATATTCTAGATGTTCTCAAGATGATATTCCAAAGATACTTAACCTATATTTAATTTAAATTTTTTTCAGTTTTTGTGCTTTCATTTGTAATTTAAAATATTTTTACCTCATTAAAATAAAGATTGTCTTTCTTTCAATTAGTATTATTAGACATATAAAAAACTTAAAATTTACATTTTTTATACCGGTGAGGTAAAATGAGTAGAATTACAGGGAAATGTTAAAGAGTCAAGATATTTTTTTTGTATATCAAACAGCGGTAACCAACCAGCACCAACCGTAAATAAAAAATATGGCCAATTCAAGTTTACATTATTGAAGTTATAAAAACATTTATTAAAGTAATTCTATAAAAAAAAATTATTGAAATATATCTACTAAAATATAATTGTACAATAATAATAATATAATATAATATTCACAGGACAAATTACACTTACTGATCTAACCCCAAAGTAAGCAAATTATTTGCTTGTGTAATGGGTGTTAGTCAACGATACTAATACATAGAAATACATATATAAATACTGGAATATATTTAATAAACACCCAAACCCGAAAATACAAACATTTATGCTCATCACGCAAATGCTTGTCCCCGTCGGGGATCGAACCCGAGCCCCGTCGATTGCGTAGTATGGGCCGCTAACCACTCGACGAACGGGGCGGTCAAATGTTATTACAAATTTGTACATTGCTTGGCGAATGTCTTGTGTGTCTTTATGTGTATGTCTGTGTGCGTGTATGTGTGTATATGTATATATTTGGTGAAAGCTAAACTAGCTTGAACGTTAGCAGATGGGCGGGCAAGCAGGAACAATATTTACAAGCACCATGAGGTAAAAAGTAATAGCATAGGTATGCTTATTAATCAAATTATTTATTTAATTCAGTTTAAAAAGTTAAAATGTTTTAAGCTAAACATAATATTTCTGACTACTATATTGAGGCAAGCTACTATTGGCTCTGTGCACTGCTTGAGAGCCACCTATCGTGCGCAACTGTTTTGGTTCAGATCTTAGAATATAGAAAAACGGAATCAGCTGTGCGTAATCTCCTCTAACGTTTTTAGCTGAATCGGAAACAATACAGCTCTTTGTGGCGACTCTTTGGCTTCTACGTGCTATAATATATGCATTGGAGTATACGGCACAAATTAATTAAGTCGTGTATGAGCAATATCGTCATTTGCAACATAAATTTCAAGCTATTGTTACGTACTCGGGTTCGTGATTGTAGGAAAACACCACTTATATTAAATCCGTGTATTTACACAACACAACACAACGTAATACTAAAATACACTTTACACAATAGTCACTTGCTGTACTATCACTGAACTTAGAACACTACAAAAATAAAACACTTCTCGCTTCGCACTAGTCACTTGATGTATCGCTCTCGATCGCTCGATAAAAACTGCCTTGTGTTTGTCAACAGCTCTGTATTTATAGGCAGGGGAAAGTCCTAGCTGGATCCAGAAAAATCTAAATGTATCGGGAAACAATGAATCATTTCTTATCGTAAACATGTTATGAGTCATAAATCCTAGTACACACTACTTTCAACCTTATGCTATATCCCACAAAGTCCATTATGGCATAGCCCCGGTCAACTATTTGTTTGTCAATAGGAGTAGCTATCTCTTTCTTTATTTCTAGATAATTACCGCGCGCGCGCTCCAACTCCACACGCTTCTAGATTATTCGTAACACTATGTAGAATTGAAACTTAATTATCAGCATAAACATATTAGGAGGCCAACATTTGGCACAGACCGATTTTAGGGTACGATACCCTACATTATTTCGTCGATAAAACTCGAAAATATCGCCAATAAAACAACTTGACACTAAGGAAAACACGAAATAATGCTGTACCATGGCATATTATTTCACAAGAAAAATTTTACAAAAATGTCTTTTTAGTAGTAACAGTATTTTTCTGGTGATCACTGCGGCATCTAGAATGCTAGTTGGAACATTTTTTTTGCCTTCTAAAAGTCCTCATTATACACGAATATAAGCTTTGTAATATTGGTTTGACAAACGGTTTTGTAATATTTGTGCCAGTATAATGGTAAGTCCCAACACTTCAAAAATATTTTTTATGCAAAAGCAAAGTACAAGCTATGTAATTTAGCACATAAAATTTTTATTAATTATAATGAAAATAGGTAAAAACAAATAAGTGGTAGAATATTTTCCTCTTTGGCTGGCAACATTTTGAATATCGTTCAACTTAGATATTTACGATTTATTTGTTTGGAATTTATACAAAAATATCCGATGCCAAGTAGTTCTTATCTGTGAAATGTGATCTTCAAGCCTTAAATATGCTTTTGTGAAGCACGGTGACAACCGTTCATCACACAGTAACTCACATTTTTTTAAATTGCGAGAGCTGTACTCTGTGTGGCACGTGTCACATGTCTGAGCGGCCGGCGAGCGTAAGAAGAATTTTCAGGCTTCTTTGAAATGGATTAATATAGCGCGGGTCGACTTAGTTTCTATGCGTTATTATTCTATGCATAAACCTAACCTAATAATATATACCTAAATTTTCGCCGATAAAATAAATAATCTTAAATGACGTTTTAAATATTACTATGGCAACATAAAATGCCGGACTAAAAATGGCGACAGTCACACACGCGACTACAAGACAGCATTCTCTTCATTGTCGTGTGGTAATATTATACACGTCAATGGTCCTTTTACTTCACGGAGTGTTCTACAATTTGAAATATTTGCTAAATTTTAGCGAAATTGAAGGTTAAATACGAGGTTTTTAAAATATTACAATATATTTACTTTTATTAATAAAATCAATTCATTGTTTTTTAGCTGCTTTAGGGTCGGAAAAACTTCTACACGCTTTATAGCCTATATCCGAAATACTTATGTTACGTTTATTCTCACAGACAAATCTGTCGACACTTCTCAAGCTAAAATCCATCAATGTTTAGAATACATTGCGCGTGAAAGAAATTAGATATAAAATACACAATATAACCCTCCTAACGCAGTCGGGCAGCCAGTAAAAGTTATATAAGTCAAAAATCCGACTGCGATCAGAGTAAAAAAAAACTTAATTTGTTGTATTCCACATGCCATTTCATTCAATTTTTCTGACCGCGCTTATCTGTGAACTAAATTGTTTTTTTTTCTATACACTAGGTAAGACTAACCTTTCTAGTGAGAGAGCCTTTTTCCGTCTTTCGTGTGTAGAATAAGCTATTTTTCTATTCTTTCACTGTACACGGTATCAGGCTATGGAAATGGCTGCCGCTTATTATTCGAATAGACGAGACTCTTTAATCCTGAATAGACTGACAATATTTCAAAGGCATCATACCATTCTGCCTACTTCATGACTTTGCCACTTAAAAGTTTGAAAAAAAAATTAAAGCGTTGATGTATATTTTACAAAACTGTTCAGATTGTTTCAAATAGCTATAATATAAAAAAAGTGCCGAAAATATTATAGATAACACATTTATGATTTAAGCTTTTATAAGTAAATTTGGTTATCTGTATAAATATAATTAGGAGAAAAAAACGAGAGAGAGTACATACACTTAGAGAACGGACGACGCGTTGCTGTGGCTAAGTTGCGCGTTTGGACTTCTTCTATATGTCGGGCTATATTAGATACTCATATAGCCCGGATGTTAAAGAATTGAAGCATTATATCGAGAAACTGATTGACACCGCCATCTCTTGGACAATCGATAGGGAATTTCGATATTTATCGACACGGGAGCGCTTGACCACGATCTCGCCTGATGGTAAGCTAAGATGCGGCCTAAGATGGAACCTGCTTCCCTAGAACTCAACAATTTACTAACAAATAATTTGCAATAAAAAATATTGGCGATACTAATAAAGACAAATCCTTTTCTATATGAATATGATACTAATTTAAATAAATATATACAACATTATGGTATAAAATTGATCGAGTTGTTTCGAAGTGGACTCGATGCCCCATGTTGATTCGTTAACCCTTTTTGAAGAATAGATCATCTACCTTGATGTTGGGCATCTCGTAAAATTCAAAAATAATATAAATAAACTTTTAAATGAAAAAGCCTATTACTCTGTCAAAGAATATTTAGAAGACAAATTACTCTAAAAAGAAGTTGCTACTCCATTGTCATTCCAGTTGCTGCGCCTGACAAGGTATATAATATTGTGTAAATCGTCTTATGCACGTAAAGAAAGTGAAAAATATTATGTAATGCAACTGTAAAAAAAATAAGTAAATAAAAAGCAAGTGTGGGCTAGTACATGTCACTAACAACATAACTATAAATTAGGTTTTCCCCGTGTTGGTCCCGTGCTCCTTTGAAGAATAGGCCAACTTCTGCTCTGCCGGGCAGGTCGACGAAAGGCGTCGGTGAAAGGCGACCAATTGGCTACACGAGTCACTACCATCGTGGCTACTAGGTGGTAGAGTTCTGCATTGTCTCGACCGGGTCTGGTATCACCACCTTACCTATTCCTGCTGCAATGGTGTCAGTTCTTGTCACTGTCGTGTCCCGGTTTAGAGGGTAAGGTAGCCGGTAAGGTGCATGTGGCATTAGACCTCGCCACAAGATAGCAACGCATTATTAACATCTTTGATGTCTATAGGCGATGGTTGACTCTTACCATCAGGAGACCCATCTGCTTTTCGCTATCTTATGATATAAAAAACTAGGTAGCGGAGTTCTGCAACATCTGGATCGGGTTTTCTATCATGTCTTTACCTTTTACTTCTGCAACAGCATAGCCAGTACACCCATGCATGTAGCATCCCAACCACGCCACTCCAATAACAACACGTCATTAACATCTTTGTTGTCTATAGGCGATGGTTTTCTCTTTTTATTAGGAGAGCCTTCTCTCTGTTTACTATTCTATGAAATGAAAATAAAAATAAATACTTTATATTAAAAATATTATAGTTTTAAGACCATGTAACGAATCTTGTTTCTAAGGGCCCGTACACCAAAACTTCAATAGTATCGAAGTGTTTAGAGCTCTAAGTTCTAACACATTTTAGGGTTCGGTACCTAAAAGGTAAAACGGGACGCTATAACTAGTGAGTAAAATCGTTGGCGAATCACAAATGATAAAATGTAGATTGCTCATCTGTCATATTTTAATGCAAATCGTGCGTGGATTAATTATACCTCTACCGACATCTTTGGAGATTTTTTTCGATTTGTTCCGCATTCGACCTACAAAGTTTCGCCCCACGTCAGAAATCCGTGTTCGTCCTACACTTTATTCCTGTTTCGTCCTAAAAAATGATTTTCTACTTATTATTATAATTTAGTTCTGATTCGCCCCAGATTTTATGCTTGTTTTGCCTCGTTTGATTTTATTAATAATTTTAAGTAAGGTCAGAAACAAAAATGTTACGTACTTATGAGGACGTTGCTTGCAATAGCATTTAGGGTGTAAGGTGAACTAGAGATTATATTACGACATTTAAGAGGGGTAAGTTATAAATTATTCAATAAAATTAAATTGTTGTTTTTCTTACTTTAACTAGTGAAAATTTAAAGTTAATATCTATTTCAATTTACATTCACTCTTACATCAATATTGATTTTTATTAACCTCGTCGGTTAGTTGTTTTTATAACAATTTCAAGTATTGATATCATATCAGTATCATGTCATAACAGTTAAATAAATAAATAAATTATATATATATATATATATATATATATATATATATATATATATATATATATATATATATATATATATATATATATATATATATATATATGCAAGGAAATGCAAGGCGCCTAGACGACATCGAGATGGATAAAATAATTAACGATTCAATACAGTCCATGTTAAATGGTTCTATTTCTTCAGGCCATTGTTTGGAAAAAATGTGTCCTTTTGTTTTTTAAGTAAAATCCTGATATTGCTTTTTTTATTTATTTTACGTTTTTATATTTTTTTATTACGCTTTAATTTTTCCATTTGATTTAACAGTTTTGTAACACTTTTATTATGGAATCTCAGTTAATTATTTTGTAAAGATATATTAGATACCTAGATACATTGAGTTAATTATTAGCTCTTGTAATTAATAAAACCTAATCTGTGATTTTGATTGTGATTTAGAATTGTATTTTTTTTATATCATAAGATAGCAAACAAGCAAATGGGTCTCCCGATGGAAAGAGTCAACCATCGCCTATAGACACCAAAGATGTTATTGGTGCGTTGCTATCTTGTGTCAAGGTCTAATGCCACACGCCTAAGTCTACCGGCTACCTTGCCCTCCAAACCGGAACACGACTGTGACTCGCGCTGATGCTATTTGCGGCAGGAATAAGTAAGGTCGTGGTACCAGACCCGGGCGAGACAATGCAGAACTCTACCACCTAGTAGCCACGATGGTAGTGACTCGATAGCCAATCGGTCGCCTTTTACGACCTGCCTGGCAGAACGGCAGTTGGCCAATTCTACAAAGGAGGCCGGGACCAACACGGCGAAACTGTTATACGAAACTTTTTTACAACAATACATAAATAAAAAACATATTTTTTATTTATGTATTATTTTATTAGAATAACTAAAATATTCAAATAATTTGTAGGTAAAATATTTTAATCTAATAACTCCTTTAGAAATAATACGAGAAACAGCAAATTTGATACATACCTACTTGATAATTTTATTACACGAAGGAAATCTTATGTTTCAGAAGTGACGACGTTCTTGAAAAATTTGTGTATTTGTAAATGGTACTTTTAGGACCTTATATTAGTAGGGCGAAACAGGAAATATTTCGTATGTGAGGCGAATACGGAAATTTATGGAATTTGGGACAAAACTTTAGGGCGAATACGGAACAAATCTTTTTTTCATTTATCTGTCGTAGCAGTTAAAGAAATATAAGTTCTTCCTATTGATCACATATTTCTTTTATCGTGCGTGTCATATCACATTCTGTTTTTTTCCTGTTGGTTTTTGTGTTCTCTAGTCATAATATAGCAAAAAAGTAGCTAAATTTGCAAAGATCACAACTAAAACAGCCCAAGATGTGTGTAAAAAAGTATAGAAAATATTATATTATGGTTTACACTAAAGTTTTAGTTTCAGAGATTTTGTCAGGTTCGATGTCATCATGCAGCCAGTGACCTCTAAAACAACGAGTGGTATTAGAATTTGATATGTTGTTTTCACCTGTTGTTTTTTTTGTTTTGTTTTATAACTCAGAACTCGGTTATTCTTAAACCGATTTTGAATTTTCTTCTTCGTTTAAGAGGGTTGGTATACTTTCCCTTTGATTCCACTTAAATTTGGCAAAGATCCGATGATATATAGGCAATCGGAAATCAGTTTCAAGTTTATTGTGTTTAGATCATCTAGCTGATAGTCTATATTTCCATAACACACAAGTAAATCTTTTAATTAAATAAAAATATCCATCGTTTATAGACTGTTTATTTATTTGTTTTATTTTATTTATTTAAAATTTGCACATATACATTTGCACAGGTAGACTTAACGCCCAAGAGCATTCTCTGTCAGTCAACCTCCAAAGAATACAGAGAAGGCACAAGGGGTGCATATAAAAAAAGAAAAATAAGTAACTCGCTTATTTAAGTATATTAAACGTACATTAATGAAATGTACTCACATATTGTGGAACTGCCACACGCATAAGTTTACCGGGTACCTTACCTTTACAGCTAAAACATGAAAGTGACAACTACTGACTTTATTTCGGCGGGAATAGACAAGACGGTGGTAACAAACGTGGACTAGCCGTTGGAGAACTTCACCATCTGGAAATAATTAAAACTGCATCGATTGAGTTTCATTGCTACATCTTTGGGACTTTGAATCAATGATCAAATTTATATGAGGCTAAACAGAAAATGTTCCCTTCCAAACAGAAAAAGTAATTTTCTAAATTCGCTTAATTGACTAAGTTCTGAGGTAACATACATTACATAATAAAAACAACTAAACAGAGAATCCACCACCTAAGTTAGAAACTCGCGTGGACATGGATTATCAGGTTTTCATAAAAGACAAGCTAAGTCAAAATACGCCATTGTCACCGTGGTTACTGGGTAGAAACCTTCTTACTACTCCAGCCGCAGTAACACTAGCGCTTAAAGCTGTCTTATTCTTGTTTGGATGTTAAGATAGTCGGTAATGTATACGTGTGACAACCTACGTGGTTGCAACATAGAGTTGGTCCATTGGTCAGGAGACAAAGTCAAAATCGACCCCAAGACTACCTTGACTACGCAATCGACGGATTTTTAACAGAACCCGACAATGCCAAACATTTGTGTGGTGAATTTAAATATTTGTATTTTTTGAGTTTGGATATTTATTAAATATAATTTTAATATTTATGTTTATATTTCCATGTATTATTATCGTTGAGTTTTTCACCACCTGCCTATTTGCTAGGTATAATACAAAAACTCATTATAATTTGTTACATTTTCGATTGTCAAAACAATTCCTTCATAAAAATCAAAAGTTTAGCAAGGTAAGCTTAAGCTTATACCTGTAAACGCCGTACACAATAAAGATATCGTCAGCATAAGTCACCATTACTTGCCTCGTATACTCTTATTACGCGTATTTTCACCTCGCAAAAAATTGTAAGAAACGTTTATTATTTGACCTTTTAAATCAGGGCTGTCCAAGCCAGATACAGTCCCTCTCTGATATGAATTACCAAGGATAAAGTGGGGTATATAAGCGTACATAGCATAAGACGTTAAAAGTGGGTTATATAAACGTTTTTTTTTTTTTATAGAAGAGGGGGCAAACGAGCAAGAGGTGCACCTGATGGTAAGTGATCACCGCCGCCCATGGACATCTGCAATACCAGAGGTCTTGCAGTTGCGTTGCCGGCCTTTTAAGAATGAGTAAGCTCTTTTCTTGAAGGTCCCTATGTCGTATCCGTTCGGAAATACCCCTGCCGGTAATTGGTTCCACAACAGAGTAGTGCGAGGTAAAAAGTGTCGGGAGAAACGCACAGTTGTGGATTTCCAGACATCGAGATGGTGAGGATGGAACTTCAAGTTTTGACGCGATGTCCGATGATGGAATTCGGCAGCAGGAATTAATCCAAACAACTCGTCGGAACACTCTCCATGATATATGCGATAAAAGACACAGAGAGAACCTACATCTCTGCGCAATGCCAAAGAGTCAAGCTGTTTCGAAATGGCCTGGTCGTCAACGATTCGAACCGCTCTACGCTGATTGCGATCAAGAGGAAGAAGCTGGTACTGAGGAGCTCCGGCCCGGCTCCGGTCGATATGTCAACTCCCAGGATTCCGACACTAGCTGAGACTGTCAGGAGAGTATCCTCAAATCGAGGTGATACGACAAAGGGCGTCTTTTTTGCGGTGAACACGCAAAGCTGTAAGTCGATTCTCGACTTCAGACACAAGCTTGTTTCGGCACTCTTCGACGTGTTCCCGAGAAATACTGCTTCGGCCGGAGTACGTAGCATCACCAGTACTGTCATCCGCATAGCAATGTATGTTGCTAATTCGCATCATATCATTGATATGCAGAAGGAACAGTGTCGGTGATAGCACGCAGTCTTGGGGAACACCAGCATTGACAGATTTAAGGTCGGAGCACGCACCGTCGACAACGACCTTGATGCTCCGGTCAGCCAAAAAACTGGTGATCCACTCGCATAATTTCTCAGGAAGCCCATAGGAAGGCAGCTTCGCGAGAAGCGCTTTGTGCCATACCCGATCAAAGGCCTTCGCTATGTCCAAACTGACTGCCAATGCCTCCCCGTTGGACTCAACTGCTTCCGCCCATCGATGAGTTAGGTATACTAGAAGGTCACCAGCTGAGCGGCCGCGACGGAAACCGTACTGACGGTCGCTAATCAGCTGGTGCTCTTCTAAATACTTGAGGAGCTGAGAGTTGATGATTGTCTCCATAATTTTGGAGAACAAGGAGGTTATGGCTATGGGCCGATAGTTAGACGGGTTAGAGCGATCTCCATTTTTAGGGATGGGATGCACCAAAGCTGTCTTCCACGAATTCGGTACCACGCCGAGGGAATAGGAGAGCCGGAATAGGCGTGTTAATACTGGTGCCAACTCTGGAGCACACATTTTTAGCACAATCGGAGGGATGCCATCCAGCCCACTCGACTTGTGGATGTCCAAGGAAAGTAGTGCTTTACGCACAGATGATTGCCGAAATTGTAGTTCTGGCATAGAACTATCACACTGCGGGATGGTAGGCGGTGCGTTCCCTTGGTCATCCAGAGTCGAGTTGGCCGCAAAGAAGGAGCCCAGGAGATCGGCCTTCTCCTTTGCGGTATGGGCTAGAGAGTCATCGTCTCCGTGCAAGGATGGAAGAGAGGGCTGTGAGAAATTCCCTAAGACAGCCTTGGCGAGAGACCAGAACGCACGAGTGCCCGAAGGAAGGCGAACTAATTTCTCACCAATTCTGCCAATGTGTTCCGATTTTGCCTTGGTGATAGCTCTTTTGAAGTACCTCAAGGCGAAATTGTACTCCTTACGTAATGTATTGGTTTTTCCATCACAAGATGCGGACGCTGCAGCCCAAGCCCGGTAGCACTCCTGCTTGCGGCGCGAAGCCGTTTTACAGGAGCGACCAAACCAAGGCTGAGACTTACCACCAATTGGTACCGCAGAAAATAGAATGAAAAGTTCCATGCCCTGCAGCACCACATCGGCAATAGAGTCAGCGACGACATTCGGATCATCCAGCGAGAAGCACAACCGCTCCCATGGGTAGGACGCAAAAAAAGACCGCATCCCGTCCCAATCTGCTGACCTAAAGTGCCAAACGCGACGACAGCCTGCTAAAGGAGGCCGTGATAGGCGCAAAACCGGCACTTTACTCCGGATCAGGCAGTGGTCTGACGAACCAAGTGGGACGTCCACCGATACCTGATAATGGTCCGGATGAGAGGTCAGCAGAAGGTCCAACAGTGAAGGCATATGGTCATCCACATCGGGAACTCGCGTGGGCGAAGTTACCAGTTGTGTAAGACCATACGCCAAGGCAAAATCGTGAACAGACCTCCCCGCATGATCGGTGATGCGCGAACAAAGCCATTCGGCGTGGTGGGCATTAAAATCGCCCAAGATCACGATCTCTGTGGAGGGGGTCTGCTCTAACACGGAATCTACAGCCGTTTGTAAATGCTCAATGAGCCGGTCAACTTCAGTATTCCCGCCATGGGACATGTATAGGCACGCGTAGCTGCGTGGATGGTCGTCGCAAGCTACGCGTAACCAGAGGATGGATAGGTCCTGACCTACAAGTCTGCCGAGGCGCTGGTAACAGATACCTTCTCTGACGTATGCGCACACCCCAGCCCGCGGTACAAAGGAATGTTCCAGTTTGTACCCCGGGTAGGAGAGGTAAGAAGTATCAGCCGAAGATATCTGCGTCTCGGTCAAAAAGAGCAAAGCTGGTTTCGCCGTCTCGAGATGGTAATGGACGGCGTTCAAGTTGGAATGAAGCCCCCTGACATTACAGAAATCCACAGTAAGCGTGGTAGGGGGTGCCATGGCTTTCTTGCCCTGTTTGCCCCGGACAGGATTGTCTATGAGCGCAATTTTGCCCCCCCCCCCCAGAATACGCAGGACAGCCTGAGCATCCATGACCTGGCAGGAATCCAGAGCACGGACACTCAGGGGGGGATTCTCCACTTCTGGTGCAAGTGGTTCCCCCCT
Source organism: Apodemia mormo (assembly GCA_036924255.1). Taxonomy (NCBI): domain Eukaryota; kingdom Metazoa; phylum Arthropoda; class Insecta; order Lepidoptera; family Riodinidae; genus Apodemia; species Apodemia mormo. The sequence goes on along the minus strand of JAUPFN010000012.1, from coordinate 5,788,268 downwards.
GGGGTAAATTCTCTTTTGATTGCGCATTCATGCCTCCGGGACTCTCACAATTTGGTTTGTGATGCGAAACGCAGCAGCAGGGCTGCTACTTTACGTCGGTGTCAAGTGAGAGAGTGGTATCTCCCCAGGCGTGCCGGCCTATTCAGTTGCAAAAGCAGTATGGCACTACCACTAATTAAATATACATAGCATAAGACGTTTAATGTAAATTGATTATTATTATTACAATAAATTTGGTAGGATGACGGGGACATAAGCAGAATAAATAGTAAGTTAAACAAAGACGGTTGTGTTCTTCATTTACAGCAGCCCCCACACCTCAAAGAGATTGGAGGGCTGCAAAGACAAATCAAAAATTTTCAAGAAAAACAAATAAAAATTGAAAAAAAGATTAAATCGATATTTTTTACATGTTTATTAATATTTTATTTATTCTTATATCATAACAGCAAAAAAGCAGATGTTAATGCTATTATATTTATATCATAAGATAGCAAACATGCAGAAGTAGTAAAAGTGACAACCATCGCCTATAGACACCAGAAGACTTGCTAACACGACAGTGACAAACATTGACGCTATTGCGGCAGGAATAGGTAAAGCGGTGGTACTAGATCCGAACGAGTCTATATATAACTATAAAACGGGTATTATTATATATTATTTTTAACAAATACACGTAATTACACTTTACATAGTTTATAACTTTTGAATTTGATGTTTTGTGACAGATGTCGATTGACGTAATGACATATACTTTGAAAACTAACAGTTTAAAAACAGACAAGGTAATGGCCATGTTTGCATAATGCCTTAAGTCGGTTAGGTATTGTTATTTTTAAATTGTCATAAATTGCCGTGTATGTTATTGCCATTAATTTTCTATATTATGTTGTTTATGTTCTTTCTTTTTATATAGGGGTGGTGTTGTAATATGGGTCAACAAATTTATATCTAATTTTATATTATTACTTTTTTTTATGTTATTTTATTTCATAGTTTAATTTATTTTTGTACTTTTGATAAATTAGGTGAATAAGCTTTTTATTTTTTTTTAATTATTATTTTATTTGTTGAAATACAACATAAATAGTTTTATAATATAGGTTATTATACTAATGGATGATGATAATGTATTCCATAATGATTTTTTATCCTGCTCTTCATCCGATGGTGAATTTTTGAGCGCTGGCAGTGATAGTGCTACTCTTGATACTTCCTTAAATGGACAACTTTGTTCTATTTTTACAGATTTTTCAAATAATTTTAATGTAGTTCACATTAATGCTCAGAGTATTCCTGGCCATTACTCAGATCTTTTGACAGTTTTCAGTAGCAATAATGTTGATGCCATTCTTGTTTCGGAATCTTTCTTAAAGCCTTCCCTTTCATCTTATCAATTTACCTTGCCGGGATTTGTACTCATTAGAAATGATCATACATGCAAAGGTGGCGGAGGTGTAGCCATCTATCTTCGTTCAGATATTTCCTACAATATTCTTGCTGTTTCTCCCAGCGAATATAATGAAGCTGCCGAATTCATTTTTCTTGAAGTATGTCTAAATCACACAAAGATTCTATTATCAGTCATTTATAGCCCTTCACTCCACGTTAATTATTTTCCCACACTTGATAGTTTACTCAATGATTTTAGACCCATTTATAAACACATTTTATTGCTTGGTGATTTTAATACATGTCTTTTAAAAAATGACTCTCGCTCTCATCGGCTGCTTTCTCTTCTTGCTGGATATGATATGCATGTTCTTTCCCTCTCAGCAACTCACAAGTCTCCAAACTGCTCTCCATCTCTTCTGGATTTAATGATTGTTTCACAACCATCCTGTGTCAACATCCACGGCCAAATCCCATCCTGCTTTTCTTATCACGATTTAATTTTTCTCTCGTACAAAATTCGGGTACCAAAAGCTAAGGCTGCCTTCTCTCTTCGTCGTTCTTTCAAAAATATTGATTGTGAGTCATTAATAGATGATGCGACAGCTATTGATTGGTCTCCGGTATTAAATAGTGTTGACATTGACACCAAAGTGAGTTGCTTTAATTCTTTAATTCTTAACTTATATGACAGCCATGCTCCAGTTAAAAGAATCAAAATTAAACATAAACCATCTCCCTGGATAACTGACGACATAAAAAAGGCCATGGCTGTAAGAGATCGGGCAAATCGTCGTTATAAAAAGCTGCCTACAGATCATAACTTAAATCAGTATAAGCTCTCTCGCAATAAATGTAACAAGCTTTGTCGTTCTGCTAGGCGTCGTTACATCCACGACACTATCGCCAGTTCTAATCCTCAGGAAACTTGGAGATTCCTTAAATCTCTTGGCATTGGCAAAATTCAGTCTTCCGGTGATGGTATTACCGATCTTAATATTCTTAATACATATTTTTCCACTCCTCCAATTTTATTAAATGATGCTACTAAAACTATTACACTCAATTCTCTCTCGTCTACTTGTTTGCCTAACTGTCCCTATTTCTTTTTGAAACCGGTGTCTGAGGAAGTGGTTAAAAAGCACATTCTCTCTATTTCTTCTGTAGCAGTATGTAGTGACAATATATGCTCTCGAATGATTACACTAATTATTCTCCAAATTCTCCCTATTATTACTCACATTTTTAATTTTTCTTTCTCTTCTAATTCGTTTCCGGCTGTTTGGAAATTGGCTAATGTTATCCCTCTTCCCAAAATTTCTAAACCTTCTGTTGCATCAAACTATCGACCAATTTCCATACTTCCTTTCCTTTCAAAAGTTTTAGAAAGTATCGTTCAATCTCAATTAGCAGATTTCCTACACACAAATAAGTTGCTAAATTCATATCAATCGGGATTCAGGCCTGGCCATAGTACCGTCACTGCGCTAGTGAAAGTTTCCGATGATATTCGATTGGCAATTGATTCAAAACGACTTACTTTGATAGTTCTACTAGACTTTAGCAACGCATTTAACTCAGTTGATTTTGATGTGCTCCTTGGGATTATGCGTTCTCTTAATATTTCGACTTCTGCGTTAGATTGGTTTAGTTCTTACCTTCGGGGTCGTAAGCAGCGTGTTTTATACAAAGAATCTTATTCTGATTGGCTAGATATTACAGCTGGTGTACCCCAAGGTGGAGTTCTTTCTCCTCTGATATTTTCCCTTTTTATAAATTCAGTATCATCTTATATATCTTCCAATTACCATCTCTATGCTGACGATTTACAGCTATATCGACATTTTAGCCATGAAGATTTAACAAATGCTGTAGATATGATTAATAGAGATCTGGATGCTATTCATTCTTGGGCCCAGTCCTATGGTCTCTGTGTTAACCCGAATAAATCTAAAGCTATAGTTATTGGCAGTCGGTATATGTTAAATTCTTTAGATATTTTAAATTTGCCGCCAATAGTATTTAATAATTCTATTATCTCTTACTCTGACCAGGTCACGAATTTAGGTGTAATTTTCAACTCAGATTTATCTTGGGAATCCCATATCAACAATATATGTAAAAAAGTTTATTTTGCTTTTCATTCTCTAAATGATTTAAAAAACTTTCTCCCCTTCAAAACTAAAATTTCTCTAATACATACTCTAATTTTACCTATACTAGATTATGCCGATTCTTGTTTTTAGATGCTACTGAAGAACTCATTAATAAACTTGAGAGGCTCCAAAATCTATGTATCCGTTTTGTCTTTGGCTTGCGCAAGTACGACCATATCTCGAACTTCAGAGCCCAGCTTAAGTTACTTCCTATTCGTCTTCGCAGGAATACTCATATTTTGTGTCTACTTTTTAGAATACTGTTTAACCCAGCAGCTCCTCAATACCTTCGTGAACGGTTCTCCTTTTTACATTCCCCTGATTCTCCTTGTCGCAAATCTGTCCGTTTGTTATTGAAGTTTCCTGAATCTCATTCTCAAGCCTATTCTCGCTCTTTTAGTGTTCAGGGCGTTAACTTATGGAATTCACTCCCATTTCATGTTCGTGATAGCCCATCCCTGCCAGTTTTTAAAAAACGATTAAGAAATCACTATCTGTCTTTCTCTTTTAAAATTTAGTTATTTCTGTGTATAATTTTTATTTTTGTTATTTTTTATTTCATAGTTACGTAAGTCATTCTCATTTTTTTTTTGTTTTGCTTATCTCATATGTATTTTAACTTTAAGGTTGATTGTGCACAATGTCTGCCGTTTCTTTATAATCGCTTCATAAGCTGGGTAGGCTGGAAGAAATCTTTATTACCTTAGAGATAAGTCTACCTTTTGTACGTTTTTAGTTGTATTTTTTTTCTCTGTAAAATCTTATTAGTTGTGTACAATAAAATATTAAATAAAAAATAAATAAATAACTTTGCCACCTAGCAAACTTGCTATTGGCGTGCGAATAATTAATATTCCTTTTATATATTTGTGATGTCATAAGAGTAAATTAATTTTGTACCAAATAATAATTTAATCGATGCCATGGAAAAGTAATTTAATTAAGCCTAAGAGATGTCACATGTATGTTGCGGTAGATAAAAAACTGTTCACGGATTACGTTCGCGGGCGTAGGACGTTTACGCCTTGCGGGCCGTGCTCTCGGCATCTCTGTTTTAAATGAAAGTTAACAGCTTCAAGCGGTCGCTGTTGGGAGATCTGCAGTTTCAATATATAATTGTCATTCACAATACACGGATCGCTTAAGCTGTTCATTTTGCAATTGCAGCTAAAAATGCAGTTCGCGTGTGGTCGAGTTTTGCCTTGCTGCTGGCAGTAAAAAGCTGATCGACCCGACGTACATGAACAGCTTGAACACAGAATACTGGACAATCTACATACAAGCAATATTCGAGCAACGCACACACAGACACCTCTCACGGACGGATATCTCGGATTGGTTCGGAACAGTTTGTTTCGCGCCAGTCCGAGATATCTAGTCCGTGAGAGGGTCTGTGTGTGGTATGCTCGAATATTGCTTGTATAGAACATTGACTTCTGCTAGTTTCCAGTATTCTGTGGCTTGAAGTGGTCCGTTCCGAGTTCCGAGTGCTCGCCGCTTCCTCTCTCCGCGCCTCGCCTACCGCCCGTTCCTCGTTGTCAATACCTGCGTTCCGACTTCCGTCATTCGAGTATCGTCCCCTAGTTACTACGGTCTACCGTGTAAACTTCACTCAAGCAAAACACAAAGTATTTAAGTAAGTAAGAACTTGGACGAAGACTTGTTTATAAATTTCTCAAAACGGTATCCGCTAGTTGTATTTTATGACGTAAAATTTTAAGCACTTCGTCAAACGGCGATAATGACATCCTAAAGTGGTTATTTCTTCTTTTCATTTTCATAATTTTCTCTGAGCTGAAGAAAAAAATATGAAATATCTCATTTTGCTCTCTAGATATGGCGCGCTCCCACGTCGTTTTCTACACGTTCGCTTGTGTAATAATAGCGCAAAAATAGTGTTCCCTCCTCGGAATCCATGTCCAAGTAATATATATATATATATATATATATATATATATATATATATATATATATATATATATATATATATATATATATATATATATATATATATATATATACATATATATATATACATATATATATATATATATATATATATATATATATATATATATATATATATATATATATATATATATATATTTATTAGCTGTTGGAAAATGTCTAGACTATATTCGCCTGCTGTATATTTTGTGCAATAAAGTATTTAAATAAATAATATATACTAGTATTAATCATAATAATAATTTATTTCTTTCAATTTAATCTATATCACATGAATAAGTGGGGGGACTCCTTTTAAGTATGTAAATACCTGTGTTAGGAGACCCCGCTCTTCTACATAAAGTTGAAATTTATTTATTTTTACTGTTACTGTTTTACAAAATAAAAAATTTATTATAATTTGTAACAGTTTTCTGTTCAGTTTCATTCAGTCAATGAATTCAATTTAATTTCGCAATATTTATTATTCTTTACATTAATAAATAAATTCTTTATTTGTTTGAAATAGTGTACATTATGATATTCTTATATTAATATTGCTTCACTTATTTCATCAGACAACTGGTATACAAATTTTTATTGCTGTTATTTTTAACATGCATTAAAGTAAACCTAGTAAGTACATTTATTTAATTCAATTAACTATCTTTTTTTTTAATTAATTATCTTGTTTTTAAACTTTATATTCATTTAACACATTAAATCAAAATAAATTTAAATAATAATAATAAAACATATATTATAATTAAAATTAAAAATTCATTAACATTAAAATAAATAAAAATAAAAAACTTGGTAATTATTTGATGCAATTAGAATTAAAGTTTTATTTTATATTTTTTTTACAAATAATTCATTAATATCGTAGAAACACTTCTCTAACAACCATTTTGATAGTTTATTCTTAAATTGATTTAGTGGTAATTTTTTTATGTCATTCGGAATCTTTTTATATATTTTTATAGCCATTACATGAACATGTTTTAGAAATAGTTTTATATTACATTTGGGCAAGAATAATTTTTCAGCATATCTTGTAGACCTTTGTTTACCCTCTACACTCAATGTGAAGAGGTGAGGATATCTTTTGACGAACATTGAGATATCCCTAATGTGCATGCAAGGTAATGGCAGTATATTGTTTTTTTGAAACAAAGGTTTACAACTATCGAGCGGGGTGTAGTTATATATAGCTCTTACACACTTTTTTTGTACTTTGCTTATATAATGCTTTATCCATTTCTACTGAGTTTTCCCACATAATTAAGCCATAAGACAGAACAGACGATACATAACCATGGTACGCACTAAGTGCTGCATCTCGTGATACTATTTGACGTAAACGTCTAATTGCGTAAATAAATTTATCTAACTTTGCACAAACCATATGTATGTGTGACTTCCAGTTACAAAATTTGTCATACATTATACCTAAAAACTTAATATTATCCACTTCGTCAATTGTTTCGTTATTGTATCTTATTCGTAAAGGTATTTTTTCATGTTAATATTATTAAATTGAATTAATTTAGTTTTATTTATGCTAATATTTAAATTATTATCACGGAACCATTCAATTGTTTTATTTGACGTTTTATTAACTTCATTTTCATAATTATTAATACTTTCATATTTAATAAGTATTGTCGTATCGTCGGCATATAATATACAGGGATTTGTGATTGCTTTTGGGAGGTCATTAATATATAAAAGGAAAAGTAAATGTCCTAAAATACTACCCTATGGAACACCGACATTATTAACTCTATGTTTTGAGCGATGTCGTTTTTTTATTCAATTAAATGTTTTATTTACATTGTTTTTTATTTGATAAATAATTTTTAATCCATTGCCAGGCATTACCTCTAATACCATATTTTTCTATTTTATCTAGCAAATTTAAATGCTCAACAAAATCGAAGGCTTTACTCATATCGAGGAATATAGCCGTTATTGGTTTTCTATCATTTAGGGAGTCAGTAACAAGTTTTGTCAGATGATAGCATGCTAGCGTAGTTGAGCTATTATTACGGAACCCAAATTGTTCTTTTGCTAGAATATTATTTTTATAAGAAAATTATTTAATCTACATAACATGGCTTTTTCAAATATTTTAGCTAGTACAGGTATAAGAGTTATTGGTCGATAGTTATTTATGTCGGACGGTTCATCCTTTTTGTGTAATGGTTTTATTATTGAAAATTTTAATTTCTCAGGAAATTCACCTTTTTCAAAAGACATGTTCACTATATGTGATAATGGACCACAAATATATTTATTACACTTTTTAATAATGTCTATGCGGATATCGTCATATCCCACTGATTGTGTGGAATTTAGGGATTTAATAATTTTTTCAATTTCTTTGGGGTCGGTAGGATATAGAAAGATTGAATTATTATTTTTTGTTATTTTATATTTACAATTATTATTATTTTTATTATCATTATTATTATCATCATTATCATCATTATTATTATAATTATTATCATTATCATTATTACTATTATTATTATTATTGTATTTAGATTTTAACTCATCTGCTATTTTATTATTTAATATATTTATAAAGTGATCATTAAATAGTTCAGACTGACAGACAGAATCAGACAGACAGAATGAATCTAATATTAATAATTTATTAAATTGTGTTTGTGCGTGTGTGTATATATTTGTGTGTCTCTCTCTCTCTCTCTCTGTATATGTGTATGTGTGTGTATATGTGTGTGTGAGTGTGTGTGTGTGTGTGTGTATAAGACGACGTGAAAGGTTTAATATTTACGTGTATATAATAAGTTTACAGCATAGAATTTTTAGCCAAAATTTATATATATGCCACCCTGTTGGTCGAGTGGTTATTTGCATTGATTTGCAAGCAATCCGGCTTTGGGTTTATACACACAAGTAAATAATTTGCTTACTTTGTGGTTAGATCTACTGATGTAATGTGATGTAATTTGTCCCGGGAATATTTATATTTATATATGTATACATTGTGCGGTGCTCGTTTGGTTTGCTAACCTAATATATAAAAGAACTGCATTACAGTTGGTTAAGTATTTTCGAGTGTCAAAAGCGAAATGTTGCCAAGTTAAGCTCGTAAACGTAAATGGCTTGCACAATAAAGGTCAACATAAGTCGCCATTATCTGCCTTTTACATGATTATAAGAAACGTTTATATTTGTTATTTCAAATGTAAGTTAGTGTAAATGTTCACAACAATGCTGAGCTGAAATAAATTGAAGGTTATGAGTTTGTTATAGAGAAATGTAGTTTTTACAGCTTTAATAGAGGAAGTATCTTATATCTTATATCTTCTTATATATTGCTGCGAATATTCTAGAAAAAGTGAAAAGTGAGAACACTGGAAAAATCTAGATATAAAAGAAAGAGACAGCTACTTCTATCGACAATCAATAGCTGCCTTTACTATTGTTTACATAAATCAGGCTATGTCAGTGGAGTATAAAATTTAGAACATTTAAAATTCACATTGCGGAAGACTGCCAAAATATTTTTTTTTAAATAATGTGCATTAGAAATATATTAAATTAATATAAATAAACATTACACAATTCATATGGCGTACATGATAATATACACTATTTTCTTTTCAGGTAAAGTCTGATCTCAAACTTGATAGAGATTTATTTCTTTAGTCTATGATCGAATTTCTCTCGCTACATTTTTTATTTCAAACATGCGGATAGCTTTCCTCATGGTCGAGTAAACCATCGTTTTTTTTTAAATTTTTTTTTGTTTAATTTTGTGAAACATATTTTAACAGTACAGCTGTTATATTAGTAATATTGTATTATATTACTAATATAACAGAAAAAATACATAAATTAATTAAGTTTCCACTTATAACTATCACATTTATATTAATACTAACGACCTGCCCGCGGTTTCACCCGCGTCGTTTTTGTACCCTTAGGAATATCAGAAAGGTTTATATACTAAAACCTTCCTAAAGAATCAATATATCTACTAAAAAAAAATGCATCAAAATCCGTTGCGTAGTTTTAAAGATTTAAGCATACATAGGGACAGACAGAGAAAGCGACTTTATTTTATACTATATAGTGATACTAGTTTGTAGCAGCATTTAATTTATAATAAATTTAAAACAAATTTAACAAGAAAGTAATGAAAACTGAGTAACATGGCAAAACAAAGTTTTAATTAGATAAGACCTGCTATTATTTGTTTTATTTCCTCTTATAAATTCCAATTAGACAACAAATATGTAAACGATGCATTTGCATAAGTTTACTGGTTATATAGCCGGGACCTTCTAATCAGAAACGCGACAGTGACAAGCATTGACGATCTGCGGCAGAAGTAGGTAAAGTTGTAGTACCAAACCCGGTTGATACGTTGCGGTACTCTGCAACTTAGTAGTCGAGATGGTAGTGACACGTATAATATTTCACGGATTACGGAACGGCATCCTGCCGTTGTTGCAGATGGTTTCTTCAATGGTGACATGGACCAACATTTGGTAATATTTTAATCTGCACCAGTCTATAGTTCGAATTTTTTAGTTACTATTCGGTATTCGGTCTATTTCGCCATTTTTTTGGTATTCAGGTTTCGCCCAGATACCGAATACCTAATCATAAGAAAGTCACATGTATTATGTGCGACTTCTTATATTTTTTATATAAAAAGTGTAACATGCATGATATTTTACTCTTGTTACATACTTCGGGTTCGTAATTTGCAAAAAAACGCCACTTATATTAAAATCGTGTATTTACAATACAAGTGCACAAACAACAAAACGTAATACGTAAATACACTATACACACTGGTCAACTCGCTGCACTAGCACTAAACTTAATCGACTACGTTGAAAGAAAACAATTCTCGTATTCACTTAAACTGGCCACTTCGATTCGCACTGGTCGCTATCGCTTTCGATCACTGTATAAAACTGTCCTGTATTTGTCAACACATCTCTATTTATACCCAGGGTAAAGTTCTACCTGGATCCAGAAAAATCTAAATTTATCGCGTAATCAATAAATCACACCCCGTGTTGGTTCCGGGCTCCTTTGAAGAATAGGCCAACTGCCATTCTGCCAGGCAGGTCGTAAAAGGCGACCGATTGGCTATGCGAGTCACTAACATCGTGGCTACTAGGTGGTAGAGTTCTGCATTGTCTCGCCCGGGTCAGGTACTACCGCTTTACCTATTCCTGCCGCAATAGCCATGTCCATTAGAAAAATAAAAAAAAACCTTGCTGTTGGGCATCTCGTAAAATTCAAAAATAATATAAATAAAATTTTAAATGCAAAGCCTATTACTCTGTCAAACAATATTTAGAAGACAAATCACTCTAAAAAGAAGTTGCTAAACCATTGTCATTCCAGTTGCTGCGCCTGACAAGGTATATAATATTATGTTAATCGTCTTATGCACGTAAAGAAAATGAAAAATGTTATGTAACGCAACTGTAAAATAAATAAATAAAAGGCAATTGTGGGCTAGTACATGTCACTAACAACATAACTATAAACTAGGTTTTCACCGTGTTGGCCCCGTGCTCCTTTGAAGAATAGGCCATCTGCTTGAAGTGAAAGGCGGCTAATTGGCTATACGAGTCACTACCATCGTGGCTACTAGGTGATAGAGTTCTGCATTGACTCGCCCGAGTCAGGTACCACCGCTTTACATATTCCTGCCGCAATAGCCATGTCCATTAGAAAAATAAAAAAAAAACCTTGCTGTTGGGCATCTCGTAAAATTCAAAAATAATATAAATAAAATTTTTAATGCAAAGCCTATTACTCTGTCAAAGAATATTTAGAAGACAAATCACTCTAAAAAGAAGTTGCTAAACCATTGTCATTCTAGTTGCTGCGCCTGACAAGGTATATAATATTATGTTAATCGTCTTATGCACGTAAAGAAAGTGAAAAATATTATGTAACGCAACTGTAAAATAAATAAATAAAAGGCAATCGTGGGCTAGTACATGTCACTAACAACATAACTATAAACTAGGTTTTCACCGTGTTGGCCCCGTGCTCCTTTGAAGAATAGGCCATCTGCTTGAAGTGAAAGGCGGCTAATTGGCTATATGAGTCACTACCATCGTGGCTACTAGGTGGTAGAGTTCTGCATTGACTCGCCCGAGTCAGGTACCACCGCTTTACCTATTCCTGCCGCAATAGCGTCAGTGCTTATCGCTGTCGTGTTCCGGTTTGGAGGGCAAGGTAGCCGGTAAAGTTATGCATGTGGCATTAGACCTCGCCACAAGACAGCAACGCACCATTAACATCTTTGGTGTCTATAGGCGATGGTTGACTCTTTACATCAGGAGACCCATCTGCTTGTTTGCTACCTTATGATATAAAAAAACACTTTTATTGTAAACAACTTATGATAAACAAGTCCTAGTACACAATATTTTCACCCTTATGCCCGATACCAGAAAGTCCATTATGGCATAACTGTGCAAGCAACGGCCAACTATTTGTTTATAAATAGGAGTAGCTATCTCTTTTTATTATTTCTAGATCACTGCAGCGTTCCAACTTTTCACGTTTCTAGATTATTCGCAACACTACTCGCGGGTGAAGTTGTGCGGGTCAGATAATCTAATAAATGTTTGAATATAATATTTTGGTAGATATGTAGCTAAGTTTTCTTCACTTGTAATATCACGGGGCAACCCATATTCTTGCAAACAAACGGTATTTATTTCCTTTTCCAATTACGCGAATACACTTTTTAAACCAAGATTTAACGAGTAGTCTAAACGTTGGAATTAGTGTTCATCAATTTATTCGGGGAGCAAATCAACACTGAATCAACACTACACACCATGAACAAACACAGGCTTCGTTCCGCAGCTCTTATTACAAAACGCGGTGGCAATCCAGTTTCAGACTCACAAGTCGACAGATCAAATTAACCGAGCTAGCGCGGCGTACAATAAATATTTTATCAAGAATATTAAATTGAGGGTATCTTTGCTTTACTACTTCGTTCGTTGAATATTGAAGTGTAAATGTGCTCTGGATTTCAAATTGTGCTTTGTATCGGGTATTTTACCCTTGTTAGACCGTTTTGTTGAGACAGACAGGCAGTTTGAATTTGTATGAAATTCGGAATAAGTAGAACATAACTTGATTGGTTATATGGATCTGTAGCGGTTCAAGCAATCTACAAACGCTACAAGAAAAAAATAACAAAAAATAGAAAAAAACTGAAATTAAAAATTAAATCCTGAATCGCGACATCACAATTATTTATCTTGTACAATCTATATACAAAGTTTTAACGCTTCTCAAATGAACTTCGGTCCCTTGGCAGTACATCTTGCCTGGCTAAGAAGATCTTCGTTTTCCTCTTTCTTGTCTTTGTGTGACGTTATCAATCTCCACAGTTATGACGTCACCTGACAATAGTTGATCCGCTGGTTTCGTCACTATGACCCTTCAGCGGTACGGACCGCCGACGCCTCAGATCATTTTGACATAAAATCTATAAAATTTTCTAGTACTAAACTTTGGAAAACACATTCACACGTTATAATAATTGATATTTATTTGTGAAGATATCTTACCTATATTATGGTTATTTTGTATTATAAAATCAATGTTATCCACAACTTACTTTCTTCTTCTCTTTTTCTTTTGCTCACTGCCAACTGATACTCAAATAAGCTATCTTGATGGAAAGAGACAATTATCGTCTATAGCCTCCAAAGATGTTAATGGTGCGTTGTTATCTAAGTGGCAGGATGGCCATACCACGTGTATAAGTTTACCGCCTACCTTACCCTCCAGACCGGAGTACGACAATGAGAAGTACTGATGCTATTGCGCCAAGAATAAGTAAGACGGTAGTTCCTAAGCCCGGGCGAGAGGTTGCAAAACTCTACCACCTATTAGCGATGATGGTAGTGAGATATATAGCCAATCATTCGTTTGTTACGAACTGCCAGACTATCTAGTCTATTCATCATAGAGGACCTGGACCAACACGGGGTTAAATTATATTTTAAACAAAATTGTAAGATAAAGCGGACTATCTAAAAAAATATGAATATATATATATATATATATATATAATTTAGGGTGGCCCAAAAAAACCGACTATTTTTTTTTTAGTCTCGGGTGAAAAAATGTAAGTTTATGATGTTTTAAGAGCCCTCTCCAAAAGACAGCTCGAAAAAAAATTTTTAAGAGGTCGCTCCAAATTTTTAAAAATTTCAAAAATCGTGAAAATTCGAATTTTTTTTTTTTTAATTTTTTTTCTCGTTACGGTATAATTTTGTAGACCAAAAAAAAATAAGTTTCTGAAAGTTTCAGTACAAAATTTAAATTTTGAAAGGTCGCTCATAATTTTTTTCAATTTATTAGTGCATTAGTTTAGATTTTTTCGAGCGACCTTTTACAATTCGAATGAAAATTCCATGCATTTTTTTTTATATATTTAGTACCATAATCGATAAAAATATATCACGAGATAAACTAAAAATCAAGCGCAATACAGAAAAAATATTTTTTTTTCAATTTAATAATTTTATTTAATAAACTTCCAAGCGTGGATTCGAATCCTAAGCTGGTCTTAGAAACCAGCTTGGTTGAGATTTGACCTTGCAGCGTAAGTTAAGATTTTTTCAAACCAAAAAGACCCCAATGTACCACTCCCAACACGTAAAGTCGGCGATATGGCTAATTAACGAAAAATAAAAAAAATTATGAGCGACCTTTCAAAATTTAAATTTTGTACTGAAACATTCAGAAATTTATTTTTTTTTTGGTCTACAAAATTATACTGTAACGAGAAAAAAAATTAAAAAAAAAAGTTCGATTTTTCACGATTTTTGAAATTTTAAAAAATTTGGAGCGACCTCTTAAAAATTTTTTTTCGAGCTGTCTTTTGAAGAGGGCTCTTAAAACATCATAAACTTACATTTTTTCACCGAGACTAAAAAAAAAAAATAGTCGGTTTTTTTGGGCCACCCTAATATATATATATATATATATATATATATATATATATATATATATATATATATATATATATTCTGTACATGTTTCGCGACAGTTAACCGTTTTGTTTCAAACTCTGCCTGTTCGAGTAAACCAAAAGTCAAGTTGGCTTGGAACCCTATGAGCACTTTATTTTTTTGTTTGGAGATGCTGTTGCAATGAAAATGTCTAAGCTGCTACACTAAAACTGAGAAATCTCGGTTAAACTTTTATTGAGCTTGTAGTTTAGTTAGTGAAACTACAAGTTCAATCGTGAAAATAAAACATTTTGGGATTCTAAACCCAAAAACTCTCTAAATACATTAATTTATTATTATATAATAATTTATTTTTTTAATTATATAATTTATTATGTAACACAAATTCTCCATACTATGTATCTTCGTGAACGCTTTAATTTTCTATACGATGTTGACTCAACTTTTCGTTCACAATTACACGGAATTGTACAATATGCATCACATTCTTCCATATTATATGGTAATTCTTTTACTATCAACTCTGTGAAACTTTGGACTTCTCTTCCTTTTCATATCAGGAGTAGTCAATAGCAATTTAAAAAAAAACCTTAAAGGAATTTTACCTGTCTGCATAATTTTTGAATAAATGGGCACAGTAACGTATTATTTATTATTCATAGTATTTAAGTAATTAAATAGTATTAAGGTAATTAAAATAAAAATTTAAAGTATTTTTTTAAAGTAAAGTTAGTTTTAAATTTGTTTCTAAATTAATAATTTGTACACTGTATATTCTACATTTCTTTTACGCATTCTCATTCTGTTGGGTTTGCTGGAAGAAATCTCTTGCAGAGATAAGCTCACCTTTTGTAAATGTTCACAAATAAAAATGTAATATGCCTTTTAAGTGTACAATAAAATATTAAATAAATAAATAAATCTATTACAACTGAATTAACTGAAAATTGGTTTTGTACATTTGAATAATTACGATAAAGCTGGATTTGAAAATGGCTGAATTTATGTTTAAAACTTTTAAAATTAATAAAACCGATATACAATGCAAATCACTACATAGTATAAAATAACTTCCGCTGTCTGTCTCTATGTAAAAGTAAGCAGCGGATTTTGATCGGATTTTTTAAATAGATAGAGTGATTTAAAAGGAAGGTTTATATGTATAAAAAACTTGAGAGGTGTCAAGGGACACCCGGATGGAACGAAGTTCCTTTCGATACAAAAAACCTGTATACACTCAACAAAAATAATCGTCGCGACACCACACTGTTTAATGCGAAATAGAAATGAAAATATCTGGCTTGCTTTCTATGAGAGAGAGACACACACAGAGAGAGAGAGAGAGAGAGAGAGGGAGAGAGAGAGAGAGAGAGAGAAAGAGAGAGAGAGAGAAACATGCGCACGCCGCACAGTTTACAATAGCTTACTATAGCAAAAAGTGTCGTGACAACTTTTCGTAAGAATTTTTTCCGTCTAGCCCCCTTTTACAACGCGCGATAATTTACATAACAAATCAACTTTTGCCGGGTCAGCTTGTGTAGAATAAAGTAGGTAGTGAGGAAATACAACACTGATACCGTGTATTGTCCGAAGGAGATTTCAAGAGTCTCTGCAACCAGCGTGTTTGCATGAAGAGAGTAATGAATATGGAGGAAGCAATATAAATCTGCATGAATCGTGACATATGGTACTCGGCTGTCACGGCCTACCCTCCAACGGATCTGGCGTGAAGATTACATGTCATTTAAAGTTTTCTCTTGAAATAGTGTTAAAATATGTATGTTGTCCGCGTTTAAAGATAAAGAAATCAATTTAACGATATATATAAACTCCATGGGGACGAGTTTATATATATCGTCATGATGAAATTAAACTCCACACGGATGAAGATGCTTGCAAAAACTAGGGCTAGAAATGCTACAGACCACTAGTTAGCATTCTAGTTAGTAATAAATATTCTTATTCTTCTTCAACATAAAGCTACAAGAAGCAATGTACATGTATTAGAATATATTCAAATTTAGGCTACCTTCACATTATATTGATGCAGTTAGCAGTGTGTTTAATTCAAAATCATTTCGGCTCCGGTAAGGTAGCCGGTAAACTTATGCATTTGGCATTCCATCTGTGCCACGCGAATAGCAACGTATTATTAACATCTACAGGGTAGGCTGTCTCTTTACATCAGGACGACCATCATCTTGTTTACTATCCTATGTTATAAAGAAGTGGGACTGGCATGGAGATGTTTGTCACAGATTTAAATTATTATACGTAGGTCACACTATAAGTTTTGCGTAACTTAGAAAAAAACAACATGTTATAACCAAAATATTATATTTATTGCTTTTCAAAATAATCTTCTTTACATTTCAAACATTTTTTCATGCAATCAAACCATTTTTTAAAACAGAAGGATCACAGATCTGAAGGCATGTTTTCTACGTGCTGATTGAACGCTATCACTGCCTTTTCTGAGTTGGTAAAAGTAAAACCTCTCATCAAATCTTTGATTTTGAAGAAAATACAGAAATCACATGGTGTTAGGTCGCGGCTATGCGCAGGATGAGCGACGAGATGTACTTTTTCGGAAGCTAAAAATGACTGTTTTGTTGGCCATGTGTGAAGAAGCGTTATCATGATGTAGGAGAATGCAGTTTTTGGGTCGTCTTTCGCGAACTTTTTCTAACAACCTGGGTAAACAAATGGTAGAATACCATTCGGCATTAACATTTTTTTTGAGAGAAAAAACTCTGAGAAAAAAAACGCGATCATTTTTTTACCAACGTTTCTCGCCTTTTTTGTTGGCCTGTTCTTATTTTCAAACACCCATTCACAAGATTGTTGTTTTTTTTTCGGTTTAAAACAATAAATCCACGTTTCGTCTCCTGTGACAATGTCATAAACAGCATTAGAATGTTCGTGGTCGTACTTCAGTAGCACCATTCCACACGAGCCCGCTTCTGCTCCGCTGTCAGTTCATGAGGGATCCAACGACAACAAAGTTTCCGAACTTTCAATTCTTGGTGTAAAATTTTCTGAGTGTGGCTCATACCAATCCCCAATAGTCCTCGAATTATCTCATACGTAATCCGGGGGTTTTCTTCAATTAACCGTTTAACAGTAGCCACATTATTTTCGTTGACGGCAGTTGAAGGCCGCCTTTCACGAAATTCGTCATGTAAAGAAACTCGACCTCTCAAATTCAGCAAACCATCGCCTCACGGTGTTCAAACAACAAATAACAAAACAAGGTGCTTTTCTCCCAAAAGCATTTTGAAGACGAGCGGCACAATCTTGCGGAGAAAGAGAACTTTTAAAATCATAAAAATCATCGCTCTAAAATATTTTCGATTTAATTCCATTTTCGTTGCGTACGTAGAACTTTGATGTGTGATAAAAAAACAATTGACAAATCATTTCACGCCAATTCTTTTTTTTTATTACTAAGAAGGTTGCAACGTTTTAAAAATATAACATTCGACATTCAAATAGTTCCGATTAGCTAGATGTGCAAAACTTTTGGCGTGCCCCATGTATTATCTAGTTACAGTACCTGTTATGTGCTATTTTCAGCATTTATTATTTATACATATAAAACAAAGTCCCTTGCGACTGTTTGTCTGTTCGCGATAAACTCAAAAATCACTGAACGGATTTGCAAATTGCAATAAATTATTAGTGTATAGTTTTTCTTAAACCTTAACTTAACTTAGATGAAGGTTAAACTAGTAAGACATCAAGCATAGCAGATACCCTTAAATCATGATAATGATGGACCAAAGAGACGATCTTACTTTGATGCAGCGCAGCAGCGTGGCAAAACTTATGTGAATTTCGCCTTAAAATATTTTACAATCTGGACGTCAGTGAATCAATTTATAGTCACGACGTGTCGGTACTCGTGCAACGGGGTCACATCTAAAAATCTACTTGCGGGGGATTGTTTTCGATATATCACTCAAATCTGTGCACAAACGAATAAATGCGAGCTTGCTATGGAAATTGTGCGGATTTTTGAAAGTCAAATATATTTGTATAAATAGGTCGCGCATGAATACGGTGAAATTTACTTATTTAAAAGGAACAAAAATTCACAGAATATTTTACAGAATGAGAACTTACAATAAGAAATGAATATATATTGAACCTTAGCCAATTACGAATGTTATCTTTGCTTTTCGACAATATCTAGTTAACTAAAAGTTATGAACATTAATATAAATAAATAAATATTTACGGGACAAATTGCACTTACTGATCTAACCCCAAAGTAAACAAATTATTTGCTTGTGTTATAGGTGATAATTAGCGATACTATTACATAGAAATACATAATATATAAATACTGGAATATATTTAATAAACACCCAAACCCGGAAATATAAACATTTATGCTCATCACACAAACGCTTGTGAGCTTGTCTCCGTCGGGGATCGAAGTCGAGCCCTGTTGATTGCGTAGTCAGGGTAGTTACCACTTGATCAAGGTTTAGGCTTAGGGTTTTTTAGGGCGCTTAATAATATTAGGTATATAAAGACACAAAGTCGGTAATGTAGATCAAAAATACACAATAACGGTAAACCAAGTAAAATAAAAAAACAACTCCACAATTATAATAAGTTATAGTGTGTTTATGTGTGTTATTTATATGTTAGGAGTGATAGACTATGACCCCGGGATCATTTTCATTTTTGATTAATAAATAACAAGCTGAATTTTTTGTGACAGGCGAGACACTCATCTTTTTTATCTTTCAAAAATCTCAAATCGGGTAACTAATAAAGTTAGGTAAAAAAAATTATAGTGTCGGACTATGAAAAGCTATGGTTAATTGCTAGTAGACATAGATAAAATGTAAGCGTCTTGATATAGACATGGATAAAGTTAAGCTATGCCGTGTAGTTTACATCTGTGCGTAACGTCTTGACATAGACACGGATAAAATATAATATATAACAATCAATTATATAAAAAAAATAAGCTACTTTAACATGATATTATATTATAGAAGTAGCCATATACGCGATCTGATATTTAGTAAAAGCGTATCGCTTGTACCACACACTAAACGCGTTCAGTCCTATTGTGTATGTAATTGTATTAGTTCTTTTGCTAACTATTTAATTCGGTATTCTAACGATGTGACAACGTTTATTATTTTTAAAATTCGATTTAAATAATTGTTATCACGATATAGACAATGCTATTACGATTAATTGCTTAGAGATAAAAGAACCGGAGGACTTTCAAAAAGTGATTAATAATGAAAACTCTAATAGGAAAGCTATATCTATACTAAGCTTGAATATACGTAGTGTGAACTGTAACTTTGATTCATTATTGGTGTTTCTTTCGATGTTAAAACAATGTGTAGATGTGTTAGTGTTAACGGAATGCTGGATAAATGAAAATAGTATATTACCCTCTATTCCCAATTATCAACTGTTCCATACGAAGAGGCATATTAACAAAAATGACGGCATAATTATATTTGTAAGAACAGAACATGAAGCTCATTCCTACGAACCGACTGCGGTAGAAGGTAACTGTTTAGTTCTAGAAATTCCACTATTAAAATGTATTGTTATCGCATCTTACCGGCCCCCATGCTTTAGAAATCCTACCCCCTACATAGAATCTATAGATCAAATCCTACAGACTTTACACGCTGAAAACATTATTTTTACAGGGGATATTAATATTAATATATTAAACAACAGCTTAGACACGCATTCTCAAAAATATTTAAACATGATGGCTATTCATGGTTTACAACAGGCTATTGACAAACCTACAAGACAAAAATCATGCATTGATCATTTTTTAATGAAAACTTCACATGAATGGCGTAGTTTTGTTTTTAATGAACTTACAGACCATTGCCCTATCCTTTTAATAATTGATGATTTAAAATCTGCGTGCAAACTAAAAGAAAATTATTTAATAAAATACAACTTAAGTGAAATGGATTTAGAATTTCAGAAATTAGATTGGACACCATTTTACATGTTGAGTGATGTTAATTTAGTAGCCAGTTATTTGGTTGAAAGTATTACAAACGTAATGAATCAAAACATAATCACACAAAAATTATCTAAAAAATTTACACCTCTGAAACCTTGGATAACTCATGGCGTTCTTAAATCAATACATATGCGAAATAAATTACATAAACAGCTTAGAAATGACTTACATAACACTGAAATACAAATATATTATAAAAAATACAGAAACATATGTAACAATCTTATTAAAAAATTAAAAAAACAGTATTATGAAAATCAAATTAAATTACATTCTAATAATAATAAAGAAATATGGAAAATAATTAAAAATATATGCAACATAAATAAAAGTAAGTCAGCTACTTTAGAATTATGCAAAATGAGTAACAATCGAAAAGATTCTGCCAATGAAATAAATAAGTATTTCACCTCAGTAGGAAGCCAACTCGCTACATCTATATTAACTAAACTTAATAAAACAGACTATGAATTAGCAAAATATGAAAATCTAAAGTCAGCTCCTTTACAATCACTATCTTTTTATCCCACAGATACAATAGAAATAAAATCTATAATATCAAATTTAAATAACACATCTTCTTCAGGGCCAGATAAGATACCTTCTTGTATTATTAAGACATTTCAAAAATATCTAATTGAACCAATAACACACATGTGTAATCTCAGCTTAGAGCAAGGAGTTTTTCCTAATATATTTAAACAAGCTTTAGTTATACCAATATATAAATCTGGAGACAAATCAATACCATCAAATTATAGACCTATTTCATTATTGTCAACATTATCGAAAATATTAGAAAAATTAGTTAACAAGCGCCTATTATCCTATTTTGAGAAAAATAACATATTTTCTGATAAACAGTTCGGATTTAGATCAGGTCGTTCTACAGCTGATGCGGTACAAAAAATAACATCAACTATTAGCTCACATCTTGATAAGGGAAATAAATGTATAGGGGTATTTTTAGACCTGCAAAAAGCGTTTGATACGGTTTCGATTCCTATCCTTTTATCAAGACTGGAGTCTTACGGTGTTAGAGGCATACCATTAAAATGGTTTTCCGATTATCTTACAAAACGCAATCAAAAAGTGAAAATTGATACAGTGACAAGTGATGAGCAGTTATGCAGTTATGGGGTACCACAAGGAAGCACTTTGGGTCCTACCTTATTTTTGACTTACATAAATCCTCTATGCGAATGTCCTCTCGAAAACGGTAGTGCACTTATGTATGCTGACGATACGGCTTTACTATTTTATGGGTCTACATGGGAAAATGTCAGAGATATAACTGAAAAGGGCCTACGTAAAGTAGGTATCTGGTTAGAAAATAATTTACTATCTCTTAATGCAAATAAAACAAATTTCATGTGTTTTGATAAAACTGATAAAACTAATATAGTCCAAAATTTAATAATACATGAAAATAACTGTAGGGCCATAAAACGAGACAGAGTATCAAGTTGCCTATGTCCGTCTATTAAGAAGACAAACACTGTTAAATATTTGGGAATTACACTTGATCACAGACTTAACTGGATGCAACATATAGATGACACATCAAATAAAATAAGAAAACTAATTATATTATTTAAAAATTTAAGAAATATACTAACTTCTTCTCATATTATTAATGTGTACAAGGCTCTCGCTGAATGTATTATAACATATTGTATCACGTCATGGGGTGGCGCTGCTAAGTCAAATCTTATAACTCTGGAGAGAGCTCAAAGAGCCATACTAAAAGTTTGCTTACATCTACCCTATAGACATCCTACTGAAGCAGTATACAAACAAGCTAAGGTACTTAGTGTCCGTAAATTATTTATTTATAATGTAATTAAGAGGTATCACGCATCAGTTACATCAAGAAGTAGACAAACAGAAAAGAGAAGAATAAATTGTCCAATTAGCAAAACAAACACTGCGTTTGCACAAAAATACTATGATTATTTAGCTCCTATATTATATAATGCTGCAGATAAATTCATGCCTATTCGGGAAAAAAATGGTTACGAATTAAAAATAGCTGTGTTAGATTGGCTAAGTAGATATGACTACAATAATTGCGAAAAACTAATAGTTGGTACAAAATGCTAAATACCAATAAAACTTACACATCAATTACACACACATAAACACACACACACGCACTCGCACACGCGTTCTCGTGCACACGCACATAGACAGACACACACACACACACCCACACACACACACACCCACACACACACACACACACACAAACACACACACACACACACCCGCATACACATAGACACACACTTATGTACGAACACACTTGAAAATATATACATTTTTTGTAACTGTAATTAGAAGGGGGGCACTGGCTTCTACATAACAGTATCAACTAGTGTAGAGGTCAGCGGTCAACCTAAAATAAGTAAATGTTGGAACAATAAAGATTATTATTATTATTATTATTATTATAATATGCCGTCTGATTCACGTCTGTGCATTGATTGTTGACATAATTATATCCGGGCCGCTGATCGGTACACTCTAACCAACTGAGCTACTGTCATTTGACTGACTGATATTATAAATGTCAATTTTATCTGTAACGATGCACTCATTTAATTATTACATACGTATGTACATAGATAAATATGTGTATTACTATATGTATAGATAGGCAACTTTCTAATTCTATAATGGCGTACTACTGGCGTCATCTATCTTATAGCATGAGAACTATTTTGTTTCGGCAGCTTAATATAGGTACCTACTTTTTTCTTGGAATTTTAATAGTAAATAGGAATTTATCAAACACTATACAGCGTGCCATTCAAACAAAATTGACAAGTCCTTTTGCAACTTTGGTTGATTGCCACTCTGTATAATGTTATATATTCAGAATTAAAACATTCATATTATAATTTAAGATTTAATTAACTCACAATAAATAGCACAACATATTTGTTTTGTGTCACGATTAAGCAATCCGGAGAATAAAAGTTTAAATTCAACGAAAATAACACTAATACACACAAAACAAACTGAATTTCAATAATAAAATGCGCACGAGTATCAACATTTAACACCATGACGACGCCATTTGTAATTGTGTTGTTTTTTGTTTGATAGATTGGCCAAACTTTGTTATTTTGAAAAATAAGCGTATTTACCACAAAACAATATATGTTTATAGTTCAGATAGTTAAAAAATATAATGTAATATAATATCTTATTTAAAAATATATATTTAAGACATTAAAAGGTTATTTTTTATATTCGCATGTAGTGGCAAAAACCTTGAATCCAGATCTTAAGTCTTTAGAAATAAAATCTTTTTCAGTTCGTGTCCTAGATGACGCTATTTTCAATAAAATTATCAAATATTTTATAGTACTAAATTACCATAGCATGCGTATGTATTTCTAGTGATATTTCTCTCGCTTGTTGGTCTGGCCTCGCTTGAAGAATAGGCCAACTGCTATTCTGCCAGGCAGGTCGTTAAAGGCGATTGATTGGCTATGTGAATCACTATGATCGTGGCTACTAGGTGGTAGAGTTCTGCAATGTTTCGCCCGGGCCTGGTACCACCGATTATCTATTACTGCCGCAATACCGTCTGTGCTTGTCACTGTCACTTCCGGTTTAGAGGGTACGGTAGCCGATAAACTTATGCATGTAACATCAGACCTCACCGCAAGTAACTCAGTTGGTAAGAGACTTTCGGCCAGAGGTAAGAGTGCAGGTTCAAATCCTGTCTTCGTAAAATTTTTCTACACAGTACATAGATATAAAGGATAACACTTTTATAAACACATTTAAGACTTTTAAAAATATTTGTCAAGTTTATTAAATAAAAACAACTGATAAAAAATGGTGGTCGTCCGCATGTCTGTAATCTCTATATGGATTTCCCACGATTACGCTCAAAAAACTCGTTATCGGTGCCATTTTCAGTATGTCACGGCGTTGTTTCGTATTGAACATAATTCGGTGTAGTTTAATTGTTCTGATAAAGGAAACTAAATTGTAATTAAATGTGACACTAAAAATAATTTTAAAAACAACAAAGAAAAATAGCGACATGCAGGGATTGAACCTTTGACCATTTATTTTTTTTGTTTTTTATTTTAATATTTTGGGGCTAAAAAACAGGTATACAATAAACATATTTTTTAACATAAACTTAATTAATTAAAGTAATTGCGTACCCAACACATTTCACTTTTAACACATTTATTAAGAAACTCACAAAACAACTCATTTCACATTTATTTAGGAAATTATGGGTGTGGGTTATAACCCACGACAATAATTTCCTAAATAAATGTGAATTTCATCTGTAATGATGAACTCATTTAAATAGTTAATATCTGGTTGAGCTTTGCTCGGTTTTTCACATACCCATATCTTGAGAACCGAGCTTTTCTTGGACCTGGAACCTTGATAAATCGATTCCTTGACCCGAAAAACCCAACGAAGATTCCAATTTTATATATATATATATATATATATATATATATATATATATATATATATATATATATATATATATATATATATATATATATATATATATATATATATATATACGTATGTATGTACACAAGAATTAAATTGCTCGTTTAGAGGTATTAGATACGTATGCATACCTAGCGATCAGTACAATCGACGTAATAAATCATATAACAAAGAAGAATTTCGCCACCTCGAGCCTGTCGACACTAGCTCAGTGGTAGAGCGTCCCGGCTTTAGGGAAATGGTCGCAGGTTCAATCCCTGAATGTCTATATTTTTAAAGTTTTTAAAGTTTTTCCAGTTTTCCTAAGCACGGGATGAGTGCTATAATACAAAAATAACTAAAAAATAATGTTATATTGTTAATGTATGGTATTAAAAGATTAATCTGTAGAAAAATCATTTGTCAATAAATAAATAAATTATTCTATGTTATTAAGCGAGCGTTATCAGACGTGAACTTTTGGATTTTCCAAATTTTCTTCTGATAAGCTCGACTGGTAACCACTGAAGTTGGTAGCGATCAACAGAATGTACATTTTGATAATTTCGGATCATATGGCTAAAGATTATATCTTTAGCCATATGATCCGAAATTATCAAAATACTTAGTACTTTTCTCCGTGTTGGTTCCGGGCTCCTTTGAAGAATAGACCAACTGTCGTTCTGCCAGGCAGGTCGTAAAAGGTCTCCCGATTGGCTATGCGAGTCACTACCATCGTGGCTACTAGGTGGTAGAGTTCTGCATTGTCTCGCCCGAGTCTGGTACCACCGTCTTACCTAGTCCTGCCGCAATAGCGTCAGTGCTTGTCGCTGTCGTGTTCCGGTTTGGAGGGTAAGGTAGCCGGTTAACTAATGCATATGGCATTAGAACTCGCCACAAGATAGCAACGCACCATTAACACCTTTGGTGTCTATAGGCGATGGTTGACTCTTTCCATCAGGAGACCCATCTGCTTGTTCGCTATCTTATAACATAAAAAAAATTGTACTAGCTAGGAGAAGCAGGCGCAGATTGCTAGTTTACAATAAAAACATTCTGTACGTTATAAATTTATAGTAATGGTTCTTACGTATTCCAAGTTTCATCGTAAACTTACTCTTAATTTTATTTCCATTACGTGTATAAAGCTTGTGCAATTCGTTGTTGCAATAATGTATATACGTCACATTAAGTTTCTACAGGGAATTGCGCAAGATGTGGATACTGGATGGTACATGTTAAATGATTTATCATTGGTCAACATTGCAGTCTTAACTGCCACTCCAGCCATCTGGTCAGAATTATTAATTATAAGGCCACGTTTACATTTAACTAACCCAGTTTCTAAATGTTAGGTGGTGTTATATGTTTTTGATATATAAATTTTAATGGTGCGTTTGGTAAACATGTGGCTGGATGGTAATACCACATTGTCTGCATTGCATTGTCATGCCCGGGTGTGGTACAATGCCTTAACTATTCCTACCGCACCAGCGACAGTGCTTGTCACTGTCGTGTTCCAGTTTAGAGGGTAAGGTAGCCGGTAGACGCATGTGGTATTAGACCTTGGCATAAGATAGCAACACACCATTAACATCTTTGGTGTCTATAGGCGATGGTTGAATTTTTCTATCAAGAGACCCATCTACTTGTTTGCTATCTTATGATATATAAAAAAAAATGTAATCTGCATCTTAAGAATATCACGAAAATTAAACCACTCTGTGCGATTTTCTGGTTAGCCTAATGGCTAGCTGGTAAAGAATGCTTTATGTGTTAAGCTCGTCAATTATAACCTGTACGTTTGTATGTAGTTCAATAAAGATAAAAAAAATCAATAGGCATTTTATATTGTTCGTAACACTTTCCACTAGACAAAAAAAAAGACAAACGTCATTGCATCTATAAGTCATTACACCTGTGTGGGGCGCGCTCACCGCTCACTTTGACTTTGGTGCTCGAGGCATTCACACGTGCCTAATATTCATAATTCTATTCTAATACTTTTTTAATTTTCAGGTTATATTTTCAGTTAAAAATAATGGAAGCAGCCAAAAATATTTTATCTAGCGATCGCGTTCTGTTTCAAATTTAACGATACACTAAACAATAAAATCTTTTTTAAAGTTGAGAAGAGGCTTTAGTCATAAACAAAATAGTATATACGTATGTGATGCATGTAAAATGAATGACAGTGTGTTATGATGGCATTTCTAATGCATATTATTTAAAAACATAGTTTTATGCACTCCCTGCAAAATAAACTTTAACGGTGTAAAATTTCAAACTTCACCGTTCACGTATTTGTGGTAAGAAAGGGTACAAAGTTTTTGCTTTACGTGGTGATATATAGGTTGACTGGTAACAGATTGTATTGTTTGAATGAGGGAATTCAGTACTCTATTCTGATACCGAATATGTCAAGTAAAAGGCGACTGTAGGCTTGTCACCAAAATGTCACGATTGTGGTAAGTGGTAGAGTTCTGTAAATACTAGCCTTGGGTTGGTACCACTGCCTTATCTATTCCTGCCGCAAAAGCGTCGATTCATGTTCCGGCTTGAAAAGTTAGTCGATAAACTTATTGTGCATATAGCGTTTCAACCCCACCACAAGAATAGCAACGCATCATTCACATCTTTGTTATCTATAGACGAAGGTTATCTCTTCCATCAAGAGAACCATCTGCTTATTTGCTCTGCTATGAAATAAAAAATAAAGTACAGCACTCATCTTAAGGTGGCAGGAAAAATGTTGTAGATACCGTGCCTAGGCAAGTCATTGCGGAATTATAATAACTAAGTCTACTATACATACTATTATAGGTTTTTTTAATATCATAAGATAGCAAACAAGCAGAGGTCTCCTGATGGAAAGAGTCAACCATCACCTATAGACACCAAAGGTGTTAATGGTGCGTTGCTATTTGCTGAATATTTCCCTGAAAATGAAATCAGAGAGTTCACCAATAATTATCAGGCAAATTTTAAT
The DNA here is from genome assembly GCA_036924255.1 of Apodemia mormo. NCBI lineage: Eukaryota > Metazoa > Arthropoda > Insecta > Lepidoptera > Riodinidae > Apodemia > Apodemia mormo. The sequence continues at coordinate 5,760,260 of JAUPFN010000012.1, read as the reverse complement.
TTTGATAAATTAAAAAATGAATTGCGCTGTATTTGTAGATCACCTCAATTTGCAAATAGTTGTGTATTTAGTATTATTCAAAATTTGTGTAAGGACAATTTAAATAAAGTTTTTTCTAAAGTGTTACTATTAGCGAAATTCATTGTGACTATCCCAGCAAGCAGCGCATCGGCAGAGCGTTCATTTTCGTGTTTAAAACGTATCCACACATATTTGAGAAACACACAAAATCAACAACGACTCACAGCGCTTTCCACGATTTCTATAGAAAAGGCATTATTGATAGAATTAAAACGCAGTCCAACTTTCTATGACGATATCCTAAAATCATATTTAAAAAGGGATAGGCGCATAGATTTAATCTATAAATGAATGAGTAGTTTGTTTGTTTTTTACCAAACCGTAGTTTTATTATTAAGTGTTTTTATATATTTTGCGAATCACATGAAAATCGGCCTTTTAAAGGCCACATCGGATATCTTGCAAGGGACGTGTATCATAACCATCACTCACTTGCTTAAGATATTTAGATGATGTTAGAAGATGTAGATCAATAGTAGTCCATCTAAGACATGTTCTCTTGTCATGATTTCCGGCTTAGAGATCCGTCGCGTGGCTGAGGCTACGCTAAAAATCTATATAAGAGTACTCCGCCGCATACCCAGTCTCATAATCCTGTGCACGCCACTGGGCGTTGGTGCCAGACCCGGGCGAGACAATGCAGAACTCTACCACCTAGTTGCCATGATAGTAGTGACTCGTATAGCCATTGGTCGCCTTTTACGACCTGCCTGGCAGAACGGCAGTTGGTCTATTTTTTAAAGGAGTCCGGGACGAACACGCCCGTATATTGTGCATACATGGGCGTGGTCTACTATGATTATACTATAAATTGGGTGTCATATATGTCTATATTAGAGAGCATGTGTATATCTCGAGTAGAGTTTTAATATCTTCCCACTAACTAATCACAACCCTTTGTTGTTAAAGTGCCATGAATAAATATTTTAAGTAAACGAATACCTAGTAGCCACGATAGTAGTGACTTGTATAACCACTCGGTCGCCTTTTACAACCTGCCTGGCAGAACGGCAGTTGGCCTATTTTTTAAAGGAGTCCGGGACCAACACGGAAAAAAACAAATAATGAACAAAGCTTGTTGGTATGGACACCCGCGATTAAATATCAAAGTTTATGTTACAAAGAACGATTTTTGAAACTCATAATTAGCTCATACATTCATAATATATGACCTGACTACCAGCTGACCCATTATAATACTAGATAATAAGTCGGCTAGCGGGTTATCGGTGGCCAGGCATAGTAAAACCGTTTCCAGTTTTCTACTTGTAATTTTAGGAGCAGTCCGCACTTTGTTAGAGGTGTATTAGCCTGCCTTCCCACAGAGTCTCGGAGAGCATGTAAAAACTATCAACCTCGTTTTTCAAAAACTAAATGCCATATGGGATTCTTCTCTGGAGAAATTTTGTGAAATAAATACTGTATTTGTATTGCAGAAAAGAACTATTAGGGATATTTACAATTTTAAACCGAGGATTTCTCTGAGTAAAAAATTTAAAGCAATCAATATTCTAACTGTAATATCCCAATATATATCCAAGAAATTGATGGATGTTCGTAAAAATATTTGCTTGTTTAAAAAGAAGGTGACTCTTTTCAAACAAATATACTACTACAGACTATAGGCACTTCTTTTCTATAGCACCTTATTAATTTAATCATGGCATATTAATGTTGGTCTCCCTTTATATTCGCAACGCATATCTGTTTAATTATTATCCTTTCATCTGCCTGTGAAGCCTGTGAAGGTGTGTTTGATTAAAACATTGATTGATCGATTAATTGTGGCTCTGACCACCGGAGCCTGCCCTTCCTCATTTTTACACGATATCCTTTCACATTCTCATGTATATATACTAAGTTTAACAATACATATTGCATTTTTAAGTAATTTAGAAGGAGTATCCACTAAGTATTGACGATGATCGTCACCATGTGTTGATGTGGGATTAACTCTCTCTATCATCACGGCAACCGTCATGAAATGTTTATTGTAATACTAGCTGTTACTCGCGACTTTGTTCTCGTGAACCAAAATCATTACTTCCTTTTGTTCAACCGGGTAGAAAAGTAGTCTATGCCACTACTGGATAGTGTAGCTCTCTAATGGTAAAATAATTTTTATGATCGGTAAAGTAGTTTTGCGTTTATTCCTATTACATTACCCATTATAACAATATTAAGTGTAGATTAATATAGATTAGTGCTTCGGGCTTTATTCTACTCATATAAGCAATCGACTTTATTTGTATTAGGCATCGATTTTTATTTTAGTGACATATGTTTTATGATATTTGATTTAAATGCGATTTGTGAAAATTTATTGTATTTGCAACAAACATAATGCTTCCAAAAATACGTTGCATGCGCCATGTATTGTGATTATTCTAGCGTCAGTGACAGCTCTTGTCATCTGATGCATTAAATTATAATAAATGTATTTGCTTGCACATTCAATGATGTTTATGGTTTTTTGTATTTATAACTTCCCGCTACGTATGAAAATATGGAAGTTCTTGATTTTGTCCCGATTTTCGAAAATCCAATTTTCACCAGAACTCCACTTTTTGAGGTAGGAGGTCAATATTGACGTCAGATTGTCTATATGTATGTATGCGTATATGTGTGTGTATGTAAACATCTCATAATTCTTGAACGGCTTGACCGATCGTAATGCGGTTGATGGAATTCGATTGGGTTCCGCTTAACTTAGACTTTCTGAAAATCTGATTTTGAGAAATTATGGAAAAACCTTAAAATGTTAAATAACTTTTTTAGATTAAATAGCTAATGTAATTAAATAGCTGAAATGTAAATTTCTTCCTAGCTGAAATGTAAATTTTCCTTACATTGTATGTATTTTTTTCTCTACAACATTTCTTTTTTTTAAATACTTAAGTATATGTTAATTTAGTTTCATAGTTTATATTTGTTATTTTTTGTACACTAGGTCTACTCAATTCTTTATTTTCATTTTTTTTATTCTCCTTTAACGGGTTGGCTGGAAGAAATCTCTTTAAGTAGAGATAAGCTCGCCCATTGTACTTATGTTACCTTAATATTGTCTTTTTTGTATTGTATTCTGTGTACAATAAAGTATTAAATAAATAAATAAATAAATAAATAAATAAATATACAATCGAATCAGCTCTATTGAAAAACTGCGTCAAATGCCGCAAATTCTATCATAACCTTATCTGTTCAAGAAATACCGTTAAGGAAAAATTATGAAAAAAGTGATTTTTTGACACAACTTCGAAATCTTTTGATCTTCTTCAATATATACTTAAAAAACTACGTCGAATGCTGTTTCAAAAATTAAAATGGAATCAAATTTTCACCTGACATTTTTGTCCTAAAGCCTTTTAAGTAAGTGGTAGAAGGCTTTTCTATGATTTATTTTAAGTTTTTATTGGGCACAAAAATCTCATCGAAATAATTTCGCTATTAAAGGAGAAACCCCTTCATTAAAATAGTTTAGTAAACGGGTAGTAATAGCGAAATTATTTTAATGAGATTTTTTGTGCACTATAAAAACTCAAAATAATTATATAAAAGCCCTCTACCTCTTACAAATATCAAAATGATCATAGAAAAGGCTTCTGTTTTACTTACTGACGATACTCGTTTGTTTTCTGATGCCGTTTGTGGTCACCCGGTATATAAAGCAAAGTTGGGTTATTTACACCAATAATTATAACTAAAGGACCGATTTTCATGATGTTTTTTTTTGTGTCCGACCCGAATAGTAGAATAACCATTAAATCATTTACAAAATTATGGAGAAAAAATTCAAAATAATAAAGCGGTGAAGTCAGTTTGATATAATTATGACCTCTGACGACGTTTGGTTTGGTTTTCATGCCAAGACTAGTCATTGTACATAACTCATTAAACAACACTTATCTTTATATTATATTGTATTAACGTGATCGATTTTATACCACTTTTTAAGACAACTGCACGAACGGTGGAACGGTATGAAATTTGGCACATCTAAAGTTTCGGCACATTTAAAGTTCATCGGAGGACTGCAGAAACGTAATATTTTTGAATAGAATGCACAAGAAATAGATAAAATTAATAAAAATAAACATTACACACGCTAGGTTCATTTGACATATACAGACATGTATATACATGACATTATACACACATGTATACTGTGTTTATGATTGAATTTCAACCACAGGAGACTGCTAGTTATGTTAAATACTATATATATATATATATATATATATATATATATATATATATATATATATATATATATATATATATATATATATATATATATATATATATATATATATATATATATATATATATAAACGTCTTATTCCTTAGCAGTTTTTGCTTTATCTTTACGCTGTCTCCTGCTGTAAAGGGAGGGAAACTGGATGTATTTTCCTACTCCTCCTATACTCTTCTGATTAAATTCGATGCGGGTTCCAAGACAGCTTAGCTTTTCCCCCAGAGCACCCTGGGCTCGCAACTCAGAGGTTATCAGGACGGTTGCCGCTGTTGATTCTGGTTCACAGAAGTTACAGTGGTGGGAACGAGAGGAGGGTCCAATGCTCTTTTAAAAAAAATCTCACAAACTGCTTAATTTTAAAAATTCTTTCACATTTAAAAAGATACATCCTACTAAGCCAAAGGAAGTAATATTTTAGATTACGAGAACGATTAGAACGAAGTCGCGAGAAAATAAAATAAACAAAGCCTTGATGATGCTCTTATAAGCAAAATCAGTTGACTTTAACACAAATATATTGCTGTGTTATAGTCTACTGGTTAGTGTGAAATAAATCCAAGAGGTTACTCTAAAAATAGATTCAATGTATGCGGATGATAATAAGTATGTATATAAAACAAAATCCACATTTTTCTTCACCTGGAAAAAGAATCCAGAGACTTGAATTTTTATTTTTTTCTAAAATGAATGTATATTTAATCGATAAATGAGCAATTACTGGTTATTGGTTTTGAGTTTGACAACATTCAGTCGATTCATGATGATAAAAGTTCATATAAGTGAACAAAAATGTTAAAACGTAGGTATCTGCATCCACTGTAAATACTCTTTGACTTTGGAGCATGCCAGCGCGCGATTTAATATTTGCGCTGCTCCTGTTAGTAACTCAAGGTCGTTCGCAGCTGTAATCGCCTTAAATGTGCTTGAATAAGCCAGCGTCAGCCAGGGCAAAGTTCTCCGTGTCTGCTAGAACAATCCGGCGTTTGTAAGTTTATATGTTTGACGATAATTCAAGTACAGTTGATCGGAACGTCGTGAAATCATTAGGTGGATTTATGAGACAAAAAGAATATTTAAGTTCGAACACGAGCCAAATTAGTTCGCTAAAGTCTAATTTTTCAAGATATCGAATGTTAAAATAATGCCGTCGCCGTGTTGGTCCCGGCCTCCTTTGAAGAATAGGCCAACTGCCATTCTGCCAGGCAGGTCGTAAAAGGCGACCGTTTGGCTATCGAGTCACTACCATTGTGGCTACTAGGTGGTAGAGTTCTGCATTGTCTCGCCCGGGTCTGGTACCACCGCCTTACCTATTCCTGCCGTAATAGCGTCAGTGCTTGTCACTGTCGTGTTCCAGTTTGGAGGGTAAGGTAGCCGGTAAACTTATGCATGTGGCATTAGGTCTCGCCACAAGATAGTAACACACCATTAACATCTTTGGTGTCTATAGGCGATGATTGACTCTTTCTATCAGGAGACCCATCTGCTTGTTTGTTATCTTTTAATATAAAAAAAAATAAGTCGCGAGTTTACACTTAGAGGCGATCAAGTAAATAACTTTCATTTGGCCATATTAAGAGGCTCATAAACGATGATGATCTGGTAGGAAAAAAAAACTCCAGAGCCTCGCTCATCGACGCAGAATGTCAAGTTAATCGGTTTTTTATCGGATACACTTAGGAGAGTGCGCTGCGGAATTGCACGATTTAATTCCGCCATCCCCGTTTTTCTATCGATCGTCGAGGCGCACAAATTCTAGGCTTCGCCATGTGGTGGACGTTCCACGTATACGGACAAAGCAGTTCTACTCAACATTCTTCATTCGAACCGCAAGGGACTGGAACATGCTTCCTGAGTCTGTGTTCCCCGACGAGTACAATCTGGTGATCTTTAAGAGAAGAGTGAACAGGTACCTCTAGGGAAGCGCGTTCCATCTTAGGCCTCATCTTAGCTTACCATCAGGTAAAAAAAATTACTTTATCAAGAATAGTGTTCGCCCTTTGATCGAATCTCAACCGTAATTCTAATTAACAGGAATCGCCCTCTGTTCGAAATTCGACCAAAGACTAAGCAATAAAATCTCTTCTTAGTTTTACAGCATATAATCTATATATATAAAAAGCTGTTCGTTAGTCTCGCTAAAACTCGAGAACGGCTGAACCGATTTGGCTAATTTTGGTTTTGAATTAATTGTTGAAGTCCAGGGAAGGTTTAAAAGGTGAGAAAATATAAAAAAGAGTAGTTAAAAAGGCAGAACAACGTTTGTCGTGTCAGCTAGTACTAGAAAAAAATAGTACATTATTATGTGTACTATTTCTGCCAAACTTATGGTAATGCGTGTAGTGCTTTTAATATTTTGCTTCTAATGCGTGTTAAATAAAATATAAACTCTCTGACCGCCCGTGTAAATTTCAACTGTGCCAAAGTGGATTTTTCGTGAAAAGGTAACAAAGTTTTCGCTTGACGTATTAATATAAAAACCTAGCCGTGTTCTGAATTCCGCTAGTGCGTGGTTACAGTTTTTGGTGAACGCCACTGAAACAATGTATTTTTTCGGGATAAAATGTTTGAAATAAAATAAGCGAATATCACTGGATAAATGGGTGCGTGAAAAATTTTTGCCCACTTTTAAAATTTCAATGAGCGCTCGGACGAGAGGTTATCATCTAGCTACGAATCGATAGGGCGCTCTAGTTCGTTTCCAGATAGGGACAAAAGTTTATTTGATGAGCAGAAATGTTTGTATTTCAGGGTTTGGGTATGTTACAATAACTACATATGTATTTCTATGTTTTAGTATCGTTAACTAACACCCAAAAACTAACAAAAATAGTTTGCTTACTTTGGGGTTAGGTCAATTGATGTAATTTGTCCAGCGATATTTATTTATGTAAATTTATTTATTTTATTTAACTTGAAGATGGAGCTAGCAGATGGAGACCACTTTTTATTTACTAATTTTTACCCAGTGTTGATTCAGACCCCCTTTGTAAAATAGAATCACTGTCGTTCTGCCAGGCAGGTTGTAAGAGCCAACCATGGGTGTACCCAGGTTCTAGGCCAGGAGGGGGAGGGGGGGAATCGTATTATTTTAAGACTATATTTTTATCTTATTATATTTATTTACAATAGTATATAATTAGTAGGGAGGTAAACAAATTCCAGGGGGAGGAGGCCTGTTGGCTGCGCGTGTCACTACCATCGTAACTACTAGGTGGGAGCGTTTCGCAACATCGCGCCTGGGTGTATGGGTAAGATCTTTGCTGTCTATAGGCGATGAATATAAAAAAAAAATCTAACTTTAGTAAGTATAGAAAAATTAATATATTAATTATTGTCATAAACCTATTATTAAATACCCCATTGGTTGTAAAATTTATGTACTTTGTGTATGTACCTGTGATAAGTATATTCTTTTTTTTCTTTATAGTATCACTTACCCCCTTGCTGACATTTGTAAGTTGTTGATTCATGAGTAGCAGATTTAAGTTTAAATGTAAGTACTTAATAGGGTTAGGTAGGCAGGATAAAAGAGTTTAACGCAAACATTTAATATAGCAAGTAGTAAATTTGTAGAAAACTCTAACGTAATAAGAAAATGAATTTTGCTCCCCCTCCCACTTGTCATCAAAAATAAACAAAGGCAAGAACTCCCCCTCGCCCCCCTTTAGTACATAATACTTGAATGGCCCTTGACAGAAACGCAAACTTTTAACATAGCAAGCAGTAAATTTGTAGAAAACTCTAAGAAAATGAATTTTGCTCCCCATCTCCCTTGTCATCAAACTAAACAAAGGGAAGACCCCCTCGCCCCCCTTTAGTACATAATACTTGAATGGCCCTTGATAGAAACGCAAACTTTTTACATAGCAAGCAGTAAATTTGTAAAAAACTCTAAGAAAATGAATATTGCTCCCCATCTTTCTTGTCATCAATCCTAAACAAAGGGAAGACCCCCCCTCACCCCCCTTTAGTACATAATACTTGAATGAACCTTGACAGAACAATTGGTCTGTTATTAGGTCTCTAGTCTGTTTACTCAATGGACAGTGACAAGCTTTGACGCTATTGCGGTAGCAGGTAAGATGGTGGCAACAAGCAAACCCGAGCGAAACGTTGCGGAACTCTACCATGTGGTAGTCACGATGGAAGTAATACGTTTGGCCAATAGTTTGCCTGCATTGCCTGGCAGAATACCAGATAGTCTGTATTTCAAATAGGACTCAGACTAACACAGGGATTCCCATAAAAATTTAATATTCATGGACAAATTACACAAATTGATTTAAACCTAAAGTAAGCTTTTTGCTGATGTTATGGATGTTAGTTAACGATACTAATCTAATTAGTAGTGAGGCGTATTTATCGTAACAGATACAAATCACAGGTATTCGTAAATACTAGATAACAATTGTTCCTACAATATCAAATATCTGTTGAAAAATATCAGTCACAATACTGAATCACAATCTGCACTACGTTCTTCAGTCACAGTAGCTACTAGGTACTAGGTACCTACTCAATAACAGATATTCGTGTTACCTGTTCTTCGTATGTATTAGTCTCTCTCGCTCACACCCGCTTAATTGAATCTGCTAAAACGAGAAGCACCTAGTATTTATTATCCGAAAATTCAAATAGTAATCTTTTATAACAAAATATCTTCCTAGAATAGTGACAACTGTTTCTAGTCGTATAATTTGTTATCTGTTCCTGTTCCTAATTTTCAATTCGGAAACACTGCAAGAATACTTCTAACGATATGTTGAAATATTACGTCCTTTTTTAGGTATGTAAAAACAAAAAGGTCGTTCTCAATTATTTGCATAAAATCATCAATATAGGTACTCGTACAAAATTTAAATAACGGTAAAATATTTTTTTCTTCGTAGTAAAATTACAACTGAAATTATTTGAAAGTTCGAAACGTTTATATAATGGCGCGTTTCCGAACGTCTTTGTTGGCATTGACGCCATTGGCTACAAAATGTTCAACGTAACTACGACTTTATGACTTAACCATAAAGGTGATATTAATTAGACACCCAGGTCATAACGTTTCTTTGGTAATTTGTTTTCTAGCCCGTTTTTCGGATTATATTCTTTCGATTTCGCTTTGAATTTACTTAGCGAAAACAAAAATTGTTTTGTAAACAAAAGGTTTACTAGTGCGAATAAAAATACTTAGTAGGTATTCATATTCTTTTTGTATATATAGGTAATAAATTAAGCAGTTCTGATAGGATGTACTTATCGATTAAATTTAAATAATTTAGGTTGAAGTTGTATAAAAGTTTGTATAATATTAGTTCAGCAAAATGGCAAATGTAAATAAGAGATGACAGTGTTGTGTGTGTGTGGGACCATTTTGTAGATGTAGGTGACCACTATGCGAGCTGCAATATATCTATGTAAGGCTTAATTATCTTTTGATCATCCGTATTTGCAAAAACATATGAATAAAAAGCATCCCACGGTTCGGGTGATTAGCAGAACTGGTACCTAGTTATATTTATTATAATGTTTTTTTTAATATTGCTTCGACATTTTTCAACCCATCGGCTATCAATTATGTAGCTAAAATAGAACTTTAGATCACAAAAATTAAATTGAATTCCATTTGAAAAATCAAAATTGATCATCGTTTCCAAAATACCTACACGGCTTTTAAAAAATCAATATAGCCTACTGTGATTTTTAACTAACTATCTATGTAGATGTTTGAACTAAAAAAAATATATTATTATGCTTATAGTTTTTACTCATTTTAGCTTAAAATACCTCATATTAACGGGAAGTTTCAGGTATGGACTGCAGGGTTAACCGTTTACACATTTTTTAAGATTATATCAAACAATAATCAACTAAAGTAGGGCTAATTTAAAAGGTCATATTTGTCAGATCTTAAATCTAAGAATGTGAAATGGGATCTAAAACGCAGTACCACCATATAAACTTGTACGTGTCTGGCATCTGCCAAATGTCGTCTACGCCTTAGTACTCACTACTCTCTACTCACCACAGAGTACTTTGTAATATGCTACTCACATATTTTCGTCGTGTCTTCTCACACCCCCTGAAGGAGGGGCGGGGAAAATGGTTTCGGGGCTGGTTGCCCCCTTACCATGGTATCAAACGCTGGCAACAAATATTGCCAGGTCGTTGGAGTGGGTTTAAAATACCCTAAGAAAATTTCAAAATTTGAGTGCAGGTTTTATGATAGTTTTTATCTCACTAGGAGATGAAAAGATTTCTATGTGAGTTGGTTATCTTGGGGTAATATTGTACCCCCCCGTCCCGAATTCTTCACGCCACCGCAGGCGATCAACCATACCCGGTTAGACCCATGAGGGAAGCCGAGCAAGGCGATCAGCGACTGCGGCAGCGACTTTGACGGTAGGGGGGGTACGAAAAACTAAATGGGCACTATAGAATTAAATCCCTTGGGAAGGGTTTAAAGTCGGGTGGGCGCGAGTGATAAAGTGCTATACTCTGGATGTGGGGCTGGGACGACGAATCGGCGCGTTCGTACATCTTTCTGGCTACTCTCCGAATAAATTCTTCGAGGTCTTCTATTTTAAGATCACGCTGGATGACGGCATTATGGACAAATCTGGGGGCGTTCACAATCCTACGCAGCGCTAGGTTTTGCTGTTGCTGTAGGACTTTACGGGATGTTGGAGATGTCAGGTTGTACCAGCTAGCGGCTGCGTAGGTAAGTCTTGACCTGATGTATGTCTTGAACACCCCCAGTTTGATCTTGACGGGGAGTGTCGATTGGATGATCGGTCGTACAGCTGCCATAGCCATACGTGTCCTGCTTGTAATGTCTTTGATGTGAGGAGCCATGGTGAGTCTTGAGTCAATTGTTACTCCTAGATATTTGACTGCTGTGGTCCATAAGATGGTTTGACCATTCAGGGTGAGGTCCGGTATTTTTTTGGTACTTCTAGGACGTAGCGCCTGCGTTTTCCCCGCGTTGGCTGTCAGGCGCCATTTGGACAGCCAGTCGGGGAGTAAATTCAGACTTGCTTGGATCTTCTTAGCTGCTATGACTGCAGAGATAGAAGTGGCAATGTATGCTGCATCGTCAGCATACAGTGCTAGTGAGCAGCCGTCTCCCACCGGTATATCGTTCGTGTAGACGGAATACAGCGATGGCGAGAGACAGCTGCCTTGTGGTACTCCAGCTGTGATGTTCCGCAGTGTTGAGATGGCATCTTCCACGACCACCTGGAATTTTCTGCCTGTCAGAAAGGAATAGATGACTTTAATTATTCTTCTAGGAACTTCTGTTTTTGTTAATTTGTAGACAAGGCCGTCGTGCCAGACACGGTCAAAGGCCTTTTCCATGTCTAGCAGGACTGCGGCAGCTTGCTCTTTTTTGTTGTGAGCTTCGATGAGGATATGCAGGACCCTGGTCAGTTGGAGGACCGTGCTGTGTTCAGCCCTAAAACCAAACTGTTCGGGGCGCGGGCTGAAGTGGCGATCAATGTGTTGTAAGATGAGCTTCTCAAAGACCTTGGACATTGTGGGCAACAGGGTAATTGGCCTGTAACTAGCAGGCAGGGTAATATTTTTCCCCTGTTTGGGTAGCATAATTACTCTTCCGGTTTTCCATATTTCTGGGAATTCACCGGTACGCAGGATGCCATTATAAAGTCTTGCAATTGCTGCTAAGGTGCGGAAAGGTAGATGTAATAAGGCCTTATTTGTGATGGCATCCGCGCCCGGTGCCTTCCGTGGTTTGGTCTTCTTGATTTGGTTGCGTACCATATTTGGAGTGATAACTATGGGGTCTTCAGAACTAATTGTGGTGGTTACCAAGTAGTCTTTGAGAAACTCCTCTATCTCTGCGGCGAGAGTTTGGTCTGCAATAGGGTTTGGGCTGAACTGCTCCTCCAGGTGGTCGGCGAAAATTTCTGCACGGTCCTCCGCTCGGTACCTAGGCGTACCGTCCGCGTGACGGAGTGGGCGGATCGGTTCTGGCTTCCTAGTGAGCCGGCGGCACATTCGGTGGAGGGAAGACCAATCTTCTTCTGCTTCTGAGAGTCGGATTTCCCAGCTTTCAGTTGCGTGGCGCTTAAGATCTGTCTTCACTTCCTCTGTGAGCCTATTAAGCTTGGTCTTTAAAGAAGGACATCTGGTGGTTTGCCATAAGCGTCGTAGACCTCTTTTTTCCCTGATTTTCCTCAGGATGTTAGTGGGCAGGCCCGAGGGAATACGTGCGGCCGATTGGGTTTTTGAGGCTGTCTGTAGGGCTTCTTGGATATTCCGGGTTAATTTTTCCGCCAGTTGGTTCACCTCTGTAGGGGTGGAAATTGGCTGGCTGATATTGCTCATCTCTAGAGTTTTGGCAAATTTATGCCAGTCAATGAGTTGGCGGGGAGGTGGTGGGGCTAATCTGGCCGGAATATCTTCGACAGTAAGCAGGATGGGGAGGTGGTCTGACCCCATATCCTCGTGGATGGCTTCGAGTACTATCTTTTGCTGAATACCATTATGTATGGCAAAGTCAAGTACATCTGGGGCATGAGCATCGTTGAAAGGAAAGTGAGTTGGTACTTCTGGGCTACAAATTGTTAGTTGGTTTTGTTCTGCGGCATCGAAGAGTCGTTTGCCAGCAGTTGAGGTGATGGTAGAGTGCCACGCTAGGTGTTTGCTGTTCCAATCACCGGCTGCTATTGTTGGAAGTGGCGAATCAAATATCTCCATTATTTCTGATGTTGAGATCTTTTGTTGTGGAGGTCTATAGATGTTAAATATTCGCATAAGGTTGCCGGCGATCAGAATTTCTACACCCAGCGCTTGCATTGACGTTAGGTGTTTGCGAGGTAGCAGTTGATGTATGACTCTTCGATGAACTAGTATCACCAGCCCTCGGTATGGTTTGTGCCCAGTGTGCTCATCCTGCCTATAGCAGATGTAATTTGGTATGTGCAATTTGTCCCTCGGACCTAGCATTGATTCGCTGATCAGCGCGACATCTATATTCTGTTCTCTAAGGAGTTTACGGAAGAGTACAACCTTCTCCTTAAGGCTGCAGGCATTCCAGAATATCGTCCTCAGGGTCCTACGATCCATATAATGCCAGTAGGTCCGTCATACCCCTGAGGACGGCCGAAACGGGGTCTGTGCCCTCTCTAAGTGCCCCCAGCACATCTTGAAAAACTTGTAGTGCTTTTTCAAGCACCACAAGCTTCCCTTCGTCCGGGATCACTGAGGGCATCGCTCTCCGTGTTGAAGCATCCCTTTTTGGGGGAGCTGGAGTCACTGTGACTTTTGTTGCCTGAGTGGTCGGCTGCTCCTCTACTTCCGTTTCAGCACCACTGTCTTGAGGCCTAGCCTTCTTTTTATATATATTTCTATTATATTATTATTATATTTCTTTTTATATATCGTGACAGTTATGGGAGGAGTGGCGAAATTGTTGGCACCGGTGGCACTGCGCCGGGCCTTTCTTCCCCCTCCACGCCTCAATTTTAACCCCCGGCATGTACAAAAGCTCGTCTATGTCGTAAATGTCGGGCAGGGTATTTTCCTTCCTTTTTAAAATCGCCATGAATATACAGCCCGGGCGCCCCGCGCGCGCCCTTATGGGTCTGATATATTCTGCCTCGTGGCCATAGGTCAAAAGATCTTCTTTAATTTCATCGGGATTCGTGTCTGCTGGGAGTCCCCTAATCGCAACCTTTATGCTTCTCTCGCTGGGGAGCGAGTAGCAAAACCAGGATATGCGCTCGGTTCTTCCCAGTTCAGTGAGGTAGCGTTGGATGGTCCGATATTCTGTCTCATCTTTTGGTGAGAATCTCACCCCTCTGCCAAACGGCCTGGCGTTCGGGGCGTGGCCAAGCTGACCTTTGAGGATTCGGAAGTGGTGGGCCCAGTTGGGTAGGGCCTCGACCACTAGCGGTGGATATTTTTGTTTAGCCGTCTGACCAGTCTGTTGTTGGTTCGGCTGGGTTTGTGTGTAGTGTTGGCTATTACCTGAGGGGGAAGTAGCAGTGTTGTCTGCTGCAACTGCTGCGAAACTTCTGGACGGCGATGGTTCTGCTGGGACGCACTGTCGTTTAGGTTCATCATCATCTTCCGTAGGGCTATCGTCTGCTCGTTTCCTACGTTGCGGGGTAGAGTGCGGAGGGAGGTGAAGTGGTTTGGTTGCTGCTTGTTGTACGGCTGCTGCATCTTCAGCCGTAGTGGGGATAGTGTCAGCACCCGTAGCATGGAGTGCCGCACTGCGGTCATTCAAGTGGGTAGCCATTGCTTGCAACAGCTCTTTGTCTATCAGGTTGGTTTCTGCTAGGCGGGCCATTATTATAAAGTTCTCTTCGAGAATACTTTTTGGAGATCTTTTCGGTGTCAATTGTTTTGAGGCGTCTTGTGACAGGGGTGGTGGGGCAGATTCGCGGGTGGTCACGGTATCGCGGCGCTCGGCAACCGTGGCATCGCGGCGCGGTAGCGATTCGCGTTGCGCGGACGAATCGCGGCGCGCAGACGAATCGCGCGACGACGATTCACGCGGTCCGGAATCGGTCCGGTCGCGATTGGCGCGGCGTTCGAGCGGCCGGCGATATAAGCGGGGATCGCGTGGCAATTGAGGAGTCATTGATGTTGTTGTGATTGGTTGCGATAGTGTCTCAGTGTGACCCGCCTTTGTGGTCCAAGGTAATGCCGCCTTTGGATCGACTGTGCGTTGCACCTTCGGTGTCTCAACTAAGACCGCCTTTGGTTGCACCGCCTTCGCATGTCTAGGTGGTGCCGCCTTTGGCGTGTGACTATAGGATGTCGAACTGGTGGTGCTGGTGGTGGTAGGTGTGCTGTCCAGGTTTGTTCACCTGTACGTGTCCTTCAGAAAGTCCTTTTTGGATGGTGAGGTTTTCTTAGGAGACGTACTAGGCGTGGGTATACGCGTTTTGCGTGATGGTACCTGTTCCCATTCCGACATTTCACTAATGTCGGAATCAGGACATGATAGTGACCGCGATCGTCGCGGAGAGCCTGCTGGGCTGGTTTTCCGGTAGCCTTTGGATGTTCCTGGCTTAGGGTACTTTTCTTCCATTTTTATTTTTGGAGGTGATTTTTCGACCTACCGACGATAAGTCGGAGAGTACGATAGGTCGGATGTTGCACTCGCGTCCGTTCGCGGCAGCTGGCGGGCAGCCGCCGGGCATTCGAGGGCGAGGCGTTCCCCTCACTGGGGATTTTCCCAGCTATTTTCTAATGAAAATAGTGGGAAAACACATATAAAGTTTGTACGGACCGAACGAGGATTACTGTTAAGTGCGCGCGCTCCGAGGACGAGCGAGAGAGTGCGCTCACATATTTTGAATTATATATTGAATTATATACTGAGACCGTGCTTGGAAAAATAACAGGCTGTTCTTTAGTAACAGATAATGACATCTGTTATTTTTCAGTAACAGTAACAGGATCAACAGATATCTGATTCGACCTGTTATAACCCAATACTAAATCTAATACCTTTAAACGAGTAATTCTTGTATATATATAATTGGAATCTCGTAATCGGCTCCAACGATTTTCATGAAAATCACAAATTAGGGGTTTTTTGGGTCAAGGAATGGATTTATCAAGGTTCCAGGTCCAAGAAAAGCTCGGTTCCCAAGATATAGGTATGTGAAAAACCGAGCTAAGCTCGGTCAACCAGGTACAGAATATATATATATATATATATATATATATATATATATATATATATATATATATATATATATATATATATATATATATATATATATTCTATAGGAATCGATTTATCAAGGTTCAAGGTCCAAGAAAAGATCGGTTCCAAAAATATGTGAAAAACCGAGCAAAGCTCGGCCAACCAGATATTACATATTAATATATAAATATTCATATATAAATCGTATAACATACATAGATATGTTATAAGAAATACGTAGCTATATAAATATTCAAACCCAGAAATACAAATATGTATGCTCATCACACAAATGATGTGTCCCTGTCAGGAATCTAACGCGAACTCCGAGAAGGCAGCGATTGCGTAGAGTCGCTAAGGGGCAATTCATAAATTACGTCACACGAATTTCATGATTTTTAACCCCTTCCCCGTCTTTGTCACAGTTGGTCACATTTTTGAGACCCCCCACCTAGTGTGATGTCACATATTTCACAATTTTACATAAGAATAATGATCTAATTCGATTATTTTTTTATTTGTACAGGTAGGTTTTAAAATTTAGTGTTGTAATACTAAGATATAAAATATTATATTTTGAAAAACTGTGATGTCACAAAATTTCGGACCCCTCCCTACCCCTTGTTACACTTCATGGATGACCCCTCAACCACTCAACCAACGGGGCGGTCATTATCAAAATTATCGACATAATGAAATCAAAATTATGAACTCTTCAACTCCATTAAAAACAAGTAACATATTATAATTTTTTTATTATCGTTATGGAAGCGCTTGACCACGATCTTGTCTAATAGTAAGCTAAGATGCAGCCTCAGATGGAACGCGCTTCCCTAGAAGGTACCTATTCACTCTTCTCTTGAATATCCCTAGGTTGTACCCTTCGGGGAACACAAACTCAGGAAGCATATTCCAGTCCCTTGCGGTTCGGATCAAGAACGTCGAGTCTAACCGCTTTGTCTGGGTACGTGGAACGTCCACCACATAGTAATACCTAGTATCTGTGCGCCTCGACGATCGATAGAAAAAAACATATGAAAATATAATTAAGTTGAAAACCTCTTTTTAAATAGAAGCGCAATTCATGTAACATTTCCATTGGACATTGGACGGTATTCTGTTGAACAAATCTAGAAGTTATTCATGAAAGTTTCAGCAGTAAAAGTCGATTGTAGTTCGTATTAATTCTATAGCCGCTCGAATAAGCTGCAATTCAGAGCGAGCCAAAGTTAGTCGTGCGAAGAAGTACTTTCTACGCCAACTTTACATGCTCTCTGTAACTAAAATATTGTATTCTCCGTATTCCGCATTGTAGATAAGAATAAGCACTGAAATCAGAATATTAATCTATTTATACAGTATACATACATATTTAAACGTAAATTCCCCGTCGCGTTGTGATGTGTGGTGTGTGATGAGTGGAATGATACGAATGAGTGGAATGTGTGGAATGAGTGGAATGAATGGAATAAATGGAATGAGCGGAATGAACAGAATGAAAGGAATAAATGGAATGAATAGAATGAATTAAATGAATGAAAGAATGACAGCAGTCACCTAGTGTGAATGCTTAAAACTTGAACAATTAAAACAAAAAACATTTAGTGTGAATGAATGTTTTTTATACTATCTGAGTGCTTAGTGTGAGTTTTTCTTTTCGCATTCGATCGTGAGCGCGTTTCGAGTTTACTAGGAATTTGTATGTGATTTGTACAGCGCCAACTAGTGGTAAAATAGTTTCTCACGTTTACCACTAGGTGGCGCTGTACAAATCACATACAAATTCCTAGTAAACTCCAAACGCGCTCACGATCGAATGCGAAAAGAAAAACTCACACTTAGCACTCAGATAAGCATTTTGGATTTTCCAAACAATGTTAACGTAATTCCAAAGTAAAATGATTCTATTTTATTTATTTAATACTCATACCATGAGTAATTTATTTGCTAGTTAGTAAATAATACAAATATATAAAATATATACATAAATACTGAAATAAATACATTAAACAACCAAACTTATAAAGTATCTTCACGCCCGTATCCCCGTAGAAGTAGGCCGAGGTACAACAAGTACACCTTTTAGGGATATCACCGCTTTGCCGTTAGAGGTTATATTATTGCCGTCAGGATTAGTGCTTTAGACGTGTGGTTACTTTACTTTTAAGTTCGGTTGTCGCAGTTTGGCAAAATTATAGAGTTTATAATGAGTGCACATTCTGTATTGCGTCACACACGTAAATTACAAGTTACATAGACCTACATATCACGTAAGAGCGCGCGGACGACCGACTTTTCACAATGTGATACAAATGCGATATTTTTTTATTTTTATTTTTTTATATCATAAGATAGCAAACAAGCAGATGGGTCTCCTGATGGAAAGAGTCAACCATCGCCTATAGACACCAAAGATGTTAATGGTGCGTTGCTATCTTGTGGCGAGGTCTAATGCCACATGCATAAGTTTACCGGCTACCTCCAAACCGGAACACGACAGCGCCAAGCACTGACGCTATTGCGGCAGGAATAGGTAAGGCGGTGGTACCATACCCGGGCGAGACAATGCAGAACTCTACC
This sequence comes from Apodemia mormo, assembly GCA_036924255.1. NCBI lineage: Eukaryota > Metazoa > Arthropoda > Insecta > Lepidoptera > Riodinidae > Apodemia > Apodemia mormo. The sequence goes on along the minus strand of JAUPFN010000012.1, from coordinate 5,741,664 downwards.
ACCTAGTAGAGTGACTCGATAGCCAATCGGTCGCCTTTTACGACCTGCCTGGCAGAACGGCAGTTGGCCTATTCTACAAATGCGATATAAAAATTGCATCAGCGCATTCCATACTGTATTCCCAGTCCCCACACACCCATGATTAATCGAAGATACGTAGTCCTCTAATGTGATAGGTGGCAAGCATTTCGCCAACTGGGTACTTATCCGATCCCAGGCAACGTTGCTTTTATCAAAAAACTGAAAAAACACTTTTTTGCTCGACCGGGGAATCGAAGCTGGGACCTCATGCGGTGAACACCGACACCGGATTAGTAGAACAGACCAAGCTTTTAATTACAATCTATGCTTACTACACAATTGCCTGTTCCTATCAGGAATTTAACTCGAGCCTCATTGATTGCGTAGTCAGGATGTAGACTGTAGCGATTCAAGCAATCTACAAATGCTACAAGAAAAAAATAATCTTATCCATATAATTAAATAAATAAAATTGGAGTGTCTGTTTGACCGCCTCGTTGCTTGGTCGAGTGGTTACGCGTGACTACGCGATCAACGGGGCTCGGGTTCGATCCCCGACGGGGACAATTCTTATATTTATATATGTATTTCTATGTATTAGTATCGTGGACTAAAACCCATAACACAAGCAAAGTAATTTGCTTACTTTGGTGAGATCAGTCAGTGTAATATGTCCCGTGAATGTTTATTATTTATTTATTTATTAAAATAATCGGTTTTAATTAAATGCCTATGGATGTATACACGTTACGCATACCAAAATAACACTTTTTACGATTGTTGCCTGTCTGTCTATCCTTCTGTTTGTTCCGGCTAATCTCTGGAAAGGCTGGACCGATTTTGACGCGACTTTCACTGGTAGATAGCGGATGTAATAAGGAGTAACTTAAGCTTTTTTTTCTAAATTCCACGCGGACGAAGTCGCGGGCACAGCTAGTCTATATATAAAATTCTCGTGTCACAATGTTAGTTACCATACACCTCCGAAACGGCTTGACCGATTTTTATGAAATTTTATATACATATTCAGGAGGTCTGAGAATCGGCTACTATCTACTTTTGATATCCCTAAGTGATAAGGGTTGTCCTCCCCAAACGTTTTATTTTTTATTTTTTGGGTAACATTTTTTTATTTTTTCGTATGATGAGGCATTAAAAATACACATAACCCTAAATTTTCACCCTTCTATCACCAATTCCACCACCAACCTATTTTTTAATTAAATAATTTATGTGGCAAAACAACGTTTGCTCAGCTAGAAAAATAATAAAAATATTACAATTATTTATCTTGTAAACTTCTCAGATGAACTTCGGTCCTTAGGCAGTACACCTTACCTTCTGGGAACGCTACGGAACGAAGGAAAGGCTGGGAAGATCTTCCTTTTCAACATCCTCGTAACGAGTGTGACGTCATCAATCTTCACAGATGTGACGTCACCGTGACAGCAGTTGGAACACTAGTTCTACCGCTCAGTTCTTTAGCGGTACCGAGCGGCGACTACTTTTAAAACTGAAACTGTATTTATAATGGCACTCTATAGAGTATTTTATATACTATAGTATAGTACATTTTAAATAAAATATTTTTTGATCTTTTTAACCCCCCATTACGTATGAAGTAGATAAGGAAGTTACTGATTTTACCCCGATTTTCGAAAATCGAGTTATCACCAGATGTCCACGTTCGCTCTCGAATCTTTTCCGACTATTTTCACGATGACGTCAGTATTTCTGTATGTAATGTATGTGTATGTGTGTATGTAAACATCTCATAACTTTTGAACAGTTGGGCCGATCGAAACGCGGTTTAGGAGACTGAGAAATTCTGAAGAAACACCAAAAACAATTTGGTGAAACAGTATTTTCTTAATATAACTTCCAGATTTATGTACCGATTGAGTACGAAAACTAATCAGCTCTATTCCTCAAAATACTACGTCTAATACATTAATTACATCAAAATTGATATATCTGTTTGGGAGTACTCTTCGACGAAAAATTTTGAAAAAGGGCTTTTTCAAGACTTTATATATATATATATATATATATATATATATATATATATATATATATATATATATATATATATATATATATATGTGTGTGTATATATTCAAATTACATTGTTTTTAGCAAACTGTTTTAATTTTTTTTAAATAACTCACAAGTTAATTCACCGGTTGACTTAAAAATCTTATCAGCTTTTCTCCTTCAAAAACTGCGTCAAATACAGTTAATTTAGTCAAAATCGGTCAATTAGTTTGGGATTTATCAATGAAGAAAATTAAAAATAAAATGTTTTTTGACATTGCACCGAAATTATTTAGCTAAAACAATATTTTAGATCTCAAAAATTGAGTTGAATGCCATCATCGTTTTCAAAATATACAGCTTTTTAAAAATTAATGTACCTACTGCCATTTGTAACAAAAAATATGTTTGAACTGAAAAATCTATGCTTATATTTTTTACTCTTTTGAGCTTAAAATATCTTAATTTAGTGGGAAGTTTCAGGGAGGGCCCGTAGGGTCAACTGTTTATATATTTTTTATATTATAAGATAGCAAACAAGCAGATGGGTCACCTGATGGAAAGAGTCAACTATCGCCTATAGACACCAAAGGTGTTAATGTTGCGTTGCTATCTTGTGGCGAGCCGCGAGGTCTAAAGCCACATGTTATGCATGTTGTGTTTACCGGCTACCTTACCCTCCAAACCGGAACACGACAGTGACAAGCACTAACGCTATTGCGGCAGAAATAGGTAAGGCGGTGGTATCTGACGCTAGCGAGACAATGCCGAACTCTACCACCTAATAGTCACAATGGTAGTGACTCGTATGGCCAAAAGGTCGCCTTTTACGACCTGCCTGGCAGAACAGCAGTTGGCCTATTCTTCAAAGGAGCCCGGGACCAACACGGGGAAAAACATGGCGAATCTTAACAAATGCTCTTTTAGGAATCCGATTTACTAACACACGTTTAAAGCTCAAATTGCTCGTAAACAAAATAAACAACTCTTTGTGTTCTCATAAAAAGGAACCGAAACAATGTGTTTCAGAAGTTTGTGTTTGGTTTCGGTTACGTCATCTGACGCTAATTACTGAGCGTGTTTCAAAAGGTTGCAATCACAATACACGTCTTTCTGACATATGTAGTAATCGTTATGTAAACAATTAGTAAAGTTCGTGTCAGGCCACGCGCAATGTAGGGTTCTGAAGTTGCCCATCACGATAACCAATAATGTGGAGTGCGGACGAAGAAGAGGAGGGCTTTTATTGTTTCATTCTATGAACATGAAACCTATTTAACGTCAATGACAAAAATATCGGCAGCACAGGTTCACACACGGGTTAGTAGAGGCACATAATACTTAGAGACTAACAGAAGTCAATGTTCCATACGAGTAATATTCGAGCATAGCACACATAGACACCTCTCATGAACGCGATATCTCGGACTGGTGCGGAACAAACTGTACCGAACCATTCCGAGATATCGCGTCCGTGAGAGGTGGCTATGTGTGCGTTGCTCGAATATCACATGTATGTGGATTGACTACTGTGTCTTCAGTATACTGTCGTAGAGGTTAGGCATAAATATTGGATTAGGTTTAGATTGGACAGGGATCAGGTATTTTACGGGATAAGGTCATCCTTCCTTCCTTATCCATCCATCCTTATCCAAAAATGTTACATTACCGTTCCACAGATTCCACGTAATCTCAGTTCCACAGACTACAAAAACTATGTAGCTATTTTAAATTATTTATTTTAAGATAGGTACGTATTGCTGTTACCTTGTTAGTAGTTGTATTGATGAACATACAGTTGGACGTTTTATCGTTATCACGCCGTACCCCTGCGGGATTGGAACAGTAAACAGAACGTCTATACTTGTTAACGCACAACGCCGCGCAGCGCGCGGGCAACCCACGCCGCGCCGGGCCCCCACCGGCCACCCGCGCCCGCGCCGGCGGCCACTCTACTCACCGACGGGTCCTCGGCCGCACCGCACGCGCGCCGATGTACATCCATATGTACTCATCATCGTTCACATTACGGTGATTGCTTAGTACAATGTAAGAAGTGAAAGAAAAAACTCAAGAATAAATAATCAAATCAAGCACCATTGTTATCATTCCCACGTGGAAACCGCCCGGGACAAACGCCCTAACAATACTAATACCTACCTAACGTGGTAACTTTCCAGTACACCACGGTTCACCGATTTGTCGGTTGGCGAGATGTGATTCTCATTGCGGGATTTTAATCGTTAATATTTCAATAACATTTTAAGTTACATTTATTAAACTTTAAATTTTAGACATGCTAATACGTTTAAATAAATATGCTAAATTTTATGAATATGAAATAAATAGTTTTTGGAATTGTGTAGGGGTCAAAAGTAATTTAAGATGGTTAGTATAATGTTACACACGATTGTTGCTTCGCTAATTCCTTTTCTGTAAATTTGGCTGGACACGCTACCGCTAGTCAGGATTTTAACAAGAATGCATTATAGTATTGTGTCAATACTTAAAAGGCTAAATTATATCTATGGAAATAAAGCTTGTACATAATTTGAACACTGAATATCATCGGCACTTGGTAAAACTCCATGTTAACTTATATTTACTTATATTAACTTATATGTACTAAACAATAATAACTTTTGCCCTGATGCGTTAAAACGCGATGCGTTAAAACGCGAAACCCGTTGGTTTTAATAAATAAAAAGTTTTGTTTGACCGCCTCGTTGCTTGGTCGAGTGGTTACGCGTGACTACGCGATCAACGGGGCTCGGGTTCGATCCCCGACGGGGACAATTCTTATATTTATATATGTATTTCTATGTATTAGTATCGTGGACTAAAACCCATAACACAAGCAAAATAATTTGCTTACTTTGGTGAGATCAGTCAGTGTAATATGTCCCGTGAATATTTATTATTTATTTATTTATTAAAATAATCGGTTTTAATTAAATGCCTATGGATGTATACACGTTACGCATACCAAAATAACACTTTTTACGATTGTTGCCTGTCTGTCTATCCTTCTGTTTGTTCCGGCTAATCTCTGGAAAGGCTGGACCGATTTTGACGCGACTTTCACTGGTAGATAGCGGATGTAATAAGGAGTAACTTAAGCTTTTTTTCTAAATTCCACGCGGACGAAGTCGCGGGCACAGCTAGTCTATATATAAAATTCTCGTGTCACAATGTTAGTTACCATACACCTCCGAAACGGCTTGACCGATTTTTATGAAATTTTATATACATATTCAGGAGGTCTGAGAATCGGCTACTATCTACTTTTGATATCCCTAAGTGATAAGGGTTGTCCTCCCCAAACGTTTTATTTTTTATTTTTTGGGCAACATTTTTTTATTTTTTCGTATGATGAGGCATTAAAAATACACATAACCCTAAATTTTCACCCTTCTATCACCAATTCCACCACCAACCTATTTTTTAATTAAATAATTTATGTGGCAAAACAACGTTTGCTCAGCTAGAAAAATAATAAAAATATTACAATTATTTATCTTGTAAACTTCTCAGATGAACTTCGGTCCTTAGGCAGTACACCTTACCTTCTGGGAACGCTACGGAACGAAGGAAAGGCTGGGAAGATCTTCCTTTTCAACATCCTCGTAACGAGTGTGACGTCATCAATCTTCACAGATGTGACGTCACCGTGACAGCAGTTGGAACACTAGTTCTACCGTTCAGTTCTTTAGCGGTACCGAGCGGCGACTACTTTTAAAACTGAAACTGTATTTATAATGGCACTCTATAGAGTATTTTATATACTATAGTATAGTACATTTTAAATAAAATATTTTTTGATCTTTTTAACCCCCCATTACGTATGAAGTAGATAAGGAAGTTACTGATTTTACCCCGATTTTCGAAAATCGAGTTATCACCAGATGTCCACGTTCGCTCTCGAATCTTTTCCGACTATTTTCACGATGACGTCAGTATTTCTGTATGTAATGTATGTGTATGTGTGTATGTAAACATCTCATAACTTTTGAACAGTTGGGCCGATCGAAACGCGGTTTAGGAGACTTTGAGAAATTCTGAAGAAACACCAAAAACAATTTGGTGAAACAGTATTTTCTTAATATAACTTCCAGATTTATGTACCGATTGAGTACGAAAACTAATCAGCTCTATTCCTCAAAATACTACGTCTAATACATTAATTACATCAAAATTGATATATCTGTTTGGGAGTACTCTTCGACGAAAAATTTTGAAAAAGGGCTTTTTCAAGACTTTATATATATATATATATATATATATATATATATATATATATATATATATATATATATATATATATATATATATATATGTGTGTGTGTATATATTCAAATTACATTGTTTTTAGCAAACTGTTTTAATTTTTTTTAAATAACTCACAAGTTAATTCACCGGTTGACTTAAAAATCTTATCAGCTTTTCTCCTTCAAAAACTGCGTCAAATACAGTTAATTTAGTCAAAATCGGTCAATTAGTTTGGGATTTATCAATGAAGAAAATTAAAAATAAAATGTTTTTTGACATTGCACCGAAATTATTTAGCTAAAACAATATTTTAGATCTCAAAAATTGAGTTGAATGCCATCATCGTTATCAGAATATACAGCTTTTTACAAAATTAATGCACCTACTGCCATTTGTAACAAAAAATATGTTTGAACTGAAAAATCTATGCTTATATTTTTTACTCTTTTGAGCTTAAAATATCTTAATTTAGTGGGAAGTTTCAGGGAGGGCCCGTAGGGTCAACTGTTTATATATTTTTTATATTATAAGATAGCAAACAAGCAGATGGGTCACCTGATGGAAAGAGTCAACTATCGCCTATAGACACCAAAGGTGTTAATGTTGCGTTGCTATCTTGTGGCGAGCCGCGAGGTCTAAAGCCATATGTTATGCATGTTGTGTTTACCGGCTACCTTACCCTCCAAACCGGAACACGACAGTGACAAGCACTAACGCTATTGCGGCAGAAATAGGTAAGGCGGTGGTATCTGACGCTAGCGAGACAATGCCGAACTCTACCACCTAATAGTCACAATGGTAGTGACTCGTATGGCCAAAAGGTCGCCTTTTACGACCTGCCTGGCAGTACAGCAGTTGGCCTATTCTTCAAAGGAGCCCGGGACCAACACGGGGAAAAACATGGCGAATCTTAACAAATGCTCTTTTAGGAATCCGATTTACTAACACACGTTTAAAGCTCAAATTGCTCGTAAACAAAATAAACAACTCTTTGTGTTCTCATAAAAAGGAACCGAAACAATGTGTTTCAGAAGTTTGTGTTTGGTTTCGGTTACGTCATCTGACGCTAATTACTGAGCGTGTTTCAAAAGGTTGCAATCACAATACACGTCTTTCTGACATATGTAGTAATCGTTATGTAAACAATTAGTAAAGTTCGTGTCAGGCCACGCGCAATGTAGGGTTCTGAAGTTGCCCATCACGATAACCAATAATGTGGAGTGCGGACGAAGAAGAGGAGGGCTTTTATTGTTTCATTCTATGAACATGAAACCTATTTAACGTCAATAACAAAAATATCGGCAGCACAGGTTCACACACGGGTTAGTAGAGGCACATAATACTTAGAGACTAACAGAAGTCAATGTTCCATACGAGTAATATTCGAGCATAGCACACATAGACACCTCTCATGAACGCGATATCTCGGACTGGTGCGGAACAAACTGTACCGAACCATTCCGAGATATCGCGTCCGTGAGAGGTGGCTATGTGTGCGTTGCTCGAATATCACATGTATGTGGATTGACTACTGTGTCTTCAGTATACTGTCGTAGAGGTTAGGCATAAATATTGGATTAGGTTTAGATTGGACAGGGATCAGGTATTTTACGGGATAAGGTCATCCTTCCTTCCTTATCCATCCATCCTTATCCAAAAATGTTACATTACCGTTCCACAGATTCCACGTAATCTCAGTTCCACAGACTACAAAAACTATGTAGCTATTTTAAATTATTTATTTTAAGATAGGTACGTATTGCTGTTACCTTGTTAGTAGTTGTATTGATGAACATACAGTTGGACGTTTTATCGTTATCACGCCGTACCCCTGCGGGATTGGAACAGTAAACAGAACGTCTATACTTGTTAACGCACAACGCCGCGCAGCGCGCGGGCAACCCACGCCGCGCCGGGCCCCCACCGGCCACCCGCGCCCGCGCCGGCGGCCACTCTACTCACCGACGGGTCCTCGGCCGCACCGCACGCGCGCCGATGTACATCCATATGTACTCATCATCGTTCACATTACGGTGATTGCTTAGTACAATGTAAGAAGTGAAAGAAAAAACTCAAGAATAAATAATCAAATCAAGCACCATTGTTATCATTCCCACGTGGAAACCGCCCGGGACAAACGCCCTAACAATACTAATACCTACCTAACGTGGTAACTTTCCAGTACACCACGGTTCACCGATTTGTCGGTTGGCGAGATGTGATTCTCATTGCGGGATTTTAATCGTTAATATTTCAATAACATTTTAAGTTACATTTATTAAACTTTAAATTTTAGACATGCTAATACGTTTAAATAAATATGCTAAATTTTATGAATATGAAATAAATAGTTTTTGGAATTGTGTAGGGGTCAAAAGTAATTTAAGATGGTTAGTATAATGTTACACACGATTGTTGCTTCGCTAATTCCTTTTCTGTAAATTTGGCTGGACACGCTACCGCTAGTCAGGATTTTAACAAGAATGCATTATAGTATTGTGTCAATACTTAAAAGGCTAAATTATATCTATGGAAATAAAGCTTGTACATAATTTGAACACTGAATATCATCGGCACTTGGTAAAACTCCATGTTAACTTATATTTACTTATATTAACTTATATGTACTAAACAATAATAACTTTTGCCCTGATGCGTTAAAACGCGATGCGTTAAAACGCGAAACCCGTTGGTTTTAATAAATAAAAAGTCAAGTAAAACAGTACAAGTGTTTTTTAAACGATATAAATGTAACTTGTACACAATAGTAATCTAATAAAAAAATTAAACAGACTTCAATATGCTCAGAAACATTAAACTGATTTTGATTAAACTTCGACTGTTTCCTAAGTAAAAATATACCTAATTGAGATTCGCCACGTCAAAAATAAAAATACTACATAAATATGTCCCTTAATTTCCGAGTAATTTTACATTGGATCCAAGCACGTATATAGTATACGTGCTTGGATCCAATTCCAACAATAATACATACATATATTTTAATCTAATAACCTCCGTTTTTCATCGGTTAATAAATGTAAAATATTATAAACTATTATTAGCGACTTCGTTCGCGTGATCCAAAATCATGACGTCCTGTTGCTTAGGCCTGTCGAATAAATATCGATATATCGATATTTTCAATTCGTTATATCGATATTTTTGGGCGATAAATTTTGTAACGATATATCGACATCAAATATCGAATATCGAAATTTGTTTCAAAAACGATATTTTCTTTTGTTTTTATTTGGTCGAATTAATTTGCTGCTTAACTGCTTTTTAATTTGGTACTTAAGTTAGTTTTTAAGTAGGCAACTCTGTCTTTAGGCCAATGACACATGTGACATGTGTCAGTTCAGTTCAGTAATTTCATTCAATTGTGTATCTGACTAAGCTGTAGGGGCTCAGATCACTTTGCTTTTTGCTATGTCTGTATCAGATAAATATTGTTTTAGTTAATAATTATTAAAAATGATGTCTATTGATTAGTATTTATCTAGTAACGTACCTAAAACGACTGAAGAAATTTATCGCTTTTTTCATATCGTACCGATATATCGATATTTTTAAATAAAAATATCGATGTTGATATTGCTATTTTCAATAATATCGATATCGATACTTTATTGCATTTCTGACGTCCCTATTGTTGCTCACTCGGGTGAAAGTAGCCTATCTCCTGTCCTATAAAATCTTTTATCTTTTAGTGAATTTTTTTTTTTTTTTATATCATAAGATAGCAAACAAGCAGATGGGTCTCCTGATGGGAAGAGTCAACCATCGCCTATAGACACCAAAGATGTTAATGGTGCGTTGCTATCTTGTGGCGAGGTCTAATGCCACATGCATAAGTTTACCGGCTACCTTACCCTCCAAACCGGAACACGACAGCGACAAGCACTGACGCTATTGCGACAGGAATAGGTGAGGCGGTGGTACCAGACCCGGGCGAGACAATGCAGAACTCTACCACCTAGTAGCCACGATGGTAGTGACTCGATAGCCAATCGGTCGCCTTTTACGACCTGCCTGGCAGAACGGCAGTTGGCCTATTCTACAAAGGAGGCCGGGACCAACACGGCGAAAAAATTCCATCAAAATCGATCCAGCCGTTTCAGAGATAATTTCGTACAAACAGAATGATAAACTGATAAACAGAAATTTTAATAAAGTTTTATAATTATACTTCGATGTAAAGCCAGATATATATCGATTTAAAAGATGTAATTCCTATTTTTATGAGAATTAACAATTTCGGAACACACGGAGACATTTAATACAAAATTTTGCAGACATTAATAGCATGATCTAATTGTTGTGAACGCCACCTAAACCAGCATAACGAACTATTCTGCATAAGATTTGTAAGACAACATTTTGTTGATTGACTATTACTCGTAAACTTGTAAAACCTACTTAACAGTGATACTTTTCCTTTTAAATTCATTATATTTACTCCTACGGCTTTATATTTCACAAACGAGTCCCTTAATCGAAAAATTGTTTTCGCAAGCCTACAATATTTTTTAAAAACCTATCCAACGATATTCCATACAATATTAAAAAAAATTAACATCCCCACTTAACATGTTGGGGAGCTACCTTGAAAAATGCAATATTTTTGAAAATTTTATTACCAATCCGTTGCTGTAACTAAGATGTATATTCGTGTCAAATTACATCTTTCTAGTAATTAATATTTCTGAGTAATCGTGCGGACGGACGGACGAACGGACGGGACGGATAGATATAGCGAAACTGAGGGTTGATTTTGTCAAACACTTGTACTATTTCACAAATATTTCACAACTAACCTTTAATTGTTGTGAATCCAACCGGTTTCGCCTATTACAGCATCATCAGGGCTTTTAGTTTATAAATTCATTGAACATGAGAAACACACACGCAAGACAACAACTAAATTTAGTTGTTGTCTTGCGTGTGTGTTTCTCATACACAACACAACAACTAAATTTAGTTGTTGTCTTGCGTGTGTGTTTCTCATGTTCAATGAATTTATAAACTAAAAGCCCTGATGATGCTTTAATAGGCGAGACCGGTTGGCTTCACAACAATTAAAGGTTAGTTGTGAAATATTTGTGAAATAGTACAAGTGTTTGACAAAATCAATATGATGCAGTTTTCCAAGTGCCGACGATAGAAAGTATAAAAACTGAGGGTTCTTCGATTACTTCGGAACCCTAAAAAGGGTTTCTCAATTCATCAGATTTTTTTATGTTAGCATTTTACCTATTCCTGACGAATTTTTCCTGTCTTTAAGCAGTGATGGTTGTCTACTCGAGTAATTTTACTTAGCATGTATTTTAGAATAAACGAGGCATCGACAAATATTTTTTCTCTCGTGCGTGATTTATCTAAAGTGCATATCAAAAGCGGCCTGGCACTGTGAGTTCAAGTTTCTTTTTGCGCTCATTGAATTGAGTACAAAGCGTTGTACTGAACTTTGTTTCATAGAATGCAATCGCTGGCACTCCAGTCGCTATAACCTGAAACCAAACGTTGTGGAAAATTTCAACTGTGCACGTCATTGTTTCTAGCGAACGAAATGTAATTTTTTGAAGTGAAAACTTCTATATGCGCGTTAGAAATCTTATGGATTCGCGTCAGCGACATGTTAACGTCAAAACAAAAGTATAGTTATTAAATTTTAATTTATAAAAAATTACAATCAGTATGAAAATTCAAAATACAGTTTCAAATTTTTAATTCTGCCAGCAGTCCTCATGACCTCTTTTTTATGTTAAATAGTAAACAATGGGGTCAAAAAATCTGGTGTCTTGATATCACAATGGTTGAAGGAGTTTTTTTCGCTATATTTGAGACCGTGACGTTACGACGAGAATGCCAAAAATGGTACGCAATATTTTTTTAATGCAGTCAAAGTAAAACTACAGCAATCGAATTCCCATTTTCAATATCTTCGGAACCCTGCATCAGATCTTCGGCTACGATCTCAAATAAAAAAATATTTTTCATAATCGATTTATAAATGACCGAGGTCTGAAGTAACAAGTAATAGTATAAGATCCCAGAGCCGCCAGACATTACCTATTTTCGAAGTAACGAAATTTACGGAATGATATAGATTAATCCGTAACGGATTTCAAGTTGTTTCTAAATATTTCATGAATCCGTTAGTACAGAATAGTAAATTTAATTTTTATTCCGACAGTATGAGAATTCTGTTTCACGTTCTATTCGTAGGAAAAATGTATTTCGTATTGTCTATTAGTTAGACATTAGAGGAAAAGATTCATAAACTTCTTCAGAAATCTTAAGAAAATATCTGAAAAGTTAGTTGTCAATATGAATCAATTGCAAAATTTTCACTAATTGGTTTTTATCTTAATGTACATTGATGATCAATCTGAAGATTGATATTTTTTAACTCCGACGCAAAAAAGGGAATTAACACTCGGTCTTGATGCGAGTATATTTTTAAAAATAGATATTGTAAAGATAGACTTTGTAGCAAGTGTATGTCTGTTATGTTTCACTTTTGGTTTCCACCAAGTAGTGTGTTCGAAGTTTCGAGGTTCGTCGTTGAATGTTTATAATTGGGGTATCCAAGTGAAGAAATTCGGAAATAGTTTCTCAAAATGAATGATCCCGTATTTATTATTCCTTTCTCAAGCAATGTAGACCCTAATTCTGATGTGAATTATTTGCTATTGAAAAATATGGACATAGGTATCTAAGTAGGGTAAGAATTAATCAAGTACAGTGAAAACTTAGACTTAAAAAAACAAATGTTTTGTTTTCAGAAGGATTTGAATCCGGAGTTGAAATCACGTTTGCATTTGAAAAGCAAAATTTCTAGGAATTTAAATTTCTTGACCCACACATTAACATGTATTTAGAATTATATTATAACATTTAGAATATACTTAAAACCCTAAACCTTAATGTGAAGTAATTTAATACAACCTTCTTATACTAGCTCACTCCTTTTTTGCAAACATTTTTAGGTAGAAGTAGGAAAATTTTCTAGCAGTGATGACATCTTAAAATACAAAAATAGAATTAATTAACTTTAGTCAATAACTGTTATATAAGTTTTAAGACTTAATTGAGTAGTAATTGATAAAAAACATATTTTTTACTCAATTTCTGTAATAGTTTTGTATTAAAATAATATTTAATTCAATAATTTGTTGTTGAAAATATACTCTTTGTAAGAAAAAAAATTGAATGTTTTTGGGGATTCATTAAAAATTTTAATTGTCTTGGGGATTGTTTGGCCCTTGGAATTGGTCTGGCTGTCCACAGATGGTATTAAAATAGTTCCCTAAGTATATATAAAATTAAAGTCTTCGAATATAAGAAAATTTTTTGATGCGATTTGATGTGTCTAGGGAAAGTTAAGGCCCACAAAAAAGGTCTGGCAATACAAAACATTCATTTTGACTAATATTACGGATAACATATAAAAAATCAGTACTTCGAATTTAACAAAAGTAAGCTATGTTACTGTCTACCTTTTCTACCTGCTGTCTCTGAACGGGTCGATTATCAATTCGATAACCTCCTTTTGGGAAGTCGGTTGAAAACGGTGAAAAGTGGTGTCAAGTTAAACGGTATGAACTTGCCATTTGCATGAAACCGTCGATAATGACCAGCGAACAAGACGCTTGTTTGTTTACTACTTGTATTCTCAAAATTGATGGAATGAGAAATCGATTATCGATAGATGATCGGGAAGTGCCTCAAAAATCACTGCAAAATGGTGCTTGTTGTTATATTTTTACACATTTTTCGGTCAGATTGCTTTTTCGGTCAGGTCGCAGTTAAATTTTGTTATTGTGCATTTTTTGTGGGAGTGTAATGCTCCAGCACTGTTCAATGAGCCGACTCCACTGTTTTATCATTCTTAAAGGATTTTCTTTTAGGAATTTAATTTATAAGCGCTAAAACTCTTATTCTACGTAACAGGAAAATAAAAAACCCTTTGTGCGCCCACAAAAAAGGCACCGAAACATTAGTGTTTCACTAGATCTCACGTATCTTTTTCCGACGTTAATTAGGTGAAAATGGCGCTACAGCTACGCGTGGCGCGACCTGCGACGCGACTTGTGGTGCGGCGAGTCAAAGAGTAGATAATACTTGCGGTGAGTAATAAACGGTGAATTCAATATGAAGTAGCTACGGCGATGCGAATTACGGCGCGAAAAGAACCCAGCAACGCACGACGGTGACGCACGGTGTGATGAGCGAATAAAATAAATGTACTAAGCTAGTATGGAAGTGGCCACAGCTCGCGGTGCCACTGAAAAAATCGGGGGACGCATTGTCATAGCGCGACAAAACCAACATATTTTTTTTTTCGAGTTTGGAGTTTCGAGAGAGAAATTAATCATAAATATTGAACAAATTTTCAAAATTCTAAATACGTTCAGGGGACGTAATTAGCGTTACCGGTGGATGTCGTCCACCATCAAGGCCACCTCGGTCGTACCTAATCGAGCTGTGGCATACCCAGAAAATCACTTGACCCACCGCGCCGCATTTTGCGTCGCATTTCATGCCTGGAGTAGCTGTGGCCAGGCCGTTAGGCGCGTTCTGTAACAGTTTTTATAGCATTGGATACTAAAAGAACACAAGAAGAAGGTGGTTCGGAGAGCAATTCCGACAATCTTTGAGTAGATTGTCAGATAGGTTCGTACTATAATAACAAAGGTTTAAATAAAGCGAAGTAATAATTTGACGATATAGTAAAATGTAATAAAAATGAATAATGAATAAAAGTGATTTAGTCTGAATATGCATAGTGATTTGGTTTATTCGGTTGATTTTAGCAAACGTTTGGTATGAATAAGTATAGTGACGGTTTCTGTCAGTGTTAGTCAGTGCGGTTTGTATTGTGGTGTATCGTACATCCATGTGGAAAATAAACATGGTTTTAATATAAGTGGTATTTTATACACAATACCGAACTGCAAGCTCGTAACAATATTTATTTTTTTATTTTAAATTATGAATGAATGAATTTTATTCAAACTAATCTACACTATTATTATAAAGAGGAAAGATTTGATGGTTTGCTAGTTTGTAATGGATAATAACTCAGTAGTTTTTTGACCGATCTTAAAAATATAATAGGAAGTAATTATTGCGGGCCAGTCGAATGATATTGCGCTTAAAAACTAGTGACCTGTAAAACGTTTTTTAATTTATTAAGTTACAGTTCGCATCGGAGTCAGCACTTGAAGTGTATAAGTTCGTCAAAAGAAGCCTAGAACAGCGATGCCTCCCACCGTGCGTCTTTTTAAACCAAAATTACCTTAATCCGATGGGACTGACGTAATCGCCATATTCAAATTCAAAATGTCTTTATTTCGTAGGTAAAATTTTTACACTTGAAATATGTCAGTAATTAATAGTTTATGCAAAATACAGAAAATAAAAAAAAAATACAATATCATAATGCAAATAACAAAATAAAAAACAAATTAAAATATACTTAATTGGACACATCATCCCAAAAATACATTACTATGTACCCAATGCACAGATATTTTCTTTGTTTATAAATACAACTTATCAACACCCAACAGCAACATGTAAATGAAGGAATTGGTCTGGCTGTCCACAGATGGTATTAAAATAGTTCCCTAAGTATATATAAAATTAAAGTCTTCGAATATAAGAAAATTTTTTGATGAGATTTGATGTGTCTAGGGAAAGTTAAGGTCCACAAAAAAGGTCTGGCAATACAAAACATTCATTTTGACTAATATTACGGATAACATATAAAAAATCAGTACTTCGAATTTAACAAAAGTAAGCTATGTTACTGTCTACCTATTCTACCTGCTGTCTCTGAACGGGTCGATTATCAATTCGATAACCTCCTTTTGGGAAGTCGGTTGAAAACGGTGAAAAGTGGTGTCAAGTTAAACGGTATGAACTTGCCATTTGCATGAAACCGTCGATAATGACCAGCGAACAAGACGCTTGTTTGTTTACTACTTGTATTCTCAAAATTGATGGAATGAGAAATCGATTATCGATAGGTGATCGGGAAGTGCCTCAAAAATCACTGCAAAATGGTGCTTGTTGTTATATTTTTACACATTTTTCGGTCAGATTGCTTTTTCGGTCAGGTCGCAGTTAAATTTTGTTATTGTGCATTTTTTGTGGGAGTGTAATGCTCCAGCACTGTTCAATGAGCCGACTCCACTGTTTTATCATTCTTAAAGGATTTTCTTTTAGGAATTTAATTTATAAGCGCTAAAACTCTTATTCTACGTAGCAGGAAAATAAAAAACCCTTTGTGCGCCCACAAAAAAGGCACCGAAACATTAGTGTTTCACTAGATCTCACGTATCTTTTTCCGACGTTAATTAGGTGAAAATGGCGCTACAGCTACGCGTGGCGCGACCTGCGACGCGACTTGTGGTGCGGCGAGTCAAAGAGTAGATAATACTTGCGGTGAGTAATAAACGGTGAATTCAATATGAAGTAGCTACGGCGATGCGAATTACGGCGCGAAAAGAACCCAGCAACGCACGACGGTGACGCACGGTGTGATGAGCGAATAAAATAAATGTACTAAGCTAGTATGGAAGTGGCCACAGCTCGCGGTGCCACTGAAAAAATCGGGGGACGCATTGTCATAGCGCGACAAAACCAACATATTTTTTTTTTCGAGTTTGGAGTTTCGAGAGAGAAATTAATCATAAATATTGAACAAATTTTCAAAATTCTAAATACGTTCAGGGGACGTAATTAGCGTTACCGGTGGATGTCGTCCACCATCAAGGCCACCTCGGTCGTACCTAATCGAGCTGTGGCATACCCAGAAAATCACTTGACCCACCGCGCCGCATTTTGCGTCGCATTTCATGCCTGGAGTAGCTGTGGCCAGGCCGTTAGGCGCGTTCTGTAACAGTTTTTATAGCATTGGATACTAAAAGAACACAAGAAGAAGGTGGTTCGGAGAGCAACTCCGACAATCTTTGAGTAGATTTTCAGATAGGTTCGTACTATAATAACAAAGGTTTAAATAAAGCGAAGTAATAATTTGACGATATAGTAAAATGTAATAAAAATGAATAATGAATAAAAGTGATTTAGTCTGAATATGCATAGTGATTTGGTTTATTCGGTTGATTTTAGCAAACGTTTAGTATGAATTAGTATAGTGACGGTTTCTGTCAGTGTTAGTCAGTGCGGTTTGTATTGTGGTGTATCGTACATCCGCGTGTGGAAAATAAACACGGTTTTAATATAAGTGGTATTTTATACACAATATCGAACTGCAAGCTCGTAACAATATTTATTTTTTTATTTTAAATTATGAATGAATGAATTTAATTCAAACTAATCTACACTATTGTTATAAAGAGGAAAGATTTGATGGTTTGCTAGTTTGTAATGGATAATAACTCAGTAGTTTTTTCACCGATCTTAAAAATATAATAGGAAGTAATTATTGCGGGCCAGTCGAATGATATTGCGCTTAAAAACTAGTGACCTGTAAAACGTTTTTTAATTTATTAAGTTACAGTTCGCATCGGAGTCAGCACTTGAAGTGTATAAGTTCGTCAAAAGAAGCCTAGAACAGCGATGCCTCCCACCGTGCGTCTTTTTAAACTAAAATTACCTTAATCCGATAGGACTGACGTAATCGCCATATTGACATAAGTCCCTAATAAAAGAAAAGAATTAAAAAACACAGTTCACAGTTTTCAAGATTTTGATATCTTTAAAAATATCCGTTGCTATATACCGTTGCTGTCCAGTGTTTATTAGAAGAATTTTTCATTGTTTAGTATGAATAATGCTGGCTAATCTGGAAGCATTATTATCTCGCCGCAATGTAGATAAGGACGAAACGTAATTTATTTTTTCATTCTTAAAGTATTTCCTTTTAGAGGCACAATTTATAAACACTAAAGCCTTAATTGTACGTGATGAAAAAATAAGCAACCCTTTGTACTCCAACAAAAAGGAGCATACATTTTGTATTTCACGAGTTCGCACGTATCTTTCCCTGACGGTAATTACTGGACCTGTTAGGAACACAATGTACGTCTCTCGGATGTAAGTACTTTAAATATTCTTTTAGTTTTTTTCAACCTGCCTTATGAAAAGATGAGATTAGTGATTTATTGAATTTTTTTGTCGCATTTGACCGATAATTCTTTACTCTTTACTATTGCTTATAGACATCAAAGATTAACAGTGTAAAATATTTATTGTGAAACAGTACAAGTGATTTGATATAAAACTAGCTGCATTGTATTATAAAAGTTTTTGGTGAATACCGCGGGATCATCTAAATTTTCCGGGATAAACAGTAGCCTTTGTGCTATTCCAGGTCATCATCTACCTGTGTGCTAAATTTCATTCAAATCCGTTCCGTAGTATTTACGTCATTGAGTAACAAACATCCATCCAAACATCCAAACTTTCGCATTTATAATATTACACTAGCTGCTGCGTGCAGCCCGCTGCATTATAAAAGTTTTTGACGAATCCCGCGGGATTACTTTAATTTTCTGGAATAAAAAATAGCCTATATGCTATTCCAGATCATCATCTATCTGTGTGCCTATCTATATCTATCAAATTTCATTCAAATCCGTTCAATAGTTTTTGCGTTACTGAGTAACAAACATCCATCCAAACATCCATTCGAACATCCAAACTTTCGCATTTACAATATTAATATAGATAAATACAGATTGTTATAGCTGATCCGGTTAACGTTGTTTTGCCATACAAGTAACTTGTATGGAATATTTTAGTGGGGTACTTGAGAGGGGAGTGGGGTTAATTGAGGCAAAATCTATCTTTAAAGTTAGACTAAACAGTAACTAAAATTAGGGGTTTTTCGGGTCAAGGAATGGATTTATCAAGGTTCCAGGTCCAAGAAAAGCTCGGTTCCCAAGATATGGGTATGTGAATATATATATATACTAGCTGTGCCCGCGACTTCGTTCGCGTGGAAAAAATTCTAAAATATCCTATGTCCTTCTCCTGGCTCTAAGGCTCTAAACTGCCTCCCTGCCAATTTTCAGCTAAATCGGTTCAGCCGTTCTTGAGTTATAAGTGGAGTAACTAACACGACTTTCTTTTATATATATATATATATATATATATATATATATATATATATATATATATATATATATACATATATTATAAAATTGCGCTCACACACTGTGTTGCTCGGGGTAAACGGAGCAAAAAACTAAAGGCACCCCCTACCATGGCTGCTGCGGCGGCATCTCATAATGTAAACACCAGTGCAGTTAGAAAGGAGTATAATTTTGCCTCTAGGTCTTTCAAAAGAGCCATTGCTAAAGCAAAACCGGAGCACATTGGCAGAATTGGTGAGAGACTAGTTCGCCTTCCTTCGGGAATTCGTGCGTTCTGGTCTCTCGCCAAGGCTGTCCAAGGGAATTTCTGTCTGCCCTCCTTTCCACCTCTGCGCAGAGCTGATGGCTCTCTGGCCCATGATGCCAAGGAGAAAGTCGATTTTCTGGGCTCACTCTTTGCTGCCAACTCGACTCTGGACGACCAAGGAAACACGCCGCCTACCCTCACGCAGTGTGACAGTTCCATGCCTGAGGTTCAATTCCTCCAAACAGCAGTGCGTAAAGCACTCATTTCCTTGGATGCCCATAAGTCTAGTGGGCCTGACGGCATCTCATCAATCGTTCTCAAGATCTGTGCTCCCGAGTTGACACCGGTTTTAACGCGTCTTTTCCGGCTCTCATACACAACAGGCATTGTCCGAAAATCTTGGAAGACAGCTTTAGTGTACCCAATCCCTAAGAAAGGCGATCACTCAGATCCGTCCAACCATCGGCCTATAGCGATAACACCTTTGTTCTCCAAAATAATGAAATCCATTATTAACAGCCAGCTTTTGGGGTATCTAGAAGAGCACCAGCTGATAAGAGATCGTCAGTACGGTCGTCGCGGTCGCTCAGCTGGTGATCTGGTGTATACCCTATGATGGTATTGGCTCGCATAGCCAATTGGTCGCCTTTTACGACCTGCCCGGCGGAACGGCAGTTGACCTTCAAAGTACCGGACCAACACGGGGTTAGAAGGATATAACAACCTTGGTAATTCTAGGCAATTATTAGGTACCTTTTTCCATCAGGGACTTCTTTGCTGTTCTTAAATATCTTTCTACCAGGAAAAAATCTGTTTTTTTGCTATCTTTTGAAAAAAAAATATCATAAATTAATAATAAGTTGAATACATAATATCTTAAAGAACAAGGTAGAAATTCAATAAGCATTGTTACAGATCTCTCAATGAACGGGAAGAATCTTAGTCTGTAGAATGCTGAGCGGAATCTTCATCTCGGTAGTAAATGAGAAAGACGGCCTTTGTTTCAATATTCTTTTATGATACAAATGGTCGGTACGCGTGTTTTTCAATCTTTCAAAGCTCAGTTTATGTTTCATTTATTAAAGCTATCAGCTTTACTATATTAAAATAAAAACAAAATTCGGTAAAATGCGAGGAAGGAAGCACCACTCATCTCGCCACCGGCAAACCGATGACTCGTGTTGAACTGGAAAGTTAAGTGACATTGGGTTTACTCTGCTAACTGTTAGGCATTGAACATTTCACTCATCACTGGAATGAAATAATTCACGTGGTTATATACATCGACACCGTCTGTTATTATATAAAGCGAGCGTGACTTAAATTTCACGCGGGTCTTGCTACTACTAAAGCTTAAAATTCGCAGAAATCCATCGTGCCAAAGACATAAAGCAGCAAAATTTGAGGAACACCGTGCCACCAGCAGGCAAAAATTTGTTTAATATGTCATATCTCTTTACTTATCACTTATAAGTTGTAATCACTACACAGCGATATAACATCTATACATATGATAAAATCGTAGGAAAGTCAAAACTGTACATTGAATATTTTTTTTAAAAGAATACTTGGGGCGTGATCTACAATCGATGTCTGAGCCAAAAATATAGTTTTTAGAATTTTTGTCTGTTTGTCTGTTTATCTGTTTGTCTGTTTGTCTGTATGTATGTCCGGGATAAACTCAAAAAGTACTGCATGGATTTACTTCAAATTTTGCATGAATATTACTAACAGGTCGGGTCAACATATAGGCTACATATTATCACGCTATCACCTACACGAGAGGAGCAATGCGGAGTAAACGAAGTCCGCGCGGACGAAGTCGCTGGCAACAGCTAGTACGGAATAAAATGCATCCAATGTGACAATAATCGATACTAATAAAATATAACGGGCGTGATTTATAACCCGTGATATATTAGTGACAAGAAACAAATAACTTCACGACATAATAGTTCAATAAAAGTAGTTACAGCTCCTATCCCTACTAACTCTGCAGAAAAAAATATGTATTCACACCTCGGTTTATCGGTTCAATCGATGAACCGAGGCGTGAGTGAACATATTTTTTGTTTAAAACATAATAATAGGTACATCTTAACAATCACTTAACCATCAGGTGAGCCTCGTGCCTATTTACCGCCCTTTCTATGAAAAAAAGCCAAGTCACTTATAGGCTTATAAACTTTTATCAACGTGAAATAAAAACTTACCTCTGTTTCCAAAAATTACGCGAATCTCTACTGAGAATGTATTTTGTCACGGTTAATGTTAACATTGCGTAGGACTGCAGAAAAAATCATGTGACATTCATGATAATATACATAATTTCTCTTTACGGCTAAAGTTTTTTGGCAAACTCGAAAGAAATTTTATGGTTTGGCCTATGGTCGAAATTTCGACCACAGGGCGATCGTTAGTATTTATTATTAAATGAGCAATTCCAAACTACCAATTTTTCGTAATATAGGTAAGACGAAGGAACCAAATCCAGTTGAAACGTTACAAACATCAACCACCTATATAGTGGTCATGATCATAGCGAAACGTATTAGCCTTTTACGAGATGCCTATCCGTAAAAGGATGTTTTGCAAAATGAAGGCTGGATCAATGCGGAGAATACTAAGTTCTAGGCTTATCTTGCAAACTTGTACCTATCAGGGATCGAACCTAAATCTCTTAAAGATTAACATCGATAGGCATATTATGCAAACTTCTCGACTAACAGGGCGGTCTACAAAGTGTAGTGACACATAAATCAAAGGTCCAACAATTGCTGTCACAGAAGGATATGCCACTGATTAATGTTCTGACACTCTAAACAAGTTTAGGGAAAGAAAAATCCCCTAAGTTTACTCAGAGCCCAATACCGGAGTTAAGGGATTGATTGATGCATAAGAGGCGTGCTGAATTATGTACTTTAGTTAATGTGCTTTAAAGATTATGTGGAAAATTCCTAGAGAAATTTTAACTGAACTGTGCTTGGCTTTTATTGAAGTTAATAAATAAATGATATTTATGCATCAAAGAATTTTATTTTTATTTTACGTTAAACATTTTTTCGTTTGACTGTACTAGTTTTGGATTGTATAATAGATTTTTGAATTAATTTATGCGTGGCACCGGATGAAAATATTAAAATTAAACAATCCGGCAACTGGGACCGCAGTTCCAGTTAATGCGGTCCCGTTGCCGGAAACCTCGATGGACGGACAGACGGAATGACGGACGGGCACAGCGAAATTATAAAGGTTTCTAGTTTACTTCGAGACCCTAAAAGTGGACCCGGGCTAACAGCGGGAAGTGTTCTCCGCATATTTGTGGAGATGTTTTTGTGTATTGTATGCTTGTATACTTGCCCGAGGTTGATCCGGGCCCCGTTTGAAGGATTGCCATCTGCCATTCTGCCTGGCAGTTTGTAAAAGGCCAATGATTGTCACTGCGAGTCACTAACATCGTGACTACTAGACGGTACATTTCTGCATTATCTTGACTGGGTCTGGTACCTCCGCCTTACCTATTCCTCTAACAATAGTGTCATTGCTCGTCACTGTCGTATTCCGGCCTGAAGAGTAAGGTAGCTAATATACCTACATATGCATTAACGCTTCGTCTAACTGTAACTATAAGTAATGGCTTTCTCTTTCCATCAGAAGAGCCATCTAATTGTTTGCTATCTTATAAAATAAAAAATAATTAGGTCACTTAGATACTGTAAGTAAAATAATGAAGAAATCTAAAGTAACACATAATTATTTACTGTGTGCAATCGAGTACTAAGCTAAACAACTTTTGTAAAGTTAAGTATTTCAAAAGATAACTTGTAGTAATTATTTTGACAAAACAGTTCCAATTTCTTAACGAACAAATCTTCTGAATTATCTCTTTTCAAAAAGTTAGATGAAGGAGTGAAATGAAACTTTTGATGACGATAAGCAATTAAGTTTATGTCAATTTATGTTGTAAAAAGGAACAGAAACGATGGATCTCGTGTTCAATTCGCGACAGGGACAAACATTTGTGTGATGAGCATACATTCTTTCTGGGTTTGGGTGTTTATTATGTATGTAACAGTATTTACGTATATACGTATTTCTATGTATTAGTAATTTTGACGAACATCCATAATACAAGATTTTTTTTTATAAAAGAGGGGAAAACGAGCAGGAGGGTCACCTGATGGTAAGTGATCACCGCCGCTCATGGACATCCGCAATACCAGAGGTCTTGCAGTTGCGTTGCCGGCCTTTTAAGAATAAGCTCTTTTATTGAAGGTCCCCAAGTCGTATCCATTTGGAAACACCCCTGCCGGTAATTGATTCCACAACAAAGTAGTGCGAGGCAAAAAGTGCCAAGAGAAACGCGCAGTTGTGGATTTCCAGACATCAAGATGGTGAGGATGGAATTTCATATTTTGACGCGATGTCCGATGATGGAATTTGGCGGTAGGAATTAATCCAAATAACTCGTCGGAACACTCCCCATGAAAAATACGATAGAAGACACAGACTGAACCAACATCTCTGCGTAACGCCAAAGAGACAAGCCGTTTCGAAATAGCCTGGTCGTTAACGATTCGAACTGCTTAATTTGGGGTTAGATCAATTTGTATAATTTGTCCAGCGATATTATTTTTTTATTTATTTATTATTATTACATAGTTTAAAAGTACAGAACAATAGTTTATATTTCTATAGGATTCCACACTAGGCAATTTTCGTAGATACAATTAACAAAAAATAATTCACGGGAGGTAATAAAATTATACAATACAAGAAGAAAAATTAAAAAGAAAATATGCAAAAAATTGATAATAAAAGGCATAGTAAGTTAATTTTAGATTGCTGAGTGCTTTGCGTGACTAACGTATGAATAAGTGAATGTTCCGTTTGTGCGTGAGTTTTTTTTTATTATTATAATTATTACTTTATTTGACTTTTATCGTCGTCGGCACTTGGTAAAATTCCATTGTTATTTGGTAAATATTATAAGTATAGACTATTACTTCACACCAAACATATACATATTTGGTGATTAAAAAACTGGCTTCGGTTTTTAAAGTATCTTCAGGATTTAAAACACTTCACGCTCCCCACTGTAAAACACCAGTGGGGTTTTTTAATCTCTGAAGTTACTTTTAAAAGTGATTAAACTCGGGTCTTCGATTATTTTCTTGCAGAATTTCATCGAAATTGGTTTGTCGGTTTAGCCGTGAATGCCCAACTTACAGACGGATGTTTGCATTCATGATATTAGTATAGACAAATACATTTTGACGTTTTATAACAAATCCGTAAAGCCGTCGTCTGGTTTATGAGTCTTTGACTTGTGTGAACAAACTTCCAGCCCATATAAATGTTTATTCTCCGGGTTTATCAACTTTTACGTCGTATTTATATAACTCAACTGAATTAAGCTCATCACAGACGGTTAAGATACTATAATATTTGATCTTAAGATGCCCTAATATAAAATATTACAGTATCTTAACGTATCACACACGGCTAAGATACGATAACATTAGTCTGCGCCGTTGGAGTTCTATATACAGGTTGATTTACCATGAGTGATACGGCCTTACATCTTGATTTGTTAGACAGCTCCTCAGACAATGATTTTGATATAGAATAATATGAAATATCCTTCTTGAGACACGACTTTTTTATATATATTGATGTTTTTTACAATTTTTTTATTGATGAAAATATTAAAACGTTATATTTTCTTTAATAAATCAGCAATATTTTTTAAACAAGATTTTTTTTGAGAACATTATGAGTAAGGTGTGCAAAAAAATATTAAATAATAAATACTTTAAAACGAATAATTTTCATTCTCGCCGTGTTGGTCCCGGCCTCCTTTGAAGAATAGGCCAACTGCCGTTCTACCAGGCAGGTCGTAAAAGGCGACCGATTGGCTATCGAGTCACTAACATCGTGGCTACTAGGTGGTAGAGTTCTGCATTGTCTCGCCCGGGTTTGGTACCACCGCCTTACCTATTCCTGCCGCAATAACGTCAATGCATGTCGCTGTCGTGTTCCGGTTTGGAGGGTAAAGTAGCCGGTAAACTTATGCATGTGGCATTAGACCTCGCCACAAGATAGCAAGGCACCATTAACATCTTTGGTGTCTATAGGCGATGGTTGACTCTTTCCATCAGGAGACCCATCTGCTTGTTTGCTATCTTATAATATAAAAAAAAAAAATTCTATTCTATTTAGATTCCCATCAGATCATATTACCATGAATTAAAATAAGGTATAAAATTACTAACACAACTTATATATACACATAATGTGTATATAGATGAACGACTAGACTGATATTTTATTCGCATGAAATATATATTTCTACGTCGTTTGGTATCTTAAGATACTAGAGGTAAAATATATATTATTTTAGTCGTGTGTGATGGTTCATACGATTTGTATGGTGAGCAATTTCTGAGATTTGCTTTAGTTTAAAGAGATGGTTCCTCTTTCCATCAGGAAAGCCATCTGCTTGTTTACTATCTAAGGCTGATTTCAGTGTCACGCTGATCGCACGGTGATAAGTAGCGTTTTTGAGTCGCGCTGACCGCTCAGCGCTGACGGCCTTAGGCTACATACATCAGCGCGGACAGTCATAGTGCGCTCAGCGTGACACTAAAACCAGCCTAATGATATAAAAAAATACAGAAACCAGTTCCGATTTTATGCTAGGTATGTACCGATATTTCTGCACATAGCAGAAATGCTAGGTACAATACAAAGATTGTGTTCACTAGTATATTGAAACGCAATAAATCAAAGAACAATAATGGTTTAGACATGAAAAATATTGTATTGAAGAATGTAATCACGGAGCTAATAGGAAAGCTAGCTCTCAATAACAAATACTGTAATTACATTAAATATGTTCATGCGAATAAACTTGGGAGTTTTATTTTATACTAGCGGCCCGTTACGTGCTTCGCTACGTATCGCCATTTATTGCATTCATTTGTTACAAAAAATGTGATAAATGAAGAACCGCTCTACCGATTTTGTGCGAACTTCACATAAACCATCTACTGAATAGTCCGAACAAAGTCTAAACATTTGGTTTGGATAGGCGAGCCCGTTCTTGAGTTATAAAATTACAACGAAAAGTGGCATTGATTTTTATTTATATAGACTAGCGACCTGCCCGCGGTTTAGCGATCGCGGCTGGCCGAAATTCGACCAAAGACTTAAGAATAAAATCTGTTTTAAGTTTGACTACTGACTTTAGCCGTAAAGACAATAGTACCTACACAAACAAACAAACAAACAAGCAGATCAGTCTCCTCTGATGGAAAGAGTCAACCATCACCTATAGACACCAAAGATGTTAATGGTGCGTTGCTATTTTGTGGCGAGGTCTAATGTTACATGCATAAGTTGACCGGCTACCGTACCCTCCAAACCGGAACACGATAGTGACAAGCACTGACGCTATTGCGACAGGAATAGGTAAGGCGGTGGTACCAGACCTGGGTGAGACAATGCAGAACTCTACCATCTAGTAGTCACGATAGTTGTGACTCGTATAGCCAATCGGTCGCCTTGTAATAACTGCGTGATATTAACATCTTTGGTGTCTATGGGATGGTTTCTCTTTCTATCAGAAGAGCTATCTGCTTGTTTGCTATATGATGAATATTTGCTACATGAACAAAATGGTAGGAAAATAGACTGATTGGTAAAAGACCACAGAACAAATAAAATTCCGTGTAAAAAAACTGTACATATTGAAACAGGATGTTCGGCACTCGATTCTGATACAGAGTGCTAAGTGTGAGTTTTTTTTTGGCATTTGATCGTGAGCGCGTTTGGAGTTTACTAGG
The DNA here is from genome assembly GCA_036924255.1 of Apodemia mormo. Classification (NCBI taxonomy): domain Eukaryota; kingdom Metazoa; phylum Arthropoda; class Insecta; order Lepidoptera; family Riodinidae; genus Apodemia; species Apodemia mormo. The sequence goes on along the minus strand of JAUPFN010000012.1, from coordinate 5,714,113 downwards.
AATTTGTATGTGATTTGTACAGCGCCACCTAGTGGTAAACGTGAGAAACCAGTTTACCACTAGGTGGCGCTGTACAAGTCACATACAAATTCCTAGTAAACTCCAAACGCGCTCACGATCGAATGCGAAAAGAAAAACTCACACTTAGTACTCAGAATATGTAAAAAAATAGGTGCTTAAATTTTAACCTAATTACCCAATATTTTTTATGCACGGACATGGCATATATAACAAGTGTACATTACAGGCAGCAATTTTTTTTATCTATATATATATATATATATATATATATATATATATATATATATATATATATATATATATATATATTACATATAATAAAATCGTAGGAAAGTCAATGTATGTCCAGGGTAAACTCAAAAAGTATGCATGGAAATACTTCAAATTTTGCATGAATATTACTAACAGGTCGGGTCAACATATAGGCTACATATTATCACGCTATCGCCTACGGGGGAGGAGCTTTGTGGAGTAAACGAAGTCTGCGCGAACGAAGTGGCGGGCAACGGCTAGTATATCATAAGATAACAAACAAGCACATGGGTCTCCTGATGGAAAAAGTCAACCATCGCCTATAGACACCAAAGGTGTTAATGGTGCGTTGCTATCTTGTAGCGAGGTCTAATGCCACATGCATAAGTAAGTAATTTGCCGAAGTCGAGACTACACTCTTTAGCTGGTCACACGGTGACCATAAATTTTGAATATAACTACACTAATTTTGTTGAGGTTTACTATGCAGTTAAGCAGTATTCTATTTTTGTTATGTGTTAATTGGAGACAGATACTAAAAAAATAAAAACTATTAATCATACAAATACTTGTCTTTATTAGAATTTAGGAATCGGAATATAGCCTAGTCTTATTGATTTTATGGCAACGTTTCGACCAATATTAGCATCACGCCATTTTTTCAGTCTTGTTAACTACGACGGCGGATACCGAACGAGACGGCATCGATGAGTTTTTTCTTTGACACGGTAAATGGCTCCTTTTTAACGAATATTGTATTAGCTATCGAGTCACTACCATCGTGGCTACTAGGTGGTAGAGTTCTGCATTGTCTCGCCTGGGTCTGGTACCACCGCCTTACCTATTCCTGCCGCAATAGCGTCAGTGCTTGTCGCTGTCGTTTTTCGGTTTGGAGGGTAAGGTAGCCGGTAAACTTATGCATGTGGCATTAGACCTCGCCACAAGATAGCAACGCACCATTAACATCTTTGGTGTCTATGCCATCTATGTGCCGTTCCTAACAGTGACGCCCTTGATCCAGCTTTGTAGATGCTGAGCGAGCTTCTTCGCTACAAAACCGTTTACGGAACGACCATCGAGACAATAATGCTTTTTTTTATACAAAAAGGGCGCGAACGGACAGGAATCTTTCCTGATGGTAAGTGATCACTGTCACCCATGGACAACTACACTATCAGAAGATTTGCAGTTGTGTTGCCGGCCTTTTTATTATTATATCTATCTACTATTTACATGATTTTGTTGGTCGAAATAAACTATTTTATTATCACACTATTATTAATTTATTTAAAACAGCTTAAATAGTGTCCGATTGGCGATAGGCTTGCCACCTATCACCTTGTGGGACCAAGTACCTTAAAGCGTGGGTGCACTTGTTGTACCTCTGTCTACTTGGGGATATGGGCATGAAGATACTCTACTCTACTTCTAGAACAACTTAACAGTCTAGCCGTGTCATAAAAAGTTGTATCTTACATATATCTATACATATAATAAGATCGTAGGAAAGTCAAAACTGTACATTGAATATTTTTTTAAAAGAATACTCGGGGCGTGATCTACAATCGATATCGAAGCCAAAAATATAGTTTTTAGAATTTTTGTCTGTTTGTCTGTATGTATGTCCGGGGTAAACTCAAAAAGTACTGCATGGAATAACTTCAAATTTTGAATGAATATTACTAATAGGTCGGCTCAACATATAGACTTCATATTATCACGCTATCACCTACGGGGGAGGTGCTGTGCGGAGTAAACGAAGTCCGCGCGGACGAAGTCATGGGCAACAGCTAGTACATAATATATGTAATAGCGTAAGGTTAAAAAAAACAGTAGCAGTCGTGGGACTGCCGATAGAAGTGAAAACGGAACTATTAAGTTGAGAGTAATTAAAACTATATGCAAAACATAGCTATAGATATACTATTATCATTAGCATGTCGGTGACGCGAACCGAGGATTTTACCCTCTACCAAAACGCTCAACGCGCCTAAAGAAGTTTTCACTTCAATAAAAATAAAGAGTTCTTAAGAAAATGTCTACGATAAATTCAACGTAGCCCGTAGCAGTTGTAAACTCTTTATATCGCTTGCGGTTTAATTCAACTCTACGTAGCGTGTCTACGAACAGTGTAACAACGAAATGAATTTCACCAGGAGCTGTAAGTGAGATATGAAAAATGACTCACCGCTTGCTAATTGAATTGGCTTACTGAAGGAAAATGCAGTGTAAGAAATGCGATCTCATTTATATTAACAACACTCATATGAGCTATATGTTAGTGAATTAATTTCGTAAATTTAGTTTACTAAATTATTTATGTAGTTTATTCACACTAATATTATAAATGCGAAAGTAGCTTAGTATGTCTGTTTGTCTGTCCGTTCTTCACGCCTAAATCACTGGACCGATTTGGCAGAAATTTTGGTACAAATATAGTTTGAGACCCGAGAAGGTTATAGGATAGTATTTTATCCCGGATATCTTGCCGGGAACCGTTCTCGGATGGGAACTATGCAGTTAAAACCCCGGAATGTTTCTCTTATAAACCATGGTAGTAAGGAGTAACTTAGGCTATTTTTATTTTAGAAAATTTTCCACGCGCGTGAAGTCGCGGACACAGTTAGTTTAATTAGAATCTTATTGTAAATTGTTAATATTATTGTTTAACTAGCTGACCCGGTAAACGCTGTTCTGCCTTTTTAACTACTCTTTTTTCTATATTTTCTCACCTTTTAAACCTTCCCTGGACTTCAACAATTAATTGAAAACCAAAATAAGCCAAATTGATTCAGCCGTTCTCGAGTTTTAGCGAGCCGATGATACAGCGATAATATTTTACGGAAAAACTTGGACAGAAACATATTACAATGCACAAAGAGGATTCCAAACTATCTTAAATTGGCTACAAGATAATCATTTAACTATTAACGTTACAAAAACAAAAAGTATCCCTTTCTCCATTCAATCATGTAATATCCAAAACATGCATATCAAAGCTCACAATTGTGAAAACATTAATACAGACATAAGCACTTGTCAAAAAATTGAAAATGTAACTAACATAAAATATCTTGGAGTGATGTTTGACAATAATTTAAAATGGTACTCCCATATCGATCTTTTATGCACTAGAATACGCAAACTTATATGGATATTTAGACAAATTCGTCAGGTGATGACCAAAAAATTAATTAAAACAATATTTCGGGCACTATGTGAAAGTTTGATTAGATATTGTAATTGCGCTTGGGGAGGTGTACATAAAACAAAATTAATAAAACTGGAGAGAGCCCAGCGTTCTGTACTAAAAGTAATAAGTGTAAACCCTATCGCTACATCACTTATCAGCTTTCTACTTCATTAGAAATATTGACTGTTAGACAATTGTATATTGTTGACATTACACTTTATCAACATAGCAAAATTAAATTCGATAAGGACAATTACTACAAATTACGCCGGCAAAAAATATAATAGAACTGCCAAAAACACGCACAAAATTTTTTCAACATTAGCATTCCTTTCTAGGTCCATTCCTGTACAATAAAATTAATAAAGAAAATAACATATATCCTGTAAATAAAACAAAATGTAAAAAATTACTACACTCGTGGTTAATATCTAAAAACTACGAACAGACGGAAGCATTGCTAAACACAATTATATAGATACATATATCTATACAATTGTGTTTAGCAATGCTTCCGTGTTTGTCTGTTTGTCTGTATGTAGTCCGGGGTAAACTCAAAAAGTACTGCATGGATTTACTTCAAATTTTGCATGAATATTACTAACAGGTCGGGTCAACATAATACCTACATATTATCATGCTATCACCTTAGGGGGGAGGTGCGGTGCGGAGTAAACGAAGTCCACGCAGACGAAGTCGCGGGCAACAGCTAGTACTTGAATAAATGCAAATAAACACACCAGGAGGATGGCGCTGCTGCCCGTAATACAGGTATTCTTTACCTAGTATGGGTATCAACGTGCAACATTGTGATGTCAAAATGTATTACCACACACTATAATTTTAAGCCTGTATGAAACAATGTCAACTAAGATGGTAAATAGAGATATATTATTATATATTATATATTATTATTATTATGCTGTCACGTTCTTTTCATTTAAAAAAAAAGAAGTGACAGCATATAACTTATGATTTTCCTAAGACAATGTTGGTGCAATTGACCATTAGTGACACTTGCATAAGTTTACCGGTTACCTTACTCCGCAACACGGAACACGAAAGTGACAAGCACTGATGCTATTGCGGGTAAGGCGGTGGTACCAGACCCGGGCGAGACAATGCAGAACTCTACCACCTAGTAGCCACGGTGGTAGTGACTCATATAACCAATCGGTCGCCTTTTACGACCTGCCTGGCAGAACGGCAGTTGGCCTATTCTTCAAAAAAGTCCGGGACGAACACGCCTGTATATTGTGCATATATGGGCGTCGTCTACTATAATTGTACCATAAATTGAGTCTCATATATATATCTATAGTAGAGAGCATGTGTATATCTCGAGTAGAGTTTTAATATCTTCCCACTAACTAATCACAACCCTTTGTTGTTAAATGTGCCATGAATAAATATTTTAAGTAAACGAATACCCATTACGTACGGTTCGTTGGAAGTGTAAAGAGTTACTAGACATATCCTTTCTAGTATAACGAGAAGAATCTGCATATCAGATTTGAATTGTTACCAAGTCAAAATAATACCATAATTTGAAATTTAATTTGACTTTAATTCCGCTTAGAATAAGCAAAATGATATTAATTTTATCTTTGATCTTACGATAGACTGTTGTAAATATAATTTGCAATACAAGAGCTAATTAAAATCTACTTCTTAATTGTGCGAATGGCAATTATCGGTGAGGCCTGCCAGTGCCGTTAGTTAAAATCACTGATGTCATGCGATGGGCATAGACAATAAGCAGCTTACTCTTATGATATTATACTAGCAAAAAGCAGAGCTTTGTAAGGGCTCGCAAAGATAACTACCTAGTAATATTGTTATGAAAGTTTTTTTAATAAGAATTACATCTTTTAATGTATGGATTTTATTTATAATTATCTAACCTAAAAAGATCCAGCGTACTTTCACCCAAACATTACATTCGCATCCAAGGCGTGGTCAGGCTTTTGTCTAGGGGGGCGCAGGAAAATATAATCAAAATATAAAAAAAAAAGTTTCTAAGACTACATTTTTTTAGTACTTACAAGAAAAATTCTTTAAAATTTTCTTGATTTATTAAAAACACGATTTTTATATTTATCAATGTTATCTACACAAACAATTATAAATTTTATATAGATATTTTACACCATATTTTCTGATCTACCTATAATATACTACGGTCTCCCTATAGTGTTTTTTCAGTTTTCTGAGAAACACAAAGTTGCCCGGGATTGGAAAGTGCCCGGTTGGCGATAGGCTTGCCACCTATCACATTGTGGGACCAAGTATCTTCGGCTAATCGTGGGTGCACTTGTATCTCTGCCTACCTCTTTGGGGATATGGGCGTGAAGATACTTTTTTATAAATTTTTATTTATGGTAACTTTCTTGTAAAAGAGTTTTCAAGGAAAAATGAGTATTAAAAATAAAAGTTGATCTTATAAAGAAAAACACATTTTTAACATTTCGCTAAGACAATTGGTTTTTTTTTTCTAAAATCGAGAAGTTCATGGTTTCACATCGATTTTCGAAATCAACAATTTTTTAGAATTTTTATTGGACTTACCGCAGGCACAAAGAATTGGCGGTAGAAACTGAGCAAATAAATTTTTAGAATTTTTCTCTCAGAGAATCCCTCAGCGTTCGATTCCCGAGTCAGACAATTCAAAAATGTGTTTTTTCAATTTTCTAATAATAACAACGTTGCCCGGGATTGGAAAAGTGCCAGGTTGGTAATAGGCTGGTCAGCTATTACGTTGTGGGACTTAAATATCTTTGGCTAATCGTAGATGCACAAATTGTGACTCTGCCTACCTCTTCAGGGATACGGGCATGAATATACTTTTTTTTAGCTTTTTACCCTCGGGCTAAGATTGGAAATTGATTTCAATACAACATTAATCAATTCATACACTTGTACTGTTTCACAATAATCATATTGTGAAAAATCTGTAAACGGTTGACCTTTCAGGCCATTCCTGAAACTTCCCGTTAAATTAATGTATTTTAAGCTCAAAAGAGTAAAAACTATAAGCGTAGATTTTTTCAGTTTTGAGAAATATTGAAATGTCTCAATTGCTAAGTCACAAAAAACAGCAAGAAAACACTTACTTACTTTACTTATTTACTTTCTAAATCAGTAACTTCCTTATCTACATACGTAGCGGCAAGTTAAAAAGTACAAGTGTATTAATAGAATAATATTGTATTAAAATGAAGTGAATGAAAACGAATTAAATGATGTAAAACTACAAAGCCAAAGCTCTAACCTAAAAGTGCGATATTTTTTCAGTAAAATGTACCACAAAAGGGCATAGATCGTCGCCTAGTGTAGCTTTGTAGCATTTTAATTCGTTAGTTGTATAATAGATGGCGGTAGTAGTAATAAAATTTCAATACAACATATATCTTCTATTTTTTTATATTTATAAAATGGTATTTTATGGTAGAACATATCTCGACATAAACTTAAACTACCATGTCAAAGTTTAAACCTAAAAGTGCTATACTTTTCCAGTAAAATGTACCACACAACTGCATAGAAAGTAGCCTAGTGTAGTGAAATTTTCGGTAATAAAATACTCGTGTTGCGGTGTTAAAATTCTCGTGTTGTTAGCAAACTTCTCTGAAACGGCTAAATAGTAACCTATGTGCTATTCATGTCATCATCTACCTGTGTGTGCTAAATTTCATTCAAATCCGTTCAGTACTTTTTGCGTGATTGAGTAACAACCATCCATCCATCTATCCAAACATCCAAACTTTCGAATTTATAATATTAATATAGTATAGATTCGGCAAGACCATTCTTGTACAGACGGACATTACAGATTTATTTTGTAGGATAGATTACCCGCTTATGATTACCTTGTTTTGTGGCACCACTCGTTTAATCTTGTCTACAAATATCGAAAATGCATTTCAGCTGTTACACCACGTTAACAGGACCATTTCACTTGTTTACGTAATAAAAATGAAATATGTTTTAATATTGTGGACAATGGGACGAGCAAAATTTAGTGGATGCTACACCAAATACCAATACTCCTTATTAATGTCCTTAGTATTAGAAGAATATTGGGGTTTCGACAGTGTAGGCAATTTTGTGATGGACGTATTATTGCAGTCACTTTTCACACTATAGTATTTTTAATTCGTTAATGTTATCATATAATAGTTAGTATAACTGTTACTTATACTAACAGTTATACTAACTACTTGATACTACTACTAAATAATTAATGAGGCCTTATTGCATATCACGTGAGTTTTCCTAATATTATTTATATAATAAAAAATATGTTATAATACTATAGACAAAAGGACGAGCAGAATTGAGCGGACAAAATATAAAATACTGATACTCTGTATTAATGCACTTAATATTAGAAGAATCACGGTTTTGGAGCATCAAGGTCTTAGTTGACGGTGCGTGCTCCGACCTTAAATCTATCAATGCTGGTGTTCCCCAAGGCTGCGTGCTATCACCGACACTGTTCCTTCTGCATATCAATGACATGATGCGAATTAGCAACATACATTGCTATGCGGATGACAGTACTGGTGATGCTACACACTCCGGCCGAAGCGGTATTTCTCGGTAACACGTCGAAGAGTGTCAAATTTTGATGACACTTAAGTCTATTCCCTTAGTTAGATAATACATGATTTAAATCAAAAAGAATCTAGATATCCCTTAGTTCGCGAGAAATTCTTAGAAAATCATTTAAATATACAAAAAACATACAAATACACTTAAGAAAATTAAAACACTAGCTTGAACGCCTGAAATAGATCGTCACACTCAAATATTATTTAACTCCAAAAATATTACATAACTACATACATACATGTCAAGTTAATGAATTTTTTCGTTGGTTAAAAACAACAATTGAGAAAGAAAAAAGAAAACGCTTATTCATATTGAAATGAGCTTTTGGATCTTGTTGTAAAAGACTTTTACAACAAGATCGAAAAGCTCATAGAATCTCATAGAGTGATCACTATTAAAAATACTACTGTATTCTGACACTGAAAATGATGGTCTTTAACAAAATCTGATTTCATATATCCATAATATGGCGTCACTATATTTGCCCAAACAGCTTCTAGTCGTCTTTATGAGGATTCATTTTATAGGTTATAGGGTTGTCAATAGACAACATTTGTTAGGGTTTGGGTTGTCAGTAGAAGTTATTTAAAAAATAATTTTGAAGTGACATTTCTATAAAATCGTTGTAAATTGAAATTAATTGAAATCAAAAGTGACAGTTAAAAGGAACAAACGCATACATATGTAGGGTTTGGTCTGTGAGAAAATGAGATAGAATATATTATACAGTGTTTCATTTTACTCGGTCTGCTCACTCCTCTCCTAGCCTACGCTCTCTTATCTATCACCCAATATATGATTGCTTGTATACGCTCGTATATTGTCAAGAGGAATCGTGAGAGAAGTCTTCTGGGTAGTAGAGTTCTGCAATGTCTCGCTTGGGTCTGGTACCATCGCCTACCTAATCCATAGTAATTTATTGCAATAAATATACTGTTTTAACTATTAAATCAGTAGAAAAAAAAGATATCATTACATACTACTATATTATTAAATTCAAAATATGTAATTTAATTTATTTGTACTAAATGAATAATTACAATAAGTATGTATATAATTTAATTTTATAACCAATCATATATACTTAAATTCAATTTCATACATAATTTGATATTATTCAATTACATATCATACATAATTATTTAAATTGTATTATTACTAATAACCCATAAATCTTTCAACTGCAATAGCGTCAATGCTTGTCACTGTCGTGTTCTGGTTTGGAAGGTAATGTAGAAGGCAAACATATGCATGTGGCATTAACACTCCGCCACATGGATAGCGACGCGCCATTAACACCATTAACAAATTTGAACGTATATAAGTTGTGGCATTTCCATTTTGGTTTTAGTTAATGGTTGTAAATTTCCTGATGATGGTTTTGTAAACAAAAATGGTTAGATATCATTATAACTACGTTACTTTGAATCAGCGCAAGCGTATTAATTGATAAATATTGCAATGAAATGGGAGTATCACCAACTAGAAAGTTTAGGATGTAAATATAAAGTGTATAAATTGTTTGACAGTAAAAATGTTTAATTTAAATTTTCTTTAAGCAGGACGTGTGCCCTACTTAAAGAAAATTTATTTGATCGTGTGTTAACGGCTAATATTATATCCATTGACAACATAATATACTAGATTGATAATGTTTGATTTTTTGCACTATATTAATTCTGTCAATAATTTGAGGCGCGGGGAAGCGGGAATAATATGTTCCGATTGGCCAATTTAAAATTAGTATTCTGTCAGCTCAATAGATCAGTCGGTGCTAATTCTTTCGGATTACAATATGATCTTTTATCTGATGTATTGACAGAATAATCGGTCTGTTATTATCTGATGCATTGACAGAACAATTGGTCTGTTATTAGGTCTTTAGTTTGTTTGCTCGGTGGTTATATCATATCATCTGTAACATAAAAAAAGTTTTATGTGGCAACCCTAGTTCTTACCGATTAAGACATTGTATGGCCTGTTTACGAGCGAAACAACACACGCTTTATTTCTACTATATCAACGATTTACTTAAGTTTATGAGTAAATCCTAAAATCTGAGTCATAGGGGTCATAACTGTGTAGCAACCAATTTTGAAAATTGTTATATGTTAGTCCACAACATCACGCGATATGAACTTATAGAGTAATATGGTATCGCTTTAGCAAAATGGCCAGTAATTTATTAAATGTCAGTGCTTAGAAATAAAGTGACTATGTAAGGAAATAGGTATAATTATATTTTAGATGATGCAATAAAGATAAACGTTATATTGATTGTTTTTAGTGCCTATTTAGCTAAAATCATGAGGTTTCAATTTGGGGCAAGCTAGTGTAATGGAGTTATTTCAAGATAATCTTAAAACATAAATCTTCATTTGAACATAAATCTCTATCTTAGCTATAAGTGATTGGTTATACGTGTCACTACCATCTTACCGTCTTGCCCGGGTAACCGTATTACTGGTTTCGGTTCGGAGGGTAAGGTAGCTTATAGATTTATGAATGTGGAATTAACATATCGCTACACGGACAGCATCACACCATTAAGGCGAGGTATTTCGACGCGCGTCAATTCTATAGGAAATGGATGGCGCGGTATGTTCTGAAACCGCTGGAAAACGTGTTAATATTCGGATAAATAAATATAGGACACCAGCTGAAAACTAAAATTTAGCACATTCTTTATCGTATTTACAACTAAATATCACCAAATAAAAATCATGTGGAAGATTAGAAATATTATTAACAAATTATTTGTTTTAGAGATTTTTTAGCTTGTTTTCGGAATTTTATACGATCGAGTAAAGTGCATTCTATCATGTAATGAGTTAGCACATTCTTTAGATAATATCTTCAGGTATATCGTGTAATTTTTGTAAAATTGTTATTTAACAATCAATACAAAAAAACGTGTTTTAACAAACCAGTTTTTTCCCGTTTGTCGCGATGCCTCGCCTTAATAGGTGATGGTTTCTCTTTTCATCAGGAGAGTCATGTGTTTATTTGCTAATTTGTGATATAAAATAATGTCTACCACTTAGTAGTCTCGATAGTTTAGTTAATCGTTCGCGTTTTACGGATAGGAAAAAAAATCTTTATATTTTTTTATCCATTATTATCTTTAAAGAACTGTATCTACTTTGGACGAAAGCATGTACACGTCTCTTATAGTAAATTATCAAGGCATTTTGTAGTACCTTAACGTAGTTACTGTCAAGGGCTCTTGCAGTGTCACATACAATTTTAAGTATGGTCATGTGTAACCTATACTAGGTACTTTTCTCGGTACTTTACTAAGTGGTAGAGTCCTGTATTGTCTCGCCCGGGTCTGGTACCACCGTCTTACCTATTCCTGCCACAATAGCGTCAGTGCTTCTCACTGTCGTGTTCCTGTTTGGAAGGTAAGTTAGCCGGTAAACTTATGCATGTGGCATTAGATCTCTCAACAAGATAGCAATGCACCATTAACATCTTTGGTATCTATAGGCGATGGTTGACTCCTACCTTCAGGAGACCTATCTGCTTTTTTTATATCATAAGATAGCAAACAAGCAGATGGGTCTCCTGATGGAAAGAGTCAACCATCGCCTATAGACACCAAAGATGTTAATGGTGCGTTGCTATCTTGTGGCGAGGTCTAATGCCGCATGCATAAGTTTACCGGCTACCTTATCCTTCAAACCAGAACACGATAGCGACTAGCACCGACGATATTGCGGCAGGAATAGGTAAGGCGGTGGGACCAGGCTCGGGCGAGACAAAACAGAACTCTACCACCTAGTAGCCACGATGGTAGTGACTCGTAAAGCCAATCGGTCGCCTTTTACGACCTGCCCGGCAGAACGGCAGTTGGCCTATTCTTCAAAGGAGCTTGGGAGCAACACGGGCTAAAGTCGTAGATAGAGAGTTTGTTGGCTTACTAAAATGTAGTCAAGTTTCAAGTATGTATTCATCAACTAAAATTAGGGTGATATTCCGCGGACTATAAGGGATGTGGTGCCAAACTTGAGTACACTTCTTACACACCAATTACTCGAGACTTCGTTCGCATGACCAAAAATCATTTCTTCTCTTTGCTCAGTCGGGTAAAAGAGTAGTCTATGTCACTCTTGGATGATGTAATTTTGCTAATAGTCAAAGAAGTTTTGACTGTTATTTCTGTTTCCTGATAAAAGAAACGTTGCCCGGGATTCGATAAGTGTTCGATTGGCGATAGGCTTGCCACCTACCACATTGTGGGACTAACGGCCGGTTTCCGAAACCCAAATTAATTTTAACAAGAAATTAATCTTTGTTTAAGATAATTTTTACAAGCAAATGATCTGTTAATTAAAGATTAATTGCTTGTTAAAATTAATTTGGGTTTCGGAAACCGGCCGTTAGTATCTTCGGCTAATCCCCTCGATTAGCGAAAATACTAACGACCGGAATGCACTTTTTGGGGATTTTCCTACCTCTTCGAGGATTCGGGTGTGAAGATACTTTTTCAAATTATTATTTTTGATAGGAAAGCGCTTGACCACCATCCCGCCTGATGGTAATCTAATATACGGTCTAAGATGGAACGAGCTTCCCTAGAAGTTAGTTAGTTAGTTCACTCTTCTCTTGAAGATCCCCAGATTGTACTCGTCAGAGAACTCAGACTCTGGAAGCATGTTCCAGTCCCTTGCGGTTCGAATAAAGAATGTGCTTTGTCCGGGTACGTGGAACGTCCACCATATGGCGTTGCCTAGAATCGGCGCTCCTTGACGATATATAGAAAAATTCATTAGTTCTCATTGGTCAGTCGGGTACAAAAGTAAGTAGTCTACGTCACTCCTGGATACTGTAGCTCTCTAAAGGGAAATGAAGTTCTTGATTAAATCGTTATAAGCAAACCAATCTTTTCTCCTTATAATATTAATTTAGATATGTCAGTACAATATACTTTATTGCACATCAAAACATACAAAACATATGGATTTACAGTTTTACTGATATAATCTAACAATGTACAATCTGGCGGCCTTATCGCATATTCGCGATCTCTACCAGACAACCAGTGGATATAGGAAATACTGTAAGATTGATTGAAGAAATATGTCGCTGCTTATGAAGTACTAGATTATTTTTTATTATCGATAGGGAAGCCCTTGACCACGACCTTGCCTGATGATAAGCTAAGATGCGGTCTAAGATGGAACGCGCTTCCCTAGAAGGTACCTATTCACTCTTCTCTTGAAGATCCCTAGATTGTACTCGTCGGGGAACACAGACTCAGGAAGCATCTTTCAATCCCTTGCGGTTCGAATGAAGAATGTGGAATCGAGCCTCTTGATTGTGATGGTCGTTATTTTCTTATTTCTTATATAAATATGTATTAGCTTTCTGAACTTCACCTTCATATAAATGCTAAGTACCTATGCCATATCTCAGACTCCTTGCGCGCTATTTTCTTAATCAAAATTTCGCTTCACGGAATAATATGTAGGTATTACATAATTGGTTTTTTATATTACAAAATAACAACATTTTTTTCACAATGTAGCGACTCCACAAACTGATTCAACTTTATACCATTTTTTTATATCATAAGATAGTAACCAAGCAGAAGGATCTTCTGATGGAAAGAGTCAACCATCGCCTGTAGACAATAAAAACTAAATTTAAAAAACCACCTGTATAGTTAAAAAATATTCGAATGAGATTATCATCTTATATATAAAATTCTCGTGTCACAATGTTCGTTCCCATACTCCTCCGAAACGGCTTGACCGATTTTGATGAAATTTCGTATGCATATTCAGCGAGTCTGAGAATTGGCCAACATCTATTTTTCATCCCCCTAAATGTTAAGGGTTGTCCACCCCTATTTTTTATTTTATTTTATGGACAAAAATTTTTATTTTTATTTTTTTATGATTCAACATTGAAAAATACATACAACTCTTAATTTTCAACCCTCTACGATCAACCCCTATTTTTTAATTCAATAATTTATGTGGCAAAACAATGTTTGCCGGGTCAGCTAGTTTCAATGTAAAATTTTAAAATATGTGACGTAACACTAGGTTGTGGGGGTTTCACAAATATGACCAGCTGTGACAAGGACGGGGGAGGGGTCAAAAAATCATGAAATTCGTGTGACATAATTTATAGATGGCCCCAAAGGAACTCGGACCAACACTTACTCCTCTTGACATCTAAAAAGTAATATTGCGCGCTCTGACTTTTGCAACAACAAATGTAAATGTTCAATGGACTATGGTTATTAAAGCAATGTTAGAGGACAAGCGAAATTCCCCTGTGTTGGTCAGGACCAAGGAACTTATATAATTGGAATTACTACGAAGCAATATTTCAAAAATAAAAATATACTTTATTTCGTTACAAATAAAGTTGACATTTGCTTTTTACTTAACAGAGGGGAAAAACGTTCTGAGCAAGACAACGACAAGAGTGGATGTTGTCCCTTTCTTGCCAATTGCCAGTGTTTAAATAAAACTACTGATGGTAGATTTTTATATATTCGGTAATCGATAAATCCCTTTTATTCATACACGACGATAAATACATTATCATAAAATGTATTGTAATTAACATGGTGAGTTCTAAAATGTGCTTAATTTAATTATTACATAATTGCTTATGCAATCCAAAGCTATTTCTCAAATTAGTAGAATTACTTAGTAGTAATTTGCAAACTACGCATGGCCGCACTTATATATGGCGATTGGCGCTTTATTTAGTAGAAAGAGACACACTCCACCCGTGTCGTGGTACTCTTCGGAACGATTTTGAAGCGCGTGTGAACATTCCGGGTAGAATATAGGGTCCTTGGTCAGGACCCTCTGTGAAGAATAGACAATCTGCTGTACTGTCAGGCAGTGTGTAAGCGGCTAACGGTTAGCTATGCATGGCTTCTAGTATAGTTCTGCATTCCAAGGTTTGGTACCATCGCCTCACCTATTCGAGCCACAATAGTGTCAGTGCTTGCCACTGTCATGTTCCAGTTTGAAAGGTAAGGTAGCCGGTTAACTTATGCATGTGGAAATAAGATCCCGTCACATGGAAAGCAAAGTGTCTGTCTATAGGCGATGGTTATCTCAATGTATCAAGTGAGCTATTTGATTGTTTGCTGTCTTATAAATGTGATGTCTATAAAAAATTGAGTTCTATAAATCAATTAATTCACCAAATATATGTTTGGTTTTATTTATTCACTAGCTGTTGGCCGCAACTTCGTCCGCGCGGACTTCGTTTACTCCGCTCAGCTCCTCCCCCGTAGATGATAGCGTGATACTATGTAGCCTATATGTTGACCTGACTTGTTAGTAATATTCATGCAAAATTTGAAGTAAATCCATACCGTACTTTTTGAGTTTACCCCGGACATACATACAGACAAACAGGCATACAAACAAACAGACAAAAATTCAAAAATATATTTTTGGCTTCGATATCGACTGTAGATCACGCCCGAAGTATTCTTTTAAAAAAAATATTCAATGTACAGTTTTGCCTTTCCTACGATTTTATTATATGTAGATATTAAAGTTTTTTATAAATCCCACGGGAACAACTTATTTTGCCGGGTCAAAAGTATTTTAATGTGCTATTCCAAATCATCGTCTAGATGTCTGTCAAAGAACACCGGTGAGAATTCATACATCTTTTTTTTAGTTATTACCTTAAAGTTTAATATATCCCGTAAGATTCTATATCAACTTCTTAACTTATACGCATTTTAAACTTCAGGAATACTAGCTAAATAAAGTTGGAATTTAGGTAAGGTTAACATAGACATTCATTTTTCCCTTAGTAGTCTACTATGTATGATTTCTGTGGTAGTCTATGTAGGTGTAGTATTTGTCTTGTCTTTAGTACAACTGCTAATCTCGGAAATCTAAGTTAGATTGACAAGGTTCTGAGCTAAAATTTATCCAAAACACTTTTTAGATACTTAAATAAGAATAAAGAAATTATCTTTAAATTATTTTTGATAAAAAACAGGGAGAATTTTTATTTGGTACTTATTATGAAAATTATGATACGAGTATACAAACTTATTGATGTTTTAATGCAAATATAATTAAAGTTTTATACAATGATAACACTTAAATATTATGATAGAAATCAATCAAATTAAATTCTCTATATTTTTAATATGATTGTTCCTAGCGATATAATTTATTTAATTAATTTAAAAAAGATAGAAAATTATTCTAGTTTATCTAATATTCGTCGCTCTGAAAGATACGCAAGGGATGTACAAAACCAAAACCGCCTATGTTCTTTCATCCAAATCAGTAATTCAGTTCAGTAATCAAGTTAAGTAACAAACATGCCAACATACGAATTACCACATTTATAATGTATGGGTTCATATCGATGGGATGGGATGGACCCATCATAAATCACGATCTGACTTTTTCCTATTTGAATAAAATATTGTTGCAGTATGATATAACGCTGAATCAGAAGGTATAAATATACCCATCGGGTCTTGATAAAATATATTGCAAGATTTGAATAAAAAAATGTAAATTATTTCCTTGTTTCTCATATTGATGACGTATCACTTGGTAGCATCATGAATTATTGGCCATAGGAAGGTTATAATAAAGTTAGCCGCTGTGTTATTTGTCAGAAATTATTTAAGAAAAAAACTACTATCTCCGCAATCGATTAGGCTAGGGTTTGATTCCTGACGGGGACAAGCAAATATGTGATAAGCAAAATTTTGTATTTCAGGATGTGGATGTTTATGAAATATATTTATTTATGTATCTAAGTCGATGTCGATGTCTAAAAACCCACAACTGTGCGATTCTCGAGGTACTTTTTTTTTCCGCACTACTCTTCTGTGGCACCAATTTCGGTGCGGTACGGGTAGGTACGATTTAAGGATCTTCAAGAAAAGAGCTTACTTACTCTTTCTTAAAAGGCCGGCAACGCAACTGCAAGCCTTCTGACAGTGTCTGGAACTCTTCTGAAAAGTGCTCATGGAACTCCTGAACTACATAAAATAAGCCCATTGAGTGTGATCACATTTGTTATATTTTTACAAGCACTCTGAATCAGAATGATTGTCAGGTTAATATGGTGGAGCTAGACCTTGCCTTGGGACTTTTGTAATAAAACAACTTAAGTATATTGAGTAATGAATGGTAACCTTAGCCTGATGCTGCATTATTCCCATTCGAAGATGGCCATGAGCGGCGTTGATCACTTACTATCAGATGAGCCTCCTGTTCGTTTGCCCCCTTTTCTTAAAAATATATGTGTCTTTCTTACATATTATTGTTATTTTTAATACATATTATTATTGTTGATTAACACCTAAAATATAAATATAAATTTGCTTTATTAGAGTTAGATCAATTCGTGTAATTGGTACTTTTATTTATTGTCTTTATTTATATCATTAGATAGCAAACAAGGCTGTCCTGATGGAAAGAGAATCCATCGTCTATGACAGCTAGGATGTTTTATTTATTAGTTCTTGCGGATTTTTAGGTTAAAAGTTATCTCATTCAGCTTATTAAATTAAATATAAAAATAAAATATGACTACTGTAATAAAAATATAATATTAATTGACAAGTTTCATTTATCGCCTCTGTAATTTAGTAGTCCGAAGTCGGTGTTGACCACGTGAGGTTCAGAGTTCGTTTCCCTGGTCGGGCAATTCAAAAACATTTTTTTTAGTTTTTTGATAAAAATGACGCTGCCCAGGATTGGATAAGTATCTTTTTGGCAAAAAGCTCGTCACATATCACATTGTAGGACTAAGTATCTACAGCTATTCATGGGTGTACCGGCTGCACCTCTGTTAAATATTTCCGGAATACAGACGTGAAGATACGATTTGTTCCGTATTTGCCCTAACTTTTTGTCCCAAATTCCATAAGTTTCCGTATTTGCCTCACATACGAAATATTTCCTGTTTCACCCTACATTATACCAGGTCCTAAAAGTACCGTTTACAAATTAACAAATTTTTCAAGAACGTCGTCACTTCTGAAACATAAGATTTCCTTCGTGTAATAAAATAATCAAGTAGGTATGTATCAAATTTGCTGTTTCTCGTATTATTTCTAAAGGAGTTATTAGATTGAAATATTTTATCTACAAATTATTTGAATATTTTAGTTATTCTAATAAAACTATACATAAATAAAAAAAAATGTTTTATTATAAAAGCCTCATGTACAATTCTAAATCACAATCAAAATCACAGATCAGTTTTATTAATTACAACAGCTAATAACTAACAAAATGTATCTAGGTATCTATCTTTACAAAACAATTAACTGAGATTACATAATAAAAATGTTACAAAACTGTTAAATCAAATGGAAAAATTAAAGCGTAATAAAAAAATGTAAAAACGTATAGAACATCAATCTAAAAATGTCAAAGAAATAAAAAAAAAAAACAATATTAATATTCTACTTAAAAAACAAAAGGACATACATATTTTTACCAAACAATGGCCTAAAGAAATAGAACCATTTAACATTAACTGTATTGAATCGTTAATTATTTTATCCATCTCGATGTCGTCTAGTCACCTTACATTTCCTTGTCGTCGGAATCGAGTTTGATTTAGGTCAGCATCATTTTTTATAGTTTTTAAAAACTTAATAACATTCAGTTTTCCTTTTGTTTCCAGTTTCGCATTATTTACCTGCTATAAACAATGACATTTTTGTTTCTGACCTCACTTAAAATTATTAATAAAAACGAACGAGGCAAAGCAAGCATAAAATCGTGGGCGAATCAAAACGAAATTATAATAATAAGTAGAAAATAATTTTTAGGACGAAACAGGAATAAAATGTAGGACGAACACGGATTTCACGTGGGGCGAAACTTTGTTGGTCGAATGCGGAACAAATCGAAGATATTTATGTTTATAATTTCATTTATTGTATTTGTTGCGATGGCATTTCATTTGCAGTATATTAACAAGTTAGTTTCATTGCGAATTAAGTTAGTAATTTCAAATGAATTTGCATAAATTTGGCAGCTACCTCACTCTCCAAACTATAGCACAACAATGACAAGCACTGGCAATATTGTAACTGAAATAGATAAGGCGGTGGTGCCCAAACAAGTAGTCTAGAATACTATAGTCTCGATGGCAGTGACACATTTGGTTAATTGACAAACTGCTTGACAGACAGACAGATAGTCTAGTATTCAAAAGGTTTTGAATAGTAGACTATCAGTCTTTCTGAAGGGGAAAAGCATACGGTAATTTGTTTACAGTTACTTTTTTGAATCAATAATTTGTTTTTTAATTTTGCAAAATAAATTACATACTATACAAAATAGTGCGCTGCATCTTAGACTATTATTGGTAAAAAATGATTGAGCTATTGCAGGAGGACTTATTTATTTACAATCGACTAAAAATATTATAAGGCCCTTATTTTTGATGTGTGTAATTTAAGTGACTATTTATTATCAAACTGATTTTATCTAACCAAAGTGATATAATTTATGATCAATAGTTATCATATTTGAGTTACTTTTTAATATACCACTAAGAAATTTACTGGTTTCCCACCGATTTTCGAAAATCGAGTTTTTATTAGATCTCAAAGGTTTAAGGTCTTAGGAAGTTTTTTGTATATTTTTGAAATAATGCAAGTTTATTTCACTATCATAAATACTACACGTATTATATACACTACATACACTATACACTACATACACTATACACTACATAATACACGTTTACAATTAATACAATTTTAACTTTTTAAATCATATTTACACTGAATATACTGTTAGTAAGACATGAACAAAACAGCGGATGTAAACTGTTTATAAAGTAAGGGTATTACGTTCTGAAAATATTTTTAAGAAGTAGTTTGATTGATTGATGTTAAAGATAAAGACGAATTCAAATCAAGATCGGTCAAGCCGTTCTTGAGTTATAACATACCAACATACAGACAAAATAAACATTCATCACAAAAGACAAATGGTATAGATTGTATAGATTTAAATTATAGAAGTATGGATTATACAGCACAATGATAGATTTTACATTAACGTGAAAAAATAAATGACTGTGCCTTGTATGTGTACCTCCTTAATATTTAATTTTATTTGTTGTTGTAGTGACCTTAGTACAAAACACACCCTGGGGAAATTTTCAGTGTCCAGCTTTTACGATTCAAAAGGCTTAGCTCTCTGACAGACCCTTTGGGTATGGAGCCTAAAAATGTCCATCATATTAGACATAGAAATTTTTGACTTTTCTTTTAGCTTAAGGGAATCTATGATTATTTTTATAGTTGTTTGTTTCAATTAAAAGCTTGTCAACTTTAGGACGTTTGTGTATGTATTTGTTAGATATTAATTCACGCTCTCTGACAGACCCTTTGGGTATGGAGCCTAAAAATGTCCATCATTTTAGACAGAAATTTTTGACTTTCCTTTTAGTCTAAGGGAATCTATGATTGTTTTTATAGTTGTTTGTTTTAATTAAAAGCTTGTCAACTTCAGGACGTTTGTGTATGTATTTGTTAGATATTAATTCACGCTGAAATAAACGCACAGGTTACCGCCAAATTATTTTATCAACAGATTATTAGGCCTTTATCATGGTTATCACTTTAACTTCGGATACTGTTTTCTCTTTACCTTCGGGTTCGACTGGCGTCCCACGATGCCGCTACTTACAAGGTCTGCGTCGGCGTATTCTGTACCCGTGTCGCGACATAAGTTTGAGTGAAATTCAATATTAAAATGGTTGATTACCACATTACCTAACATAAAACATAAAAAAGAAATATAGACTTCAAATCTACCATACGATATAATTATTATCAAAAACATTAGATAATAATTAAATTAAATTATTATCTCAATTAATAATATTGTTAAAAATATTGTTATATTTAATAATTTAATTTTCTATTATTATTTATGCATGAGCATCGGCCATGAGTACTGATATCTATTTCACCTCAATTTTTATGCGATCCTCTTCAAATTGCAATACTGTTGATATAAATGCATTTTGTCATGGGGCAAAACCGTACCATATTGTTTTAACCGAAATTGTTTAAACAATTGCAAGAAATTGTTATTTTTCAACCGGAAATTTTTTTAAATTTTTTTTTTGAAATACTTAAATGAAAAATACCCTATGACTTTTCACGATAAAGTTAAAATTTTAGAGATACTTATGAATTTTGAAACGTTCGAAAAATTTCAATTATGGGTACTTTTGACACATGAATAATATTTAAAAAAATATATAAATTAAAAATTAAAAAATATTTTTAAATTCCATATAAAATATTCAATAAAATTTTAATCAATATTTGAAAAAAATCATTGTTTATACCTGTTTATTAATTGATTATTTCGCGCATTCACAAGTATGCGTCGGTAATCGCGCTGTTTACAATATTCAATTGAATTCTGAAATAATAATTGATGATTTGTAATATTTATTACTAGCTTTAAGCCTTTCAACTCCTTAGTACTTCATTTTAAGGCATTGCCAAGAGGGACTAAAGCATCACGATTTTCTTTTATTTTTATCAAGCAAAGCTACTGTTGCCAGCGACTTCGTCCGCGCGGACTTCGTTTACTCCGCACAGCCTCACCCCCGTAGGTGATAGCGTCATAATATGTAGCCTATATGTTGCCCGACCTATTAGTAATATTCATGCAAGATTTGAAGTAAATCCATGCAGTACTTTTTGAGTTTACCCCGGACATACATACAGACAAACACACAAAAATTCTAAAAACTATATTTTTGGCTTTTAAAAAAATATTCAATGTACAGTTTTGACTTTCCTACGATTTTATTATATGTATAGATTGGTAACGGTTTAATAAATTGGTTGTTCCAGATTATGAAACGAAATTATTAATAAAAATTCTCTCTGATTGACTGATTCTCTAATATACCCATGGGCGTACCGATGGGGGGGGGGGGGGGCAGGGAGGGGCAGCTGCCCCCCCCTGGATTTTTTTTACCTTTCTACTAACTATCTACTGTTGTAGATAAACATATAATAACATACAAATATAGTCTTAAAATGTTACGGTTGCCCCCCCTCCTGGACCAGAACCTGGGTACGCCCATGAATATATCTACCCCGTTTGTAAAATTTTACCTATTTTACACGCATTTACAGGTTGTGGTACGACTAGTAAAATTGGCACAAATAAAGCTTTGCTTGATAAAAATAAAAGAAAATCGTGATGCTTTAGTCCCTCTTGGTAATGCCTTAAAATTAAGTACTAAGGAGTTGAAAGGCTTAAAACCATTTCAAAATAAATTAAATATTTAAATATTTTCGAAAAAGGTAACACCGCGGAAAAAGCTAGACAAATTATTTTTTCTCGTTGCTTTGGCATTAATATTAATTTATCGAAAATTCCGTGCACATCAGATAGATGCCTCGCATTTGCATGCACGAGCTTCTGTTCAAACCACGGATTAAATGGATATATCTTTCAAGACAATTTCTACACAAAGAAATACAGTGTTATACTACTTACCAATAAAATAAAATCATTTCAAGGGTAATTTTTAAACTTTGTCATCATTCGGTACGATAAAACAGTAGTACAACATGGTTTATCTATATAATATATAAAAATCAATTGTTGTTCGTTGACGTTGTGTTGCGAGAACGGCTGACCCGATTTGGCTAATTTCTAGGGAAGGCGATGTCTAGGGAAGGTTTAAAAGGTGCAGCTTATGCAGTCAAAACCGACACCAGATCACTTGACCACACAAACGATACTGTAATCTTTAACTATGTCGAATTTCATGCAGAAGTCTCCATACACGTAAAAAGCACATAGTTTTTTCGCTTAATAATATATAGATAGAATTTTTGTCGAGTTTCTACCAGATGGCCACGGCTAGCATATTTCTTTCGTATTCTGAGTGCTAAGTGTGAGTTTTTCTTTTCGCATTCGATCGTGAGCGCGTTTGGAGTTTATTAGGAATTTGTATGTGATTTGTACAGCGCCACCTAGTGGTAAACGTGAGAAACCAGTTTACCACTAGGTGGCGCTGTACAAATCACATACAAATTCCTAATAAACTCCAAACGCGCTCACGATCGAATGCGAAAAGAAAAACTCACACTTAGCACTCAGATACAAAAACAATACTATTATTGTTGGTTTGCGGCAGGCCACACGTCACGCGCGGGATCTGCTTACGTGACCAGGGAACATACTTAGTCTCATTAATAAATCAACATGTTATGACAAGGGTCTGTGACGGAGCTCAAAAACTTTTGTTAATAAAAATTTCGGGTTAGTCTGCGTGAATTTCGCGTAAGAAGCAAAGTTGTTGTAAAAGCAATGTCGAATGAACCATATACAGGGTCATGGATAATTTTTACCGTATTGTAGTCTACATGACAAGTTGAAAACCCTTCGGAGCATAATATTATGAAAAATACTGATACTATTCTTAAAGTCATAGCGCACTGGATTCGGAATGACGTCTACAAAATTGTGCAGAAAGTGCAAGTGTGCAGATAAACACAAGTGTGTGCAAGGAGGCAAAACGAAGGCTTTTACCAAAAGCGGCCCATGCAAAAATAGTTATAATATAATTATCTCTTAATACAATTAAATATTTTGAGTTGTTAAAATGATAAATAATAATTCATGTAATGTTAAATCTAATTTAATTATATTAATGATTGATAATACCTAATTTTGAATGTACTTAATCATTTGAATGTAAAGGGTTTATTTTGTATTTTTTTTGCATGGAATGTTATAAAGTTAAAAAAAGACACAAATTGAAATGAAAACAAGTGTTTTTATACATTGTATATCTTAAAAACTGTTATTTATTTATTTATTTATTTAATACTTTATTGTACACAGAACAATTAGAATAAAAATATATAAACACAACATAAGTACAATGGGCGAGCTTATCTCTACTTAAAGAGATTTCTTCCAGCCAACCCGATAAAGGAGATAAAAAAGAAATCAAATAAAGTAGACTTGATGTACAAAAAAAATAGATATTACGGTTACATAACTAAATCTATATATATGTTAATGAAAATACAAGAAAAAAAATACATACGGTATAAGGAAAAATTACAATTCTGT
The DNA here is from genome assembly GCA_036924255.1 of Apodemia mormo. Classification (NCBI taxonomy): domain Eukaryota; kingdom Metazoa; phylum Arthropoda; class Insecta; order Lepidoptera; family Riodinidae; genus Apodemia; species Apodemia mormo. The sequence continues at coordinate 5,689,918 of JAUPFN010000012.1, read as the reverse complement.
TAGAAAGTGTTCTTTGACGCGTTTTTTAAAAGAATCAAAAGTCTGGCAGAGGCGAATCTCACTAGGCAGAGAGTTCCACAAACTTACTGCATGTACCGCAAAGGAGTGCGAGTAGGCAGCAGAGTTACTAGGAGGAAAGCGCAACAAGGTTCTAACGTTAGAGCGACACGGGGTATCAGGAGAGTGCAAAAAACTGAAAGAGTCACGGAGATATTTAGGGGCTAAAGGATTGAAAAGGATCTTGTATAGCAAGCAAAGGATATGAGTTTTTCTCCGCTGTCTAATAGGAAGCCACCGAAGTTCAGCTCGGAAATTAGAAACGTGATCATACTTTTTTATGCCATAGATGAAGCGAATACAAAGATTCTGCAATCTTTCAAGCTTATTTAATAGCTCTTCTGTACCATCCAGATAACAGGAGTCAGCGTAATCTATTATTGGGAGAATAAGGGAGTGCATTAAAAATATTTTTGTTTTAACAGGTAAAAAATTTTGAAGTGGTTTAAGAGAGTGGAATGCAAAATGCACTTTACGGCTTAGATTATTAATGTGAGTGTTCCAAGAAAAGTCAGAATTAAAAGTTACTCCCAGATTAGTAGCGGAAGAGGAGAAAGGTATAGGCGTATTGTTATACTTTAATGTAGGAATGTGACTGTCATTGATCAATTTCTTCATAGGACGACTACCAAGAATTAATGCTTGCGATTTGATTGGATTTACTGATAGACCAAAGGATTTGGTCCAATCATAAATCCCATCTAAATCGTCATTCATGTCTCTGATTGCCTCCGCTATATTCGTGACGCTAAAGTGGCGGTAAATCTGTAGGTCATCAGCATAAAGATGGAATTTTGATTTAATAATGGAAGTAATAGTGTTGATAAATGCCGAAAATAGAAGAGGAGAAAGGACTCCACCTTGCGGAACGCCTGCATATAAGTCAATCCAGTCAGATCTATGTTCGCCAGAAACAATACATTGAGATCGGTCTCGGAGATAAGATTGAAACCAGTTAAGAGCAGATGGAGATATATTAAGAGAAGCAAGTACTCTTATTAGCACGTCAAAGTCTACTGAATTAAAAGCATTGCTAAAATCCAAAAGGACAAGTAAAGTAATCTTTTTATCATCAATTAATTATTATGATATAAAAAAAAAGACGTGTGGCACTCGGAGACTACTGCGGTAAAGCTATTGCATAGCATTTTTTATCAACTTATGCAATTACAATTATATATTTATTTTATTTATGCAGTATTTTTTTTCTTTGTTTATTCATATTTAAAACACTTTATACACAAATTATACGAGTACAGATATTCACTGTTGTACGTAGATGATAAATACCTACACACCTATATACTTTCTCACAAACAGCTGATTACGGTAGTTTTCCGATACAACCAATGCCACCTAAAGGCGGGTTGCTGAACTAAAGATACAAGCGTGATATTTCAAAAAGTCATTAAAATTCTGGTATTTATCGATAGATGGAAAAACTAAAAAGTATCACCGCTGTGCCGGTCGGAGTTAGGTTAGGTTTTTTCGTTACGGAATTTCTGGATTCGGTCTCCACGCTCAAGGCCCGCGATAGAAGCTATGCAATAGCTTAAAAGAAAACATCTTTAAAGAGGGGAAAAATTCAATAAAAGGCTTCCACTCCGAGAACTGTATATATATCTCCATTTTTTATCAATTTTATTTTTATCGTTTTTAGTCTAAGTTCGAAAATGTGAAAAAAGTATGTATGTAAATTGTAAATACCGTTATATTACGAGAATAATCTACATACCTTAACTAATCTTCTTAATTTATGTTGTTTGATTATAACTACTTAATCTAACCTATTCAAATTAATAACTTCCTAGGTTTAAAATAAACTTACGGTTTTACGTCATGAAAGGTTTTGATCGAAGAGACATGAATGAAGGGAAGAGAGAGACAGAAATGACAACTGTATATAGAGTATAATCTATACATATAATAAAATCGTAGGAAAGTCAATGTACGGGGTAACCTCAAAAAGTACTGTATGGATTTACTTCAAATTTTGCATGAATATTACTAACAAGTCGGGTCAATATATAGGCTACATATTATCACGCTATCACCTACGGGGGAGGATCTGTGCGGAGTAAACCAAGTCCGCGCGAATGAAGTCGCAGGCAACAGCTGGTAAGAGATATAAAAAAATTACAAGTCCTTGTGAATTTTAAATCAAGTAATTGAAAGAAATGTAAATTTTAAACGCAATAAAACTGCAAAACCGACTTCTAAAGTCACAGTCAAAATATTTTTATTCAAATTATCCTTTACAGGCACTTTTGACGAGTCAACATTGTTTGTGTTACTACCGGATCGGAAACGCGGCCATACACTGGGAAGATCCGGCGGAAGAAACTCAGCGGCCTTGTCTTTTTTCGTGCATATACATTTTTTTTAAATAATGTATTTACAATAATTTATGAATAATATATTATAATTATTATGAGACTACTATGAATTATAGCTTTGTTTCTTCTAAATTTTGCATTCAATTTAAACAAAAAAATTAATAGATGGGTAATTTTACGAGTGTATGATTGTATCCCCACGCATTTTCTGAAAATATTCGTATTATTCGGATTATGGTTTCAACGTGCCACAGCAATTAAATGGTGTTTAGATATTTAGTATACATATAAGTAATTATTGTTATCTGTTCTTGTATAGTGCATATGCTTTGTGAATAAAAAAGAATAAAATAAAATGGAACAGAATAAAACGGAATGGGAAGGAATGGATTGAACTAGACTGAGACGGGATGGGTAGGCACGGAACAAAATAATTTTAATCTCTTACCATCAAAAAATGAATCTGTTTGTTAGTTTTTATGAGATGTGTATAATAAACATAATATAAAATATATAATATTGAATTAGTATAATATAGAAAATTGCTGACCCGGAAGACTGTTGAGGCTATGGATATTTTTGGCGCCATATAAAAAAATAAAATCCTCAAAAAATTAGAAAAAATCCAATAGATACACACTTAGGGTGCAGCTATATATATCGGACTACGGCGAAGGTTCGTGCTATCGCGATATCCCGAACTGCTTCGCGAAGGGCCTTGACGCGTCACTGCAGTGGGCGTCAAACTGCGATTAGCGGGTGATATATTTAGCGCGGCCAACACAGTAGATAATATAATTATGATAAATAATAATAATAATAGCAAACTGTAATTTGCACATGAAGTTAACTAAAAATAAATACTTAGATATACTTATATAAATTTCCTCGTGTAACCCGTTTGCTTGCATTACGATTATGGTGACCAATTCGCCCCTGTCATTCTGCCTATTACTATAGTATACTATAAATACCTTATAATATACTAGTTGAGCCCATGACTTCGTTTGCATGGAAAAATTTCTAAAAAAAGTAGCCTAAGTTATTCCCTATCACATCAGCTATCTGCCAGTGAAAGTCCCGTCAAAATCGGTCTAGCCGTTCATGCAGTTTGGCATGGAAATAGTTGGAGGTTCGGGGTCAAAATAGGCTAAATTTTTTTTCAAAAATAAACCCCTGAAGGGCTGAAATAGCGGATGAAATTTGTATTAAATGCTATTTCGACGACATATTTATCTACTCGCGGGCGAAGCTGCGCGGGTCAGCTAGTAGTTACATAAAATTAAAGAGTTTAATGAACGGCCTCTTGTAATTTGTTTGCTTTGTCGCGGGGCGCACAAATATAACCTGCGGGCCGCGGTTTGATGACCAGTGATAATACGACGTCATTATGTCAACTACATCGCGACGCCGGCTTACGTCAAGCAGGTGTCGCGATGTAGTTCGGGCTAGCGCGAAACTTCGCCGTAGCCCGACATGTGTAGCTGCCAGGTTGGAGTTATAAAATACACGTTACGTCAAATACACAGTCAAATACACAAGTCACAGGTCACAGGTCACAGGTCACAGGTCACATTTCACAGGTCACAGGTCACAGGTCACAGGCCACAGGTCAAAGGTCAGATGTCAGAAGAACTTTATTCAATAAAACTTTTTACAAGTTATTTGTCAAAACGTGTCGACGTCAAATTTTTTTTGAAACTTCTACCGGATTCTCACCTGACAAGTCAAAAGTCACTAGTCACTAGTCACAAGTCACAAGTCACAGGTTACAGGTCACAAGTCACAGGTCACAGGTCACCGGTCACAGTTCACCGGTCACAGGTCAGAGGTCACAAGACACAGGATACAAGCCACTGGTCAAGGTCACAGGTCGAAGGTCACAGGTCACAGGTCGCAATTTATAGGTTGCAGGTCACAGGTCTCAGGCGCAGGTCATAAGTCTCAGGTCTCAGGACACAGGTCACAAGCCAGAAGTCAGAAGAAATTTATTCAATAAAACTTTTTACAAGTTATTTTTACACGTCAACTTTTTTTTTGAAACTACTACCAGAACACGATGATAATGACACGTATAGCCAATCAGTCGCCTCTTACGACCTGCTTTGCTTAAAGGCAGTTGGTCTATTTTCAAAGGAACCGAACGAGGAAATATTTATTATCCATTTTCTTTGCCTGAATTAAACATGCAACGTTAAATCATGTTATTTTTGATCAAAACTTTATAACATTACCACTCACATCACTATTATATAATCCATGTAGGACATCACTATTATATAATAGTGACATTTATTATCCCGCCTGAAATATCTATTCTGTTTTATGAAAGCTCTAGCTATTCCAGAATTAATTTAGCAGCTATTTGTAACTGTTATAATATTAAACGCACAAATTTGAAACACATGTTAAGCGAATAATTATACAAAATCATGAAAATGTTACTAAGCTTTTATGGAAATACGGACGTTCCCAATTTATTCAGCCTCACATTAAATTACAGCAAAACAAATAATGTACAGGTGTTCTCTCTGATATTTTTTTTAGGGTTCCGTATCCGTACCGTTCCATTCCGTATTCCGTTTTCTGTATTCCGTATTCATTTCGTATTCCTATGCCATTCTTTTGGATACAAAATGGTGGTGGTAGAATCATCGCTTTACCTATTCCTGGCACAATAGCAACAAAAGTCAATACGAAAACGAAATAGGATACATTTGTATCACATATTGAATGTCAAACATATCAAAGCTAAATTAATAGCAAATCTAAATATATTATGTCAAATGTAATTAGAAAAAAGTTGTAGCTTCAATGATTTGTCACTATTTATAGTGTACCGGTATAGAAGGTATCGTTGCCGTTAAACTTATGAATACCTTATTTTACCATGCCGCTGCATTTTTTATATCATTACATAATAAACAAGATAGCTCTTCTGCTGGAAAGAGGCAACCATCGTCTATAGACACCAAAGATGTTAATATACGGGGGTTAAACTGAAAGTCTTTAGAACTGGCCACTTGTAAACAACATAATAAAAATATAAGTTTAAATTATGAAAATGGAAATTCTTGCCAATATTATTGAGTATATTTATTTCATTCATTTATCATTTGTTTTAAGATTTGGCGGCAAATTGAAAATTGTCTGTGTAACGTCAGCATGAATTTAATGCGAGAAAATTTTCGTGCCATGATTTTTTATAACTTCCGATGTAATTTAAGTCAAGAAAATTACGATATACTTCGATTGGCCTTTCATAATGAAGCCTCATCTCGTTCCACTGTTTACAAGTGGTGAAATGAGATTAAAATGGTCGCACTAATCGATCTTCGGGACGGCCTTCTACAGCGACGACTGAAAATAACAATAATGTTGTGCGGCGCATGATAGAAACCGACAAAAGAGTGACCTATCAGCAGATTCGGAGAAGTGGTATGACTCAAGTGCATAAAATCTTTCATGGACATTTAGCGGTCAGGAAGCTTTATGCCCGGTGGACACTTCATAATATGACCGAAGCCCGAAAACTCCGTCGTGTTGATTGGTGCCGTGGAATACTTTAAAAATTTAATGAAGATGACTCAAATATTCGATATACTTACAGTCGACGGAAGCTAGATGTATCTACTGTTATGATCCGATATGATGACTGTTATGAACCAAAAGAGAGCTCAGTGCGTGTTTCCTTCCAAGGAGTTTCCAGCCAAAGTGAAAAGAAGTCGAAGTGTGGGAAAAAAGATGGTAACCTCGTTCTTCAGAAGGACAGGTCATTACGCAACAATTGTTTCAATAGGTTAAAAAATTGTTACTGAAAAGCAGTATACTAACTACTGTTTGCTAGTAAAGTTCGGGAAAAACGACCTCGCCGTAGAATCCTTCTTCACCACGACAACGCCTAGTCGCACACCGTCAGATGGACAATAGACTATTTGGCGAAGTCAGACGTGGAATTACTGGGTCACCCACCATATAGCCTCGACCTCGCACCTTGCGATTTTTATTTATTTCCGAAAATAAAAATAAAACTTCGAGGAAAACGTTTTATGGACGCCGAGGAAGCAGTGGTTGCATTTTAAAAGGCCCCCAAAGACGAGTGGGCAAATTGCTTTTCTCAGTGGTTCAATCGGATGCAGCGATGTATTGATGTAAATGGAAACTATTTTGAAAATATATAATAAAACTTGCTAATTTGCTCAGTTTTTGATTTTCTTAGAATTTTCAGTTAGACCCTCGTACCTAATACCACATTTATAAGTTTATGTCAAACCGGAATGCTGAGTTGCTATCATGTAGTGGAATGTTGATTCCACTTGGATAAGCTTACCGGCTACCTTACCCTCCAAACCTGAACACGACAATAACAAGCACCGATGCTATTGTGACAGGAATATGTTAGGCGGTGGTACCATTTGTTGCAGAATTTAACCACTTAGTATTCACGATATTAGTGACACGTAACCTTCTCTCGCCAAACATTTCCAGCCTTTCTAATTACACGTATAACATTAATAAATAAAACGTTATAGGATTATCATCCTATGTCTCTGAATCCAAATAAAATCCAACTAAAGTCTTTATTTTATTTTATTTTATTTTATTTTATTATAAAGCATAAGATTTTTAAAAATTTAAACATCGTCGATATTCGAATTTTTACTGAAATTAAATTCTCGAAGATAGCTTAATATTATTTTAATTGATATTATATTTGCCGAATATTTATGCGGAGCCAAATATTTTAAATACAGATAAATTGAATCAAAAACGGGGAATAACAATATTAAAAACGTCCAAAAATTTAAGAACCATAAAGTGTTATTCTATTGAAAATTCGAAATACACGCTTAAAAAGTTATTGCAGGCATGTTTTACAGAATTTCATTTACAATTTTGTGAGATTTTAACATTAAAATTGCATTTCTGTCACGTTCACGTTCACGTTGTATTGTTTTGAAGATCGTTTTTAAAGTCCCTGAATATACCAGTATGATTAAATTGTATCCTAACATAGAGTAGGATAGAATATGCATTAGTCTAGCTAGACTCGCTGGTCATATTTTTTAATAGTGATAGGTAAGCTATGTAACTTATCGCCAGCCTTTTAAAGCGTATACACCCGAATTAACGTTACACTTTCACTCACGTCAGTAGCAAAATCATAGTTTGTATTATACCCAAAACACGTTTCACTTCGTAACCTGCTTCGTAACGTGCTTCACACTTTATAGAGTCTCAGATTCTTTAATAGTAATAGGTAGTCAGATGAATTGTATTTCTTCAATAGTTGACACCTTCTGACAAATTCTACCTACTTAAATGAAAGGATGTTCACAGAATGCTTATAGAGGCACGCTATCCATATCATTTATAGTGCTGTAAACTGCAGAATATTAGTACATCACTCAAAATCTAAGTGTACTTAATTGATCTCACACCTAGAAAAAGTAGGCCGTTTCATTAGATCTACCGTGACTTTTATGGATTAAAGGGTTAATAATCGCATGTTTCGCTTCTACTTTCAAGAGATTCCAGCAGCACTTAACTTTATAAAGGGTAAAGCACTAATGCAGTCTAATAGAACTTCACTCTTCAAAGGGCATTGTGAAAGTGATCACTTTTGCTTTTTAAGAATAGACCACATTCTGCCATTCTGCCTGGAAGTTCGTAAAGAGAGATATATTGCCTATTTGAAAGATATACTGATTACTAGGTGGTAGAGTATCGACACGTCTCAGCCGTGTCGTATCACCACCCTTTCTATTCATATCACAATAGCGTCAATGCTTGTATTTGTCGTAGTTTGCTTCAGGGAATATAACAGCTGGTAAGTTTATGAAAGTGGCATTTAAATGTTGTCATATGTTAGTAACGAACCATTAATAACTTTAGTGTCTCTACGCGATGGTGGTCCCTTTTATTAGGAGAGCCATGTTGGCTATCGTATAATATGAATACATATTAATACAATCGAATGGAACTTCACTCTATAAAGGGTGAAGCACGTTACGAAGCAGGTTACGAAGTAAAACGTGTGCTGAGTATACAGGATTACTTTACACGATTCGCCCAAATTTTCTGAAGCTGTTCAGAAAATTTGGTTCATATCTTTTATTTATGTAATAAAAAAAATAATTTAAAAGTTGAAATTTCATTTTTATTGAAAGAAAAACAAAACGCGTGGAAATAATTTCAATTACGCAATATTCGAACTATAATACTTCAACCAAATTAAAAGTATTCGGGAAAAATGTAAGAAGACAGATTGCATAATAGTTACTATCGCAATTATAAGTAAATGTTAGATGACACACTGCCAGCATTACAGAGTTCATTCACAAGACTCGGTGCATCTAATTCATGAATTTAGTGGGATATTTTTAAACGAATATTTTTATATTATCCTGTAATAATTTTACAATAAATAATTAAAACGCGCTTTCAATTTAATATATGAGTATCTTTAGGGCGGGGTCTTAATGCTACATGCACAAGTTTATCGGCTACCCTACCTTTCAAAGCGGAATAGGATAGTGACAAACAGTGACGCTATTACGGCAGGAATAGCTAAGGCAATGGTACCAGACCCGAGCGAGATAATGCAGAACTCTACCACCTAGTAACCACGATGGTAGTGACTCGCATAGCCAATCGTTTGCCTTTTGCAAACTGCCTGGCAGTCCGGCTGATGGTGAATTCTTGCGTCGGTCTATTTTAGGCCTGGTCCAACACGGGGTAATATTTATTTATGTTGGGAAAATATCCATATCCATACTAATATTATAAATGCGAAAGTAACTCGGTCTGTCTGTCTGTATGTCTGTCTGTCTGTATGTCTGTCTGTCTGTCTGTCACGCTTTCACGGCCAAACCACTGAACCGATTTGGATAAAATTTGGTACAAATATAGTTTGAGACCCAAAAAAGGACATAGGATAGTTCTTATTCCGGAAATCCCACGGGAACGGGAACTATGCGGGTTTTTATTTTAGAATTTTTTCCACGCGAACGAAGTCGCGGGCACAGCTAGTATAATATAAAACAGATATTGACATCGATAATTTTAAATTTAGTAATATTAGATCAAGTATTTGTCTACTACTTCAAATAACAATAATCAATCTCCTTTTACCAAGTAATTATTTTTTATTTTCTGCAGCGTGCAGCTCGCTGTAAGCCAAATTTCATTCAAATCTGTTCAGTAGTTTTTGCGTAATTGAGTAACAAACATCAATCCAAACTTTCGCATTTATAATATTATAATATAGATTAAATATTAATTAATAATTAATATAGATATAGATTAGACAGTTCATAAAAGCACGTATCATATTAAAAATATAATTTCATTTCAGCGCTAAGAGCGCTAATCTGTCAGAGCATTTCATGAATACTTAATGGTTTAATTATATTAGTGGAGGAATTACCATTTTCGTGATAAAACGTAGAGAAATTCTCTGTTTCAACAAGTTTATGTTGAGTAACTTGAGCTAGTTGTCTTATATAATTATTATATTATTAAAATTGGCAATTTCGTTGTATTAGTATCATTGATTAATATTTGCAAACTTTTCCTTTACACAAATTAACCTAAAACTTTTCAATTTCATTTTTCAATAAATATGTTAAATATGGGCACCCTTGCATATATCGAAGTTGATTGTTTACAAATAGCAAATTGCTGTCGTACGTGTAACAGCCCGGCCACGAGAACCAGCGACGGCGGCGGCGGCGCGAAAATTCGGCCCGGATTTACAGGCCACGAGGAGAAGCGTTTTTCGCCGCGACAAGCTAGTCCGAGAGTTAGTCGCCGCACCGCGTGGCATGCATAGTACTTTTCATTCGTTCGTGCCGCGCGAAAAATCGTGGGCGCGAACGTCGTGTGGCCAGGCCATAAGGCAAGGCACACGCCTATCGCCCGCAATTGACCATATTTTGTAATATTAGTACACTAATTTCGTTGATGTTTACTATGAACTTATGTTATATTCTTTTTTATTGAAGTTATACCACAAAATATATAATGTTATACTTCCTTTTGACTTCATAGGGAAATGATAAGAGTAATTAATTTTGACGATTCATGCACACGAATAACCGACAGCATGAGGTTAGCTACTAAACATTTTATTTTTTCAAACAAAGTTTGTCCATTTTTCAATTATGTACAAATAATTCTTTTATGATGTTTAAATAAAATTTATTTAATTAGATAATGCTTTGTAATAAAACTTTCTTTCAATGTATTAAATAGTTTTTTCTTTTATTAGTGCCGTTTCTCTATAAACATAGGATAACGCAAAGGATAAAATTTTTAGAAAGATTTTTAACTTGTTACGCCAAAGAAGTATAACTTCTTACATACGTGCAATTAATTACACACACACACACACACACACACACGTTTTTTTATATTTTAGTGGTTATATTGTTATATGTCATTTTTAACTATCGTGTCCTACAATATATACCAATATGTATGTACAGTCTTTTAATCTGTGTAAGTATATTGTCAGCAATTAAAAAAGAAAAAGAAAAAATTAACAAAAACAACAATTTTAATGACAAGTGTTCCAAAAATAAACACAAAATCACACAGACGATATCAAAGTATCACATACTGTTTATGTAACAATAAAAATTGCGGAGAAAAGTGTAGCGAAATCAGTTGTCACCCGTTATTGCAAGGAGGTCGCGCACCACAATTTATTTTCCGTCGTGCTCGACAGATGGACTTCTAAGCCTCTGATTATATCGCAAAGGAACGAGCGTGAGCGATTTTTTGCATACCCAAGTATTGCAGAATTAAAAACAGTATATTTTTAATTTTTGTATGTGAAAATTTCTATACGGAGATATATAATTAGAATATGCCTAATAAGACTATGTATATATACATTAACGGGGCGGTCGAGTGGTTAGCAACCATGACTATGCGATCGGTGGAACTTGTTAAATCAATCATCGGCGGGGGTATTTCCAAACGGATACGACTTGAGAACCTTCAAGAAAAGAGCTTAGTCATTTTTAAAAGACTGGCTACGCAACTAACTGCAAGGCCTCTGGTGCTGTGCATGTTCATTGGCGGCGGTGATCACTTACCGTCAGGTGTACCTACTGCTCATTTGCTCCTTTTAATATAAAAAAACGTGACGAACATATAATAACATACAATATATAACATGTAACATGGCATAACGAACGTATAACGTATACCTTATACGTGTAACGCATAAAGCGTAACGAATAACGAGTAACACGTAACACGTCACATGTAACATGTAACCTGTAACACAGCACATAACGTTTCAGCGTGAAGGAGTTACAAATACACCGACTCACCGACACACGCTCATTCACACACACATACACACCCACACACACATAAACACATGAACTTTTTCATTTATAACATTAGATCCAAAGTTTTCGCTCCACATATCAATAATTATATATTACATCACTAGCACGCTTCCTCGTAGTTTGAAGCCGTCGAGCTTGTAGGCCGTAGCTAATATGTGACCTTAATCGGTTGCTGTATTTAAACAACGTTCAACAGTGCTGACTTTGATTAAATTTGTTCGTATATTCACGTTAAGGCTAGTCAAGTAATTATAGAACACCAATGAAGCTCTTAATATTCCCATTTCTGTCATTATAGCCGAATACGAAATAGACGTGAAACTATTGTACGATCAAAACGCGCTTGATGAAATCCGATTGAATTCTTGAAAATTGGAACAAATTTGGTCCAGGAGATTTTGAGACATTTTGAAAAAAAAAACCTTAAAATAAATTTTGGTGAAACAGTATTTCATTAATATAACTTCCAAATTAATGTACAGATTAAGTACAAAATCTAATTTCCTCATGAAAATATGTCCAATGCATAAATTGCATTGAAATCGGTTTATCCGTTCGGGAGTTATAGTTGACGAAACATATTGAAAAAGTGTTTTTTGACTTCAAGATTTTTTAAGCAATCATTTTTTGTCCCTCTACCAGCGCCTAATGCAGGTTCAAAATCAGAATTAAATCAACTTTTAAAAAGTTACAGCTTCTTAAATATTAATATTTTGTTGTTTACAGAAAATCTAATTTAAAAATTTAATCAGCTTTTAAAATGCGTCAAATACCGTAAATTGGATCGAAATCGGTCGATTTTTTGGGATTTGACAATAACGAAAATGTTGAAAAAAAATGTTTATTACTTCGAAATTTTTGAGTTTATAGATTATGTAGCTTAAAAAACATTTAAGAGCTAAAAAGCTGCGTTGAATGCCATTCGAAAAATAAAAATCGATTATCGTTTCCAAAATACACAGCTTTTCAAAAATCAAATTACTGTCATATATAAAAAAATTTAGATGTTTGTATTCTGTAAAAAATTTATGCTCAATTTTGCGGGAAGTTTCAAGGATGGCCTGCAGGGTCAACAGATTTACAGATTTTTATTAACATTTTTCGGTCTAGCGGCTAGGGGCTAGACTCTAGCCCATCGCAGATAATAGAGATAAATCAATGTGCGATAAGGGACTCTGTTTAAAAAAAAAAGCTAAAAGACCCTGAGTCTGGGCTCCACTGAAGGATGGAATAATGCCGTCCTGCGAGGCAGGTTGTAAAAGGCGGCCGATTGGTTAGATATGTCACGACCATCGTGACTACTAGGTGGTAGAGATCCGCAACGTCTCGCCCGGGCATTTGGTACCACTGCCTTACCTATTCCTGCCGCAGAAGTGTCAATGCTTTTCATTGTCGTGTTTCGGTTTGGATGTTAAGGTAGCCGATAGACTTATGCATATGGCATTGTCATCCCGCCACATGAATAGCAACGCATCATTAACATCTTTGGTATCTGTAGACGATGCTTTCTCCTTCTATCAGGAGAGCCATCTGCCTGTTTGCTATCTTATGATATAAAAAGTACCAATTTGAAGATTAGACCTTTTGCCATTATGCCTGTCAGCTCATAAAACTACTGTCTTGACTACTATAGTGGAAGAGTTCTACAACATTTCATCCGAGTTTGAACTATCACTTTTCCTATTCCTGCCGCTATAGCATCAAAGATTGTCATTATGGTGTACCGGTTTTGGGGTTAGATAGACGGTAAAGTTATGCATGTGGCAAAACCATTTCGCCACACGGATAGCAACGCATCATTTAACACTGCGGTGTCTATAATGATTATCTTCTACCATCAGCATCTGATTATTTGTTATGAAATTATAAAAATAACTTCAAAAACATTAATTGTATTTACTCGCTCATGCCTTTGCTAACGCTTATGTCCGTGCTATTAGCCTTAGCGTTCTTCAACGTTGTTAAAGTATGAGGGAAAATGAATGTAACGTATGCTCCCCATGGTGTTGGATTGGGCTGTCTTATATGACAAGAATATGTTCATATCAATGTCATTTACGATGGGGTCGATGAGTCTGCGAATTCTCTTATTATCTCGAGTTTTTCCTGTCAATCAAGATTTTCCCAGTGATATGGGCTCATTTATAAAAATAAAACGACTTGAAATACTACTATTTGTAACAAGCTTCTTTTATCTTTTTCAAATTAAGCCGCACTAAATTATCCTGTTATTTTTTTCCCGACTGCGCTAGAAGGAGGTTTATGAATTCCACGTGTAGGTATATATTTCTTTGTCACGCTCTGGACTTGCTGAAGATTGCTCAAACGGTTTTATGGATTCAAACTCAGAGGCGGCGTAAGGCGTGGGCGGCGTGGGCCACAGCCCACGGCCTCGCGATTCGAGAACCTCGCGTCACGGAGATTTATGTATATCTCAAAAGCCATAAACGCGCCGAAAAAAGTGTTTACGTCGCTATCGCTCTCGAGGAATCCCTGCTGCGCGTCGCAGCCGCGCCTGGATAAAATAAGGTATTCCCCGAATTTGCGTTGCGAGCAGAGGGCCTCGCAAAATGTATCTTGCCCACATAAAATCATCTTGCGCCGCCACAGTTCAAACTTGATAGAAGTCATTCGGCGTTTTTCGACTCGCTGGCCGGGCATCGGCCGCGGCGGCGGCACCGGCTCAGCGCTTTGTCAGGGCTCTGTTTTTCCACTGGCCGGTAAGTACGTCTGGTGGCGGTATATGCTCGGTTTTCATTTTTTATTGGTTGTTGTTGTTGACAATTTAAGTTTTAGCCCTGAAGATGCAGTAAAATGTGAAACCTGTTGGCTTTTTATAGAAGATGGGGCAAACGAGCAGGAGGTGCACCCAGGGCCGTCTTAGACTATGCTGTTGACCTTGGACACACAAGAATTCGGGGCCCTTTTGGAAAGTAAAAAACCAAACTATACAAAAAAATCACTATGATCTGCTTTATTAATCCAATAAATTAAAATAATACAATATGTTATTAATAATATTAGTATGTACGCTGCTGTATATGTATAATACTTTCTTTTAAGATTTCTGTTGAGCAAAATCTTTTATTAAACCCTCAAACTCAATTTTCTGAAGAATATAATTTTCTATGCTCATAATTGACCTAGTATGCCTTAGCCTTTCTTGTATCATTGTTGTTTGCTATTCATTTTTTATTCTCTTAAGCTACGAAAATGCCCAACCACAATATTTTGATATTAAATGTGAAAGATTCGGGGCCATCTGAGGATGTGGGCCCTGGGCACTGGCCCCGAGTGCCCTTATGGTAAAAACGGTATTGGGTGCACCTGATGGTAAGTGATCACCGCCGCCCATGGACATCCGCAATACCAGAGGTCTTAATTAATCGCAGGCTATTTAATTAAAAATAAATATATTATATAGTTTGCGATCGTGAAACAGTACAAGTGTTTAGAATAAAATAATAACTATGACGGAGTTTCACCAAGTGACGGCGATAGAGAGTATGAAAAGATTCTTATTGGTGGTTACTATCACCTATTTACACGAAATGTACTAATGTTGACTGGTTATCTGTGTAGGACATTCATAACTTCATCGGCTAACTTACAGTAAATATCCAATTATCGAAAATGGGGGTGAAACCAAGGACGTTTCGAAATTTGTAAAATTTCATTTTTCTAGTGGGAAGTTAAAAATAGAGTTCTAAAGTGAAAGTATTTATACACTATTAAATAAGTAGGTACCTAATAAAACCAATTAACTAACACCGATCCGGGCTCCTTTGAAGAATAGATCAACTGCCATTCTGCCAGGTAAGTCCTAAAAGGCGATCGATTGGCTATATTCATCACTACTCACTACCATCGTGACTATTAAGTGGTAGAATTCTGCAACGTCTCGCCTGGGTGTTTGGAACCACCGCCATACATATTCCTGCCGCAAAAGAGTCAATGCTTGTCATTTTTGTGTTCTGATTTGGAGGGTAAGGTTAGACTTATGGATGCGGCATTGTCATCCCGCCATACATTTTTGGTGTCTACATGGGGCACACTAAAAATTCTGCACTTCTAGCTAATCGGAACTATTTGAATTTCGAATGTTATATTTTAAAACTTTTAAAATCATAAAAAAATCATCGCTCTAAAATGATTGATGATTTTTCATGATTTTAAAAGTTCTCTTTCTTCGCAAGACTGTGCCGCTCGTCGCCGCCGCTTCAAAATGTTTTTGGGAGAGAAGCACCTGGTTTGAGCACCGTGAGGCGATGGTTTGCTGAATTTGAGAGAGGTCGAGTTTCTTTACATGACGAATTTCGTGAAGGGTGGCCTACAACTGCCGTCAACGAAAATAATGTGGCTACTGTTAAGCGGTTACTTGAAGAAAACCCCCGGATTACCTATTAAACAATTCGAGGACTATTGGGATTGGTATGAGCCAAATTCAGAAAATTTTACACGAAGAATTGAAAGTTCGGAAACTTTGTTGTCGTTGGATCCTCATGAACTGACAGCGGAGCAGAAGCGTGCTCGCGTTGAATGGTGCTCACAGATACTACTGACGTACGACGACGGACATTCTAATGCTGTTTGTGACATTGTCACAGGAGACGAAACGTAGATTTATTGTTTTGAACCCGAAAAAACGGCAATCTTATGAATCTTGTGAATAGGTGTTTGAAAATGAGAAAGTCATTTTTAGCTTCCGAAAAAGTACATCTCGTCACTTATCCTGTGCATAGCCCCGACCTAGCACCCTGTGATTTCTGTATTTTCCCCAAAATCAAAGATTTGATGAGAGGTTTTACTTTTACCAACACCGAAGAGGCAGTGATAGCGTTCAATCAGCACGTAGAAAACATGCCTTCAGATTTATGGTCCTCCTGTTTTAAAAAATTGGTCGATCGCATGAAAACATGTTTAAAATGTAAAGGAGATTATTTTGAAAAGCAATAAACATAATATTTTGGTTATAACATATTGTTTTTTTAAGTTATGCAAAACTTATAGTGTCATCTACGTATAAGTAATGGTTTCTATTTCCATCACGACAGCCAGCTTAGAGCACATCTGTGTACAGCTTACTGCCATCGTCATAATTCATAAACAAATAATACGCGCATTTGAGCAAACGCTCCTATTACTGTCAAACATTTTAACAATTTACAAATTAAGTTTTTTTTGTAACTCATAAGTAACAAAAAATGTACATATGAATACAAAAAAATTGTACTGTAAACTCAACTCATAGAGTTTACAAATACAAATACTTTATTTAATATAGAGTTAACAGTACAACATTTTTTTAGTTTTTTTTTACAAATTTAGTTTTTTTTTACAATCTCTTTTAAGTTTGTACTTAACAAACTTGAGATTGTAAACTCTTAAGTTTAAATCAGGGATTTAATGGATACGCCTTTCACGACAATTTCTGAGTTTGTCAGTGTAACTTGCAATTTACACGCAGATATAGAGACTTATACAACTTACCGATGAAATAAAATCATTTTAAGGGTAATTTGTAAACTTTATCATGTTTGGTACGATAAAACAACCTCACGTGCCGCGCGGCGCGCAAACATACGTAGGTGAACATGGACGCCTGTTCACCTTCGTATGTATGAGCAATGGCGCGACCAAGGAACTTATATACGATAATTGGAATTACTACGAAGCAATATTTGAAAAATAAAAATGTACTTTATTTCGATCCTAATAAAGTTGACATTTGTTTCTTACATAACAGAGGGGAGAAACGTTCTGAGCAAGACAACGACATGAGTGGATGTTGTCCCTTTCTTGCAATTGCCGCTGTAAATAAAACTTTCGGATGGTAGATTTTTATATATTCGTTAATAGTTAAATCCCTTTTATTCATACACGTCGATAGATACATTAGCATAAAATGTATTGTAATTAACATAGTGAGTTTTAAAATGTGCTTATTTAACTATTACGTAATTACTTATGCAATGCAAAAACTGTTTCTCAAATTAGTAGAATTACTTAGTAGTAATTTGCAAACTACGCATGGCCACACTTATATATGGCGGTTGGCGCTTTATTTAGTAGAAAGAGACACATTCCACTCATGCGTGGTACTCTTCGGAACGATTTTGAAACGCGTGTGAACATTCCGGGTAGAATGTAACTTCCTTGGGCGCGATCCAAATGTGTTTTTTTTTCGAATTGACAAAAGCTTAAGGCCTTAAGGCCAAGGGCCGTAACAGCGATATCGTACTAGAGGTCGAGCAGAGTGCTCAGTCAGAGTTTAAGTTTAAATTTGGGCAATCAACGCCCGCGCTAAAGGTTGTCTCCTGCAAGACCGGACCTCGGCTAAGTGCGTCGTTTTGACTAAGTATAGGAGGCGGGGAGGAGTAGTCGCATTTTGCGCAGGGCGGATTAGGGGTCTTCGTCGCTGTTGACACCGGCGGCGGCGATGGTGTGGTAGTGTAGTGCGTGTGTTTTGTAGTGGGTTGGCGGCGATACCCACCGTTATTGGATCGTCTTGATCGGTTAGTACGTCTATGCGCGGCCTCCTGTACCTAAGAACGGAATCTGCGTCGATGAAGTAATCTGCTGTGGCTACTATTAATGGATTGGGATGGGACTCGAATGCGGCCAGGCCATGAAGACAGACGTTAAAAAGTATTTTAATTATTATAAAAAGCATTTTAATTATTTTATTTAAAGACAGTCGTGTTCCTTTCGGGTTTTTTCTTATAGCTAATTCGATTTTCGGAGCAATTTATTACTCAGTATTAGTCCAAAAAATATTATCACGCCCGTTACCCCGAAGATGTAGGCAGATATACAACAAGTACAACCACGACTAGCCAAAGATACTTAGTCTCAGAATGTGATAGATGGCAAGCATATCGCCAACCAGGCTAAATCCTATCCCGAGCAACGTTGTTTTTATCAGTTTCAATGCAGTTTTTGATCTCTAAATTCGTTTATTATCTATAAAGTCGATAGTTTAAAAAATGTTGATGAAATGTCAATAAAAAAAATTAAAAAATGTTCGCCATTGATAAGTACCGAACGAAATAATCTATTTTCATTCGATTAAGAGTATTTGACGCAGTTTGTAATTAGAAGAGTTGACCAGATTTCTGAAAAAATCGGTATATTAGTCTTAAAGTTATTTTAAATAGTTGTAAATAGTTTGCTGTAACAGTTACCTGTAAATAGTGTAATTTTAGTATTTGAAAAGCTATAACTTTTGAAGATTTGAATCGATTTTAATCTTTGAAAAGGCAATCGACGTAGTTTTCTAAGTACTGAAGTATTCTAGAAGAGCAAATAATGATTGGTTGAAAAGGCCTGTCAAAAAAAGCACTTTTTTCAAAATGTTGGTCAACCATAACACGCGAACGGATAAACGCAATTTGGACGCAGTGTTAAGAGGAAAATAGGTGATACGATTTTGTAATTCATCGGTACATTAATTTGGAAATTATTCTAAAAACATTGTTGTTTCAGAAAAAAATTTGAAGCTTTTTAAAAATGTCTCAAAATCTCACGTGTCGCCGCATATATGAGCAAACGCTCCTAGTAATTGATATTGATATTAATATCAAAAATTTCATACATTTGTAGGTTATATTATATTATATTATGAAAAATGTAAATAAACCATGTTGTATTGTTTCATCGTACGGAATGAGATGACAAGGTTTACTCTTGAAGTTATTTTTAAAAATTAGACTTGAAATATTCCATTGGTAAGTAGTATAATTCTGTATTTATGTATGTAATTGCAAGCTACACTGACAATCTGAGAAATTGTCTTGAAAGTCGTATTAACTTAATCCGTGGTTGGAACCATTAATTAGATGATATTTTAAATATGAAATACCTACTGTGTATTGTAAGTATTCTGTTTCATTCTCATGCCCGGTTTCATTCAATACATTTATGTGTTTGTTTTTTATCGCAACGCATTTTCGTTTTTTTTCCGAGTACAAATCGCAAATTGCATCAAATTCGGTTTATCTGTTCGACACTTATCAATAGCGGAAATTTTCGAAACAAATATTTACTCCATTAGGTATATCGATATTTTTCAATTAGGTAATCAATTTTGTGGTTAAGAAAACATTTTACAGTTTAAAAAATTAATCATCGTGCTTAAAAATACATCTTTTCAAAAATTAAAAAAGGAAAATAATATATGCTTAGGTATATTTTTTACTCGTTTAAGCAAAAAAAAAAAATAATTTAGCGGAAAGTTTCGGGAATAGCTTGCAAGGTCGAGCAGTTAACAGGTTTTTATATTTTGCTGCTGCTGTAAGATACGCTCTTCAAATAAATTCAATAATATGCATGTTGATTTTTACTTTGCATAATAAAAATTAAAGTGACATCTAATTGTCTGTCTGTTTATTTGTTTATCTGTAAAGTATGTTTTACGGTTAATGTGCAAAGCCGTTTGTGATGACATTCATATGGATAGTCTATAGTCTGGGGAAGGACTTAGGCTACTTATTACTAACACCAGGCGGGCGAAGCCGCGGGTGAAAGCTAGTATAATGTAACCTACAAATTTATAACATTTTTGACACTAATAGGATCGTATGCTCATATGCGCGGCGACACGTTTTTTTACTAGTGGTGGGTCAATTAGTATTTGTGTGGTCTGTGGTTTGTCAGCAATACTAATAGGTACATAGAAATATATAAATACTTTAAATAAACACCCAAGCCCAAAAATACAAACATCTATGCTCATCATACATACGCCTGACCCTGTCGAGAATCGAACCCAAGCCCCATTTATTGCGTAGACAGGGTCGCTAGCCACTGACTAATGGGGTGGTCAAATATATAATAGCGACATAGGGACAGACAGAAAAAGCGACTTTGTTTTATACTATGTAATGATAATCTGAATTTCGGGAATGGCTTCAACGTTTTTCATGAAATTTAGTATGCAGGGCGACAAATGGATCTACAGATTGGTGGTGGTTTGGTGAGGTCACATTTTTAGAAAACGTCGTTTGTAAAAAAAAAACAAGCATAAGCTCGGTCATTGAGGTACTTATACATAAATTATTCACTATTCCCTCCAGTATTACAAATATTTTCTTTCGTAAATAAATATATGTTGTATCAAGATTGTTATATTCATATGTATCTAGTTTTATGATTATTGTACACTATTTTAATATTTCGATAATTATTGTGTTTACTCTTATTCGGGTCAGCTGGAAGAAATCTCTTTTATCAGGGATAAGCTCGCCCATTGTACAGTCTGTTTTTAATAAGTTTCTA
The DNA here is from genome assembly GCA_036924255.1 of Apodemia mormo. NCBI lineage: Eukaryota > Metazoa > Arthropoda > Insecta > Lepidoptera > Riodinidae > Apodemia > Apodemia mormo. Next base: position 5,668,884 of record JAUPFN010000012.1, on the reverse strand, counting down.
TGTATTACTTTTCTTTTGATTGTGTACAATAAAGCATTAAATAAATAAATACTTATCTTTGAATCGATCGAATCCAAAGTAACCAATTTCTTTGCTTATGATATGAAATATATTTATCCAGCTGTTGCCCGCGATAGTGTTGTATGTATTCGAAAACATTATTTCTTTTTGTTTAGTCGGGTAAAAAAATACCTAGTTACTACGGAATAATGTAGATTTAAAAATTTATGAAAGAAAATAATTTGACACGACTGGATTTTTTAGAATTTTTTTCTAGCATGGGATAAGTGTTAAAATACATAGATAATGTAGATTTCCATTGCGATTTTTTTTGTTTTAGTAAGTTTTAATACTAATGAAAATAAACACCTGAAGTCAGAAATACAAATATTTTTGCGTACCACACAAGCTTATGTCCCTGTCGGGAATCGAACCTGAATCCTCCTGATTGCATAACCTCCTTAAGCACACGATCAACGAGATGGTCTAATATCAATATTATTAGTAGATCAGCGAAGCATGTTACTTAATAAAACTGATATTTGGTTAGAAACTGCCAATGATATAATTGCTTTTCACAGTCTGTAATTTTCCGAACTAGCATGATAATAGCCCAGCCAGCACCACGCTCTACAGATCAAGGGTAAGTCAAGTTTAAAATTAACTCAAAGCTACGAGGTGGCTGCGTTTGATACTACTTGACACATTAATTTGTATGCAAATGTTGTTCTAAGAGAAACTGATGCATAATATTCCTATGTATTTGAAGTTTGCTATTGTGTTATGAATTGCATTATAATTTGAAGTTTATTTTCGGGTATAATTCATATTTTTCGTCGTTGAAACTTGGTGAAAGTTCATTACTTTTAGATGTACTCTAGTATATCTAAGATTTATATTAAGATGCGTATATTTCGTATCTGAAGATAAAGTGCTCGCGATAGGCTTGCCACCTAAGATGCGTATATTTCGTATCTGAAGATAAAATGCCCGGTTGGTGATAGGCTTGCCACCTATCACATTTGTGAGACCAAGTATCTTCGGCTAATCGTGGGTGCATTTGTTGTACCTCTGCTTACCTCTTTGGGGATACGGGCGTGAAGATACATTTTTTGAAGACATTAAGATATGAAATATATGTTTCCATATCATTCGGTATCGTAAGATACAAAGATAAAATATATAACTTAGTCGTGTGTGATGGTTTATAGGATTTGTATGGTGAGCATACATATATCTTAGTAACATATCTAGAAACATTCTGCAATATTTTTAAGATATATTTTATTAGGGTATCTTAAGATCAAATACCTATCTTAACCATGTTTGATGACTTATGAGCTTAAGTTAGTGGGATATTCTTAAGCGACTTTTTTATGTTGTTTTGTAATACAATAATAATTAAAACGTACTTTCAATTCATTATTTAGTCCTTATCGGGTATATTTCATATTTTTCGTCATTGAAACTTGGTGAAATTTCATTACTTTTAGATATACTAGATATATCTAAGAATAATAAAATTTTACCAAGATATATATACTAGATAGATAAGCTATATATATATATATATATATATATATATATATATATATATATATATATATATATATATATATTGTTCACGCCTGCACGCAATGTACACCACAATTCAATAACTAAATAATTGTTTTTATAAAATTGCAGGCGTATGTCATATTTTATGCACAATTAAAAATGTATTCTCATTCATATTCACGCCTCCAAACAGCAAACATTAATTTTATAATACAACAGTATTTGAGTTCAAAAATAGTTTTTTTTTGAATTCCATTGGGCTCACTAAAGGCCCAAACATTGGCGACCGTGACAGGACTTGTCCAAAATCAAGTCAAGAAAGCATTATCTGCAACTTCGTGACTCGACATCACCGCCCGGCAAAAGGACGGATTTCGAGACATTGCCAAGCAGTTCCAGAGCCCTACGTGCCAGCTGCTACTTCATTAAAAACACAAAGAAATAGAGAAACAAGTAAATATATCGACGTGGAGGAAGAAATAACGGGACTTTGCCGAGATCATCGCCGAGCAGTGACGCATCTAAAGCACCACCTCGCAGCAGATTTCACAAGTTAAGTGCCCTGATTATCCCCTTTACTCCCTTAACACCACTATCCATCCTAAATCCATCCATTATCCCTAAAATAACACATTAAATCTTAAATTTCAGTTGTGCAAATCGACTTACAATTATTTTTTCGGCTACCTACATCAAAACCAATTATTAAAAAGTTAATTTATTTTTGCAATTTTCAACTTCATAAATTAAATAAATACAAAAAACACGTAAATAATAATAAAATCAATCAGTGTCAACCGTTTCACGCCAGTTTTTACGCGATATTTAGCGGTTTTTTGCCTACTAATTCCAGGTTGGCGGGAACGCCAATTGAGTGTTAACCTTCGACCTTCGGCTGTCCGAGTTGATTTTCCTGGTCTACAGACAGCTGCCTGCGACTCCTCGTGTACCGGGTATCGCCGTGGATTGACGTGAGACGGAATATTTCATTATTTTACCACCTTCCATACGTGTAAATTGTTCTGTGATTTATTTTACTAAATTTATGTTTATTTATTGTTACAAAAAACTAATAGTATATTTTCAATTTTAAGATGTCTTCAAAGGATAATACAAATGATTTCAAAACATTAAATAGTTATACAATGAAAGATTTAATTACAAAACGTAGTTCTATAAAAGGACAAATTACAAAGTTTAAAAATTACATCAATACTGTTACAGAGCAATCTACACTATCTACTATTGAATTTGCAGAGTTAACTTTAAAACTCAACCGCTTTGAATGTTTATCTACAAGGTTCGATGATTTGCAAACTCAGATAGAGCTCTTAAATTCTGAAAATCTTGATTCTGAGATTGACGAACGAGAACGCATTGAGCAGGACATAATTTTATGTACTGCAATAGCTAGGGGTCTTGTTGACAACCAAAACGAGTTAAAAACGATAGAACAAGATAAAAAAAAGCGTGATTCTATACATCCAGATGTTCAATATACTCTTGATCAGAATGACATTGGCATAAGACTGCCTCAAATAGAAATTGCAAGATTTGACGGTTCGTTTTTCCGCTGGCTTGAATTTCACGACACCTTTTCTAATCTAATACATAAAAACATTCGCATTCCCCATATTCAAAAATTTCATTATTTACTATCTTACCTTGAAGGCGAGGCAAAGCGCATAGTATCAAACATAGAGGTTTCCTCTGCTAACTATTTAAACGCATGGGAGCTACTTTGTAGTCGTTACAACAATAAAAGGCTACTTATTAATCACCATTTAAAATCTCTCTTTAATATTCAACAATTAAATCGTGAATCCGAAAATTCATTGAGGTATTTTGTTGATCATGTAACGAAGAACTTACGTGCACTCTCAAACCTAGGCTTACCTACTGACCATTGGGATACACTACTTATTTTTATGTTAACATCCAAGCTCGATAAAAATAGCTTAATGAAATGGGAGGAACAGCATAGTAAGTGCGAAGATTTGCCTACGTTAGAGCAATTTAAAACGTTTTTACTTGACCGTGCCTATGTCTTGGAATCAATTAATCGTAGGTCTTCTCGCCCGATCATAGATGGCGCTAGTACACACAAAAATACAAGTACCAAATCGTTTGCATCAATTAATCGTGAAGTTAATACCGTATTTCGCTGTATCATTTGCAACCAAACTCATAAAATTTATGACTGCCCCATTTTCAAATCCAAAAATATAAACGATAAATTAATTGACGTCAAAAAATATAAACTGTGTGCAAATTGTTTGAGACAAGGTCACTTTGTTAGTGAATGTCGTTTAGGGCCTTGCCGCCTGTGCAAAAAACGTCACAATACATTACTGCATACTAGCAACACCAACCAGCAGGTAACCACAACACCGCCAGAGGCACCTGTTGATTGCAGTGATATTGTCGAAGCCCATTCTAATGCTAGTGTTAACTTTTCTAAAGAAGGTAGCAGCCAGGTTTTATTGCCTACTGCCTTAATAAATGTAATGAATCCTGAAAACAAGCAAGTAGTACAGGTTAAGGCCTTATTAGATTCAGGTTCTATGTCGTCATTTATCAGTAAAAATCTACAAAAAAAATTATCATTAAAAACATTTCCCACTTCTTTAAACGTGACCGGTATTGGTGACTGTCATGCCAACACAGTCAGCGAAAGATGTGTCGTGCAGGAATGTTTATTTTATTTATTTATTTATTTAACCATTTATTGTACACAAATAACAAAAGTAAAACTAAAGACAAAATTAGTACAAAAGGCAAGCTTATCTCTATAGAAATTTCTTTCAGCAAGCCCAAAATAAGAGAAAAAAAAACATAAGGTACAAAAACACGTTTACAAAACAATAGAACAAAGAAAACAAAATACAAAGAAACTTAACTATTAACTAATACAACTCTTATGACTACTTACTATGTAATGTGGTCGATAAGTTTAAAAATATTTATACGACAATCCCGTGAAAATATAAACAATTTTAAAATAAATCTATCTTGTTTAGTTTTAGATACTATTACAGGAAAATTACCAAAGCTTCCCATAGATTTATCAAAATTAGATATTCCATCAAATATACAGCTAGCTGACCCTCATTTTGACCAGCCAGCCCCCATCGATGTGTTGATCGGGGCCGATATTTTTTGGGACGTCTTAGGTGATAGTCACATATCTCTAGGAAAGTGTAAGCCAAAACTGCACAACTCCAAATTCGGTTGGTTAATAGGTGGTCAAATAAACACACAAAGCAGTACTAATATCATTGCCAATCATGCATTACTATTTGAGCAGGATTTGTCTAAAGAATCCCAAATAGATAATTGTCTACTTAAATTCAAAGAGCGTAAAGTGCTTTCCAAAAAATATAGATATTAGCCCTAGTCAGCTGATGCACTTTGTGGTACTACAGCAAAGTGCTACTTTGTGGTATAGTCCAAAATAGTTACTAAATGACGAGACAAATACTTATGTTTCATTAAAAATAAAAATATAAGATGATTTACAATTTAACACTTTGTATCCCTACATGGTCTCTTTATCATTTAACATGGTACTTTATCATTTAACTAATCCAGCTGAAATACTTTCCGATAATGGACGCAACTTTGTAGCTGCAGCTAAAGAACTTAGAATTTTTCTAAAGGTCAATAGTGAATGCCTATCTGAGTTTGCAACTCAGGAGGGCTTTAAATTCAATTTTATACCGTCTTACGCCAGTCATTTCGGTGGTACCTGGGAGCGCGGCGTTCGTTCGGCAAAACATCACATTAAACGCGTGATGGGTATTTCTCACCTTACGTTCGAAGAATTACTAACTTTATTTGCACAAGTGGAATCAATCCTTAACAGTCGTCCTTTGTGTCCGCTGTCCTCATCTCCTGATGACTACCAATACCTATCCCCAGGGCATTTCTTAATTGGAAGACCGCTGAATGCGTTACCTGCTCATGATTTAAAGGACAAGAATGAAGGGACCCTGTGTCGTTATGCGCGCCTAGAAAAATTACGACAGCATTTCTGGCAAAGATGGCAACAAGAGTATATTTCGGAACTACAACATCGAATAAAATGGAAGCAGAACACCAATAACCTGAAGGTTGGTGACTTGGTGCTCGTTTCTGAAGACTCACTACCTCCACTATGTTGGCGTGTAAGACGAGTAACCAAATTGTTTCCCGGACCAGACAATATTTCGAGAGTTGCTGATGTAACCACGACCAAAGGAACCTACCGACGTCCACTGGTTCGACTATGTCCTCTCCTTCCCGAAGATCCCGCAAGGAGTTGAAGAACAGACTCCAGTTCTTCAACGGCGGGGAGTTATGTTCACGCCTGCACGCAATGTACACCACAATTCAATAACTAAATAATTGTTTTTATAAAATTGCAGGCGTATGTCATATTTTATGCACAATTAAAAATGTATTCTCATTCATATTCACGCCTCCAAACAGCAAACATTAATTTTATAATACAACAGTATTTGAGTTCAAAAATAGTTTTTTTTTTAATTCCATTGGGCTCACTAAAGGCCCAAACATATATATATATATATATATATATATATATATATATATATATATATATATAAAAATAACAAAATTTAATGTGTGACTCGTTTTCCAATGCTTGTCACTGACGAGTTACAGTTGGAAGGGTAAACTAGCCCGTAAACTTATGCATGAAGCATCTTGCTACATGGTTAGTAACACACCATTAACTAGAATATAGGCGATATTTACTCTTTCCATCAGGAGAGTCATCGTCGTTTCAGCTCAGCTTCAGCTTTTGTTTCTTTTGTTATTTTATGATATAAATAAAAATATTAAAGACAATTTTACTTCATCAATACACCTATATAAATTTTTTTTAAGTATTCACGGGACGGGACACGGTAAGTAAATTATTTGCTTGTGTAATGGGTGTTAGTCAACGATACTAATACATAGAAATACATAATACGTAAATTCTGGAAAATATTTAATAAACCCCCAAACCCGGAAATACAAACATTTATGTTCATCACACAAATGCTTGTCTCCGTCGGGGATCAAACCCGAGCCCCGTCGATTGTATAGTCAGTGCCGCTAACCACTCTGGCGGTGAATCTGCATGCCAACGTGGTTTTCTCTTTTTTTGCTTACGTTTCATGCAAATAGTAAATACTAGCTGCAGCGTGCAGCCCGTTGCATTATAACAGTTTTTGGTGAATCCCGCGGGATCATCTTATTTTTCCAGGATAAAAAGTAGCCTATGTGCTATTCCAGGTTATGATCTACCTATGCGCCAAATTTAATTCAAATCCGTTTAGTAGTTTTTGCGTGATTGAGTAACAAACATCCATCCAAACATCCAAACTTTCACGTTTATAATATTATTAATATTAATATTAATTAATTAATTAATATTAATATTAATATTAATTAATACAGATTCCTGATCAGACTATGCAAAGATCAATCAAAATAGACTATTATACGAAAATAAACGTTAAAAATGCATTTACCTATATTTTATTTCACTTTACAAATAAAATAATCACTATACAACAAAACACACGTGTATTTTATCGTACTAGCGATCGCCTGTAGCCGAAATTCGACCATAGAATAAATAATTTAAAGTTTAAACTCTTCTAAGTTTAACAACATACTTCCGCCTTAAAGAAAATATAGGTCAAGAAAAGAGCTTACTCATTCTTAAAAGGCCCGCAACGCAACTGCACAATCTCTGGTATTGCGGATTTCCATGGGCGGCGGTGATCACTTACCATCAGGTGCACCTCCTGCTCGTTTGTTCCCTTTTCTATAAAAAATAGGTGCTCATGTGTGTTTAATGTTTATTTTTATTAATTTAACGCTTTTCAAATACATATCTTTTGAAAATATTAGGTTTCTGCAATCGTCCGCAATAAAAACTTATGCCAAATCTCATACGCCACCGGACGTCTTAATGTCTTAAAAAGGGATACAAAGTTTTTCCTTCACGTATTATTATGTGTAGGAATATTATGCATTAAAAACATTATTACGTTAAAACATGTCGGATTGATAACCTTCTTTACAAAGTTGAAAAAAAGGAGTTTTGAACGGTGTCCAACAGTAACAATCGTTTGTAAACATCCCTCAACAAATGAATCCGTAGTTTTTTGCTGCAAAACAACCAAACTTTGGCAAACCTCCGCTTTCAACACGCCAATTGTTTCACGAGGAAAAATATGTTGCAATAAACAAGTATTTTTAACTTCAGGAGTTTTATAAATTTTAAGTTTGATTATTATGAGTCTGTCTGTGGCACTTTTAAGCGGGTGAACCGATGTTTTTAAAGATATGACCGTTTATGTCGCATAATTTACGATTTCACAAGAGAATCAAAACCTATGGGGTACTTCCCGTTTACCTAGAATTTTAATTTTTTATTTTGTATATCATAAGATAACAAACAAGCAGATGGGTCTCCTGATGGAAAGAGTCAACCATTGCCTATAGACACCAAATGTGTTAATGGTGCGTTGCTATCTTGCGGCGAGGTCTAATGCAACATGTAAAAGTTTACCGGCTTCCTTATCCTCCAAACCGAAACACGACAGTGACAAGCACTGCCTCTATTGCGGCAGAAATAGGTAAGGCGGTGGTTTGAGACCCGGGCGAGACAATGCAGAACTCTACCACCTAGTAGCCACGATCTTAGTGACTTGTATAGCCAATCAGTCGCCTTTTACGACATGCCTGGCAAAACGGCAGTTGGTCTATTCTTCAAAGGAGCCCGGAACCAACACGGGGAGAATTATGAAATTACACTGGAGCAATATCTTACAGGCAATGACATTTTACATTTGACAAAATCCGAAAACCATAAATTTTTAGTTACATCACAAAAACGCGATTAAAAGATATCAACATTTATGTCGCATATTTTGCGATTTTTCAAGAGAATCAAAACCTACAGGATTACTCCCATTGACCTAGAGTCATGAATATATGTGTAGCCTAAGGTTAACCTAATTTGTACGGAATGCCTCAGTATGCGAGTCCGACTCGCACCTGACCAGATTTTTTATTTGACAGCTGATTTTCTAGCGGTGATTTAGTCACAATCCACACACTATAAAACAAAGCTGTTTTATGTTCGCTTATATCTACTAAACTAGCTGCAACGTGCAGCTCGTTGTATTATAACAGTATTTAGTATATGCCGCGGGATTAGTCGTTTTTCGGGATAAAACGTAGCCTATGTTCTATTTCAGGTCATTATCTACCTGTGTGTCAAATTTCATTCAAATCCGTTCGGTAGTTTTTGCGTGATTGAGGAACAAACATCGACCCAGACATCCTTTCATCCAAACATCCAAACTTTCGCATTTATAATATTAAAAATATAATAATATAGATAACGAAACTAAAATGCCTCCAAAAAGTTTGACGTACTCAGTAGAGCAAATCAGTACTTCATGCCAGCCCATCGCCTCCAACTTTACAAGGCCCAAATTCGACCTCACATGGAGTACTGTTCTCACCCCTGGGCCGGAGCTACTCAGTAGGTACCAGTTTCTTCTTCTTGATCGCATTCAACGTAGAGCGGTTCGAATCGTCGACGATCAGGCTATTTATAATCGGCTTGACTCTTTGGCGTTACGCAGAGATGTAGGTTCGCTCTGCATCTTTTACCGTATGTATCATGGGGAGTGTTTTGAAGAGTTATTCAGACTAATTCTGATGCCGCTAAATTCCATCATCGGACATCGCGTCAAAATTTAAAGTTCCATCCTCACCACCTCGATGTCTGGAAATCCACAACCGTGCGCTTTTGTCTACACTTTTTGCCTCGCACTACTCCTTTGTGGAATCATTTACCCTCGGGGGTGTTTCCGAACGGATACGACTTAGGGACCTTCAAGAAACGAGCTTATTCATTCTTAAAAGGCCGGCAACGCAGCTGCAAGACCCCCGGTATTGCAGTTGTCCATGAGCGGCGGTGATCACTTACCATCAGGTACACCACCTGCTCGTTTGCCCCCTCTGCTATAAAAAAATGTATGTATAGATGTTTGTTACTCTTTCACGCAAATACTACTGAACCGATTACGATGAAATTTGGTATGTAAGTAGCTGAAGATCCAGAACAACACATAGGCTATTTTTTATCCCGGAAAAGTTAGATGATCCCGCGGGATTCACTAAAAACTTTTATAATGCAGCGGGCTGCACGCTGCAGCTAGTACTCAAATATATTTAATTAAAACCCAAACCCATAAAAATAACATTTATTCTCATCACAAAAATGTTTTTCCCGTTGGAAATCGAACCCAAGCCCCATCGCTGGCAATCAGGACCGCTAAACTCTAGAGCTGTCCAACGAACGGCCCGCGGGCCACATGCCGCCCACGGCTTGTAATTTTGCGGCTCGCGAAGTGTTTTTAATCCACCGTAACGTACTTAATTTACTGTCTTCTTCGTGCGCGTATGATGTAAGAAATCTCACTAAAAGAAAAGCTCACCTTTTACAGTATTATGTTTTATTTCATGGTTTTCCTTAGTTGTATTTGTATTTGTGTGGTTTCTTATTTGAAATGTGAGTTGCCTTTGAGGCCCCCCAATCCTTTGGTAATTCATATTAACCCAGGATGGTATCTAACTTGGACAGGCATGTTCTAGACCAACGTGGCGGTCTAATATAATTAGCTGCATAAGTATATATCTTGTTAACAGACCCACCTATCTAAAGCTTTGCTCTCCATGTGACGATAACCCTAATTACCTCACGTGAAAAATGTAAATGTTCGGAAACAAAATGGCAACTTTGTTAGTTATAACAACATTACGATAATTTTGTTTTGATGTCGCATGTGCGATGTTTATTCGTTATTTTTTTAACAAACTTTTTTAAATAGGTTCTGTTGACGCTACAATATAAGTCAAGAACGGATTTGTAACAGCTTTTCTAGAAACAAATATGTTAAAATATGTACTTAAATGAATGCGCCAAAATTGAATTGTAAATTGCTATTTGTATTAACAAAAGAAAACGGGCAAGACTTCATACATTGTTTTTTTAGTTATTAATTTTAAGTTTAATATATTCTTTAAGATTCTATATCATCTCCTTAACTTATCCGCATTTAACAAATATTTTTTAACTTGGGGAATAGTAGCTAAATAAAGTTGAATTTTAGGTAAGATTAACGTAAAAAATCAGTTCTCTCCTTAGTAGTCTGTGGTTAGGTTAGGTTAGGTATTTATCTTGTCACTGGGTGTCTTCAGTACAGCTGCTAATCTCAAAAATCTAAGTTAGATTGACAGAATTCTGAGCTAAGATTTTGCGAAGACACTTTATAGGTACTTAAAAGAACAAAAAATAAATTAAAAAGTAACTATTCTTTAATACAAAAACAGGGAGAATTTTTATTTGATAATTAGAATGAAAATTATGATATATAAACTTATTGCTGTTTTAATGAAAATGTAACTAAAGTTTTATACAATGGAAACACTTAAATATGATGATAGAACTCAATCAAATTAAAGTCTCTATATTTTTTATATTATTGTTCCTAGCGATATATTTTATTTAATTGATTTAAAAATCGTAGAAAATTATTCTAGTTTATCTAATATTCATCAATCCGAAAGACACGCAAGGGATGTACAAAACAGAAATGGTCTGTGTTCTTTAAAGCGTTGCTCATAACTGAACGTATGTTCATAGTATTATAAAGGTTGACTGTACAGACTGAAGGATTTTCAGTACTATACACTACTTAATTATGTAAAAAATATGTACTTAAATATTGTGCTAATTATCCAAAAGTTCATCGTTTACAAACAGCGATTTGTCGAATTTGTAATTACACTCGTTAGTACACCACTATCGTTCGCGCTACGTTCGCGCGGTTAACATACTTTTGAAAATTACTATACTCATTTCGTTGAGGTTTAATTATATTTTTATTGGTTCTCTTTTTACTATATTAAAATCGGTTGCACAATATGACCATTAATTATCGTAACCTTCGATATGTAGTCGTTTACCATAAAACCTGTATACTATATTGTATACAATTTTATACATTTTAAAGTCTGTCTGTTACGTTTTCACGACTAAATCGCTAAACCGATTTTGCTGAAGTTTGACAGATAGACAGTAGAAGAGCTGGGGTCAAGCATTAGTTTATTTTATAATTAAACTAGCGACCTGCCCGCGGTTTCACCCGCGTCACTTTTGTTTCCGTACGAGTATCGGAAAGGTTTATATACTTTAACCTTCCTCAAGAATCAATCTATCTATTAAAAAAACCGCATCAAAATCTGTTGCATAGTTTTGAAGATTTAAGCATACATAGGGACATAAGGACATAGGGATAGACAGATAAAGCGACTTTGTTTTATACTATGTAATGAATGATGTCAACCCCTATGGGCCTGAAATAGGGGTTAAAAGTTTGATATATATTAACCTGTGTGATATGTAATTGGAAATATCAGCGGCACATCATTTTTCAATGCTCCTCGGTTCTCCATTTGAAGAATAGAATATATCCTCATCCTAAGCTAGTTTCGTAAAAAACAATTAGCCTAACATGTCACTAACGTCTTAATTACTAGGTGGTTAGGTTTTGCTACGTCACGCCTGGGTTTGGTTCCATCGTTTTACCTATTACGGCTGTAAAATAACATTAGTGCTTATCTCTACAGCGTTCCGGTTTGCAGAGTAAGGTAGTGGATAGTCATGCATGTGACATTAGTATCAGCATATATAACGTCTTTGGTGTCTATAGGCGATGGTTAATTTTAAGATAACCACTTGCTTGTTTGCTATCCTATGATACAAAAAACCAGCCAAGTGCGAGTCGGATTCGCGCACGAAGGGTTCCGTATTATCCTTATTCAAGTTTCTACCTGTTTATTAAGATCGAGTAATAATTGCTTAAAAACTTGGTTTGTTGTATGGGAGCCTTTGCTTTATTTTTATTTAATTATTGTTTTGAAAGGTAATATACAACTAAATATTCTGTGAAAAATGTAAGCGTCTACCTGAGTGCTAAGTGTGAGTTTTTCTTTTTGCATTCGATCGTGAGCGCGTTTGGAGTTTACTAGGAACTTGTATGTGATTTGTACAGCGCCACCTAGTGGTAAACTGGTTTCTCACGTTTACCACTAGGTGGCGCTGTACAAATCACATACAAATTCCTAGTAAACTCCAAACGCGCTCACGATCGAATGCGAAAAGAAAAACTCACACTTAGCACTCTGTTACCGTTATTAATATTGAACAAAAAATACGAAGAAACTCGCTTATTGTATCCCGCTTAATATTCTCATTTTTTTATTTTTAGTATTTGTTGTTATAGCGGCAACGGAAATACATAATTTGTGAAAATTTCAGCTTTCTACTTATTACGGTTTGTAAGATACAGCTTGGTGACAGACAGACAGATGGACAGACAGCGAAAGCTTAGTAATATGGTCCCGTTTTTAACTTTTAGGTAGGTACGGAACCCTAAAACAAGTTGTGACTCTGTCATGGACACCGACGTGTATGTTTTATGTGAGTACGTCTACGTAACGGGTAATACTGCGATAGTAATATTATTTTCATTCATCGTAAGGTAGGTACGTCGCGTCGTCGATCGGTTTGTACACCTTCACCTTTTTGCGTTCTCGACACTTCCTCTCTCTTATACGTTGTTTCATGGATATCATAAGATTGCTATTTAAAATCCCATTCAGACGGTATACGTTCCTTGTTCACATCAAAAATACTGACCGATTTTCAATATACGAGCATGTTTCTGTTTAAAATTTTAATTTCCGGATAAGCAGATGCCACCTCTTGGTATTGATGAAATGCGAATTTCATTTATATTAAACAAATATATCTTTTGCTATTATATGCGGACATGGTAATAGCGATAATGTAATGAAAAAAGGAGCATAAAATTGAGAACAGTTATAATTTATATTGGAATTATTTTTTTTTATATATCATTAGATATCAAAAAACAGATGGCTCTCCCGATGGAAGGAGAAACAATCGCTTAAAAACATCAAATATATTGCTATATATGGTGCTTTGCTATCCGAGTGGCGGGATGGCAATGACATATGCGTTAGTCTACTGGCTACCTTACTCTCCAAATTGGAACACGATAATGACAAGCATTGACGCTATTGCGACAGGAATACGTAAGGTGGTGGTACCAAATACCCGGCCGAGTCGTTTCGAAACTCTACCATCAGTAATCATGATAGGGTGACGTCTATAGCCAACTGGTCGCCTTTTACGATCTGCCTGGCAGAACGGTAGTTGACCTATGTTTCAAAGGAGCCCTGACCAACACAGGGTAGAATGATTGACGATAAAAAATCATATGGCATATCATTTACACAATCTCATGTTCTCATTTTTGTTCAAGTTTTGTCAAGCTCTGTTAAGTTATAGCAAGACAATCAAACAAACAGAAATAAAAAAGTGATGTCAGTAACTCATAAAACTTATACTTATCATGAAATTTGATGATGAAAGAACACGGGCGAGACTTCACACATCTTTGCTTCAGATTTTTTAGACCTTTAAATTTAGTATAAGTATTCCTTAAAATTCGATTCGATTAGAATCCGATTAGAATTCGAAGTTATCGGCCTTTAATAAATATTTTTAAGCTGAATATCTTAGATTAATAATTGGTCTCGCTGTGCTTGACTAGATACCGCCGACGTACTTGTCAAATGCGGCAGCAAATACTGCGCCGAAACTGGCGTATCCAATTCAGTCAGACCAATCACAATGCAAGCTCTAAGAGCTCACTACCACTATTATCCATTTGCACACTGTCATGTCACACACACTACAATATTGAGTTGCCGCATTCACGGAGTTGTTGTTTTTAGATAGTGCGGTATCTTGTCAAGCGCCGCGAGACCAATCATTTATCTATGCTGAATATATATAAGGGTAATAATAAGTAAAGTTCGACAACATTTAGTTCTCCTTAGTAGTCTGTGTTTAGGATTGATCTTGTCATTGGGTGTCTTCAGTACAACTGCTAATCTCAGAAATCTAAATCAGATTAACAGAATTCTATGCGAAGATAAACCAATAAACTTTATAGATACAAAATAACAAAAAAGTAAGTAGCCTTAAACTATTCTTTAGTACAAAAGCAGGGAGAATGTTTATTTGAGACTTATAATGGAAATTATGACGTATAAACTTATTGATATTTTAATATAAATGAAATTAAGTCTGGTACAATGGTAACACCTGAATATAATAGAAGTCAATCAAATTAAAGTCTCAATATTTTTATGATTATTCCTAGTGATACACTTTATTTAATTATTTTAAAAAACATCGAAAATTATTCTTGTTTATCTAATATTTAGCACTCCAAAAGACACGCAAAAGATGTGTTTAAACATTAAACTCAAAATGTTCTTTGACAGACGCTACAAATTTACACAGTAGTAAAGACGTTAATAATGCTTTCAATATTTTATATTAAAACCGAGTGCCATATTATGTTACGATCTTTATAGACTTGTCTTGCTTCCTCTACTTATATATTTAGCTATCTCCTAGCCTAGTTTCATCAAAAATCGGAGGGGTTAGGAAATCGTACCATAACGACATAATTTTGTATTAATATCTAAATTAAAATTATAAAGAAGAAACATTTGACTTTTGTTTGGTTGTTTGTTACGATGTAACACTTTTATATTACTACTCGACCGATTTTAAGAACTTGTTCGTCTTTAGAAAACTACTTTATCTAAGAATGAAAAAGGCTACTTTTTTACCTGACTAAAGAAAAGGAAGCAATTAATTTTGGTCACGAGAACGAAGTCACAAATAACTGCTAGTTGTATTATATAGTTAGTAGTGTAAGGAATATCATTAAAAAATATGGTCAAAATTCAACTGTTATATGAACACAATACATATAATTATTTTGAAACAGTGCAGTGTATTCCTTTTAGTTTTGTTTTACAATTCGAATCAACATTCTGTATTACGCACAATTTCGTAATTTTATTCCACAAATAAATATGGCAGTGAAACTGAGGGTACTAAAAGAAAATTGGCGGAGGGAACGTGGGACAGAGTTTGATTATTAATGGCTGACAATAATCATATCAGTAATTTCCAACCTATTAAACCTGCGAAATGATCATGTGATAAAATACATTGTTGACCTAACGACCAGGATCGTTTTGGTATATAAAATTACCGGATAGCTGTATTTTACGTGGAATCAGAGAGATTAATGTAATACGTACATAAAAATCTTTTTGTTTTTCTATTATCGTTGTATGTTTTTTTAATAGTAACGCCCAACAGGGGATTTTAGGATTAAGGCGAGGCATTGGGACAAACGGGAAAAACTGGTTTGCTAAATCACGTTTTCTTTGAATTATTGATTGTTAAATAACAATTTTATAAAAACTACATGATATATCTGAAGATATTATCTATGGAATGTGCTTACTTATTACATGATAGAATGTACTTTACTCGATCACATAAAATTCCGAAAACAGGCTAAAAAAATCTTTAAAACAAATAATTTGTTAATAATATTTCTAATCTTTCACGTGATTTTTATATGATGATATGTAGTTTTAAATACAAAAAAGAATGTACTAAATTTTGGTTTTCAGCTGAAGGTCTATATTTATTTATCCGAAAATTAACACGTTTCCCAGCGGTTTCCGAACATACCGCGCTGCCCATTTCCTATAGAATTGACGCGCGTCAAAATACCTCGCCGTAAGTCGAACGCGTCAGATTAACATAGGGAGGTACCTCACATACTGTTGAGGCTCTCCACTAAATATAAGCCCTTTATATAAAGGCGGGTAACTACGGCAGAAAAAAAAACAAAATTTAGTTAGCTTCGGCCTGTGGAAATTGTCAGATTATATTTTTTTCGTTATTCTTACATAATTTCTTACACCATACCCTATTCTGACGCGCTTCAGTGCTTCCATGTTACTGATTTTTTTAAACATTTTTTATGTGTAGATTTTTCCCACCATTCAAACGAGAAACATTGCAATATAACCTTTTATTTTTCCCATAATTTAATCTACAAAATCCAATAGGTCCCTACGATGCTCAAGTAGCTACCCATTTAGCATCATGGGCTCCTTTACTATAATATACATAATATATATCTACAGAGTGTAAGGAACAGTGCACTGAAAAATTATGGAAACTGCTATTTTTACGTTCTAATTATGATAAAAATTCCCTTTTTTGTGGCAAATACAAAATTTTCGTTTTTCTCTCCACGCAATGTAGGGCGTATGTTGCTCCGACTCGTCGCACCCGAACTCTCGAACCAGCAGTTATTGTACGGCACGTGGCATAAAATACATTGCTTATTTTGTGTATTTCATTAATTTTTTAAGAATAAGCACTGTAGAATAAATTTTAAAATAAACACGTCAATTAAAACATCCCTCAAAAATATCCAGCGGTTTTCATCTAGAATCATGGTCGTGGTCTAATACCATGGCTTAAACTTTCGGTTGACCGTTCTTTAAAAACACATAAAAATAATAGAAAAACATAATTTACAAACCGCCTGGCAAACAAAATGATTTATTTATAAAAAGTGACCCCGTCTAGGAAACCAGCCTATGTTGACAAGAGCGTTATCCTATTTATTTATTGTACCAATCAAAATTAGATTTTGTACTGTTTTATCATTCGTATTAGGTAAAATTCTTTTCTGAATTGTATCTACTAAAAAATGTTTCTCGCTCGCAACATCCACAAAGTTATAACAGCATGAACCTAATTTTACCGTTACATAACCTTCGTGACGTTGCATTGATTAATCGCTTGGAAAATTAAATAAACTTCCTACAATATTATTTTGCTGAATTTTGTTTAATTTTACGTAGCCATAATTAAAACATTACAACACCGTTTCAAAGTTTGATAACAAATCACTTTGTGAAGTAAACAAGTGGTATTTAGGCTTATGTCATCCCGCTACACGGATAGGAACGTACTATTAACATTTTTGTTGGCCATAGCCGATGGTTTCTCTTTCCAACAGGAGAGCTATTTGCTTGTTTGTTTTCCTTTTAAAAAACTCTCAATGACGTAAATCGAGACATATTAAGGTGAAGATATTTTAGATTGATGCAGAATTATAGCAATACGAATTATAAGTAAGACTATATCTCTTATGAAAAATGGAAGATATGTATTTAGACAAATATAATTAACGTCATTAATTTTATAGTCGTCAGCCGTTATGTATATGGTGGTCTTAATTTTAAGCTTTTTTATATCTTAAGATAACAAACAAGTAAATGACTTCCGAATGTTATTTTTTCATCATCGATGCACATCGTTGCTTTGTTAGCGTCACCCGTTGCCAACATCGTTGTTTTTGCGACATCAACTAATATACAGGCTGGGGAACATCAAACATATTGATAATTTTTCGTTTTCATAAACGTTGTGTTACCTATATTGTATTACATACAGGCCACTTGTAAACTTTTAAATATAATTATAATTTTTGAATCGTAGAACTGTTTTAGGAATGTCACAAAAAACGATATATTGATTAGTATATAATTTGATATGGTTCGGACATGAGTTCAAAATAAATGAAAGTATTGAAGAAACAATTGTATTATTTTTAACGTTCCTCTAAAAGTAATCCTGAGCACCGGTACCAGGAAAGTTGCTTCAAACTCGCTGCAAGCAGAGAAACCCTCGTGACGATCGTCGCATCGTCACAATACCATCGTAATTCAAGGTGAAAACATTTATGAGAATAAATAAGACTTAATGTAGATAGGTAGACGAAATATTAAAATATAATGTTTTTTTTTTAAATTTAGATAGGCAAAAATTTGCACTCACATTTAAAAATATTGACTATTCAAGCACGAAGTTTAGTTGACACTTGTAATTTTTGTATCATTGCGTGTATCTGTTTGATCATTCACAGTTGGATTCACTCACTCGTATCAGCCATCAGGCGTCGTCTAGTTGTGATTGACAACGGTGGTTGTCGGTTACGGTCGGCATTATTCGATACCTGCTATCGCATTGATTTTTAGTGTTATTGCCATCCGTTGTTGAACATTTCGGCATCGGATGTGGCACCACAGACTGACATCGTTGATGAGCAACGTTTTATTAAAAATGGCCACCTTTACTCCCGATGATAAAAAATAACCACATCCATAGACTATTGTCTACAAGATGTCAGTAAGATGTTCACGGTACGTTGCTATCAGTGTAATGTTATGGTAATGCCATATACATGAATTTACCAGCTACCTTATCTTCAAACAGGATTACGGCAGTGACAAGAACTGTCATTATTGCGGCAGGAATAAGTAGCACGGTAGTATCTAACCCGGGCGAGGCGTTGTGGAATAACTCGTACAACCAACCAATCATAATGTTAATGACACGTTTAGCCGATTGTCTATCTTTTACGAATTGCGAATGTACGAGTAGTCTAATTTTAGTGGAGGCTCTGACCAACACGGTAAAAAGTTTTTTGCTTTTTAGCTATACTTTCTGTCAACATAGGTTTAACAAATAATCAGGATATGTGTGGCAATGGCAGAGATCAGTATATAATAGTTCGTCTATGGCTATGGTGCCGATAAAATACGAAATGTATATAGAATGCAATTAAGTCTAGATACTTTGCAGCCAAGTCACGATTTTAGTTTGAATTATTGGGTCATGCCCAAACGACAAACTAAACCGGTTTAAGATTACAGTTAAATCTCGAAGAATGGTATAATAAAATCTATCTTATTTTACGAGTAACTCATAAAATGATAAGACATGATTCATTAGAAGAGAAACAGAAGGAATAAAATAATTTTATGCGATATAATTTGAATATTTATTTCGTAATGTCACTGGAAACAACAAAAGAGCAGGCGGCGGTGTCGCTATGGACTCGAAAACGACCCCGTCGCGGCTACCGTAAACTATAAAAAGACAATTCTCAACATTATTATAGAGGTCGTTCAATAATATATACTTCGTCGATACCGTTGAAGACTTCCTTTGTAACCACCTCGTAAAACATGAATGTCATCTGACTGTTAAAACCGTTAGTCTTACACAGATATCTTGTACATTAATAAATTTCTACAGTTTTACCATTATTAGTAAGCCCACAGATTTCATTTTTAATACTGGCTTCAAAACCTAATGTTATTCAAATTATAATTGCAGTTTGTTTATTAAATATATCTAATAACATTATGTACTATTGTTTGGTTGCTTTTTAGAAGTATGTTAACGAGATGTCGTGAATCTAAATGAAACGTGAATCGTGAAGAATTTGGAATCTAATCAAACCAAATTGAATAGATTTTTTTATACTAAAGAAGGTAACTTTAAAAGAAGAAATCTATTCATTCTTGTTTAGTATATTTCAGGTACATTTCATTACATTTTAGAACAATATTATTCAAAGAAACTTTTGGCAAAACATTCAAATGCGTTGCGGTTTCAATAATGAACTGGCAAATCTAATTCATAAAGGATTATGCTGTTCATTTGAAACAGATTTGTAAGGCTGTATAGAGAGAAATCTATGCGTTTAAAACAAATATAGGTCACCCTCCTCCTGTTTTAAATTTTTATAATCAGCATTCATCAACTGCAATAAACTAGGTAACTTTTTATACACAAACCTAAATTAGTATATATTATTGATTTACCGCCAGGTTTTCTATTTTATATACTGTATTTACAAATCTATCTTATATTTACACTAACTACAATTGTTAGTATGTATAACATACATAAGCAAAAATATTAATAAAGTCCATAATGAACGATGAGTTCAATTATAAATATAATAGTATTTTTGTTAGAATTTTTTATTGCGTCGACGGCGATGTGTCCCGAAAAGAATTCGAGCAAAGGCTTGTCGGAAATCAGGGCTGAATATCGTATAGATGACTGGGTTTAGGGTTGAATTGAAGTAACCCAACCATAAGAAGAAACTCGCTAAGTAGTCACTTATCACACACGTTTGGCATATTGGCATTATAAGAGCCATTATAAAAAATGGCAACCAACAGAAAACAAATGCACCCGTTATTATAGCGAGTGTCTTAGCTGCTTTCCTCTCTCTTTTCGCTTCCAATGATTCCTTTTTTTCCCTATGCGAGGGAGCAGACACAATTGCTCGCTCAGGTTTTGAGCCATTTGTTACTGTTGAGGAAGACTTTTCTGGAGATACTGATGGTGGTGCTTTCTCATTTATCGTAAATGCAGTTGTACGATGTTCTTCATCTAAAGTATCAACTGTAGATGTGCTCTGACCTTCAGTAAGAAGTAACGCTGCAGCTATCGTTTCAGCGCGAGTTCTTTGATTACACTTCTTTAAATTGAGGAACCTTTTCTTAACAAATCTACGATCTCTAGCAGATTGGATTGGACGACCTGAAGGAGGTGCCCCATCGGCAGAGGTTGGCCTTGGAGGAGGTAAATCTCTTCTCCTTCTTATTCGTCTTCTGGCTGTTTGGAATATCTTCCAGTATAGAATAAGGATCACAGCTAGAGGGACATAGAATGTTGAGCACGTTGCAAATATTTGATACGCGAGATCTTGACTGACGAGGCACTTTTGCTGTTGTGTTATTCTTGCGAGGTAGTCGGGGTCTTTCCAACCAAGTTGCGGAGCGAGGGAGACAACAAGAGCGGCTGCCCAAACCAAGAAGATCATAGTGAAGATGCGCCTCTCATTTCTAATGTGAATATAGTCCACATTTGTCACAGCCCAATACCTGAAACAAACGAAAAGTTTTTAATTCTGGTAATTTGCAAGATGGTAGAACTATTTTACGCAATGTTACGTAAAAATAGCAAAAAATACTTTGTAATGCCTTACAAAAATAAAAAAGTTAAGTCCAAAATATTAAAAATGACTTGTGGTCTAGGGAATAGACTATTCGTCTTAGATCATGAGCCGGGTTCGTTCCCCGGGTCGGGCAGTGTTATAGAGGTTTTTCTCGAAAACCCAAAATCTCAGTAGCAGCTCAGAGTCTGGCGGGTGGTTTGTTACATTCCCTTGTCTCGGATGAGCACGTAAAGCCATCGATCCCAGCTATCGCTAGAAATAGTCAATAATCGTTATCAGGTCGGTAAAAGGCGGCGATGGGGATCACCACTCATCTCGCCAATCGTGAAAGCGGTCAATCGTGGTAAACTAAAAAGTCTATGAACGTTCGGTTTAGTCTGCCCGCAGAAAATTCGGGTATGATGATACTTTTTTATTTTGTCTTTAATTCCACGTATAAATTCCACGTATAAATAAGTAAAGAATATAATGTCCTGAAGATGCTTTCAAAAGCGAAACGGGTCTATAAATTAAATAATTTAGTGTATCATTATAGTGAAATAAAGGTACAAGTATGTTGTTAATTAGTTTCAACTAAAAATATTCGAATTCCACCAATGGAATTAACCACGTATGAAATGTTGGCTGGAAAAACTATACAAATTTATATTTAATTGATTCAGGCGTTACTTTGCAAAATTCCATAATTACAAATATGAAATTGATTAAATTTGCTTGAGTGCGTAAATTGTGTGTCTTTATGCTTGCTACTGATGCGGGTGAAAGTGTGGTAGATGTGGGTTATCCACCCATTGTGCCGCTGCGGTCTTCTTTTTCGTCCGGACCATTGGTGAGTACTTATCCATTTGTAAGATCAGCGTTTTTCTTTTCAGTGCTATCGCGGAGGTTACATAGCATAGAGCAGTTTGCGGATATTATCAAGTTTAATTAATTTCACCTTTTTTATTAACATAAAAATTGATCTAATCCTATAGTAAGCATATTATTTGCTTATGCTATGATAACCCAGTCAGACTATAAGAACGGGCTTCTAACTTATAGGAGGTTGGATCTCACTATGAGTATTTATGACACCTTGAATAAAATATTCACCAAATTAATATGGTATAATACCGTAATTGAATAATAAACCAGAATTGAGGATAAAATTGGTCATACCAAACAAAAAAAAAACTTTGTACCCTTTTTACTAAAATTATGCGAACTGAGAAGTATGAAATTTGGCATCTTTAAAATTTAACAATAATCATAAATATCGCTGAACAAATTACACGAATTGTTCTAACCCCAAAGTAAGCAAATTATTTATTTGTTGTATTATAGGTGTTAGTGAACGATACCAATGCCTAGAAATACATTTTATATAAATACTGTTACATACAAAATAAACACCCATAACCTAGAAATACAAACATCTGTTCTCTCTATACGTGCTGTAAGATATTGCTTTTTGTCAAATTTCATAATTCTATGTCAATAGAATGTAGGTGCCCTATAGGATTTGATTTCCTTTTGAATTTGCAAAAATCACAAAATATGCGACATAAATGATTATATATACTAACCATAAGCAAAATTCATTCTTTATAAGATCGGCAAAATCAATCAATGCACTGAATGACAGTCCTGAACTCGACATGTTTAATTTAAGTGAAAATAGCTTAAAAATATTATTACTAAGAAATGGTTTGATGGCGTTTCCTAAAAATAACCGTAAATAGTCCTAAAAATCTTGTTAACTGTCAAAACCGTTCGAAGTCGCTGACACAGCTAGTTTGATAAAAATTTCAACCTAATACCTCTATTTCTGGATGGACAATTAAGCGATCCTATAAAGTTGCGTTCTTTCCTTATGTGGAACGGAACCCTAAAAGAAATTTCTATGTTTTTAATCAGTTTATAAATAGTTTCCTCTGTGGTCTAGTGGTCCGGTGTCGGAGTTGACCACATGAGGTCCCGGGTTTGATTCCTAAGTCGAGCAATTCAAAAAATGTGTTTTTTTTAGTTTTCTGATAAAAACAACGTTGTCCGGGGTTGGAAAGTGCCCGGTTGGCGATAGGCTAGCCACTTATCACATTGTGGGACCAAGTATCTTCGGCTAATCGTGGGTGCACTTGTTGTAACTCTGCCTACCACTTCGGGAATACAGGCGTGAAGATACTTTTTTGATAAATAACTTATCGAAAGAATCAAGAATTATAAGTTCTGGTAAAGTTTGAAAGCCTTTACATCAGATGTTTATAGACTATCTTCCTGCACGTACTTATGTTTTCTGATAATTTCTCTAACGTAGCATAACTTCAAAGTTTCTTAATGGACTTCAAGTGTATTCAGCGTTTCGACGGGCGTGAACTGTTGAAGTTTCCTTCCGGTAACGCGGCGATTCTGCTATCGCACTAGTGTGATATAAATCAATAGTTTATGCCACATTGTTACGCGTCAAATGAATTTTTAAAAAGAGTTTGTGTATGTGTGTGTACACACATAAACGTGTGTGGTTGTGTAGGTACTTATGCAAGCACTAAAGAAGTTATACTCCTTGTGACAAAACAGTGAATAACTTTAAATTTTATTAACACAAAGCACATGTTTTCTATTAGAAATAGCGGAATAAATGTTTTGTGTAGATATCACTTCATATAAAACTAAAGAAAATTCTATAAGAACTAGCAAAACAGTTTTTCTCGAAAATCGAAAATTACAGGAGCAGCTCTGAGTCTGGTCGTGGTATATTAAAACTCTTGTGTCTCATATGAGCACGTAAAGCTGTCAGTCACGGTTATTGTGGAAAATCAGCGATAGTCGTTTTAGGGTTCGCTTATTACCCATCTTGCTAATTGACAATACGGCGAATCGTGGTGAACTGCTTATCTCACTTATCATTTATTTATTTTCTAATTTTCGTTTGTGTTTAAGAAATTTACTAAAAATACTGTCATTATCTTTATCATCTTCTGTTTTTAACTTATTTTTTAATACTAGTTAATTTTGTAAAAACATACATGCTAGAATATTCTTCAACTTATTTCCTTTATATATGTAATCTGTATTCGTCGTCGAATTGGGCTTGTGGTCGTTAAATTGTGTCTGTGTTCGTTAAATTGATTCTGTTTCGTTAAACGTACATATGTTGTATATACATGTTTTATTGCTTACATTTTTTACTTTGAAGTTGATTGTATTATTTTCACCATCTAAAAATCTGTAAGCTGCTGTCTTTCGATTACTCCCTAAGAGTTATATACTTTGTTATCCTTATGATATGACCACTTTATATACATACTCGTAATGCTATGTTTTTACACAACTTTCTAACTTAAAACCATTTTTTTTTTTTTACGTGGGGAAACCCGTCATGGGTACCAATCTGATCACGGGGGTGACAGATTGGTTATGTCGGACTCATACCGACTAAAACCCCACGATGGCCATCTTCGGCGATATGTGGAAGACCTGGGATCTCCAGAGGAACTCACGCAGTGCTCCCACTAACGCTTAGTTGCTAGGCGCATTCTTCTCAGAAGATGATGGTAGTTCTTCTTATCACACTCTGCTAGGTATTAAGTAACTATGATTTTCGGTCTCCTCGGGTCACTAACAGAGTACGCAGAGCCCCCGACCTGCACACTTAGCAACACCAAAATCAAAGCCGCAATAATCGCGCTTGTGCGCCCCTGTGAGGAGTCCAGGGGCGCGCGCGGTTGTGCCACTCGCGTTCGTGTTCAGCGCGTTCCTTCTGTGACATTATGATATCGCAGAACCCTAGGACCGCTCTCCAAGCTGCTTCGTTGTTTACCATGCCACGTACTAGGGCAGGTAAGCTTAGATCGTTACCTATTATAGCGCGAAGCGCACATCGCTCTTCTGTCCAGGCTGAGCACACTTGTAAGGTGTGCTCAGCAGAGTCTTCCGCGTTAACGCAGTGGTGGCAGGCAGCATTTGGCTCCGCTCCGATTCGACTCAGATACCTTCCGAAACAGCCATGCCCCGTCAGGATCTGTGTCATACGGAAAGAAAGAAAGCCATGCTGCCTCTCCATCCACTGATTAAAAACCGGCAAAATAGCACGAATGGTCCGAAGTCCCGACTCAGCATTTGCCAGCCTCCTGGCCTATGCCTCTGCTATGTCTTTCCGAAGTCGCTTTTTTCGCAACTCTATTTCGATGGGAGCCAGCATGAAGCCCCGGTTCATTCGCACTTCCTCTCGCCAATGGAAAAGTGACGAGAGGGCCCTTGCATCTAAGTCCCAGTGTACAGTTCTGGCTAATACGCACGCTGCATCATAGGCGACAGTGCGGTATGCCCGGGCAACCCTGATCGCCATCAATCTTTGCGGCCTACGTAGAAGGATGATATTTGGGCTTGTCAAGGATTCAGCCCAGACGGGGGCCCCATAAAGGGCAATCGACCGCACAATACCTACGTAGAGCTGCCGACAGGCGGTGTTCGGCCCTTTCAAATTAGGCAGCAGCCTGCTAAGAAATGTTGCTGTCCGCAGTAACTTCGGCGACAAATACTTGAAATGGGCATGGAAGTTTAATCTGCTATCCAGAGTGAGTCCAAGATATTTTATCGCCGGTTGAATTTCAAGATTAACTCCTCCGACAATAAGCCTGGAACCTGCAGGTGGTGCTTTCCGAGGCCCATGAAAGCACAAGACCTCAGATTTGTTCAGCGCGACTTCCAGTCCTAGCCTTCGAATCCGGCTCACCACTTGATTAACGCCATTCGTAGCAGTTACTGATGCCTCGCAGAAGGTTTTCCCCTTAGCGGTGACAAGGGTGTAATCAGCGTAGCAGGTGACGTCAACACCTTCAGGATTAGCTCCCCGTAGCACCCAGTCATAGCCGATGTTCCACAGGAGCTTAAAACCATACTTCAAAGTAACTTAATAGAATTGAGGGATGTCTGTTTGGACGGGCGGGAGACTGGAAAGTTTCCGGTCTGTAGAGTAATTCCGCTGTTTGTTCTACAAGCGTCGTAATTATTTCTAAATGTTATGTGATTATGGTGTGACATGAAGCGTGATTGATGGGAATATTATGTTTGATGCTTTGTGTATAACCTGAGTTTTAAATCTATCTATATTTTAACGTGTGAGGATGAGGGTGGATAATTGTGGGATCTTCATTTTTCAAGCCTACAGTCAGTTTGTTCATTTTTTTACACCGCTTTTTGTTTTTATTTCAGGTCATCGCAAGGGCACACGTAAAAATTTGTGAAAATTTGCAAATGAAATAGTTTTCTTCGTTAATAGTATAACCTCACGCTTCTCGAACTCTATACCCCTTCGGTGTACGGGGTTAAAACTAAAACGCAGATTGATATGGTAGTAATATACACTTTTAAGCTTTCGGGGGGCCTTTTTTGAACTGAATTATTAATAATTGACGGGATCGGGTTTCCCATTAGAACATTCAGGTGTCTATATAATAGATTTTAGCTGTGGGAGAGCATACATCGGTCAGACAAAAAGAACCATATCATGTCGGGTCAAGGAGCATATATATCAAAGCAGTCAAGAATAACGGCGTAAATAAGTTAGCAATTGCTGAACATCTACTGGAGTCGGGCCCTAATCACTGGATTGAATTACATAGGCCACGTGTATTATCGACAGAACGCCATCACATTCCACGGCTAGTGAAAGAAGCAATTGAAATCAAAAAACATCCGAATTTCAAGCGGGAAGACGGGTTTAAATTGTCGGGATCGTGGAATCCAGTGATCAGTGCAATAAAAAACAAAAGAGAATCGATATGTCCAAATAAACCTAGTGATGTGGTTAGTGGGTATTGTCAAAGTGACTTTCGTGCAAGTTCGCGTGGTACGGGCAAACGAATAAGAAAAAGGGTAGACAGGCTTGCCTGCTCATAATAGTTCAACTACCCCCCCCCCCCCCCCCCCCCTCCCCGTGACCATGGTGCTTGCAACAACGCCGAAATATAGGGAAATTAATACATCACATAATCGGGGTAAGATCTCGTTAATTATTAATGATATGGCTAAATAATAGTAATGTCGCTTCATAATTTTCGAATTCTAAACCTCTTTGGCATACGGGGTTAGAAGTAAAACGCAGATTTAGGTATATGAGATATAGTATAGATAAATAATAAAAAAGTCACTTCAAAATATTTGCGCAAGTTCGATCATGTCTCACAGTATCGTGCCACTCTTAAGTGGTTACCTATACGTCAACGCAGAGATTCTAGAATGTTATGTACATTATTTTCTATATTACACGATCCGTCTGTTCCTGCGTACCTCAAGTCTCGTTTTGCTTCGCAGACACATGGCCAGAATCTGCGGTCTCAAGAAAATTTGTCCTTGCAAGTTCCGTTTTGCCGAACAGATTTTCTTTTACAATCTTTTTCCCATCGAGCAGTTCGTTTGTGGAATTGCACTTCCTGAGGATGTTAGGAAAGTCGCCTCAAAATGATCATTTAAGAGACAGTTAAAATTATATTTCGTTCCGTAAAACATTTAGGTTAATATAAACATTTAGGTTAATATAGTTCTTTGCTCATAGTTGTATAATGATTTTAATCGTATGTATTTACAAATATAGGTATGAATATAATGTATGTATGTATATATTTATGTTTATGTATTTAGTATATAGGTATGTGTATGTATGTATGTGTTATGTATATATGTAATATGTATTATGTATGTATGTAGTATGTATATGTGTGTCACTTGATGTATATATTTGTTGTACGTGTAATTCTTTAAATTTTTAAGTTGGTTTGCTATTTTGTTCTCTTTTGATTTGTCTTTATAAGTTAAGATTACTCTGTTCTTAAGTAAATTAAGATGCACCACCCCTATTACTCATGTTTCTGTTTTACACGAGGTTGGCTAGTATAGAAAGCCCTTAGGGGTTAAGTTTAACCTGTGTAAGTTTTGTTGTGCATGAATATAAATAAATAAATAACTTAAAACAATATAAATGTCACTTCGTTATTCTCGAATTCTAAACTCCTTTGTCATACAGGGTTAAAAGAAAAACACAGATAAGTAAAAGTTATGTTCCTTCATATTTCTCGAACGTTAAACCTCTTGAAAACTTTAAACCTTTAAACCTCGGCGTATGAAGTTGAAAGTAAAACGCAGATTTATATGGTAGCACAGATAAATAATAGTAATGTCATTTCATAATTCTCGACCTCTAAAACCCCTTAAAAATAAAACGCAGATGTATATGGTAGTATAGGTAAGTAAAAGTAATGTTGTTTAACAATTCTCGAACCTTAAACCCCTTTGGCGTATGAAGTTAAAAATTAAACGCAGATTAGTGTGATTGTATAGATAAGTAAAAGTAATGTCACTTCATAACTCTCAAATTCTAAACCCTTCAGCGTATTAGTTTAAAAATAAAACGCATATTATTACGCATACAATATTGATATGGTTGTATAGATAAATAAGAAGCCATCCATAAATTACGTCACACATTTAGGGGGAGGGAGGGGGTCGACGAAATGTGACATTGTATGACAAGGGGAAGTGAAGGGTCTCAAATTTTGTTACATCATATTTTTTTCAAAATATAATATATTATATCGAAGTATTGCAACAGTAAAATAAAAAGGCACCTGTATAGAAAAAAATAATTGAATGATATCATTATTCCAATGTAAAATTGTAGAATATGTGACATCACACTATGTAGGGGGGTTCTCAAAAATGTGAAGCTGTGACAAGGACGGGGAGGGGTCAAAAAATCATGAAATTCATATGACGTAATTTGTGGATGGCCCGTAATAGTAATGACACTTCATAATTCTTAAACTCTAAAACCCCTTTGGCGCACGGGGTTAAAAATATATATATACTACAACTTATCTGAGTAAAAGTAAAGTCGCTTCATAAGTCTCAAACTCTAAGCCCCTTCGACGTATGAGGTTAAAAATACAACATAGATTTATATGGTAGGTAAGATAAATAATAGTGGTGTTATCTCATAATTCTCCAATTCTAAAACCCCTTCGGCGTACAGGGTTAATAAAATAAAATGTACGCGAACGATGCTCTGTCGATCGAGCTACACAATTTTAAATCAATATTCGCACCATATGATGAGTGTTGACTCAGTACAATATAACATTTCAGTTAATATTTGTTTTCTGAATTGTTTCAAATTGTACATACTATTTTGTTAAGCCGTCATAACACCTGCAAGTAATCCATACTAATATTATAAATGCGAAAGTAACTCTGTCTGTCTGTCTGTCTGTCTGTCTGTCTGTCTGTTACGCTTTCACGCTTAAACCACTGGACCGATTTTGATGAAATTTGGCATAAACATAGATAAGACGTCGAGAACGGACATAGGCTACTTTTTATCGCGGGAAAATATTTCGTTCCCACAGGAAATAAAATTAATCGAAAGAAACCGGAGCATAAAGCGTAACGTAGAACACATTAACTAGATGTCGCTGCACGAAAATACATCGCGCTAACGTATTGAAACACATATACATGTAATTAAATCGTTGAGTTTAGAATTATCTTTATTATGATACTAGCTGTGCCCGCGACTTCGTTCGCGTGGAAAAAATTCTAAAATAAAAACCCGCATAGATCCCATTCCCGTGGGATTTCCGGGATAAGAACTATCCTATGTCCTTTCTTGGGTTTCAAACTATATTTGTACCAAATTTTATCCAAATCGGTTCAGTGGTTTGGCCGTGAAAGCGTAACAGACAGAGTTACTTTCGTATTTATAATATTAGTATGGATGATATGATATGATACGAGTATTTTAACGTTTGTTTGTTCATTGAATGCGCTAAATGCTAATTCCTGGAACTACAAGTCGGATTGAAAAAATTTTATGTGTATGTTTAATGATAGCTACATTCATGAGTATTACGTTACAATTATTCTTAGCGTAGTTAAAATATCGATATTTGTAAAATAAGTCGGAAGAAAAAGCGGTATCGAACGGCTGTATCCGCGTGCGCTTGCTGGCGTAATGCTTAAGTACACGTAAGTACAATGTACTACAAATATATTGGTTTTTAGTAGATGCACAAAAAAGTCCACGACACTATATATATATATATATATATATATATATATATATATATATATATATATATCTCTTATAACAACAACACAATAAGGAATTTTGAGTCGAAAAATTATAGAAAATTAATAGGTGAATTTTAATCCTTATCATATTAATCCTTACTAACGAAAAGTACTTCATCAACACGAAGATCTTAGGAAGACAAACTTTGGCTCTTATACCACGTTATTTAGATGCATAGTTTAAAAAAATGTAAAACGAAAATAACTCAACATACCTAGGTACTATCTAGGTATTAACCGAAAGGCTGTGTGCAGTGTGCACGATGCACGATGACGAAAAAATTGAAGTATAGACAGATACTACATATTTATATAAAGATACTAGCTGAGCCCGCGACTTCGTCCGCGTGGAAAAATTAAAAAAAAAATAGCCTAAGGTACTCGCTATCATATCAGCTATCTTTCAGTGAAAGTCCCGTCAAAATCGGTCCAGTCGTTCCAGAGATTAGCCGGAACAAACAGACAGACAGACAAAAATTCTAAACAATGTTATTTTGGTATACGTACCGTGTATACATCCATATGCATTTAGTAAAAACGGTTATTTTAATATTACAAACAGACACCCCAATTTTATTTATTTGTATAGATGGCGTCAACGCTTGCATTTCTTGCAGATAAAATTGCCCTTACACACATCAATTGATTTTTTTTTTGGTAAATCTATCATATCCGAATTCCGGGTACACTTTAAATATCAAGTCTTTAATGTTGGTTACGATTTCACGAAGGTCTTTACCTATGTAAAATTTTTTTGTAGCCTGATTCAGGAACTTTCCCCTAAGTAACCACTAACCAATCAATATGATCTTGTTTGGAAAATTTGTGCTTCTTCTACCTAAATGATTGCTCATGTTGGTATACCTACAGCTTCAAAAATTAAACAGTTTTCCACAATGGGGAAGATTTAAAGCAAGATTTAATAATATCATAACTACAAATCCTTATTAAGTAGCTATACAAATACAGTACTTACACCTACTTACTAACGAATTAGACACATATCAGGCCAAAGCGAACGATCATGTATCCCTCAACAACACCGTAAAATACACAAAATAGATCGAATATTCAACTACTACAAAGTAAAGTGATTTTTTTCAAAGCAGGAAAATCCAACGTTCCGTATCAAAGAAGTCTATTGCGAAAGGAGCCGGTCACATGTCTACTCCGCGCGGGCCGCAGAGGTTAAAGGTATATGATTCCACTCATGTACCTTAAAAAAACCGGCTAATCGCGAGTCGAACTCGCGCATTAAGGGTTCCGTACCATAATCTATAAAAAAACGGCAAACAATCACGTTTGTTGAATGGGAGCCTTCTTAATATTTATTATTTTTAAAGTGATTTTATGCAAATGCAAAAGGGAGTTTATGCAAAAAAAACACGTTTGTTGTATGGTGGTCACCCTTAAATATTTATTTTATTCTTTTTTTTAGTTTTAGTTATTATAGCGGCAACTTAAATACCTACATCATCTGTGAAAATTTCAACTATCATGGTTCATGAGATACAGCCTGGTGACGGACAGATAGATAGACGTACAAACGCACGGACGGACAGTAGTGTCTTAGTAATGGGGTCCCGTTTTAAACTTTGAGTATGGAACCTTAAAAAGTATAGTAAAGCTAACGCTCTCACAGTTCGGCTCTTCTCGGCAATGTTCGGTTCTCGTTCGGCGGTCAGAGTAGTGCGCCGCATCGTGCACACTGCACACAGCCTTTCGGTTAATACCTAGATAGTACCTAGGTATGTTGAGTTATTTTCGTTTTACATTTTTTTAAACTATGCATCTAAATAACGTGGTATAAGAGCCAAAGTTTGTCTTCCTAAGATCTTCGTGTTGATGAAGTACTTTTCGTTAGTAAGGATTAATATGATAAGGATTAAAATTCACCTATTAATTTTCTATAATTTTTCGACTCAAAATTCCTTATTGTGTTGTTGTTATAAGAGATATATATATATATATATATATATATATATATATATATATATATATATATATATATATATATATATATATATATATATATATATATATATATATAGTGTCGTGGACTTTTTTGTGCATCTACTAAAAACCAATATATTTGTAGTACATTGTACTTACGTGTACTTAAGCATTACGCCAGCAAGCGCACGCGGATACAGCCGTTCGATACCGCTTTTTCTTCCGACTTATTTTACAAATATCGATATTTTAACTACGCTAAGAATAATTGTAACGTAATACTCATGAATGTAGCTATCATTAAACATACACATAAAATTTTTTCAATCCGACTTGTAGTTCCAGGAATTAGCATTTAGCGCATTCAATGAACAAACAAACGTTAAAATACTCGTATCATATCATATCATCCATACTAATATTATAAATGCGAAAGTAACTCTGTCTGTTACGCTTTCACGGCCAAACCACTGAACCGATTTGGATAAAATTTGGTACAAATATAGTTTGAAACCCAAGAAAGGACATAGGATAGTCCTTATCCCGGAAATCCCACGGGAATGGGATCTATGCGGGTTTTTATTTTAGAATTTTTTCCACGCGAACGAAGTCGCGGGCACAGCTAGTATCATAATAAAGATAATTCTAAACTCAACGATTTAATTACATGTATATGTGTTTCAATACGTTAGCGCGATGTATTTTCGTGCAGCGACATCTAGTTAATGTGTTCTACGTTACGCTTTATGCTCCGGTTTCTTTCGATTAATTTTATTTCCTGTGGGAACGAAATATTTTCCCGCGATAAAAAGTAGCCTATGTCCGTTCTCGACGTCTTATCTATGTTTATGCCAAATTTCATCAAAATCGGTCCAGTGGTTTAAGCGTGAAAGCGTAACAGACAGACAGACAGACAGACAGACAGACAGACAGACAGACAGACAGACAGACAGACAGACAGACAGAGTTACTTTCGCATTTATAAAGATAATTCTAAACTCAACGATTTAATTACATGTATATGTGTTTCAATACGTTAGCGCGATGTATTTTCGTGCAGCGACATCTAGTTAATGTGTTCTACGTTACGCTTTATGCTCCGGTTTCTTTCGATTAATTTTATTTCCTGTGGGAACGAAATATTTTCCCGCGATAAAAAGTAGCCTATGTCCGTTCTCGACGTCTTATCTATGTTTATGCCAAATTTCATCAAAATCGGTCCAGTGGTTTAAGCGTGAAAGCGTAACAGACAGACAGACAGACAGACAGACAGACAGACAGACAGAGTTACTTTCGCATTTATAATATTAGTATGGATTAGTATGGAATATATAATAATGGAGTATAATAATATTAGTATGGAAGTATGGATGATAGGAGGAAGA
Source organism: Apodemia mormo (assembly GCA_036924255.1). Taxonomy (NCBI): domain Eukaryota; kingdom Metazoa; phylum Arthropoda; class Insecta; order Lepidoptera; family Riodinidae; genus Apodemia; species Apodemia mormo. The sequence goes on along the minus strand of JAUPFN010000012.1, from coordinate 5,635,001 downwards.
GAGGGACGGGTAGAGAGAGCGAGAGAGACAGAGGGAGAGCACCGCCGAGAGGAGCAGTGCGGAGTAAACGAAGTCCGCGCGGACGAAGTCGCTGGCAACAGCTAGTTTAATATAAAGTGTGTAAAAAATCGTCAAACGCATTATTTGGTGCAATCATATCTGTGTTATTACTTTTATAGATATTGATAGATAAATTTTCAAAATATTTACTTAATTTAAAGGAAAATTGCTCAAGTTTAGTATTAACATGAGTCTGTTTAAAATACGATGTTATTTAATTTTAATAAAAATACTTAATTATTTTATTATTTTTTTTGATAATGTCATAGGCGTACCTATATATACTTCTTTTGAGACGGACACAGTTTCTTACACACATTTTATAAAATACTAGCTGTTGCCAGCGACTTCGTCCGGGCAGACTTCGTTTACTCCGCACTGCTTCTCCCCCGTAGGTGATAGCGTAATAATATGTAGCCTATATGTTGACCCGACCTGCTAGTAATATTCATGCAAAATTTAAAGTAAATCCATGCAGTACTTTTAAGTTTACCCCGGACATATATACAGACAAACAGACAAAAATTCTTAAAACTATATTTTTGGCTTCTATATCGATTGTAGATCATGCCCCAAGTATTCTTTTTAAAAAATATTCAATGTACAGTTTTGACTTTCCTACGATTTTATTATATGTATAGATTATAAGCTATTGAATTATTGCAAAACCAGCCAGGTGGTAGGTGGTAGAGTTTTGAATTGTCTCGCCCAGATCTGGTACCACCGTCTTACCTAGTCCCTGTCATGTTCCTATTTGAAGAGTAAGGTAGCCGGTAACCTTATGCCTGTGGTACTAAGACCCCACCACAAAGACAGCGACGCACCATTTACACCTTTGGTGTCTATAGGCGATGGTTGACTCTTTCCATCAGGAGACCCATCTGCATGTTTGCTATCTTATCAAAATCATATCGTAATATATTTATTTAGATAAATAAATTGTTCACTAAACTGAATTGTAAAATCACTGAAACTATCTTATGATCTAACTTAACATGTATCTGCCTGAACTGGGTTAACCTGTGTTTCAGACGTTAGGGGCTATTGAAATAAAATAAAACAAAGTGTCTTCACGCCCGTATTCCCGAAAGGTTAGACAGAGGTGCAACAAATGCACCCACGATTAGCCGAAGATACTTGGTCCCACAAATGCGATAGGTGGCAAGCCTATCGCCAATCGGGCACTTTCCAATCCCGGGCAAATTTGTGTTTATAAGAAAACTAAAAAAACACTTTTTTTTAAAGTGCCCGACCCGGGAATCGAACCCGGGACCTCATGTGGTCAACGCCAACGCTGGACCATTAGACCACAGAGGATCCGAGGCGCGAGGCGAGCGATGAAATACAATAATCTTAATAATCACTGATAAAAAAATTAAGCACGCATAGGGTACAGTTATGTTATTAAATTAAACTCTTAAACTATATTAACTTAAGTAATAATATAACTAGGAAAACAGAGTAATTCTTTAAAACTATCACAAATAGGAACAAAAAGAGAAAAATTAAACGTAGTAAAATACATAATTCTAAGTTTTGTTTATTTATTTTTATATCATAAGATAGCAAACAAGCAGATGGGTCTTCTGATGGAAAGAGTCAACCATCGCCTATAGACACCAAAGATTTTAATGGTGCGTTGCTATCTCATGGCGAGGTCTAATGCCACATGCATAAGTTTACCGGCTACCTTACCCTCCAAACCGGAACACGACAGCGACAAGCACTGACGCTATTGCGGCAGGAATAGGTAAGGCGGTGGTACCAGACCTGGGCGAGACAATGAAGAACTCTACCACCTAGTAGCCACGATGGTAGTGACACGATAGCCAATCGGTCGCCTTTTACGACCTGCCTGGCAGAACGGCAGCTGGCCTATTCTTCAAAGGAGGCCGGGACCAACACGGCGAAATTATTTACAAACTAATAATAACTTCTCAGTCTTATCATAGGACACACTTTGTAAAATGTCAATTACAATCTTTTTGCAGTTCCTAATATTTTATGAATAAATATTTGTAATTGCATTTATGAATTAAACAAAAGCTAGATACAAACATGAAACAGTACAACCAAAGAGATTTTACTCGATCTTTTAATTTAGGATCATAGGATATTAAATAGCCAGATCTATATCCTGGCGGAAAGAACCAACCACCCTGTTGGTCCGGCCTCCTTTAAAGAATAGATTTACTACCGTTCTACCAGGCAGGGCGTAAAAGGCAACTGATTGGCTATATGTATTCATCATCATTCATTCACCATCATTTCTACAAGGTGATAGAGTTCTGCAACGTTTCGCCCAGGTATTTGGTACCACCGCCTTGCCTATTCCTGTTGCCATACCGTCAATGCTTGTCATTGTCGTGTTCCGATTTGAAGGGTAAGATAGCCGGACTTACGCATGTGGAATTGCCATCCCGCCTCAGGCCTATTTTCTATTTTTTATTATTTTTTCTTGTAGCGTTTGTAGATTGCTTGAACTGCTACAGTACTCTCCCCCAAGACCGAAGGTCGATCTGGTTGTGCCAGTGAAGCGTATGTGCCTTGAGTGCTCGAGTCTGCGGTGCGTTGAGACAAGCAGTATATGTGCGGTCCTCGGTGTGTCGGGACAAATGCGCTCCGCCGTGGTTCGCAATGAGTTGAAACGAGCGGGACAGGGTTGCTGCATGGAGCTCCAATGAATGTAGGCAGTTCGAAGTGGATTCCGAAAAGCGTAGATGAGGCGTTGCTTGTGTAGCTGGATAGTGCTGTTTGAAGCAGAAGGGGTTATCAGGCGGTGTTGATGGGCAGATATTTATTTGCAGCGTGCTGTTTTGTAAAGGAGCCACCACTGTGGCGCCGCAGGTCCGTACCGCTGAAGGGTCAAAGTGATCAAATTAAAGTGAACAAGCGGGTCAACTTTTGTCGGAGTGACGTCATAACTGTGGAGGTTGATGACGTCACACAAGGACACGAAAGGAGAAAAGGAAGATCGCATGGTTGTGTATTGCCTGGGAACCGAAGTACATTTGAGAAGCGTTGAAACTTGTATATCGTGTGCTCAAGATAAGGGGCCATCCATATTAAGTCACACGAATTTCATGATTTTTTGACCCCTCCCCCGTCCTTGTCACAGCTGGTCACATTTGTGAGACCCCCCTACCTAGTGTGATGTCATATATTTTACAATTTTACATTGAAATAATAATCTCATTCAATTATTTTTTTTAATTTAGTGTTGTAATACTTTGATATAAAATATTATTATAATGTCACACTTCGATGACCCCCTTCCTCCCCCTTAACATGTGACGTAATTTATGCTTCACTACATAATATAATAATAACACTTCCAACGCGAGTGACCTTGGTGGGAGGCCTGTGGAGTTTATATGAAGTTTTGTTGCAAACAAGTGTTTACACTGTTGTGAACCGCCGGTGTGGAGGACTTGTTTCCAACAGTGTGGCTCGCGTTTTAGTTTCCTAGCTACGTTACCTTCCCAACCGGAACTCGACAGAGTCAAGTACCGACTGAGGCATTTGTTTGTGTGCTATTTTTTGATACAGTAATTTAATGGCACTCTCCTCTGTGATTAGTAGTCTGGTGTCGGCGTTGAGCACATGAAGTCCTGGGTTTGATTCCCGAACCGAACATTTCAAAAATGTGTTATTCAGTATTCTAATAAAAACAATCTTGAATCTTGCACGGGATTGGATAAATACCCAATTGGCGATAGGTTTGCTACCTATCACATATCACATTGTGGGACTATCTTCGGCTAATCGTTGGGGTACCTGTTGTACCTCTGCCTACCACGGAAACGGGTGTGAAGATACTTTTATGGCAGTAAAACTGAAAAATAACCGACTTCCCATTTCCTGTATCTCTGGAATCTTGTACCAGAACTTCACTAAATTGAAACAAGACCACCCTTTAAAAAAACAAGAATTTTCTAAAACAGTTTAGGCGTTTTCAAATAATCGATGAACAGACATAAAAGGATTCCTATGGATTGTTAGCCTCTTCCAATTTGGGAAGTCTGTAGAATATGAGTAAATATTATTATTTATTTTATTTAGCTAGCATCCGGTACGCTCTTATGTATCGTTAACTCAAGTAATGAAAGGTACACAACTGTTCTGTATAGTCTTGTGTATATAAACAGATTAAACACTAAACATAGAACTAAGTTATAATCCTCGCGAATAAGTTATGATCCTGTAATTGATATTTGTGTTTTCCCTTGGGTTAATCTCAATCTCAAAGTGCCAGTCATCAGACATTTTGGTTAATAATTATTACAAATACGACGTATTGAAACAGTTCAATTTAATTATCAAGTTTCAATCCCACAAGGGCTTGGATATATGCATGAAGTATTAGGTAAAGATGGAGCAAACACTCGGATTAACCACTTGAAACAAATCTACGTGATATCTCTGTCTATGAGGTCTCGCCATCTCTTTTTACACAGCTGTGTTAGAAAGAGAGGGTAAGACCTCAGAAGATGACAGCAGTATTCAAAGTTGTGTTTCAGTAAGTATTAGAAGTGTGAAGAAGAATGGAATTATGAAATTTGACAAGAAACAATGTCTTACAGTACTCACATGTAAAGAAAAAAAAAACCGAAAACGCCTTAAGATCGTATTTTCGGTTTTTTTCTTTGACCGTTATATGTGTACCATTTATGTATGTATGTTATAATCGTTTATGTCGCATGTTTTCACAAGGGAATTAAAACCTATAATCATGCCATTGCCTTTGACCCAGAATCATTAAATTTATTTGTAGCTAAAGTTACCTAGTAGTTTTTACAGAACTCTCGGTATGCGAGTCCAACTTACACTTGCCCGTTTTTTTCAAAAATCAACCCCTAAAGGGTATAAAAACGCCCGAATTTTAGTCTCACAACGTGATAGGTGCCAAGCCTATTAACACCCGGGCACTTGTCCAATACGGTACGGTGTATCGGATTCAGATCCGGGCAACGTAGTTTTTTGTCAGTGGTCATCAAACTACGGCTCGCAGGTGATATTTGGTTGGCTCGCGACAAAGTAAGTATAGTAGAATATTGTAACATTTCTTAAAAAATTTTCTTCCTAAATTCTTATTTCAATAATATTTCCTTAAATTCTTTAATTTTATGCTACAACAGTAGCATCTTATTCATTCGCCCAAAGGTTATAAAGCTACCATATTCCTTCATAACCATAAAGAGTCACATCATCGTATGTTATTTTAATTCTGTAAAGGAACAAAATAAAATACACTACGGCAATAGCAAAATACGGCTTACAAATCAATTTATCAGAACGTATGTAGAGGGTAAATTATAATTTGTTATTATTATTGCTTATCATAATTATATTACTGTTTGTTTATCGTGGGCCGCACAAATATCACCTGTAGGCCGCAGTTTGATTACCACCCGTAGTGAAGGGGTTCGCCCTTCGCAATGCAGTTCCGCGATAGCCCGATCACATCGCGACAACGCGAATTCTCGTCATAGCCCGACATATCTAGCCACAGCATTATTCTATTGTATCGACTACAACGGAGAATACGTGATAATAAACGAGACAGAATAATCACTGACTTCACACACGACCAAACTTCTCCATTAATAAGACCGTAAATTAATGTCTATAAATCTGTAAAAACGTTTTTTTTTGTTTTTATATCATAAGATAGCAAACAAGCAGACGGGTCTCCTGATGGAAAGAGTCAACCACCACCGAAGAATATAACGGTGGGACGCTATCTTGTGTCACATGCATAAGTTTACCGGCTACCTTATCCTCCAAACCGGAACATGACAGCGACAAACACTGACGTTATTGCAGCAGGAATAGGTAAGGCGGTGGTACCAGACGCGGGCCAGACAATGCAGAATTCTATCACCTAATTTATGATTTTCATCGTGCTTCAAGATGTCGGGTTTTAATCGGTAATAACGTAATTAAAATAACGGTAATTTTACATTTCCTAAGATGTTTATCTTATCAATCAAACTTGTTTATTAATTAGACTGTAAGAATATCGATAATGACACGCGCAGCTTTGCTCGCGAATACACCAACATGTCGATATAGTTTTTCTTGCAAAATAAAATGAATTTCATCCCCTATTTCAGATCCATAGTGGCTAATTATTGGAAAAACATCAAATTAGGTTTGACTCCAAAGCTTCACCTAGGTCCATGCCAAATTTTATCAAAACTGATTTAGTGGTTTAGCCGTGAAAGCGTAGCAGAGAGTCCGTCAGACAGATATACAGACTTTCGCAATTATAATATTGGTATCGATTTATAATAGTAAAAAATTAAATATACTAATATAAATAGATGATAAATATTACATCAGAATTCACGATAATAATTATGGAGATAGGGAGTCTACCGTAATAAAAACCAGTCAAGAGCAAACTTGCGCAATCAAAACTTTATCTACAGTCCACCGAACATTTGATCGATCAACAGATACCAGAATTATGAAACCTTATTGGTTTGAAGTATAAGAGCATCTTAGGTAACTAAACGTAAATTTTAAATGATTCTTATTAATACCCGACGTCTTTGAACAGTCAAATCAAATCATAAAAGTGAAAGTTTGTGTGCCGAATGCCGATATCTAGATATTTACGGCTTTTATTTTTGAATGAATGAATGATAATTCTTTATTGTGCACTTAATTACAGTAAAATTACATACTTAGTACACACAATTTAAATACAATTTAAAGAAAGCACACAAAGGCGCTTTTATCGCCAAAGATATCTACCAGACAACTTTGTTGATAAGAACAACATTTTAAGGTTATATCATAAGATGGCAAATAAGCAAATGGCTCTCCTGACGAAAAGAGAATCCATTGCCTATAAACACAAAAGATGTTAATGGTACGTTGATATCGGTGTGGCGGAATGGCTGTGCTACGTGCATAAGTCCATCGGCTACCTTCCAAACCGGAATACGACATTGACAAGCATTGACGCTATTGCGGCAGGAATGGGTAAGGCAGTGGTACCAAATACTCGGGCGAGACGCTGCGGAACTCTACCACCTAATGGTCACGATGATAGTGACACGTATAGCCAATTGGTCCTATTTTGAAAGTTGTCTCTGTGGTCTAGTGGTCCCAAGTCGGAGTTGACCGCATGAAGTCACGGGTTCGAATTCCGGGTCAGGCAATTTAAAATGCGTTTTTTCAGTTTTCACATTATGGAACTAAGTACCTTCGGCTAATCGTGGTACACTTGTAGTGTCTCTGCCTACCACTTCGGGGATACGGGCGTGAAGAAACTTTATTTTAAAAAAATGTTCACTAAAAGAAAGCTACAATATAAATATAGTATCAAACAGTATATCAAAATTTTGTCTGTAAAAGTTATTATTTGGCGTGCGCTGTCATTTAGTTATTTGTTAGAAAATAAGCTTTGACGAGAGAAGATAAGGACCTGGCATTAATTTCGATAAGCAATCAAAATTATAAAATAGCATGCATTTTATGCTGAATATACAAAAATAGCTTTGTCTCTGTTTAACAAGTTCGAATTTTCATAATAGACAAAGCTACAAAAATTTTGCCAGTGTTCTAATTTAAATCATTTATGAAAATAACATCACCTAAACCCTTGCCCTTAAACAGCTTCCAATCAATTCACCATTACTGATGCACGCTGTAAATGTACATAAATAATTACCATTAATTATTATATATTATATTAATTAAATTGAATATTATATATTATATTAATTAAATAAAAACGTGAAAAAAATTAAAGGTAGATGTCTCATGTAGAACGAATAATAGAATGAAATCGCCAAATGTATTTGATACTTAAATATCATTCAATCCTATATGATTATATTATAAAATATATAAAGATATAAAGACTAGCTGTTGCCAGCGACTTCGTTCGCGCGGACTTCGTTTACTCCGCACTTCTCCTCCACCGTAGGTAATAGCGTGATAATATGTAGCCTATATGTTGGCCCTGTTAGTAATATTCATGCAAAATTTGAAGTAAATCCATGCAGTACTTTTTGAGTTTACCCCGGACATACATACAGATAAACAGACAAACAGACAAAAATTCTAAAAACTATATTTTTGGCTTCAATATCGATTGTTGATCACGCCCTAAGTAATCTTTTAAAAAAATATTCAATGTACAGTTTTGACTTTCCTACGATTTTATTATATGTATGTATGGAGGATATCGGTAAAATGTCGATATTTTTTAGATTTAAGTCTTGATATTTTGTCAATTGCATATTGTTATAAATATTGTAAATTTCAATATTTTTTAGATTTAAATCTTGACATTTTATCTATGTAGACAGCTGTATTTAAGTCCGCCATTACTCGCGACGAAATTACACGTTTTTTCCTTAGTTATTTCATATCTAGTAGTTTCCTTCATCTAAGACAATAAGTTATTGAATTTTTTTTGTTAATTATTATAATAAAGTATGTATGTTTTCAGTTTTTTAAACCAAGCTCAATTTTGAAATTTTGATGATCTCAGTCAAGCTATAAAAATATATTGTTTTATTTTACTTTCTGATGATAACGATTATGACTTTGACAGGTATTTAAAGTCATCAATGCAACCGAAGCCGTGGATTAAAGCTAGTAAAAATTATAAAAATAGCATTACCTGTCTGTAGCAATAGCTACTAAGTGTAGAATTGAGGCAGAACTGCAGAGCACGTCACTCGACGTCCACATATCACATAGCTCAGGCCCCAAGATCCAACCTTGGCTAACCTGCGAAATTAACAAAATTTTAGGTATACATAAACATACATGTACTGTGAATACGAAAGTCTGCCTGTTTCTTTTTGTATATCATATGGAAAACAGGCAGATAAATCGCCTGATGGAAAGAGAAATCATCGCCTATAGACACCAAATATATTAATGGTGCGTTGTTACCGGTTTAATAGAATGGCAATGCCACATGCATATGTCTACAGGCGAGTGTGGATCCGTGCCCTTTTTGAAAAATAGACCATATTCTGACTTCCTGCCACTTAATTCTTCAAAGGTGAATATTCGGCCAAACGTGTTGCTAACATCATGACTACTAAGTAGAAGTTTTCTACAACTTGTCCAAGTTTTTTACCACCACCTTATAGCCTACTTACTACTACTTGTCCTGCCGAAATAGCGTCATTGGTTTGGTAGACGGTAAACTTGCATGTGATTTCAATCCGCTATTCGAGTCGAAACGAACCATTAAAATTCATCAACAAAGTCATCTCTTTTCTGTTATAGTATGAATATAATTTTAACAAGATATACAAAATTTTACGTTAATATATCTATACATTAATAAGTGAAAGAAAAATTTGTACCCCTTTTCCAAGAAATTACGCGAATGTGCACTGTTCGCGTATGGAGTTTGGCACCATTAAAGTTTACATTGCGGAGGACTGTAGAAACCTAATAGGTATGTATTTTCAAATAATATGCATTAGAAATACATTAAATTAGTAAAAATTAACATTACACATACTACATTCAGGTGACATACACGATAATACACACATGTATATTATTTTGACTTTTTTTTTCAATTATTTAAAGTCTAGCAGTTTCACGTATTAACGCATCATCAAGACTTGTAGCTAATAGACTCGGAGCTGGCAACGAATTTTGGGAAGGTCCATTTGGCAGAATGGAATTGCGAAAATATATCATTTCATCAAATGGCGATACCGGGCCTTTGAGTCTGGCAGAGCATTCGCGGTTATTTCACTACTGTACAGCCATACATTTGCAACAAAAAATCCCAAAAAAGGTATTTTTGGCAACTTGATTTCTATTTCATCTTTTAATTAGGTTTTTTAGAATTCGAAAAAAATATGCCAGATATTTTTATCGATTTTAAAGTACTTTCAGACACCTTCAAACAGATTTTACGAAGTTTACCAATAAATTTATTTTATATTTATTTATTTAACGTTTAAATTGTACTCAACAAAATATATAATAAATAAATAAGTATTTCCCTCGTTGGTCCGGGCTCCTTTGAAGAATAGACTAACTGCTGTTCTGCCAGGCAGGTCGTAGAAGGCTATGGTTTCTCTCATATCAAAAACAATAGTTGAATCTAACGATGAAGAAATACCATTAAAGAGGCAAATCTAATACTATAATGAATAAGTAGTGGATATGATTATAATTGACGATTAAATATAGATAAATAAAAAGGTTAAAGTGTTTTATTAAATAAAAATGAAATAAGTATATTTTTAATAAAGTAGATTTTCTATGACGTGTTGTAATTAGAATTTAATGTCAGAAATCTAAAATACCGAAAAAATACAACCGTTACCCGAGATCGGATAAGTGGCCGGTTGGCTATAGGATTGCTACATATCACATTATGGAACTATTTTCGGTTATCTGAGTGTCCTGGTTGTATATCTACGTACCTCTTCGGAGATACGGGTGTGAATATACTTTTTAGAATTTAATAATTTTAATTTTTTACCGAATAAAATTGTAGCGATCAGATTTTTGGAACGAAGTTCCTTATCGCGCGTTGTAAAAGGGGGCTAGACGGAAAAAATTCTCACGAAAAGCTGTAACGACACTTTTTGCTATAATAAGCTATTGTAAGCTCTGCGGCGTGCGCATGTTTCTCTCTCTCTCTCTCTTATAGAAAGCAAGCCAGATATTTTCATTTCTATTTCGCATTGAACAGTGTGGTGTCGCGACGATTATTTTTGTTGAGTGTATACAGGTTTTTTGTACATAATAAATTTTATTACAATTCCTTCACTAATTAATCGAAAGGAACTTCGTTCCATCCGGGTGTCCCTTGACACCTCTCAACTTTTTTTTAAATAAAATCTCTTTCAAATCTTATGTTTAATACTCAAAAAATTAACTAATTACGCATGTTTTTTGCATCAATGTAAATTAGAAACTTACATTTTCGAGTTAACTAGAATGTAAATAAAATAAAAAATATAAACAGTTAAAAATTTTAAATTATGGTAGTAAAAATTTTAATCGGAGTTTTTTCATTATTTTTCATTTTTCGTGATTTTTTTCCATAGGTTTTTTCCATAGGTATATGTTTTAATACAGAAAGTAGAAATTACACTTTACACTTTACAACACTACCAATTTTTTTAAATGTCAGATATTTTGACGGGAGAATTTTCAGTTGAAAATTATGATGCTTTTTAATATCAAGTCAAAATAAGGGGAAAAATAAATATTTTAAATAAAAAAAAAATATAGTTTTGTTAGGGACATAAAAAACAACTTTTGACCAAGTTTTGTTATTGCAAGAGATAAAAATAAAAAAAAAACTGAAAAGTCAGTTTTAGGTTTGGGCATAATTTTGGGGTTATGTATAAAAGTGCAAGTACAATTTACAAAAAAAATCTTCTTGTTGTCGGCAATTTTGTCATTAAACTTGTTTCGATAGGATTTGTAGTTTTGCCGAAAATCGTGATAAATCATTTTCCCTCTTCAAAGCCCCTCCTCTCACTTCCTGAACTCAAATCGCCTGTAATTTATTTGTCCTCTTATTATGACTTTATTTTCTTTCTTATTCAACGGGTTTCATCCTACTATTATTTTTTTTTTGGTTTCAAAAATTATCGGCCCTATTCTAGTAGTGTTCATACGAAAAAGGCGATCAAAGCAGAAAGAATTCGAAGAAATCATGTCCGAAAGCAAAAGTTTTACTCTCGAGAGATAAACTAAACAATAAAATTTCCTTTAAGTTTGACAACTGACTTTAGTCGTAAAGAAAATAATATACAAGTGTGTGTGTTAAAATAAATAAATAAATATAGTTTGTTCAGAACAAAAATCATAATACATAAGTTTTAGCTCTCTACATTGATATAAAAAACCCAAGATAAACAATCAGTGTCTCAAAAACGTCCTCTAAAATTGAGCGCACAATTTAAAAATGTGCGCTCATCTATATATATATAAAAGAAAGTCGTGTTAGTTACTCCACTTATAACTCAAGAACGGCTGAACCGATTTAGCTGAAAATTGGCAGGGAGGTAGTTTAGAGCCAGGAGAAGGACATAGGATACTTTTTATCCTGTTCGATATGAAATGTAGGTATTTATTTTTTTTGTATTTTTTCCAATTAAAAAATAAATCTGCTTATTTATTGCCATTAAGGCGGAACAAAGTTTGCCGGGTCAGCTAGTTTCAAATAGAATCGTGTCGGTTGCGACACTGTCAGTTTTATTTCTTTTTGTACATTGCTTTGTAAAAACAACTATAAATCTTGCGCTTAAGGTTGGATATGCAAAAACATATGTTTTTATATCTATAACTATTTAAATGAAATTAGGGACACTTTTGAGTGTCAGATTTGTTCGAGACTGTGCATCTTGGGTTTTTTATATCAATGGCTCTCTCACTGCTAAAAAGTAAAGTTAAAAACTTTAGCGCAGTGAGAGTGCCTCTATGAGTTAGCTAGAACAATTGCTTCTTATAATTTAAATTTATATTAAATTTATCTATAAAACATACAAAAATGTATCCTAAAGTAAAAATGTATCCTAAAAAAATCCTATCCTAAATGTATCCTAAATGAATGAGTAACGTCGAGCTTTACAAGTAAGTTCTATATATGTACGCGTTTTTGACTCTATACATTTTTTATAAAAGTAAATGATCTTGCGGTAGGTATAATGTGCTAATTTTGATTTATGCGTGTGTTCAGTCACTGAAAATATCAATATCGATATTGATATATTCAAAAATTATCGATACAATATATATCGATACTTTGTTGCATTTCCGACATCCCTAGTTCAGTGTATATATATAACAATCATATTTATCTTCTTATATATAAAAATCAATTGCTGTTCGTTAGTCTCGCTAAAACTCGAGAACGGCTGCACCGATTTGGCTAATTTTGGTTTTGAATTAATTGTTGAAGTCCAGGGAAGGTTTAAAAGGTGAGAAAATGTAGAAAAAAAATAAAAGTAAAAAAGGCAGAACAACGTTTGCCAGGTCAGCTAGTAATATTAATAAAACTTGGTTAGTCAGCTTAAAATTATCTTCACGTCCGTATCCCCGAAGAGTTGGGCAGAGCTACAAACAGTACACCCACGATTAGCAGAAGATAATTAGTTCCACTATGTGATAGGTGGCAAGCCTACCGCCAACCGGGCACCTCCAAGTCCCGTTTTTATCAGAATACTGAAAATATACATTTTTTGAAATGCACGACACGGGAATCGAACCCGGGACCTTGGTTCACTAGAGCACTAGACCATAAAGGTGGTAATCGCGGTAAGATACAGTTAATTCTTAATAATTTGTTAGTCGTATGTTATCAATATAAGCCGTGTTGGTAAAGGGGTTGCCGAAAAATAGAAGTCGTTAGAGGGGGCTTTACACTTCGTCATCACAGTTATTAGTTTTGATATTGTAACAAACCTCGTAAACAGCACCAAGAGGCATAACGAGACAGGCGACCATCAGATCAGCTACTGCCAGCGACGCAACAAGATAGTTGGCGACGTTCTGCAAATTCCTCTCAATTATAATAGCCGCTATCACGAATACGTTTCCTGAAACAAAAAACAAAAGTGTTACTCATTATTGGAATTTAAAAAAGAATTAGTTTGTTTGAGTTAAGTTGATTACTCGATAACTTTCATTGGTATTCAGAGTGCTAAGTGTGAGTTTTTCTTTTCGCATTCGATCGTGAGCGCGTTTCGAGTTTACTAGGAATTTGTATGTGATTTGTACAGCGTCACCTAGTGGTAAACTGGTTTCTCACGTTTACCACTAGGTGGCGCTGTACAAATCACATACAAATTCCTAGTAAACTCCAAACGCGCTCACGATCGAATGCGAAAAGAAAAACTCACACTTAGCACTCTGTATTCGAAAGAATATTGTCCATGCGAGGTAAGTAGAGTAGACGAAACGTATAGTAATAGTAATATTATTAATCAGTTTGCGAGATTGTTAGTGATACTCATTATTTTACCAACCTGATAACGATTGTCGCTTATTACTAGCGATAATCATATCAATACTGTAAACCGAACGTCTAGAGTCTTTCCGGTTCACCGCGATTCACTGGTTTGACGGTTGGCGAGATGAGTGGTGATCCCTACTGCCGCATTTTATCGATCTGATAACGATTATCGACTATTTCTACCGATAACCGGGACCGACGGACTTACGTGTTCATCCAAGGCACAGGGGACGTAACTCAGTAACCGCCAGACACCGAGCTGCTAAAGAGTTTTGGTTTTAAACAAAAACCTCAGAAAAACCTCAATTATACTTTTGCCCAAACCGGGAATCGATTTCGGGACCTCGTAATCAGAGTCCAATAAGTTACCCTCTAAACCTCGAGGCATTCACATAAGTTGTTTGAATTAAAGATTTTAAATTATTTTTTTTTTAAATCCTGCAAGAACAGTGCATATGGGTGTGTAAGTATCAATGTACCAAACTATATTATATCTTTTCTGTGTTTCTTTATATCATAAGATAGCAAACAAGTAGATGGGTCTCCTGATGGAAAGAGTCAACCATCGCCTATAGACACCAAAGGTGTTAATGGTGCGTTGCTATCTCATGGCGAGGTCTAATGCCACATGCATAAGTTTACTGGCTATCTTATACTCCAAACCGGAACACGGCAGTGACGAACATTGACGATATTGCGGCAGGAATAGGTAAGGCGGTGGTACCAGACCCGGGCGAGACAATACAGAACTCTACCACCTAGTAGCCACGATGGTAGTGACTCGCATAGCCAATCGGTCGCCTTTTACGACCTGCCTGGCAGAACAGCAGTTGGTCTATTCTACAAAGAAGTCTGGAAACAACACTGGGAAAGTTGCAATTATTATTCTAAATTCACAACACGTGTTGATTGTGACGTCATGGCGTGGTTTCATATCTGATGTTGTTTATAAAAGAGCAGCCGTTGTAAGCGGGGAGCATTCTATCGTTATCTTTCATACAGCTTGTATCAATATTCTAAAATAAAAGTGATATTGTTAACAGTGATGTGGTTATTTTATATTACATACTAGCTGTTGCCAGCGACTTCGTCCGCGCGGACTTTGTTTTTCCGCACAGCTCCTCCCCTGTAGGTGATAGCGTGATAACATGTAGCATATATGTTGACCCGACCTGTTAGTAATATTCATGCAAAATTTGAAGTAAATCCATGCAGTACTTTTTGAGTTTACCCCGGACATACATGTCTGTATGTATGCCCGGGGTAAACAGACAAAAATTCTAAAAACTATATTTTTGGCTTCGATTTCGATTGTAGATCACGCCCCAAGTATTCTTTTAAAAAAATATCTAACGTACAGTTTTGACTTTCCTACGATTTTATTATATGTATAGATAACATAATAAAACATAAATTATGAGTGACAAATATCCGAGCGGTGATGCTACGCCGACATGTACAAACTTTTACAATCATAATTCTATTAGATCAATAGCGTTACGGCTACATCGCGACCACTGACTGGGTGGTAGAGTTCTGCAATGTCTCGCCTGGGTTTGGTACCAGCCCCTATCTATTCCTGCCGCGTTAGTGTCGGTGCTTATGGCTGTCGTGTTACAGTTTTGAAGGTAAGATAGCCTGTAAACTTATACATGTGGCCTTCTAAGCTCTCTTTCCAACCATTACTACCTTTGATGTCTATAAACGATGGTTATTTGTTTTCATCAGGAGAAACATCTGCTTATTTATACATTATTAGTATCTTCACGCCCGTATCCCCGAAGGGGTAGGCAGAGGTACATCAAGTGCACCCACGATTAGCCGAAGATATTTTGGTCCCACAAATGTGATAGGTGACAAGCCTATCGCCGACCGGGCACTTTCCAATTTCGGGCAACTTTGTGTTTATCAGAAAACTGAAAAAACACTTTTTATTTATGTACCCGACCCGGGAATCGAACCCGGGACCTCATGTGGTCAACGCCAACGCTGGACCACTAGACCACAGAGGCGATGATTTTATTGTTGGCGATGGTTTATTTATACATTGTGATATATAAAAATTAAAAAATTAGAATATTTTATCTAAAATCGCCCCATAGCACGTTGCATGATTTGAATTCGAGGTAAATCCCGTAAAAAATATATATACTAAATCGCTTCTGTGGTCTAGTGGTCCAGTGTCGGTGTTGACCACATGAGGTTCCGAGTTCAATTCCCAGGTCAGGCAATTCAAAAAGTGTTTTTTCAGTTTTATGATAAAAACAATGTTGTCTGGGATTGCAACGTACCCGGTTGGCGATAGGCTTGCCACCTACCAATCACATTGTGGGACTAAGTATCTTCGGCTAATCGTAGGTGCACTGTTTGTGTCTCTGCTGACCGCTTCGTGGTTACGGGCGTGAAGATACTTAAAAATCATAAAAACAGAAAATTCAAGTTTCAAAAATGTTTATTCATTCAATTATAAAAAGCTGTTAAAAACTTAAAAAAGCGTTTAAAGATCGTTGAAACAACATTACCATCGGTCCGGAAGACCGGTTCCATAAGGAAGATATCGACAAGAAGTGTGGAAGTTGCTCTTTTTTTTTAAAACAAATAATAAGGGAAATTTTCAGACTTATGTAAAACTAGCTGACCCGCGCAGCTTCGCTCGCGAGTTTATTAATAAGTCGTCCAAATAGCTTTTAATAAAAATTTCTTCCCTTATTTGAGCTCTTCAGGGACTGATTTAAAAAAAAAATAGCCTATGTTTGACCCCGCATCTTCAACTATATCCTTGCCAAATTTTATGAAAATCGGTCCAGCGGTTTAGCCGTGAAAGCGTAACAGATAGTCAGACAGACAGACAGACTTTCGCATTTATAATATTAGTATGGTATTAGTATGTGATTAAATATTATGAAGACAATTTATAATCTGGCGGATCATTTCTTTTTTAATTTTAATGATAAATTCTGCTTGTTTGACAGACCTAACAAGTTCAAAGGTTGAATTTAAAGTTCTGTATCAGTAATTGCTGGTTCTTTCGAGCTGAAGATTTGGCCCTTAATGAGTGCTGCTGAATACGTGATAAGCAATCTGGCGATTTTTTCGTTTTTAGGGTTCCGAAGTAATCTAAGAACCCTTATAGTTTCGGTATTTTCGTCCGTCTGTTACCCGTATATCTCTTTTCTCGGGAAAAGTAAAGGCCTGTTTGATTTCTCATAACATATAATATTCGAGCGTCTATATAGTGTCTCGAGACGTGATTTGGTGTGAGTGTTGATCACATGAGGCCCGGGGTTCATTTCTTGGGTCGGGTAATTCAAAAATATGTTTTTCTGATAAAACAAATGTTGCCCGGGATTCGATAAGTGCGCGGTTGGCGATAGGCTTACCACCTATCATATTATAGGTTTAAGTATCTACGGCTAATAATGTGTGCACTGGTTGCACAAATACTTCTGCCTACCTCTTCGGGGATACGGACGCAAAGACACTTTTTTCAAATAACGATAGTATATGGCTGAGTAAAAAAACATTTCAATTATTTCTGGGCCTACCTTTTACATTTACTTAAATCATCTTATGAAATTCAAAAGATAAACGCAACTTAAAGATGTCGACACTGCAACTAAGAAAATCGTTTTTCCGCTTCAGTTACTATCACAGCGTCATGTGTTACTTCCCTCTGGGAAAATTTTACTGAAATAAATACAATATTTATTTTACAAAAGAGGCCTGTAATAAAAAATCATGATCAAGAATTTCCCTGAGAGAAAAATTCGATGTTAATATTTATAATATCACAGTATATATTTGAGAATATAAAATCTCGTATGTTTTCGTAAAAATATTGGCTCATTTAATAAAAATGGAGATGTTTTGATCGAATGTGTAACTAAACATAATGAATAAAAACATTCTTGCTGTGCATGCATCTCATCCTTACAGAATAAACAACTCATTTTTGGGGCATTGTACACGCTCCGAAGCTATAAAAGATTTACCAGTAACAGATTTAAAAAATATGCTATACAGTGAAAAAAAGAACAAGTTAAACTCATATGGAAAGTGCCATAGGCTTGTTATTGGTTTGTTTCGAAGATATTAATTTTTGGTTAAAAAAAGTATCTTCATGCCCGTATCCCCGAAAGGGTACGCAGAGGTACAACAAGTACAACCACGATTAGCCGAACTTGGTCACACAAATGTGATGCTAGGTGGCAAGCCTATCGCCAACCGGGCACTTTCCAATTCCGGGCAACATTGTGTTTATTAAAAAACTGAAAAAAAACACTTTTTTAAGTGCCCGACCCAGGAATCGAACCCGGGACCTCATGTGGTCAACGCCAACGCTGGACCACTAGACCATAGAGGCTTTGGTTACGGAAGATAAAAAACTTGAGATTAATCATTCCTCGTCGATCTCTCATAATTATTGTATTGAATAAAAATTGTACATTGTATTGTATTGTTATAAAAAAAACAGATAAAAAGTTTAACCTGTTGTTTCCGCTTCGGTAGTAAAATTATTGGCAGCAAAGATATTTTTTTTGATAACATAAGATAGCAAACAAGTCGATGGCTCTTCTGATATCCCTGTATAGACCCCAAATATGTTAATAGTGCGTTGCTATTCGTGTGGCGAGGTCTTAATGCCGCATGCAAAAGATGCCGCATACCTTACCCTCCAAACCGCAACACAACAGTGACAAGCATTGACGTTATTGAGGCAGGAATCTGCATGGCGGTGGTGGAAACAATACAAAACTCTACCACCTATAACCACGATGGTAGTGACTCGCATAACCAATCATTCGCCTCTTATAAACTACCTGACAGAACGCCCGATGGTCCATTCTTCAAAGAGAGCCCTGACCAAGGCGGGGAGAAGGTTTTATTTGTTTTGAATTGAACAATCTTGATAACGTTTTCCGTGCTTGATTTTTATATAGTGGTATTTACTATAACTCAAGCTGTCTTTTATGACGTAAGTCATAAAATCCTCGCTGTTGTTCATAGTTTTGCTTCTATATAAAGAGGTTTTAAAAAGTATCTTACTTTCTTATTAATTTGGCTTTTAAAAGCAAAAATAAATTCAAAAACTTGATTGGTTTATTCAAAAATAGGCGCGTTCAAACAAACAAACAAACTCTTCAGCCTATAAGTGTAAATTAGACACAATTACTATTGCTCTTATACATACAATTTACTTTTAAACATGTATTTTAAGTATTTTAAGCAAATTCAGGATTTAATATGCTTAAATTACTGTTGAAAGTTGAGAGTTGTGTAATTGTGTAATCAAGCGCAATAGTAATAGTGTCTAATAACAATGGAATTTTACCAAGTGGATAGAAAGTATAGAATACTAGCTGGCGCGCGCAGCTTCGCCCGCGAGTAGATTAACATGTCGTCTAAATAGATTTTCATACAAATTTCATCCCCTATTTCAATCCTTTAAGGATTGATTTTTGAAAAAAAATAGCCTATGTTTGACCCCGGGTCGTTAACTACTTTCATGCCAAATTTCATGAAAATCGGTCTGGTTTAGCCGTGAAAGCGTAACAGACAGACAGACAGACATTCGCATTTATAATATTAGTATGGATATAAGTATAAATATCATAGCATACTAAGTAAGTAGTAATATTATTCTAAATAGCAACGCTCAATCAAATACAGAGTTAAACTTCAATTTAAATTGCTTCTATAAAATTGTTTGAAAAACAGAGTTTTAATTTCACAAATAAAAGCTTTTGCGAGTGAAAATCACTTAATAATTGCCATTGTAGCCGAGATTTTCTCTGGTGCCGACGGCTGAAGAATTTAATCATCTAGATTTAAAGATTGACATTTCGTCTTAATTAACTTTCATATTAAAATATTGGAATTTGGACGTACTAAGAAAGTTATCTTGCTTGATGTGAAGATCTCTTTATTACATTGCGTTTTACAGTAACGAAAATTAATAAAACTACTCAGACTGTTTACCCTTGGAATGCATTTATATTTCAATAATTATTAATAAAATAAATATAGTGTAATGCTTTTGAAAGTTGTGTACAGTATTAACGGGAAGACAATTTTAAATCGTTATTATACTACTTTTTAACTCAGCACAGCACAGCCATTTGCAATTGGAAACTGCGCACTGTAATTTTGAAACGAATAAAAGAACATTTTCTCGAAATATTAAGTTTTGCGGTCGTGATTGTGCCAGATCGGTACCTACGTACAAACATCTGGACAGGCTTGAAAATTATTATTCAACCCGTTTTCTACACTAAATATATAAAATGCCATTTAAAAATATAAAATATGTTAAAACAAGTATTTTTCTTGACATAAGTGTATTCAATTATTACTAAAGTGCAATCTATATAAATAAAATAGAGACATTTTTATGCATTACTTCTCTCTTAGAGATTAGCTGTGTAGAATGGAATGGGTTCCAATCCTAACCGCTGAAGCGGCCCTTGGTCTAGCGAGCGTTGCTCCAATAGAGACATTTTTACTTCAAAAAGATGCTTGATTTCGATTAATTAAGCGAGGTAGGTCACTACCAAAACGCTTTGCGTTGATGCGTTCAAAAGTTGTCTTGGTATAATAGTCAAAATTAATTAAGAATTTCACTAAAATTAGGACTATATTTACAATCCTTTAGGTCTATATAATAAATTACTTCTCAAACGACCTTTAACATATTAAAGAAGTCAGATTGACCCAGAGTAAACAACCTAGCTCCGACTCAATCTCACATATTAATTTAAGAGGCTTAGCCTATACGACCTCGAAGGGTCGCGAGATTGTATTTCCAAGAAATTCCGATTTCGTTTAGAGCTACATTCTTATGGTGAACTAATTGTTTGCGCGATTACTTTTGTTTCCATATAAACTTTCCCTTCCAATTTCACCCCTTTAGGTGACGAATTCCCAAAAGTTCTTAATGTATCCCTATTAAAACTTTTTTTTATATAAGGAAAAAACAAAACAAAGTGTTATATTTCTAGTCCTAACAGAAAGTTTCATATTTTTACTATCTGAACCCGGTCACGCTTAGTTGTGGCTTAGTTGTAAGCATACATCGGAATAGGCAGTGGAATTTTGCGGAATTGGGTGTCATTGTCTTTGTATGGATATGCAATTGAATCCCACTATCCCATTATGTTATACATTTCAAAATAAAACTAGTGATATTCTTTAATTTATCATGAGCAAAATTTGTGTAGGAAGCTTTTTGCATTTTTTATATTAATTATTCTTATTTTGCCGCAGCTATTGATAAAACCTATGCCAATCGAATTAACAACAATCAAATTAAAAATGCTCCAAGGTAAATCCTAGTAAAGTGTTACGAAAAAAGTCATAGGACTTCAAAAAATATATAATTGAACAAAATATATAATTAAAACAATCTCATAATTACTTCACCGAAAACAGGTTTCCTATTGTTAAATTAGCTTTCAATCTCAGATCTAGTGGACTGCAGTCAATATTTATTTTACTTTCGAAACTATCGGAATTAATTTTTAATTATGTTTATTATTAAAATGAAGAGTATGGAAAAGAAATTCTTGTTTTACCGCCATATTATTTTTTCTCTGACTGTGCCGAAAGGTAAACGCATTAGTGGCTTTACAGCCACGTGAACGCAACTTGTGCCAACTGCCAAGGTAAAAAGAGTTATTAATTCAACTTACGACCCAGCACGTCTTTTCATACAACTTTGCCGTCTCGTTTCTTGTTCCGTATTGAAAAACGGGCCAGCAATGACTTTTATTTTTATGTGTACGTAAATACTAAATGCGGTACTACCCGTGCTCTTTATTCAAACGTAATGACACTATTTCCACGCATGTTAAAGAAAAGTAGATCCCGTTCTGCCAGGCAGC
This sequence comes from Apodemia mormo, assembly GCA_036924255.1. Taxonomy (NCBI): domain Eukaryota; kingdom Metazoa; phylum Arthropoda; class Insecta; order Lepidoptera; family Riodinidae; genus Apodemia; species Apodemia mormo. The sequence goes on along the minus strand of JAUPFN010000012.1, from coordinate 5,613,086 downwards.
TCGTAAAAGGCGACCGATTGGCTATACGAGTCACTACCATCGTGGCTATTAGGTGGTAGAGTTCTGCATTGTCTCTCCCGGGTCTGGTACCACCGCTTTACCTATTCCTGCCGCCATAGCGTCAGTGTTTGTCACTATCCTGTTCCGGTTTGGAGAGTGAGGTAGCCGGTAAACTTATGCATGTGGCATTAGACCTCGCCACAAGATAGCAACGCACCATTAACACCTTTGGTGTCTATAGACGATGGTTGACACTTTCTATCAGGAGACCCATCTGCTTGTTTGCTATCTTATGATATAAAAAAATGTGTACACGGTTGACCTATGGGCCATCCCTGAAACTTCCCACTAAATTAGGGTATTTTAAGCTCAAAAGAGTAAAAAATAGAAACATAGATTTTTCAATTCAAACATCTATTTTGTTTATAATGGCAGCATTACTTAACTTGAACATAACTTGAAAGTTATTATATATATATATATATATATATATATATATATATATATATATATATATAAATAAATATATATATATATATATATATATATATATATATATATATATATACATATTGAACTTACATGAATACATATAATTCAATATATAAGAATAAAATACATATAATCATAACTATGGACAAAGATTTACTACTTTACATAGAGACCAATATCTATACAATAAATATAATTGGAGTGTCTGTTTGTAACATTAAGATAACCGCTTCTTAGTAAATGCATATGGAAGTATATACGGTACACATACCAAAATAACATTTTTTACCATTTATATCTGTCTGTCTGTCCGTCTGTCTGTCTGTCTGTTTGTTCCGGTTAATCACTGGGACGGTTGGATCGATTTTGACGGGACTTTCACTGGCAGATAGCTGATGTAACAAGGAGTAACTTAGGATACTTTTATTTCTAACAAAATCCACGCGGATGAAGTCGCGGACACAGCTAGTATATTTTATAAATACTATTTACATCTCCATATCACAGCAGCAGACACATAAATAATTTTTTATAAGTATATAAGCATTCACCTCCTCCTCTCGTTATCTCTGTGGTCTAATGGTCCGATGTCGGAGTAGACCACATGAGGTCCCGGGTTCGTTTCCCGGGTCAGGCAATTCAAAAATGTGTTTTTTCAGTTTTCTGATAAAAACAATGTTGCCTGGGATTGGAAAGTACTGCTGTACAGTACGGTTTGCGGTAAGCTTGCCGCCTTCACATTGTGGACTATGTTCCGGTGGACTAAGTGCCGCCGGGATACGGGCGTGAAGATACTTTTATAAGCATTCAATTAGGAACAATGGCCAAGTAAAGATTTTTTATTTACCGTTTTAAAAATACCTATCTAAGAAATAAGTAATGCTGCCATTTCAACATAACTTGAAAGTTATTAAAAAAAAATGAAGTAAGTTTGCTAAAAACAACGTAATTTTAATATTTGAAAAGCTATAAGTTTTGAGGATTAGATTCAATTTTGATTTTTGAAACTGATTTTGATGCAATTTATGTATTAGGCGTAGTTTTTTGAGGAATAGAGCTGATTAGTTTTTGTACTCAATCGGTAATAAATCTGGAAGTTATATTAAAAAAATACTGTTTCGTCAAAATTTTTTTTGGTGTTTTTTCAAAATTTCTCAAAATCTCCTGGACCGAATCGGTCCAAATTTTCAGGAAATCTAAGTTGAGCGGAATCCAATCGAATGCTATCAATCGCGTTTCGATCGGTTTAGCCATTCAAAATTTTAGAGATGTTTACATACACACATACACACACCCACCCACCCACCTACTTACCCACCCACACACACACACACACACACACACACACACACACACACACACACACATACATACAGACATACTGTGACGTCATTGTGAAAATAGTCGGAAAAGATTCCTAGGACCACAAAACGTGGACATCTGGTGAAAACTCGATTTTCGAAAATCGGGGTAAAATCAGTAACTTCCCTATATACGTAGTGGGAAGTTAAAAAATATATCCAATAAAATAGGCCAATAAATATATTGCAAATGGGTTGACTAAATAAATTTCAGTTCAGAATAATTATTATTTTATCAAATATGTCACTTAGTTTAGTTAATAGATAAATTCCATATCAATTCAAAGTACGAAGGCCTATCAGAATATATAAACGTTACGTTGACTATTTTTTTCCATGACAACTTTTGGATAGGCTCAGTAAGTAGCTGAATAGATACCGAATATGTAAATGTCATTTTAGGCCAGGGTCGATAATTTTTATAACCAAAAATAATAATAATAGGATGAAACCTATTAGAAAAGGAGGGAAATATTATAAAAATGAAAGGAAAAATAATTTACAGGCGATCTCAGGTCGGGAAGGGGATGGGGGTGAAATTTTAAGGGTAAAAAACGGTCTTTCTTGATTTCCGGCAAAACTAAGTCCCATCGAAAAAAGTTAAATGGTAAAGCTGTAGGTAATAAAAAAATATAAAACGTTTGTATTTACACTTTTTTCACCTCAAAATTTATGTGAAAAATTCAAAAAACCAAGTTTTTGCTTTTTTATTTTTATCTTTTACAAATTTTTTTTGTAACGAAATTTGGTGAAAACTTACCTTTTTATGTCCCAAATACGCTGTAATTTATTTGATTAAAAATATTTATTTTTTCACCTTATTTGAATTAATATCGAAAAAGCACCCTAATTTTCAATCGAAAATTCACTCGTCAAAATATCAGCTTTTTTCAAAGTTGGTATGTTTTCTGTTCGTTGAAATCTCTACTTTCCGATGGTGAAAAAAAAATGTTACTATAGTAAATCTTCTCAGAAAATGCAAAAAATCGAAAAAAAGTCGAATTCAATTATTTTTTAAATTATTACAAATAATTTCATCTAAAAAATGTGATTGCTGCAATTTGTTTCAATTAAAAAGTTGATTTATTTAATGCTAATTACATTTATGTCATACAAAATCTCGTTATATATAAATATAAAGGTAAATCGAACTATTATTAAATGTAGATACTTTTTTCTGATTACGTTATTCATTACACTATTTTTAAACACATTAATCTTATCATTCACAAATTCAGAAATAAATGTCAAAATGTATAAAAAATATAGGTATTATAAATATATTAAAAATCTATAAAAAATGTATAAATACATAAGAAAAATGTATAGTAAATATATTTTAATAACTAACTTTTGGCCGATTTTCATGTATATTTCATATATTTTAATTATATTTTAGATACATTCAAAATATATCTTAAAAGACATTAAAACATAGCTAAAAATATAAAAAAAATATATTTTGAATATATTTGAAATATATTTGAATACAACTTTGCCATTTGACTTTTTTCGATAGGACTTTTAGTTTTGCCGAAAATCGAGAAAAACCGTTTTTTACCTTTAAAAACTCACCCCCATCCCCTTCCCGACCTCAGATTGCCCGTAATTTTTTTTTTCATTTTTATAATATTCCCCTCCTTTTCTAATGGGTTTCATCTTACTATTATTTTTTTTTCACTTTTTATTATTTTTAAAGGCTCTACTCTGGTCTATTTGTATAAGTTTACCGGTTACTATACCATCCAAATCGAAACACGACAGTTGCAAGTACTGATGCTGTTTTGGATTAGGTAAGGCAGAGACTGGTGCTACTGTGGATGTAACAGGTAAGACAGTGGTACCAGACCAGAAGCGAGATATTGCAGAACTTTACGACCTGTCACGATAATAGCGGCACCTTTAGCTTATTTAGACATATGTAAGCAAATCGTTAGCCTTTCGTATAAGCTATCAGGCTGAATGGCAGGTTGTCTGTTATTCAAAGGAAGCTCGGACCATTTTTGAGTTCGAAGAATCCAAAATTCGAAGATTTTATGAAACTGTACTTATTTTATTTATCATATTTACTTTCGTTATTTTGCAGTCGTTTTCATTATTATCCATTAGCGACCTGCCCGCGGTTTCACCCGCGCAGCTTTTGTTCCCGCGGGAATATCGGAAAGGTTTATACACTCAAACCTTCCTCAAGAATCAATCTATCTATTAAAAAAACCGCATCAAAATCCATTGCGTAGTTTTAAAGATTTAAGCATACCTAGGGACATAAGGATATAGGGACAGACAGAGAAAGCGACTTTGTTTTATACTATGTAATGATTCACTTTTGTTCGCACTATTTGTATGGATATGACATATCTCAATGTGTTTATTAAACTGGATGATCTAGAAAAGATATAATATGAATGATGATTTGGATACAATTAACTCTTAGACCAAGAACTAAAGACTTACATTAAACTTGGCCACAGATGATGTTGATTGGGTGTGATAGGTTTTTATCACATATTAATTTTGAGAGTATTCCCCAAGTAATAGTGCGGTAAACTTGCGGGATATCATATCCGCTTAAACTTTCCGACTGTTTTTATTTCACCATTAAACACGCATCAAAATGCTTTCTTGTGTATTCAATCAGTGTTATAATCACTCAAGGGAAAACAGTAAGACACACGGACACACGGGACAACTTTCCATTGGTAAGTACGACTAAAACAACTTGTTTGAAAATAAGATTATAATATTGTTTGGTTCGCCATATTTGTGACAGTGAGATAGTATAATACAAAAGTAAGTGAGAAAAACGTAGTCTGCTACGTTCTTATATCAATGGTAGTGGAGTTTTTGTATCTTGCATAGATTAAACGTTAAAAAACTTTTTACCGTCAAAAATAAATTGACTTTAGCTAATACGTTGCTGTTGCCTTTTCTAGATTACACTGACATGGGTTATACTGATTTGATTGAAGCGCTGCTGAACAAACTCGATCAACTTATGAATTTGTAACGTATTCGGATTGCGAAAGTATCATCATGTTTCTCAATTTCGTTCACAGTTGAAGTGACTGAATATTCGATTTCAACGGGACGCACATCTTTTTTTATGCATTTTTAACATACTTAACAACCCACATTCCCCGGATTATTGAGAACGTTTCAAATTTATCTCAAGTTAATGTAGCTTTCAGCGGTCTCGCATCGCAGTATGCTGATGTTCCCAGTCCATAACACTGCAAAGTATTTTAATTCCTTTACTGTTATACTGCGGCCGTACTTGCGACTATCGTTACAAAGCTTCGTGCAATGACGCGATATATGGAGATGAGACCGACTATTATCGGCTATCGTCGCAAACATTTGGACTGCGTGTACGTTAGCGCTAGCATATCGCGCTGCGTGGTTAGACTAGCATTGTTTATTACAGCCGTTGATTTCGATCATCGTATGCGGGTGGTTGTGTAAAATGGAGAGGAACGATGAAATTATTAGCTAAGCCCTAATGTGCTTATAATATAAGGGATCCTAAAAATGTGAATCCCAAAAAAAAAACAGTTTTTGAAATTAATTGTTAGCACACATGTAGAAGTAAAGATAGTCGTCGTCCATAGTTATACATTTGAAAATGATTTCAGCCATCTGGGATTATGGCACGATAGTTCGTGCGGATCGTTGCTGTTATTTGACCATAGCTTCTATCGCGATAATTTTTAGTGTCAAATCGTTTATTGTACAAAGCTTCGGCGCATATTACTTCGGGGCGATAGACGCAAGTGCGGCCCCAGCATTAGGCTCCGTTTACACATTGAATAGTACGAATGCGAGTGTTTAATGCAGGTGCTTATTATTATGCAAAAAACACGTGTAGACAGCCGGTGATTAGAGCGAGTAGCACTAATCAAAGTGTAACCGGGGCCTTACTGCAATTTGTTAATGGAATGCCCTTCCGTTTCATCTACGTGATACTCCTTCCTCCCTATCTTCGAAGTTAATTATCACTTATTAAAATGTCAAAACTCTTAATGAGGTATCTTGTATTTTCTTTTTGTATTTTTACTGTATGTATTTGTATGCGGCATGTATTTGCATCTATTATGTATTAGCATATATATATTTCTCTTAAGGAAAGTTATTTATACATAACATATCTTCACACCACTATTCTTACGGAGTAGGCAAAGAGAACCATTACGGGTAGTTATTTTTGATTGTATGAGCTATATTCGCTGAAAAATCTTGAATTTATGAAAAATCGCGAAAAAGAGTTTTAAAAAAATTACACCAATGATAACTCCCCAATGAATCGACCGATTTTGTATCTATTTGCGGCCTTCAACGCAACTTATTAAGGAAATTTTGGAATCGATCAGTACATTCGTCCGATTGTTTTTTTTTTAACTTTGTTTCGAACTTTCTTTTGAGGTTTTGAAATTTCTCAAATCTAGTCGAATTGGTTTAAATTTTTAGGAAACTAAGTTTGGTGGAACCGAGTTAAATGAGGTTAACTATGTTTCGATCGATCAAGCTGTTCAAAAGTTACGAAAGGTGTACAATGTACGTACACCCATACACACATACAGACATATTAACGTCAACATGAAAGTGGTCGGAAAACCTTCCTTGATTTTCCTGAAAATGAGGGTTAAAATTAGTAACTTCCATTAGTGGGAAATTAAAAATCGACACTGGCAGACGATATGTATTTTTAAGAAATTTTATTTTTGACTAATCCATACTTCCATACTTTACTAATAATATAAATGCGAAAGTAACTCTGTCTGTCTGTCTGTTTCGCTTTTACAGCTAAACCGCTGCACAGTGTATCGCGTGGAACATGCTAGGTGGACAATATTATTTTATGTTATATAACGATGCTCTTACTTATTTCAAATATGGGTAGTCATGTTTTTGTAATAAAAAACGAAAAAAATTATGATAGCAAAAAAATATTTTCAAAAATAATATATGAGCAACAATTAACTTAGCGAGTACTATGAATGCTGTAAATTGCATGCAGTACAGATCGAATAAGTATCAAGAGGTATGTACAATATAAATCTAAATACATAAAATTACAAATAGTAACAAAACAATCATAGGTTTATTTACAATAAAAGAAAATATATGCATGAAAACTAAAACTAAGCAGCAAAGATAATATTTCATAACGTAACCTAATAATCATCATCAGAGTCTTTTGATGAATCGTTTACTGTGTAATCGTCATCATTTTGTGGAACTGTGCGATAATATGATGACGTTTCCAGTCTTGATTCTACTATACTAGGGCTTAAAATTAACTTTAAAACCTCTGAACATATTTTTTCCGGCTTTTTTTGGGGAATCTCTCGAAGGCTATTGATCAAGGGATCAGATGTTATAACCAACATTGACAGCAAGTCTCTGTTCGTGGCAACACGCGAGCACTTGCGGGTGTTGTACTCCCTAAATCTGCGGCAATCTTTATTACGTGCTTCCTGAGCCTCTTCGGAAAGCTGCCCAATTGGAAGCAATGCAGCTTTGATGACCTCTGTACTATGAATTAATATTTTATGTACAGTAGCAGGCATACAGTACCACGAATAGAGACTTAGATAATGTCTTCTGGTTTCAAGACAAAATTTATTAAATTCAACTAAGTTTATCTCGAATCCAGAAGACAAAGTCCTCAATATTACATCGAACTGTTTGATGATTTCAACGTCCAATCCCGTGATCTGAGCACTCATCTCAGCATTCTTAAAAAACCGACGAGCCGTGTTTCCATCGTTTGAAGAACCAAATCCTGGCTTTGGTTTATCTACAATAAGTCCCATCTCGTTCTTAAATTTTAACTTAATTTCGTCGGAACGAACCTTGATATCTGCTTTGTCTTCGTTGCTTCTAGCCTGCCATTTCTTAATATTCAACTTGTAGCTGATATGTGAAAGGCATTCGAAGCAACGAATCCAAGCATGAAGTGTAGATAAACCAAAGCCAAAATGATCTTGGTTGCTGTTGAAGTTCGCGGGTTCATCATTCATCGTCTTGGGGGTGGCGCCACAGATGAAACACTTTTGAGTTGAACGAGTTTCCGTTAAAGCGTTGCATACCTTTCCGTCTGTCATTGTCAGCAAAAGTTCGTGTTTCACAGAGATTTGAGAATCACCAAAGTCGATACGTGTTGGAAGAAGAGCGTTAACTTCTTCCAACAATCTATTTGTCTCCGTTAACGTGAAGTCATTCGTTTCTTTAGCAAATATTAATTTGATTGGGCGACAATACAATGTTGATGAAGACCGAGGATTTTGCCAAACAATTTTGGCCCCATCATATAATCTAAGGGGAACTAAAGAAAATACGAAAAGAAATTCGTCCGTATCTTTAGTGTTCTCAAATCTCTGTTTGTATGTGCTGTGCCCAGAACTTCCATCACATCCCCATTTACTTACAAGTGTAAAAGACGAACTTGTTGCGAGGACACTGCTGATAACTTCATGCTGTGCTAATACTAAACGTTCCACTGTTTTGTTTAATAATGCTTGCAAATTTATTTCAGCACGTGTTTCTGTTACAGCAATGTGCTCCTGTGCAGGATAACAGGCCTGTTTAGATTTTGTCAAACTATAATATGATGGAAACACATTATGTCCTGCCTTCATAGACCACTTTCTTGTTTGTTTGTACGCATGTGTTGTTGACTTAGAATCTATATAGTAAGCTAACGCTTCGTCACTACTTAACTGCCTAGGATTAACATTACTGGTATCCTTAGACTTAACATTAATAACTGAGCTTTCACTAATGTCTCTAATTACGCTGGCAATTTTCCGTTGTCCTGCTGAACGCGCAGCAATTTCGGCAGCTGTCACCATTTCACTGACACTTCGCGATTCTACGAGATCCACGACTCGACGTTTTTTGGTTTTAAACGACGATTCTTCGAATTCTTTGCGAGGCCTTCCTGCTGAAATCACAGCCTCACTCGAAGTTGATGGTTGTGGCTCAAAAGAACTCACAGTAAACTGTATATCTTCTTCATCCAGCCAGGTCTTATTTTTAATTAAAAAACGCTCCTTCGATTTTCCTGAAGCCAACCATTTGACACCAATTTTATTGGAAAAGTTGGATATCTTCAACTTTATTTCTTTTTGGCTACATTCAGTAATGTTACCAAAGTGAAATTTTGAAGAAAGGTACTCATATATACCCGAGTTCTTTTCATTTTTTGTGGGTTTCAACCACTCTTCAAAAAATTCTACCCTAGAAATAGAGTATAAGCGTTCTGAAAAAAAAAAGAAAAGAATATGTTGTACTGAAGTGTGCTAAACAATTTGTGTATTTTTATGAAGAATAAAGTATTTCCTATGATATATCAAAGAACTAGCCCGGATAAAGGTGAGTGTCTGCAAAATTAACTCTTTAAAACTATTCTTTCATAAAAAAAATACGTTAAAATATATAAGCTATGTTAAAATTATACCTAAAATTCATTTGAACAGATTCAGATTTTAAAAAAGGTTTTTTAAATAATAGGACTTACCCTCCGTGTTGATATCCATCACAAACACTCAAAATATTAACTATAAGCCACTATGGATGTGTACGAAAGTGTCACTAAACTGCAACTGATTGACTGTAACGATTTCATTAAACTCAATACCTGACTTCTAACCACTATTCCTTATCAGTTAAGCATTTGACAAACAACCGATTCTTGGAATCTGGAGATTAGGGGTGTTGTTTACGTTTTGCAATTAAGATTTCCTGGAAATGATAACATGAATTTTGTCCACCTAGCATGTTCTAGGCGAAATACTGTGCGCTGTACCGATTTGGATAAAATTTAGTACAAATATAGTTTGAGACCCAAGAAAGGACATAGGATAGTTCTTATCCCGGAAATCCCATGGGAACGGGAACTATGCGGGTTTTTATTTTAGAATTTTTTCCATGCGAACATAGTCGCGGGCACAGCTAGTTATTATATCAGAGTTATGGTGGTTCAACTGACGATATTATTTGTCCAGCTATGCCACATATTTATATTAGAGCCTTCATGAGAGCTTTTGTTTGTTTTCTTACATAAGGTAAATACAAAATTTAATAACGAAATTTAGAAATCAAACCTTAAGACATTCAGGCATTTGTAATGACACCATAAATTCTAGATCAATACATAATTAACTCTATTCCTAAGGAAATTCAATTTTAATTTTGTTTTAAATTTTAATCCATAATAAAATAAAACCATTTTGAAAATATTGGGCATTTCGCGAACGGATCCATTGCCGCCCACCGCTCGTCACTCATTTGGACGTTCGCCAGCCAATGTTTGCCAAATTTGATATTGATATCAATTTGATTTGGAGTTTACTATGATTATATTAAACCAATTTTATTAAGTAGGGTATTTTGCAGTAGTTGTTTATGTAATGATCTAATTTTTTCCTGCTGGTGGATAAAATTTGAGGAATTGACGTTTAATATGTTTGTATGTTTGTTTGTAAAAGTTATGCATTTGTTAATTACAAGATGATTCTTTGTATAATGTAATCATTTCGTTGTAATTATATTTTTAATTTATCTACAATAACTGTACAGCAGAGACAAATAATTTTAAGTCACATAAAGCTAATTATACAGTGCACGTGTTTTAAGCCTCAATTTGAATATTATTCGAGTATGGAACTTGACTATACAATTGTTTAAAATTTTCGCCGTGTTGGTCCCGGCCTCCTTTGTAGAATAGGCCAACTGCCGTTCTGCCAGGCAGGTCGTAAAAGGCGACCGATTGGCTATCGAGTCACTACCATCGTGGCTACTAGGTGGTAGAGTTCTGCATTGTCTCGCCCGGGTCTGGTACCACCGCCTTACCTATTCCTGCCGCAATAGCGTCAGTGCTTGTTGCTGTCGTGTTCCGGTTTGGAGGATAAGGTAGCCGGTAAACTATTGCATGTGGCATTATACCTCGCCACAAGATAGCAACGCACCATTAACATCTTTGGTGTCTATAGGCGGTGGTTGACTCTTTCCATCAGGAGACCCATCTGCTTGTTTGCTATCTTATGATATAAAAAAAAAAATTCTGATTTTGAAAGCAAAATAAAAATCATATTTCGTTAATCACAAGTTTTGTTTGCTATTCATAATCATTATCACAGTCGGTTTTGTGTTTTAAACCACAAAAAATAATTTTGTTTTAACACTTTTTTATTATTATTTATTTTATTTTTTTGTCTCTCTTCACAATGGGTTCTTATTACAAATCACAAATTTTATTGGCTTAATACCTATGTGTGTTATAGTATGTTGTGTTTTCCTAAATAAAAAGTGTAGGTATAAGGTGTCTTGTTGTCTGTTTTTTGTAAGCGGATTTGTGTGTCTACAGAAGGTTGAGTTTAATAGTGTGTAGTGTGTACATGGCGTGTGTGTATGAGTGGGTTTTTTATGCGTAGTTTCACTTATTCCCACTTAAATTTCTTTTCGATTTTAATATTTTTTTTACTTTGTATTTTATTGTAATGTCTTTGAGTTGGAATTAAAGTTTTACGATCTTGATGCTTTGCAATCTACAATGATGCTATTGTGATGTTGAATAAAATATAATAAAGTGTAATCATGTTATATCTATGCCCAATTTATTTTAGACTAAACATAGAAGTCTTTTATAGAAGAAAGGTAAGGTTGACAAATTGGCCTCAAAAAGCTTGATTTATTTCTAGGCAATACTCCATTTTGTATTTGGCTTTTCGCCTACAGCTTCATTAGGCACATATTGGCCTCGTACAGAGCATTATTCTCTTTAATGACGTGACTCCCCAGTACCAGCGCTTTACTTTTGACCACATTCAACATATAGACAGAACTATTTCAAATCGGCTTGTTTACTTGGCGTTACTTTAGAGATGTGAGTTCACTTTGCGTCTACTATAACATAAATTAAGTGTTCTTAGGAACTGATTGGATTAATTTCTGTTACTTTAATTTTAATTTCACAATCGGACTTCATGACTAAACTTAAAGTTTAATCCTCACCAACTCGATGTCTATGAATCCACAACTATGCGATTAGGTATTGGTTTGTTGATTTGTTTATTTACAATAGAACACCACCAGCAAATATACAATAAATACAAATTTTAAATAGAACTTAAGGTAAAAGTCTAGTGTACCTGCCAATTACAGGGGAACACATAAATCATACAAAAAAAGATTGAGGTATTTTGCTTCACACTACTCTCATCTATGGAACTAATTGTGGTCATGGGTATTTCCGATTGAATGTTCCAAATGTACTTAGAGAAATAAGCCTATTCAGTCTTAAAAGGCCGGCAACGCATTTGCACGACCTCTAGTAATGTTATTGGATATGTCTGTCTGTCTGCTTCCTCTTTCTCGCGTCGTTTCCTCATTGCTGAGGGTCGTGACTCCCTCTACTGATCACCTTTTCTTTAACAATTTTACGCCATCGTTCACGGTTATCGGCTGCGTATATGGCCTCATAAACTTTACTACTAAGTGTTGTTCGGATTTGATCCGTCCAGCGCATTGGGCTTCTTCCCTGCGGTCTTCTCCCCTCGATTTTGCCTGTGACGACGAGCTTTTCAATACTTCCCCCTCTTTGCGGGCGATATGACCGAAATACTCAAGGACTCTTTGTAGGCAGATGGATGACAGTCTCCTGTCTGCTTAGTCTGCACTAAACTTTAACCCATTCGCTCCTAATGTATGTATATTTAAAAAAAAACTAGTGATCGCCCTGCAGTCAATATTCGACCATAGACTAAACAATAAATGTCTGTAGTTTGATAATAGACAGGTCGTAGAAAATATAGCATACATTTGTGTATACCATGAAGCTATATTATATCTGGAGGCAGCAATTCTAATACCTACTTGAAACCAAATTTTAAATACTGCTGTCATCTTCTGAGGTCTCTTCCTCTCTTTCTAACACAGCTATATAAAAAGAGATAGGGAGACCTCAGAGACAGAGATACCACGTAAATATTTGTTTCAATTGATTAATACGAGTGGTAACTCCACATATATATACCTAATACTTCATGGTGTATACTTCATGTTTATTTTTAATAATTTAATGTATTTCTTATAAATATTACTTAAAAAATATTAAGTTTTTGCAATCCTCTACAATGTAAACATTAACGGTGCCAAATTTCATACTTCACCCCGTTCACGTAATTGTCACAATAAAACCGGCCAAGTGCGAGTCGGACTCGCACACGAAGGGTTCCGTTCCATCATCTATAAAAGAAAATCACGTTTATTGTTAAAAATTAGGTTCATTCAATATTTTGATTATAAAATTATTGAATGAAAATGGAGTTTCACCAAGTGACGAAGACAAAGAATGTCGAATATAAAAATTACGTTTGTTGTATGGGGGCTCCCTTTAATATTTACTTTATTTTTATTTAATTATTTATTTTGAAAGGTTAATATACAACAAAATATTCTGTGAAAATGTTAAGCATTTTCCTTATACTGTTATTAATATTGAGCAAAAAAACACGTTTATGGTATGTACCCTTAATATTTTCATTTTTTTTACACATAGTATTTTTTATTATAGCGGCGGGGAAATACATAATATGTGAAAATTTCAGCTTTCTAGCTATCATTGCTATCACGGTTTATGAGATACAGCCTTGTGATAGACAGACCGACAGACAGCGGAGGCTAATAGGGTCCCGTTTTACCTTTTAGGTACGGCACCAAAAGGGTAACAACATTTTTACTTTACTAATTATTATAAATATTAATATATAGCTTAAATATATATTTTTTTTATTAACTATATTAGTGCAGTCATTCATTCAGTTCAGTTTTTAAAGTTAGAAAACTTAATATAGCCAGCTACATACGCTCTTGCTTTAACAAGTGCAATATTTAATAACCTAATAATCATGGATTTTTATTAGATGTGGATGTTAAAAGTGTATATATGTCTTAATGTACGTCACGTTGGTGGAGTCGTTTAATTTATCAGTCGATCTTCACAAACAGCGATGTATTTACAGGGAGAGTGCTATAATCTGACACTTGATATTTCTGTCCGATGCGAAAATATGAAATTATATATAAAAAGCAGTGTAATCTATATATATATATATATATATATATATATATATAAAAATTAATCCCTATTTTCCTTGGTCACGACATCACGTCTGAATGGCTGGACCAATTTCGGTATTTTTTTGTTGTGTTTGTAATTGTAAGGAGAAGGTTCTTATATAAGAAAATATTAAGAAAATTGCGCGAAAAATTAGAAAATTTAAGAATACTTAACTACCATATAAAGTTTAATCCCGTAGACTTATATAAATTGTCACATTGTTTGTCCGCTATGGATTCCTAATATGTAAGGCAAAACACCTTTTGCCGGGTCAGCTAGTATATTAATAAAAATCAAATTACGATTTATCGTCAACTTCTGATTACCGGATATACTTACTACCGGATCACACACTGAAATCATTCGGAAGAAACCTATTCGGCTAATTTATTTTGTTGTTTTTTTATATTAGATAATGTTCTGTATGTAATGCAATATTTTTTATATCATAAAATGTCAAACAAGTAGATAATTCTTCTGATGCAAAGATATAACCATCAACTTCAGGCATCAAATATGTTATAAATAAATAAATATAAATAAATAAATTTTCACGGGACAAATTAACTTACTGATCTAACCCCAAAGTAAGCAAATTATTTGCTTGTGTTATTTATGGGTGTTAGTCGGGTCATTGACAACACCCATAAATAACACAACAGATAGAAATACATATATAAATACTGGAATATCTATACATACTTATAATAAAATCGTAGGAAAGTCAAAACTGTACATTGAATATTTTTTAAAAGAATACTCGGGGTGTGATCTACAATCGATATCGAAGCCAAAAATATAGTTTTTAGAATTTTTGTCTGTTTGTCTGGTTATCTGTTTGTCAGTTTGTCTGTATGTATGTCCGGGGTAAACTCAAAAAGTACTGCATGGATTTACTTCAAATTTTGCATGAATATTACTTACAGGTCGGGTCAACATATAGGCTACATATTATCACGCTATCACCTACGGGGGAGGTGCTGTGCGGAGTAAAGGAAGTCCGCACGGACGAAGACGCTGGCAACAGCTAATATTTAATAAACGCCCAAACCCGGAAATTTAAACATTTATATCACACAAATGCTTGTCCCCGTCGCGGATCGAACACGAGATCCGTCAATTGCGTAGTCAGGGTCGCTAATCACTCGACCAACGGGTCGGTCAATTAATGGTCTGTTGCTATTCTGTTGGCGCGGTCTAAACCCCACATGCATAAGTTTACGTGCTACTATGCACTCCAAACTTGAACATGACAGTAACAAGCGCTGACGCTATTGCAGCAGGAATAGGTAAAGCGGTGGTATTAGACCTGGGCGAGACAATGCAAAGCCCTCCAACCACTCGCATAGCCAAACGTTCGCCTCTTACGAACTGTTTGGTAAAACGGCAGATGGATTATTCTTCAAAGGGGCTTAGACCAACACCGGGGGAAATATTAACGTAAAAATACTTGTAACTTACGATAGTGTCAATGTCTTAGAGTATACTAATATTAAATATCTTATTAAAATTTAAAAGGCTATTTCCTCACATTGTCTTAAATTTTGGAAAAAATCTGAAACAATATATTAAGCTATTTAGACTATTTGAAGATAATTTCCCGCGAGTCAACTTTGATTTAATTCTAGAAACTTCACAGCAGATGCTTTCCTCGATATTACGAGAACAATGGACGAAAGTTTAAGCACCAAGTTTCAGTGCCCATTTTATTACATAAACTGCAAATTTGTGAAATTTAAGGTAGTAAGTTTTTATAATTATTTCACCGAGATATATGAAAGTATTGCCATTAGAAATGTCACGAATACGTCGGGACTTATAACAATCTGGTGTTCTACAAGGCAGTATCTTTGGACCTTTTCTTAATACGAATTTAAAACACTTATAATAATAGATAATAGAAAACAAGCAAATGGGTCTCCTGATAGAAAGAGTCAAACATCGCTTATAGACACCAAAGATGTTAATAGTGCGGTGCTATCTTGTGGCGAGGTCTAATGCCGCATGCATAAGTTTACCGGCTACCTTACCCTCCAAATCGGAACACGACGGCGACAAGCACTGACGCTATTGTGGCAGGAATAGGCAAGACGGTGGTATCAGACCCGGGCGAAACAATGCAGCACTCTACCATCTAGTAAATAATAAAATACACCTAGTAAAATATATACTTCGATGCCTAAATACTACAATAGATAGCGGTGTTATAAATATACGCTACAAAATGGGTGTTATCTATTTCTTAAGTTTGATTGATATTTAAGTCATCATTTGTATTTCATATGCAGAGTGCTAAGTGTGAGTTTTTCTTTTCGTATTCGATCGTGAGCGCGTTTCGAGTTTACTATGAATTTGTATGTGATTTGCACAGCACCACCTAGTGGTAAACTGGTTTCTCACATTTACCACTAGGTGGCGCTGTACAAATCACATACAAATTCCTCGTAAACTCCAAACGCGCTTACGATCGAATGCGAAAAGAAAAATTCACACTTAGCACTCTGTTCGTATATACTTCGATCGAGATGCAATATAGCATGATAATTCTGATATACATGCTATGTGTGATGATGCACACTTCCACTTAGATTTTGTGTTCTGTAGGCTAATGAATCTAATACAAGGATTTAAAACGTTATAATGTCGATATGTTTGCTGTTTCGTGATTGGTTCGCCAACTAGCGCTAGAAGACAATGCCATAATATCATGTACCATAACCAATCACGACGACGCAATCATATCAATATTATAACGTTACAAATCCTTGATCTAACATAACTTACCAACAATAGTAGCCAAGATGATAAGCGCAAGAACGACGGACGTGACCGCCATGAGGACGAGCGACGTGTAATCGGTGGAGGTCGAGTTGCTGCTGGTAACGTTGACGGTGAGATTGCAGCCCCAGGACACCACGTCCATCCAGGAGCAGTTGGCATCGAACCACTCAGGTGGGTACGACACTCCATCTGCAACAAATAATCCATAATTAAACTTTATTTACCTACCCGATTCGAGAGTATTCGAAGAAAGAAAAGATGGGCGTCTCGCCAAAATGAAGATGATTACAAAAATTCAGATTGTTATTAATCTATACTTATAACAAAATCGTAGGAAAGTCAAAACAATACACAACTACACAACACATTTTTCGCTACAATCGATATCGAAGCCAAAAATATAGTTTTTAGAATTTTTGTCTGTCTGTGTGTATGTCCGGGGTAAACTCAAAAAGATTATGAAAAAGACATGGATTTACTTCAAATATGAATATTACTAATAGGTCGGGTCAACATATAAGCTACATATTATCACGCTATCACCTAGGGGGGAGGTGCTGTGTGGAGTAAATGAAGTCCGCGCGGAGTAATTGAAGATTGCCTTATTTATTCCCCGTGTTGGTTCTGGGCTCCTTTGAAGAATAGACCAACTGCCGTTCTGCCAGGCAAGTCATCAAAGGCGACTAATTGGCTATGTAAGTCACTACCATCGTGGCTACTAGGTGGTAGAGTTCGGCATTGACTCGCCCGGGTCTGTACCACTGCCTTACCTATTCCTGCCCGAATAGCGTCAGTGCTTGTCGCTGTCGTGTTCCAGTTTGGAGGGTAAGGTAGCCGGTAAACTTATGCATTGGCATAAGACCTCGCCACAAGATAGCAACGCACCATTAACACCTTTGGTGTCTATAGACGATAGTTGACTCTTTCCATCAGGAGACCCATTTGCTTGTTTGTTATCTTATGATATATTTTTTTTTATAAAATTATAATTAATCGTGAATATTAGATACCTATTTTCCTGAAAATATCAGATATGCCTCAGCATTTGGATCGGTCAAATCGTTCAAAAGTTATGAGATGTTTACATAGACACATACACGCACGCATCGACATCCACACACACATGCACACACACTTATATACTGACATCAAAAAGACATACTGACATCATCGTTAAATCAGTTGGAAAAGGTTGCTAGAACTGAGGTCCTTAACTAAACGTGGAGATCTGGTGAAAACTCGATTTTCGAAATTCGGGGCAAAATCAATAACTTCCTTATTACATACGTAGCGGGAAGTTAAAAATAAACAAAAATAAAATGAGTTACTTCAATAATCTCTTTAAACTCTTAAGTACACCTTTAGCTCACAATAAAATAAGCAAATGACATTAAACGTTTACTGCAATACAATTAAAATTTATTTACAGTTCTATCCAAAGTTAGAGATTAGGTTAATACGGAATAATCGGCTTAGAGGAGATCGTAAATTAGTGGAGTCAGAAGCCGAGTTAATTCAGTTTCATCTGAAATCTAAATCTAAATATCCACCCTGAACTTAAAGTGAGTAGATTAGTTGCAATTTGTATGGCTCAATTTGAGCGCTATTGAGATGGTTTAGTATTTGATTAATTCTTACTCCTTTCTAAATTGAAACTAGGATTTCATTTCTTCAAATATATCGGAGAAAATTTTTAAAGTACTGAAATTGTAATTTTTTGTGACTCCAACATATCTCATATTAGCTTATTTGATCAAATCAAACTTTGAACAAATATACAAATATATTTAAATATTTTTTCAATAGAACTAATACGATATACCTACCGTGGTCAACTGATTACAATAAGAATCAAAAAGCCATTGTATATCATATTAGTCCTATTAAAAACTATAAATTTTAAAGAATATCTTATAAAAGTCTCGCCCGGGTATAGTATCACCGCCTTACCTATTCCTACCGCAGTTGCGTCAGTGCTAGTCACTGTCGTGTTCCGGTTTGAAGAGTAAGGTAACCGTATCTATAGGCAATGGTTGACTCTTTCCATCCAGAGACCTATCTGCTTGTTTGCTAAATTATGACATAGAATCGTAATTCGGGCGTAAGAAACATAATCACACGTCGCCTCGTGCTACGATCATTGATATAAAAAACTGACAAATTGTCGCCAATTTCACACAAGTGGTTGTAGATATGGCAAAAATGTATGTTTTTGCATATCCGACCTTAAGCGCAAGACTTATAGTTGTTTTTATAAAGCAATGTACAAAAAGCAATCAAATTGACAGACTGATGCGATTCTATTTGAAATGAGTGTACAATTTAAAATTTTGCGCTCATTTTTCTTGGGTTTTTATTTAAATGGCTACAATGCGGCAAATTGTGCAAGAATCCTAAACGTCTTGACTCGATTGACGTTTTGTTACAAGAATCGAGTCTCAGACTTCCTTTGAGTAATGATCCTTCTGCCTTTCTGACAGGCAGTTCGTAAAAGGGCTGCAATTGGCCTTATTTGTCACTAATATTGTGACTATAATGTGGTAGACTTTAGCACCGTTTCGTCGGAGTTTGGTACCACCGTCTTACATATTTCTGCTGCAATAGCATCAGTGTTTTTACTGGTCCCGATGACCCGATAACTCTGGTCAATGATACACACGAAAACACTACACACCTACAATACGCGACACCGTCAATGCGAGCCGGCGGAGACGAGGACCCCTGTTTCGCCCATCGGTGAACCGAGCCCAAGGGCAAGGATCAGCCGACAGACTCCGTACTATAGATACTGGTGGACACAGGTCTAGAGAAGCTTCTCTATGTATATATATGTACTGTGCGCATAGCGGAGACCAGGAGACGATCAGGCTCACAGAGTACCTAAGTAAGGCGGCGGATGTTGCTAACACAAACCCTTCCGCTCAGCTAGTGCTTCTGGTGGTTTCAATGCCCACCACCAGGAGTGGCTATACCCAAACCAATGCACTGACCTCTCTGGGAGAGAGATGCGTATACTCGCTATGGCATTAAATCTCACCCAGATTGTTGAGATCTGTTCTCTGTTCTACAGAGCAAGAATATAATTTTTGATTACGGCTTTTACGGTGAGAAGCCAGGGTTAAAACAATGCCACTAACCCTCTTATCGCACATCCCGATCCCAGCCTAAGCCGAAGATCGGTCTTGCAGAAGGCACCCTTAGGGCGAAGGGCGCACAGCTTCACATCTTTAAACTCCCCGCGATGAAGCTGTGAAGGCCCTTAAGCCCAGCAGTAATTCAGACAGAAAAAAGCATCAGTGTTTAGGTATTACTGTCGTATTTGCCTTTCTGTCAGATAGTTTGTAAAAGGCGTGCGATTGGCCATATTTGCCATTAGTATCGTGACTGCTAGTTGATAGACTTCTGCGACCTTTCGTCGAAGTTTAATACCACCATCTTACATATGTCTGCCTTCATGGCGTCAGTGCTTGTAACTGTCATATTTTGGTTTGGAAGGTAACAATTGTCTGGCGTACCCCAAGTGGTACGCGTACATAGACCGCCACGTTGGTCGAGTGGTTAGCGATCCTGAACGTAATTGACGGGGCTCGGGTTCGATCCCCGACGGGGACAAGCATTTGTGTGATGAGCATTTATGTTTGTATTTCCGGATTTGGGTGTTTATTAAGTATATGTCAGTATTTATACATGTATTTCTATGTATTAGTATCGTTGACTAACACCCATAACACAAGCAAATAATTTGCTTACTTTGGGGTTAGATCAGTAAGTGTAATTTGTCCCGTGAATATTTATTTTTAAAAAAAAAAAACCCTTCTTTGAAAAACTCTACTTTAAACCTCAAAAACTTTATTTAAAAACTCTTCCCGTAAAAGTCTACCTCTTTTTAATAATTTACATTAAAAAACGAGATAATACAGCTTTAGATCTCGTCTCTGAATAAAATGAAAACGTCGTTTTCATTTCAAGCGGTAAAATAGCTCTTTCACAACAAAAGCCTTCGAGTTATCACTTTCGACAATCTGTTTTACTTATAAAAATACCTTTATATATTACTAGGTGGCCCGGCAAACGTTGTTTGACATAAAAATTACTTGTATTGAATACTAGCTAGCCCATGACTTCGTCCGCGCGGACTTCGTTTACTCCGCACAGCCTCATCCCCGTAGGTGATAGCGTGATATGTAGCCTATATATTGACCCGACCTATAAGTAATATTCATGCAAAATTTGAAGCAAATCCATGCATGCATTTTGAGTTTACTCCGGACATACATACAGATAAACAGACAAAAATTCTAAAAACTATATTTTGGCTTTGATATCGATTGTAGATCACGTCAAAAAATCCATAACACTAGCAAATTATTTGAATGTGTTATGGGTGTTAGTCAACAATACTTATACATAAAAATACATACATCTATAAATACTGTTATATACATAATAAACACCCAAACCCAAAAATACAATCTATCTCATCACACAAATATTTGTCCCAGTCGGGAATCGAACCCAACCCCCATCGATTCATGGTTAGGTTAGTTCACCACTCGACCAACGAGCCGGTCAATATATTGTAAGAGTATCGCAATCTTGACATAACAACGTTAAATCATTTAATTTCTATTCGTTTTAAATGAAATGAAATTATTTGTTTGCATGAATATGAGTTTTAGAGTTTAATTAAAATTAATCAAAGATATCAGGTAGAATATGCTGAATTTTAATAAACTTTAACATGACAAGGTGTGCAAATATTTCATACTTATAGAATACTAGCGACCTGCCCGCGGTTTCACCCGCGCAGCTTTTGTTCCCGTGGGAATATCGGAAAGGTTTATACACTTAAACCTTCCTCAAGAATCAATCTATCTATTAAAAAAACCGCATCAAAATTCGTTGCGTAGTTTTAAAGATTTAAGCATACATATGGACATAAGGACATAGGGACAGACAGAGAAATCGACTTTGTTTTATACTATGTAATAATGATATTTTTAAATGAATAAACAAGTTAAAAAAATATTTTTGAACGTCAAAACTATTATTACAAAAAGCGTATTTACGTCCTTGACAAAAGAAATGATGTAAATACATTAGCCTAAACCTAAACTAGCTTTTGCCCGCAACTTCGTCCGCGCGGACTTCGTTTACTCCGCACAGCTCCTCCCCCGTAGCATAGCGTGATAATATATAGCCTATGTGTTGACCCGACCTGTTACTAATATTCATGCAAAATTTGAAGTAAATCCATGCAGTACTTTTTGAGTTTACCCCGGACATACATACAGAAAAACAGACAAACAAACAAACAGACAAAAATTCTAAAAACTATATTTTTGGCGGCGATATCGATTGTAGATCACGCCCCAAGTATTCTTTTAAAAAAATTCAATGTAAAGTTTTTTAGTTTTTATTTATTTATTATTATTATTCTGAGATATTGCATTAAATAAACGTATTAAGTTAGTTATTGATAATTTTGAATGTCAATGTCATAAATAATATATTTTTTTATATATCATAAGGTAGCAAACAAGCAAATGGATCTCCTGATGGAAAGAGTCAACCATCGCCTATAGACACCAAAGATAAATGGCGCGTTGCTATCTTGTGACGAGGTCTAATGCCCCATACATAAGTTTACCGGCTACCTTACCCTCCAAACCGGAACAAGGCAGTGACCAGTACTGACGCTATTATGGCAGGAATAGGTAAGGCGGTGGTACCAGACCCGGTCGAGCTGATGCAGAACTCTACCACCTAGTAGTCACGAAGGTAGTGACGTGCATAGCCACTCAATCGTCTTTTAAGACCTGCTTGGCAGAACGGCAGTTGGCCTATTCTTCAAAGGAGCACGGGACCAACACTAGGAGAGATGTTTTATAATATTAGATAAAAATAATATTTATAAGTTATTGTCAATGATAATAACTTATACAAAGGTCAAATCTATCAGAATTCATTATTATTAAAATCATGTCATCAAAAATGTACCAAAATATGAATGTCAATAGTCATTATTTACGCCAAACATTTTTGTTATTATTAATATAATCATAGATATCTAGTCCATACTAATATTATAAATACCAAAGCCTATTTGTCTATCGGTCTGTCTAAACATAGTAGTTATAATCGTAATTATACGTATGGCTAATCGTTTGCCTCTTACGAACTGCCTGACAAAATAAAAGATGGTCTATTCTTCAACGGGAGCCCAGACCAACACATTCTGTTCGCAAAATATAAAAACATTTCCTTTTGTTTAGTCAGGTAAAAAAGATGTTACTCCTGAATAATGTAGTTTTTTTTTGGTGAAAGAATTTTTAAATCGGCTAAGTAATTTTTAAAAATCTCGAAAACAGTAAACGTTGGACAAAAAAGTTTTGATGTAATGTGTAGAACCTATAATTTTACATCAAAAAAGCTATATGACTTTCTAATCCGGTCAAAATTAACCGAATTAGAGAGGTTTTTTAAGTTTAAGGGAAAAACGTAACTTTTAAAAAATTTAGGTAGTAGATATACGTGAATTTAATTTTTTTTTCTTATTGATAAAAAAAGTTTAATCTTCAATTTACAATAGTGTTTTTAGATTTAGAGATAAAAAGTTTATTTCTTAAACTTAAAAACCTCTAACTCGGTTAATTTGAGAGGATTTTAAAGTTAAATAAAAAGTCTTTAATTTTGAATTCGAATTTGTTCTTTAGAGATACAGATATTTTCCCTTTAACTTAAAATTGTCTAGAACTAAGCAAGTTAGAGTGGTCTTCCCTTAAACTTAAAACCTCAAAAGTCATATTAGGTATAACCTTTTTGATGTAAAATTATAAGTTGTGTATGCGTTAATTTAAAACACTTTTGTCTAATTTTTAACCTTTCTAAATAATTGCAAAAAAACCTTTTTATTTTAATTTTCAACTCTTGCCTGTGGATGGCGAATAAAAACCTTTACATATCGTTTTATATCATTAAGACTAAATTCTATCTGAAATGCAAAGAAGAAATTTAAAAATTATGACTTAAATTATATTTTACTGGAGTATTTTAACGCTATTCTAATATGCATGTATCTTTCTTTACTTCACTATAGTCGACATTTTCACTCTTTATATGACATGAAAGGGCAAAACTTTTCGGATTTGTCAAGCGAGTTTTTGGGACTTGATATAATATTCTTAAATAAATTATATTGACCTACGTAAAATTTTCTTCCAGCTTCAGAGATTTTTATTCATGGAAAACTATGAAATGAATAATTTAAACACAGTAGAACTGCGCAACCAACTTACTCCTTCCTGCCTCTCTGGAATTCTGAATTAGACCTTTACAAAATTTACACGGGACTAAAATCTTTCATATACTACCAATGGGGCCATTCATAAATTACGTCACACGTATTTCGTGATGTCCGCTAACTTCACGCCGTCCCATAATCGGCAACTTATGTATCACGTATCGTAATTAACTGTATAGGTACATCGCGTATAATTATTGCTAAGTATTTTAAATATATTAACTACATAATACTGATTTTCAAATCACAGACTTGTTACATCCAATAATAGATCCTTCTAAATTCAGGTTGGCAAACTGTTTACGAAATGAGAAATAAGCCTTACTTGGCTGCTAAAATTGGGGGCTGCTGGGGACCGCTTCATAATTACTGCGTACAGCGAGTGACTGCGCATAATTTGGATTCATTATGGAGTCCCTGTTTGCGGGTGTTCAACTGTGTAAATAGTAATTTCATTATAATGTTTATTGTTAAAAATGAAAAATTTATTTTAGTAACGTTTTAACATAAATTTGTATTCACAAATTGCATATCTGTTGCGCAGTCGCGGAACGATTACTTTCCAACGAAATTGCGTCGAAATTCTTTGTTGTTTTTCCTATGTAACTACTTTTTTACATCATAAGATAGCAAACAAGCAGATGGGTCTCCTGACGGAAAGAGTCAACCATCGTCTATAGACACCAAAGTTGTTAATGGTGCGTTGATGTCTTGTGGCGAGGTCTAATGCTACACGTAAAAGTTTACCGGCTACCTTACCCTCAAACCGGAAAAAAGCACTGACGTTATTTTGGCAGGAATAGGTAAGGCGGTGGTACTTAACAGATGCGGCCGTGACAGTGTAGAACTCCACCACCTAGTTATAATCTACGAATTATAACGAACAGTACTTGCACTGTCGTGTTATAGCTTGGTAAGGGAGCCGGTAAATTTATGTATTTGGCATAATACCTCGCCACAAGCTAGCAGGGCACCATTAACAACTGGTGTATATAAGCCAGGTTTTTTTCCATCGGGAGACCCATCTGCTTGTTTGCTGTCTTATGATAAAAAATAGACGACAAAAGATTTTAGTGAAGCGTTGCTAATTATGAAAAGGTATGTTAATTCCGCATGTATAACTTTACCAGCTGACTTAGCCGTCAATCCAGAATACAACAATGACAAGCATTGACGTTTTTGCAGCAGGAATTGGTAAGACCATTATCAAACCCGGACGAGACTTTGCAAAATTCTTCCACCTAGTAGTATCAATTGTAGTGGCTCCTCTTGCTATTCGTTCATCTTTCAAAAACTGTCGAAAAGCAGATGGACCATTTTAAAAAAAATGGGAAAGTGCGTGTCGGGACACGCGCAATGTAGGGTTCCGAAGTTGCCCATCACAATAGTGTGGACTTTTATGATTTTAATACTTTGATCATTTAACTTATTTAACTTCAATGACGAATTTATCCGCCCCACAGACTGAATGTCTATAAAGACTTCTTCAAATACATTTTATAAGTTGATCTACTTTTAACCAAAACCCAAAAAAAGCCTTCTAAGCCGTGATAGTTATCCTTTTAAATTCATTATATTTACTATTACCATGATTTTTTCCCATCCCCAAAACCAACCATTTAGCCAGCAGAGGGAGAGGGGGGTTGGGGAACACTTGACCCTAACACGTATTAGCACTTAAAGCTTAATATCTTTCAAATGAGTCTCTTTATCGAAAAGTTGTTTTTATAGACCTACAATTTTTTTTTAAAAGCTATCGAACGATATTCCACACTCTGGGGTACACGAGAAAAAAATTAACATCCTCATTTTATAGAGGAGCTACCCCAAAAAAAATATTTTTCAAGATTTAATATTTCCACTTTACTGTCGTGACTAATGTGTACATTCGTGCCAAATTACAACCTTCTAGCACAGTAGAAAAATTCTATTGTGCTTCTACTATTAATAATGATAGGTCTCTGAGCTATCGTGCGGATGGATGGACGGACGGACGGTCAGGCGGACATAGCGAAACTATAAGGGTTTCTAGTTTTTTTTTTATATTTAATTTGCAGGCATACGAGCGAGTGGGCCACCTGATGGAAAGCGGTCACCATTGCCCATGGACATTTACAACATAAAGGTATGTGCAAATCGAACAGTCGTAGATGACCAATCGTCAAGATGGTGTGAGTGGAATCCCTCACTACGGCGTGTAGTGCGTTGGCGGAACGTAGTAGCCAGTATTAGATTAAAAAGCTCATCAGGACACTCCCCATTATATAAGCGGTAGAAAACACATAGAGAACCCACATCTCTCCGGTAGCTAAGGGGTTCAAGATCCACATTAGTTTATTTAAGAACCCTAAAAAGGACCAAACGGGGAGACCAACTATTAAAAATATGTGGAATGCTATTTCCCTTTATCCGTCAATGAAATACTCGTATCTCCATTATCGCACTTCATACATGCGGCAATAATGCTTTGATATATTTAAAAAATGTAATATAATATGGCACTAAGTTCTCTCTGCATACCGCTTAGGGATTAGGCATGAAGATGTGTGAGTATATGTTGTAAAATAGATTATATAGCTTTAAGTGATACCGTCTCTATATTAGTTAAAGGTTTAGTTGCATTTGTATCACAAACTGCTCCAGCACTAGACTCAGGTGAATTTATGCAAGGTTTATTCAATAATTTATGTGTTGCTGTTCTAAGTTTATTCTGTAACAAGTCTCCTATAAATAAACATTTTAGTGGATACCGTACCTTGTTGTCACTACAAATTTTAACATTATCGATAATTTTAAGCTTTTCTTAGTTAATAAGGAACTCTTTTCTTTGTGTCGCGTTCGACCCAAAGGCCTTCTAATATGCAAATGCAATCAGTATTTAAAGACTGTTAATTGTTTTAAAATAAAATTATACCACAAAATTAACTTAATTATTGGATTGAATTTGGTCAACTCCACTACGAGACTTTATTAAGTTTAGCAAAACTTATTTCTTCTTTGGGCTAAATTGGATTAAATTTACTTAATTCTACAATCACACTACGTAAGTTTTTCGAAGCATATGTCTTCTTTAGGCTAAATTAAATTAAAGGACAATGCTAGCGCCAATATAAAGGTCTGCCTCACTTCATTTAATTGATGGCCAATGTTTCTAGAGTACTCATTGCAAAGGTTTTTACATCTAGATTATGTTGAATTATCACATTTTGTTCTTTAAAAGTCTCAAAAGCAATTTGCAACTCTATATTATCTGCACTATATTTTTATATTATAACATATACTTAACTCGATGGATATTTAATTTTGTTTTTTTATTTTTTTTATTTTTCGGTCTTAGCAAGACTTTTAAAGTTGCTGCAAATTAATCTAAAATACGGACAATATGCACTACTGTCACAGACCAAATATTTTGTACTTTAATTATGTCATTTAATATACAAAACAACTCAATCACATAAATATTTTACTGTCATTGATAATTTTTTTTTATAAACAAAAGTGGCTTTTGTCCGCGCCTAATAGCACTGCTGAAATTGACATTGACCTTTGCTTGACTCCACTATGAGGCTTTAGTAAGCTTAACAAATTTTGTGTCCTTTTGGACTTAATTTAGTCGAATCTACAAGACTGGTAAATTTTACAAAACATGTTTTCTTTAGGGTAAATTAAATTTACTCGATTACACTATGATACATTTATAAGTTTTGCAAAATTTGTGCCTTTTTAAGCTAAATTGGGTTAAGTTTACTCAAATTCACTACGAAACAATGGTGATGTCTTAACTGTGGAGTATGATAACGTCACATAATGACGTAGAAAAACGAAGATCCTAACAATTAGGGAAGGTGTACTTTCTGGGGACCGAAGTCCATCAAAGAAGCGAGAAAACTGGTATATTATAGTGTTTACAAGATAAATAATATTGTAATATCTCGATTTAGGATTTTTTAAGCTATTGCATAGCTTCTATCGCGGGCCTTGAGCGTGGAAACCGAATGCGATTTAGGATTTTTTAAGCTATTGCATAGCTTCTATCGCGGGCCTTGAGCGTGGAGACCGAATCCAGAAATTCCGTAACGAACAAACCTAACATCCCCCACTCCGACCGGCACAGCGGTGATACTTTTTAGTTTTTCCATCTATCGATATATCACGCTTGTCTCTTTAGTTCAGCAACCTGCCTTTAGGTGGCATTGGTTGTAACGGAAAACTACCGTAATCAGCTGTTTGTGAGAAAGTATATAGGTGTATACGTATTTATCATCTACGTACAACAGCGAATATCTGTACTCGTATAATTTGTGTACAAAATGTTTTAAATATGAATAAACAAAGAAAAAAAAAATACTGCATAAATAAAATAAATATATAATTGTCATTGCATAAGCTGATAAAAAATGCTATGCAATAGCTTTACCGCGGCAGTCTCCGAGTGCCACACGTCTTTTTTTAATTTTATATTTTTTAATTATTTTTTCTTGAAGTGTTTGTAGATAGATTGAACTGCTACAGATTCAATTTACTCGAACGCACTCCAAGCTACTAGTAGGTATTGCTCTATGTCGGTAATGTCCAAATGTTTCACGAATATTGGATACCCCTTGTTGGTTCGGAAAGTTGGTATCTCTTTGAAGAATAGACAACCTGCCATTCTGCCGGGCAGTTCGTAAAACACGAACGATTGGCTAAACGTGGCATTACTATCGTGACTTCTAGGTGGTAGAATCCTGAAGATAGCCGGTAAATTTATGGATAAGGCATTACTATCCCGCTACACGGATAACAACGCACAGTTAACGTCTTTGGGGTTTACAGGTGATAGTTTCTCTTTCCATGCGGAGAGCTGCCTGCATGTTGGCTAATTTATGATATAAAAAAGTTTGTCGGTCTTTTTTTTTTATATAGATATAATAGAGAATTATTTAAATCTCAATTAACATTATGCTAAGATTGGTGCTGTACTATCCTTGTATTTTTTATATCATAAATAGCAAACAAGCAAAAGAGTTTCCTGATGGAAAGAGTCAACCATCGCCTATAGACACCAAAGGTGTTAATGGTGCGTTGCTATCTTGTGGCGAGGTCTAATGCCACGTGCATAAGTATACCGGCTAC
This sequence comes from Apodemia mormo, assembly GCA_036924255.1. Classification (NCBI taxonomy): domain Eukaryota; kingdom Metazoa; phylum Arthropoda; class Insecta; order Lepidoptera; family Riodinidae; genus Apodemia; species Apodemia mormo. Next base: position 5,583,913 of record JAUPFN010000012.1, on the reverse strand, counting down.
CTTACCTTCCAAACCGGAACACGACAGTGACAAGCACTGACGCTATTGCGGCAGGAATAGATAGGTAAGGTGGTGGTAACAGACCCGGGCGAGACAATGCAGAATGCAGAATTCCGAATTCCGAAGTCATTAGTAATGGGAATTATAGCTACTCTTATTTCACTATCACGTCGTGTTATTTGTTTTTGTTACTGTTATATCACGGGTGACGAATCACGACCGTTATATTTTATTAGGGACGATTATTTTCACAGTAGGTGCATTTTATTATGTATGTAATATCGCCGTGCAGTGATTACTATTTATAAGTGATTAGTAAAGTGAAATAACATATTAAACATTTTCTCTCTTCTAGCTGATGGCACGGTGTTGCTCAAATGTTGTTGCTTTGTCTCTTTGGCACAATGGATTTCTGTGAATTATAAGCATAAGTACAAGTAGTAGCTTGGCCCGCGTGAAATTAAATCACGTCGCGTTATATATAATAAACGGTTTCGATGCATATAACTGGTGTGACAAGTGAATTATTTTATAACGAGTGATATAACCGTGAGTGATGCCTGAAATGTGCCATGCCTAGTGGTCATATATGTAAATTAAGGAGGATGTAACGGTGTTTCTACGTTTCAATACAACCCTTTACAAACAATAACCGTATATCCAAGGTAATTTATGTCAGCATATTCGAATATTTTGTTGTGCTAGTTTGTTACCCTATGATATAAAAAAAACTGTAAAAAACTAATATAACATTACAGTGCATTATTATTGGTTGAAAGAAAATGTATGGCTCAACCAACTTCAATCACACTTAGTATTAAATTCATACACTAATTTGACATAAAAATTATACGATTATGAAGAGAAACCTTAATTCTTCAAATTCTGTATAACTTGAAGCCTTTGAAGAGAGTTAATTACTCTAAAAAATCTCGTTAATAAAAATTTTTGATGGCCCTAAGTTGATTTTTTTATGTCTCTAAACACGAAATAGGTTGATTGGCTTTATAAATTCTCTTTATTTTATTATCAATATCTAATCCACTCAGAATAGATCCCTATTGAAAATCACTTCATTCAGATCTGATTTTTTATAATAAATAATTTAAAGAAAAACAACGTTGCGGCGTGCACTTTCAGATTTTCCAAACTTTTTTAAACAATATGCATTAGAAATAATAATATGCATTAATAATACTTACTAATTAACATTAATAAACATTAAACACCCTACATTCATGTAACATACATCATAATATACACACGTGTAAACTATTTTCTTTTCTAAAGTCTGTTGTCAAACTTATAAGAGAATTTATTATTTAGCCTATGGGCAAATTTCGAGCACAAGGCGGTCGCTGGTTTGTTAAATCGTATTAACCAAAGTTGAATATATACACCTCTTAACACAGTATATCTCATTAAACTTTATCTGCTAAGTACTGAGCTGCTAGTAATGAGAATTTATAGGATTTGTTGCTAAAATGTTAGCAGCTTTAGCGCTTTTTAGAATTAATGTATTTCGTGTTGTGCTTACCGTTGGAGTCATTTAACCCTGCTCTTTGTGGCTGTGTTGCATTCATGATAGTACCCCTGTCGCTCGTCCTCCTGGAATAAAACATAAATATAACTAAGCTGAAAGTTTACTAATAGTTACTTATGATGCAAGGAGAGACTGACATACGCTATATCTACTCCATACACTATTTGATAGCCCGTAAAATTTTGTGGTACACTTTTCAAAACTTTACTACTATAACTCTGTATTTTTGGGTGTAAATGCAAGCGACACAGACAACCTACGAAATTGTTTAGGAAGACGTATCAAGTTAATCTGTGGTGTTAACAAATACAATCAAACATTTATAAGCAGACGACAATCGCATTTGTTCTATCTTTACATGGTATAAAACAAAGTTGCTTCCGTTGTATGTTCACTTAGATCTTTTAAGTCATGTAAAAGATTTTAATGCGGCTTTCAACAATAGATAGAGTGATTAAAGAGAAAGGTTTTATATATGTAAAGAGAACGATTTTATATGTGTAATACATGTATATTATAGTAGGAAAAAACCGAGTTTTTTATATCATAAGATAGCAAACAAGCAGATGGTTCTCTTGATGGAGTCAACCATCGCCTATAGATACTAAAGATGTTAATGGTGCGTTGCCATCTTGTTACGAGGTATAATGTTATAGGCATAAGTTTACCGGCTACCTTATCCTCAAAACCGGAACACGACAGTGACAGGCACTGACGCTGTAGCGGCAGGAATAGGTAAGGCGGTGATACCAGACCCGGGCGAAACAATGTAGAACTTCTAGTAGCTACGATGGTAGTGACTCGCATAGCCAGTCGGACGCCTTTAACTACCTGCTTGGCAGAAAGACAGTTGGCCTATTCTAAGGAGGTCGGACCAACACGGGGTTTTTTTTTTATATTATAAGATAGCAAATAAGCAGATGGGTCTCATGATGGAAAGAATCACCCATCGCCTATAGACACCAAAGGTGTTAATGGTGCTTTGCTATCTTGTGACGAGGTCTAATACCACATGCATAAGTTTACCGGCTACCTCACCCTCCAAACCGGAACACGACAGTGACAAGCACTGACGCTGTTGCGGCAGGAATAGGTAAGGCGGTGGTACCAGACCCGGGCGAGACAATGCAGAACTCTACCACCTAGTAGCCTCGACTCGATAGCCAATCGGCAATAAACGGCGAAAATAAAACAGAAAAATATCAAGTTCAAAAATATGACAGGTCGCGAACCTACCGAAAATGTTGCCAGCGACTTCGTCCGTGCGGACTTCGTTTACTCCGCACAGCTTCTCCCCCGTAGGTGATAGCGTGACAATATATAGCCTATATGTAGACCCAACTTGTTAGTAATATGCATGCAAAATTTGAAGTAAACCCATGCAGTACTTTTTGAGTTTACCCCGGATATACATACAGATAAACAGACAAACAGACAAATTCTAAAAACTATATTTTTGGCTTCGATATCGATTGTAAATCACGCCCCAAGTATTCTTTTAAAAAAATATTTAATGTACAGTTTGAATTTCCTCCAATTTTATTATATGTAATAATATAGACTAGCTGTTGCCTGCGACTTCGTCCGCGCGGAATTCGTTTACTCCGCACACTTCCGTAGGTGATAGCGTGATAATATGTAGCCTATATGTTGACCCGACCTATGAGTAATATTCATGCAAAATTAGAAGTAAACCCATGCAGTACTTTTTGAGTTTACCCCGGACATACATACAGACAAACAGACAAAAATTCTAAAAACTATATTTTTGGCTTCTATATCGATTGTAGATCACACCCCAAGTATTGATTTAAAAAAAGATTTAATGTACAGTTTTGACTTTCCTACGATTTTATTATATGTATATAGATATTATCCAACCGGTTTCGCTTCTAGGTAAGCATCATCAGGGCAATTACAACATATAACTGAATTTTATTTTTAGTCTTCTGAAAAAGACGATCAATTCAGCCATACTTATTGCTTTAATATACTTTTTTTGAATTGATTGAAGAGGAAAGTTGAGTTATATAACGCTAATGAGGCTTGTTCAAAGAATCTTCGGGGATATAACATAATATTATATTAAATGCTCAAGAGTCAGGAATACAAGTTATTAGGTACTCGATTTTTCGTGGAAATTTTGAGAGACAAGTGTATTCATAGAATAAGACGAAGAAAAATTAATAATCAATATAGTAAATGAACATTGAAAAAAAAGGAAATCGATCAAATAAACTTTAACTACAAAACTGTATCTGGAGGAAAATCTTGGAAAAATCAAAAAGTAAACTCATAATGCTTGTTCGCTCATTAAAAAAAAAAATAATAGAGTAACAATAGTAAAATATGAAAAACTGACATGCGCGCTAAGTAGAACAATATATATATATGATCGAAATAAAAAATGACAGTTTTTTCAATAACTAAAACTCTTAGAGTATATAAACCTCTTTGAGTATATCTATGGTACAAGATAAAATTAAAAATTTTAAAAACCCCCGACACATCCTCAGACCGCCATTCCGCTACATACGTTGAAATCATTTTGATCCAGAGTGTATGTAAAATATAACGAACGAGACCACACTCAATGGACTTATTTTGTTTATATCAGGAGTTCCACGGCCACTTTCTATTTAATATTTATATTATCAAACCCTGCGAATCTCCTAGTAATAAAATCCAACGATATCAGCCCAATCTCGATGGCCACCTTTCAGTTCCATCATTATTTTATCTTAAAAAACATCCGACACCTAAATATTTGCCAAAATAAACCGAATTAGCTTATATTCGATGGGTTTTTCTAGATTAGCTTAAAAGTTATAATGGACCTCTTCCAGCTTTATTATCAGACACTGAAAAACAAAAAAAAGAACGATTCAAACGGGATCAAAATCGATGGTGCTTTTCAATTTTCATTCGTTCGTTCGTTTCGTTTCCATGACCTTCTATCACTTTTTCGTAAGAGCCTGGAAATCATCTGACACCAGATTATTTGCTAAAACAGAACAAATAACGCGATGAGTTTGTCTTGTTTAGTTTAAAAGATCCTATAGCCACCTTCAAGTGACATCAATAGATTCTTAAAATCAGCACCAAACAGTATACCAAAACAATCCCAATTAACCCGTACTCGATGGGCCTGTCTGATTTAGCGAGAATTCATGGACTTCTTTCAGTTTTATCTTGAGAAACTGGAAGCCATTCTGTTGCAAATTCCTTATTAGAAGGAACCTAATGAATCTCAAATCACCTGCTTTATCTTAGGACCACAGAAATTATCTAACACCAGGGTAACTTTCAAAATAGAAGAAATGAGTCCAAACTCGATAGGATATCTTATGGAGTTCTTCCCACTATCATATGATACCGGAAGCCATTCTGCTCCAAAGACTTTCTCCTTCCTGCTTCATTATAAGACCCTAGAAAGCATCTAGCATTAGAATATTTGTCAAAACAAAACAAATGAATCTAAGCTTTTGTTTTAATATCGTAAAATAGCAAACAAGCTGATAGGTCTCCTGATGGAAAGAGTCAACCATCGCCTGTAGACACCAAAGATGTAAATGGTGCTTTGCTATCTTGTGGCGAGGTCTAATGCCACATGCATAAGTTTACCGGCTACCTTACCGGAACATCCAAACCGGAACACGACAGTGACAAGCACTGACGCTATCGCGGCATGAATAGGTAAGGTGGTAGTACCAGACCCGGGCGAGACAATGCAGAACTCTACCACCTAGTAGCCAGGATGGTAGTCACTCGCATAACTAATCTCTATTATAAGACACCAGAAATCGTCTAGTACCAGGATGTTTGTTAAAACACAACAAAAGATCCGAAATTCGACAGATTCCAAGACGTTAGGCATTCCAATTCCATCATCAGATACTAAAAATCGTCTAGCACCAAATTGTTTGCAAAAACAAACTGAATTTTTTCCCCACTTGATGGGTTAACCTGGTTTCCTCTTCTTCTTCAGGAGTTCTTGGTTACATCCTTCAGCTCTATCATCAGGCACTGGAAGCCATTCCACTCCAATGTTTTTGAACTAACGATACAAACTGCCTCAAATTCGATGGTATTGCTAATTTTATTCCAAGGTTCCCATTAAGTATTTCCAACTCTAACATGAGACTCTGGAAATCGTCTGGCACTAGAGTATTTGTCCAAACAGAACAAATGAGTCAAATTTCGATTAGTTTATCTTATTTAGTTTAGGAGTTCTCATGGTTACCTTTCAGTTCCATCATCAGATGCTGAAAATCATCCAGCACTAAGATATTTGCCAATACAAGACAATTAAGTGCAAATTAAAAAACTTTACCTCGTTTAGTTTAGGAGTTCATTGTAGTTGAACTTTGAATCTGGATTCTTGAAGTTCCAATGTCACTTTTTCGGCTCAATCTTCAGACCGATATGATCATGAGAAAGATCTTACTGTAACAAATGAAATGACTCCAAACTCCATTATATTAGTAATTTCTATCTGTGGGTTACAATTACACTCTTACGGCTCCATGTTCAGTTCTTCGACGTTATATGTAATGGAAAGTAAACATCATCAAAAATCCATCGAGTCCGAACTTGACTATCTTATCTCTTTCTACATTCTACGAGTGAGTTTCGGTAGCACTTTATCAGCTTCATCTTCAAATCCTCGTCATCATGAGCACTAATCAAACTTAGTACTTGTAGCAACCAGACAGTCTAAGCAAGATTGTCTTGTTAAAACTCTGCATCAGACAGTTCCAGTCCCTACATCCAGGCTACATCACGAGCTCAATTGGATGGTACCATAGTATTTGCATTTCCTTCACAAGTCTGTCAAGTTTTTGTACTAACAGATATCAGAAAGTCGTTAAAAAGTGGCTTGCAATGTTTAGAAAATCTGTTATTTAAATACGAAAATTGCCAGTTAAATAGACGCTGATGATCTTCGAATGAGAATCTCAAAGTATTAGCTCAACGTTACCATGTAATTGCAATATCAACAAAGTAACAGAATACAAAATTTAGTATTGATAAAGCATTTACAAGTTATTTAATTCCTTTCATCAATTTGAAAAGAGCTGGTTATCTTGAAACGGCTGAACAGATTCTACTGAATCTTAGCTAAGAACCATCTCGCAAAACAGGGCTTTCAATTAAAAAAAACGCAACCAAATCGGGGCATCCACCAGGGCTCCACGATGCCACGGACAGACACACAGATACACACATACACAGATACACAGATACACACCTGAAACTTATAACACCCCTCGTTTTGCGTCGGGGGTTAAAAAATGATGCTAAACATTGATATAAAAATGCTAAAACTATAATTTAATGACGTAGAGTAAGATAGCCGTTTTAAATAGAAAATCTTCCATTAAAATGGGGTAAAGTATGTTTTTTCCTCAAAATATCGTTTTTCCAAACTGTACATTTTTTGCTGAAAGTATGTTTTTAAACTTTTCTTAAAGTTTATGCAATAATGCCATTTGTGTTTTTCATTTTACTATCGTAGACACCAAAGTAAAAGACGCGCGGCTGGCTAGTACGCTGAGTTGAAAAATATTTTCAACTAGCTGAGCCCGCGACTTCGCCCGCATGGAAAATTTCGAAAAAAGTAGCCTAAGTTACTCCCTATCACATAAGCTATCTGATAGTGAAAGTCCCGTCAAAATTGCTCCAGCCGTTCCGAGATTAGCCGGAACAAACAGACAGACAAAAATTGTAAAAAATGTTATTTTGGTATATGTGCCGTGCATACATCCATATGCATTTAGTAAAAAGCGGTTATTTTAGTATTACAAACAGATACTTCCATTTTATTTATTTGTAATAGAATATAGATGTATCGATAATTTGCCACATAACTAGATCGCAAATATGCACATAAATATATAATACGGTTCCTGTATATAATATTAAGAAATCGTTAATAAATATATAATTTATATTAATAATTTCGTCAAGGGGTATGGTAGATTTGATCGAAACCTTACCTGAATTATAAAGCGTAAAAAACGCCAACGTATACCCGCAAAATTCGGACTATCGAGTATTTGTTAATATCGTGGGTAAAATTCTAACTATGCTGACTGACAAACCGGCCATATTTCTTTAAAGGTTATAAATATGTGGTGTAGATGGCGTGAGAATTTATTAAAGTATCGTAAAACGGAGCGTAGATAATCGTGAAATTTATTTTCTCTTTGTTCACAAAATAGTAGAAAATAAAAATTAGCAACACTATAGTGTAGTCTCTTTCAAATTAACGTAATAGTTGAAAGACGACGTCACTACAGTGTTGCTACATTTTAATTTCTATTATTTGACAAAATATATAAGATTGTGTACTATTATACCTATAAGTCTTTTTCACCCAAACAAAGCTAGGTTTTCATCTAGTTGATAAATTACCACCACCACCTTCTACACAAACTATTTAAATTGGTAAAATTATTCATATTAAGAAAAGTTGCGTACCAAAATGTTAACCTTCAAAATGGTTCAATTTAAGTTGGACCAATTAAAAAAAAAAACGGTTTTTAAGCATCTATGTTTCACAAAAGATCGTTGGTCAGCACTCACAAGTACAAATGATAGACAAAGAAGTAATTGAATAAAAGAAATATACTAGTGATGTGCTCAAATTGCTAGTCGATAGATCGATTCGTTGGCATCGATAAACCGTGTAATATGTTACGCTCGCGAGTTTCATACGAACTGAACCGAGAAATAATGGGGAACATTAATCTGGCGTTCGTTTCGCACTGCGGTTCGTCGTTAACGTTTTGGAATAGCTATTTGTACTATAAAGGTAAGTACTGACTGGGTTGCCTTGCACTGCAAAATTTAAAAGTTTTAATTTTTTTTTAAACTTTACTTACAGCCTTCTTATTAAAAGAGTGGTAACAAGTTTTTTTCTCTAAACAAAAAGATCTAAATAATCTGAGTGAATGGTGTAAGATTAATGGAATGATGCTTTTACATAAAGTTTACACGGAAATTTAACCCACAGCATCATATCTATTATATTGGCCAGAACAAACTGTGTCGTTTGGAGGAAATCAAAGATTTGGAGTTACCTTTGACCAAAAACTCACATTTGTACCCCATATTGAGCAAATTGTTCGGAAATTCTCGAGGATTTTGGGATACTTAATTAGAACCATCAAAGTATTTAAATCTAATAAAGCAATAATTTGTTTGTATTATAGCCTGGTAAGAAGTTTGATAGAATATTGTAGTGTCGTATGGAGACCTCATTATGCTACTCATTCTTTAAGATTAGAAAGAGTGCAAAAGCGTTTCCTATGGAACATGGCATACAGTAACGGTATAGCAAGAAAATATAATTCCTACAAAATTAGGCTACTGAAATTTAAAATTACATCATTAGAACGCCGTAGGAAGCTTTTAGATTTTTTATTCATGGTTAGATTAATTAGAAATTAATTTGAAATGAATAATCCCTTTTGCTAAGCAAAATAGATTTTCGTGTACCCAGGGGACATCCTCGAAGTCAAATTACGCCTATCTGCCCGCCACTTCGTAGAACTGTTGCAGGTGCAAACTCTCCTCTAGCTAGATGATCTAAAGTAGTTAATCAGTTCAGTGACCACATTGACATTTATGTTGATTCGTCTAACAAATTCCATAAAATATTCCAGAAATACGATTTTTAAATTTTGAAATAAATTGAGTTGTATATGTTAAGATTTAAATTTTGCTGTTTATTTTTCACTTTTTTTTTTGTTATTTCTAGTTTCTTTTTGTTAAATTAAATAAGTTATTTTATAATATTATAAGCATGTGGTGTTTACCTGTAAATGTTTGATACAATTAGCATGATTGTTGACAAGTGTTAAAATTAGTTATTTATTGTATTTTATTATTGTATTCAAACGTTGGTAAACTAATAAAATAAAATAAAATAAATAAAATATTCAGGTCTTCTGAGAAGACGCCCGAGACTGACCCTGAACCTGTCTTTGAGCCATCCGTAAGATCCTGAGGTCACTGGTGTTAAGTTCACTCCTTACCTTCATCGGTGAGCTGTATTTTATATTTCTTGTCGAAGACAAACTTGGCAGGTATCGAATCGTTTGAGGCCGCGACAAGCGGTAGATATTCGAGAACCTGTTTAAAAATACTTGCGTGATAACTTTCCTGTACCTGCCCAGCATGACTCCAAGCTCTTAGCGATTGTAAAGGGAGCGCCGAGGTCGCTGCAGTCTGCTGTATGAATAGGTGAAGAGGTGGTATGCAGAGCATCGTCTCTTGTGCTGCTGTTGGGGTAGTCCTCATGCAACCTGTAATAGCTACACATGCTAACCTTTAGAAGCTTTGTAATTTGTTGATCGCTGTTTGAAGTGTGGTGCGTAGCCACCTAACTACCACTTAATATAACACAAGCTAATCATTAGCTCGTTTCGGGGTTATATCAATTCGTGTAATTTGTAAAAAAATTACATTTCTTACTGGTGTGTACTCATCCTTAAAACGGCTTGATTATCAAGCCGTTTGTGCGGATTTTCTTAATAACAAGTTATAGCGAGTCTGTAATCAGATTTTAGGTTATTTATTCCGAAGCGAACCACATTTCTGCTATTTGTAGAGTAAATGTTTTCAGAAAAAACAGGTTTTTTCTTTTTCATTTTTAGGAACTATATGATAACAACATTATTCTTTATTACATGCGAAAAAATAACACAAAACAGTAAAATAAAATGGAAATACAAATTTTGTGGATTGTCGTCTTTTAGCTAAATATGTGAACACAGTTTTAGTTTTTTAGTTAATTATTGATTTAAAATATAAACAATATACATACAATACTTTATTATAATACAATCAATACATACTAATTTAGTATAATACAATCAATTATACTAAATTAACTAGTGTCATATAAAACTGTACTTTAATCGTAATAATTTTTTGGAAATAAATTTATGTTTATGTTTATGTTTATATCTTGATGCCAAATCCTTTGCTAAAGGAAACTGAATACCATACATTAAATTTCAATTCCAAATTTCAATAATACGGTATTTTAGTCAGCAAGTAAATTTATTGTGAAATACAGATGGCTGGGTGGACAGCTGGACAGACAGACTAACAGACGGACATGACGAAATTACAACAGTTCCCTTTTTTGCCATATGGGTACGAAACCTTAAAAAAATCTTTTAAGATCTCTAAATTTATCCAAACTAAAAATTTACAGGGGTATCAGATAAATTGGATATCAGATACAATTGTCCTGTTTTACAAATATAAAACAAAATTTCGTGCAGATGAAGTTGCAGGTAGCGGTTAGCTATTGTGTATGCATTGAGCACACTTTAATTTCCCAAGCGATGCATCTCGCATCTTAGTGAGTTATAACTTCGAATTTATACATATACACAAGAAGTTTCAATATATATTCTTGAAATACAATAGCAGTTTCATTACAAAGCTGGATAATTATCAAGTTTCATTTTTCATTATTAATATTTTTTATATCACACAAAAGCAAACAAATTGATTTTGCTAGCAGTAAATATCAAGAATGTATTATAATTTTTAATAATATGGTTGCCAGATCAAGATAGGACATACTTTGATGAATTGTGAGTCATATTTGGCTTCAAGATAAAATATTCTTAAACACCTGTTTTGATTTCTGTCGTTTGTCTTTCTCTTCTAGTCTTATAAGATATAACTCTTTATAATATCATTTTTAGAATATCTCATTTGTAAATACAATGACTAGACACCAAAAGAATTTATGTCATCTATCGCAGACTACGACCAAATGAATAGCCAACAGTTGATCTCTTCAGCTTGCATCTATCGAAACATAGACACCAGCTTAGACATAGACATAGACACCACCAATGACCGCAATGAAAACGGACCTGGTGGTCACTTATTATCTGATGGTCTTTTAGGGATTTTATTAGACCTGACAGTTCATTATGGAGTACTTTATCTTAAGCACTATATATATGACCAGCAGTTAGATGAATTCGAACAGTTGTTTTTTTTTTCTAAGTAAGTTTTCTTCAAGAAACTCGTATTGAAAATCTTTGGTAGTATAAGAGAGTTGGAAAGCTCTCTGTAAAAGCAGTGTCAATTCCGAGTACATACCTTGGTTACAATTGCTGAGAAGCCATCTAATTCACTTGGTTTGTAAATGTCTAACGATAGACATAGAATCTTTTTTACTAGAGAGTAATTTAAACAAACAGAGGAACTTAGGAAATTAACTTTCATCACGGAACATTTTGAGGATGGTTGGTGGAAAATTGTATTGGGCTCTAAAACCAAATTCAAAAAAGATAGACAACTGATTTTGCTTTGGCAATGACTTTTTTAGAAATTTAGAGTTAGAATGCCTGGAAAAGCAGTCAGCTTTTGAAATATTTTTTTAGATAGGCAAGTGATTTTGCTTTGGCAATGCCTCTTTTTAGAAATTTAGAGTTAGGAAGCCGGGAAAAGCAGTCAGATTTTGGTATATTTTTTATATCATAAGATAGCAAGCAAGCAGAATGCTCTCCTGATAGAAAGAGATAACAATCGCCTTTATTCCCCAAAGATGTTAATGGCGCGTTGCTTTCCTTGAGGTGGGTTGGAATGTTCACTGGTTACGATACCCTCCAAACCGGAACACAACAGAAAAAAACAGCAATTCTATTGAGACAGGAATAGATAACGCGGTGGACAGGAATAGGTTCCACCGCGTTATCTATTCTTTCTTTGTTGCATAACTCTACCACCTAGTAAGCAGACACGATGTTAGTGTCTCTAGATGTTAGTCGTACGTATTAGGTGTTCCCCGTATGAGCCTCGGGCAACTTTGTAGAATATGCTAACTGCCGTTCTGCCAGGAAGGTCGTAAAAGGCGACTGATTGGCTATACGAGTCACTACCATCGTGGCTACTAGATGGTAGAGTTCTGCATTGTCTCGCCCGGGTCTGGTACTAACACCTTATCTATTCCTGCAATAGCATCAGTGCTTGTCACTGTCGTGTTCCGGTTTGGAGGATAAGGTAGCTGGTGGTATCAGACCTCGCCACAAGATAGCAACGCACCATTAACATCTTTGGTGTCTATAGAGGATGGTTGACTCTTTCCATCAGGAGACCCATCTGCTTGTTTGCTATCTTATGATATAAAAAATACTCATTTGATTTTTTTTTTTTAAAAAAAGGAGCCTGAATCGACACGGGGAAAAATCTTATTACATATAATCATTATTCGAACATTTACAACTTACAGAGAATTACAGACGACGGGTGATTGCAGGGAGGTTAAGTGGAAGCGTGGGAGACATCGCGTTCCAGTGAGGTACTGAGATCTTTCAATCGTATATTTTACCAAAATTAAAAAAGTACAGTTAGTAACAAAAATTTTATCCGATCCAAATGGAGCATGTGGATCAATGGCATTAGCAGGCAAATAATGAAATAGTCTGTTTAAAGAAAAAATTTTATCATATTTTAGAAGCAAAATTAAGAAATTTTTCCTTCAGGCAATTTAATAGTTTAGAAAATCAAGTGCATAACTTATAACTATGGGAATTATGAGTTATGCACTCAGGCATGTAGATCAATGACATTAGCAGGCAAATAATGAAATATTCTATTTAAAGAAAACATGTCACCATATTTTAGTAGCAAAATTAAGAAATTTTTCCTTCAAGTAAACTAATAGTTTAGAAAATAAAGTGCATAACTCATAACGCCCATAATAATATCGAATATTTTTTATACAATATTGTTTAATATTGTTCAATAATTCGTTTCGCTATCACAGGCCACAGCTAAGTTATTTAGTGCCACAGCGCTGTAATAATAATACAAGAGTATGCAGGAAAGAAAAAGCAGTACACGTATATATAAGGGGCTAGAAAGAGATGAAAATATGAAAAAACTGCACCTGCGCATTTGGTAGGAGAAATGTCCATTTTATTATTTATGCTGTCAATCAAAGAATATACTATTTTTTAGTTTATTTTTATTAATTTAATTAAACAATACGGAGTTACACAACTATTAGAATTTAAAAAAATAAATTATGGTTTTTCTCAAGAAATCGTGTTTACAAGCTACACAAGTTTTTAGTTTTTTTATGATTTTCTCGATCCTATTACATTAAATTATTTTCTTAATTGCAAAATTAATCTTCAGTCAATTATCTATAAAGTAGTATATAAGTGAAGTAGCTTCTGTGCACTAGAAAGAAAATAACAATAGAAGTAGTTGCAAAAAAAAAGGCAAAAAATATTTTTCGAGCACTCTATAATGCTTTGCAATTGCACAATATAAATCTATCAATATCCATAAAGTAATAACACATGATGTATTAAGGCGATTACAGCTGCGAACGACCTTGAGTTTCTAACAGGAGGAGCGCAAATATTATTTAGCGCGTGGCATGGTCCAAAGTCAAAGAGTATTTACATTGGATGCAGATACATACGTTTTAACATTTTTGTTCACCTATATGAACTTTTATCATCATGAATCGACTGAATGTTGTCAAACTCAAAACCAATAACCAGTAATCGCTCATTTATCGATTACATATACATTCATTTTAGAAAAACGTTAAATATCTAAAGAAAAAAAATATACCGAAAATCGACAAAAAATTATATAATAATTTACGCAATAATAACAGTTACGTATCCTATTTCTTTGAAAGTGTTGTAATATACAATACATCCCGTGTAGCACTTTATTTTAATACATACAATCAACAATTAATATTTAACAAAACCTTTCAAAATTTGATTTTCTAAAATGTAATCTCTTGAATAATATTTTAAAACTAACTAGCTTCTTAGTTTTTGTTTCAAAATCTCGAAATATAAAAGAAGATATATAAATTGATTTAATGTTTATAGAGGAAACTACTAAATAAGTTGTTTTATTTAGACTATTTGTGTGTATAAAATATTTAATATATTTAATTTATTTATTTTTTGTTGCGAAGTCCTTACTACCTTCAAATAGTACCAGTTTTTATTTTTTTTTTCTTTAGAGTTCTGCTTTTTATTCGCTTGCTTGAATTATCTTCGTTGTTTATATGTTTTATTTTTTTATTTTTGTACATTTATACAAAATATTGACAAAATACTTATCTATCTATAGCTATAATAAAAAATTCAAGCGTAAACGTAGGTAAGTACATGAATAGTCTCAAAATATTATTCAGCGTCTACTCGCAAACAAAACTATTTATAAAGTACTAGCTTTCAGCCCATTTAATACCCTCTTTTACCTCTTTAAGAGATAAAACTCACAGCATCCTTACATGCACGTTTATTTAACTGAATTAAAGAACATGGCTAATAAATTTGAAGAGATTTTGATTAAACATATTTTTTTTACAAACTTTACCACTTTTTTCATCGTTTGAAGAGATGACATTTGAACACCTTAAACTCGTATTCATTTAATTGTATTAAAAATCATAAATACTAAGTTTTAAATAATTTCCACAATATTCTACAATAAACAATCTATTTTTTATACAAACATCAATGCTTTTTTTACCCTTTAAGGAATGAAATTTAAAAAAATCCCCAAATGTATGATTCTTAAATTGTGTTGAAGAACGTAAGTGCCGAATTTCAAGTTATTTTGACCATAAACGTTTGATTTTTCATATAAATTGTAACACACACTTTTACTCCTTTAATGGATGAAACTTCTAACATTACATGCATGTTTCCTCAATTTCGATTGAAGAGCATAAGTACTAAAAAATCCGAAAATTCGTACAACTTAATTGTATTAAAATCATAAATACTAAATTAAAATAATTTAGATTTTATAGTAATGCAATAAATAAACAATTCATTTTTGATACAAACTTTAAAGCCTCTTTTTACCTCTCTATGGGCTAGAATTAAAAAAAAATATTAAATTTATATTTAATTTTTTTTTTTCAGTTAAAGGATAATTTAATTACAGCATATCATTCATTTCAACTCAAAAATGACAGAGTTTCATACAAACTTTCACCCCCTATTTCACCATCTTAGGGGATGAATTTAAAAAAAATCCTTTCTTATTCCTTGTCTATATCATAAGAACAATATCTGTAAAAAAACAGCCTTCTCGGTCCAAGCTCATTATCTACTATAAAAAAACATCCAAGCGTAAACGAAATGTTCAATTTCCAAACGGCACAACCTTACTATTGTGCCAAACGTTCTATCTGTACTATTACTCTTTGACTCGAATATGGAGAGCGGAGCTCGCTAACATGCGACACAGCCTCCCCGTATGAACGCTACCGGGAGACTGACTTTCGACGCGAGCGCTGTCCGCGAATTAAATAATAAGGTTTTTATTGAATTAATAGCACACTATGATGATTTTGTAAAATGTTGAACTTAAATTTTATAAAACAATAAATTGTCTGTAATAAAAAGAAAAAATCATCAAAATCGTTACAGTAGTTTGGAAGTTATAGGCAATTTTTTGCGTAAAATTAAGAAAGATATTTGATTTTTTTCCGTCAAAAATAACAATAAAATTTAAAAAAACGAACTTAAAATTTAAACTTAATTATATTATACGCATAATGCATATTTTTTTTAAATTATTGGACCAACCGGTTAGCAGTAGTAGGCTTTCAAAGAGGTGTCTATTTCGTAGTTTGGCATTACCTATCGCCTTAAGCTCGCATATATTGACTTTGTCGATCGGACAATTTTTTTTTGTTTCTCACTGTATATTAAACTAAATTAGAATCTCATAGTCTTTCACTTTAAAGTTAATATTAATTACTCATTCAGATTTTGAGATTGAATTTTTCCATCTTTTTCGATTCTTTCTTCTAAGGATTAATTTCAAACTACAAAAGGTATATTTTTGAATGTTAAGCTATCTGATTTCAATCGTTTGCAATTCATATTCGCAAACAGCTGCAAGTTATTGCTTCAGATTTAATCGATTCGACGCTCTTTATTTATGTTTATTCATGAACATCCGCCGTATATTTACAGTATTTTTTAAGTTGGTTGATTAATTATCATAGCTCTGCGACTGTATTAATTTACATAGTAGCTTCATACCCAAACCCCCGAAGTAGGCCACCCAATAAGTACCACTAATGCACCGACGATTAGCTGAAGATACTTAGCCCCACAATCTAATGAATTGCAAGCCTATCCGCCAACGGGCAATTATCCAATCGCGGGCAACGTTGGTTTTATCACAAAACTAAAAAAAATGCTTTTATTGAATTGCCCGACCTGGGAATCGAAGGATTGAGGACCCAGGACCTCATGTGGTTAACACCGACACCACATCACTAGACCACAAAGGTGATAGAAAAAAAGATTATACAGACTGACTGGTGTTGGTTGGCAATCATATATGATGAGAAAAAGTAACATTAAAAATAAATATTAAAATACTTATTAGTAAACTTAGTAAACAGTACACCGAAATATATTTACCTGCACTATACTTGGACGTCGCACGGACGCACGTAAGTAGTGATGTTGAGGGCGCGTGTCCTTGATTTCGACTAGCGCGACGTGCTTAGGAGAGGATAATATCCACATTTCACTTATTTTTAGAGAAATATTGGTCAAAAATTAAGCCGCCTTATTTTATTATTTCATTTTAACGAGAATCGAGTACCGAGTACTCTTCAGAAGAATCGAAGGTATCTCACCAGTCAGTCTGTATAGCTACTTAGAAAACAGACAATTTGTAGAAATATTAAAAGTATGCGAGAACCAAAAAATATAAACTTCAAATTATATTTACAATATCTGTGGAGTACCACAATCGCAAATGATAAGAGACAGATGGCTCTTCAAATGTAAACAGGTAAAAAATATTAAGGAGTTCCCATACAATAAACGTGTTTTTTCGTATTTTTTTGCTATGATGGCACAGCACCCTTCCTGCGCGAGTCCGACTCGCACTTGGCCATTTTTTATATCATAAGATAGCAAACAAACAGATGTCTCTCTTGATGTGAAGAGTAACCATCATCTATAGCCACCAAAGTTAATGTTGCACTATTATCCGAGTAGTGGGATGGCAATGCCACATGCAAAAATCTGCCGGCTAACTTTTTATCCAAACTGGAACACAACAATGACAAGCATTGACACAATCGTGACAGGAATACGTAACACGGTGACACCACATACCTGGGTGAGACGTTGCGGAACTCCCTACTAGTAACGAAGGCGCGTATAGCCAATCGTATGACATTCACGAACTACCTGGTAGAATGACAGATGGTCTGTTCTTCAGAGGAGGCCTGGACCAACACGGGGTAAAACCGTCTCTAAGAGAGAGAAACTCGAGAAAGTCTCAATAACACTTTAGTCCAATCCGGATATTAAACCCAGGACCTCCTAATATAAGTCAAATAGGCTAACCATTAGATCGTCTTTTTATATCATAAGATAGTAAACAAGCAGATAGATGGGTCTCCTGATGGAAAGAGTCAACCATCGCCTGTAGACATCAAAGATGTTAATGCTGCAATGCTACCTTGTGGTAGGATCTAATGCCACATGCATTAGTTTACCCGCTATCTTACCCTTCAAACCGAAATACGACAGTGACAATCACTGACGCTATTGCGGCAGGAATATATAAGGCGGTGGTACCAAACCCGGGCGAGACAATGCAGAACTCTACCACATTCTAATATAAGTCAAATAGGCTAACCTTTAGATCGTTTTTTTATATCATAAGATAGCAAACAAGCAGATAGATTGGTCTCCTGATGGAAAGAGTCAACCATCGCCTATAGACAGCAAAGATGTTAATGGTGCATTGCTATCTTGTGGCAAGGTCTAATGCCACATGCATTAGTTTACCGGCTATCTTACTCTTCAAACCGGAACACGACAGTGACAATCACTGACGCTATTGCGGCTGGAATAGGTAAGCCGGTGGGACCAGATTCGGGCGAGACAATTCAGAACTAGTACTAGCACTAGCTAGGTAGTGACTAACATAGCCAATCGGTCGTCTTTTACGACCTGCCTGGCAGAACGGCAGTTGGCCTATTCTTCAAAGGAGCCCGGGACTAACACAGGGGAATATAGATCGCGAGGCATACCGAGTATATTTGCATAAACACAGATGATACTTTTTAATATCAATACATCATACTTTTACAATATTTAGTGGTTTATCATCAACTAACGTATAACTCAAGCTCATAAAAGCACCTGTTCGCGGCAGGTTAAAGCTGTGAGATTTATGTGGTCCCCACAGATACTATAGTACATGAAATCCGCAAGTCACGATTACTGATTCTAAGAGCCCGTTCATACGTTGTATGGCGATAGCGTAGCGTTTCCTTCATAATGACTTGAACAAATCAATTTTCTTAACGCCAGATATTTCGTGAAATGCGAAAGAAGGGTTTTCGTACAATGCTTATCGTGATTATTAATTAGGTGGAAAAGTTCTGCAACTTTTCTTCAGAGTTACGTATCACCGCTTTATCGACAACTACTGCTTGTGGCTTGGTCGTTCCATAGTCAATGCTATCTATATGATGAATTATAAAAGCCTTTATGCAATGAGTAACATACGCTTTCTCTAAACCGAAAGGGGCGTAAGATAAGGCTGATTATATAAGAAAAAAAAATGTATAAAATTATTGTATTTATGCTAAAAAAATATTAGGGTATCTTATAATGTTCGTATTTATACTTCAATTTCGCAAAAATTGAGCTAATAATTTAAAGTGGACAACCAGACGTTGCTTCAACGGTGGCGGCATATTTGTGTCGATCGCTTTACAGTGTAATATGTAAATTTATTATGTAGCAAATAAGAAAACTCTTAAAATCTTTAACAATTTATTGACTTTGCCTCTCTATTTAGTAAGCAAATGGTACATTAGGTAAGTAATTTAAAGAATAAACCAATTTTTTTATAGAATCACTAGCTGTTGCCCGCGACTTCGTTCGCGCGGACTTCTTTTACTCCGAACAGCTCCTGCCCCGTAGGTGATAGCGTGATAATATGTAGCCTATATGTTGACCCGACCTGATAGTAGTATTCATGCAAAATTTGGAGTAAATCCATGCAGTACTTTTTGAGTTTACCCCGGACATACATTGACTTATATGTATTGATGTATAGATTAGTCATACATAATATTTTGAACAAATAGGTGCTAATCTAATGCTGTAGTTACTGTACATGTCAGTCGCAAAATGTCGCGACGAGATTTAGACATTTTATCGCTGCTATGACGTAGTATCATGTGGTCTGAACTGTCTGAAGAAATAAATGTGCAAATGAGATAAAAGTAATCGTTTTATGTCTCGTACGTGTTCTTTTTAGTACTGTACGATCAAAGCTATTGGGTTTTATATCCGATTTAAACCGTCCCGATGTATCTTAACTGAAATAGAATTTATAGATTTTATGTCTTTAGACGTGAAGAAGCTTTCACTTTGCTGAGCGCAACGGGTCATTTTGTTGGTCGTATAAAAAATAAATAAATAAATATGTTATTGCAAACAAGCTTGTGAATAATAAACATTTTGATGATTTTAAATATTTGTACACCATATTTTGGTAGAATATCCTGGTATTTTTAAATTATTCACTTAGCCAGTAGACTACTTTACTATTGTACGTTCGCTTTAAGAATGCGGTGAGTTATCGTTATTGAGCATGACCCATTACGCTATCAAATCACTTTTGTTGGTTAATGGGCCAATCAAATCACTGCATTCTTAACGCGAACATACTGTAGGTTACTAGGCGCCAGGCGGTGGAGATCCGCAACGTCTCGCCTGTGTATATAGTATGCCTGCCTTACCTATTCCTATCGCAATAGCGTCAATCATTGTCGTATTCCGGTTTGGAGGATAAGGTGGCCGATAGATTTATCCATGTGGCGTTGCCATCCCGCCACGCGTATTTTTGCCTTTAAGAGGCTGACAAGACCTAATTTGTTGAAATTGATGTTATTTAAGCAGTTTTTTAAGAAAAACTATTTGTTATAGCACAACACATAAAATATATATGTTAATATTCATCATATGTCAAAGACCGTGGCTGGATACGATACATAATTGAACGAAATTGGGTCGATAGAAAATAATTGCGAAGATTGGTCTTAAAATTAACAGTTCTATATCTTTATTTTTTTGACGTATGGATCTGCAATTAAAAACATGAACTTATCACATTCATACCTAAACCGCTAGCGAATCATATTTGACAAATAATCTAGTTTTTTTTTAAATTTTAATATTTACTTAATAATAAGACCTAGCCGCCTAGTTACACTGATAGTGGGCTCTCGTTTACTCTGATAGAAATAGATAGAGTGCGCGATTTTGGTGTTAACAGCGTCTTAACATCTTTAGTGTATACGCAGGCGCAGATTCAGCTTTTAAAAAAGTTTGTGGGCACAGCCACCCGAAAATCGGCCAAGTGCGAATCGGCGTATTAAATAGTTTATAATCGATATAGTGCATTCCAAATATTTATGTAATATTTCTATATATACGCTCTGACCAAGATTTTGTACACTATACTTATTAATTTATTTAGGTTTTAATTAACGTAGGCAAAGCTGTAGGGCAAACACTAGTCAGTTAACAAACTCGTGAAATGTTAGTTTGTTCACTCACAAAAGTTACAAAAGTAAGTAAGTGTTTCGGAAAGAAAGCAAAATCTATATTATCTATATATACATATAATAAAATCGTAGGGAAGTCAAAACTGTACATTGAATATTTTTTTAAAAGAATACTTGGGGCGTGATCTACAATCGATGTCGAAGCCAAAAATATAGTTTTTTGAATTTTTGTCTGTTTATCTATTTGTCTGTTTGTCTGTATGTATGTCCGGGGTATATATATATATATATATATATATATATATATATATATATATATATATATATATATATATATATATATATAATTATTGATTACTACATATATGAAATCGCAATAAACCGTAAAAGTGTGACGTCAGAAGTCTATTAGGGTTGTGAGCATGCCCATCGTGCCCACAACGGTGGATCCTCGCCTGTGTGTAGGCGATAGTTTACCTTTCCATCAGAACAGCCATCTGCTTATTTACTATCTAATGATTAAAAAAAAACTTACCTTACCCTCCAAACCGAAACATGACAATGACAAGTATTGTTGTTATTGCGGCGGGAAAAGATAAATAAATAATAATAAATATTCACGGGACAAATTATACTTACTGATTTAAACCCGAAGTAAGCAAATTATTTGCTTGTGTTATGGGTGTTAGTCACGACGCTAATACATAGAAATACACATATAAATATTAGAATATATTTAATAAACACCCAAACCCGGAAATACAGACATTTATGTTCATCACACAAATGCTTGTCCCCGTTGGGGATGGAACCCGAGCCCCGTTGATTTCAGGTCAGGGTCGCTAACCATTTGACGGTAAATAAGGTGGTGGTACCATATACCCGGGCGATACATTACGGAACCCTACCACCTAGTAGTGATAAGTACAAACAGTCGTTTACTTTTTACGAATTGCCAGGCATAATGGTAGATGGTGTATTCTTCAAAGGTAGCCAAGACCAAACAGTAGAACAACGTAGAGGCGGGGGTGAAAATGGTACGGAGATTACGGTTTATAAATTTTATAATACAGCACTAGCCGTAATTGCCCCAATTTGGGTCACAATTTTTGGCCATCCTCGCGAGACTTGACGTTTATTCATTTAGTAACCATCCCGCAGCACTTACAGTAATTGTTAGCAAATTGAAAAAATCAATAGAAGAATTCCCTTTAGAAGCGTATCTGTTTCGCTGGATTAACAAAAAGATAAACGGTTCTTTCTTCGTTATCTTAATTTGTATACATGCCTTTATTTATGTACATGGGGCACAATAAAAATTTTGCACTTCTAGCTAATCGGAATTATTTGAATTTCGAATGTTATATTTTAAAAACCTTGCAACCTTCTTAGTAATAAAAAAAAAAAACAATTGGCGGGAAATGATTTGTCAATTGTTTTTTTATCACACGTCAAAGTTCTACGTATATACTCTTTGCTACGTACGCAACGAAAATTCGAATTAAGTCGAAAAGATTTTAGAGCGATGATTTTTTATGATTTTAAAAGTTCTCTTTCTCCTCAAGACTGTGCCGCTCGTCTTCAAAATGCTTTTGGGAGAGAAGCACCTTGTTTGAGCACCGTGAGGGAATTTTGGTTTGCTGAATTTGAGAGAGGTCGAGTTTCTTTACATGAGGAATTTCGTGAAGAGCGGCCTTCAACTGCCATCAACGAAAATAATGTGGCTACTGTTAAGCGGTTAATTGAAAAAACCCCTGGATTACCTATGAGACAATTCGAGAACTATTGGGGATTGGTATGAGCCAAATTCAGAAAATTTTACACAAAGAACTGAAAGTTCGGAAACGTTTTTGTCGTTGGATCCCTCATAAACTGACAGCAGAGCAGAAGCGGGCTCGCGTGGAATGGTGCTAACAGATGCTACTGAAGTAAGACCACGGACATTCGAATGCTGTTTATGACATTGTTACAAGAGACGAAACGTGGATTGATTGTTTTGAACCCGAAAAAAAACAGCAATCTTGTGAATGGGTGTTTGAAAATGAGAACAGGCCAACAAAAGTGAGACAAGCGAGAAACGTTGGTAAGAAAATGATCGCGTTTTTTTTCTCAGCTACGGGTCCCATCTGTACAATTCCACTTGAAGATCAAAAGAGTGTTAATGCCGAGTGGTATTCTACCATTTGTTTACCCAGGGTGTTAGAAAAAGTTCGCGAAAGACGACCCAAAAGCTCCTACACCATGATAACGCTTCTTCACACACGGCCAACAAAACAAAGTCATTTTTATTTTCCGAAAAAGTACATCTCGTCACTCATCCTGCGCATAGCCCCGACCTAGCACCCTGTGATTTCTGTATTTTCCCCAAAATCAAAGATTTGATGAGAGGTTTTACATTTACCAACTCCGAAGAGGCAGTGATAGCGTTCAATCAGTACGTAGAAAATATGCCTTCAGATCTGTGGTCCTCCTGTTTTAATAAATGGTTCGATTGTCTGAAAAAAAATGTTTAAAATGGAGATTATTTTGAAAGGCAATAAACATAATATTTTGGTTATAAAATGTTGTTTATTTTTGGTTACGCAAAACTTATAGTGTGACCTACGTATAATATATATGCTTCTTTTTATTCACGACCAGCTGAGCCCGCGACTTCGTCCACGTGGGAAAATTTCGAAATAAAAGTAGCCTATGTTACTCCCTATCACATCAGCTATCTTCCAGTGAAAGTGCCGTCAAAATCGGTCCAGCCGTTCCAGAGAAAATTATAAAATATGTTATTTTAGTACATGTACCGTGTATACATCCCTATGCATTTAGAAAAAGCGGTTATTTTAATATTACAAACAGACACTCTAATCTATACATATAATAAAATCGTAGGAAAGTCAAAACTGTACATTGAATATTTTTTTAAAGAATATTTGGGGCGTGATCTACAATCGATATCGAAGCCAAAAATATAGTTTTTAGAATTTTTGTCTGTTTGTCTGTATGTCTGTTTGTCTGTTTGTCTGTATGTACATATGTCTGGGGTAAACTCAAAAAGCACTGCATGGATTTACTTCAAATTTTATATGAATATTACTAACAGGTCGGGTCAACATATAGGCTACATATTATCACGCTATCACCTACAGGGAGGAGCAGTGCGGAGTAAACAAAGTCCGCGCGGACGATGTCGCAGGCAACAGCTAGTTTTATCTATTTGTGTAAATTTTATAAAATGTTGGAAAAAGCGGGTTATTAGTTTGATATGCACGTATGTAATATTGTTGAAGTTGGATAATGTTTGAGTGATGATTTAATTCGTCGTTAAAGTACGTGTACGTATACTTGTATATTTGTAGACGAATTGCTCAGGATATCGAGATATTGGAACGAAGTTCCTTATCGCGCGTTGTGAAAGGGGGCTAGACGGAAAAAATTCTTACGAAAAATTGTCACGACACTTTTTGCTATAAAGTAAGGTATTGTAAGCTGTGCGGCGTGCGGATGCTTCTCTCTCTCTCTCTCTCTTATAGAAAGCAAGCCAGATATTTTCATTTCTATTTCGCATTGAACAGTGTGGTGTCGCGACGATTATTTTTGTTGAGTGTATACAGGTTTTTTGTAAATAATAATAAAAGGAACTTCGTTCCATCCGGGTGTCCCTTGACACCACTCAAGTTTTGTTTTAAACGGCTATTTACTTAAAACGCTTTTTTATAGAAAGGTTTGTAATGAGATATAACTAACAAGCAACAACCGAACTAGGAAAGCGTTATCAGTTCAGTTACTTACAAGAACAACAACAATTTATTTATTTACAACAATGCACTATTAGGTAAAATGTTAGTTCTAATACAAAAAAGTTCTTGGTACGTAATCACACTATACAAGCGCGCAAAAACGAAACCAACGATAACGAAATGCGAACTAAAAAGCTATTATGCAGGATTAAAACATAATAAAAGTAAATAAATTTATAATAGTTATTTATTTATTTAGTTATTTATTAGCATACTTAAATTTAGTAACTTTTTATCAATATCAAATTGTGTTTTACTTACATTAAAATAAGGTCATTTTTCAATCACGCTGAATTTTTCACTTTTCAATCAGCGTACGCTTTACGTATAAACGAAAATTTCTTGTACTTTTAGGGACGCTTGTATATTTTTGTAGAAAAGCAGACTATTGTAGCTTTTCGTTTAAGCGCTCATCTATGATTAGGATTAATGTAATATTGAAGTGACAGAGAGTAAAGCTTGAAAGAAAATGTTGGTGTAAAGATGAGAAAGGACATGCTCCATTGGATTGGACATCTAGAAAGAATGGTAGATGAGGTTAACAAAACAGATATACGATGCAAATGTGGAAGGCTGTAGGGGGAAGACTAAGACTGACTGATCAAATTGGTGGTGCTAAAAATCTTCGCAAACGGCGTGTTTGTATGAAGAGAGTATGATCGTGATGTACGGCACTCGGTTCCCTATGACTATCCCGTAAGGGATCTGGCGTGAAAATATATATGCATGTATTATGGACAGTGGCATAGCGTGGACTAATATATACGTGGGCAAAGTCGCATCGGAGAGGCCCCTTTCGCAAACATGCACCTGTTTGAAATAAGTGAAAAGCTATCGTGTCTATATACATGTTAGCTTAGGATCTAGGAGTTGTTTTGTATTGTATTTCAGATACAGAAGAGTGAGGCCAATATTTTCAGGCTTTCATTTAATGTAAAAATAAACAAAGATTTTAAATCAGGTAGTGCGAGGCCCCTTTAGGTGCGAGGGCGTGGGCGAAGGCCCACTTCGCTCACGCCTAGCTACGCCACTGATTATGGATATGGATTCACAAACTTTGTTAAAATTTAAAGTAGAATTAAATGAATTGGAACTAATATGACTGCATTTAGTATTTAAATGAAGAGTTTTATTCAGAAAAGATAATAGGTATCTTCCCCTTTATGGATCGCGCGCGACCTAGAAAGATCTGTGGAATGTGGGCCTTTTTATTCCACTAGCGTTTATTGCGCTCATTAGCAACTCCAATGTCTCCCTCTTTGTGCAACTGAATGCTTTTAAAACAATTAAAATGAAGGAATTTGTACACGACAATCTTACTTTTAATTATGTTGGTGAGGTTTTTATAGCACCGCCATATGACACTCTGGATAAAATAAAGGTAATAATAGTACGTAAAAAATTTATAATCGAATTTTAACCACAGGGTAATCGCTAACCCTATGGTTAAAATTCGACTATAGATTTTTTTATATCATAAGATAGCAAACAAGCAAATGGGTCTCCTGATGGAAAGAGTCAACCATCGCTTATAGACACCAAAGATGTTATTGGTGCGTTGCTACATTGTAGTTAGGTCTAACGGCACATGTATAAGTTTACAGGCTACCTTACCCTTCAAACCGGAACACGACAGTGACAAGCACTGTCGAGTTCCGGTTTGGAGGGTAAGGAATAGGTAAGGCGGTGGTACCAGACCCAGGTGAGACAATGCAGAACTCTACCACCTAGTAGCCACGATGGTAGTGACTCGTATAGCCAATTGGTCGCCTTTTACGACTTTCCTGGCAGATCAGCAGTTTGCTTATTCTTCAAAGGAGCCCGAAACCAACACGGGGTGGAATAAATAGAATAAACGATAAAATCTCTTTCAAGTGTAAGAACAGATTTTAGCCCTTAGAAAATAGCATAGGTGCGCATATTAAAACGTATGTCACATATATGTAGTGTGTGTAAATTTTTATTAAGATATTGCATAGTTTTTGTTAATTTAGTGCATGTCTTACGCATATTGTATAAAAATATTATAAACAGAAGTCTCTCCTTCGCAATGTAAACTTTATTGTGTCAAATTTCATGCTCCGCTGGTCGCGTAATTATAGAAAAAAGGGGGCACAAAGTTCTCCTTTCAAGTATTAATAAGGACTTCAATAATAAATTGTAATCTTCTCACTACACCATAGCATCATGACAATATTTTTATCAGCGACATCTATGTCGAGGCCCATGCAACATAGGAGTGATGAATTTGCTTTGTTTTTGGATTTTATAAAAATATTTAGAAAAAACGTCATATGTATGCATATCTAGAAGGCGCGTGTTAATTATTATTAAGATAACTGTTTAATTTGCGAGTAAGATGCATTTTTAGTTGAATTTCATTTTTTATAAGTCCTACTGTATATACTATGACAAATTTAATTATTTTTTGTATCATAGTTTTTGCGTGATTGACGGACAAATTAATAGACAGACACACAGACAAAAATTATAACAATGTTTTCGATTCTGTTATCTTTTAATAGACTCAATATTTTTTAAAACTTATATACATACAGAAACTATTTTATTAGACTTTTATAATATGTATAGTTATAGATAAGTAAATTATAATCTCTGCACCAATTACACGAATCGATCTAACCACAAAGTAATCAAATTATTTGCTTGTAATACAGAGTAGATATACCTATCAACGTTTAAGATGTAACGAGCATATAAATTCTGAAATATATATAATAAACACCTAAATCCAGAAATAATATTAGATATTTAGTTTATTACAGAAATGTTTGTCTCTGTCGATAATCAAGGACAATTAATTGCATCGTTAGAATCTCTGACCATTACCAAACGCTTTGCCCGTATTGGTCCAGGCTACTTTGAAGAATCGACCAACTTTTTGTCAGGCAGATCGTAAAAGGCGACCGATTTGCTATGCGAGTCACTACCATTGTGGCTCTTAGGTTGTAGAGTTCTGCATTGTTTCGCCCGGGCCTGGTACCACCGCCTTACTTATTCCTGCCGAAGTAGCGTCAATGCTTGTCAGTGTCGCGTTCCGGTTTGGACAGTAAGGTAGTCGGTAAACTTATACATACGGCATTAGACCTCGCCACAAGATAGCAACGCACCATTAACAAATTTGGTGTCTATAGGCGATGTTTGACACTTTCCATCAGGAGACCCTCTGCTTGTTTGTTATCTGATGATATAAAAAAAACGATCAATAGGAAGGTCATAAGTTATTTACCGTAACAATTATACGGGCTCCCCGGCCCACGGGGGCCCTCCGTGCGTTAGCTGTGAGCAAGTGGCAGAAACTTTAGAAAAACTAAAATCATCATCAGCTGTAAATTATTTAATAAATCAGTTTGCCGAAAAAAGGCAAGGAGAGTGTATATTTAATTTGAATTGTTTGTAAAAATTTTGGAAAAGTGACAGATCTTCTTTTGTGAGAAATCTCTATACTTCATAAGGGCCCCCAAATAAATTTTTACACGGGACCTTGCAAAGGCATGCTATGCCACTGTCACTAGCTCTCCTGTTATAAGGAATCTTGAGACGAGATATAGCGAACTAAATGATATAAGAATGCACTTGACCTAGAAAGATTTACGACGTTTGAGAGTTTTTTCAGTGGCACTTGTATCGTTCATTAGTTTTGATACATTTCTTGAAGAAAATATTCGCGTTGCATATAGTAACGGTATAGTATATTATTGCAAACATTAATATTCCTGTGTTGGGAAATATCAACATATACTTTAAAAATAGTAGAAAACTACATGTGCTTGCCAAAAACTCAATGTTTATATAAAAATGCATATTGTATGAAAATTAATATGTACAATCATATTCCTGATAATCTTAAATCATTTTTTTCACCTTTAAATAAATTTTGCAAAAGTTAGGTATATTATTTTTTTTCTATTAGAAAAAATGTATTATAATGTGAATGATTTTTTTGTTGATAAGTTAAAATGTTTAACTTAGAAATCTGTTATTACGTAATTTAAAAAGATTTAAACATTTCGATTTGATAACTTAATGTAATTTTGTAAATTATAAGAAAACCAAGACAAGTCCGCGGAATTTTTCCGCTGGATCTTCTGTGTGTGGCCCCGATCCGACCCGCTGGTGATTCTAAAAAAAATGACTTGTCAAAAGTGTATATAAAAAATAAAATATTTTTAGGATTAGTTTACAAAATGTATTTCAAAATTTCAATATAATCATCATCACGTATATTATTTCTAAAAGATACTTTTTTCTGGAGTGGATCTCTTTACCTACTTCACCAAAAAAATATAAATAAAATAAAATACCCAGTTAAGTCTTTTACTTAGGGCGAAAAATATGAAAAAAGTTGAAAAATATCTTTTTGTTACTAAAAAATAAATAAATTAAATATATTTTTTATAAGAGCGCCATATGTGTGTGATACGTCAAACATCTTGATAGAGTTTTATACTTGGAAAACGCTAGATATCGCCGAGCTAAATCTTCGCACGGGTTAGCTAGTTTGATAAAATTTCAATTTATTTAATAGACATATTAACATTGATGTAAAATACCCAAGATACACAGTTCCGAACAAAACTGACATTCAAAATTGTCGCTTATTATGTCTAAAAAGTTTATAGTTATGGCAGAAACGTGATTTTGCATATTCAACCTTAAGCGCAAAATTTAAAGTTATTTTAAGAAAGCAATGTACAAAAAGCAATATAATTTTTGACTTAAGTTAGCCGGTAGGACACGGTATAAGTGGAGTCGAATATAAACATTTTTAAGCATTAACTTAGTATTTTATGGGTTTGTATAATTACATAAAAAAAAAAAACTGTTTGAAAATCTGTTTTTGCGTAGAACATTTATATATCAATAAAGCAAATAATGACCATTAAAATAATTTATTTATATTTCAAACATAAATAAATTATAGGTTCTATTACACAGAACTTAAACATATCGGCAAACTGTGGGTGTATAGCCATGTAGTATGATATTAATATATTTAGTTTGCATAGTCTAATAGATTTAGAATATATTGAAATAGGAAATTTACTGCAATGGTGAATATGACTACGTTATTAAGTTTGTCTGTTTGTATAAAGAAGGTACAAGCAAATTAAACTGGATGTAAGCCAAATTCGGCAAAAGAGTACGCCAAAGATAATGACGTACCTACTTATTTCCGTGTTTTTCAAAATTCAACCTCTTAGAGGGTAAAATAGGGAATGAATGTTTTATATAATTTCACAAGTAAAACGCTTAAGGCTAGAAACTTCAAATTTTGCAAACGTATTCTTATGATGTAGGGATCCACCAAGGAATGATTTTTCAAAATTCAATTCCGATGGGCATTAAATAGGGTATAAAATTTGTGTGAAAATTTTTATTCCTTGGACATATTAGCATGTAATTTCGCACGAATTAACAAAAAATTAAAAAAGTGTTTTTTCGACATATCTTTTTTCAACTTATCATTTTTCGACTTTCAACAATATTTAAATCAAAATTACACTGTTTTAAATTATTTTGTATTTTAAAATAACTTTCAATCTAATTTTTTTTTAATTTATTTGACGGACTTTGTCACTGTGTGACTATATCGTCCCATCTGGTTTACAAAAGTAGGTAACCAAAATTGAGATTTCCTTCCCGAATATTTTATTGGGACGCAAACCTTAACTTTATGATTTTGTACAAAATACTAGCTTTTTCCGATATTGACTCACACAAGATTGAGTTACCTTTCAGGCTAATATACCGATATATTTTAAAATCTTATCAGCTAGCTCCTCTGCTTAAAATACTGCGTCAAATACTGCAAATCGGATTAAAATCGGTTGTTTCTTTCGGGATTTATCAATGACGGAAAATTCTGAAAGAAGCTTTTTTTACATGTTTTCGACATTTTTAACATAATAAAACAATTTAGAGCTAAAAAATTGCGTTGAATGTTATTTGAAAGATCAAACTCGTTATCATTTTGAAATAATATACATCTTTTCAAATATTCAAAAAGTAACACTTAAAAAAAACTTTGGATTTTTGAACTTTTCGAACTCAAAAGTCTATGCTTAGGCATAGTTTTTTCCTTTGAGCTTAAAATACCTCATTTTAAAAGTTTTAGGGAAGTTTCAGGTGAACTTTAGGGTCAACCAGCTTACAGACCTTTTTAATATAGATACATTAGTTGGTTACATAGGTGTGTTATATACATAGCAAACGTAATAGATAGGTATATTTAGTTTTAGGTATAGTTTAGTACATATAATATTATTGCCAAAGGTAATTTTAGGTT
Source organism: Apodemia mormo (assembly GCA_036924255.1). Classification (NCBI taxonomy): domain Eukaryota; kingdom Metazoa; phylum Arthropoda; class Insecta; order Lepidoptera; family Riodinidae; genus Apodemia; species Apodemia mormo. The sequence continues at coordinate 5,552,675 of JAUPFN010000012.1, read as the reverse complement.
AGATATTTCCTGTTAATTAAAAATTTCTTTTATAATTATTAGGTTAGTTTGTCCTAGAGGTTTGTTTCCAATAGGTATTTTTAGTTTGAGATATAGTTACTTATGATATTAGGTATAGAAAATTTAGAAGTTATAGGAAGTTCAGGTCTTACGTTTTTTACTTAAATTTTAATAACAAAAATGTCGTATATAAATAATTAAGATGAATATGTAAATATAATTTTTTTAAAGTACTAGCGGCCCACCCGGCAATGTACAGATTTTTAATAAAGTAGCTATAAAGAAAGGTTAAATAAGTTTTAAAGTAAATATGCGCGAGTGAAGCCGCGGGTTACAGCTAGTATGCAAATAAAACAACCAGTACGTATCAACAGTCACTTAAGGCGATAGGTAATGCCAAACTACGAAATAGACACCTCTTTGAAAGCCTACTACTGCTAACCGATTGGTCCAATAATTAAAAAAAAAAATGCATTATACGTATAATATAATTAAGTTAAAATTTTAAGTTCGTTTTTTCAAATTTTATTGTTATTTTTGACGGAAAAAAATCGAATATCTTTCTTATTTTTACACAAAAAATTGCTTATAACTTCCAAACTACTCTAACGATTTTGATGATTTTTTCTTTTTATTACAGACAATTTATTGCTTTATAAAATTTAAGTTCAAAATTTTACAGAATCATTATAGTGTGCTATTAAATCAATAAAAACCTTATTATTTAATTCGCGGACAGCGCTCGCGTCGAAAGTCAGTCTCCCGGTAGCGTTCATACGGGGAGGCTGTGTCGCATGTTAGCATGCTCCGCTCTCCATATTCGAGTCAAAGAGTAATAGTACAGATAGAACGTTTGGCACAATAGTAAGATTGTGCCGTTTGGAAATTGAAGATTTCGTTTACGCTTGGATGTTTTTTTATAGTAGATAATGAGTTTGGACCGAGAAGTCAGTTTTTTTTACAGATGTTGTTCTTATGATATTGACAAGGAATTAGAAAGGATTTTTTTAAATTCATCCCCTAAGATGGTGAAATAGGGGGTGAAAGTTTGTTTGAAACTTTGTCATTTTTGAGTTATTACAACTTAAATAGAATGATATGCCGTAATTAAATTATCCTTTAACTGAAAAAAAAAATAAATAAATATAAATTTAATATTTTTTGGAATTCTAGCCTATAGAGAGGTAAAAAGAGGCTTTTAAGTTTGTATCATAAATGAATTGTTTATTTATTGCATTACTATAAAATCTAAATTATTTTAATTTAGTATTTATGATTTTTAATACAATTAAGAAGTACGAATTTTTGGATTTTTTTAGTACTTATGCTCTTCAATCGAAATTGAAGAAACATGCATGTAATGTTCGAAGTTTCATCCATTAAAGGAGTAAGTGTGTGTTACAATTTATATGAAAAATCAAAGGTTTATGGTGAAAATAACTTGAAATTCGGCACTTATAATCTTCAACACATTTTAAGAATCATATATTTGGGATTTTTTAAAATTTTATTCCTTAAAGGGTAAAAAAAGCATTGATGTTTGTATAAAAAATAGATTGTTTAATGTAGAATATTGTAGAAATTATTTAAAACTTAGTATTTATGATTTTTAATACAATTAAATGAATACGAGTTTAAGGTTTTCAAATGTCATCTCTTCAAAGGATGAAAAAAGTGGTAAAGTTTGTAGAAAAAATAAAATATGTTTAATCAAAATCTCTTCAAATTTATTAGTCATGATCTTTAATTCAATTAAATAAACGTGCATGTAAGGATGCTGTGAGTTTTATCTCTTAAAGAGGTAAAAGAGGGTATTAAAGGGGCTGAAAGCTAGTACTTTATAAATAGTTTTGTTTGCGAGTAGACGCTGAATAATATTTTGAGACTATTCATGTTTACGCTTTCATACGTTTACGCTTGAATGTTTTATTAGCTATAGATAGATAAGTATTTTGTCAATATTTTGTATAAATGTACAAAAATAAATAAAAAATAAAACATATAAACAACGAAGATAATTCAAGCAAGCGAATAAAAAGCAAAACTCTAAAGAAAAAAAAACTGGTACTATTTGAAGGTAGTAAGGACTTCGCAACTAAAAATAAATAAATTAAATATATTATACATACAAATAGTCTAAATAAATCAACTTATTTAGTAGTTTCCTCTATAAACATTAAATCAAATTATATATCTTCTTTTTTATTACGAGATTTTGAAACAAAAACTAAGAAGCTAGTTTAGTTTTAAAATATTATTCAAGAGATTATATTTAACCAAATCAAATTTTGAAAGGTTTTGTTAAATATTAATTGTTGATTGTATGTATTAAAATAAAGTGCTACACGGGATGTATTGTATATTACAACACTTTCAAAGAAATAGGAAACGAAACTGTTATTATTGTGTAAATTGTTATATGATTTTTTGTCGATTTTCGGTACATTTTTTTTCTTTAGATATTTATCGTTTTTTTAAAACGAATGTATATGTAATCGATAAATGAGCGATTACTGGTTATTGGTTTTGAGTTTGACAACATTCAGTCGATTCATGATGATAAAAGTTCATATAGGTGAACAAAAATGTTAAAACGTAGGTATCTGCATTCACTGTAAATACTCTTTGACGTTGGAGCAAGCTAGCGCGCGATATAATTTTTGCGCTGTTCCTGTCAGAAACTCAAGGTCGTTCGCAGCTGTAATCGCCTTAAGATTTATACGAGACTAGCTGCAGACCGCTGCATTAGGATAAAAAGTATTCTATGTGCTATTCCAAGTCATCATATATCTGAGTCCAAATCCATATTGGTAAAGCCAATTTTACGTGATTGAGTATCAAACATCCAAACATACTAATTTTAACATTTATAATATATAGAGCATAAGATATCCACAGTCAAAAACAACATTCTATTAAAATTAAATTATTAAATTTAAAAAAGTTTTTAATTCAACATTTTTCTTCCACTTAAGCAAGCGTTATCAAGAACAGGTGTAAACAGAATAAAATTCGCAGTTACTTATGATTTCCTATTGTTATATTAAAAGATTCGTAATATATCTCCAAAGTCATCATAATAATCATCATTATTATTACTATTATGTTCATATAGGAAAAATAAAGACTAGGATACTGTTATTTTCACGAAATAAAGAAAACAAGGGGAAGTGAAGAGTGGGCGTGCCGCGTGCGTCACTATTATGCGCTTTTACTCTAAATTGCCTTAGTGATACTTACCATATCATTAGGAGATAGTCGTCGTGCGAAAATCTATTATACACTGAATTATGCCGTATTGTGCCATCCTTGAATGCAGAAATGATAGTAGAATACAGATGATTAAAAATGGAGATATTTCATATCATTCGAAAGTACAATTTTCATTTTATTTTAATTAAATTCCTGATTTAATATAATCTCTAATGATATAATAGAAAGTCAAGCTAAAATCAGCCGTACACCTTACATATAAAGTTCATTTTAGGTTGACCTAATTTTTCTAGAAAGATATACGTAATGACAGTCATTACGTATATCGTTCTAGAAAGTTCTCTACTCAAATATGATCAACTGAAAACTACGGAAAAATCAATGTTGCCATCTATTGTAGAATAGCGAAACTATTACGATCTTAAGTTTCACTATTGTACAAATAGATGAGTCTATTTTGAATAGACTACAAAAGGACGTAAATACTCTTTTTTTTTGTAGCAAAATAAAATTTATTGTAACGCAGTTTGGTATATTTTTAAATGTTCTGTTTGTGTGTTTCGGATTATTGTAGCTTAAAATGAAAACGACCAATGAAACAATGTTTGCATTAGTAGTTTATATGCAATAATGCTTATTTTATGTGTGAGTGTGGCGATCGCGGTCCTGATACAAATGTTTGTACTTGCCAATTCCGTTGTTTTCTTTATTTCGTGGTTATTTTATACTAGTACAAATAGAATAAAAAGAATCACCTAACTTGGTCCTCAAAATAAGTAGGTAATCAATATAATAAAACATTTTAAAATCGTCGAATTGATGTTCTCTTATCTTTTGGCAGTCGGTAAAAACTATAAAAGGAGTTCAAAATTATTAATAAAAAAATTAAACTTTATAAAAAATCGACTCCACTAATAATAACAGGATTATTACTGTTATTAATCAATATTTTTCTGTACCAAATAAACATGTTAGAAGCCTCCTAACTTTATTAGTTACCCGATTCGTGATTTTTCGAAGAGAGAAAAGACGAGAGTCTCATTAAAAACGAAACTGTTTACAAAAATTCACCTTGTTTTTAATCAAAAATAAAATGTTCCTGGGACCACGGTTTATCCTCATATTATAATACCGGTAATGACCACTTAAACACGGCTGTGATAGATTTAATCCCATTTTATTACAGATTTTGTCACTCACAGTTCTATTACAAAACCATTAGTTACACAGGCGTTATAAGACTAATCCCCTGCTACAATAAACGTGCGTATGTCGTTAATAACAAAGAACATTTTCCTGTAACACCAGCAGGGATTAGAGGTATAACTTATTGGCAACCTGTCGCATGCTTGTTACGGGTCTGCATGGCTAGTTTAAGTTTATGACTAAATATTCGATACCGTAAAGTTTAGCGAGTCCATGACACGTTGAAACCATTACAGACCGGGTACCAGGAACAAACTATTTTTGATTACTAAAAAGCCGAAGTTTTGTGAACAGCTTCGTTTTGACGAGACAACAGTCTCTTCTATCTTCGAAAAATCTCAAGTTGGGTAGATAATAAAGTTATGAGACTTTGAAAATTTTGATTTGGTGAAGGAAAAATATTTATTAATAACAATAATTATTTTTTAACTTAAATCGCTTGATTATATTATGAAACACACGATGAAACTTTTGTCCTACACATTCGATGGTTTTTCTGGCGAGTCCTCCACTCTAAAGTTTCGGAATTATGAGATGTTTAAATTGATATTAATCAATTTAATAACAACCTAATTTTCTCACAACAGTTTGTTAATTATTATTGTTGTTCAAGGGTAATATTGTCCTACACGTAAAGTTGAAACTTTTCTTAGTCCAACACTCTAAAGTTTTCTTTTTTATCTATCTTTATTAGTTACCCGATTCAAGATTTTTCGAAGATAGAAAAGATTGTTGTCTCGTCAAAACGAAGCGGTTCACAAAAATTCAGCTTGTTAGTAATCAAAAAAAGTTTGTTCCTGGGATCCCGGTCTATTACTAAAAGCTTAGGAAAAAAGAAATTTGGAGTTTGAGGAATGGTGAAAGATTGTAATTCAAGTAGACGTGTTATTTTTCAACCGACCAAAAAAAGAGGAGGTTTTCAGTTTGACGTGTATATTTTTAAACCACGCATGACTATTTACAGAGTTGTCTGATTTTTTTGATTATTTTTTATTGGAATGAGTATACTCCGAGAATGGTCTTATTTCATTCTTTAATTCCAACCCAAGGAACTTATATACGATAACTGGAATTATTACGAAGCAATATTTGAAAAATAAAAATGTACTTTATTTCGTTACTAATAAAGTTGACATTTGTTTTTTAATTAACAGAGGAAAACGTTCTGAGCAAGACCACGACAAGAGTGGATGTTGTCCCTTTCTTGTTATTGCCAGTGTAAATAAAACAAAACTATCTGATGGTAGACTTTTGTAGTATGGTAGATTAGACAAAGGATAATGAACGTGAAGGATAATGAGAGGAAAGTCAGGATAGAAAGGGCGCAAATTGGCTCACCACCTGAACCGTGGCGTATCGGGCTAAGACCACGCTTAGGTAAAAAGTATTATAAGATATAGTTACGAATAATAATTATTGTAATTAGGTCCTTCTAACTTCTAACTAAAGATGGAGGAAATGTTATGTATAGATATCATATGTGACGATCCTGCGAGCGTCAGTTTGACAGATGTCACTCCGTCGGTGTCTATCACTACGAGTACCGACTTTCATTTTTTACTTCCGAACAAATCATCGATCCTCGTAGAGCTCCGTTTAGAAGGTTAAGAGAAAATATACAACAGGCTTCGCCCAGGTGCCTTGAGGTGGTACGTTGATGACATCATATTACACCCAGATGCCACTCAGTCCTCGGCACGGCCTCACCTTCATTTTGGTGTTTGGAAGAATGTGCCACATATTTCAGCTTATAGCTTCCTTGTGCCTGACGAAACAGAGTTCTGGGTTTGACTTTGGAGTTGCCCTTCTCCTAGACAGCTTGTAGACCAATGCTGATATCGCCCATCCCGCCAAATTACCAAATCATACTTAATTAATCGATGTTACAGGCTTTAAAAATTATTCTAACTTGCATTTTTATTCTCAGCGAACCCTTTCATTATAGGAAAGCACAAAACTTCAGTAGTGCGCCTTATTGGATTTAAAGTGATGTCACATTATTTTTCTAATTATTTTCGGCAAGCCTTTTCATTTGATACCCATATTGTAGAAGTGCATTAAAAATAACTATTCCGCCATCTTTGATGATCCGCCATATTGGATTTAGAATAACGTCACATTATTTTTGAGTTGCTCTCAACGAGCCCTTTTATTTGATATCCATATTGTAGAAGTGCAACGAATGACTTCACATTATTTTTCGAGTTGCTCTCAACGAGCCCTTTCATTTGATACCCATATTGAAGAAGTGCATTAAAAATAACTATTCCGCCATCTTGGGTGGTCCGCCATATTGAACTTAGACGACGTCTCGTCGTCGACATATACATTGCAAAGTTAAATCAATAAATAAAAGCTTTTAAATTATTTTCGGCAAGCCCTTTCATTTGATACCCATATTGTAGAAATGCATTAAAAATAACTATTCCGCCATCTTGGATGGTTGTTATATTGGATTTAGAATGACGTCATATTATTTTTTAAGTTGCTCTCAACGAGCCCTTTCATTTGATACCCATATTGTAGAAGTGCATTAAAAATAACTATTCTGCCATCTTAGACGGTCCGCCATGTTGGATTTAGAATGAAGTCACGTATCTTATCGTGCATTGTCATCCAAACTAAACGTGTATACAAAATTCCAGCTCAATCGGTTGAAGATATCTACCTCAAAATTGAGTTCAAAGATTTCACCCGAACATAATATACAACATAAAAATAGTTTTTAATAATAACAATAAAAACGCAAAGACGCAAACGCAAACTCAGAAGTATTTTATTATTAAAGCAATTTGATATCTTGTCTTTTGTCTGCCCCGTTGGTCGAGTGGTTAGCGAATCTAACTACGAACCGAGGGGGCACATTTGTGTGATGAGCAAAGATGTTCGTATTTCTGGGTCTGGGAGTGTATTACCTATGTACCTAATAGTATTTAAATATGAATTTCTATGTGTTAGTATCGTTAACTAACATCCATTACACAAGCAGATAATTTGCTTACTTTGAGGTTCAATTCGTGTAATTTGTTCAACAATATTTATTTTATTTATTTAAAAAAACTATTGTTGTGGCAATAGAGTTAAACGTGAATGTAAGTATTTGAGCCCTGATTTTCATACTAAGTATTTATGCGGCGACGTACTTTCAAAACCTAGCACTCGATTTGACAAGTATGACCCATTATCTAAACTATTTCTGAAAAGGCTGCAGGGATGGGCGATGGCAATCGCGAGCAAAGTCACGGGTACAGCAAACATATCAAATAAAACCATAAAAATTAATAAGGAAAATAATATGACAAAATCATTGATATAAAAAGCCCTTTTTTATTATCGATAGGGAAGCGATTGATCACGATCTCGCCTGATGGTAAGTTAAGATGCGGCCTAAGATGGAAAGCGCTTCCCTAGAAGGTACCTGTTCACTCTTCTGTTGAAGATCCCTAGATTGTATTCATCGGGGAACACAGACTCAGGAAGCATGTTCCAGTCCTTTGCGGTTCGAATGAAAAACGTGGAGTCGAACCTCTTTGTATCAATTTATATCAATGGACAAAACATAACATATCTAAAAACAGATCAATAAGAGGTCAAATTGAAATAAAATTTCACGAACTCTATTCACGAACTCTAACATTAAAACTAGAATTATTATTACTGAAACTAAAACACGAACGATTGTCTTTACGTTTTACTACTATGTTGACTACTAGGTGGTAGAGTCCCGCAATAGTGTTTATTATCGTCATTATTGTACTCCGAGCTAGAGGGTAATGTAGACAGTAGGCTTATGCATGTTGCATTACCAACCCGCCATATGGGTAGCGATGCAGCATTAACACCTTTGGCATCTATAGATGATAGATTTTCTTTCCATCAAAAGAGGCATCTGTTTGTATGCTGTTTATTAATAAAAAAAACTCGTGGATAAAAACAGGACCAAACAGGCAGTAAAATTAATTGTGCTTGTTTTAGTCAGTCTAAAATATTCCTCTACATGAAATTCCGACAAAAATCGGAGCAAGTCATTAGTTAGCCGGATGTGCCTAACATAATCTTGTACTTTAATATACCCTTTAACTAATGTGATGGAAAGGATAATTTACTTTGAAGAAGGTTAAATTAACCAGCTGCGGGAATATTGTAGACATAAAAAACTTCACTTTGCCGGGAACAAGATAAAGTGATTTGACAGCTCTAGTATTTTAGGTCTTTTTATATTTCACGAAGCTAACATTTTCTAGTTACATCCAAAATTATATTCTGCTTTCGTTGGTCAGTCAGTCAGCAAAAAAATGTTATTTCGGTGTTTCAATTACGTAGCGAAGTTTTTTTGTTAGGTATACGAGTACCATAACTTATTATAACATTATTTTGTAACACCATATTGTCTTGACTGCCAGCGTCGCAGGATTTAAAGGTTAGTCTTTTCGGCTCTGATCATAAGGGCTCAGAAAATGCATATATATAAATGGTCGCTCCATTTCATTCATTCAATAGAAATATGATCATAATTCAGTTGTTTATAACGTTTTTAATTGCAGCTAAGATGAAAAATGGATTAACAATTAGAATCGTGGCAAGTTTGACTCGGACTGGCTTTCAGATTACTTATATGACTGGTACATGTTGCCCAACATAACGAACTAAATAAGCTGGCCAATCACAGATATATTTTATCAACGTAACCAATCAATCAAGTATGGGTATCATTGATATTGACCAATTATAATCAACTAGAATTCCTCTGTCGCCTCTGTGGTCTAGTGGTCCAGCGTTGGCGTTGACCACATAAGGTTGCGGGTTCGATTCCCGGCTCGGGCACATAAAAAAAGGGTTTTTTCAGTTTTCTGAAAAACACAAAGTTGCCCGGGACTGGAAAGTGCCCGGTTGGCGATAGGCTTGCCACCTATCACATTTTTGGGACCAAGTATCTTCGGCTAATCATGGGTGCACTTGTTGTACCTCTGCCTACCCCTTCGGGGATATGGGCGTGAAGATACTTAGAATTCCATAGACTAAGTAGTTTACGAATGTGTTGCAAAAGCAAAGTTAATATCGGTAATCTAATTTGTTGCCAACTTGAAATCGATGCTGCCATCCGTGGCAGCCTTACCCAAGCATCAGTTTTAAGATTCCAAATTCTAAAACTAAAAAGATTGATTTTATCTATGTGGCTGTGGAATATAAAGCGACGGTTTGGATGTATGGATAGATAGATGGATGTTTGTTACTTAATTACGCAAAAACTACTGAACGGATTTGGAAGAAATTTGGCACACAGTAGATGACTGATGATGATGATGATGGCTACTTTTAATGTCGGAAAAATAAGTTGTTACCGCAGGATTCACCACAATCTTTTATAATGCAGCAGGCTGCACAGTGTTATAAGTATTTATTTGCTTGTTTGATTTCCCAGGAGGAAAACGTAGATTAATAAAATATTTATTGCTTCATAGTCTACGGGTCTCGGCTTTGATCCCCGGGTTGGGAAAAAATCTTTTCGAGGTGTTTCAAGATTTTTAGTAGGGAGCAACTTGAAGTTAGGCTGGTGTTGTTAGCACTCCTATGCCTCCGATAAGTGTGTGTAGTTGTCAGTCTCAGTTATCGCTAGTAATAGGCGATAATCGTCATCACGATGATAAAATGTGGCGATGGGTGAAATCGGTTAAGCGTGGGGGTCCACGGAAAGTCTATAGACATTGGGTTTAATCTGGCTACCACGCAAGGGAATCGACGTGATGATACTTTTCTTACATTGTAAGTCGAATGAATAATCCAGAAATAACGCCTTCGTGAAGATTTACTCCCTGGGAAAGTCCTGAGGCTCGAACCCCAGGCGGGTAATTCAATCTAAATAGATGACCTCCCTGATGGAAAAAAAATTCGGCCTACCAAAGATTTGCTGGTGCGTTGCGATCTGTGTGGTCAGGTTGAAATGGCACATACATAAATCTACTTACTGTCTACCTTACCCTTGAAACCGGAACAAAAATATGAAAAATATTGACGCTATAACATTTATTTCTCTTAAAACTTTTAGCCGTAGAACCTAAATTAACAAATTATTAACAAAGCTTACATCTAGATATTTGAAAAATAAAATTGCGTTCTCTGTTCTAGTTTAAGATAGCTAATAATTTATTTTTTTGGCAAAGACCTATCTGTTAGCAGTTTATATTTTTATTGCCAAAATCAATATAAGGAATTGATATTTTTTTTCTAGCTTTTATTTAACTTGCAATGTTCGTATTAAAAACATGACACGAATTATACTTGTAAATATTTTGACCGACGGTGGTGTAAAGATACCTGAAGAAATTAAACTCAAAATGTATATATGATATTTGATCATATATGTATAATTTCTGGCTTATTCATTCGACTTACAATGTAAGAAAAATATCATCGTGTCCATTTATATATAAAAACCCCACGTCGGTTCCCTTGCGGCGTAGGTAGATTAAACCGAATGTCTATAGACTTTCAGTGGACCACCACGCTTCACCGATTTCACCCATCGCCACATTTTATCGACGTGATGACGATTATCGCCTATTTCTAGCGATAACTGAGACCAAAAACTTCACACCCTTATCGAAGGCATAGGGGTGCTAACATCACCAGCCTAACTTTAAGTTGCTCCTTACTAAAAATTTTGAAACACCTCAAAAAGATTTTTGCCCAATCCGGTGATCAAAGCCGAGACCCGTAGACTATGAAGCAATAAATATTTTATTCATCTAGGTTTTCCTCCTGGGAAATCAAACAAACAAATAAATGTTTATAACACCGTGCAGTCCGCTGCATTATAAAAGATTGTGGTGATTCCTGCGGTAACAACTTATTTTTCCGACATTAAAAGTGACCATCATCATCATCAGTCATCTACTGTGTGCCAAATTTCTTCCAAATCCGTTCAGTAGTTTTTGCGTAATTAAGTAACAAACATCCATCCATGTATCCATACATCCAAATTTTCGCATTTATAATATTAAAATTAATATAAATTAAATTCATTTCATGTTACTGCCGCCCTAAATAGAATTGTCAAATGTCAACAACTTATAACGAGTCGTCGCCTTAATTCATTGAGATAGGGATTGATTTCTAAAGTTGTCTCAACCCATGTCCCTTTTCCAGTCCGATAATTATTATTCCAAAGATCCTAAAACTGGTATCGGGATATCAATCTGAGTTTCAAGCATATAACTTTATCATGAGAATAATTTAGTAACTCTACAATTTTATTGCGTAGTTATTTTTTACTGTTTTGTGCGTGTTTTGGTATTGAGGGTTACATTTATGTATCTATATAATACAAGCGATCGCCCGCGGCCGAAATTCGCTCATACACTGAACAATAAAATATATTTTAAGTTTGACAACGAACATTAGCCCTAAAGGGAACACGTGTGTACATGTATGTCACATGAATATAGTGTGTGTAATATTAATTTTTATGAATTTCATTTATTTCTAATACTTACATATTATTCAATAATATTAGGTTTCTCAGTCAATGCTAACTTTAACAGATTCAAATTCCATACTTCTTCGTCCAGTTATGTTAGTTGGTTAGATAGGTGTATTATATACATAGCAAACCGCATAGGTAGGTATATTTAGTATGTGGTTATATATAATATTATTGTCGTAGATAGTTTTAAGTTAAATATTTCTGTTAATTACAAGTTTTTTTAATAAAGTTACGTACGTTTATGAGATAGGTGTGTAATCGAAAGTTATTTTTACTTTATGGTATTACTAGCTGTTGCCTGCGACTTCGTCCGCGCGGACTTCGTTTACTCCGCACTGCTCCTCCCCTGTAGAGTGATAATATGTAGCCTATATATTGACCCGACCTGTTAGTAATATCAAAATTTGGAGTAAATCCATGCAGTACTTTTTGAGTTTACCCCGGAGTTTTTGAGTTTACATACAGACAAACAGACGAACAGACGAACAGACGAACAGACGAACAGACGAACAGACGAACAGACGAACAGACGAACAGACGAACAGACGAACAGACGAACAGACGAACAGACGAACAGACGAACAGACGAACAGACGAACAGACGAACAGACGAACAGACGAACAGAGGAACAGACGAACAGACGAACAGACGAACAGACGAACAGACGAACAGACGAACAGACGAACAGACGAACAGACGAACAGACGAACAGACGAACAGACGAACAGACGAACAGACGAACAGACGAACAGACGAACAGACGAAGAGACGAACAGACGAACAGACGAACAGACGAACAGACGAACAGACGAACAGACGAACAGACGAACAGACAAAAATTCTAAAAACTATATTTTGGCTTCGATATCGATTATAGATCACGCCCCAAGTATTTTTTAAAAAAATATTCAATGTACAGTTTTGACTTTCCTACGATTTTATTATATGTATAGATTAGTTACGATATTAGGTATTGTCGTAAGTAGTTTAGGTTAGTTTTACGTTTTTTACTTAAGTTTTGATACTAAAATGAAGTATATATAGGAGTATTATGAACATGTCATTATTTTTTTATACAATACTAGCGACCTGCCCGCGGTTTCACCCGCGCAGCTTTTGTTCCCGTGGAAAGGTTTATACACTTAAACCTTCCTCAAGAATCAATCTATCTATTAAAAAAAACCGCATCAAAATCCGTTGCGTAGTTTTAAAGATTTAAGCATACATAGGGTCATAAGGACATAGGGACAGACAGAGAAATCGACTTTGTTTTATACTATGTAATGATTAGCGGCCCGCCCGACTATGTAGATATTTTTAATAAAGCGCCTATAAAGAAAGATTAAATAGGTTCTAAGGTAATTATATGCGACCGAAGCCCCGAATAAGAGCTAGTAAAAGAAAGTAGAAAGTGCAAAAATATGGGATGAAAATTTGTATCAAAAACTATATCGATGACATGCAAATCTATTTGCGGACGAATCTGCGCGGGTTTACTAGTGCCTTAATAAATTAATCTCCTTTTTTACTTCAAAGTACCTAAAAGTTTATGATTTAATAATAAACAAAGTAACTTGATAAAGAAACATAATAACAATAAGCAAATTACTGGCACAACAAGTGGAAATACTTTCTAATTCATCACGGTGTGTAATTTATACATATACGTAGGTCACACTATAAGTTTTGCGTAACTTAAAAAAAACAACATGTTATAACCAAAATATTATGTTTATTGCTTTTCAAAATAATCTCCTTTACATTTTAAACATTTTTTCATGCGATCGAACCATTTTTTAAAACAGGAGGACCACAGATCTGAAGGCATGTTTTCTACGTGCTGATTGAACGCTATCACTGCCTCTTCGGAGTTGGTAAAAGTAAAACCTCTCATCAAATCTTTGATTTTGGGGAAAGTACAAAAATCACAAGGTGCTAGGTCGGGGCTATGCGCAAGATGAGTGACGAGATGTACTTTTTCGGAAGCTAAAAATGACTTTTTTTTGTTGGCCGTGTGTGAAGAAGTATTATCATGGTGTAGGAGAATGCGGCTTTTGGGTCGTCTTTCACGAATTTTTTCTAACACCCTGGGTAAACAAATGGTAGAATACCACTCGGCATTAACACTTTTTGATCTTCAAGTGGAAGTGTACAGATACGCGATCATTTTCTTACCAACGTTTCTCGCCTGTCTCACTTTTGTTGGCCTGTTCTCATTTTCAAACACCCATTTTCAAGATTGCTGTTTTTTTCGGGTTCAAAACAATAAATCCACGTTTCGTCTCCTGTGACAATGTCATAAACAGCATTAGAATGTCCGTGGTCGTACTTCAGTAGCATCTGTGAGCACCATTACACGCGAGCCCGCTTCTGAGCGCTAAGTGTGAGTTTTTATTTTCGCATTCGATCGTGAGCGCGTTTCGAGTTTACTAGGAATTTGTATGTGATTTGTACAGCGCCACCTAGTGGTAAACGTGAGAAACCAGTTTACCACTAGGTGGCGCTGTACAAATCACATACAAATTCCTAGTAAACTCCAAACGCGCTCACGATCGAATGCGAAGAGAAAAACTCACACTTAGCACTCTGCTCCGCTGTCAGTTCATGAGGGATCCAACGACAACAAAGTTTCCGAACTTTCAATTTTTCGTGTAAACTTTTCTGAATTTGGCTCATACCAATCCCCAATAGTTCTTGAATTGTCTCATAGGTAATCCGGGGGTTTTCTTCAATTAATCACTAACATTATTTTCGTTGACGGCAGTTGAAGGCCGCCCTTTACGAAATTCGTCATGTAAAGAAACTCGACCTCTCTCAAATTCGGCAAACCATCGCCTCACGGTGTTCAAACAAAGTGCTTCTCTCCCAAAAGCATTTTGAAGACGAGCGGCACAGTCTTGCGGAGAAAGAAAACTTTAAAAATCATAAAACATCATCGCTCTAAAATCTTTTCGACTTAATTCCATTTTCGTTGCGTACGTAGAACTTTGATGTGTGATAAAAAAAACAATTGACAAATCATTTCCCGCCAATTGTTTTTTTTTATTACTAAGAAGGTTGCAACGTTTTAAAAATACAATATTCGAAATTAAAATAGTTCCGATTAGTTAGAAGTGCAAAACTTTTAGTGTGCCCCATGTAGATTGTAAGAACTTGTTTCCTGTAGACTATCGCCTTTGTTTTGTTTCTCTGAGTTACGCGGATTTCAACACACTACCACTTAACTCCTAATTATTACTGATTTTTTTTCTTAAAAACGCTAATTTTTTCAATGTATCAAAGTTAACTATACTTGAACTTTTAAACTAACGCGTTCTACTATCATTTTTAAATATATAAACGGGTCAATAACGCGTACATATATAGAACTTACTTGTAAAGCTCGACGTTTCGGCCAAGTTACATTGACCGTGGTCACGAGCAGGCTGGAGCAGCGAGTTTCCTCCGTCGTTCACGTCGGGATCGATTTTCATCTACCCCCTTCTGGTCTTGTTTTTTCGAATTTAGCCTACACACAACACTAACCGTATCTTGGACTTTATTTGTTACTATACTTAGTTTCGAATATTACACATTATAAGTGTATTAACTAGCACTGATGCTATTGCGGCAGGAACAGGTAAGGCGGTGGTATCAGACCCGGGCGAGACAATACAGAACTCTACCACCTAGTAGCTACGTGGGTAACTTAATGCCGTAATGCCGATACAATTTATTCCTAGCTAACGAACAAGAAATCTATATATAAATCAATTCCTTTTCGTTAGTCTCACTAAAACTCGAGAACGGCTGAACCGATTTGGTTAATTTTGGTTTTGAATTAATAGTTGAAGTTCAGGGAAGGTTTAAAAGGTAGGAAAATATAAAAAAAATAAGAGTAGTTAAAAAGGCAGAACAACGTTTGCTGGGTCAGCTAGTATATAAATAAATTTCAGAGTATAATAATAATAGTAATTATTAGTTAATCGTAATTATTAGTAATAATTTGTTATATTAATTTATTAAAGTTAGTGTTAAGTTTTTCTCAGAGGTTATTTATTGTAAAGTACACATTATTATATTTATATCTAGCTAAAAACCGTTTTGTATGCTATCAAGAAATGGTGGAATGGTACTACAAATAAATATTAACTATATTATATCATGTTCCAAGCAATGTATGAATAAATGAATAAATGAAAAACGGCGCGATGGTAGTAATGGAGCATGTTCTAAATGACGAAACTTTTCATGCGGCATAAAGTATTTTCTAAAACGTAGTTATTTTTGTAATCTGTCGTCGGCGTTTGTATACGAACAAATTACAGAATTTGCCTGTGACATATATAAAATACCGCTGAATGAGATCGTGAAATCTCGAAAGTGAAGACGAAATTCTTTCATGAGTAAAATGCGTCAGCTAAAAGCGGAGCTGTGAAAAAGCCGGATTAACGAGGTCTAAGGGCTTTTGTAAGTTATATGAAAGTCCTAGGTTTTTTGTTCTATAGTCCATGGGCGCAAAGACATGGTAATAATTTAATGCTCTTGTGAACGTGCATGATAACAATATTCTCTATCGCTCACAAGGTAACTTTGATTAATTAATTACCGTGTTAAATTACGCGCGATCTTCTTTGTACATGCCATGCTTTGAAGTCCGCATTTCTGTCATGAACCATCTACATAAGGTGTATGTGCTACTTGAGACATGTTAATTAATTAGCACTAGTTGCATCCCGCAACCTATTGCGTGATTAAGGTTTTTTCAAATGAAAATCCTTAAAAGATTAATATAACTTGAATTCACAATTATTAGATACATAATATTTTAATTCATTTACGTTGCAATATATTGTCAACATGGATATAATACCTTTTTTGTATATATGATAAGATAGCAGACAAGCAGATGGGTCTCCTGAAAGAGTCAACCATCGCCTATAGATACTAAAGATGTTCATGATGCGTTGCTATCTAGTGGCGAGGTCGGATGCCACATGCATAAATTTACCGACTACCTTACCCTCCAAATCGGAATACGACAGCGACAAGCACTGACGCTATTGCGGCAGGAATAGGTCAGGCGGTGGTACCAGACCCGGGCGAGACAATGCACTGCAACTCTACCACATAGTAGCCACGTTGGTAGTGACCCGCATAGCCAATGGGTCACCTTTTAAGACCTGCCTAGCAGAATGGCAGTTGGCCTATTTTCAAAGGAGCCCGGAACCAACACGGGGAGAATCTCTCATCATGAAGATTATTTGATTTTAACAAAATAAAAGTTAAAAGATGAACAATGTTTGTTTACAGTAAAATATTTGGCACTCGTTCACAGATGAAATAGATGACAATTATTTTTTTATTCTTTACGATGTTACTAAGATTAGCTTGTTTAAACAGCCTTCTGTAAGTTTCGACTACAGTAATTAATACTTTCATTTTTGTTGCATTTTATACAATAGTTTGTTTTACATTTTGCGTCTTACCTATCTGACATTTCGCAATATGTTTGACACATAAACAAATAAGAACAATGTCAGACAAAAGAAAGTATTAATTTTATTGCAGGTAAGAAAATTCTTTGCTTTATTTAGAAACTAGCTATTGCCCACGACTTCGTCCGTGATAGCGTGATTATATGTAGCTTATATGTTGATACGACCTGTTAGTAATATTCATGCAAAATTTGTGCATGCAGACATACAGACAAACAGACAAAAATTCTAAAAACTATATTTTTGGCTTCGATATCGATTGTAGATCACGCCCCAAGTATTCTTTTAAAAAAATATTCAATGTACAGTTTTGACGTTCCTACGATTTTATTATCTAATACCTTTAAACGAGCAACGAGCATATATATATATATATATATATATATATATATATATATACATATGTATATATATATATATATATATATATATATATATATATATATATATATACATATGTATATATATATATATATATATATATATATATATATATATATATATATATATATATATATATATATATATATATATATATATATATATATATCCGAGATCCGATCCGAGAAAAGATCGGTTTCAAAAATATGTGAAAAATGACGTGGTGTCGTGGGACACCAGGTAGGAACGAAGTTCCTTCGGCTAAACGGCACTACTCGCTTGTGTACGCGACTGTCGCGCCTGCGCACGTTTCATTTAACGGTTTTATTCCACGCATTTTTTCTTACGGTTTTACCATCACATTTTTTTTCAGTTCGCTCGCGCAGCAAAATCCCTATCCCCTCAAAGCCTGCCGTAAGGAACTTCGTTCCAAAAACTGAGCAAAGCTCGGTCAACCAGATATTATGTATAGATAAGAAAAAGCGTACACGTTTCATGGTACCTTCCAACTTTATTCTTTTTTTAATTTCTAATACGGCCTTATTGTACATTAATTCAATTTGATCATTTAGGCTGACGATATATATTCTAATAACAATTGAGGCTGAACTCGTCAATCTCCTTTAAAAATTTAAATATTTGCATAGGATATATACAATAATATGGTAGAATATTCTAGTTTTCTCAAGCACGGGATAAGTGCTAAAATACACACATAGAAACACGAAAGTGTTAATCAATCTAATAAATTCTGTAACGAAGGTAGCTGTGAAATCATTTAACAAGTATATACATACGGTACGTATATAGTATATACACACACACACACACATATATATATATATATATATATATATATATATATATATATATATATATATATATATATATATATATATATATATATATAGCGATCAGTACAATCAATGGAATCGTCACAAACAAAAGAATAGTTTGGACACGTTGAACTAAAGGACAGTAGTTCAGTTGATAGAGCGAGCCGGCCAGAGGTAAGGTCACAGACTAAAATCGTGTCGTGTCGAACTTTATTTTATAACTTATGAAAGTTTTCCCAAGCACGGGATAAGTGCTAAAGCACATATATAATTAGTATATGCTATTCCAGGTTATTATCTACCTGTGTGCCAATTTTCATTTAAATCCGTTCAGTAGTTTTTGCGTGATTGAGTAACAAACATCCATCCAAACATCCCAACTTTCGTATTTATAATATTAATATAGATATAGATAATATAGATATAAAAACTTGTTTTCTGTAGACTGTCGCCTTTGTTTTGTTCCTCTGAGTTACGCGGATTTCAACACACTACCTAACTACTAACTAACCTAACTCTTAACTACTACTGTTTTTTTTTAAAAACGCTTATTTTTCAATGTATCAAAAATACTTAGTTTCGAATATTACACATTATAAGTATATTCTAATTAACTTACACACAAAACGTAAACCCTAGTCCGCACTATCCGCTAAATCCCATCCATTATATAAAACGGGTGTCCTGATAAGATGCCAGCTGACATATGCGGGCTATTCATTCTTGTTAATACTCTACAAACCTCCATTAAAAAGATAAGGACATCGATCTTGGCGAAAACCTTTCTGAATACGGAATCTGTCTGCGTAAAATGTAATGTGAAAATATATATTTTATAAGGCGACAGGGTTGGCCGATGAAATTGGCTGATGGGAAATTGATTTAAGCGTAGGAATAAATATAAAGCAGATACTACTCGGGCTACAGTACATAATGACATTTGATTTTTTCACCGTTATAGTCCAGGCTCCTTTGAAGAATAGAGCAACTGCCGTTCTGCCCGACTGGTCGTAAAAGGCGACCGATTGGATATACGTGTCATTACCATCGTGCCTACTAGGTGGTACAGTTCTACAACTTTCGCCTGGGTACTTGGTACCACCGCTTTACCTATTACGCAATAGCGTCAATGCTTGTCATTGTCGTGTTCCGGTTCTTCTCACACGGAGAGCAACGCACCATTAACATCTTTGGCGTCTATAGGTGATGGTTTCTCGTTTCATCAAGCGAGCCATCTGCTTGTTTGCTATCTTATAATATAAAAAAATATATGATGTTCTTATATTTTGGTTATTGTATTTGTTGGTATACACTATACAGTGTATCTTAAATCGCATAAACTAAAAGCCCAGATGATGCTCTAATTAGACCATCTGTCTACTAGAGAGCCATCTTATGTTATAGAAAATTTCTTTGCTATCTTATGTTATAGAAAAAAAAAATTGTGTGTGTCAACTCCGACATACGACTGGAGTTTACTTCTTAAGTACGATTGTCAAAATAGACGCATAAAAAATCGCACGATCTAGCTGCACTGCTCACACCAAATTAGAAAGTTGCGCACGATACGTAACAAAAACGTAACGAGGTCATTCGTTCAGTAGATTTTACTACTCACATTTTTCTCATACCGGGCGCCTTATATCAAAAAACCGATTCTTAAGGAGTAAACTCCAAAAACATGCGATCCGTAGTATATATATTTTTTTTGGCAAACGAAGGCAAACGATGGCTATATGTGTTACTAATATCGTTACTACTAGGTAACAGTGTTCCGCAACAGTGTCTCGCCCGGGTATATGGTTACTGCCGTACATACCTTTTTTTATATCATAATATAGCAAACAAGCAGATGGGTCTCCTGATGGAAAGAGTCAACCATCGCCTATGGACACCAAAGATGTTAATGGTGCGTTGCTATCTTGTGGCGAGGTTTAATGCCACATGCATAAGTTTACCGGCTTACAAATCGGAACACGACTGTGACAAGCACTGACGTTATTGCGGCAGGAATAGATAAGGCGGTGGTACCAGACCCGGGCGAGACAATGCAGAACTCTACCACCTAATAGCCACGATAGTAGTGACTCGCTTAGCCAATCGGTCGCCTCTTACGACCTACCTGGCAGAACGGCAGTTGGTCTATTCTTCAAAGGAGCCCGGAACCAACACGCGGTACTTATCTTTTTACAATGGCATCAGTACTTGTCATTGTCGTGTTGAGAATTTGAGGGTGAGGTAACCAGATAAACTTAAGCATGTGACAATAACAACTAGCCACGATTAAAGTCAACGCACCCTCACACCACCACAAAATACTGCAATAACAACGCCGGTATAACACTAAAATAAATAGTTCTCATCAAAACTGCGTCGAAATTTTGCCGATATATGATGTGAACGGTTAAAAATGTAATGAATTTAAATTTGTGATAAAATTTACAGTTCAGAAAAAAGTATTAATTTATCGTAAAATGATAACTATCTATTAACATGCGTTGGTTCTAGGCGAACTTTGTATGGACGCTCATCATTCACATTCATACGTAACATCGTTAATATTGTATCATTAAAAATATGTTAAATGTAATAAATTTGGATGTTAAATTCATGAACTGTTTATAATGAAATGTTTATAATAATATTAATAAAATGTTGTGAAAAACATCTTTCCCTATCCAACCCGCGTTCGTGTCACATAGTATCATGCAGGTTGCAATGTCATACTTTCAAGTGCGTAATTCTACTATTAGGGTTGAGCTACATCAGCACGGAACCGCCTTTTTCTGTTTGCTAAAGCGAGAAAGGTAGTAGTAGCGGAAACGCTAATGCCTCGACGATTCCGTCACGTGCTATCGCATTACTGCTATCTTTAACGCTTTAGAGAATGTTGGTTCTGAGCGACAGAAAAGGACAGGGCGACGAAAAAGGCGAATTTGTGCTGATAACACCTATCCAACAAATATAACAACCAGTCCAACCTTTAAAGTGCCATCAACTCATCTCTTCAGTTCGAGTACCCTACATCACGACCTTTGCAGAATTGTCTCACTTGCTCTACGTTTTAACATAATGATAATAAATATATTTAGGATAAGCGAACTATACGCAGATATTATGTAAGTAAAAATATCTCGAAAGATCATATATTTGGTATACATGCTAACATAGGTTAGACAGAGAAACGAGTACCAAATTTCATTTGCTTTCTTTTTCTATCGAGGAGAATTTTATCTATGTATGCTCTTTTAATCTATGTATACTGTCTCTATGGATTTTAAATGGTTCACTAGTAACGTCGCTTATTGTGACTACATAAATTGGTGGCATTATAATCAAATTATAGCCCCGAAGATGCCGCTAGAAATAAAAATAGCGTAATAAAGATGTAATAAGAACAAAAATATTTAAGTCGAGTTTAAGCCATAAAGATGCCAGAAATACGAAACAGTTTTGTGAAACAGTATATATTAACATATATAGTAACAATTCCTTATTTTAAGAGTTGGATTTATTTGGTTACGTAGTTCATAGGTGGTTATTCTAATCAGCTTATTGGTATTTTGTATGTATTTGTATATTCACGTAACAAAACTTCAATCGAATCGAAGCGTTTAGGGCTCCTAAATATACGAATATAAATACGATACAATTTTGTGTCGTGTTACGATGCGGTATAATGTGTAAGAGCCCAAAATGTTTCGATTCAACTGAAGTTTTGTTAGGTACACGAATAGAGCCTATTATCATGCGCTCGCCGGATCGGTAGTTTGATTCGGACATACGTGCAGTTGTTGAAGATATTTTAGGGTTTTATACTGGAACTTTGTAAGAGGTCTCCAAATTTTTTGATACTTGAGGCGTACGCTGATTTATACGCATTAATTCCAGCCTCAAATTTCCATCATCTGATATCCAATCAAAATATAAATTTCAATCACATTATTTTGATATCTAGAAGTCTACGAAAGCACGACCTTTATTATTTTTGCGCCTTGCAAAAATACTCGTTGACACTTATTACCAGAGAATGTGTTTTCGAACCAATACGACTTGAAGGTCTTCAGAAAAAACTTGCATTTTTAATCGGTAGACGTCTGCAGTTGTTCATGAGTGGCAAAGATGCTACCATCAAGTGCGTTTGTTATCCATTTCTTGACAAACGTCACGAACAATGGAGCTTTCTAAAGTCAAATACTTTATTAACAAAAACAAAAGTACATAATAAACTACAGTATTCATTTGGTCGTTTCACTTACAAGCAAAAATATAAAAATCGCTTTTACACTTTTAATTGTCGGCACTTAGTGAAATTTCATTGTTATAAGTCCAAACAAGTTATAATCACATATTTTGTAGTGAAATTAAAGTATCACATATTTTGTAGTGAAATTAAAGTACAAGTGATAATAACCTTGTTTGGACTTATAAAAATCGCTCCCTTTTCTTTTCATATCATTAGTATAACATAATAAAAATTAAAATAAAATATATTTTTAAAATTAAATTGAAAATAACCACATTATATGTAATATATGACCTGCATTCAAGTAAAAAATAATGAAGTAGTTCCACACTTAAATAGCACTTAAACTCAAATGAAATCGCAATAACTGTGTTCGTTACTAGAACACGAGTACTTCAACTATAAAACCACAAACTGTTATTGCGAGTGAAATCATTGCAATGGCATAATATATAACACACAAATACCTACGTGTATTACCGTAAAAATATACAGGGTTATTTTTAAAGATAAGGTCAAATTTTCAAATTAGTTTAATTAATTGTTATTGCGAGTGAAATCATTGCAATGGCATAATATATAACACACAAATACCTACTACGTGTATTACTGTAAAAATATACAGGGTTACTTTTAAAGATAAGGTTAAATTTTCAAATTACTTTAATTAATTGTTATTGCGAGTGAAATCATTGCAATGGCATAATATATAACACACAAATACCTACGTGTATTACCGTAAAAATATACAGGGTAACTTTTTAAGATAAGGTCAAATTTTCAAATTACTTTAATTAATTGTTATTGCGAGTGAAATCATTGCAATGGCATAATATATAATACACAAATACCTACGTGTATTACCGTAAAAATATACAGGGTTACTTTTAAAGATAAGGTCAAATTTTCAAATTAGTATAAAAAAAAGCGTCTTCACGCCCGTATCCCCGAAGAAGTAGGCAGAGGCACAACAAGTGCACCCACGATTAGCCGAAGATACTTGGTCCCACAATGTGATAGGTGGCCAGCCTATCGCCAACCGGGCACTTTCCAATCTCGAGCAACGCTGTTTTTATCAGAAAACTGAAAAAACATATTTTTGAATTGCCAGACCCAGGAATCGAACCCGGGACCTCATGTGGTCAACTCCGACACCGGAGCACTAGACCACAGAGGCGATAAAACTCACTTTATTAGTATAATTAATTGTTATTGCGAGTGAAATCATTGTAATGGCATAATATATAACGCACAAATACCTACGTGTATTACCGTAAAAATATACAAGGTTACTTTTAAAGATAAGGTCAAATTTTCAAATTAGTTTAATTAATTGTTATTGCGAGTGAAATCATTGCAATGACATAATATATAACACACAAATACCTACGTGTATTACCGTAAAAATATACAGGGTTACTTTTAAAGATAAGGTCAAATTTTCAAATTAGGAGTTAAATATTGAATTGAAAGTGCCTTTTAATTATTATTGTAAAGTTGTTAGAATATAAAAATATTCGTTAAAAAATATCCCACTAAATTCATAAATTAGAAGCACCGAGTCTTGTGAATGAACTTTGTAATGCTGGCTCTATGTAAAGTGTGTGTAATTTTATACTTACCTATAATTACGATAGTAACTATTATGTAAGCTGTCGCTCTACATAAGTACATTTTTCCCGATCACTTTTAATAGTAGGGGAGCCTAAGAGGGGATTTTGGTATTTACTCAAGCGCGTCAGATTAACATAGGAAGGGGTGCCTCGCATAATATTCTCTCCACCAAATATAAGCCCTTTCTAAAGAGGGGGTAACTATGGCAGAAAAAAAAACAAACTTAAGATAACTTCGGCTTGTGGAAATTGTCAGATTATACTTTTTTCGTAATTCTTACATCATTTCCTCCATAATAAAAGATTGAACATTTTCTTTGCAAATTTGTGACCATCCCACTCCCTTACGCTACACTTGAATCGTCAGATTTTCTAAATTTTAGCTGGCAATTAATCCACCATACCCTAATCTAATGCGTTTCAGTGTTTCCATGTCTCTGATTTTTTCTAACATATTTTTTATCTGTAGATTTTTTCCTCACCATTGAATTGAAAAACACTATATAACCTTTTATTTTTCCTATAATTTAGTCTACAACATTTAGCATCTTGGACTCCTCTACTACGTATATAATTTGGTTGAAGGCGCTAAAATATTTAAGTTCAAATTTTATGTAATTAAAATTGTATCCATGCGTTTTGTTTAGGATAAAAATAAAATTTTGAATTTTTAAAATATTTTTTTTATTACATAAGTCGAATATACCTATTATCGATTCTGAACAACCTCTGAAAATTTGACCGGACCTTTAAAAATAACCCTTACACTATTGCTATCTTTCTTAAAAACACAGCAGAAAAAACGAGAATAAGTTCTATATCTTAAAATTGCGCTTTAAATAACTATTAAAGTGTAATTTTTACAGTAAAATAAATGACTGAATTAAAAAAATTAAACCGACGAATATCTTAAAAACTACTGAATCTAGATGAAAGGAGACGGATACTGTTCCAAACAATCTTGGGTTCTCTTGTAATAAGATGAAGATTAAGCCAATTAATAGCTAGTTTAACATTATAAAAATACTGAAAGTTTTACAGATTTTAGCAATATGAGAACAGAAATATAAGATACGCACTAAAAGTGAGGTTACGGTACTTCGGTATAGTTTAACCGTTTACTATTATATGAGCAACTGATATTTGTAATACAGGCTTCTATGTTTTATGTTTTTAAAAATTGACACAACACTAAAACACAGATTTTGGGAAACCACAAATTAAAGGATGCCTCTCTGTAGGGACCTAAAATAGTGAAGAGTGAAGTCCGCGACTTGCGAGCTATCAGTGATGTCAAATGTATTTGCCACTTTTAGCTGTATTTTTTTTATAGTATAAAAAACAAGCAGATGGGTCTCCTGATGGAAAGACTCAACCATCGCTTATAGACACCAAAGGTGTTATTGGTGCGTTGCTATCATGTGGCGAGGTCTAATGTCACATGCATAAGTTTACCGGCTACCTTACCTTCCAAATCGGAACGCGACAGTGACAAGCACTGACGCTATTACAGCAGGAATAGGTAAGGCGGTGGTACCTGACCCGGGCGAGACAATGAAAATTAAATTAAATTAATTAACCCGTATTAAATCCACAGATACTAAATCGTATTAAATTCGATGTAATGTAATCAATCGATTATTAAAATTGTATCTATTATATTTTTTCTTTTTATATTATAAACGGTTTGTAAAATGTAACTCTTAGTACTTAGTACTTACTGTTAGTGAAATTAAAATGAATCAAGAATACACTTTTAAATATATATACTGGCTTCCATTTTAATTCAAATTATTTACATAAATCGAATAAAATTTTATCGATTATACAATTTTAGTACCGCTAACTTATTTCGCTGTTTCTTAATCGAATTAAAACGAATGATTTCGATATGGCTTTTGGTTTCCGAGTAATTCGTGAAAAAACATATAAGCATATAGACATACATACATTTAGATACGTAATTTACGTGCTTGGTCGCCGAAATAGCTTGCTTAGATTTTATCAAATTCCGACCATAGTACACATAGTACACATATTATATACTTTAGTTCACGCCCGCGAAAAAATATTTTTAAAATTTTATAATTATAACTGTAAAAAAGTGTATAAGTATATAAAAAAGTATAATCAGGCCCGGATACCTTGCGGAGTAGGTAGAGCAAATCGAACGCCTATAGACTTTTCGGTTCAACGCGATTTACCGGTTTGTGTTAGCGAGATTAGTGGTAATCTTCATCGACATATTAACGAATAATAATATAATATTTATAGTATAGAAATGACTATTTGAATTTTGAATTACTATAATATAATTAACTGTTATTGATTATTGAATTACTCTTTTATATCGTGGACTATTTAATAGCAAACAATTTCTTACTTTATTGAGGTATGATCAGCTTTTGTAGAAAAACATGATTTTCGTATATATATTAAACATAAAATTTCAAAGTGTGTATTTATGACTGGAGCATACCCTTAGCAATTTCATTCATGTCAAGGGATAAAATCCCAGAAAAGGTTTAAAACCCAATTATCGAGTTACGTGAGTCGAAGCGCAAACATGAATTCTCCTTTCCAAATAACGTATTATAATCAGAATTCCATGAATAGAGAAACGACCAAGTAAAACGATCTTAATCCCAAAATATAGTAAACACGATATTCAATAATATCAACTTATGACATCATTATAGAAAGGTCAGACTTAGAATATTATGTACTAAGTTTTCAAGCGAGATATTTTTGGCGAGGTTTTAAAGCCACATGTATAAGTTAACCGGTCGGCCGTTTTTTTTTGTTTGTTAGGAGAGCAGGGCTGCTCTCCAAACAAACAAAAAAAATCGGCCAAGTGCGAGTCGGACTTGAATACGAAGGGTTCCGTACCATCATAGCAAAAAAAAACACGTTTATTGTATAATATTTTCAATATTTTCAATTTTTTTGGTATTTGTTGTTATAGCGGCAACAGAAATAAATAATTTCTGAAAATTTCAGCTTTCTAGCTATCACGGTTTATGAGATACAGCCTGGTGACAGACAGACAGACAGCGGAGGCTTAGTAATAGGGTATCGTTTTACATCTTAGGTACGAAACCCTAAAAAAGGCAGTGACTAGCACTGACGCTATTTCAACAGGAATAGGTAAGGCGATGGTATCAGACCCGGCGAGATAATACAAAACTCTACCACCTAGTAGCAACGTGAGTAGGTAGTTACTTGCATAGCCTCTCACGAACTGCCTGGCCGAACGGCAGGTGGTCTATTTTTCAAAGGGAATTCCGATCAACAGAAGGAAAATGATCATTAAGAATGGACTACCACATTAGGAGGAAACTTTTACTGTGGTAGTTTAAATTAGTTATCTTAAAGACCATTTGCTCTCTTGCCAGGCAGGTCCTTAAACGTTTCTAGGTTTGGTACCACTGCCTTATCTTCTCTTGCCGCAATAGCGTCAATGCTTGTCACTGCTTTACTTCGATTTGGAAAGTAAGGTAGTCATTTAACGGAGATCGATGCTAACATATCTAGTGTCTATAGGCGTTCCACACATATTTATTTTTCACACATATTTCCTCGGTAAAATATTATTGGTCGCTTCGTAAAGAGTTTTCTTAACAAAACGCAAACAATTCGGTGAACTAAAGTTAGTTATAAAGCTGTAATAACGGGCGTTTTCGGGCACCTGCGCCACAATCGACTGAGGTGAGATTTAATTATAAGTTCGCCACTCCAGCTTGCGTGAGTGGCAGGCGTTCAACTTTGGAAATATTGGGAAAAATCCTACACGCTATCACGATATATTATTTATCGCGATAGCTATTAAGATATTGTTCATTGAAAACTTAAATATAAAAAAATCGGCCAAGAGCGAGTCGGACTCGCTCATGAACGATTACTTAGGGGGCGTTCATAAATTACATGAGGTGTTTTTTTAAATGTACAATCTAGATAATGGACTTAATAGTATATTTTTTGTTTCAATCAGAAAAAAAAATTGCGTGATATTTGCCGAGAGAATCTTACGCTGGAGAGAGAGCCCCCTTCTCTCCAACGTAAGTTTAGATGAGATTTGACTCGACCCCCTCTCCCCCTAAAACATCTCACGTATTTGTGGACGCCCCCTTAGCAGCAAAAAACATATGTGGATTTTTTGTTTGTATGTGAAAGAGAAAAATATCTTTGGTGTCTATACACAAAGATGTTAAAATGGTGCAAAACAGTATTACAAAAATCGGCCGAGTATGTGTCAGACCACGCTCAATGGAGGATTCCGTAGGTGCTTATTACAATAATGCGGACTAAAAAAGGCTTTTACTGTTTCAAAACAAGTATTATAAATAAACTCGCTTGTATATCCAGTTCACGAATATTTTATTTTTATTGTATACAGTCAACCGTTCGGTTCGTTTATTGCAGCATCATCAGAGATGTTTCACATTAATAATATTTTTAACAAATTTTAAACAATTACAAGCTACATTATTTAAATACTCATTGTAGGTGGGTATTAGACAAAATATTTCAATTGGGTGTGAACAATAAAAATAAAAGTGAACTGAAAGTACAGGTGAGTTTATTTGTAATACCTACTTTAAATTGCAGTTTCACTAAGTACTGACGTTAGAAAGTACCCAATTTAATTGTTTCATACTATAAACATTTAACCAATTTAACGCTATTAATAATAATAATAATAATAATAATTCACGGGACAAATTACACTTACTGATCTAACCCCAAAGTAAGCAAATTATTTGCTTGTATTATGGGTGTTAGTCAACGATACTAATACATAGAAATACATATATAAATACTAGAATATATATAATAAACACCCAAACCCGGAAATACAAACATTTATGCTCATCACACAAACTTGTAAAGCCTATAAAGTTGTGGTAATTTTCCTGTAATTTTATTAAATGATATACTTACTTCAACGGTGATTCTTTTTGTAGCCCTGGAAATGCAGTAAAATGTAAAACCGGTTGGATGTTTTAATTTTTAATTAAAAATAAATATACTTTGTGAATTGTGAAACAGCACAACTGTAAAATTTAAAATAATTATGACGGAGGTTCACCAAGTGCCGACGATAGAGAGTATAAATTATATAAAATTTTAGATTATTTGGACGACAAAACAGCCTACGAATGATTGCTCTTCATACCAATCTCCGATAATTATTGTCATTAATCAAAAAACGGCCAAGTGCGAGCCAGATTCGTGCATGAAGGTTTCCGTACCATTAGCTATAAAAATGGCAAAAAATCTCGATTGTTGTAGAGAAGTATTTAATGGGGGGATTAAATATTTATTTTATTTTGTTTTTAATATTTTTTTGTTATAGCGGCACCAGAAATACATCATGTGTTAAAATTCAACTGCCTAAGTATCACGGTTTATGGGAAACAGCCTGATGACAGACAGACCAACAGACAGGCAGACAGACGGACTGATAACGGAGTCTTTGTAATAGGGTCCAGATTTACCCTTTGGGTACGGAAAAATCCTGTAATTGAAAAAAAAAAGACAAGCCCGTTGAATTAGTTTGGCCGGATCTTTTCAGTATAAGGGCACGTTTTGATTCGTTGTTAGCTATAAACCCGACCCGTCAAAGCTGTTTATAAAGTTTAATTTGAATAAAAAATGAATTGGCTTTGAGGAAACGCAGGGCCCGCTGAACTTAGGTATGGTTATCATGGGTTTATGTAATTAGATAATTTATTTGTAATTATCAGGACACGATTTACATTATATAGTCATATCGTTGGACAAATTACACGACTTGATCTAACCCCAAAGTAAGCAATTATTTATTTACTAGAGTCATGGGTGCTAGCCAAAGACACTAATAAATAGAAATACATATTATAATATAAATATTGTAATATACATAATAAACACCGAAATCCAGATATACAAACGTTATACGGTGGGAGGGATGCAATGTGCCGCGCTCCCGGTTGCATGGGTACCACCATCTTGCTTGTTTCTCACGGGAAACAGCTTTGTTGTTTCGGAGAGAAGGGCAAGACAGGCGGTGTAATTACTGGCACCGAGACTTAACATCTTATATCTCAGGATAGGCAACACACGAATGGAATACCTGGGCTAGTTCCAGCCCATGTATCCCATTTTTGTTCAAAAAAAAACAAATATTTACGCTTGTCAAACAAATGTTTATCCGTGTCGGGAATTAAACCCGAGCCCTATTGATTGTGTAGTCAGGTTCGCTAACTACTCGATCAACGATGCTTTCAAAACCACGTCAAAACAATACGTCAAAGAACAGATAACTAGTGTTTCAATTAGAGTTATTGTCTTGTCAGTGGTCGTTTTATAACAGAACTCACCTGTGTACCGTGCTACGAGAAACTATGAGAAACACTCAACTTTCGCTAACCACTCGACCGACGGGCGGTCAAATATTCGATCGTACGAAAAATTGAAAAAGTTGAGTTTTTTTTTTTATTTGAGTTTAAGCAATAGTGTTGTAAAAGGGGAGATTGACGGCCGGTTTCCGAAATACAAATTAATTTAACAAGCAATTAATCTGCGTTTAACAGATGATTTACTTGTAAAAATTATGTGAAACGGAGATTAATTGCTTGTTAAAATTAATTTGCTTTTCGGAAACCACCCGTTAGTCTACTTTTCTTCATTGGTATAGAAAGAAATAAAGAAAATATTTATTTGCAAGAATATGGGTGTTACAAGTTGTTAAAAATAAATTAAGTTACCGACATATTCTACCAATATATGGTGTGCAAATATTTAAAAAAAATATCATTATATAATATTATATTTAAAACTATAAATTGTGTCGATTTTTCAGAATTACTACCGGATCGGAACGCGGCCACACACTGAGAAGATCCGGCGGAAGAAACTCAGCGGGCTGGTCTTTTTTTCTCTAATTTATGTTCTTGTTATAAATATACAAGGATGATTCCATATTACAAAGTTATTTTTATAAATACAAGTTTCGTATTTTGAGTAATTTTTTTTTATAATTTACATAATGTTTACCATTTACAAAATTTTTACTACATTGAAATTTTTTTAAGGACAATTCAACAAACTTATATTTCTATCCATTAACATTTAATTTTATCGGCTAAAAATTCTTTAATATCATAATAAGTTTTATCTAACAGCAAATCAAACAACTTTTTGCGAAATTTATTTATACGCAATGATTTAAGACTATCACGAATATGATTGTATATAATAATAGACATACAATACACATTTTTTGTAAAAATATTTATTTTTGGTTAGGCACATATAATTTCTTACTATTCCTAAAATATGAGTTACCAGTGACTTCAGCATTTGTTTTAAATAACTTTTGGTGCTTTTTTACAAATATAGCCATGCAAAGTCAGTTTCAGCAGCTTTTGTCTGACTTTAAGCTAGCTTTTATGTTTTTATTGGGGAAACCATTTTATAAATAAAAATGGTATTTCAAGTAATTTGGCAAAGATTTATTTAGCTACGTTGTAATGGATATTACCACAAATTATGTAATACGGTTATGTTACGTTACATGCAGTGTGTGAAAATGTCCTGTCCGATCGTCAAAGGAATCGTTTGTTAGATTCAATCATAATATCGATACCTTAGTTCACAATTGCACTAACTACAAAATTGATAATTACGAGGAGAGCATTTTAAAGTTTTTTAAAGTTTAGACGTGAACAGTACGAAAATAAAGCAAAATATACATATAATATATTTCGATACGCGCCAACGAAAGAGCACAACATTAAGTGTATTTGTCACTAAAAAAGTGAAAATTGAAAATTATGCAATTGTGAACTAAAGCGTCGATATGTACATATAACTTTAATTTTCAATCGCCATCCCAAAAGGAGGAGGACAGGCAGGCACAGACTTTCGCATTTACGATATTGGTATGGATAGTATGGATTTTTATATTTTTAGTATTGCGAATGTCCATGGGCGGCGGTGATGACTTACCACCTGTTCGTTTGTTCTCTCTTATATAAAAAATATATTTAAATCTTGATTACAATAGCCATCAGTGTGCACTACAGCCGGGGGAGTCAGCGGACTGTAAATCTGTTCTTCTCTTCGATGCCCCACCAGCCGTAGTGCTTTGGTCGAGCCGAATCTGCCGGGGAAATAATTGAGACCACAACTTTTCTTGCAAAGGTGCTTTATTGTAACGAAATAGCAATAAAGCTAGCACCGTTGCAAATATTTAACCTATTTTAAGGAGAGCCAGTACTTGCCCTAACACTGCCCTACTCTAAAGCCGGTACCCTATAGATATATACTAAAGCCCAGGAACTTGTCTGGGAAAATTATTGAGTCGTAACGAAATTATAACTTTACTGGAACGGAACGGAACGGAACTGATTGTATGGCCGCGCTCTCCGATATTTATAGTGCGCGGCCAGACGGTCGGCGGAAATCTACAAAGACGAACGGCGCCGGGTGTGGCGCCACAATGTCTGGGATTTGTTAAATCCCACTTTTCGCAATCTGATCTTAATAATTTTATCTTAGGTAGCTTCTCCTACCTCTAATTAACTAGTGTGGCCCTCTAGTGAGTGCAACGGTACTACCTTTTTACAAATATATGCAAAACAAAGTACGTAATGCCCTAAGACCTATCGAAAACTAATTACAATGTGTTATTTCTTATTTATATACAAGGATCTAACACAAATAAACTTATATAATAACAAACAAGAGTGTTATATACATTATACGTTCTTACAGGACTTCGGAAACTCTTACAATTACAGAGTTGTACGCCTTTTCAGGTCGTACTATCCTGTTAACTATCTTTATAGTACCGAAAAGTGTCTAAACATATGCCTAAGGCTTATACTTACACTATACATACTATTTACAATCATAAAACATTTGTTTTAACAAAGAATTTTGCACTTTTCGGATTTTCGTAATTGCGAGTTCCCGCATATAAATACTATCTCGCAAGAGTCGACTCGTAATGTCGTCGACTGCGTGGAACTCGCTTTATTCGTAATATGCCTATTAGGCAACGATCATAGCTACATAAAGCCTTATTATTTCTATACAACGAAGCTGTATGTAGGTCTTAGGGCGAATAAAAGACGAAAACGAACATTATTTATTACAAAAAACTTACGAACTAAACGAAATATACATTCTATCCTGCCTTACTATCTATTTACATTAATATTTACAACAAAACATGTCTGTGCTGCACAATCAGCTTTGAAAAACAGATCATCCGCTAGACAGTTTATAAAAAGGCGAACAGTTGGCCTAACATGTCACTACCATCGTAACTACTCGGTGGTATTCCGAAACATCTTGTACGGGATTAGTCCCATCGCTTTGCCTATTTCAGCCGCAATAGAGTCAACCTTACGGTTTGATTAGTAAGTTAGTAAATTTATGATTTTTTATCAAGATGATATCAAACCAAGATTACCCCATCTACTTACTAAGATGTACATAATTAATAAGCTTAGAAAAAACCTTCATAACGCTTTTTGCCCACCCAAAGATAGAACCCGAGATGTCATGATCTGAGTCAAATAGACTTATTGTTAAACCATGAAGTAATCGATGTGTAACATGACATTTACCGTTAGAGACTTTATTTCATCAAGTCGTTAAAATTATTCTTCGCAGAAATTTTTCTTTTTTAATCTTGTAATAAATTGACAAAAAGTTGGAAGGCCTTTTTATATCGTAAAAAGTTTGGATCCTCTTAAAAATGTTAGCTAAAAATCTGTAAAAAGCTACTAATGGGCGTGATGAGCGAGGGTGTCAGATGCCTGTAACTTTCTTTAATTATACGCAAGTTCCAATTTAACGACAATTTTAGCAGTTGGACTTGGAGTTAATTAGAGAATGATGGAGAAACTTCATTTTTGTTAACAATTAAAATTATATCAAAAATAAAAACACCCTTCGATCGTCAGACATTGTTTGGTAGCTTATTACAACCATATTATTTTTAGAAGGTACTCTACCAATTCACACGCATGCAAATAAATACATATTATATTTAGAAGTTACTCAGTGCTCACTCAATCCACAAGCATGCAAATAAAAATATATGTATATGAGGGAAATGGCGCTTAGTTTTTAAATTATTGGAACGAAGTTCCTTATCGCGCGTTGTGAAAGGGGGCTAGACGGAAAAAATTCTTACGGAAAGTTGTCACGACCCTTTCTGCTATAGTAAGCTGTTGTAAGCTGTGAGGCGTGCGCATGTTTCCCTGTCTCTCTCTCTCTCTTTCTCTCTCTCTCTCTCTCTCTTATATAAAGCAAGCCAGATATTTTCATTTCTATTTCGCATTGAAGAGTGTGGTGTCGCGACGATTACTTTTGTTGAGTGTATACAGTTTTTTTGTAAATAATAATAAAAGGAACTTCGTTCCATCCGGGTATCCCTTGACACCTCTCAAGTTTTTTTTTTCAACCGACGAAAAAAAAGAGGTTATCAGTTTGACATATACGTATATTGTTAAAATTGAATAAAATTTGAATATGATGATCTATTTAGGCGTCTAATTACGTATACTAAATTTCGTAAGTGTAGATAT
This sequence comes from Apodemia mormo, assembly GCA_036924255.1. Taxonomy (NCBI): domain Eukaryota; kingdom Metazoa; phylum Arthropoda; class Insecta; order Lepidoptera; family Riodinidae; genus Apodemia; species Apodemia mormo. The sequence goes on along the minus strand of JAUPFN010000012.1, from coordinate 5,517,633 downwards.
GTTTGTGTGTTTGTGTTTTGTGTGTTTGCATGTTTTGTATGTTGTTTACAAATTTCTCGGAAACTAAAAGCCATATTGAGATTATTCTTTTTGTATTAAATCAGGTATATTCCAACTTGGTAAAACATTCCAAGTTTTATCAAAATCGGTTTATTAGTTTTTGAGACATTTGGTCGGTTATCGGTTCAATTTTTTAAATTCAGATTTATCGGTTTTTTCGGATATTTAAATGCCACTGTGTGTATACCAAATGAAATAGTTAAAAATATATTTTAATGTCTGAAATAAATCCATAGTAATATTACAAATCCGGAAGTATGTATGTTTGTCCGTATTTCAAGGCAAAGTGGAGCGACGAATTGATGTGATTTTTAAGTGAAGATAGTTGAAGGGATAGAGAGTAGCATAGGTTACTTTTGTCTCTTTCTAACCCTCCACTTCCATAAAATGAATTTAGCACAAACGAAGCCGCAGGCAAAAGCTAGTGATTAAATAAAAATGCGATAAGAGTAAATTTAACGTTTAATCTTTTTGTTATGCTAAAATATCTCAAATAACTGTTTATTTCCGCCACGTTACAAATTTCACTTTCTGGAGAAAGGTCAGATCGTTACGCCGATTCGTTTTAATATTTTACGAGACAATCAAAAAGTAATTGAACGCTTAAAACCTTGCTTTTAGAGTTACAAATTACCCTTATTTTTAACAATATAACCTAAGCACATTTATTTTCCAAGCGACTTCCTAGACATTATAAATTTTGCTAGGTACATTTTTTTTTGTGTTTGTTACCTCTTAACTCGCTCATTTATAAATGAATTTTGAAAATTATTTTTTTATTTGAAAGGGTTATAGACCGGGATCCTAGGAACCTTTTTTTTGATTACTAACAAGCTGAATTTTTGTGAACTGCTTCGTTTTGACGAGACAACCATCTATTCTATCTTCGAAAGCTAATGTTTTTTAGACTGCCACTAATATATATGGTTAACATGTGTCTTGCGACAACTAAACAATTACGATAATTGCGGAATACGTGGTTTTTCTTTACCCGCAGGGGGTAAAGAAAAACCAATCGCTAATTCTGAAGATCCTGGTAAGGATAGCAGGAATAACTATTTATATTATTGCATTTCATCGATCCTTGATAAGTCTGCCAGGTTTCAAATTAATCCGACGTTTTAAAGTGCGTCAAATCCATGTCCAAAGTTTCCGTTACATACTTACACACCTACTAACATACAAACATACAGACGTACTGTTAGGTTGCACCACTTAGCACTTATAAAAAATAACTTTTTAGGACATTCGCCGTGTTGGTCCCGGCCTCCTTTGTAGAATAGGCCAACTGCCGTTCTGCCAGGCAGGTCGTAAAAGGCGACCGGTTGGCTATCGAGTCACTACCATCGTGGCTACTAGGTGGTAGAGTTTTGCATTGTCTCGTCCGGGTCTGGTACCACCGCCTTACCTATTCCTGCCGCAATAGCGTCAGTGCTTGTCGCTGTCGTGTTCCGGTTTGGAGGGTAAGGTAGCCGGTAAACTTATGCATGTGGCATTATACCTCGCCACAAGATAGCAACGCACCATTAACATCTTTGGTGTCTATCTGCTTGTTTGCTATCTTATGTTATAAAAAAAAAAAAAAAAAACAACTATATAATTGTTATTTTCTACACAGTTTTTACTATAGCTAATTGGACTCTAAGAACACAAATATATTTAAAACTTGGCTCACACTGTTAATGCAATGCCCTGATGAAGGGCGGTTTCGACCCGGAGTATATTAAACTCGCTTCCTTGCTGAAGGCCAGCCGGCAGGCAGAAGCCGGGTCCGTAGCTGGGCAGCAATTAGATTAGTAATATCTAACTCACCGAAATTAGGGAAACAGTATTTATACAGTAATAGCGCTGACTTACAAACTTAAATACAGGTCAGCACTATTGTATGGAAAATAGGGATATAACAGTACGACCGAATCTAATAAAAGCATGTTAATAATGTTAATGATCCATAACATGATATACATAGGGCACACTAAAAGTTTCGCACTTCTAGCTAATCGGAACTATTTGAATTTCGAATGTTATATTTTTAAAACGTTGCAACCTTCATAGTATTTTTTTTTATATCATAAGATAGCAAACAAGCAGATGGGTCTCCTGATGAAAAAAGTCAACCATCGCCTATAGACACCAAAGATGTTAATAGTGCGTTGCTATCTTGTGGCGAGGCCTAATGCCACATGCATAAGTTTACCGGCTACCTTACCCTCCAAACCGGAACACGACAGCGACAAGCATTGACGTTATTGCGGCAGGAATAGGTAAGGCGGTGGTACCAGACCCGGGCGAGACAATGCAGAACTCTACCACCTAGTAGCCACGATGTTAGTGACTCGATAGCCAATCGGTCGCCTTTTACGACCTGCCCGGTAGAACGGCAGTTGGCCTATTCTTCAAAGGAGGCCGGGACCAACCAATAAAAAAAAAACAGTTGGCGGGAAATGATTTGTCAATTGTTTCTTTATCACACGTCAAAGTTTTACGTACGCAACGAAAATGGAATTAAGTCGAAAAGATTTTAGAGCGATGATTTTTTTATAATTTTAAAAGTTCCCTTTCTCCGCAAGGCTGTGCCGCTCGTCTTTAAAATGTTTTTGGGAGAAAAGCACCTTGTTTGAGCACCGTGAGGCGATGGTTAGCTGAATTTGAGAGAGGTCGAGTGTCTTTACATGACGAATTTCGTGAAGGGCGGCCTTCAATTGCTGTCAACAAAAATAATGTGGCTGCTGTTAAGCGGTTAATTGAAGAAAACCCCCGGATTACCTATGAAACAATTCGAGGACTATTGGGGATTGGTATGAGCTAAATTCAGAAAATTTTACACGAAGAATTGAAAGTTTGGATATTTTGTTGTCGTTGGATCCCTCATGAACTGACAACGGAGCAGAAGCGGGCTCGCGTGGAATGGTGCTCACCGATGCTACTGAAGTACGACCACGGACATTCTAATGCTGTTTATGACATTGTCACAGGAGACGAAACGTGGATTTATTGTTTTGAACCCGAAAAAAAACAGCAATGCAAAATGAGAACAGGCCAACAAAAGTGAGACAGGCGAGAAACGTTGGTAAAAAATGATCGCGTTTTTTTTCTCAGCTACGGTTTACATCTCTACAATTCCACTTGAAGATCAAAAGAATGTTAATTCCGAGTGGTATTCTACCATCTGTTTAACCAGGCTGTTAGAAAAAGTTCGCAAAAGATGACTCAAAAGCCGCATTCTCCTACACGATGATAACGCTTCTTCACACACGGCCAACAAAACAAAGTCATTTTTAGCTTCCGAAAAAGTACATCTCGTTACTCATCCTGCGCATAGCCCCGACCTAGCACTCTGTGATTTCTGTATTTTCCCCAAAATTAAAGATTTGATGAGAGGTTTTACTTTTACCAACTCCGAAGAGGCAGTGATAGCGTTCAATCAGTACGAAGAAAACATGCCTTCAGATCTGTGGTCCTCCTGTCTTAAAAAATGGTTCTATCTTATGAAAAAATGTTTAAAATGTAAAGGAAATCATTTTGAAAAGCAATAAACATAACATTTTTGTTATTACATGTTGTTTTTTTAAGTTTACGAAACTTATAGTGTGACCTACCTACAAAAAAGCTATTACTATTATTTACAAAGGACCATCATCAATATCTACCCTACAACCTTTTTCTGTCATTTCTAGAATGTCTGCCAAGCAGAATCAAGAGCTGTAACCCCTTAACAACTACAATAAATAAGTGTAAGTACGTTTTTACACGCGTTTAATGCCGTCCCTCCTATAAAAGAGCATGCTGTATTTGAGTAGTTCCGTTAGTGCCAATTTGCACGTGGTGTAATAAAGATAGAAACTGCTTCCGCTTAAAAGCTTTGAAACAGTCGTTAGCCGCCCGTGTAAACATACTAGACAGTGCCAATAGAATCGAAATTATCGTCACAGTGGACACCTTACCCAAAAAGGCTTTTGAGTGTAATTTGTCTATTGAATTGAGGTGTTGTACGTAAAATATTTTAATTGCAGAGTTTTAGAAGACAGCAACCTAGCAAATGACTGATATTCCTGCGGCAATAGCATCAGTGCTGGTCACTTTCGTGCTCCGGTTTGGAGGGTAAGGTAGCTGGTGAACTTATGAATGTGGCATTAGATCTCGCCACAAGATAGCAACGCACCATTAACATCTTTAGTGTCTACAGGTGATGGTTGACTTTTTCCATCAGGAGACCCATCTGCTTGTTTGCTATCTTATGATATAAAAGATGACTTCTTTTGGAGACTCGTAGCTGATGCAAATACTTATTTAGTAAACTCCAATATAATTCTTACCAACCCGGGAATCAAATCCAACATTGCAAGGCGTGAAGTTAATTTACCAACAAATAAATACAAAAATATTCGATCTATAATCTATATTAATCTATATTATGACCGTGATGATGAGGTGGTGACCGTCCCGTTGGTCGGGTGATTATCGACCCTGACTACGCAAACGACGGGGATTGGGTTCGATCCTCGACGGAGATGAGGGATGATGAGCACAAATGTTTGTATTTCCGGGTTTGGGTGTTTATTAAATATATTCTAGTATTTATATATGTATTTCTATGTATTAGTATCGTTGACTAACACCCATAACACAAGCAAATAATTTGCTTACTTTGAGGTTAGATCAGTAAGAGTAATTTGTCCCGTGAATATTTATTTATTTTATTTATTTATTATTACTAGTTGACCCGGCAAACGTTTTGCCATTTACATTACTGAATTAAAAAAATAGGGATTAGTGATAGAAGAGTGAAAATTTAGGGTTGTGTGATTTTTTATGGCATTAAAATTTTTTATGAAATTTTATATGAAAATTGTCCAAAAATAAAAAATAAATATTAGGCGTGGACAAAAAATAGATAGTAGCCGATTCTTAGACGTACTGAATATGCATATAAAATTTCATAAAAATCTTTCAACCCGTTTTGTAGGAGTATGGTAACTAACATTGTGACAAAAGAATTTTATATACATACTAGCTAACCCGGCAAACGTTGTTTTGCCATATAAATTATTTAATTAAAAAATAAGGTTTGGTGATAGAAGGGTACAAATTTAGTGTTGTATGTATTTTTCAATGCGAAATCATAAAAAATTTAAAATAAAAATTTTTGTCCACAAAATAAAAAATAAATTTTAGGGGTGGACAACCCTTATCACTTAGGGGGTATGAAAAATAGATGTTGGCCGATTCTCAGACCCACTGAATATGCATACGAAATTTCTTCAAAATCGGTCAAGCCGTTTCGGAGGAGTACGGTAACTAACATTGTGACACGGGAACTTTATATATAAGATGAGATAAGATTAATATTATAAATGCGAATGTTTAGATGTTTGAATGTATGGATGAAAGAAAGAAAGAAAGAAATAATTTATTTGCCAGAATACGGGAGTTACAAGTTATTAAAATTTGATTACGTTACCAACATATTCTACCATGGTATTACAATTACTACCGGATCGGAACGCGGCCACACACTGAGAAGATCCGGCGGAAGAAACTCAGTGGGCTTGTTTTTTTTTTTAAATTATATTTACATGATACAATTACAAACATTATTTCACATCACAACTTATTTCTATAATTTACAAAATTCATTTTTTGGTAATTAAAATATTGACATTTTACAAACAAACAGAAGAAAGGTAGTAGATAATTTGTAACAATTTAGTTAAGTTGTACAATTTAATGTATATTTATCAACATGATAAATATATAATGAATGGATGTTTGTTACTCAATCACGCAAAAACGACTTGAACGAATTAGATGAAACTTAGTAGTTGGTATGCAGGTAGATGACCTGGAATAGCACATAGAGTAGTTTTTATCCCAGAAAAATAAGTTATTCCCGTGAGATTCACGTAACATTTTTAGAATGCGGTAAGTTTGTTCCATTCTTTACACTACTTTTATTGCTTTAGTAGTATTGCAGAAGTCGTATATGATTTCTTTTTTTTTATATCATAAGATAGCAAACAAGCAGATGGGTCTCCTGATAGAAAGAGCGAACCATCGCCTATAGACACCAAAGATGTTAATAGTGCCTTGCTATCTTGTGGCGAGGTCTAATGCCACATTCATAAGTTTACCGGCTACCTTACCCTCCAAACCGGAACACGACAGTGACCAGCACTGACGCTATTGCGGCAGGAACAGGAAAGGCGGTGGTACCAGACCCGGACGAGACAATGCAGAACTCTACCACCTAGTAACCACGATGGTAGTGACGCGTAGCTAATCGGTCGCCTTTTACGACCTCCCTGGCAGAACGGCAGTTGGTCTATTTTTCGAAGGAGCCCGGGACCCAACCAACCAACACGGGAAAAGATACAGAGTTACAATAGTCTATATTAACATTATGTCTATATTCGTATAATGCGAAAGTTTGGATGTTTGCTTGGGTAGATCCTCAATCACGTAAACTACGGAACAGATTTGGATGAAATCTGGCGCACATGCAGGATAACCTGGCATAGCACATAAACGGGTTAAATTTAAAACGTATAATTTTTTCCTAATTTAGTTTATCATAATGAATATAACATAATATATCATATAGTGTCATAATGTTAATTTTGCATAATCGTTTTTTGGCGTAACGTGTTCTAAAATCTACTAAATCTACAAAATCTTAGCACAATCGTTTTATCGACATCTTACAACGAATATACAGCTTAAGTGCAAATCCGACGTAAGATCTTTTTTCGTTATCCTAAAAATATCTCAAATGATCTGTATCGTTCCACCTACTCAACGTCAGATTTCACTTGGTATAAAAAAGGTCGGATGGTTATTATTCATTTTGATATTTTACGAGAAAAGTAATATATACATGGGGCACACTAAAAGTTTTGCATTCTAGCTAATCAGAACTATTTAAATTTCGAATGTTATATTTTTAAAACGTTGTAAACTTCTTAGTAATAAAAAAAAAACAATTGCCGGGAAATGATTTGTCAATTGGTTTTTTATCACACATAAAATTTTTCGTACGCAACGAAAATGGAATTAAGTCGAAAAGATTTTAGAGCGATGATTTTTTATGATATTAAAAGTTCTCTTTCTCCGCAAGACTGTGCCGCTCGTCTTCAAAATGCTTTTGGGAGAGAAGCACCTTGTTTGAGCATCGTGAGGCGATGGTTTGCTGAATTTGAGAGACGTCGAGTTTCTTTACATGACGAATTTTGTGAAGGGCGGCCTTCAACTGCCGTCAACGAAAATAATGTGGCTACAATTAAGCGGTTAATTGAAGAAAACCCGCAGATTATCTATGATACAATTTGAGGACTATTGGGGATTGGTATGAGCCAAATTCAGAAAATTTTACACGACGAATTGAAAGTTCGGAAAATTTGTTGTCGTAGGATCCCTCATGAACTGACAACGGAGCAGAAGCGGGCTCGCGTGGAATGGTGCTCACAGATGCTACTGAAGTACGACCACGGACGTTCTAATGTTGTTTATGACATTGTCACAGGAGACGAAACGTGGATTTATTTTTCTGAACCCGAAAAAAAACAGCAATCTTGTGAATGGGTGTTTGAAATTGAGAACAGGCCAACAAAAGTGAGGCAGGCGAGAAACGTTGGTAAAAAAATTGCGTTTTTTTTCAGCTATGGGTCCCGTCTGTACAATTCCACTTGAAGATCAAAAGAGTGTTAATGCCGAGTGGTATTCTACCATTTGTTTAACCAGGATGTTAGAAAAAGTTCGCGAAAGTCGGCCCAAAAGCCGTATTCTCCTACACCATGATAACGCTTCTTCACATACGGCCAACAAAACAAAGTCATTTTTAGCTTCCGAAAAAGTACATCTCGTCACTCATCCTGCGTATAGCCCCGACCTGGCACCCTGTGATATCTATATTTTCTCCAAAATCAAAGATTTGATGAGAGATTTTACTTTTACCAACTACGAAGAGGCAGTGATAGCGTTATATATATATATATATATATATATATATATATATATATACATATATATATACATATATATATATATATACATATATATATATACATATATATATATATACACATATATATATATATATATATATATATATGTATATATATATATATATATATATATATACAGCCTCTGACAATTTGGCCGGACCTTTAAAAAGTAATATTTTTCGATGACGCGAACGCAGTCGTGGGTAACAGTATGGTTTGTATATCCGCAACATGAAACATTTAAATACGAATTAAGCGTAACCCTTCAATGTAAAGGATTACAAACAGCGCAGTTTAATTTTTGTAATTAACGTTATTTCAAATGTTAATTATTAAACTACGCACGTTTATTTCAAACGAGTAATATAAATTTAAGTAATGGCCTAATAATTTTGGATGAATTAAGTAAAATAGCGATCGTCCTGTGATCGAAATTCGTCCATAGACTAAACATAAAACGTCGTTGTCAAATGAATATCTGCTATGTGCGATAAAATATGCTATTTTTCTGTTTGACATAATATAGCGTCTTTACTTGAAAATATTACTTGAAAATCTATATCTATATCCATACTAATATTATAATTGCGAAAGTAACTCTGTCTGTCTGTCTGTCTGTCTGTTACGCTTTCACGCTTAAATCACTGAACCGATTTTGATGAAATTTGGCATAAACATAGATTAGATGTCGAGAAAGGACATAGGCTACTTTTTACTGCGGGAAAATATTTCGTTCCCACGGGAAATAAAATTAATCGAAAGAAAGCGTAACGTAAAGCGTAATGTAGTGCACATTAACTAGATGTCGCTGCACGAAAATACATCGCGCTAACGTATTGAAACACATATACATGTAATTAAATCGTTGAGTTTAGACTTATGTTTATTATGATTGTGATACGAGTATTTTAATGTTTGTTTGTTCATTGAATGCGCTAGCCGCCAATTCCTGGAACTACAAGTCGGATTGAAAAAAATTTTTGTGTGTATGATTAATGATAGCTAGGAAAGTTATAGGCTATCAAGCATTACGTTACAATTATTCTTAGCGTAAAATATTGATATTTGTAAACTAAGTCGGAAGAAAAAGCGGTATCGAACGGCTGTATCCGCGTGTGCTGGCTGGCGTAATGCTTAAGTACACGTAAGTACAATGTACTACAAATATATTGGTTTTTAGTAGATGCACAAAAAAGTCCGCGACACTATATATCTATCTCTTAAAACAACAACACAACAAGGAATTTTAAGTCGAAAAATTATAAGGTGAATTTTAAACAGTAGGATTATTATACGCAGGCATATTAATCTTTACTAACGAAAAGTACTTCATCAACACGAAGATCTTAGGAAGACAAATTTTGGCTCTTATACCATGTTATTTGAATGCTTAGTTTAAAAAAAATTGTAAAACGAAAATAACTCAACAATAGTACCTAGGTATCGCCTCTGTGGTCTAGCGGTCCAGCGTTGGCGTTGACCACATGAGGTCCCGGGTTCGATTCCCGGGTCGGGCACAAAAAAAAGTGTTTTTTCAGTTTTCTGAGAAACACAAAGTTGCTCGGGATTGGAAAGTGCCCGGTTGGCGATAGGCTTGCCACCTATCACATTTGTGGGACCAAGTATCTTCGGCTAATCGTGGGTGCACATGTACCTCTGCCTACCCCTTCGAGGATATGGGCGTGAAGATACTTTTTAGTACCTAGGTATTTATCGAAAGGCTGTGCGAGATGCGGTGCGCTACTCTGACCACCGAACGAGAACCGAACATTGCCGAGAAGAGCCGAACTGTGAGAGCGTTGGCTTTACTATACTTTTTAAGGTTCCATACTCAAAGTTTAAAACGGGACCCCATTACTAAGACACCACTGTCCGTCCGTGCGTTTGTATGTCTATCTATCTGTCCGTCACCAGGCTGTATCTCATGAACCATGATAGTTGAAATTTTCACAGATGATGTAGGTATTTATGTTGCCGCTATAATAACTAAAACTAAAAAAAAGAATAAAATAAATATTTAAGGGTGACACCATACAACAAACGTCTTTTTTGCATAAACTCACTTTTGCAAATGCTTAAGCAAATCATAAAATCACTTTAAAAATAAATAATTAAAATAAAATCAATTTTAAGAAGGCTCCCATTCAACAAACGTGATTGTTTGCCGTTTTTTTATAGATTATGGTACGGAACCCTTAATGCGCCAGTTCGACTCGCAATTAGCCGGTTTTTTTAAGGTACATGAGTGGAATCATATACCTTTAATCTCTGCGGCCCGCGCGAAGTAGACGTGTGACCGGCTCCTTTCGTAATAGACTTCTTTGATACGTAAGGTTGGATTTTCCTTCTTTGAAAAAAATCACTTTACTTTGTAGTAGTTGAATACTCTATCCAATTTGTCTATTTTACGGTGTTGTTGAGGGATACATGATCGTTCGCTTTGGCCTAATATGTATCTAATTCGTTAGTAGGTAGGTGTAAGTACTGTATTTGTATAGCTAATTAATAAGGATTTGTAGTTATTATATTATTAAATCTTCCTTTAAATCTTCCCCATTGTGGAAAACTGCTTAATTCTTGAAGCTGTAGGTATACCAACATGAGCAGTCATTTAGGTAGAGGAAGCACAAATTTTCCAAACAAGATCATATTGATTGGTTAGTGGTTACTTAGGGGAAAGTTCCTGAATTAGGCTACAAAAAAAATTTACATAGGTAAAGACCTTCGTGAAATCGTAACCAACATTAAAGACTTGATATTTGAAGTGTACCCGGAATTCGGATATGATAGATTTACCAAAAAAAAATCAATTGATGTGTGTAAGGGCAATTTTATCTGCGAGAAATGCAAGCGTTGACGCCATCTATACATATAAATAAATAAAATTGGGGTGTCTGTTTGTAATATTAAAATAACCGCTTTTTACTAAATGCATGTGGATGTATACACGGTACGTATACCAAAATAACATTTTTTACAATTTTTGTCTGTCTGTATGTCTGCCTGTTTCTTCCGGCTAATCTCTGGAACGACTGGACCGATTTTGACGGGACTTTCACTGGAAGATAGCTGATGTGATAGCGAGTAACTAAGGCTATTTTGTTTTTAATTTTTCCACGCGGACGAGGTCGCGGGCTCAGCTAGTTAATATTATAAATGTGAAAATTTGGATGTATGGATGGATGTTTGGATAGATGTTTGGATGGATGTTTGTTATTCAATCACGCGAAAACTACTGAACGGATTTGAATGAAATTTGGCACACAGGTAACTGATGACCTGGAATAGCAAATAGGCTACATTTTATCCCGGAAAAATGAGGTGATCCCGCGGGATGCGCAAAAAACTGTGTATAATGCAGCGGGCTGCACGCTGCAGCTAGTATATAAATAAAGCACTTAGAATATACTTTTTAGCGATCACAGTATATTGTATAATGCTTAGAATCACACAGCAGTCTTTTCATATAAAAATTTGTTATGAAAAATAGCTATTATAGTAAAAATGTGAAAATCGTCAAAAAGTGCACGCAGCAGATATTAATTTGACAACGACGAAAATCTCTTTTAAATCATCTCTTGAAAAAAAGCATTGAAAAAAGCATTGAAAAAAGCATTGAAAAAAGGCAAGACGATGTGAAAAAATCAGATTTTATGTTGACGTAGTAAGGGACTTACCCTGAATATATTGCTAATCGTACTGTAGATTTTTTTTACTTAAAAAACACTACTTTTTAAATATCCTCAACTTTCATGATACGCTTTACAGCGTTTTGGGCGTGACGTGATTTTTCAGTATACTATACTAAGTGACGTAGTAGTAAAGACAGTGGCCTCCAAAGTTTTCCTGCTGTAGTGAATAAATAGGTAAAGGGTATGCACATTAGTGTTCGAATGACCGCTCCTGACCGCCATGTCTATTATCCAGCACGCTCAAGGACTAGCTGACATTTATAGAATGATTTAGTGACCGATAGTAAATCCAATAGTTACGGACTTTCATTTTATTTATTCTATAACACTAATGATGTTTACTGTTTTTTTAGTATTTCGTACCTCGAATGAAAATATGAAACCTGTATTAGGAATAGAAACACCTGTTTGTCTATCTATCACAGTAAAAAATTACAGTGCTAATTATGTTAGTCTATGCATCTATGCAGATACGAGTAAATGACATTGGAGTGTCTGTAATATTAAAATAACCGTTTTTCACCAAAAGCAAAGCATGTGTACACGGTACATTTACCAAAATAACGTCGGATAGGGCTATATGCTTGTAAGTGGAAAAAACAACCATCCTATAAGCACCAAATATGTTATTGGTGCGTTGCTATTCTCATGGCGAGGTTTTATTGCCACATGCGTTTGTTTACCAGCTACCTTACTTTCCAAACCGAAGCACGATAATCACAAGCACTGATGCTTTTGAGGCAGAAATAAGTAAATTAGTAAGGCAGTGGTACCAGACCCAGGCGTGAAAATGCAGAACTCTACCACCTGGTAGCCACCATAGCAGTGACTCACATTGCCTATCTTTCACCTCTTATAAACTGTCTGTCAAAACGGCAGATGGTTGATTCTTTAAAGGAGCCCTGGATTATCAGAGGGAAACGCTTTCTCAAAATGGAACGATTTTTTTTATATCATAATATAGCAAACAAGCAGATGGGTCTACTGATGGAAAGAGTCAACCATCGCCTATAGACACCAAAGGTGTTAATAGGCGTTGCTATCTCGTGGCGAGGTCTAATGCTACATGCATAAGTTTACCGGCTACTTTACCCTCAAAACCGGAAAACGACAGCGACAAGCACTGACGTTATTGCGGCAGGAATAGGCAAGGCATTGGGTACTAGATCCAGGCGAGACAATGCAGAACTCTACCACCTAGTAGCCACGATAGTAGTGACTCGCATAGCCAATCAGTCTTTTACCACCTGCCTGGCAGAACGGCAGTTGGTTTATTCTTCAAAGGAGCCCGGAACCGACACGGGATTACTGAGCATACGATTATAGCCTAATTTAATGTGTGGCATGCTGTGATCGCATATTTTGCGATTTTAAAATGGAATCAAAAGCTGTGGTCTACTTTCCGTTGACCTACAATTGTAAAATTTGGCAAGAAGCAATATCTTACAGCACATATAAATGAAAAAATCGGAAAACCGTAAATTTTTGGTAATCACCCAATATAGTACCGCTGACAACCCTAGTAAAGTTAAATCACAATAGAGTATTGAAGACTTCCTTTTATCATTTCTACGGGGAACGAGATAACGTTTACTTACGAAGCTGATAAAATACGTTAAGAATTTCCGTTCCCGTTTATTTGCAGAGCTCGCTCCGACCAGTTCAACCTTTGTAACTTTAATAAAATTTTCCAGACTTTAATCAGAATTTAATTTTGCAAGACATATTACAAGTTTTTATGTAACTTGTATGAATTTAAATCTCAAACCTTGTTTAGTAGAGACTTCACAATTATCTTTGAAAAGCTAGACTGCTTGGCTGTTAAGTGGATTAGTCTATTTGAAACAGATCATGGTATCTTGATTTCGGCACAGATTACTTAGAGACTAACAGAAGTCAATTGTTATCAACCGCGCTTGACGACAACGACTAGCCGGCCAGATGTGCAGCACACCTGTGTTATGACGTCATATTAAAATAGATAACGAATGGTATAAATAATCGCCTCTGTGGTCTAGTGGTCCGGCGTTGGCCTTGACCACATGAGGTCCCGGGTTCGATTCCCGGGTCGGGCACATAAAAAAGGGTTTTTTCAGTTTTCTGATAAACACAAAGTTGTCCGGGATTGGAAAGTGCCCGGTTGGCGATAGGCTTGCCACCTAACACATTTGTGGGACCAAGTATCTTCGGCTAATCGTGGGTGCACTTGTTGTACCTCTGCCTACCCCTTCGGGGATACGGGCGGGAAGATACTTTTTTGGTATAAATAACCGGGGACATCATGTTTTCGATTCTTTGTAATTCTATCGCTTGTTGAGGGCATTACTCTGCCCAAAATTATACTGTGCGTGTAAAAGTGATTCAAGTGTTTTATTCGGCCAAACTGCTTCACGTTAATACAATGTTACATACAAGTAATATACGAGCATAGCACACATATACACTTCTCACAGACGCGATATCTCGGACTAGTGCGGAACAAACTGTACCGAGCCATACCGAGATATCGCGTCCGTGAGAGGTCTATGTGTGCGTTGCTCGAATATCACATGTATGTAGATTGACTACTGTTAGTCTCCAGTGTACAGTACACTGGAGACTAACAGTAGTCAATTAGATTTCGGTCTCTGGGTCGACCAATAATTTAATATTTTGCATCTTGGACTCTGGTGTTGATGTGTTAACACCGTAGTATTAGTTAAAGAGCCAGCTTAAATCTAACAACACATATTTTACGGTTGAAATTTCGTCCAGTGAGACTGCTATACCTAGTAAACAAGCAATGGGTACTAGCTAAGTCTGGCCGTGGTAGGTTTGGAGCTCCTCAGATGAGCCAGGTATAAAAATTTAGAAAAATTTTAAAGTATTTTTCAGCGTCTGTCATTTTAATGTTTTTTTTCATATACATCATAAAATAGCAAACAAGCAGATGGGTCTCCTGATGGAAAGAGTCAACATCACCTGTAGACACCAAAGATGTTAATGGTGCTTTGCTATCTTGTGGCGAGATCTAATGCCACATGCATAAGTTTACCGGCTACCTTACCCTCCAAACCGGAACACGACAGTCTTCGCTGTCTGTCCGTCAGTCTGTCACCAGGCTGTATCTCATAAACGGTGATAGCTAGAAAGTTGAAATTTTCACAAATTATGTATTTTCGCTGCCGCTATACCAACAATTACTAAGAATTAAAAAAATGAAAATATCACTCCCCATACAATAAACGTGTTTTTTCTGTATTTTTTTTGCTATGACGGTACGGAACCCTTCGTGCTTGAGTCCGACTCGCACTTAGCCAGTTTTTAAATATCGCTTAGACTGAATTGGTTCAAATTTTCAGGAAGTCTAAGTTGAGCGGAATCCAATCGAATGCCAACCTCGTTTCGATCGTTTAAGCCGTTGAAAAGTTTTAAGATGTTTACATACACACATTCATACACACATACACACAGACATATTGATATTATTGTGACGTTCGACGTGATGAAGCTTTGATCACGAAGTGCGGTTCCAGTGTGTAAAAGTGTATTTGTTATTAAAGTGTTAAAAAAGGGAAGGTAATTTTGTTAGAATCGTTTTAATTTTCCCGGCCGAACAAAATAATATATTTAGCACGCGTTCATGTATGTGTGTATGTGTGTAAAATGCATGGCAGTGTGTGTTATGTTTTTTATTTATTAAATTTGTTTGTAATGCATACTACATAAAGCACACATTTCTCCGTATAAACTATAACTTTATCAAATTTTATTCTCCTCTGTCCGCATATTTTTAGTAAAATGGGGTACGGAGTTTTCGTTTCTCGTATATATATATAAATTATATTACAATAATACTAATTTAAAAATATTACGTATATTTGAAAAGATTAA
This sequence comes from Apodemia mormo, assembly GCA_036924255.1. Classification (NCBI taxonomy): domain Eukaryota; kingdom Metazoa; phylum Arthropoda; class Insecta; order Lepidoptera; family Riodinidae; genus Apodemia; species Apodemia mormo. The sequence goes on along the minus strand of JAUPFN010000012.1, from coordinate 5,502,008 downwards.
TCGTAAAAATTGCCTCTTAAGTAATTTGAAACTAGAACTTAAACAACTTCAGTCACAAAAAAGTCTTGAAGTTTCAAATAAAGCAAAGGGTTATAGAATAAAAGGGTATTGAAAAGCTGTTGCCTTTTTTAACACTTGGCGCTTGTTAAAATATTTAATTCTTTAAACGCGTATTTTATGAGCTCTAAAAGGGATTTGAGAGTTTTAAATTTCAGGCTAAAAAGCTCAATATTTAGAAACACTAGCACTGATACTTTAGACTTTAACCCTTATTTATCTATTTATTTAAACTCTTTTTCAAAATATATACAACAGGCGAACTTCCCCGTTTTGGTCTGGGCTTTTTTAAAGAATAGATTGGGCGGGCGGGCGGACGGACGGATGGACGGACAGACGGACGGACAGACAGATAGACAGACAAAAATTCTAAAAACTATATTTTTTGCTTCGATATCGATTGTAGATCACGCCCCAAGGATTCTTTTAAAAAAATATTGAATGTACAGTTTTGACTTTCCTACGATTTTATTATACATTTGGAACGCGTTTATTATATTTTATTTAAAAACTTCTTTTGATTTTTCACCATTTCACATTATGTTTTTGTGTTTATTATTAAATAACAATGAGGCATGGCGTGTAAATGAAAATGAGACATCAGTGATTGCCTTACACAAAGTAGGTATGAAGCCCTTGGTCATGGTTTATTCATCGTATCATATTAAGATCATGTACCAATACATTCGCAGTTAAGACCATAATAAATCCGGGTGGCGTGCAGTTAAAATTACAAAGGCTGTTAATGAATTCACCAATTCCATTCGAAAAACAAAAATATTACTTCGAAAAATAAAAGTTCCCTCTAAATTTTGTCTGGTATAGTAAGCTTGAAGTCTAGTTTAGCGCTTATTGTCGGTATATATCACGTGCTCTAAATCAATCTCGTCGGTTAAAGAGAGTGATTTGAATAATAACGCCTTTTGCCCTGACACTCTTTACTTGATTAAAAACATGTTTTACGATTAAAGAGTATTGCAATAAACAAAACGACAAAGTGTTTGATAACGTTTCAAAGAAACTGCACAATTGCGCCAGTGATTGTTTGGTCGGGATTGTTCTATAAAGGAGTAAATTTTGTGAAAAAGGAGTGAAGGCTTCAGCAAAAGTGTGTCAAGAGACCGTATCTCAGTAATACGCTTTTAAAAATATACCAAGGACTGCAAAACTTTGCACCTGGTCACAAAGCACGAATTATCTAAGCCGGACTCGAAGCCAACGTTCCAGACTTTATAAGAGCTTAAGAATGGGGCTTGTTTAACTCAAATTTCAAAATTGCGATCATTTTTAGAGGAGAAAGCCTATTTTAAATGGCACGTCAACATTAAGTCCTTAACAAATCTCTAAGGCAAGCAAACAGCTAAATATCTCATAGAAATATTACGCAAATCTACCAATTCGTAGGCAAACATTAAAATCCTTTATCAAAAAGTGGCAATTTTTCCAATTTTTATCCAATTTCAGATCGTCCAAAAATACCGAGGAAAACTGTACTGTTCTGCCGTATTTAAAGCCTTTGAATTATTTCCAAGTGATATAACTCAAAAAATAAATACATTTTTGACTAAAAATACAGAACTGACTCGGATGGTGTTAGATAATCAAATGAAAAGGGTAAAGTACCCGAGATCGGCAAATATGTAATATTGTCATAATATACATATAAAACGAACGAGTGGGTTTTCCAAAACAAGGTAAATAAATATTGATATACCTATTGGCGGCTTCTCAAACGTCCCTAAAAAGCCGGTAACCCTGGAAAATAGTGTTTGTGATGAGATTTAAGTTAAATGGTTATTTAAAAAATGTTATGCTATCGCTACTAAGCTTGTCATGTCTTGCAACTAAGCATTAAACGTTGAAGTGCTAAGCAAATTATGTATAACTAGCTGACCCGCGCAGCTTCGCCCGCGAGTATATTAATAAGTCATCCAAATAGCTTTTAATAAAAATTTCATCCCCTATTTCAGCCCTCCAGGGACTAATTTTTGAAAAAAAAAAATTAGTCTATGTTTGACCCCGGATCTTCAACTATATCCATGCCAAATTTCATGAAAATCGCTCCACCGGTTTAGCCGTGAAAGCGTAACAGATAGACAGACAGACATTCGCATTTATAATATTAGTATGGATATGGATAATAATAATAATTCTTTATTTGTATGAAATAGGGGTTACAAAAGATCTTAATTAGCTAAAAAAATTACATTCCTTCCTACCGCTCACTATTAATTGGCATGTAAATTTTCGTTTCTTTGTTATTTAATGTGTACTTTTATTAAAACTATATTAACAAAAACATGCAAGTCTTTATAAAATACTATTTAACAGTAGGCAATAAAAAGCAACTTTAAGAAATTTTACAGTGCCAGAGCGCATATGTTGTTGCTAAGACGTGTTATTGCAATTTTACAAACGTCTTATCAGTTCTCGGAACTGTTACCTCGGCCGGCTGCGGGCCGACTCGCTGGCCGGCGGTCGAGCGAATCTAAACCTTATTTCTAATGAGTACCGGTACCGGAAGTGTAAATAATATTTGTGATGTTTTAAGTAACGAAGATGTGAATGATAATATTATGCTAATTGAAGACTTACCACTATCCTTTGAAGAAAGCGAGATAAACTCAAATAGACCTATCAAAAGACGCAGAGAAGATGAAGAAAACTTGGAGTGGAATATAGTTAAAAGTAGAAAACAAAAAATGAATGATTTACGAGGTATAATGGAGTTATGTGTCACGAGTAAAGATCAGTTTCCTAAACAATTCGCTCATGCGAAATTGTTGAAAAATTCAAATATTACCAATATTACTAAAATTAAATATGTGAACCCATTTAAAATAATAATTGAATTAAATGATTGTGCAAGTGCAGAGAAGTTGACAACCTGTCAAGAATTATTGGAGTTGGGTTGGAAATTCCAACGACCATACGAAGTCGCCTTATCATATGGTGTTATCAAAAATATTGAGCTGGATCTATCCGAAGAAGTTTTGCTGGATGCGATAACGTGCACGTCAGAAATTGTATCCTTACGGCGACTTAAACGTAGAAATAGGACAGGTACGGGATGGACCGACAGCGAGTCAGTAAGGGTTGGTTTCAATGGATCATCATTACCTACACATATATTTATATATGACTTAAGAGTTAAAGTAGAACCTTATATTTTCCCAGTGACACAGTGTTCCAGATGTTGGCGGTTCGGTCACACTCATAAAATGTGCCCCTCAAAAAAGGTTGTGTGCCCCAAATGTGGTGGTAAGCACGAAAACTGTGAAACCGGCCAGTTTAAATGCGTAAACTGCACCAATAATCACATGGCACTAGATAAAGGCTGTCCCATGTTTAAAAAGGAAAAACGAATACGAGACATTATGGCAGAATTTAACGTCACGTATAGAAAAGCTATGGAAATGTATGTACCTCCTACCGAACACACTAATGTCCCACAAGCTTCTCAATCGCAAAAGGCTCCGGAATACTCGTCACCTATCTTACAATCGAAGGGAGGTGGTGATTTCACGGCATTAAATTATTCTAAGGCCCTCCGTACTGAAATCGTTGATAAAGAATCGGTAACACAAAGTAAGCGAAGGGGACAAAACATACCTACATCGATAAGTCACGAAGAGAAAGACAGAAATCAAATGAGGAAAAAGGATAAGCGGACACCTCTCAATGAAACTCAAAATGAAAAGAGAAGCATAGATGAATCGGGTGAGGAAGATCTAAGCAGAGATAGTTTTGAAAATGCTGGTGAAAGAAGTGAAGGGTTCAAAGGTGATTATGCATTCAACGAGCTCTTAGCAAAATTAAGAGACATTATTTTAATAAGAAGGGGGAGTATGCAAGAAAAAGTTGTTTGTGTGGTACGGATCTGTGTGGAGTGGCTGTGTACTAGGTTATCTAGCATTATACCTAAAGATTTCTCGTTTATAGGGAAAATCTTTAATAATGGATAGAAATCTTCAAATTAATATATTTCAGTGGAACGCTCAAAGTATATATCCCAAAAAATAGACTTCGAACAACTGCTGTCAAAAGAAAAAGTACATATCGCAACTCTCTGTGAAACTTGGCTAGACTCGAACATTAATTTTTACGTACGAGACTATCAAGTTTTCCGTAAAGACAGACTAGATTCGTATGGTGGCGTAGCTATCCTTACCCATAAGTCGGTGAAAGCTCAATTATGCTTATCACAAGGATGCAATTGTAGACGAGTAGGCTGTTCAGGTATTGAGATCCTACATGTCAAAATTTTAAATTGTCAGCTTATTGAAAATGTAGTCTCTCTGTACTGTCCACCAGCTATTCATACATGCCAATCAGATTGGGATACAGTATTTTCTATCGCTGGTTCTAAAACCATTATTTTAGGAGACTTTAATGGCCACCATACCAATTGGTCTTATAAAACGGATCACAGAGGCAATCAAATATTTGATGCTTTAATAGACAATAATTTTATTACTTTAAATGATGGGAACCCTACTAGATTAAAATTAGTTAATGGAACCTTACATAAAACATCACCAGATATATCAATAGTATCATGTGATATAAGCCTTAAATGTACCTGGCGAGTTACTAATGAATCCCTCAGAAGCGACCATCTTATTATAAATTGTTCTTTGGCATATCAAGAAACTCCAAAATTCATTAAAAAGAGAAATTTTAAGAGAGCCGATTGGGTCAAATATAAAAAATATATTCAAGATAATTTAACAGATTTTAGTTTACCTAGTCATCCCCAGGAAGCATATGATAAATTCATAGAAATAGTCAATTTAGCAGCAGATATGAGCATTCCTATTATAAATTTAATCAAAATCCTTGTAGTACCTTTACTCCGAAACCATACTGGTCACCTGAATTATCTAAAACTATAGCAGAAAGAAGATTAGCTTTAGTAAACTTTAGGAAAAATCCCATACCTGACAATTTAGAGATACTTAAAAATAAAATTCGTGTTGCTCAAAGAGTACAAAGAAATGCTAAAAATGAAGGATGGCGTAGATTCTGTTCCTCTATAAACGAAAACACTTCGGTATGCGATATGTGGCGCCATATGAGGTGGCTAAAGGCATAATAGATAAAACTCTGTCTAAAAATGTATTGTGTAATCTAACTCCTGATTTTACTTGCCCTCCTCAACCCATCTTCTGTTCTGAAAATGTACATTTAGAAGCTAACATAACACGGCATGAACTCGATAAACAGTTAAAAACAAAAAATACAGCACCCGGTAGTGACCAAATTTCATACTCAATGATAAAAAACCTTCCAGATAATGCTAAAAACACCTTAGTTCATATTTATAACACGTTTTTCTCCTTAAGTTTTGTCCCTGTCCAATGGCGAAACATTAAAGTCATAACTATCCCAAAGCAAGGACGACCACTTACATCGGCCGCAGCTCTAAGACCTATTTCATTAATATCGTGCATGTGTAAAATTTTTCATTCCATCATTAACAAAAGGCTCGAATGGTTCTTAGAACATAGCTGTCTATTTTCGGATCAGATGACTGGTTTTAGAAAAGTTCGCTCTAGCTTAGATAATCTAAATATGCTCATCACGAACATACAAATTTGTTTTTCCAAAAATCTTCTACTGTTGCATGTTTCCTCGACATTGATAGTGCATATAATAATGTAGACGTCACAAGTTTGGTACTTACTTTAGATAAACTTAACGTAGGATCAAAATTTTGTAAATATTTATGGGCGTTCCTAAAAGAAAGATATTTAAGCATTGAAGACACACACCAAAATATTACAAGAATAGCTAGGCGTGGTTTAGCTCAGGGCGACCCGCTATCCCCACTTTTATTTAACGTGGCCACTATTAAGATTTGTAAATCAATATCTGACATCTTAAATATAACACAGTACGCGGATGATTTTGTAATTTTTACAACTGCAAAAGATGCTGAGCAAGCTTCTAGGCTACTACAATGCGCTCTCGATAAACTGTGTACATTATTTGGCCATCTCAATCTTGAACTATCACCATCGAAAAGTAAAATATGTGTATTTAGTAAAGGTTGTAAAAGTTGCCCTGTAAAGATAGAACTTAATGGTCATAGGCTAGAGATATATGAAACTGTTAAATATTTGGGAATGTGGTTGGATAGGTCTCTTAGATGGGGAAAACATATAAATGAAACCGCAAGTAAAGTGCTGAAATTTCTTAATATCTTGAAAGTATTAGTAGGCCCTGGTTGGGGAGTACACCCTAAGCATCTTAGGAAAATATATTTATCATTAATAAGAAGCCGAATTGATTATGCTAGCTGGCTTTATGACAACAGTGCTAAATGTCACCTATTAAAACTTGACAGAATACAAAACCAAGCTATGAGGATCATTGGCGGGTTTGTCAAGTCTACTCCAATACACGTCATGGAAAGCGAGATTTGTCTTCATCCATTGTTTATACATAGACGCTATTTAGCGGGTAAGTATTTTCTTAAAGTAAAATCAATTCAACCCAGTCTTAATTATAGTCTTACTTCTGAGCTATCAAATCTATGCGGCACTAGATACTGATATAACAGGAAAAAACCCTTATTAACTCAAATATTTGAACAATTTAATTCCTTAGATATCCATTTTAAAAATAAATTAAATATGTTTGCGCTTAATACGTGGGTCAACAATTTAAATGTTAGTAAAACTATCTTTCTTGATATTAAAAATCTTAATTTTTCTAAGCAGAATTATCACACTATCCATTTAAAAAAATTATGTATCAAGCACATTAATCATTTATTCCTAAACTACTACAAAATTTACACTGACGCTTCCAAATCTGACGTAGGTATTGGAGCAGCCTTCTATGATCCTCAAACTAAGCAGAGTATGAAATTTCACATCAACCCTGAAATTTGCATAATGGAGGCTGAATTAATCGCTATATCAGAAGCTCTGTCATACGCGGACGGAATTGATCAAGATGAGGTTTTGATCTTGACAGATTCTAAGAGCTCACTTCAGCATTTGGCTCGTTGCACCTCGACTTTTCGAGGTACACCGATAGCCTACGTAATACTAAACCAGTTGTCTAAACTAGGGGATAAAGGCATAACTATAGCTCTGCAGTGGATACCATCTCACACTGGCCTTGAAGGTAACGAAATAGTTGATACATTAGCAAAACAGGCTATAACTGACGGGGATACCTATAATTACTTGCCGCACTATGCCAACTTCATAAGGACTGTAAAAGATGAATGTAATAACAAATTTCGTGAATACTTTGATGAGAGATCCAAAGAAAAAGGCATATGGTATAAAACAATCCAACCACATCCTCTTAAGTCTCCTTGGATTGACAAGGCAGCATTCAACCGTTGTGTCACCGTGAGTGCTCTGAGATTGCGTTCCGGACACACCCCTGGTTGCAAATTCTCCTTTTTAATGAAAAAAGCTACGTCACCCCACTGTCCATCTTGCAATATTGTGGATGATGTTTATCATATTCTGATGGAATGCGTCCGGAACAGCCATCTGAGGGTATTCACACGCTGCAGCCTGATAGGGAGCTGTAATAGTATCCTGGCGGAACCTTTATCAGACTCCGCCAGACTACTATATAACCTAGCAATTAAGAGACCCCCATAGTTAGTAGTTATTTTGTTATGTGTAGACATTAAGATGACTGCACCAGGGCGACGTAATCGTTTTCACGACAAAGCCCTTTTCCTAGAATAAAAAAAAAAAAAAAAGAAATTTTACATTTTTAAATTTTACATTTCCAAATATATAAAAAATATAATTATTAAATAAATTCCTGTCGAATAAAAATAACTATATTTAACTTCGTTGTAATTTTATCATTAGGTACTCCTTTCAATTACTCATATAATAATTATTGATTCAAGAGTCTTAATTTTCATGAATGAAAACTTACTATTAGTACTTATTTAAGCTAAAAATGTGTTCACGTTATATTTTGTCACATATAGTGGCATGAAACAAATAATATAAATAAAATAAAGTAACCGGGCGTTTTTACTAATCGATAAACAATGTTAAATTAACAGAGTTTTATGACAGAAATGAATATCGCAAGTAATCACAAGACGATCGATTTGGTACCATTGCATTACCTATTACTGCCGTAATAGCGTCAATGTTTGTCACTGTCGTGTTCCGGTTTGGGGAGGTAAGGTAGCCGGTAGCCACACGAATAGCAATGCACCATTAACATCTTTGGTGTCTGTAAGCTATGGTTTCTCTTTCTATCAGAATAGCCAATTGCTTGTTTGCTATCATATACTATATGAAAAAAATTGTAAACGATTGACCATACAGGCCATCCCTGAAACTTTCCGCTAAATTAAGGCATTTTAAGCTCAAAGAAGTAAAAACTATAAACAAGGATTTTTTTTCAATTCAAACATCTATTTTGTTAAAATATGCAGTATTTTGATTTTTGAAAACTGTATATTTTTAAGTCTAGAATATTTTTAGCTACATAATCGATAGATTGAAAATTTTCGAAGAAACGCATTTAAAGCAAAGCAAAGCATTTAAAAAATATTTTTTCTAAAGTTTTCGTTATTGATAAATCCGAAACAAATTGACACACATACTCACACAGACATACGTACAGACATACTGACGTTATCGTGAAAATAGTCAGAAAAGGTTCCTAGGGCCTCAAAACGTGGAGATCTGGTAAAAACTCTATTTTCCAAAATCGGGGCAAAATCAGTAACTTCCTAATCTACGTACGGCGGGAAGCAGACGAAATTCGTCTATATACCAGAAGACACGCATGGTTCGTAAATCTTGATTCTCTTGCACTGGTATCCATTTTTCATCCCTTGTAAGGAGTGATATTGTTTTTCAACGAATTTTAGTTTTCGTTACTTTATAAGACAAAAAATGCTGCGCAGCATTTGAAAAACGGGCTGTCACATGACCTCGTGTCCTAAGCCTTAAATTCTATAGCATCCCTTAGAAATTGTAATACTAAACATTCATATATCACTCAATTATGTTGCTAACCCCGACGCAAGATACGTAACATGTTATAAGTTTGACCTCTATATCGTGTGTATGTATGTGTATGTGCGTATGTGTGTATTTTTCTGTGCTACCGTAGCTCGTGGAAGGAATTAAGCAACTGATGCAGGCTCGGTCGATGCAGAATTTGTTAGTCTTTTACTTGAATTATACTGCAATGACATGGTAACTTAGGCATGATGTTAAAAAAATCCTATTCAAAGCTCTTTTCGTGTTTTTTTTTACGGTGGTCTTATAATAATCATTCCCCCTGTCATATTACGCATGCAAAAGACACACACATATCGAAAAAGCAAAAATTAATTCGGCTGTTTATTTATTACGATTAAGCTGATAGTTTTGTAGTCCTTGTTAATTTCTTTTCTAATAAAATCAAAAAAAATTGGTCGGCAGTTTTTTACATATTTAAGACGTCCTTACAGAGAATCACCCGTATATGTAATTATCCGGGTAAACGTTTTTGTAAAAGAAAATACATATATTAAAAATCTTATGGAAAGAAAGCCAGGACAGCTAGTTTGTAATGTGAATTAAACTGTACCCAAGATACGCATATAGTGTCATGCAATGTAAATGTACGAGTATTATATATATAAATCCGTCTTGGTTTTGGCTCCCTTTGAAGAATAGACCATCTGTTATTCTGCCAGATAGTTCGTAAGAGGTGAACAATTGCCTATGTAACTCACTACCATCGTGGCTACTAGGTGATAGAGTTCTGCATTGTCTCGTCCGGGTCTAGTACCACCAACATACCTATTCCTACCGCAATAGCGTCAGTGCTTGTCACTTTTGTGTTCCGGTTTGGAGGGTAAAGTAGTCGGTAAATTTATGTATGTGACTAAGATCGCGCTATAAAGGTCTATAGGCGATAGTTTTCTCTTTCCATCAGGAGAGCCATCTACTTGTTTGCTATCTTATGATGTAAAAAAAGTTTGTCCGGCGTTTTTTAATCTTTTTTTTTATTTAGAGGTACATGAGCACACTGAAAGTTTTGCACTTCTAGCTGATCGGAACTATTTGAACTTCGAGTGTTATATTTTTAAAACGTTGCGACCTTCTTAGTAATAAAAAAAAGCAATTGTCAGCAAATGATATGTCAATTGTTTTTTTATCACACATCAAAGTTCTACGTACGCAACGAAAATGGAATTAAGTCGAAAAGATTTTAGAGCGATGATTTTTTACGGTTTTAAAAGTTCTATTTCTCCGCAAAACTGTGCCGCTCGTCTTCAAAATGCTTTTGGGAGAGAAGCACCTTGTTTGAGCACCGTGACTCGATGGTTTGCTGAATTTGAGGGAGGTCGAGTTTCTTTACATGACGAATTTCGTGAAGGGCGGCCTTCAACTGCCGTCAACGAAAATAATGTGGCTACTGTTAAGCGGTTAATTGAAGAAAACCCTCGGATTACCTATGAGACAATTCGAGGACTATTGGGGATTAGTATGAACCAAATTCACAAAATTTTACACGAAGAATTGAAAGTCCGGAAACTTTGTTGTTGCTGGATCCCCCATGAACTGACAGCGGAGCAGAAGCGGGCTCGCGTGGAATGGTGCTCACAGATGCTACTGAAGTACGACCACGGACATTCTAATGCTGTTTATGACATTGTCACAGGAGACGAAACGTGGATTTATTGTTTTGAACCCGAAAAAAAAAAGCAATTTTGTGAATGGGTGTTTGAAAATGAGAACACGCCAACAAAAGGGAGACAGGCGAGAAACGTTGGTAAAAAAATGATCGCGTTCTTTTTCTTAGCTACGAGTCCCATCTGTACAATTCGACTTGAAGATCAAAAGAGTGTTAATGCCGAGTGGTATTCTACCATTTGTTTACCCAGTGTGTTAGAAAAAGTTTCGCGAAAGACGACCCAAAAGCCGCATTCTCCTACACCATAATAACGCTTCTTCACACACGGCCAACAAAACACAGTTAATTTTAGCTTCCGAAAAAGTACATCTCTTCACTCATCTTGCACATAGCCCCGACCTAGCACCCTGTAATTTCTGTATTTTCCCCAAAATCAAAGATTTGATGAGAGGTTTTACTTTTACCAACTCCGAAGAGGCAGTGATAGCGTTCAATCAGCACGTAGAAAACATGCCTTCAGATCTGTGGTCCTCCTGTTTTAAAAGATGGTTCGATCGCATGAAAAAATGTTTAAAATGTAATTATTTTTAAATACAATAAACATAATATTTTGGTTATAACATGTTGTTTTTTAAGTTACGCAAAACTTATAGTGTGACCTACGTATAATAGGGAAATAATTCAATCTAAATTCTACAGTATACGGAGATTGGCGCTGTACTATCCTGTAAATTCCATAGTCATATGTAAATTAAAGAGGACGTTACAACGTTTCAATACAACCCTTTTCAAACAATTACCGAATATCCAAGGTAAATATTTATGTCAACATATTTGAAAATTTTGATTTATAGTTCAAAACAAAAGTTTGCGTACTAAATATAACTTTTATTTGCGAGCAGCGAACTCAATATTACGAGTACCGTAAGTTTCTAAACTAAAATGGCATAAATTTCAATTTTTTTCTATTGGAACATTATTACATTTTCCTATTTTCAAAAACCATATAACGGTATACATAAGTTTCTTTTGTAAATTTGATAAGAAATGACATTTTAAATTGTTTTTTTTTTTTATTTTGAGTGCGGGCAAAACTATGGAATTATTACTAATTATTAATCCGAGGACAAAATAACCTGAACTTTTTGCCTACATTGCCCAACAACATTATCGATTTCTAAAGCAAATATTATGAATCATAAAAATACATAAAAACGCACGTACTATAGTTTAATAGCAGCCTTGACCGTCTTTAAAATTGTATATGTAAAAGAAAAGGTTAGTATAACTATTTTGGAAATAAAAATTAGTGGGCAATATTCTCTAGCGATTACTGCTCTTTCCCATAAAAACCTCACCAAGGCGTTTTTAAAAATAAGGGTTGTCACGTGCCAAATTATTTATCAAATATACTACTAATAAATCATGTCGAAAATTAAGTTAAGACTAAAATTTCGGCAATTTTCTTTTGATGTGAAACATCTATTGGCGCAGGTGTGGACCGGATCGTTGGCGTGGCGACGCGGCATCCGTGGCGACGGGTCGCCACGCTATAATATTATGTACTAAGGTAGGGTATACAGCGAGGTATACAGTCCATATTTAGTAGCGGTACGGTGTGGCGATGTGTCGCCATGGTACCAACTACGCGACCCCGATGTTTCACATCTGCCAGACGTCCCGTGACGACTCAGTTTTTTTAAATTATTATCACTAGCGATCGCCCGCTGGTCGAAATTTGACCGTAAATTTGATCATAGACTATATTAAAATCTCTTGCAAGCAACAGAATTTCACCGTAAACAAAATGGTATATAGACCTGTCACAGAATTATATGTAAAAGCGAAAAGTATTTGGTTGAGAAACTGCTACTGGATCCATTGCAACCATTTTAACCCCCCACGCAAAACGAGGTGTGTTATAAGTTTCAGGTGTGTATCTGTGTGTCTGTCAGTGTCATCTAAGCGCCCTGGTGGATGATCTGATTTGGTTGCAGTTTTTATAACTTGAAAGCCCTGTTTTGCGAGATGGTTCGTATAGCTATGATACAATAGAATCTGTTCAGCAGCTCGTAAGCCAGCAAAAAGGTAAATCACGATGAATTGTAATGTTTTGTCAACCCTACTAGGAAAAATTAGAATAAATATTTTCGTAAATTAACTATCCCCATTTGGCATACACATAAAACTCGAAAAGGGAATATAAATTATATTTTGAAACATTTGACCCCGTTGTGATATTTGTCATAATATGTAGCATTAGCTAAACACATTATTTCCATCAGGTGAGCCATCACTTTGTTTGCCTTTGATATAAATACGAGAGTAAAGGTAAGATTTTACGGTCCTTTGGATAATAGTAATGTCAATGAGAACACAATATATGTTTCCAAGATAGTTGTTTGGCGACACAGTAAGTAGATTTTTATACAGAAGCCGAAGATACTGATCGAAGAAATAAAATGAAGCAAAATAGACCTTCGAAGGTAGCCGGCCATTAGTCTAATGAAATGGGAGCCGAAATTTCACGTCGAGAAGATTCCAGGCTTCAGACATTTCCTGACTTCTACGCTTGGAATAGACAGTTGAAATTGAAAAGGAGTAAGAGAAAAGTGCTAAGGTAAACGATTCAGGTACGTATTCATCGTGAGATGCTTCAATCAGCAACTGAAGAAGCCCTACAAAAGTGAAGAGTTTAAAATCTGAGAATCATCTGAACCTGGTCGATAGAAAAGTTTCAAAGAACCGCAACGAACAGGTATCAAATTCTACTTGTATAAATAAAAACTCGTAAACATTAGTTCTTAGATTAAATTACTAGAAAGATCTTTATAGAATATATAGATATTGAATTGCAAACAAGAGCACATGGTTCTGCTTAGGGTTAAGAGATACCCGTCGTATGCCAAAAATATTAATGATGCTGCTATCCATGAAGTAGGAATATAAGGACACATGTATAAGTTTACAGTCTACCGTACACTCCAAACTGAAACATATAAGTACATATCAGAATCTGTTCTGCTCAATTTAAACTAGGGTCGCTAACCACTCGACCAACGGGGTGGTAAATTTATACAATAACTTATACGAATTTGTATAAACACATACTTAATTCCTGATTAATTCGCTGTTCTACTCACAGTTTTAACTTTGATTTCCTTTCACTCCCAAAATTCTTCTCACTTTAATCACTTCCTAAAGAATCTTCTACCTTCAATCTCTTCCCAACAAAAATAACCTTCTCCTATTAATCACTTGCCAGCGAAAATCCTCAACTCCCGTTTTTCAGTCCTATTTATTATCTCCGTTTTTCCTTCTATCTCTTTTTTCAAAATTTCAAATATCCTTTCTATCAATTTTTATTATTCTTCTCGCGAATTCCTTTCTTTTCTAATAATAGTTCTCTAAAAAGGTTTTATATAATCAATAATATAATTATATAAGTATTAGTTTATTTATTTATTTTCATCTTTAATTCCATTAATATTATTTATTAAACCTAACACTGACATATTTTTTATTTTTTTTAATTTTTATTCTCATTATTTTTTTCTATTACATAAATCGCTAAACAGATTCATGGAGTCTGTTACACCGTGTCTACTAGTATTCACATGGTCTGTGGTCTGTATGTCATTGATATAAAAAACCCATGAAGTATTAGGTGTAGGTGGAGCTAGCACTCGTATTATCACTTGAAACATATACCTACGTTATATCTCACTCTCTGAGGTCTCCCCATCTCTTATTATACAGCTATGTTAGAAAGAGAGGGTGAGACCTCAGAAGATGACAGCAGTATTTAAAATTGTGTTTCAAGTAGGTATTAGAAGTGCTGCCTCCAGATATAATACAGCTTCATGAAAAAACCCAAGATTTACAGTCCCGAACAAAACTGACACTCAAAACTGCTGATTTCACATAAGTAGTTGTCACATAAGTAGATAATATGATAAAAAGATTGTCTTTGCATATCCAACCTTAAGATTCATAGTTGTTTTTACAAAAAGTAATAAAGTTAACAGTGTCGCGACTAACGCGATTCTACTTGAAATGAGCTCATTTTTAGAGGACGTTTTTGAGACACTGATTGTGTATCTTGGATTATTTATATCAATGCTGTATGTACATTTAATTTTTGTGTCAAATTTCGTGGTACATATAGGTTTTATGTCACATTGATACCAATTTTATATTAAATAACAAATAAATAAATATTCACGGGACAAATAAAATATTATAAATTAGACATTCCGACGGTGGTGGAGTTCTCTAACGTCTCGCCCCGTTCGGTACCACCATCTTACTTATTCCTGCTGCAATAGCGTCAATGCAATGACGTGCGTTACTGTCGTGTTCCGGTTTGTAGAGTAAGGTAGCCAGTAAACTTATGGAGGTGGCATTGATATGTCGTCACAAGGTTAGCAACGCATCATTATCATCTTTGGAGTCTATATGTAATAGTTGTATTTTCTACTTATAATATAAAAAAGTCTAAATTAGGAAAGTATTTTAAATTTAAGTTTAAAAAACATGTCTAATAAGGAATCAAGAAATAAAACACTGTTATAGGAAACATTTAAAAATATGGCGACAAAGATCATTCCAGAAATAAATCTAAAATTAAAATATTTTGGTGAAAGTCAAACACAAACTTATTTTTGTTTTCAAAGGCCTTTGTTAGATCTGACTTAAAAAACTCATTGAATTTATAAGACAAACGAGAAAGTTATTTTTACCAAACAAAGTAAAAATATTTTTAAGACAGGTTTAAATATCTGTTTAGGGCAAATAATACCCAATATTCTAATAAAAAATATTCGTATATCATGGTTTTGTTTCGCTGTGCCTACATTGCAAGGTAACAAGATTGATGTTTCTTTTTATTTATGATTTGTAAATTCATTCGTTTGTTACGACGATCCATTACTAAGATAGCCGATAAATTTAAGCATGGCACTTGTGTACAGTCTAATACATTTTATCAATTAAGTGGATACCGTTTATCGGCACTCTGTAAATGCGGCTTGATTCTTTGGCATCACGTCACAGATCTATCATGGGGAATGTTCCAAAGAACTGTCTGGATTAATGGTGTGACTTATATATTAGTATTCGCTAAGATATTAGTAATATTGAAATGATTAGTGGATTAGTAATCCGGCGAACTGTAATATGCTAATATTTCATATTCGCCGTATATCTGTAACGGCTATCCAAAATGAATCGGATAATGTCATTCGGTCTTCGGAATAGTTCGGATTCATTAGATTGGCGCCCGTCGGATTCGTGGAAATATTAAATATTTTCACGATACGCCGCATCGTACGTACGAATGAGACAGATGTATTTCCTGCAGTATTAGTATCAGATCTATTACTGTTGTTTTAAGGTCCAAATTACAGTAAAATATCAGTTAATACTGATATATTAGTTAAGATATTTTCCTGGCGTATCACTATAAGATCTTATTACTATTGCTTTAAGGTCCAAATTACAGTGAAATATTAGTTAAAATATTTACCTGCCGTATCAGGATCAGATCTTATTATTGTTACTTTAAGGTCCAAATTACAGTGAAATATTAGTTAATACTGACCTATTAGTTAAGATATTATAATATTTCAAAGTGAATATATTAGTATCACCTAATCTTGACAAATATCGGTATTAACCCATCTCTAGTCTGGATTAATTCCTCTCACCGAATTCCATTATCGGAAAAATTTAAAATTTCATTTTCACTACTTCGATGGCTGGGAATCCACGACCCTACTATTTATTACTCAAAGCATTTTTGCCCTGCACTACTGCTATATGGAACCAGTCGGCAGAGATTTTTCCAAGTGGATACGGCTTAGGTATCTTCAAGAAAAGAGCTTACTCATCCTTAAAAGGCCGGCAACGCAACAACAAGATCCCTGGTTGTGTAGTGTCTGTGGGCGGTGAGCACTGTGTGTACTTATCATGTGAGCTTTCTGTCCTTTTCCCCATTTTCTATATAAAAAAAAAACTGTAAACGGTTGAATCTGCATGCCATCCCTGAAACTTCTCTCTAAATTAAGGTATTTAAAGCTCAAAAGAGTTAAAAATTTGAAGCATATTATTATTAATGTTTTAATGATTTTATCAGTTCAAACACCTATTTTGTTAAAAATGGCAGGGTTTAGATTTTTAAAAGGCTGTACGTATATTATGAAAACTATAAAGAATATAAATAAAATATAGAAAAATAAAATAAAACTATAATAAATAAAATATAGAAATTTACACATAGAATAAGTTTCTATATTTCATAATTTTTACATACGCCTTATGTTTCGTTTACTAAACTTTGTCATTTCATTGTTATCCTTTCAATATCTACCTAGTATTACGCCACTTTAGCCGCCCCCTTGAGTGGCTAGCGACCCTGACTTCGCAATCCACGGGGATCGGGTTCGATCCCCGACGGGGACAAGCATTTGTGTGATGAGCATAAATAAATGTTTGTATTTCCGGGTTTGGGTGTTTTATGTATGTATTATGTATGAAACAGTATTTATATATGTATTTCTATGTATTAGTATCGTTGAGTAACACCCATAACACAATCAAATAATTTGCTTACTTTGGGGTTAGATCAGTACCAGTAACTTATCCCGTGAATATTTATTTATTTATTATTTATTTACTTTACAACGAGGTTGTGATTCTTTCACTACTAATCTAGTACTATGTAGAGCAAAACAATATTATCGTAAAAGGCAAGGAATCGTGTTTGATGTATTACAATTAATGTCAGTAAACAAATATTAAAAAGGTCATGTCAGTAAAAAAATATTAAATCATTTCAAGTTTTGTATGACATTTTTTTAATTTAAATAAAAACACATTTTTTATTATTACGAAGTATTTATATGAACTAGTAAAAATCGTGTACAAAATTAATTGATTATGTCAACGCCATTTTGTTTAAAAAATAAATTTTAAGTCAAACTACATACATAACTCTATTTAATAGTTCGATATCTTCTAGGAGCATTTTCTCTCCTTTAAACTTTTATCCATCGCTATAATCTTTCTAGTAGATATATGAAGTTTTATTTTTACAATAAAAACGCTTCTGTAGTTTTGCCCGCGGGAATTCCTTGTGTTCTTCATTCTATGCAGTAATAAATATACAATATTTATCTGTACTAAGTGCACAAAGTGCTTCATGGGATTGTTCTGGCGTGACTTATATACGTTACCGTACCTGGACGATGGTTTTTGTTATTTATGTTTTTCAGAAAGGATATATGAATCACATACTTACAAAGTTTGTGTAAATATCTCAAATTTTGTGGTAATACTATTGTCAACAAATGCTACAAAAAATTACGAAATGTAATATTTATCAATTTCATGTCACGGTGTTTGTGGTCGCACTCCTGAGACTTACAAAATGGCTCGACTGATTTTTATGTTTTTTATATATGTAGTAGAGACACGTAGGATGAAAATAGGTCGTAAATTGTACAACACAACATACGATGATTAGTGTGATTATCCAGATTTTTTCTCTTTTTTTAAGGTTTTGTGTTGGCGTCGAAAACCTAAAAATAGTCCCCACTAATTATTGAAAACTGTCAAATTGTATTTTTATATCCTTACAAAAAGAAAAAGATTAAAGATTCCACAAGGTTCTTCAACGTTTTGCTGTGCAAAGCGAGTTGAAACATTGCAGAAATCTATCACCTAGTAGTCAGGCCAGAAAAAGACATAGTCTCTTCTTCAAATAGGTGCTCAGATTTATGAAGTCTTTTTTCTTTTCTCTTATAAGTCTTTTATGAAATGCGCGGTAAGAAGGCAGATAGACTATTTTTCAAATAGGGACCCGGATTAATGAGATCTTTTTCTTTTCTCTTACTTGTATTTTATAAAATGCACAGTTGGAAGGGAGATAGTCTATTCTTCAAATAGGGACCCGGATGTAACATATTTTTTCTTTTCTCTTATTATTTCTTGTTTATCTACGCATGTGGCATTAGATCTCGCCACAAGATGTTGCTATCTTGTGGCGAGGTCTAACACCACATGCACCATTAACACCACTAACATCGTGGCTACTAGGTGGTAGAGTTCTGCATTGTCTCGCCCGGGTCTGGTACCACCGCCTTACCTATTCCTGCCGCAACAACGTCAATGCTTGTCGCTGTCGTGTTCCGGTTTGGAGGGTAAGGTAGCCGGTAAACTTATTCATGTGGCATTAGGCCTCGCCACAAGATAGCAACGCACCATTAACATCTTTGGTGTCTATAGGCGATGGTTGACTCTTTTCATCATGAGACTCATCTGCTTGTTTGCTTATGAAATAAATAAATAAAAAAAAAATATTGTATAGATTCAGGTAGCAACTGTGATTTTTGCAAAATTACGTAATTCAAAGACAAAATTTAGGTAACATAATCTGGAACTTTTGCGAAATCATATATATGACTTCCGCAATACCATTTAAGCTATAAAAGTAGTGTAAAGAATGGTACAAACTTACCGAAGGTCTGGAAATTAAAAGAATATAATCTGGAACTTTCGCGAAACCACATATATGACTTCTGCAATACTACTAAAGCAATAAAAGTAGTATAAACAATGAAAAAAAAACTTACCAATGGTCTAGAAATTAAGAGTATAATCAAGAACTTTCGCGAAATCATATAATATATGACTTTTGTAATACCACTTAAGCAATAACAGCAGTGTAAAGAATGAAACAAACTTACCGAAGGTCGGGAAATTAAAAGAGTATAGTCTGGAACTTTCGCAAAATCATATATGTGACTTCTGCAATACTACTAAAGCAATAAAAGTAGTATAAAGAAAGAAACAAAGTTACCAAAGGGCTAGAAATTAAGAGTATAATCAAGAACTTTCGCGAAATCATACAATATATGACTTCTGCAATACCACCTAAGCAATAACAGCAGTGTAAAGAATCAAACAAACTTATCGATGGTCTAGAAATTAAAAGAGTATAGTCTGGAACCTTCGCAAAATCATATATGTGACTTCTGCAATACTACTAAAGCAATAAAAGTAGTATAAAGAAAGAAACAAACTTACCAAAGGTCTGGAAATTAAGAGTATAATCAAGAACTTTGGCAAAATCATATAATATACATATAACTTCTGCAATACCACTTAAGCAATAAAAGTAGTATAAAGAAAGAAACAAACTTACCAAAGGTCTGGAAATTAAGAGTATAATCAAGAACTTTCGCGAAATCATATAATATATGACTTCTGCAATACCACTTAAGCAATAAAAGTAGTATAAAGAAAGAAACAAACTTACCAAAGGTCTGGAAATTAAGATTATAATCAAAAAATTTCGCGAAATCATATAATATATGACTTCTGCAATACCACATAAGCAATACAAGTAGTATAAAAAAAGAAACAAACTTACCAAACGTCTGGAAATTAAGAGTATAATCTAGAACTTTCGCGAAATCATATAATATATGACTTCTGCAATACTACTAAAGCAATAAAAGTAGTGTAAAGAATGGAACAAACTTACTGAAGGTCTGAAAATTAAGAACATAAGGCGGCCCCTAGACCTACAATAGCATTGCGCAATATTACGTATTGTACAATATTAGATTAAGATTTTAATTTTAGATTGCTATTATGCAAGTTCTGAAACAGATTAATATATGGCATGCCTTAGAGTGGACAAGCGTCTAATACTCAATAAGACAGAAGCATAAACAGATACACACTTAATACATGTTTCACATCGTTACCAAAACATTTCCAAGAGAGTCGAATAATACTCATCCGTGTTGGTCCCGGGCTTCCCCGTCTTGGTCCCGAGCTCCTTTGAAGAATAGACCAACTGCCGTTCTGCCAGGCAGGTCGTAAAAGGCGACCTATTGGCTATACAAGTCACTACCATCGTGGCTACTAGATGGTAGAGTTCTGCATTGTCTCGCCCGGGTCTGGTACCAACGCCTTACCTAACCTTGCCGCAGTAGCATCAGTGCTTGTTATTGACGTGTTCCGGTTTGGAGGGTAAGATAGCCGGTGAACTTTTGTATGTGGCATTAGACCTCGCCGCAAGATGTTAACGTACCTTTAACATCTTTGGTGTCTATAGGCGATGCTTGACTCTTTCCATCAGGAGACGCATCTGCTTGTTTGTTATATTATAATATTAAAAAACACTTCACTCAATAAGAGAAGCATTAATTTTTGATTGTCTAGTTTGCAGTTTTAAAACAGACTGAAATATGACATGCCTTAAATTAAATAATCTGTTTAATCTTCTCACTCAATAATTTTCTACGTTTTAACTAACATCTTCCATATTAGTTAAAAGGTAGATTATTATTGTGGTTTTTCCTAGTTTAAATATGAGTATAGGCTCGGAGTATGGGGTAGTATGTTATCACTCTCGCACCTCAGACGAGCACATATAACAAAATATAAAAGAGTTGAAGTATTAATTTATTGCTTTAATTAATTATTCTACTCTAGAGTAAAGCATTAATTAATTATCTCTCTTGAAGTCACTTCGGGTACGAAGTAAAACGTGCTTCGATTGAATAAACTTCTAGTAGTATGTTTCTGATTTCGCTATTGACGTGGGTGTAAGTTTGTAGGACGTGGTTGGATTTTTGGGCCACTGGGGTCTCCTTTCATTTCTAGACTTTCCGTAAGTGAGTTCCAATCTTTATACTACTTTTTGTTTCAGCGGCGTTGCAGAAGTCCTATATAAGATTTTGCGGAAAGTTATAAATTACCTTAATTAATTTTTTTTATTTTACTTCATTTTTATTTTTGAATATTTGTATTTTAATATTTGTAAATTATTCATCGAAGGAATCTTATTTAAAAAATATTTTAAGGTGTTTTTTTAAATAAAAGTTAAAAATGCCTTATAATTATAACGTAGTACAAAACCCGTCATGTACAAGTTTGACTCACACTTGGCCGATTTTTCTGTAATTCTAACCGTGTACCAAATATTTATCTAGTTTGTACCGTTAGCCAGTCCCTAAGCTATCCCCCTATTCATATTTCATAAGGTTTTAGGTCATGTAACTTTCATAATGTATATTTTAGTATTTGATATATACCAGTGGTATTACATCAAAACGAGCAGTCAAGTAGCAAATTAAAATGTAATTTATTGCTCGTTTTTGTTATTATTTTCGATATATTTTTTTGAATAAATTTTATAGTAATGGACTTATTACATGAGTTAAGCCAAATTAACAAGTCTTGTGATATGGACGTTGGTTCAAAACACTTGCCTGAACTGGGAATCGAACGCGGGACTTTAAGATTTGATCTGAATACTCTTTATACTAATATTATAAATGCGACTGTCTATCTGGCTGTCTGTATCCCTGTTACTCTTTCATACTAAACCGCTGAACCGGTTTTCATGAAATTTGGAGATATTAGAAAATGGAAAATCAAACTTAGGCTGATTTTTTTCAGAAACAAACCCCAAAACCACTTTTTTTTTTTTTTTTATAGAAGAGGGGGCAAACGGACAGGAGGCTCACCTGATGGTAAGTGATACCGCCGCCCATAGACAACCACACTACCAGAGGTCTTGTAATTGCGTTGCCGGCCTTTTAAGAATGAGTAAGCTCTTTTCTTGAAGGTCCCTAAGTCGTATCCATTTGGAAAAATTTCTGCCGATAGCTGGTTCCACAAAGGATTCCACTTAACATTTCGTCGATATAATTTTATATACATTTACTTTAGGGCGAAGCTGTGCGGATCAGCTAGATTATATATATATATATATATATATATATATATATATATATATATATATATATATATATATATATATATATATATATATATATATATATATATGAGGAACAATTACTCACAGGTTTTTTATCTTCTAAATAGTCTCGAGATTTTATCATACCTTTTTGCTATCTGCTTGTTTTCTATCTAATGATATACCTAAAAAAAAACTGATTATATTTGGACAGTGCAAACAATAATATTATAGTCAGTCTCCTCGTAGCAACATTTTACATGAAAATGTTTTTGGTAGAATCTATATTCAGACACGCAAATAATAGCATATAATATACTGTATTAAGCTACCAAATATTGATGTTAACCAACTGGATACAGGCGTTACTTTGCGAAAATCTCAAAGTAGAAATTAAGGTTAGAAATTTTGAATTTTTCGTAGACTTTTATACGTAAATTCTACAATGATGCTGAAACAAGGAAACGAGTATAAGACATGAAACGTACTAATTATAGGCTTAACAAATAAATAAACTAGATATGTATAATATATAACGTGGTCGTGAAATTTTTATGTTTATGCAACTGAAGGTTCTAACTTCAAGCGGTACTAATAGCATGGTAATAACTTAGATTTATAACCGCAAACGCAAGGCTGGTGTGATAACGAAATATAAATCAGATTTATTATGTGATTTATTATGTGATTATTATATTATGTGAAATTAATAATATTATTAAATTAATAAAACAACTAAAAAAACGCCGTAGGTATATATACCTTATAGTATGATTGTTATTTTTTAGCTGTGATAGAAATAATACAGGCTACAATATGTGATAGAAACAATAATCTTGTCCATAATGCACTAAATTTCAAAAATTATTTTATACAATATTTTTATACAGAGGTTCAGTATGATGGACTGAATGAAAATGTATAGAATACTTAAAAATTAGAGTGCATAAGTGCCGCCATTTTGAAAAACCGTTTCGACTTATGTCTCCGTAATCGTGTGCTTACCTTTATATATTAAATTTCCTACCTTTTTTATTCAATATTTTTTTATATCACTTACCGTTTATAACTCATACGACTATTATACTACTTGTCTGTTTTATTTTACTTTTGTTTTAGCGGCACTTTGGCCCCTCTTATTTGCAAGTATTTTGTGCACTTACATTCAGTATGTCACATTGAACCTATCTATAAAAAAGTAACTCCTGCAATTTAGTGCAGGAAAAATTTCTCTATTAAAAGCAAATAAAAGGAAAACATTAGTATATTCATTTTAAGGACATAAAAGTACGTGTAAGTCCTAGTAGTAGGTACGTGTACTTCATGATAATTTCCAATATCTCTTAAATTAATATAAATTATTTAAAAAACAAAAAAAAAACACTTTTTTTATTTTTTTTATAATATAAGATATCAAACAAGCAGATGGGTCTCCTGATGGAAAGAGTCAACCATCGCCTATAGACACCAAAGATGTTAATGGTGTGTTGCCAAAGATGTTAATCTTGTGGCGAGGTCTTATGCCACATGCATAAGTTTACCGGCTACCCTACCCTCCAAACCGGAACACGACAGCGACAAGCACTGACGCTATTGCGGCAGGAATAGGTAGGGTGGTGGTACTAGACCCCGGCGAGACAATGCAAAATTCTACCACCTTATAAAACACGATGCTTTTCACACGACTTAAATAGAATAAGCGATATGAGGCTCAATTGGATAGAGCGTGCCATCCTGAGGCAAGGTCACCGGTTCAAATACAGTTGTTTTGTAAAAAATTCTACTGGGCTATTCTTAAAAATTCTTTTACAATTAGCACCATTATCTAGGAATGATAAAGGCTTAGTTTTTCCCGATTGAGTTAGTAATCGTTTAGAACGTCTCCAATATTTATGTATCAGATATATATTTGGTTTACATAAATTTGACTATATTTCCAGCTTTAGAAGGCGGTTATTTACGGTTATTGTCACTTTTGTATAACATTTTATTCAGTCTTTCTTTTTTTTCTTCTTATCTATGCTTCTATCTATCTATCCTTATCGTCCCTGTGTAAGAGCTCTCTTGCGAGTTCCTGTGCATGAGACGAACTATTTCTCTTCTTTTTTTATCATCCGTGCCGGTAGGCTTTGGAATTCTTTGCCTCATTCCATCAGAATAAGTGAATCTTTAAGAATCGCCTGAAACGGCACTACTTATCCATTACATAGTTCATTTTGTATGTAGATTTAGTAAGTAGTTATATGATATGTCGTTCTTAGTCAAGTTTCTTTTGTTTTTTGTTCTTTTATATTTCTTCTTTTTTGTTTTGTACACTTGTTTTTTTACCTTCTTTTATTTTTTTCTCTTACTTTGAGCTTGCTGGAAGAAATTTCTTTAGATATAAGCTTGCCTTTTGTATTAATTTTGTCATTATGTTTGCTTTTTGTTATTCGGGGGCAATAAATAGTTAAATAAATAATAAAGTAGAAAGTAATATAGTATTAATTTTGTCATTATGTTTGCTTTTTGTTATTCGGGTGCAATAAATAGTTAAATAAATAAATTAAAAAAAGTATCTTCACGCCCATATCCCCGAAGGGGCAGGCCGAGGCACAACAAGTGCACCCACGATTAGCCGAAGATACTTGGTCCCACAAATGTGATAGGTGGCAAGCCTATAGCCAACCGGGCACTTTCCAATCCCGGGCAACTTTGTGAACAGAAAACTGAAAAAACACTTTTTTATGTGTTCGACCCGGGAATCGAACCCGGAACCTCATGTGGTCAACGCCAACGCTGGACCACTAGAACACAGAGGCGACAAATAAATGAATAAATAAATGATAAGAAGAAGTCAAGAGTCTTCGCAACCGGCATGTGTGTATGAAGAGAGTGATGAATGTGGAGGAAGCGAGATAAGCCTACAAGGATCGTGATGTATGGCACTCGGTTCTCTCTGCCTACCCCGTAAGGGATCTGGTGTAATGTTTTTGAGTCACGTGAACAAAGTCGTTACGTGACAAAAACATTACACCAGATAAAATAAAAATATGTTGAAACACGATTCTGAATTTGTAAAACACTTGAAAGTAATGTTTAAATTCAACAAGAAGCTAAAACTCCGTTACATTGCAATTTTCGTTCCAAACTTATGCTACGTTTGGAAGTTGTTCTTTACTTGAAAGAAATAAATAAACATCATCAAACAACAGTAAAGTACATAAACAACAGGGAATCTGAATTATAAAAACTTAACGATTTTGAATGGTGTAATGGCTGGTTATCATGGAGTTTTTAAGTAAGGAGTATCAACTGTCTGAACAGAACCCCTTTTCCCCGTATTGGTTCAGGATCTTTTAAAGAATAAATCAACTGCCGTTCTGTCAGGCAGTCGTAAAAGGCGACCGATTGGCTATACGTGTCCCTACGATCGTGGCTACTAGGTAGAGTTCCGCAACGACTCGCTTGGGTATTTGGTACCACCGTTTTACCTATTTCTGCTGCAATAGCGTCAATGCTTGTTATTGTCATGCTCTGGTTTTGGAGGGCAAGGTAGCCGCTAGACTTATGCATGTGGCATTGCTATCCCGCCACATAGATAGCAACGCATCATTAACATCTTTGGTTTCTATAGGCGACTACTTCTCTTTCAATCAGGAGAGCCATCTGCTTGTTATCTTATGATATAAAAAAGTGTCCATCAAAATGCATAAAAAAGTGATAAAAGCTTATAAACACTTCCAGTAAAGTGCTATTAAATACTTGTACTTAGCATATATTACACCGTCTATGACAACTAACTTAATCGTAGTACATCCTACGCCACCATCATTCTGAAACGTTATTTTCGGTATACATCCGGACACTTTTACAAACTTGCTCCTCTTAGACATTGGTACTCCTTACCTTTACACCCCAAGTGGTAATCCTATCGTCACATCTTACCAATCTGACGAATATTCCTTTAAAAACTTAAAGAATAACAAAATGTGTTTTTTTTTTGTTTTTAGATAGAAATAACGTCGCCGAGTTTGTATAAGTGTCCGGTCGGCGACAGGCTTGCCACTCATCACAATTTGAGATTAAGTATCTTATGCTAATCTTCGTTGCATTTGTTGTACCTCTAGCTATCTCTGCAGAGATACAGGCGTGAAGATAATTTTGAAGATTTCTTGATACATTTAATTTTCTTTTGTTAGGATTTTAAAGATTCCCTAGCATAAGATAAGTGCTAAAACACATAATATATAATTATCGTTTATTAGGAGTACTGATATATAGCATTTGAATAATTTAGAGCTTTAGCACTCCTAAGATTTTCAAGTCCGG
Organism: Apodemia mormo; assembly: GCA_036924255.1. Classification (NCBI taxonomy): domain Eukaryota; kingdom Metazoa; phylum Arthropoda; class Insecta; order Lepidoptera; family Riodinidae; genus Apodemia; species Apodemia mormo. Next base: position 5,475,229 of record JAUPFN010000012.1, on the reverse strand, counting down.
TTACGCAGTAACGACCCTTAAGGTCAACTGCAATAGTCATTTCGAAGAAAAGAAAAGGATAGCTTAATAAATTTAAAAAACTGCATTTGCTTGTACCATGATCTGCATGTTACAGGGCAGTTTTGTAAATGAATTTTGAGTAACATTAATACAGTAATAGCGTATTAATATAATTAAATAAAGATCATTTTTTTTGTAAACAAAGAAGTTCCCCGTGTTGGTTACGGGCTCCTTTGAAGAATAGACCAACTGCCGTTCTGCCAGGCAGGTCGTAAAAGGCGATCGATTGGCTATGCGAATCACTACCATCGTGGCTACTAGGTGGTAGAGTTCTGCTTTGTCTCGCCCGGGTCAGGTACCACCGCCTTACCTATTCCTGCCGCAATAGCGTCAGTGCTTGTCGCTGTCGTGTTCCGGTTTGGAGGGTAGTGTAGCCGGTAAACTTATGCATGTGGCATTAGACCTCGCCACAAGATAGCAACGCACCATTAGCACCTTTGGGGTCTATAGGTGATGGTTGACTCTTTCCATCAGGAGACCCATCTGCTTGTTTGCTATCTTATGATATTTAAAAAAAAAGTAAATAATTAATTTTTATTCATATTAAATATAAGCGTTTGTTTAATTTGTTGGGTGCAACCATCTAAGTCCAAGATCTTTTGAAAATCTACCACCTTTCTTCCAGGCAATTTGTTAAAGGAAAACGATTGGGCCCTTATCTCACCTGTTGCACAGCACCAGTGTTTGACATTTGTTGTGTTCCAGTTATGGCATTACATCCCCACCGTATAGACAACAACATATTAACATCTTTTTTATCTATAGACGAGAACGATTAATATGCCCTCTTTAAAAATGAAAAGACTTTTTTGGGATGAGTCGATACCTTTGATTTTTGCGCAAACACACACAAACTAACTTATAATATTTGTTTATTTATTTTTTAATAATAATAATAATAATAATAATTTAATTTATTACAATCACATTTCACATTTCACATTAATCAGTGGTGGCGGCACTCCTTTTAAGTATGTAAATACCTGTGTTAGGAGGCCCCGCTCTTCTATACAAAGTTAAAGTTTAAGATTAAGAAAACAATTAGCTTAATTAAATAATAATAACATTGCAAGCAACATATAACGATGCCGTTAGAGAATCATTATTTTTCAAAATTAAAAATATATTATAATTTAGTACATTTTTCAGTTTTTAAAATATGGTGTATTCAATTTAATTTCTCAATTTATAATCTAAATTAAATAATTTATTATATTTGTGTTTGTGTTTGTGTGTGTTTGTGAGCGTGTGTACGTGTAGAAGTGTGTATGTGTGAGTGTGTGTATGTGTGTGTATATGTGTGTAAATCGACAAGAAAGGTTTAATATTTACGTTTATAAGATATGATTAAAATTACGATATTGATAGGAGTGCTTCAGTTTGTTCATAAGTTAGAGTTTTTAGCCAGTTAGTTAATGTTATTTTACAATTATATTTCTTCATCATATATATATCTAAAAGTCTATTCAATTTGTTATAAAGAATGGTAGATTTATTATTGAACTGATTGCCAGCAAAAAAAGTTTTAGTTTGGTATGTAGTAGCGACTATGTCAGATCTCCTCTTTAAAAGCATTTTGGGGTCAAAAATTAAGTTTTTATGTACTCTAAGGGTCGACAATAAAATATAAAGTTTTCTGACTGATAAAACATCACTAAGATTATAAAGGGATACAGTAGGATACTTAAATGGTTTAAAATACATTACTTTCAAAAGAGCTCTCTGAGCTCTTTCTAGTTCTAATAATTTAATTTTTGATGTACCACCCCAAACGGGAATACAGTATGCTAATATTGATTGAGCTAGTGTAGTATAAATTCTTCTCATCAATTCTTTTGAAGTAATATGACGTAAGGTTTTAAAAATATAAATAAGCTTTCTAATTCTACCACCAATCAGCTCCAAATGTTGATGCCATGTCAGTTTTTGGTCAATATATATTCCTAAGTATTTAACCTTATTGACTTTACTTATCGTAGGACAATGACACGGATTACTTTGAAAGTTGCTACAAGAATGAATTTTTAGTTCCATGTCTAGAGTTGGTTGTGAGGAATTGTAAATTGAAAAACATATATAATTAGTTTTCTGTGTGTTCAACGTTAGGAGGTTAGTATTTAGCCACGCAAAAATCCTTGAAAGCCCCATAGATGCATGCTCATACACGTCTTTCCATGTTTCCCCTTTGAAGATGACAGCGGTATCATCAGCGTAAGAAAATACATTTCCGAACTCGAATTTAATTAATTATTTAGCTTTACTTACGTTGTTTTTATGTTTATTTTTTGTAGTTTTATTTTATCCCTTCCATTAAATTTTTCTTACTTATAGCTCCATTTTATTCCAAATTGTTCTGTTTCTTTACTTATTCCCTGCATTTATTTTGCATCTTCATTTAATATTTACTTTAATATTATCGCCTCTGTGGTCTAGTGGTCCAGTGTTGGCGTTGACCACATGAGGTCCCGGGTTCGATTCCCGGGTCAAACACATTAAAAAGTGTTTTTTCAGTTTTCTGAGAAACACAAAGTTGCCCGGGATTGGAAAGTGCCCGGTTGGCGATAGGCTTGCCACCTATCACATTTGTGGGACCAAGTATCTTCGGCTAATCGTGGGTGCACTTGTTGTACCTCTGCCTACCCCTTCGGGGATATGGGCGTGAAGATACTTTAATATTTACTTATGCTGGCTCTGGACTTTACAGACTTTAATATATATTTGTAAAGCATTATTAGATTTATTTACCATTCCATTATTGTGTCGCCAGTTTTTTCGAGTAAATCTCCGTATCTGGTGTTAGTTTCTCCTTATGACGAGATTCCTGATATTCTATTTTTATAAAGGAAAATGCTCTTTTGTTACAGTCTTTCGACATGTTATGCTCTCTAATAAATATATAGTATCGATATGTCTACCATTTTGTAGGGTATGTATAGATAAAGCAAAACGTTTATAGACTTTTTGTTCACTACTGAGTTTGACAGTGTCAGATTCTTAAAATATAAAAGAACATTTATTAATTCATAATAGTTCAAAAACTCATGCTCAAAAACATAACATAGAATTTCATAAGTCCTTACATACAATATAGAATAATCATTCTCTTTTGTTCAATAGTACATGGCTTTAAAAAACCATGTAGAATAAAAGAGGGCTTGTGTCATGTTACACGATGAGAAAGGGTCTCAAAAGCCAAGGGGTAAGCTATATTCTTAATTTTTCGGAACAACGATCCAATTCAACCCTTTTTAATCGTGGTTGAATTGAAAAGGCTGCAACGTAACATTAAAAATGTTCGTCCATTAAAATTGCGACCAACCATGTCTCTTAATTGCCCCGCCTGTCGTTCTGATCTTTAATTACATAAATTAATGACTCAATGTTAATTTGATGGACATTTTTCTGTGAGATCTATTAGGTCTAGTGATTATGAGGTTTCCTTGGTAGCAGTCCTGAGTGTGATCAAGTTTTTAACACATATGTGCCTCAAAATAGTTTTTTTTATATCATAAGAGAGCAAACAAGCAGATTAGTCTCCTGATGGAAAGAGTCAACCATCACCTATAGACACCAAAGATGTTAATAATAATAATAAATGTTTATTTCAAAAAAATTACATAATCAGACTTAAATCTATAATTACAATGTTTTCTTATATATTTATGATATTACGTGTGCCTGAACTAGGAAAACCTGTGTTTCAGGCTGAAAGAGCAAGTATACTTTAAATAACTAATCATATTTTATCATTTATACTACAAATAACTTATGATACAAAAAAAAAAGAATATGTGGCGCCGCTGGTCCGTACCGCTAAAGGGTCATAGTGATGGAGAACCAGCGGGCCAGCTGCTTGTCAGGTGACGTCATTACTGTGGAGGTTGATGACGTCACACAAAGACAAGGAAGGGAAAAGGAAGAGCTTCCCGACCAGGCAAGGTGTACTGCCTGGGGACCGAAGTCCATTTGAGAAGCGTTGAAACTTGTATATAGTGTTACAAGATAAATAATTGTGATATCGCGATTCAGGATTTTATTTTGAATTTCATTTTTTCCATTTGTTATTGATTTTTGTCCATTTTTTATTATTTTTTTCTTGTAGCGTTTGTGATTATTTGAGCCGCTACAAATATAAATGTAAATAGGTCAAGTCTACTCTAATCTTATTAGCAAATTCTCTGTCTCTTCGTAGGACAAACTTTGTAGGGATGACTGGAGACTTTTTTTGCATTTATGGAAAGATAATTGATAAATATCTAACAATGCATTTAGTCTATTGTAGAGATATGGGCCTGGAAATAAGTTAAATTTTGTTACGAAACTATATTTTATGGCAAATTTATGGGAACAAACTATATCTTTTCTTCTTTTGTTAGTAATTTCTGTACAGGGGAAGAGCTGCGTGCTGTTTTAGTACTATGTTTAGTATAAAAAGCTGTCGGACTGTTAGCACTTTACATGATTTATAAAGAAGGTTAGTGGAGAACAGGAAAGGGCGAAATGTAGCCACCTTGAGAATTGCTCTCTGCGTTGTCTCGACGGATATTAGTAGCGTTTTAGCTGCACCATCCCATGAGGTAATGCAGTAAGTTATTATTGACTGACATAGAGCAAAGTAAACTTGCCTAATTATTGTAGTGTTAGCAATAAAGTGCAGTTTGTTAAAAACAAATACGACCTTTCTTATTCTATATATAAGGCCCCTATATGATATTTAAATGTAAGATTTTCATCTATCAATATACCGAGGTATTTTAATGGCGCCTTGCTATCTGGTGGCGAGGTCTAATGCCACATGCATAATTTTACCGGCTACCTTACCTTCTGAACCAGAACACGACAGTGACAAGCACTGACACTATTGCGGCAGGAATAGGTAAAGCGGTGGTACCAGACCCAGAGAGACAATGCTGAACTCTACCTCTCAAACTCTGTAGATACGATTTCTCATATTGGTCTGAGGTCCTAGTAAAAAATAAAGCATCCGTTATTGTAGCAGGCAGTTTGTTTGACGGTAGCGATTTGACAGCTGAATCTCTACCATCATGATTACTAGTTGGTAAAGTTTTGCAGTATCTCCCCCAAGTTTTTCTTATTCACTAGACCAATAGCGATTATGTTTGTCATTTTTGAATTCTAGTTTGAAGCGTAAGATAGCCAGTAAACGTATGCATTTAATGTGTATAGGTGAACTACTAGCTCACTGAATAATGTTAGTTTAACTTTAATTATGTGCTATAAAAATAAAATCTGAATGTTTATAAGGAATTCGTATTATTCCCTGCAGGCGTGTTTATGTACCGGCACTTCCTTAGCGTGACCTCACGTCACGTGAGTGTATTAAATGAAAACAAAGCTACTCGGTAACATTATAATACCAGTCTATTTGATATCGCCTTAGGCTTGAAATGAATATGTTTTTAATTTATTGCACAGCAGCCTCGGTATTGTATTAGCGACATTTTATTGTTATTGAAGTCATATACTGTTGCAATTCAAAACACTTAAGCCATTAGAATACATTTTTAATCATTTATAACTACATTTTTCTTATATCAATAGATATTAAACAAGCAGATGACTTTTCTAATAGAAAGAGAAACCAGGGCCTATAGACATCAAATATATTAATGCTACGTTGTAAACCGAGCGCCGGGAAGTAATGCAACTTGAATAATTTTATTGGCTACCTTACCCTCCAATTCAGAACATGATAGTCGTAAGCATGAACGCTATTGCGGCAGTGATAGATAAAATGATATACGAAGTACCCGGGCGTGACGTTGCAGAACTTTATGACATAAGATAGCAAACAAGCAGATGGGTCTACTGATGGAAAGAGTCAGCCATCGCCTATAGATACCAAAGGTGTAATCGTGCGTTGCTATCTTGTGGCGAGGTCTAATGCGACATGCATAAGTTTACCGGCTACCTTACTCTCCAAACCGGAACACACAGTGACAAGCACTGACGCTATTGCGGCAGGAATAGGCAAGGCGGTGGTGCCAGACTCGGGCGAGACAATGCAGATCTCTACCACCTAGTAGCCACGATGGGAGTGACTCGCATAGCCAATCGGTCGCCTTTAAATTTAATCACCTTGAAGTTTGTTCACATTTTTTAAATTACTTTTATTTTGTAGCTAGTTCTCCATATTATCAGAAGGTCTACAACGAATCGTGACTGTACTTCAATATCGTGATCAATATTAAGTTAAATTTATTCCTCAAGTTATTTTTAACATGAATAGTGTTATTTACACCACTAGCGCATTATAATTAAATGTTTTTGTTAAGTAGACGTTCGGAGAATTCATTTAATATGAACAAAGGAGCGAAGGTTTTCCAGGTAAGGAGGTAAGGAAGGATGCATCAATATGTTATGTAAAAACTGATAAATATCAAGAAAATGTCTTCACGCCCGTATCCCCGAGGAGGTAGTCAGAGGTACAAGTGCACTCACTATTAGCCGAAGATACTTACGGTCGGTTTCCGAAACACAAATTAATTTTAACAAGCAATTAATCCGTATTTAACAAATCATTTACTTGTAAACATTATGTTTTTCCCCGTGTTGGTTCCGGGCTCCTTTGTAGAATAGATCAACTGCCGTTCTGCCAGGCAGGTCGTAAAAGGCGAGTCACTAACATCGTGACTACTAGGTGGTAGAATTCTGCATTGTCTCGCTCGGGTCTGATACCACCGCCTCACCTATTCCTGTCGCAATAGCGTCAGTGCTTGTCACTGTCGTGTTCCGGTTTGGAGGGTAAGGTAGTCGGTAAACTTATGCATGTGGCATTAGACCTCGCTACAAGATAGCAACACACCATTAACATCTTTGGTGTCTACAGGCGATGGTTGACTCTTTCCATCAGGAGACCCATCTGCTTGTTTGCTATCTTATATTATTAAAAAGATTCATTGCTTGTTAAATTTAATTTGCGTTTCGGAAACCAGCCGTTAGTCCCGCAATGTGATAGGTGGCAAGCCTATCGCCTAACGCATACTTATCTAATTCCGGGCATCGTTGTTTTTATCAGAAAATTGAAAAAACATATTTTGAATTGCCTGACTTGAATCAAACCTGGGACCTTATATGGTCAACACCGACAACAGACCACTAAACCACCGAGACGATTAGTATATTATTAGATAGTTACGTTATAAGAATAGGTTGTAAAGTACATTTTATACCACTAGGTAATTTAGGTATACCTATGCATAAAAAACAAATTCTTTCCTGTTTTCTTTTATTTTTTGATTTGGTAACAAAATACTATATCACTCAATTTTCATACGCCTGTCTCCATCACCCATTAGTCCTCACCCTTCATTATAAATCTATACATATAATAAAATCGTAGGAGAGTCAAAACTGTACATTGAATATTTTTTTAAAGAATACTTGAGGCGTGATCTACAATCGATATCGAACCCAGAAATATAGCTTTTAGAATTTTTGTCTGTTTGACTGTTTGTCTGTATGTATGTCCGGGGTAAACGCAAAAAGTACTGCATGGATTTACTTCAAATTTTGCATGAATATTACTAACAGGTCGGGTCAACATATAGACTACATATTATCACGCTATTACCTACGGGAGAAGAGCTGTGAGGAGTAAACAGGTCGCAGGAAACAGCTAGTAATTAATAATGCATATGTTTTCTGGGTCAGCAAGATTTGAATTCTTTGGAAATTCTTTGGAAAAATTCTTTGGAATATTTATTTGTAATATGAATAATATTGTAAATAGTGCATGAACGTAAGCTGATAAAATACCTTGCACCAGTCTACTCGGGTTCATTCTGCTGTAAGTCGTGGTAGAATAAACATCTTTGTACGTCAAACTATCTGTTATTAAAAACAAACTTAACAGTATTCATTTCATTAACCTCGGATCTTAGACTACATAATTTTAAGCATTTATAAAATGTCCGGCTAGTACCTATGAGTTTTTAAAGAGTTGTGTGTATTATAACGCCTCGAAATATTTTTTTAACATCACTCTCTCTATTTTTCTATTTTTATTTGATAGAGAAGAGTGAACAAGTACATTCTAGGGAAGCGCGTTCCATCTTAGCTCGCACCTTAGCTTACCGTCAGGCGAGATCGAGGTCAAGCGCTTCCCTATCGAAAATAAAAATAATCGTAAACAAGCAAATATGTTAATGGTGCGTTGCTATCCATGCGGCGAGGTTTTGATCCTACTTGCACAAATTAACCGGCTACCTTACCTTACCCTCAAAACCAGAACACGACAAAGAAGCATTGACGCTATTGTAAATATTGTAAAAAGTTGTGAGATCCATGTAATACCAAGTCGGTTTATTATTTATTTAGTCCCTACTTAAGGGATCTTCTGTCTTAAGTTATTACGTAAGTTGTTATCATATCAATGTTAAAAATCTTTTACGTTTTAAAAAAATAGATCGACTTGGCCATCGCATGAAAACACACTGTATCTTACAATTTATACATAACTAGCGACCCGCCCCGGCTTCGCACGGGAAGAAAATTATTAAAATCGATCCAGTAGTTTTGATTTATTCATTACTGACCGTGGCCCGCACGTGTTAGAATAATAATAATATGTATGTTTAAAATTACTTTGTAACTAATTTTATGATCAATAATCATCGACCGTTATAGCAACGGTTTCAGTTATTATCGACAATTCTTTTCAAATTTAAAGTAAACAACGGTCGTTTGTGATTGGTCGAAATATTAGCTCTGTGAGAGTATAAAAGGCCAAGATATTTCTTGGGGAAACCATTCTTGTTCTACACGGCAGACCGGACAGATGTAAGTAATACCTTTTGCTAAATTACTTTTAAATTCTAATATTTTGTGTGTACTTTTGTTATTATGCTTTATTTTTAAATTGAAAAATGTGATGGTTGATTTAAATTATTTGCTGTGATATAATTTTCTTATTGTTGTGAAAACTATGGTGATATTAACTATTCCAAATACGAAAATAATGATAAAATATGTATTGAATAATATCTCTATAATATAACAAATTGTAAATTAATATAAACACCTCCTTTTGTTATTCTTTTATGATGATATTTTTAATATTTTTAACTAAAATATAAATATCAAATAAAAATATGAAAAAATATATTTTATTATTTAGAAATACGTAGTTTCCGATTAAAATAAAACAATGAGTAAATAATACATATTTTTATTTCCATGTTTTGATAAACTGGCACCAATAACATTAGGGACTGTATTATTTTACCTTTTTTAAATATAACACACGCGTTAAATTTGGAGTAAAACAATTCCCCTTTCCCTATACCATGAAGATTTCCTGCTATCTTTGGAATATCTAAATTCATTTTTAGTTTTTACATTTTTACCTATTTCTTTTATTTTTACAATTAATATATTACAGAATGTCTTTATATACACCGTTCACAGCTTTTTTGCCATTAGACAATACAAACATGTTTTTTTTAGAGGTTACTCTTGAAAGAGCGATATATAGTTGGCCATGAGAAAAACAGTCAACGCTCAAATCTAAGCCTGCAACGTTGAAGGTTTGACCCTGCGATTTATTAAGGCGAGGCATCGGAGCAAACGGGAAAAAATGTGTAAATGGTTGACCCTACGGGCCATCCCTGAAACTTCTAACTAAATTAAGGTATTTTAAGCTCAAAAGAGTAAAAAATATAAGGATAGATTTTTCAGTTCAAATATCTATTTTGTTAAAAATTTTTGCTGTATGTGATGTGCTTAATTTTTTGAGATCTAAAATATTGTTTTAGCTAAATAATCGATAGGTTGAAAAATTTCGATGCTATGTCAAAAAACATTTTATTTTTAATTTTCTTCATTGATAAAAAAAATTGACCAATTTTGATTAAATTAACTGTATTTGACGCAGTTTTTAAAGAACAAAAGCTGATAGTATTTTAAAGTCAATCGGTAAATTAACTTGAAAGTTATTTAAAAAAAATTAAATAAGTTTGCTATAAACAATGTAATTTTTATATTTGAAAAGCTATAAATTTTGAGAATTAGATTCGATTTTGATTTTTGAAACGGCATTTGACATAGTTTTTTTAGTACTAAGATATCGTAGAACACCAAAAAATGATTGGTTGAAAAATTTCGAAGCTACGTCGAAAAAATACTTTTTTTTTAAATTTTTCGTCAACGATTACTCCCAAACGGATAAACCGATTTTGATGCAATTTATGTATTAGACGTAGTTTTTTGAAGAATAGAGTTGATCAGTTTTTGTACTCAATCGGTACATAAATTTGGAAGTTATATTTAAAAAATACTGTTTCGTCAAAAATTTTTTGGTGTTTTTTTAAAATTTCTCAAAATCTCCTGGACCGAATCGGTTAAAATTTTCAGGAAATATAAGTTGAGCGGAATCCAATCGAATGCCATCAACCGCGATCTATTCGATTGATCTAGCCGTTAAAAAGTAATTAGATGTTTACATACATACACACACACACCCATATACACACCCCACATACACACCCACACACACACACACACACTGACGTCATCGTGAAAATAGTCAAGGATATGCTAACTTATTACATGATAGAATGTACTTTATTTGATCAAATAAAATTTCGAAGACCGGTTAAAAAATCTCTAAAACAAATATTTTTTAAATATTATTTCTAATCGTCGACATGATTATTATATGTGATATTTAGTTCAAAAAAATGTACTAAATTTTGGTTTTCAGCTGCAGTCCTATATTTATCCGAAAATTAACATTTTTCCCAGCGCGGCGGTTTAACAGAACATACCGCGCGCGCGCCGCCACAGGCCCGTAAACCCGGAACCGCTATGCCCCTGCATTTTAAATCTGTAATATCTTCGAAAATATTCATTTAAATTACATGCTGTAAATAGCCATATTTATGTATATTAAATCAACAATACATTTAAGGTGTTTAATTGGATAAGGATTAATGCTGTATTGCTTAAAATTGCTTCGAAAAAAGCCATTATTTCTCGTAAAAAGTAAACAACAAAAATAGGCTATTGTGGGTTATCCATAAGAGATACACATACCATCGCGGAGTTTTCTGTAGACCTTTTTTAAGGTGTACAAATACTTAGTATATTATTTTGATAAATCTCGTAGGGTTTAGCCTGTGTTTGCAATGTAAGCGGTAAAAAATATAATTATTTACGACATGACATCAGAAAACTCAAAAATTGCAGTATTTCTCTACAATACATTGAATGTTATTATACATATAAACTTTCCTCTTTAATCACTCTACCTACTAAAAAAAACCGCATCTTAATCCGTTGCGTAGTTTTAAAGATTTAAGCATACATAGGGACATAAGGACATAGGGACAGACAGAGAAAGCGACTTTGTTTTATACTATGTAATGAAGATATTTTCCTGCCGTATCAGTATAAGATCTTATAACTGTTGCTTTAAAGTAAAAATTACAGTGAAATTAGTTAAGATATTTTCCTGTCATATCAGTATCAGATCTTATTACTGTTACTTTAAGGTCCAAATTACAGTGAAATATTAGTTAATACTGACATATTAGTTAAGATATCATAATAATTCAAAGTGAATATATTAGTATCACCTAATCTTGAGAAATATCAGTATTAACTCATCTCTAGTCTCTACTGATAACTAGTAGTGTGTAGTTCGCGAATGAATCCTTCAAATGGACTACTTCAGTTGCGTTTAATTCATCCTTCACTAGTTCAGTTTCAATTGATCTATATCTCTAGTTCGCGTAGTTCACCGCGAACGAAACGATTACGAGAGTCGAAGATTGCCGATCACGCGCCGATGGGACTGACATAGCAGACACAATATTGTCCCGGCTGAACTTGATACCGGTTAACTATCTCACTCGCACTTTATTGTACAATGTACATATACAGGTACTTACGAAGAGCGATAAAATGATTTCTTTAATTATAAGCGTTCACAGCTTATACACACACACACACGCACACACACACACGCAGGAAGGTAGTTTTGATCTTCAATTAGTATAAACGCAATGCATAAGATGTCATAATGTTTGTTTGAATTTATCTAAAATCAAAAATTACAGTGAAAAATAAAAGTTTAGAAAAGTCACCTTAAAGTTAAGGCCATAGGATACATTTTGCTGTATTCGGCAATTATAAACACTATTTTAGTAAGAACTTAAATCTTTAATTAGTAAAAGTATCTAATAGTACAAATAAAAAAATATACTTTATTTTAAAATTGTTTTACTATCGCTTCAACGTTTATCTCGTTCGCAGAAATCATAAGATTCATTACACACTACTTAGTTCGATCAACAAATGAAGGAAAATCAATGTACTGAGAAATGATAGAGACTCAAGCCATTGGACTAGATGAACTACTGAACTAAAAGAGTGATATACTTCGCAGTGATCAAAAGATATGTTCATATCTTTTCAATTCAGTGACACATTCTGCGCACCTCTACTGATAACACCTAATCTATAGAAATATCGGTATAAAATATAAACAAGTTGTCATCTCGATTTCGGACAGCACAGAACAGTGCTGTCGCCAAAAAATTTCATGGCTTTGCCATATTTATGACTCGCCAGATGTCATATTCAGCATGTCTATAAAAGTACAATCTATTTAATTACTTATTTGTGTTACTAAAAGTGTGATTTAATATTGTACAGCGCCATCTAGATTATGTGCAATACAACTGCGAAAATATTTTCTTTAATTGAATAGTATTACGAAGAATTTCTAAAAACGTGGAACTTTTTAACAATTTTTAAAAGCCAGATCAACTGCATTATTACTAGGCATCTAGTAAACTTCATAACTACTACCTGGGTAGCAGCCAGCAGAGTTCTACAATGTATCGACCATGTTTATTACCTCCGCATTAACTTTTCCTGCCACAATTGCATCAGTTAGGAGGTAAGGTAGCCTGTAAATTTCTGTATATGGTATTATATCCCCTCCACACATATATCAAGTCATAATTGGACGTAGTTAAACGAAAAGGATCTAATCTACAATATGGTCAAAAATGAGTTAAGCGCACCAAACTGATGCTAAACATCAATACTATCGGCCAGTAAAAGACATTTAAGCAAAAATACCTCTCTATTACTTTATTCAACGTCAGAATTAGAATGTATGGCACGTTAAAAAATAAAGAAAATATGCAACTTCAAACTTCAATATTTCTAGTGATTTTGTGTGGATTGGATCCTTTTCGTTTAACTACGTCCAATTAACATATTTGGTGTTTATAGGCAATGGTCATCTCTTTCCTTCAGGAATACCATTTGCTTGTTAGCTTTCCTGTTAAATAAAATAAATGTAAATTAAAAAAAACAGTAGCAGTCGTGGGACTGCCGGTAGAAGTGAAAACGGAACTATTAAGTTGAGAGTAATTAAAACTATATGCAAAACATAGCTATAGATATACTATTATCATTAGAATGTCGGTGACGCGAACCGAGGATTTTACCCTCTGCCAAAACACTCAACGCGCCTAAAGAAGTTTTCACTTCAAAAAATGCTTACATGATTTTATTATGACTAGCGACCCACGCCGGCTTTCCACGGAGCATAATGATATGCTGTAATAGGTAACTTTGATCTACTATAGATAAATGCATAACGTATGTAACGTCTCATCTCAATTTATTGTTTATAATATCTTTTTAACAAAAAATTAAACTGACGAAAAATTATGTAAAAGTATTAATTATGTAAACCCTAGGAATGTGTAAAAATAGTAGGTATAATGTGAATTCTTCACGCCAGATCCCTTACGGGGTAGGTAGAGAGAACCGAGTGGCATTTATCACGATCCTTGCAAGCTTGTCTCGCTTCCTCCACATTCATCACTCTCTTCATACGCACACGGCGGTCGCGGCGGCGAAGACTCTTGACACCACCTAGAGAATAATAATATAAAATATAATTGTTGTATGTGGTATTCGACCTCGCCACAAGATGACAACGCACCATTAACACCTTTGATGTCTATAGGCGATGGTTGACTCTTTCCATCAGGAGATCCATCTACTTGTTTGCTATCTTATGATATAAAAAAAATTATATAGAATACTAGCTGTTGCCAATGACTTCGTTCGCACGAACTTCGTTTACTCCGCACAGCACCTCCCCGCTAGGTGATATCGTGATAATATATAGCCAATATGTTAACCCGACCTGTTAGTAATATTCATGCAAAATTTGAAGTAAATCCATGCAGTACTTTTTGAGTTTACCCCGGACATACATACAGACAAACAGACAAACAGACAAACAGACAATCAGACAAACAAACAATCAGACAAACAGACAAACAGACAAACATACAAACAGACAAACAGACAAACAGACAAACAGACAAACAGATAAACAGACAAACAGACAAACAGACAAAAATTCTAAAAACTATATTATTGGCTTCGATATCGATTGTAGATCATGCCCCAAGTATTCTTTTAAAAAATATTCAATGTACAGTTTTGACTTTCCTACGATTTTATTATATGTATAGATTGTATTGATATAACTGAGACAAAAATTGTAAAATATATAATTATATTAGATAATTTAGTCTATTGCGCTCCACGCGATTGAAACTCGTCTCCAAAACGAATGTATAACTTTTCCAAGTGACCCATCGGATGACAAGATGGCTTAAATTTGTCAATAAACCGAGAAGTGGAGACGGGATCTAGTGATCCATTAACCATCCTCCATTAACTTCTTAAAGATCATCCCACATCCATTCGGGACGATTTTTGCTAGAAACCAGGTTGCTGATCCATAGTGCTGTGTGATACATACTAAACCATCTAATCATGCGATGGCCAAGTCGATCTATTTATATAAAACGTAAAAGATTTTTAACATTGATATTATAACAACTTACGTTATAACTTAAGACAGAAGTTCCCTTAGGCATAAATAAATTTTATCCCTAAATTAAATTAAGTAGGGACTAAATAAATTAACCGACTTGGTATTACATGGATCTCACTACTTTTTACGGTAGAAAAACTGAGCTGCGAGACTTGATTTTTTTACAGGAAGTTTTTGATGATATCTCGCTTCTTTTGTAGCATTTGTTAGCATCACCATAACTGATATTGTTGACACAGAATCCGTCAATGTAGCATCCAACATGAGTGCTGCTAAGTTCATTGATCAACTGATTAACGTACAGATTAAACAGTACTGGAGACGTCAAACCACCCTGTCTCACCCCACACTCTAACTTGTACGCATCAGAAAGCGTTTCAACCCATCTCACTTGATTAGTTTAATTTTGGTATCAATATTTAAATATATTAATTCCGTCTTCAGTCATACCAGTGCGTTGTAATTTCTCCCATAACCTATCATAGGCCACCAAGTCAAAAGCCTTCGACAGGTCTAGAAAACATGCATATATTGGTGTTTTTCTGTCTGTATAATATCTGACAGTGTGTTTAAGGCTTAATATGGCATCCTCAGTAGACGATCCGGGCCGAAAACCGAACTGGGCAACATTCAGGCTTACATGTCTAACGAAGTGCTTATTAAGCACACTGTCAAGTATCATTGCTGTTGTCGTAGCAAGTGAGATAGGTCTGTAGTTGGATCTGTCTGACACATCTCCAGTCCTGTTTTTTAAGACAGGTACAACTATTGTTCTTATTAAGTGGTCTGGTAGGTATGAGTGACGTAAACATAGATTAAAAAAGACTGCCAAAATACGTGATGATATGTGTGGACCAGCATATTTGAAATGCTCGATGCCCAAACCGTCATGTCCCGGAGATTTCCCTCGCTGCATGCACCTTATGACGTTAACAATTTCGTCCTCCGTCACAGATATTTTCGGCCTGCATGGCGACACAATCCTTTCACCATCGTGCATTTCAGATGATAACAGGGATTTTACCATGAAATGATTTTTAAATAGATTGGCAATGTCTTTAGGGTCACTTCTACCGCCGACGCTCACAGGTGTACTAGGGTCTAGGGTTCAACTTGCTTGTGTATTTTCAAAATCCCTTAAAATCTCCTAACGAATATTTTGTTGCCAGAATGTCCATCCTTATCTTTTCCTGCCAGGATAGCACCATTTCAGTTTTGACTTGAATTCCTGTCTACTGTCACACATAATTTTGTACTCAGGCCCTGCATACGGTTTACCAGCTAGCACCCACGCTTGTAATTTACCTCTAGCATCTTTGTGAGTATCTCCTACATACCTATTCCAGCCAGCGATGTAGCTACCTTTCCTATGACAACTGCGTTTGCTAGTCATTTTAGCTGCAGTTGCTATAACTTTCAGAGTATCTGTATACAGTTTATCAATAAGCACAGCGTGATGCTGACTCGAGCAAGGTGTATGAATACATATTTTGAGTTCTTCAGGGATATTTATTTTACTGAGATGTTCACAACAGTATTTTTCATATGAGTTTATTTGATCCATACCCCTTTCTCCCCACCTCACTCCATCCTCTATTAGATTTACAGAGACAGCATCACGCTTCACTGGTAAATGATTTATCTCACGTTCTATTATTCTATATCTATATTATATTCTGAAGAATTAATTATTTAAGTAATTAAGTATTAGTACTTAATCGCAGTTTAATTAAAAACTATACATTATCAATCAGTTGTGAATAACATAATCTATTACTACACGTAGAACGCGTTCACTATGGCTCCACCTTGAGTTTTGCCAAATCAATGAAAAATAGCCGCTCACATCACTTTGGTAACTAATGAGACCTCTGAGAAAATGCCGTTAATACACTATGGTCTCTATAGGGACCAACGCTAACTTTATACAAAAAAACAACATATTTACTATTTACCAGTTTTAATACAATACTCTATGGTATTTTATCGTTTTCGAATGAAACATTGTATAGAATAACATCTAATTATTTTTTCAAATACGCTCTTGGGGAAAAATTAAAGAACTTAGTTCGCCATTTTGATTCGTGGTGTGTGTTATGTGTTGGTTGCACTTTATGATACAGGTTAATTTAAAAGTGTTTTGGCGTATTAATCAACAAGTAAACTTTATTTATAATCAAGATTAGTTCAAGATCTAACAGTTTAGATAATAATTTTGTCAAAAAACCGTAAATATCACGAAATAAAGAAAATAAGGGGAAGTGAAGAGTGGGCGTGTCGCGTGCGTCACTATTATGCGCTTTTACTCTAAATTGCCTTAGTGAAACTTACCATATCATTAGGAGATAGTCGTCTTGCGAAAATCTATTATACACTGAATTACGCCGTATTGTGCCATCCTTGAATGCAGAAATGATAGTAGAATACAGATGATTAAAAATGGAGATATTTCATATCATTCGAAAGTACAATTTTCATTTTATTTTAATTAAATTTCTGATTTAATATAATCTCTACCGATATAATAGAAAGTCAAGCTAAAATCAGCCGTACACCTTACATATAAAGTTCATTTTAGGTTGACCTAATTTTATGTGTGAGTGTGGCGATCGCGGTCCTGATACAAATGTTTGTACTTGCCAATTCCGTTGTTTTCTTTATTTCGTGGTAAATATCAATTAATAAAACATATATTTCGTTAATAACTTAATGATATCAGCGCTTTGGGTATGACGGTACCTATTTTTATTTATTTTCGTAAATTTTAGTGTTGATATCTATGATCTCCAAAAATCCTATGATGTGAATGTGAAATATCCTAAACAATATTTAAAAAAAAATAACATAGCTGTAAAATTGATAAAGAAATAAATTATTTAAAAATTACGAAAAAATTACGTATTAATTATAAAAAAAGAAGATATTAACATTTATATAAATAAATATTTTTGTACTATAATATATGTTGTTTATTTTTTTCCGTATGTTTATGTTTACCAATTATATAAAAAAATATAAAAAGCATTAAACAGCAAGCAAGGTCATCGATTTACTTTTTGAATTAAAAATCCTCGACTAACAAGTAGCTATATTTTTCTCAAAGTGTCGTGTTACACCTGAATTATTTTGTAGCTTAAGCCATTTAAATTAAACAATTCTAACACCAGTGTATTGCAGTGCTCAAGACCTCTTAAAAAATATACGTTTTACAGTATCGGATTCAATCCAAACAACTCATAAACCATTTTTGTGACCAAGGTCCATCGGAACGGACTCGAAACGCGTGCGAGTAACGGTCCGTGTGTTTTTAGAAAAAAATACGAAAATGGCTGGTAGTGTGAGCGGATAGAAACACTGCGGGTTTTGTGTCATTACGTATGTCGCAGAAGAAAACACGCAATGAATACACAATTTCTAGGACTAGTGTGGGCCCTAGTGTGACGCATGGTCGACATATATGATTAGTGAAATATATGGATGTGTGTGTTCAATTTTAAATTCCCACGGTCAGGGTCTAGTCTCTTAACTGAGCTCTGATTTCAGGTCATTCGAGCGAAGTCGCGACTAAAAGCTAGTACGAGATACAAAGCCAACCTTTAATTAGACATGCATATTTTTCATTGGATATAACATATAAAATATTCCATATAAGATGTGAAATTGACACATAATTTTGTACATCATTACATGTGTACTAAAATAAATCTATATATCATATTTTTTATTTACGAATTAATTAATTAACAGACCACAATGAAAGTAATTGTGGACAAATTATCGGTGACCGTTATTACATTTATTGTTATGAACGTGATAAAACCATCGAAGCGTATAGCATATTACCAGCTGAAATGTTTATTTCATTCAACACACAATGGATACTTGATACAAGCCAGTGTTTTCAACATCGAGATAATATATAGTCCGTCCGAAAAGGGCATATAAGTATGTCGATGACATTATAAAATAATTGGGTTGATTCTATTTATAAAAATAAAAAAATTTGTTATTTGGAAATTCTCGTATTTAACCTTGAATTTCGCTCAAATTTAGGGAATATCTCAAACCGTACAACACTCCATTGAAAAAGTGGGCGCAGCTTCATAGTCGCTTTTATGTCTGTCGCCATTTTTTTTGGAATTTTGTGTTGCCACAATATTTGAAATATCATTTAAGATTATTTATTTTGAACGAAGATATTTTAATTTCCTCTATCCGTACAATAACAGCATATATTATATAATTGTATTAGGCTACTTGACAATACTTTGATAATTGGACAGGACCTTTTTGACACACTGTAGGTAGAGCAGGTGAGATAGACTTACTGTCTTCCTGTTAGGCAGTTCGTAAAAAAATGAATGATTGATCAAATTTATCAATGACATCATGACTGCTAGGAGGTAAAGTTTTGCAAAGTCTTTTCTATTTCCGTCGCAATAGAGTTGGTGTTTGTTTGATATTGTTGTGTAAGATAACCAATAAACATATGAATATGGCATTTTACTTCACCACACGGAAGAAAACGCACCCTTGAAATCTTTGATGCCTGTAGGCAATGATTATCACAGGGGTTCATCTGCTTGTTTGCCATCTGTGACTTCGTTTGCGTGACCAAAAATCATTACTTCCCTTTGCTCAATCAGGTAAAAAGCTTGTTTGTATCACTCCTAGAAAGTTTAGCTTCCTACAAGTGTAAGAAATTTTTAAAATCGATTGAATTTTTGAGCTAAACCACAACAAATAAAAAATCAAATCTTTCCTCTTTTTAATATTGGTTAAGATAAAAAGTGTTTTTATATCAGGC
The DNA here is from genome assembly GCA_036924255.1 of Apodemia mormo. Classification (NCBI taxonomy): domain Eukaryota; kingdom Metazoa; phylum Arthropoda; class Insecta; order Lepidoptera; family Riodinidae; genus Apodemia; species Apodemia mormo. The sequence continues at coordinate 5,455,466 of JAUPFN010000012.1, read as the reverse complement.
ATTTCATATCTATATTAATAATTTCGTCAAGGGTTACGGTAGACTCAATCGAAACCTTACCTAAATTGTAAAGCGTAAAAAATAATAATTTTGAGTTGACAACATATATTCGCAAAATTCGGATTGTCGAGTATTTTGTTAAAATAGTGATTAAAAATTCTAATTGTGCTGACAGATAAATCAGCCATATTTCTTTAAAGGTTACAAATATATGGTGTAGATGGCGTGAGCATTTATTAAAGTCTTCGTTCATAAAAGAGTAGGTAGAAATTAAAAAATAGCAACACTACAGTGTTGCCTTTATTAAACTAACGTAATAGTTGAAAGAAGGAAGGGGGGAAATTGAATTTTTTTAGCTTTTTCAATTGTTCGTAACTGTTCTTAACTGTGCGATCAAAATTTTTTTACGTTTTAGTTTTATGTTTTTTAATTTTTTTTAATTGACTCTTAAGTTGGCGAGGGGAAATTGATTTTTTATTATTTCCTTTTGCTATTTCAATTGTTCGTTAGCTGTTCTTAACTGTGTAATCAAAAAAATGTTTTGTACGTTTTTAGTTTTTTTAATTCTCAAAAATAAGTTGGCGGGCGGGAACTGATTTTTAAGCTATTGCATAGCTTCTATCGCGGGCCTTGAGCGTGAAGACCGAATCCAGAAATTCCGTAACGAAAAAATCTAACACCCCCTTACTCCGACCGGCACAGCGGTGATACTTTTTAGTTTTTCCATCTATCGATAAATACCAGAACTTTTAATGACTTTTTAAAATATCACGCTTGTCTCTTTAGTTCAGCAACCCGCCTTTAAGTGGCATTGGTCGTATTGGAAAACTACCGTAATCAGCTGTTTGTGAGAAAGTATATAGGTGTATAGGTATTTATCATCTACATACAACAGTGAATATCTGTACTCGTATAATTTGTGTACAAAGTGTTTTATATATGAATAAACAAAGAAAAAAAATACTACATAAATAAAATAAACATATAATTGTAATTGCATAAGTTGATAAAAAATGCTATGTAATAGCTTTACCGCGGCAGTCTCCGAGTGCCACACGTCTTTTATTTATTATTATTTTTAACTGATCTTATGTGTGCGATCAAAAATTTATTTGTACGTTTTTAGTTTTTTTAATTCTCAAAAATTGTCTCAAGCTAGCACCAACTATAGATTTATTCACTTTTTTTATTTTATTTTAATACCTAAAATATCTCTTAACTGTGCGTCAAAAAAACTGTGAACGGTTGATCCTGGCCATCCATTCCACCCCGGAGACCATTCTCAAGATCATATTCATTCAGGATCATATAATAGCAAAAAAGTGTTAAAAAATCAATTTCTCTCCGCAAACTTAAGACAGCTTAGAACAACGTCACTACAGTGTTGCTACTTCTTAATGTCTACTATTTGAGTTAGTATATAAGATTGCGTAGGTATTAATAGACTTCCGAGCGAATCTAGTTATAATATATATTGCTGTAAATAAATTCGCGCTTATGGAAAAAAAATACGAATTAAAAAATCTTCGTTAGGTTGGTACAGTAGATATGACTACAATAGTTGCGGAAAACTAATAGCTGGGACAAAATGCTGAATACCAATAAACATACACATAAATTACACACACATAAACACACACATGCTTACTTACACACACGCACATAGACACGCACACACCCACAGACATATAGACATACATTTATGCACAAATACACTTGCACATGCACACACAAACACAGCCACTATGGAATGAAAAATGTATAAATCGTCTGTAAGAAATTAATTAGAAGGGAGGCACTAGCTTCTTTATAACAGCATCAACTATTATAGAGGTCAGCGGTCAACCTAGAATAAGTCAAATATTGGAATAATAAGATTATTATTGTTATTATTTCGTAAGAAGTAAAAGATTGACTAAACGTGACATTACTATCGTGACTACTAGCTGCTAGTTTCGTAATAGCTTGCGTTGGTTTGGTACCACAGGTTTACTTTTGTCTGCCTCAGTAGCGTCAGTGCTTGTCTCTGTCGCATATATTGGTTTACAATCATAGTGCATGTGGCATTACGTCCTCGGAATACAGAAGACTCAGCATTTACATCTTAGATGTCTGTAGGTGATTGTTACTTCTTACTTGCGGGAAGATCACATTTTCATTATGTTGTATGCTATCTTATTAAATATAACTCTTCTGTGTGTGTATGTGACTAAACTTCTCTTTAACGGCTGTACCAATTTTGATAAAATGAAGTGTTGATGAAGGGTGTTTCAGTAAATTTAAATAAATAATAATTATCAAGAAGGTATGTCAGTAGTAAACGATTGTAATAAGTTTCTCTGTGCACCCCATCGTAAACACTGTTTATATTTGTTTAAGGTTGACTGGTAGAGAATGTCATGTAGCATTAAGTCCACCTCTGTACATGTTTGTGCATAAATTTTAAATAAATAAAAAAAAATTTTGAGAATGATTTAGATTTACAGTTTAACCCAAATTGTGGCACTGTAATCGGGTCCGAGTAGTATTGTATATAGTGCTTCGACGGCTAAGTCACTGAGCGGATTTTGATGAACATTTAGTTGAAGTTAGACGAGATAGTTGAAGAAACGCAGGCAAACATAGGCTAAGTTTTAAAAAATAGAAGCTGAAAGCATATATTAAGAACTATATCGTCAACATGTTAAAAAAGTCAGTCAAAAAATGTTTTATTCAAATAAACTTTTTCAGGGACAAGAGTCGATTATTTTTTGTAATTACTACCGGAACGCCACATACGAAATAAATTCGGCGGGATTCTTTTTTTTCATTTTTTAAAAATGTACTAATGATTTCTTATTACAATCTATACATATAATAAAATCGTAGGAAAGTCAAAACTGTACATAGAATATTTTTTTAAATACTTTATTATATATATATATATATATATATATATATATATATATATATATATATATATATATATATATATATATATATATATATATATATATATATATATATATATATATATAATATTTTACTTGGGGCGTGATCTACAACCGATATCGAAGCCAAAAATATAGTTTTTAGAATTTTTGTCTGTTTGTCTGTATGTATGTCTGGGGTAAACTCAAAAAGTACTGCATGGATTTACTTCAAATTTTGCATGAATATTACTAACGGGTCGGCCGCACTGCTCACCTACGGGGGAGGAGCAGTGCGGAGTAAACGAAGTCCGCGTGGACGAAGTCGCTGGCAACAGCTAGTACTACATAATGAGATAAGTATACGGAGCAATTAATCCTAGACCTTTTGGTTTCCCAAAACAAAATCATAATATAATAAATTTATTTATTTCCTTTTAATGGCGACTTCGTTCGCGTGACCCAAAATTATAACTTTCTCTAGCTCAAGTAAAAAGTGGCGTATGTAACTCTTGGATAATATAGGTCTCTAAAGGAGAAAGAATTTTTAAAATTAGTAAAGTAGTTTTTGAATTATATCACAACACACAAACAAACAAAAAAACACATTAGTTTTGAAAAACTAACTAAACATTAGTTTCGAAAATTATCAGGGTTCAATAAAATTTATTACCATGAATATGCAAAATAGGTTTGTTTGTTATACTTCCGGATTACCATAAAGTTTTGTTTACATAATGTGTTTAGGGTTATCACAAAGTAGAACAGGTTAACTATGCCGGAATTAATACGAGTATGATCTCCATCCATTGATATAAAAAACCCAAGATGCACAGTCCTGAACAAAACTGACATGAACCGAAACCGAACGAAAAACCGAACCGAACAACTGATCATTTAAATAGTTTTAGATATGGCAAAACATACGTTTTAGCATATCCAACCTTAATGAGATTAATATTTTATAACAATGTTTCTAAATAAAAATATAATTAAAGATGCATTATCAGGTATAAATTAATAATAACATGTGATGGGACATTTTTTTTTCTTGTATTGATGTTATGAGTTTAGTTGTAAGTAAATTGTAAAGATAAATTGTGAACTTAGATTTATAAAATGTAATTATTAATTATAATTAATTCGATTGTAATATTACATTACATTTGCACACCGGAATTGCCGGTAGATTATGGCGTTCTGAAAAAGCTGTAACACCTATTAACTGTAACCCATTTTCATGCAAATAAAATATATCTATCTATCTATCTATCTATCTATCTAAGCGCAAGATTTATAGTTGTTTTTACAAAGCAATGTACAAAAAGTAATAAAATTGACAGTGTCGCGACCGACGCGATTCTATTTGAAATAAGCGCACAATTAAGAGTTGTGCGCTCATTTGCGGAGGACGTTTTTGAGACACTGATTGTGTATCTTGGTTTTTTTATATCAATGTCTCCATCCTCTCCTAATTATTATTTCCTCTTTATAAAATTACTTGAGATAAAAAAAATGTCTTTATATCAAGGCAGTTCGTAAATAGCAAAGAATTGACTAAACATGATATTACCATCATAACTACTAGGAAAGGGGAAGGCCCTTCCTTAAAGTTTCATTTAATATTGTTTTGTATCAGAATAGTTTTCTTCCACGTTGGCCCGGGCTCCTTTTGAAGACTAGACCATCTGCCATTCTGTCAGACTCTAAAGCGGCTATACTTGTATACGACAGGATGGTCAAGTACTGCGAAGTTTCACCGGCAAGCGTATCACCTAACGTTTGCTATCCGCCAGCAATCAGCGATGACTTTAAAACTTAACAAAAAACTCATCAAAAACGTTGCCAATTGCTTGCTGGTCACTAGATGCACATTTTGCAATGTCGCAGCATCAAAACTAATCACGCTGCAACGACTGGCGCTAATGTACAAGGCTGGTATATGTCTTGCAATAACTAAACAATTACGATAATTTCGCATTGCGAGTTACGTGATAACCCCGCCGGGTTCAGTACTACTGCCTTACCTATGTTTGCAAAAGCATTAATAAGTGTCGTTGTCGTGTTACGGTTTGGAGAGTAGGATAGCTAGTAAGCTTATGCAAGTTGCATAGTAAGTAATAGTAAGCTTATGCAAATACTAGAGTTGTCCAAAGTTTCTGAAATTAATTAAAAATGAAAAAATAATAGTAGGGTGAAACCCATGGAAAAAGGGAAGAAAATAAAGTCAAAATAAAAGGAAAATAAATCACAGGCGATTTGGTTTCGGAAAGTTGGAGAGAGAGGAAATTTTTACCAGTTTAAATTTTACCAGTTTAAATTTTATTAGTTTATTAAACAGTTTATCACGATTTTCAGCAAAACTACGAATCCTATCGAAAAATATTTAATGGCAAAGTTGTTGGCAATAAGAAAATCTATAACTTTTATATTTAAGTACACTTTTTTCACATAAATTTTTTTAAAAAGTTTTTTTTTTGAAATATTGAAAAAACTGACTTTTTGGTTTTTTATTTTTAGATATTTCTTACAAAAATATGGGAAAAAGTTGTTTTTTTATATCCTATATACATACACTGTAATTTTTTTTAATTTAAAATAATGTTTTTTCTCCTTATTTTGATTTAATATTAGAAAAGCATCATAATTTTCGATCTAAAATTCTTCCATCAAAATATCTGATGTTTTTAAAATATCGGTACGTGTTTTTTATTTGGAATCTCTACTTTCTAATGGTGTCAAAAAAATATACAATATTATGGAAAATTTTTGCAGAAAATGGAAAATAATAAAAAAAAACTCGGATTTGTTTAATTAATTAGTTTTTTTATAATAATGTAAAATTTTAAGCTATTTATTTAAAAAAATCACTTTAATTACTTGAAAATTGTAAGTTCCCGTTTAACATTGATACTTTAAAAAAAACATGCAACATGGAAATTGCAAAATACATACGGAAATGGTTATTTTTTAACTATCAAAACATAAGATTTTAAGGGGATTTTATTAAAATACCTTCCAGAAAAAAAGCCTAACTTATTATTAAAAGGCCGGCAACCCAACTGCAACACTCCTGGTAGGGATCTATGGGGGCGGGAATCACTTACCATCAGGTGATTCTCTTGATCTGGGGTAAACTTTCTTCTGTAAAAGAAACTATAATATTAAATCATTTAAGATTTTTGAAATATCATTCAGCAAGAAATAAACCATCTTTCATTTTGGCAAATCTTCCACTCACAGCAAGCGCAGTAGAAAAACACTGTTCTAGGGTTTACTATCAGCCTAAAACTTGGCTGAGTTATAAGCTGACAGCAATAGATTGGAGCTGAAAAAAACATCAACGTGGAATTATGCTCAAATTGACAGAAAAATAAGTCATTTTGGAGACATTTCTAAAAACTATTTGATGTAGTTTTGAAAATGGATGTAACAGTCTAAATACGTGACGGCTGGAAACATAGTTAAAAATGCAAAAATCTATGTTCAAATCGTCGTGGTTTATAAAAATGCGCTAACGTGGAAGAAAATACTTACGACGAAGACAAAGATTCAGATGAAATTGTAGATGGAAAATCAATGCAGACTGGAAAAAATATTGTTTTTTAAATTCTGTAGTTTTTTCGTTAATTACGTAGATTCTGTTACTTGCAAGAGTATTACAGTAGAAATATATAGTTAGAGCATTCTCTATTTACATATTTATTTATCATATACATAGCTCTGAAAATGTAGTAAGCTGCAAAAAAATTGTAATATACTTATTAGCTAATATAATTATTAGCTAATAGTAATAGTAGTAGCTAGTAGTACTATTTTGCACATGTGTTATTGCATGCTTCCCATTGTAAGTCATGCAATAATCAAACATCAATAATAATCAATTGTTGATAGAATATTCAATAAATATTTCCTCTTTGAAATAAACATTTTGCGGCATTTGAAAGTCCACAAATTGAGGGTTAATGAAATTCAAACAATTGTAATGTGAAACATATATATATATATATATATATATATATATATATATATATATATATATATATAATATATAATAATATATATATATATATATATATATATATATATATATATATATATATATAATATATATATATATATATATATATATATATATATGAATAATAAGAAATACGAAAGTACTGATCAAAATTATAAATGTGAATTTCATCTGTAACGATGAACTCATTTAACTAGTTATACGTATGTATAGCTAGTTAAATGAGTTTAACTAATGAGCATTTAACTAGTTACCCATTTGGACGACAATATATTTTTTAAATAAATGTTGACAACGAAATATATTTTCCATGGAGATAAATAAAGTCTTACACAATGATAATAAAGTCACAACAATGTTTCAGTTGGGACGTGCTGAGGGAGGAATTACTATCAAAAATCGCGTTAAAAATGGACGGACGGGGAACCCCCGCTTTCATTAATACTGACAATTGACGGTGTGAGATGTTAATTATGGAAAATTCCATTTTTAAAAACTGTTATATGGTAAAGTAGATGAGAATTTTAACCCTTCTTTTAAATTACATGTAAGGGAATACGTCTCTACTACCTACACTAATATAACAAATGCATAATTTTTACCGCAGTTAAACTATAGCAACTGATTTCCCATTTTCCCAAATTAAAATGAGACCACAGAGGAATATAACAAAAGGAGGAGAAGGAAAGAGGGAGGAGGAAGAAGGACAAAAGAAGAATTTTCAAAATCGGTTCATACATGACTGAGTACTGAGGTAACAAATATTAAAAAGAACATACAGTCAAATTGATGGCTTCCTCGCTTTGAAAAGTCGGTTGAAAATTCTGTCTATCTGTTACGCTTTTATGCCAAAGCCTTTAGTTTTTTTAAAAAAAGAAGACTGATGCCCTTCCATATAATCTTGGGCACTCTTGTAATAACGATAATTTTGTTAATTAATAGCTAGCTTAACATCAAATACATTCTGAAAATTTTACAGATTTTAGCAATCTGAGAACAAAGATATAAAATACTCAGAAAAATGAGATTACGGTACTACGGTAACCGTTTTACCGTTTATTATCACACTAGATGACCCGCGCAGCTTCGCCTGCGAGTAGATTAACATGTTGTCTAAATAGATTTTCATACAACTTTAATTCCTATTTCAGTTTTTTAGGGGTTAATTTTTGAAAAAAAAATAGCCTATGTTTGACCCCAGGTCTTCAACTATTTCTGTGCCAAATTTTATGAAAATCGGTCTAGCGGTTTAGCCGTGAAAGCGTAACAGACAGACAGATAGACTTTCACATTTATAATATTTATTATTGAATAATTCCAGCCTTTTAGGGGTTGATTTTTGAAAAAAAATTAGTCTGTGTTTAACCCCAGATCTTCAACTATTTCCATGCCTAATTTCACAACTAATACTTGTAATACAATAAAATATGTTTCATGTTTATAAACTGACACAACACTAAAACACAGATTTTTGGAAATCAAAAATCAAAGGAAACCACTACTTTGAAGATACAAATTAAAAAATGTCTCCCTGTATCTAAAATAGCGAGGAGTGAAGTACGCAACTTGCGAGCTGTCAGTGATATCAGTTGTAATTGTCACTTTATCTTCCTAGTAATTGACACTTTTGAATTAAAGCCACAGATATTAAATCGTATTAAATTTAATGTAATGTAATCAATCGATTATTAAAATTGTATTGATTATTGTTTCTTTTTATATAATAAATGGTTTGTAAAATAATTATGGCACTTACTGTTGATTAAATTAAATATTAATCAAGATACACTTTTAATTATACGTACGACCTTTAATTTTGAATAAAATTATTTACATAAATCGATTATAATTCTATCGATTATACAGTTTTAGTACTGCATACTTATTTTTGTGATTTCTTTTTTTCTTAGAAAGCGGATACTGCTCATATTTTGATAATATAAATATAAATATTCATGGGACAAATTACACTTACTGATCTAACCCCAAAGTATGCAAATTATTTGCTTGTGTTATGGGTGTTAGTCAACGATACACTACGTAGACATACATATATAATATATAACTTTTTCCCGTGCATCCGTGATCGCTTAAGTAAAACTTGGATAGAAATAGATCATTGTGTTGCACAGTTTCTCACTAGCCACGGTAATTTTAAAGCTAAATTATTCTCGTTTAAATTAGTTCCTTCTCCCTTTTGCGAGTGCTCTACATTAAACTGTAAATATGAACAAACTGCACATCACATTCTTTGGGAGTGTAATCTTTGGCAAAACGAACGTCGTCAAATGCTTGATAGTATCCAATGTATATCCGGTGTAATTTATTACTCCGATCTTGTGGGTACACGTGGGAACTTCCGTGCCTTCAAACGATTTTGTCACACTTACTACTGGAAGCAAAATTAAGTAGGCCATTCTGGTAGGTCCCTAATTTCCAAACTTCCGTGGTGCAATAGCAATCAGGCTTAACCTGATTGTAAAAGTCTCATTTCGTAGCATTTTTATGCTTTTAACATTTTGCTGTCTCCTGCTAAAAAGGGAAGGAAACAGGATGTATTTTCCTACTCCTCCTATATACTTCTGATTAATTTCGTTGCGGGATCCAAGACAGCTTAGCTTTTCCCCAGGGCACCCTGAGCTCGCAACTCAGAGGTTATCAGGACGGTTGCCGCTGTTGATTCTGGTTTACAGAAGTTACAGTGGTGGGAACGAGAGGTGGGCCCATTGCCCTTATACAAAAAAAATACATATATAACTGCTTTTATATACATAATAAATACCCATATGTATGGCACTCGGTTCTTTCGGCTTACCCTGTAAGGGATCTGGCGTGAAGATATATATGTATGTATAAACACCTAAACCCGGAAACACAAATGCTCGTCACACAAAAGCTTGTCATCGTCGGGGATTATTCGATTCGTCGGGGATTAGGGGAGTCGATTGCGTAGTCAGGGTCGCTAACTACTCCACTGACTGGGCGGACGAACATTTGGGGCCAAAACCCCCCCTCTCCCTCATCCCAATCTCCTCGAAGACCCGGGGTCAAAAAACTCTACTTGGTTTTCAAAAATATACCCCTAAGAGGATTAAATAGGGGATGTAAGTGTACATGAAAGATTATAGACATGTTAATTTACTCGCGGGGCTCGAAAGCCAGGCTGGGCAGATAGTAATATTGTAATTGTGAAAGTTTGGATGGATGGATGTTACACAATCACGCTAGACAGTCTGAGCAGAAATGACACAGACCACGTATTTTTCCAGGAAAAATATATATTATTTTTATATCTTATATATATATAAAAATCAATCCCTATTTTCATTGGTCATGACATCATGCCTGAATGGCTGGACCAATTTCGGTAATTTTTTTTTGTTGTGTTTTTAATTGTAAGAAGAAGGTTCTTATAAAAGAAAATATTAAGAAAATTGCGCGGGAAAATTAGGAAATTTAAGAATACTTAACCACCATATAAAGTTTAACGCCATTTTGGCTGCGTGGAAGGACAATCCCGTAGTCTTATATAAATTACGTGTCACGTTGTTTGTCCGCTATGGATTCCTAATATGTAAGGCAAAACAGCGTTTGCCGGGTCAGCTAGTTTATAATAAAAACATAATTATCTTATATAATATTAGCTGCTCCGCGACTATGTCCGCGTGAAAAATTCTAAAATAAAAGTCCCGGAGCTTTATATTTTCCGTTCTTGTGTGATTTCTAGAAAAAAACTATCCTATGTCCTTTCTCGGGTCTCAAACTATCTTTGCACCAAATTTCATCTAAATCTAAATCATCTATCTAAAATCTAAATCATCTAAATCGGTTCTGGGTTTAGGCACAAAGAAGAGACATACATAGATGCTTTTGCATTTATAATATTAATATGGACTAAAGTAATAAACACTCACACTACAACAATTTAAGTACATTAAGTGTACAAATTGTACCAAAACCAAACTCCAAACCGGAACACGACAGCGACAAGCACTGACGTTATTGCGGCAGGAATAGGTAAGGCGTTGGTACCAGACCCGGGCGAGACAATGCAGAACTCTACCACCTAGTAGCCACGATGGTAGTGACTCGATAACCAATCGGTCGCCTTTTAGGACCTGCCTGGCAGAACGGCAGTTGGCCTATTCTCCTTTCTGGAATTTCTATATTGCTAGTTTATATTGAAAAAAATACGTATTTTTTTAAGATATATTAGATACGATCTCAGACACGACAATGGCCATTATGGCCAGCCTTCTTTGGACTGTTCCCTAAGTTGAAATATTATTATATTAATACGTGAAGGAGTAGTAAAAATGTTTTTAATTAGTTTTATTACAATTGCTCCATAGATACATAAATAATAAAAAATCAAACAATATATAAGTAACATAAAGGTAAGTAAAGTTTATGATCACTATTTATTATTATACTATTACCAAACAAAATGAATTAAGCTCATTACACATGGTTAAGACACTATAATATTTGATCTTAAGATACTCTAATATATCTTAAAGCACGAAAGCTGAAAAAGGTGTCCGCCCGCAAACCATGGACATGTCTTAGTTTTTCATTTAAAGTTAACTTTGTAAGGAATGTGCTACTGCAATTTTCATTTCACATTCTATAACAAAATCTGAGGAGTTGTCTAACAAATTAGGAAGTAAGGCTGTATCACTCATAGTTTATCAACCTGTATATAAAACTCCTACAAAGAACACGTGTTGTAACGACGCAGACTCGTGAGAAAATGAACAAATTTTAATATTATCGTATCTTAGCCGTGTGTGATACCTTAAGATACTATAATATTTTATACAAGAATATCTTAGGATAAAATATTATATCATCTTAACCGTGTGTGATAAGCTTAACGGCCGGTTTTCGAAATGCAAATTAATTTTAACAAGCAATTAATTTGTGTTTGACAGATCATTTGCTTGTTAAATTTATGTTAAACACAGATTAATTGCTTGTTAAAATTAATTTGTGTTTTGAAAACAGGACGTTACCAGATGAATAAAGATAAACGTCGCCTATAGACATCAAAGATGGTAAAAGTGCGTTGGTTCCTTGTGGCGAGTTCTTAATGCCACATGCATAGGTAAGTTTATCGGCTCTCTTACCCTCCCAGACAACAAAACTCCCAAACAAGCGCTGACGTTATTACAGCAGGAATAATAAGGCGGTGCTACCAGACCCGGGCGAGACAATACAGAGCTCCAACCACCTAGTAGCAACGATGGTAGTGACTCGTATAGACTAACATTCGCCTCTTACGAACTGCTTGATAGAACCATAGATGATCTATTCTTCAAAGTTATCTATTCATCAAACCAAACGGGGATACATTATCTTATATGGCGTTCGTATCCGTTGTCGTTAAATATATATTCTGGTAATGGTTTCCACTGTTCAATTAGTTCTATATAATATGGTTTAAAGTAATGTTCTCTTAAAGTCATCCCGTGTTAGTCCGGGCTCCCGTTAAATAACAGACTATCTTCCATTATGCCAGGCGTTTCGTAAAAAGTGAACGATTGGCTATACGTGTCAATTCCATGGTGACTACTGGTGGTAGAGTTCTGCAACGTCTGACCCGGGTATTTGTTATTGTCGTGTTCTGATTTAGAAGGTAAGGTGACCAGTAAACTTATACGAGTGCCAATAACACTGCTTCATTGTGGCCTATGACCGTATTAGAGGCAAATATTTTCATTTTTATTTCGTCAAATGAATTTCTACGATTCACCTACGATTCGTAGTTTCGTAGCATACTCCGTACGCTACGAAACTACGAAACTACGAATAAGATTATTACGGCCGGTTTCTGAGACGCAAATAATTTTTTAACAAGCAATTAATCTCTGTTTAACATTATTTTTACAAGCAATTAATCTCTGTTTAACATCATTTTTACAAGCAAGTTGTCTGTTAAACAGAGTTTAACTGCTTGTTAAAAAATATTTGCGTCTCAGAAACCGAGCGTTAGTGTAACAGGAGAAATTGTAGAGAATCGATTATCTATTAGCACAACATTTTTTCTTTTGTGCTTTGTGTTTTCTGCAATCTATGTTTCCCTATACGTAGAATCAGAGTTATGCAAAATAAACGTACACTGAAATGGATAACCAAAGGCATTAAAATATCATGTAAATACAAAAGAACATTATGTTCTGAATTATATAAAAAAAAAGAACTTCTGAAAATAAGCACAAATACAAAAAATACTGTAAAATTTTAAAAAAATGTATAAATTATTCTAAACTAAATAATAGTAAAAAATACATTGGTACTGCTAAAAATAAATGCCGTGCTGTATGGAACATAATTAAAGAAGAAACAAAACCTACTAAAGATTTTCACAACATAACTAAAATTAAAAGAAATGGCATAGAAGTATTAGATCCTTACAAATTAGCAAACCTGTTTAATGATTACTTTATAAATGTAGCTAATCAACCGCCTAGAGATAATAATAAATTCCAAAACTTTCAAATAAAAGAAATTAATAACAGTATATACCTCACACCTACCTCAGCGGAGGAGATAATTCAAATAATAAAATCATTAAATAAGGCACGATCAGTAGGATATGATTCAATATCAACAGAAATTATTAGAAACGTTGCTAATATCATCTCCAATATATTGTCATGGTTGATAAATGAATCATTTTTGCAAGGAGTATTTCCAGATAGATTAGAAATATTTGTAGTAAACCAATGTTTAAAAAAGGCAATCGAGATGATATTAACAACTATAGACCAATTATTTTGGTCCCAGTAATTTCAAAAATATTTGGAAAAGCCATGCATAAACGATTAGTAAATTTCATAAATAAAAATGATATAATACATAAAGAACAATATGGTTTTCAAAAAAACAAATCTACTACATTGGCAGCTTTCTCACTCATGAAAACAATTGCAGAGAATATTAACAAGAAAAATGATGTTGTTGCTATTTTTTTTTGATATGAGTAAAGCTTTTGATTGTATTAATCATAACAAATTGATCAATAAATGTGAAAAGTATAGTATCAGATGTGTTGCTCTTAAATGGATTGAGAGTTATCTGACTAACCGCCAACAATATGTCGAAATAACACGACTTAATAACAGACAAGAATTAGTAACATATAAATCTAATACTTTTCGCAGTCAGAGTGGAGTCCCACAGGGTAGTGTAATGGGTCCATTATTATTTCTCTTTGGTACAAACGATTTACCCAATATACTACATCATAAATGTATTCAATTCGCGGATGATATATCACTTATAGTTGGTTGCAATCAAAATAATAAAAATATCCAAATAGAGGTTAATGAATCTATTAAAGCAGTATTTCAGTGGCTTACTGCAAACAATTTGAATGTAAATGTAACTAAAACTAAGATGATACAATTTCTACATTATAATACATTTCCTAAAATTCTAAAAGTTGAATATGATGGACATTATATTTCTGAAACGCTTGAAACTAAATTCCTTGGTATTTATATTGATCGACATTGTAATTGGAAATCTCATACAAATAATCTATGCAACCGACTAAGTAAATATGTTTACGCACTACGTAAAATAAGACAAACCATCGGGAAAGATGCTGCTCTTACTGCCTATTATGCATATGTTACCTCTCTACTAAGATATGGGCTGATACTATGGATGAACTCACCCAACTGTAACAGTGTATTTTTAACCCAAAAAAAATGCATAAGAGCTATATTTAACGTGAGCCCGTTAGATAGCTGTAAGCCCTTATTTAAAAATAATATATTCTTACATTAACAGGTATATACATATTAGAAGTTGCTCGTTTTGTTAATAAGTATAATGAGCTGTTTGATGTAGCAAAGAATAAATCTAGGCTTGGGTATAGAGATCCTACAAGGCTGATGATGCCAAGCTGTAAAACTCAAATATTTGAAAAAAGTTGTTATGTAACTATTATAAGAGTTTATAATAATATACCTAAAGAGATAAGAGCTGCCAGGTAACCTACAATATAATAAAATAAAAAAATGGCTTGTGCAACATACATTTTACTCACTACGAGAATTCTTTGATTTAAAAAAAAATTAACTTATTATCAAACATATGACCTATATAATAATTATAGTGTTAATTGTAAATGGTTTTTAATTTTGTATTCATTAAAAAATATTAATTATATGATTCTTGTTATATGACATTTAAAATTATTTATTATGACATTTTAGTATTATTCACATGACATTCATTTTATGACATTTTGGTATATGCATCTATTATTTATATTAAATTCTCAATAAACAATAAAAAAAAATATAATTATATTAGTTATGTACTCTTGCATCAATTTTATAATTGTAGACATTAATAACTGTTTAATTTCAATTTGATATATAAATGACATGAGTTTTTTTAAATTTATTATTACTCTGTAAATTCGAGAGGAAAAATTGGTTGGAGGTGGTAATGGCTTGATAGAACTATAAAAAAAACCAATAATAAAATTAAATAAAAATGTTATCGTATTTAAAAATTCTCCAGACTAGTAGCAAATGTTTTAATTGGACTTGGTATTACTCTAGTGGCTATCCAACATCATATACCTAGTATTTCTTCGATTTTAGTGAGGGTAACACATTGTAACATTTGCACGCCACAAAAAGGGCAAAATAGGAATAAAGAATATATTGTTAAATAAGATCTAATTATGTACCCTATTTATTGCAAATAAAGAAATTATTATTATTATTATTATTATTATTTTATAGTTGAGGGCATTTTAAGGCTACAGACTATCTGCTTCCCTGTTAAGTTTCAGGCAAATAAAGTGAGATAAAGCTATCCGTATAAAAACGATCGCGTTGGTCTGGGCCTCTTTTGAAGGAAAGATCAACTGTCTTCTTGACATTTTGTAAAAGGCAACAAAGGATTTTTACTTATCACCAATCTTGTGACTTAGTTAGTACTAAGGAGAGTTCTAAATAGTCATACCCGTCATTTCCCCGTGTTAGATCCGGGCTCCTTTGAAGAATAGACCAACTGCTGTTCTGCCAGGCAGGCCGTAAAGGCGACCGATTGGCTATGCGAGTCACTACCATCGTGGCTACTAGGTGGTAGAGTTCTGCATAGTCTCGCCCGAGTCTGGTACCACCGCCTTATCTATTCCTGCCGCAATAGCGTCAGTACTTGTCGCTGTCGTGTTCCGGTTTGGAGGGTAAGGTAACCGGTAAACTTATGCATGTGGCATTAGACCTCGCCACAAGATAGCAACGCACCATTAACATCTTTGGTGTCTATAGGCGATGGTTGACTCTTTCCATCAGGAGACCCATCTGCTTGTTTCCTATCTTATGATATAAAAATATAAAATAAATATAAAAATACCCGGGTTTGTTACCTTATCCTGCCACAATTTTAAAGAATCTTAATGGCTTAGTTGTTATTAATGAAGATAATTACAAAAATTCAAAGTTACCTAAACTATGTAATGAAATATTTAAGTAATAAAAAAATTATAAAAACTTTTGGCTCTATGAAGCGACTTCAGGGTTTCTTGCCTATACCTACAAAAATATGCTAGCTCAATCGTTACTTCTGCCTATTTTGGACTTTGTTGATATCTGTTTTTTAAATCTAATCGAAGAGCAATTAAACAAACTGGAGCGACTTCAAAATTTATGCATCGGCGGGGTGATCACGTAACTCGCAATGCGAAATTATCGTGATTGTTTAGTTATTGCAAGACACATAACAGCCTTGTACATTAGTGGTAGTCGTTGCCGCTTGATTAGTTTTGATGCTGTGACATTGCAAAAAGTGCATCTAGTGACCAGCAAGCAATTGGCGACGTTTTTGAAGATTTTTTCATTACGTTTAAGAGTCATCGCTGATCGCTGGCGAATTGCAAACGTTAGATGATATGCTTACCGATTCATATACGGATTGCGCAAATATGATCAAGTTTCCGAGTTTCGGAAAATACTTAAATGGCTTCATAATCGCCTTCGTAGGAATACTCATTTACTTCATTATCTGTACGGTAATTTGTTTAGTTCTGTCACCCCTCAATATCTTAAAGATAAATTTTCCTTCTTTTGTTCTGATGACAAAATACCTTGTACTCTCGAGCCCTTACCCTGAAAATGCCTATTCATTTTACAAAAATGTCCAGTTCCTCCTAAGAGCCGTGAAACTATGGCATGAATTACCCTGAACAATTAGACAAGCGGAAAGTTTAAACAGTTTTAAAATACTTCTAAGAGAACATTATTTATTTAAAAATGTGGATGGTGTCACTAAGTTTTTTGTTATTGTCACTGTCACAATTTCATTTAATATTATTATTATTATTATCGTCAATACGTTATAATTATATATATATATATATATATATATATATATATATATATATATATATATGTGTGGATGTGTGTATATATACAATATTTGTTTTAATTTATAATATGTAATCAAATTCCATAGATATTATGGAACTTATTTCTTTATATTATGTATGTATATATATTACATATGTATCGTAATTTGTGCACCCGATTTTTACAAGCAATGTATCCTATTACCACTGGTTGTCTGGAAGAAATCGCTCTTTAGCGATAAGACCGTCACTTGACCGTTCCGTTGGTCGAGTGGCTAGCGACCCTGACTACGCAATCGACGGGGCTCAGGTTCAGTCCCCGACGGGGACAAGCATTTGTGTGATGAGCATAAATTTGTATAATGATATACATAGTACATAAAACAAGCAAATAAACAAGTTTGGGTGTTTATTAAACATGTTCCAATATTTTTCCCCGTATTGGTTCCTTTTGAAGAATAGACCAACTGCCGTTATACCAGGCAGGTCGTAAAAGGCGACCGATTGGCTAGGCAAGTCATTATAGTCGTGGTTACTAGGAGGTAGAGTTCTGCATTGTTTCGCCCGAGTCTGGTACCACCGCCTTGCGTCAGTGCTTGTTGCTGTCGTGTTCCGGTTTGGAGGGTAAGGTAGCCGGTAAACTTATGCATGTGGAATTAGATCGCCACAAGATTGACTCTTTCCATCGGGAGACTCATCTGCTTGTTTATATTATATATATATATATATATATATATATATATATATATATATATATATATATATATATATATATATATATATATATATATATATATATATATATATATATATATATATATATATATATGTGTGTGTGTGTGTATTTATATGTATTAGTGTCATTGACTAGCACCCATAACACAAGCAAATAATTTTCTCACTTTGAGGCTAAATCAATTTGTTTAATTTGTCCAGCGATACTATTTTTATTATTATTATTATATTCATTACATAAGAAGCAAGACTGTACGTCTTGCTTCTTTGAATAACAAATATATTTTCTATTAAATTTGCTTATTAAAAGTTAACAATATTAAAGATGTTTCAAATTTCGTATATAAATATAATTTATCACAATATTTAATTTCTATAAGTGATTCCTTTTATGCCAAAAATAATAATTAAAATGAAGGAATAATTGCTAATTCGATAATTAAATTGCGTTCATAGCTCCCAGATCAATTATTTTTAAGTAAATTAAAAAATTAATTACTTACTTACAGCACGTATAATAATTACATATAACATGCGGAGTAAAATGACAATTAAAATTATTAATGTTTGTGTCAACTAGTTTTGTGTCTAAGTTTGTGAGGCAAAAAACGTAACTTTAACTTAGAGTAGCGTAGCGTAAGATATGCGTAAGATAGTCGTTAGATGTAAAATAAATAAAAACAAACCTGGCCGCTACACGTTTAGAGCCGTGTCGATTTTCGAGTCATTTTTCATAATTGTCTCATTTGTACATCACTAGCCAGCGTCTTTAATACACCACATTATAAAGTCTACACTACACTTCACTAATCAAATTTCACTTCTAAATTTAAAATTTTTAACAGACGGAAAACGATATCTAAAATTCGAATTTCGAATTATTCGTTAGGAACATCTAGGGTAGGCGAGCGTTTAGTTCGACGAGCAAGATTAGACTGAGGGGTGGGATTGTGGCGCGCGCAAAACTGTTGATTTCGCCTTCTGTGTGGAGATGGTGCGAAAAATTGGGTTCCGCGATAGTCCTTTTTCCGTCAAATGTTTGCTTTAGATGAAGATAATACGTACTCGGCGTTATGTTTAGATTACTCTCTAATGGACTATTGTAGTCGTATATTTTAAAATGTCAATTTATATTCGTTTTTTTTTTCTGTACCCGAGATTATTTTAGTTTTACACCATATTTACGTTACAGCATAATTATTATATACAGACGTTCAAATTTATTTAACTCCGCGGCTATATATAGCGGGCTACGGCAAAGGTTTGCGCTAGCATGATGTTGTAACGAACAGCGAACTACATCGCGACAACTGCTTACGTCATAATGACATCCTAATATCACTGATCATCAAACCGCGGCCCTCAGGTTATATTTGTACGGCCTGCTGATGATGTTTGTGTGGCCCACGTCAAATCAAACAAGAATATTGTAGCATTCTTAAAAATCGTTTCTTCTCAAATTCTTAAATAATTAACATTTATTCCTCGAATTCTTTAATTTTATGCTACAATTTCATAAACATGAAAGGTCAATAATTTATTTCGAAACTTTTCCGCTGGAGTAACGAACGCCATATCGTCGTATTTTTTTTTTCTACCATGGGACAAAATCAAATAGCGTACGTCAATACACAAGGTTAATATCAAAATACGGCTTATACATGAAGTTACCTCAATTTATGTATACGAGTTAATTATTGTTTGCTTATAATATTATCGTTTATCGTAAATGTTGCTTTGTCTTGAGCCATACAAATATCACCTTCGCCGTGTTCGCATAATATTCGCCGTGTTGGTCCCGGCCTCCTTTGTAGAATAGGCCAACTGCCGTTCTGCCAGGCAGGTCGTAAAAGGCGACCGAATGGCTATCGAGTCACTACCATCGTGGCTACTAGGTGGTAGAGTTTTGCATTGTCTCGCCCGGGTCAGGTACCACCGCCTTGCCTATTCCTGCCGCAATAGCGTCAGTGCTTGTTGCTGTCGTGTTCCGGTTTGGAGGGTAAGGTAGCCGGTAAACTTATGCATGTGGCATTATGATATATAAAAAAAAAAACTGCGGGCCGTAGTTTGACGTCCACTGCAATGACGCGCTATGCCCCTTCGCGGTACAGAACCGTGATAGCCCGATACATCGTGCTAAGCTGATTCGGCGTAGCCCGATAAAATTTAAGATAATAAAAATAAATAAATAAATATCACTGGACAAATGACACTTATTGATCTAACCCCAAATAAGCTAATTATATGTTTGTGATGATGTGACGAGTGTTAGTCAACGATATTAATACATAGAAATACACATATGAATTATAAACATATGAATAATAAGACTAGTGTAAACCTAGTAGATGATCAAATTAAGACTAGTGTAAGCCTAGTAAGTAACGTCTGAATCTATTAAATAGTGTGGATTTGTTGATTATTATTGAGATAGTCGACAAGATTAAAAAAAGCTTAAAGACGAATTTTTTAAGTTCCCAACGAAGAATACTTTAAATTCATTCTGTTTAATGATATGATATAGTTTAATGACATGATATAGTTTATTAAAAATGGTGTTCAGTGTGGATTTTTGATAATAATTGTAATAGTCGTTAAAATTGGAAAAATGTTCAACCCTCGACGACTTTTTTACGTTGCGCACAATAATTATATTCGATCCACTCTGTTTAAAATGAAAAAGAATGAACATGATATCGCTAATCAAAAGGTGGTGAGTTTGGATTAGTTAAGAATTATTGTGATAGTCGTTAAAGTTAGAAAATGTCCAAAGTTGATGACTTTTTTATGTTCCGTACGACACTTAAATTCGATTCAACATGATGTCACATTTTAGATATGTTTAGAGTTGATTTGTTAATGAGTGTTGAAAAATTCGTAAAGGTTGGATTTTTAACTTCCCGCTACGTATGTAGATAAGGAAGTTACTCATATGCCTCGATTTTCGAAAATCGAGTTTTCACCAGATCTCCACATTTTGAGGTCCTAGGTACCTTTTCCGACTATTTTTGCGATGACGTCAGTATGTCTGTATGTATGTATGTGTGCGTGTGTATGTGTGTATGTAAACATCTCATAACTTTTGAACGGCTGGACCGGTTAAAACGCGGTTAATGGAGTTCGATTGGATTTCATTCAACTTAGACCTTCTGAAAATTTGAACTAAATTGGCTAAGTAGGCTGTGAGAAATTAAAAAAAAAACAAAAAAAATTTGGCGAAACACAATTTTTTAATATAACTTTCAGATTAATGTACCGATTGACTACAAAAACTAATCAGCTCTATTTCTCAAAAAACTACGTCTTATGCATAAATTGCATCAAAATCAGTTCATCCGTTTGGAAGCAATCGTTGACGAAAAATTTTGAAAAAGTGTTTTTTCGACATAACTTCGAAATTTTTCAGCCAATCATTTTTTGGTATTCTACGATAATTTAGTACTGAAAAAACTACGTCAAATGCCGTTTCGAAAATTAAAATCGAATTTATTTTTAAAAGTTACAGCTTTTCAAATATACAAATTACGTTGTTTTTAGCAAAGTTACTTAATATTTTTGAAATAACTTTCAGGTTAATTCACCGATTGACTTAAAAATCTTATCAGTTTTTCTCCTTTAAAAACTGCGTTAAATACCGCTAATTGCATCAAAATCGGTCAATTTGTTTGGGATTTATTAAGCGGGAAGTTTCAGGGATGGCCTGCAGGGTCAACCGCTTACACATTTTTTCTAACGTATACGCTAGCTGACAAATAAACGATCTGTCTGTTTTGGTGTTCAATTAATTTTACCTAACTCGCAAGGGTTTGGCATAATGGTAATTTGTTTTCGGAACAAAGTTTGAATGTTTATTAATATTTTGTGGATGTGAGCTACATGAGAAAGAGTCCGATCGACACCCTTACTATAGTAAGATATAACTATGAGTTGGTATAGTACGATTAATATTATATAAATTGAGACAGAGATATGGCAAAGAGTGAGAAGATAAACTAATTAAATACGTTAAGATAAATGTATGTAGTCTCTTTGATTTATGCAAAAATATTCTCAAGTCCATAGGACTTTTGTTTTACGCTATCCGTTACTGCAGTATTTCTACAAGAGCAAGGTTAGCTGGTAGAAAATGTCTTTAGACGTTAAGCTTGCCTTTTGTATATTTTTACTGTAAAAAGTTTAAATAAATAATTAATTAGTGGCTAACAAGAGTCCTGTATTGTGTATTTTAATATTAGTTCTCAGTAGATAAGAAAACACTAAGTCAATGTAACTAATGAAAGCCTCAACTTTCCAAGATTCTAACTATAGAGACTACTATTTAAGGTCGCGACTTAGTTTAAATTAAACACATTTTCTCAAAATATTTGCTCAGCGGAATAGCTAATGTTTCAAACAGAAAATCATTGATGTTTTAAATAAACGTTTACAGAGATTAGAATCGCGGATTAAGATATCAGAGCTCCCTTAAATGTAATTCTTTGTTTACATAAATTCGATTTAAATCTTTAAGGATATTTAGATAATATTTTTTACGGGTTTGTCTGGGTACTTTTTAACCGACTTCAAAAAAGGGAATTATCAGTTTGACCTGTATGTAATATTACTGGAACTGGATTATGTTTAAGTACCTATGATGATCTATTTATTTAGTTTTACAAGCACGTGTGCTAAATTTCTTAAAGGGTTGTTTGAAAGTTTGTATGTTTATTTTTATTTATTTATTCTTTTGTATACATAGAAATACAAAATAATACTTATTTAAAACAAAAAAAAGTATAATGGCGTGTTTCTCTCTTTAACAGATTGCTTTTAGCAAAATCAGCAAAGCAAATTTTTGAGAAATCACACGTATAAACAGCAGGCATCATCTCAAATTAAAACATCAACATCTAAAATTAAAAACTAATAATAACAAATTTTAACAAAACAAACAAGGATAAATGCAAGGTGAAATTGCTTCTTTGATAATATTTTTTTATAAAAGTGACAGTGAGACAAAATCTAGGATAAAAATCAAAAGTTAGAAGGTGAAAGAAAAGAAAATGCAGTCACAACTATGTTTTAAATTGCGTAAGTACAGGAATATTAAAATTATTAACCATCGAGCGACAAATTTATATGTTTGTTCACGAATATTTCAGGAATTAAAAACGATGTTGAGATAATTTTTCTTGATTTTAATCAGGTATAACTTTTTTTCTTTTTAACTTAGTGACCAGTCTAAGTTTCATCAAAATCGATTAAGTATTTTTTGAGATATGGGCGTAGTTGATAGATGTTTGAAGTCAGTTTATTTTTTAAATTATTTTTTATTCTTTTAATTATAAATTTTTGAAAATTCTGATCCATTCGTACATTTACAAAATTCTTAATTTATTCATTACAAAATACATATACCTTTTAATTTTAGGCACACAATTATTAAATATCTTAAAAGTTCATATCATTAAAAGAATATTACTTAAAAATTCAGGTCTACTTTACTATGCAGCAGTAAATTTAAATGATACTTTCCATAATTAACACTCACACCGACAATTGCCAATGTTAATGAAAGCGGTGGTTCCCAGTAGATCCATTTTTAACATGATCTTCGACATTAATACCTCCCTTTGCGCATCCCGACCAAAACCTTGTTATATAATCACTGTATAAGATTTTATTTATCTGCAAAAAATCTATTCTGTTAACCGATTTCGAAAACAGGAGGAGGTTCTCAATTTTTTGTATAAAAAAGTATCTTGACGCCCGTATCCCGGAAAAAGAAGGGAGAGGTACAACAAGAGCTTTTTTTTTTATATTATAAGATAGCAAACAAGCAGATGGGTCTCCTGATGGAAAGAGTCAACCATCGCCTATAGACACCAAAGATGTTAATGGTGCGTTGCTATCTTGTGGCGAGGTCTAATGCCATATGCATAAGTTTAAAGGCTACCTTACCCTCCAAACCAGAACACGACAGCAACAAGCACTGACGTTATTGCGGCAGAATAGATAAGGCGGTGGTACCAGACCCGGGCGAGACAATGCAGAACTCTACCACCTAGTAGCCACGATGTTAGTGACTCGTTAGCCAATCGGTCGCCTTTTACGACCTGCCTGGCAGAACGGCAGTTGGCCTATTCTTCAAAGGAGGCCGGGACCAACACGGCGAAACGATTAGTCGAAAAAGCTCCCACGATTAGTCGAAAATACTTAGTCCCACATAATGCGATAGGTGGCAAGCCTAATATCGCCAACTCGGCGTTTGTCCGATCTCGGGGAACGTTGTTTTTGTCAGAAAACTAAAAAAACACATTTTGAATTGCGCGACCAGGGAATCTGGCCCTGGACTTATGTGATCAACACTGATACCAGACCACATAACCATAGAGGCGACCACCATATTTATATATATTTTTATATATGTTTCCCAATTACTCAGACATCTGAACTGAGTAGCAAAATCTGCGGTAACCCGCGTAGCTTAGCTTAGCTGTTATGTATTTTCATAAATTAATTAAAATAAGTATAATTTTTTTATAATATAATATAGCAAACAAGCAAATGGGTCTCCAGATGGAAAGAGTCAACCATCGCCTATAGATACCAAAGATGTTAATGGGTGCGTTGCTATCTTACGACGAGGTCTAATGCCACATGCATAAGTTTACCCTCCAAACGGGAACATGACAGTGACAAGCACTGACGCTATTGCGGCAGGAATAGGTGAGGCGGTGGTACCAGACCCGGATGAGACAATGCAGAACTCTACCACTACTACTCATATTCTCTACCACTACTACTCATACTACTATGGCTATGCGAGTCACTACCGTCGTGGCTACTAGCCACTACTACTGTCATACGGCGAAGTTTAATGCCACATGCATAAGTTTACCCTCCAAACGGGAACATGACAGTGACAAGCACTGATGCTATTGCGGCAGGAATAGGTAAGGCGGTGGTACCAGACCCGGACGAGACAATGCAGAACTCTACCACTACCACTCATATTCTCTACTACTACTACTCATACTACTTGGCTATGCGAGTCACTACCGTGACTAGTGACTCGCATAGCCAATCGGTCGCCTTTACGACCTGCCTGGCAGAATGGTCTATTCTACAAAGGAGCCTGGAACCAACACGAGGGAAATATAATATAATTTTTATATTACAAGAATAGAGCTGTAAGGGTAAGTTATTAACGTAAAAATATTTGCTTACTTTTCAACTTCATTGCTTAAGAAGCAAAAATAATCTAGTTGCTCGCATCTCGTCTCCACAAAATAATTAAACACTTTTAATGGACAGTGTATACGCTTTTGCAATAGAATTTTCAAGAATATAAGATTTAATACTAAACAAATTTAAAAAAATGTGAA
Organism: Apodemia mormo; assembly: GCA_036924255.1. Classification (NCBI taxonomy): domain Eukaryota; kingdom Metazoa; phylum Arthropoda; class Insecta; order Lepidoptera; family Riodinidae; genus Apodemia; species Apodemia mormo. Next base: position 5,430,059 of record JAUPFN010000012.1, on the reverse strand, counting down.
GAAAAAGTATTATCATGCAGTGTTCCCATGCGGGGTAGACAGAGTAAACCCATTGATATAAAAAACCCAAGATACACAATCAGTGTATCAAAAACGTCCTCCTAAATTAGGCGCACAATTTTAAATTGTGCACTCATTTCAAATAGAATCGCACCGGTCGCGACACTGTCAATTTTTTTCTTTTCGTACATTCCTTTGTAAAAACAACTATAAGTCTTGCACTTAAGGTTGGATATGCAAAGACTTTTTTTATGCCTTATCTATAACTACTTAAATGAAATTAGGGACACTTTTGAGTGTAAATTTTATTCGGGACTGTGCATCTAGGGTTTTTTATATCAATGAGTAAACCGAACGTCTATAAACTTTCCAGTTGACCACGATGCACCGGTTTGTCGGTTGGCGAGATGAGTGTTGATCGCCATCGCTACATTTTACCGACCTGATAACGATTATCGACTATTTCTAAAGATAACCGGACCGAAAGCTTTAGGTGCTCGCCCGAGGCACGGGAGTGTCACACGACCCGCCCGACTGCGAGCTCATACTGAGATTTTGAATTTTCGAGAAAACCCTCAATAATACTTTTGCCCGATCCAGGAATCGAATTTGAGACCTCATAATCTGAGCCAACAACTAGGCTGTCCTTTTAAATCCTTTAAAAATGCAGTACATCTGTGTAAAAAAATAAATTTAGGATTATTTGGAGGACAAAATGATTGGGACTCGTTCCTTCTTAAATAGATCGCTAGTAAATAAAACTAGCGATCGCCTGTGGCGGAAATTCGACCATAGACTAAACAATAAAATCTTTTTTAAGTTTGACAACTGGTTTTAGCCGTAAAGTGAATATGAATTATGATAGCCGTAAAGAAAATATGTAGTATACATGACGTGTGTATAATTTAATGTATGTCATATGAATATTTTGTATGTAATGTATATATTTTTTAATGTATTTCTAATGTATTTTATCGAAAAAATATTAGGTTTCTGCAGTCCTCTGCAATGTAAATTTTACGGTGCCAAATTTTATACTCCATCGTTCGCAAAATTGTCTTAAAAGGGATCCAAAGTTTTTCCTTTACATATTAATAAACAGATATATAAAAGATAGGAAACAGTGCTTTATACGGATGGAAACTATCTCCAATGAGTTGAAACAATAAATAACTAAAACTAACTAAAAAATAAAAATTAAACTCAAGGGGTTATTTTTTATGTACGGTCTGAAAACTGTTTTAGACCGTACATAAAAAAATAACCCCAGTAAATAGTAAAAAAAGAATATGTTCGCGCCTATATCCCGGAAGGGTTAGGCAGAGGTATAATAAGTGCTCCCACGATTAGCCGAAGATACTTATTCCCAATACCCAAAATGTGATAGGTGGCAAACCTATCGCTAACCGGGCACTTTTCAATCACGGGCAACATTGTTTTTATAAGAAAACCGAAAGGACACATTTACTCAATAGTTTAGGCATAAAATATATTTCTAGAATTCACAATTTTTATACACGCTTTACGTTCTGTTTACAAAACGTTGCGTTAAAATGAAACGCATTGCAATACATTCAATCATAATTTAGTATTGTGTTATCCTAGTCAATGAAATTGTTATTCAGCCACATACAATATAGTATTCCGCTGACGCAGACAATGGTAGAGATATAATAACGAATCAATTTGAATTATTTGAAGTAAAAAATTATTTACTATTACAAAGTATTTTTGAATAAGTTGAAGCCACGTATAAAATTAAATTAAAAGGGTTAGCGGCACTTTTTATAATATCATTAAGAAAATACAAATAATAACAAAAAAAAAAACAAGTCCGCTGAGTTTCTTCTGCCGGATCTTTTCTTTTTATGATCCAGATAGATGCTATGAAATAACTGACGCGTCAAAATTGCCTGTACAGCTGCATTTGAACAGAAATTTCTCATTCCTCATTTCATTTTTTATTTGAGTTGGGTATTCTGAAACTCAGCGCAGATGACATTGTCAGAATTTTAAGTTTTTAATTATTTGTTATAATCTTTAAAGTTTATAAACTTATAATCTATAAAATAAAAAAATAAATAAATATTCACGGGACAAGTTACACTTACTGAGCTAACCCCAAAGTAAACAAATTATTTGCTTGTGTTATGGGTGTTAGTCAACGATACTAATACATAGAAGTACATATATAAATACTAGAATATGACGGCGTCCGCGTCATCAAATGCAAGAATATTGTAAACAACAGGTGTACGCCTAAAGCCACCGAGCGCATCGTTCGATATCCCTACTACTCAAATTGTTTTGCTACCTGTATAAAAGGCTCTGAGCGCCCTCCGTTCGGGCGGTCTAGGCACTGGCGTGGCTCGGTACACTTGTTGTATCTTGCTAGTAGCTTATCCTTGACTCTCGGATAATTAATTTGTGCAAACAAGTTAATTATTATTGTCAAGTATAAATTAGTCGCAGTACAATTTATAATTGACTATCTATTGCTTAAATTATGACTTATTTGTAATAAGGAATAATTAAGTTACTTGGAATTGTTAAACCAGAACTAGTCATTAGTGATGGAAAGCTTTAATAGTGATTTTATGATATTTATTTGATACAAGTTGAACAAAATATAAAGAGTTGTTATATTACCACATCCGCATTTTATTTATCATATCTGACCCACTTCCTACATCAGAAGTGGGATCGGATTCACTCCCACTTCAGCCTCAAACTATTTCGGTTAATTATGTAGAGCAGTAAATGTCTCTTTTCACTTGTGGTATGGAAACTATTCTTTGAAAAATAGCAGAAAATATTAATTCACGTTCTGTAAATGCATCTACTCCCCTTAAGTTGATATACTTTGATTCTGATGAAGCAGACGATACGACTAACTGGTGTCCTCCTCCTAACTTCGTATTCTTCATTACTGAGGGTCGTAACCTCCTCATTAGATTGTTCTTGATAGCACAATATTATGCCATTGCACTCTATCTTCAGCGGCGTGCAGAGCATCAGAGAGGGAGCTTAGTACAATCCAGTCTCCGGTTTTTTTAATTGATGAGGGATTCCTAGCTTAGTAGGATCCAGTCTCCGGTTTCAAAACTGACGAGAAAGGTTTAATAGTTGTAGTTGCTGAAGGGTTACCGAACCAGCACACTATTGTAACATTTCGCTAAAAGATTACGCTAATTATAGAGTTGTAAAAAAAAAGATTATGTTTAGTTTTCTAAAAGATATGTCAGGATGAACGAGGCGTTCCTTGTCCTCAGATGTATAAAGATGCGCACACGAGGACGTGTGCATGTCAGTATGGCCGTGACGGCGTCCGCGTCATCAAATGCAAGAATATTGTAAACAACAGGTGTACGCCTAAAGCCACCGAGCGCATCGTTCGATATCCCTACTACTCAAATTGTTTTGCTACCTGTATAAAAGGCTCTGAGCGCCCTCCGTTCGGGCAGTCTAGGCTCTGGCGTGGCTCGGTACACTTGTTGTATCTTGATAGTAGCTTATCCTTGACTCTCGGATAATTAATTTGTGCAAACAAGTTAATTATTATTGTCAACTATAAATTAGTCGCAGTACAATTTATAATTGACTATCTATTGCTTAAATTATGACTTATTTGTAATAAGGAATAATTAAGTTACTTGGAATTGTTAAACCAGAACTAGTCATTAGTGATGGAAAGCTTTAATAGTGATTTTATGATATTTATTTGATACAAGTTGAACAAAATATAAAGAGTTGTTATATTACCACATCCGCATTTTATTTATCATATCTGACCCACTTCCTACAAATACATATAATAAACACCCAAACCCGGAAATACAAACATTTATGCTCATCTCACAAATGCTTGTCCCCGTCGGGGATCGAACCCGAACCCCGTTGATTGCGTAGTCAGGGTCGCTAACCACTCGACCAACGAGGCGGTTTGTTTAGCCTATATGGCTGAGATTACATGGTCTCAGGTTTGATCCCAAGAATAATATGATGGTTTTGGGGTAACCATCAAAAATTTAAATTTAATACCAGGCCGGATAGCGATCCGTGTCGATCCGAGCCCCTTTAAACCAACGAAAAAACGGAGGTTATCAGTATGTATGTGATGTTCTATTTAGGCGTCTAAGCAATTGTATTAAATTTCGTAAGTGTATGTATGTATTTTTATACATTTGAATGTTTGTTCACGCCTTTCTCGGAAACTAAAAGCCATATCGAGAAAAGGCTTGGACTAGATAGTAGAGTTTTGCAATAACCTGTACGGTCATATATTATACTCCCTCGTTACACTTACACTTGACCCTCGTTATTTATAAAAGCTAAAAGTTTCTCTGTACATGTTCTCAATTCATATGAAGTTTAGATCATGGTGCCTTTGAAATGTTTCAGATGACAATAGTGTATAAAACTGCACTTTAAAGAACACAGGCGATTTTGTGTGTCCTTCGCAGTAATGAATATTAGGTAAACTAAAATAATATTTCTACGTTTTTAAATTAATTAAATAAAATTATCACTAGAATCGCTAGAACATATAAAAATATTGAGACTGTAATTTGATTGACTTCTATCATCATATTTAAGTGTTACCATTGTATAAAACTTTAATTACTTATGTTAGCATTAAAACAACAATAAATTTATGGTATCACTTAGATTATATATATATATATATATATATATATATATATATATATATATATATATATATATATATATATATATTGTTTAAGGTGATTTCTTAAATGATTTGAAATTAGAGCACTGACAAAATTTTTGCAGCTTTGTCTATTATGAAAATTCGAACTTTTTAGACAGAAATAAAGCTATTTTTACACGCTTTTTATTAGCTTCACCTGTATGTTTGTATGTATGTTTGTATGTTTGTTTGTATGTTTGTTTGTAACCGACTTCTTTGGGCGCGATTTTGACCCACTTTAAACGGCCAGATTTCGTTCAAACTTTGTAGATTTATCGAGGACCGATGACAATACACTATTTTGATAAAATTATTCCATTTTTAACCGACTTCAAAAAAAGGAGAAGGTTCTCAATTCGGCTGGTATATATTTTTTTATGTATGTACACCGATTTCTCCGAGGTTTCTGAACCGAATTACGTGATTCTTTTTTTGTTTGATGCGGAATAGTTTCGAATTGGTCCCATAAAAATTTGATTCAGGTAGGCCCAGTAGTTTTTGTTTTATGAGCATTTTTTATTTATTGTACCTATCTCGATGTTTGAAATCAAATCTCGTAAGTAAATTTGATCCACTTCCCGGTTACCGATTGAGCTGAAATTTTGTATACGTATGTTAATGGAATGACAATGAAACCTTATTATGACATGCAGCGGATCTGATGAATCTGAATCGGAAGGTGACCACAGGAACTTAATAATTAAATGGTTAAAAATCGGTTAATGACTATTGACTAGGTAGAATGAAAAGTCTATTGAGTTTGGACTCATTTGATTCATGTTGACGAGCACTTTGGTGCTTGGTGGTAACTAGGATCCTGCAAGGTCCGATGATGAAGCCAGAAGGTGGCCCTAGGAGCTCAGTAATTAAATGACAAAACTCTATCGAGTTTGCGTTCGTTTGATTGATGTTGACGAGCACATTGGTGCTTGGTGGTAACTAGGTTCTTGCAGGGTTCAATGATGAAGCCAGAAGGTGGTCATAGGAGCTCAGTAATTTAATGACACAACTCTATCGAGTTTGGGCTCGTTTGATTCGTATCGACGAGCACTTTGGTGCTTGGTGCTAACTAAGATCCTGTATGTTTGTATGTTTGTTTGTAACCGACTTCTTTGGGCACGATTTTGACCCACTTTAAACGGCCAGATTTCGTTCAAACTTTGTAGATTTATCGAGAACCGATGACAATACACTAATTTATCTATAGTAAATCTGTAGTAAATCTATATTAACATTATAAATGCGAAAGTTTGGATGTTTGGATGGATGTTTGTTACTCAAACACGCAAAAACTACTGAACGGATTTGAACGAAATTTGGCACACAGGTGGATGATGACCTGGAATAGCACATATGCTATTTTTATCCCGGAAAAATTAGATAATCCCGCGGGATTCACCAAAAACTTATAATGCAGCGGGCTGCACACTGCAGCTAGTTTTTAATAAACTACAAAACCAAAATGGTTAAAAAAAATAGTTCTGATAAAAGAATAGTAGCCCATACAGGAAGCCCCAGAGTCGAACGACGGGGCCATGCCTGGGACATTATTGGGAAGCCCATCTTGGCAAACCTATATTGTCCTATGCCCGGGCCATAACTGGGCAATCAGCCTTGGCCATTCCAATGATTACCCAGGCTTGGGCCAAGACTGAATAACCTAGCCTTGGCCAAGCCTAGAGTCACCCTAACATGGGCCAAGTTTGTGTAACCTAACCTTGGCCAAGAGTCTTCGCAACCGGCGTGTGTGTATGAAAAGAGTGATGAATGTGGAGGAAGCGAGACAAACCTGCAAGGATCGTGATGTATGGCACTCGGTTCTCTCTGCCTACCCCGTAAGGGATCTGGCGTGAAGATATGTATATATGAAAAAAATTTTTCGATCGTAAAGCACTCTCTTATGCTTCGCATCATGAGTCGTGCAATAGCTTAAAATTAAAAAAACAAGCTATTATAAATAAACCAAACTAAAAAGTAGAAAATAAATAATAGTTTAAAAAACTAAAAAACACGCTTTTTATAGAAAACCGAACTAAAAAATAGAAAATAAATTTTAATAAATTTAAATTAAGAATAGTGTCAAAAATTTCAATAATTATAAATTAATAATAGTGTGAATAAAAAAAATAATTTTATTTAAAAAAAAAGCGTGGGGTGCTTTTTAAGATATTACCGAAATGATAACCACTCTACTCATATCTGTCAATAAAATATTTATAACTATTGACACCATGCACCCCACGCTTTTTTTAAAATAAATTTTTTTTTTTTATTCACACTATTATTAATTTATAATTATTGAAATTTTTGACACTATTCTTAATTTAAATTTATTAAAATTTATTACATGGTATTAAGCGTTGGAATGCATGCTATTTTATAATTTTATTTGCTTATGGAAATTAATGGCAAGTCCTTATCTTCTCTTGTCAAAGATATATCATAATTTTCATTATAAGTATCAAATGTCAATCGAATTTAGATTTCTGAGATTAGCACTTACACTAAAGACCAATGACAAGATCAATATCTAAGCACGGACTACTAAGGAGAGAACTGATTGTTTACGTTAACCTCACCTAAATTCTAACTTTATTTAGCTACTATTCCCCAAGATTAAAAAATATTTATTAAATGCGGATAAATTAAGGAGTTAATGTAGAATCTGACGGAATATGTTAAACTTCAAGTCTCGCCCGTGTTATTTAATTTAATAATATTAGAAAACACGTTTCCACAGTCAGACAGTGTGGTGGTAACTCCCTGTCAGATACTTTTTAATTATAATCTACATGTTAATAAGTGAAGCAAAAACTTTGTATCCCTTTTTAAAACAATTACACGAACGGTGGAATGTGAAATTTGATCTATTGGATGTTAACGAAGGATTGCAGGAACCAAAATTTTTTAAATAATATGAAATAATTTGCATTAGAAAATATTAATTAAATTAATAGAAAATATTATAAACACGACATTCATGTGACATAACATGATAATATACATACATTCATGAAGTATTAGGTATAGATAGATCTAGCACTTGTATTAATAAACTGAAACATATATTTACGTTATATCTCTGTCTATGAGGTCCCCTCATCTCTGTTTATACAGCTGTGTTAGAAAGAGAGGGAAGACCTCAGAAGATGACAGCAGTATTTAAAATTTGGTTTCAAGTGGGTATTAGATGTGCTGTTTCCAGATATAATACAGCTTCATGCATACATGCAAACTATTTTCTTACCGGCTATAGTCTGTTCTGAAACTTAAAAGAGGCTTTATTATTAAGTCTATGGTGAACCCCTTTTTTGATACAATTATCATTGATATGTCGTCCTCTAAAAATGAGCGCAATATTTTAAATTGTGCGCTCGTTCCAAATAGAATCGCGTCGGTCGCGATACTGTCTATTTTATTATTTTTCATACATTGCTGTGTAAAAACAACTATACATTTTGCGCTTAAGGTTAGATATGCAAAAACATTTATGCCATATCATAAGTACTTGTGTGAAATTAGAAGGAAATTAGCGACAGTTTTGAGTGTCAATTTTGTTCGGAACTGTGCATCTGGGATTCTTTATATCAATGACAATTACGGAAGTTGTATAACGAGAATATTAAATCGGAGAACTGCAGAAACCCCAAATTTTATAATAATAACTAGCTGTACCCGCGACTTCGTTCGCGTTTGGCCATCCTTGCAGAGTAATTATTAGTAATTGACCACAGTATTTCTCGTATTCAGCAATACTTTGGACGGCGAAGCACTTTTATCAAAGGAGAAATATTAAGAAAGGATTCTTTTAGTGTGGATTTGCAAAGACGTTCACTTTGATAACGACCCTTGTGCCTCATAGGACTTTAAGCAGTGTTTAACTGGAGTCACCTCGCCTTTTATTTTCTACAGTCATGCTTGCAGTTTTATTTGCCTGACATTATATACTCATTCCATATGACTAAATTTGACTAAAGATCATTTTTGCAAAACCTATTTTTTATTGGGAGAAAGATCACACACTGTGAAGCAAAATTCTTTAACTGTATTGTCATTTTTAAGCATGGCTGGAGCTATCCTTCCACCGGATAAAAAATATTGAAGGTGAAATTATCGGCTTGTACCTAGGTTCTTAATGGGCAACGATGATTATTCAAGCTAGTTTGAAATCTGTGGCGTATGTCTGATAAATAACAATATCTGACTCCTTTGCAGTAGGCTAAATTTGACGACAGACCTATTAGTCAGGGAGAAATAAATAGTATTTGCTTTCAGTAAAGGTTATAATTGAAATGTTATTATTATTAAGCATAATATCTTGAACGTGTAGGAGGTTAGAAACATTTTTTTTAAACAATTAAAAAACGGCTTTTTGCAATTTTTTGCCAATGTTTCGTAAAATATGCGTGTTATCGACATGTTTTTTTAAATTATCTATAGGGACCACGGGGCGTTTGACCACGATCTCGCCTGATGGTAAGCTAAGATGCGGCCTAAGATGGAACGCGCTTCCCTAGAAGGTACCTGTTCATTCTTCTCTTGAAGATCCCCAGATTATACCCGACGGGGAACACAGATTTAGGAAGCATGTTCCAGTCCTTTGCGGTTCGAATGAAGAATGTTAAGTCTAACCGCTTTGTCCGGGCATGTGGAATGTCAACCATATGGCGATGCCTAGAATCTGTGCGCCTTGACGATCGATAGCATGCATATTAATGTATTTGGTCTATAAAATTTCACTTAATGGTAGGCTATTCTGATAATTTGCAATATTTGTTTTTATGTCGCAAAATTAGCATTCAACGTAAAAAGGTAAACTTTTCAAAATTATATAAATCCTAAAATTATCAAATATTCTAATAAGATATCGATATGAAAGAAAAAGTAATCAAAAGGTATTTATAATAACTTTATGTACTTAGTGAATATAAAAATCTGTATTACGGTTGACCCTGCAGGCCATTCCTGAATCCCTTCCCGCTTCATTGAAGTATTTTAAGGTAAAAGAAGCAAAAAATTATACCTAAGTATAGATAGTTGAGTTCGAAGAGTTCAAAAAATCTAGTTTGTAAAAATGATATTTAGGAAATTAATGGTTAAATAATATACATCATATTTTTTTTAAATTGATGATCGATTGCGATCTTTTGAATGGCATTCAACGCAATTTTTTAACTCAAAATTGTTTTAATAGCTAAAAAATCGATAGGTTGAGAAATTTCAAAGAAATGTAAAAAAAAACTTTTGTTTAAGTGTTCGTCATTGACAAATTCCAAATAAATCAAACGATTTTGATCCAATTTCCAGTATTTGGCGCAGTTTTTTAGAGGGAAACTCTTATTCGATTTTTATATCAATCGGTATATGTATAAACCTGAAAGTTATTTAAACAATATGTAATAAGTTTACTGTATACCGACCGATTGATATAAAAATCGAAAGTCTAATTCGATATTTTATATCAATCGGTATATAAACCTGAAAGTTATTTAAACAATATGTAGTAAGTTTACTGTAAACAACGTAATTTTATTGTTTGAAAAGCTGTAACTTTTGAAAATTCGATTCGATTTTGATTTTTGAAACGGCATTTAATGTAGTTTTTTAGTACTAAAATATTGGAGAAGATTAAAAATAATTAGTTAAAAATTTCGAAATTATGTCGAAAAATACTTTTGCAAAATTTTTCGTCAACTATAAACTCCCGAACGGACAAATAAATTTTGATGCAATTTATGCGTTGGTCGCAGTTTTTTGAGATGTAAAGCTGATTAAATTTTGTACTCTATCGGTACATTAATCTGGAAATTGTATTAAAAAATACTGTTACGCCAAAAACTTATGTGAGGGTTTTTCAAAATTTCTGAAAATCTCCTTGACTGAATTGGTAAAATTTTCAGGAAGTCTAAGTTGAGTGGAATCCAATCGAATCGGTCAAGCTGTTCAAAGTTATGAGATGTTTAAATACACACATACAAATACACACACACACACACACACACACACACACACACACACACATGCATACGCACACACACACACACGCGTCATCATGAAAGTAGTCGAAAAAGGTTTCTAGGACCTCAAAACGTGGAGTTCTGGTGAACACTCGATTTTCGTAAATCGGGGTAAAATCAGTAACTTCCTCATCTAGACACGTAGCGGGAAGTTAAACATATATACCTAGTTAGGAAGATGAAAAGTTATTTATTCAGTTTTATTTTTTGAATCATTTTTATTTAAGGCACTTTTTGTAGCAGGAAGTATAAAAATAAATTAATTAACACATGGCTTTGTGGTTTGTTATTAATAAAAAACAAAATAGCCTTTGACTAAGAAGCTTATCTTTGTTTATTGAAAACGATTTGCAGTAAAAAATCTTGTTGCACTTTTCTTAAATTTATTATTTTTAAATTTCTAAAAGATGTTTTTAATGTAAATTTGTATCATTTTCAATAAGCAGTCAAGGGTTTTTTTTATTAATAACAAACTACTCTGCCTCGTGGTCTTGGGATAGCCTATTCGGCTCAGATCATGTGGTCCCGGGTTCGGGCAAAGGTGTTATTGAGATATTTTCGAGGATTTTCTCGAAAATCTAAAATCTCAGTAGCAACTCGGAGACTGGCGGAGAGGTATATTACCAATCCCGTGCCTCGAATGAGCATGTAAAACTGTCGGTCCCGGTTATGGCTAAAAATAGTCGATAATCGTTAACGTGTCGGTATATGCGGCTGTAAGGATTACCATTTATATCACCAACCGACAAACCGGTGAAACGCGGTGAACCGGAAAGTCAATAGACGTTCGGTTTACTCTGCCTACTCCGCAAGGGAACCGGGAGTGATGATATTTCAATAAAAAACAACAAAGCCACGTATTTTTTTTCTCACATTTTTGATTTTCGATATATATAAAGGAAAGTTAAGTAACTTTTTATTGAATTTGTTTTGATAAAGTTATCTTCGTCTAAATTTTTTTCTGTAAGATGGTGATCTTATCCAGGACTGAAGTTATAAGTAAATGTTCGTATATTCTACTAAACAATTTTTTAAAAAGTATTTTGGAGTCTGACTTTAATGAGTACACTAAGTAGTTTAGACACTCCAACATCTACACTTCGCAGAAGTTTCATTCATTTTCAAAGAATTTTGAAATATTCACCGTGTTGTTTAGTGGTTCGGTGTCATCGTTGACCATATGAGGTCCTAGGTTCGATTCCCGGGTCGGGCAAAACAAAACGTATTTTTAACTTTTCTGATAAAACAACATTGCCCGGGTTTGGAAAGGGCCCGGTTCGCAATAGGCTTGCCACCTAACACTGCATTGTGTGAGATGGTATATACGGCTAATCGTGGGTACACTTCTTGTACCTCTGCCTACGTTTTCCGGGTATGGGCGATTAGATACTTTTTTTACCCTTTTTTACGTTATGCAATGTAAAAACAAAATAGTGAATTTTCCCAATAGCCTATCCCTACGTAAAATTTTATAAAGAACAAATTCTATTAGTATTCTTAATGTCGATTAGATGCATATTTTCTGAGATATTGGCAAAAAACTGAAAAATGACCTGTTTTATTTTCAAATATATTATAATTCTTATATAAATAAATAAAATGTTTAGGTTTACATTTTACACATATTTTATTCATTTTTAGGCTAGTAAAAATGCATTTATAACATTTTAATAAAACAGTATACATTCTAGAACTGATTCTCTCGGGTTATGTCCATTATACAAATACTAGGAAATGATAACGCTAACTTATAATGAGCCGTGCGTTCAAAGGTTTTGTATACATTCCGGGTGTCACGTTCAACTGGACATTCCATCCGAAACAGTTGAAACTTGCGATGTCTGTAACTTCTAAATTATAAAACTCATGACCTTGAAATTTTTAAGGGATAATCTTTATAGTAGTTACTTTTGAACAAAAAAATAGTAAAGGATTTCGGATGACAGGTTAATGAATTAAAGCTAAATTCACGTTTTTATTTTCATCCCCTATCCCACGGGAACCGTACTGAATTTTGGGATAAAAAATATCCTATAACCTTCTTCGGAGTATGAAATCTAATCGTGCTAAATTTCATTTGAATCCGTTCAGTAGATTCGGCGTGATGCGCGGCCTTGATACAGACAGACAGACAGACAGACAGACAGACAAAAATTAAAAAAATCACATTTTTCGCTTCAGTATCGATTAAAGAGTATCTTCCAAAAAAAATTTTTAAAATATCTTCAATGTACAGAAATCGACCTGTTACAGTTTTATTATATGTAATAGATAAACGTTATACTCACGTCGTACATGAATACTATTTTTTTAAATCTTAACGACTAAAATCTGTTGTGAAACTTAAAATAAACTGTTACCTAGCCTGTGGCTGAATTTCGACTGTCTGTCTGTCTGTCTGTCTGTTTGTTTGTCTGTTTGTTTGTCTGTTTGTCTGTTTTTCTGTTTGTCTGTTTGTCTGTTTGTCTGTTTGTCTGTTTGTCTGTTTGTCTGTTTGTCTGTTTGGCTGTTTGGCTGTTTGTCTGTTTGTCTGTTTGTCTGTTTGTCTGTTTGTCTGTTTGTCTGTTTGTCTGTTTGTCTGTTTGTCTGTTTGTCTGTTTGTCTGTTTGTCTGTTTGTCTGTTTGTCTGTTTGTTTGTCTGTTTGTCTGTTTGTCTGTTTGTCTGTTTGTCTGTTTGTCTGTTTGTCTGTTTGTCTGTTTGCCTGTTTGCCTGTTTGCCTGTTTGTCTGTTTGTCTGTTTGTCTGTTTGTCTGTTTGTCTGTTTGCCTGTTTGCCTGTTTGCCTGTTTGTCTGTTTGTCTGTTTGCCTGTTTGTCTGTTTGCCTGTTTGCCTGTTTGCCTGTTTGCCTGTTTGCCTGTTTGCCTGTTTGTACGTTTGTCTGTTTGTCTGTTTGTCTGTTTGCCTGTTTGTCTGTTTGCCTGTTTGCCTGTTTGCCTGTTTGCCTGTTTGCCTGTTTGCCTGTTTGTATGTTTGTCTGTTTGTCTGTTTGTCTGTTTGCCTGTTTGCCTGTTTGTCTGTTTGTCTGTTTGCCTGTTTGCCTGTTTGCCTGTTTGTCTGTTTGTCTGTTTGTCTGTTTGTCTGTTTGCCTGTTTGCCTGTTTGTCTGTTTGCCTGTTTGTCTGTTTGTCTGTTTGTCTGTTTGTCTGTCTGTTTGTCTGTTTGTCTGTTTGTCTGTTTGTCTGTTTGTCTGTTTGTCTGTTTGTCTGTTTGTCTGTCTGTCTGTCTGTCTGTCTGTCTGTCTGTCTGTCTGTCTGTCTGTCTGTCTGTCTGTCTGTCTGTCTGTCTGTCTGTCTGTCTGTTTGTCTGTTTGTCTGTTTGTCTGTTTGTCTGTTTGTCTGTTTGTCTGTTTGTCTGTTTGTCTGTTTGCCTGTTTGCCTGTTTGCCTGTTTGTCTGTTTGTCTGTTGGTCTGTTTGTCTGTTTGTCTGTTTGTCTGTTTGTCTGTTTGTCTGTTTGTCTGTTTGTCTGTTTGTCTGTTTGTCTGTTTGTCTGTTTGTCTGTTTGTCTGTTTGTCTGTTTGTCTGTTTGTCTGTTTGTCTGTTTGTCTGTTTGTCTGTTTGTCTGTTTGTCTGTTTGTCTGTTTGTCTGTTTGTCTGTTTGTCTGTTTGTCTGTTTGTCTGTTTGTCTGTTTGTCTGTTTGTCTGTTTGTCTGTTTGTCTGTTTGTCTGTTTGTCTGTTTGTCTGTTTGTCTGTTTGTCTGTTTGTCTGTTTGTCTGTTTGTCTGTTTGTCTGTTTGTCTGTTTGTCTGTTTGTCTGTTTGTCTGTTTGTCTGTTTGTCTGTTTGTCTGTTTGTCTGTTTGTCTGTTTGTCTGTTTGTCTGTTTGTCTGTTTGTCTGTTTGTCTGTTTGTCTGTTTGTCTGTTTGTCTGTTTGTCTGTATGTATGTCCGGGGTAAACTCAAAAAGTACTGCATGGATTTACTTCAAATTTTGCATGAATATTACTAATAAGTCGGGTCAACATATAGGCTACATATTATCACGCTATCACCTACGGGGGAGGTGCAGTGCGGAGTAAACGAAGTCCGCGCGGACGAAGTCGTGGGCAACAGCTAGTTGTAGAATAAAAACTAAATTTCATACTTGTAAAACCAAGGCATGATCGCTGCGGGCTCTTATTAATTACTAAAACTAATTGATGGTTGGAAATTAAAGAAAGTAGTTCAATATTTACTAAGTTGTGAAAAATGAAATGCCTATTTCGCTTGTTTTTAAAGTGTATTTAGAAGAGTCAAATTTGGTACTAGTCAGCAAATCATTTTAATGGCTATGTAGAGGCTGCATTAAATTCTTTTAAATTTGGTAGAATTATTATTTTTTTATGAAAAACAGATGATATTTTAATGGAAAAAGACAAACAAACAAAAAGCACTTGCATATATTTACTACGCAACATCTAATGTCTTTAAACGAACAATTTTTGTAAATATATAAATATATATTCTGAATCTCGAAAACCACTCCAAAAATTTTCATAAAATTCAGCATGCATGGCCCAAACAGCAATCAAGCATGTTTAATACCCATAAAGCAGCTCATATAGAACTTAAAGTTCTATTGCAGCCGTACAATGGTGTAAAAAGATGCTTTTATCGGTATAAGAGACCTTTATGAGTTTATATACAACCTAATGCTGTACAAGGCCTTTCTTAGAGTTCCGCGTAAGCTTTAGGCGTTATATCTGAATATTAATACACTACTGTACAGCTTTAAGTAATTTGTAACTCATTAGGCTGATTTTAATCCTTAAAGCTGTACATTAGCTGTATTTTGTTTAGCACGGGAATTTATTACAGCTTTAAGTGTTATTATAGTATCACTCAACGCTTGTTTCTGTAAAATGGGATATGCAATCACCGTTCTACAGCTAATATTTATGGCGTAATTGTAGACTATTATGCAGCCAATGGTGTTAAAAAATCTGCATATACAGCTATAGTACAGCTCAAGGCTGTATTACTGAGAAAATTGTTGTTTGCTGTTTTTATATCTACATAGTTGATATCATGTGGAAAAAATAAAGAGGAATATTGAAAAGGAATATTTAAATATTATAAATTACCAACCAAGTAATCGTGATGAAGATAAAGCTGAAAAATTACTAATTCAGGTAAACCTACAATCGTCATTTTTATTAATGTTCAAGGAAAAGGGTTCCGTAACAAAAACATTAAAAAGTGATTGTAGGTTATCTGATTTATTATTTTTTTGGCTTATCTTCTTCATTAAGGTTACTTGGTTGGTAATTTACAATAACTGATTTTTTTTAATGTCTGAGATAGCAAACAAGCAGATCGGTCTCCTGATGAAAAGAATCAACCATCGCCTACAGACAGCAAAAATGTTAATGGTGCGTTGCTCTCTTGTGGCAAGGTCTAATGCCCAATGCATAAGTTTACCGGCCACCTTACCCTCCAAACCGGAACATGACAGTGACTAGCACTGACGCTTTGCAGCAGGAATAGATAAGGCGGTGGTACCAGACCCGGTCGAGCCAATGCAGAGCTCAATTACCTAGTAACAACGATGGAAGTGACTCGCATAGCCCATCGGTTGTCTTTTACGACCTGCCTGGCAGAAAGGCAATTGGTCTATTCTTCAAAGAATATATAAAAAAGAGTTAAAAAGAGAAATAAAAATCATTACACTGAGAAAATATGTATTTTTTTATTTTTAACTTGCTACTATACGGAGTTTTACAAAAGCGGTATAGTAAGTCGAAAGGGGGTGACTCAGAGGGTCATTTTGAACAACTTTTGTTCAACGATTTGTGAAAATTCCCGAAAAACAATTTTGTTTTTCCATTGTGAAAAGTCACGTGACCAACAAAGTTTCTATGGAGAATCAATATTTTTTTCGCGAATTTCCAAAAGTCGTTAAACAAAAGTTGTTAAGAATGACCCCCTGAGCCACCCCCTTGCGGCTTACTGTACCACTTTTGCAACACCCTGTATATATGTATACTTACAATCGTTTTAAAAATATTATATACTTAGATACAATTACAGGCAAAAGAGTATGTGTTTCTCTTTGAAGAACTAATAATATTAAATCACAAGCACGAAATAACGTATTCTTCTTAAAAATATTTTTGTGATAGACCAATATTTAAAGGGCTTGATTTTTCGTTCTTGATCAACTTAGTTATATCAAGTTGTTTTCTTGGTCATTATAATTCACCTTTATCGTCCCACAAACTGGGTACGATACAAATACGGTTTTGGCTTCTCTCAATTGTTTTTATTATTTTATAAGGCATATTTCCCTGAAAAATAAAGTAAAACATGATTGAAATACATGTCTCATAAGTTATAGTTAACAATAAGTTGGTTTAGTTGTAAA
This sequence comes from Apodemia mormo, assembly GCA_036924255.1. Classification (NCBI taxonomy): domain Eukaryota; kingdom Metazoa; phylum Arthropoda; class Insecta; order Lepidoptera; family Riodinidae; genus Apodemia; species Apodemia mormo. The sequence goes on along the minus strand of JAUPFN010000012.1, from coordinate 5,412,994 downwards.
GTCAAACGACCGACGTCAATACAACACAATAGCGAAATCAAGTGACAAACATATGTTTTGTATTTAGGGTTCTTCAATTTTTGTACGCATCTCTAAACATAAGTTAAGTGATTAAAAGCCAATTACTGTACAATAGATTTATATAGGGACTTAGTACAGCCTAAAGTGTATTTGGACGGTAATTAAAAGCCAATAGCCATATAATAGAACAAAAAAGAGATTCAGTACAGCTATTTGCAGTATATCACCCTCCAAATACACTTTAGGCTGTATAACAAAACGCCGCCATTATTGTGTATTAAAAACAACATTAAAGAAATATATTGTTAAATAAAAGATATATTTAGCAATAGCTAAAGCTATATCTTGACAAGCAACTTATATTATGATCATTATGCTTTTATATACAATATTGTACCATAAATATTTGTATATTCTAACCTTAAACACAAACACTTACCGTATTTCGCAATGATTTTATTTGTGTTATCTTGATTATTTCGTTGGCGCGTGAATATTTTGAGGAAAAACATACACGACTTCCAAGTCATTTAGAATTTGCACTGCAATGCACACTTGAATACTGCTCCAAGTCCAAGAATTTATCGTTTATTAATATATTTTTAATTATGGCGTCTGCAGATATAATGTTATACAATATCAAAAACAGATTAGTTACTTTTTATCATTTTCAAACACCTATTAAGAACATTTAGCTGCACAAGAGAGTATCTTAAGTATTATAGTTTCTTTATACACCGAATAACAGCCTTTGTACAGCCTTTACCAGCTTGTACCGCTATTGTGCAGCCTATTTAACTCTTAGCTGTACAAGACAGTTACAAGAGAGTATCTTTAGTGTTATAGTTTCTTTATACACCAAATAACAGCCATTGTACAGTTTATAACAGCTTGTATAGCTATTGTGCAGCCTATATAACGCAATAAGCTGTATAACTTGGGGCCCTTTTTGGTATTATATCGGCTGTAGAAGCGCTTCTAGAGCCTTTGTACGGCTTCGTATACAGCTTTAAGTTTAAAAATGAACCTAAATGCAGCCTATATACAGCTTAACGTGCTACTTGGGGGGGTTTCGGGTGTGATAAATAAATCTAGCTACGTTCAAACAACTTTTTTACAAAAAAAAATACCGACCTTCGGTCATCCAGGAATGGTGACATGTATCCAATTCAATGTAGTGTACACATGTAGTTATCTGCGCTCTTAAAAACTACCTGGCGGAATGGCAGATGGGCTTTAAAAGGTGTCCGGACCAATGTGGCTTCGTTTGGTACTGGTAAAATATTTTTGTTTTCTACATCAGTGTCATATAAAGATTTCTATGTATTAATGTACTAGAGACAAGGCATGCGCAACGCCACCTGTGTTCCAATAAAGTTCTGCCTATGGAATGAATCTATGTCAGAGCTTGTTGAATGAAATGCGTAAGCGCCATGAAATTCATGGCGGTTACGACGTTTTCATCGCAACTATATAGGGTTACTTTTAAAGGTCCGGTCAAATTTTCGAAGGCTTTTCATAATTGATTTATATAGGCGTTTGATTTATGTAATAAAAGAATAATTAAAAAATACAAGATTTTATTTTTATCCGACATAAAAAAACAAAACGCATGGATATAATTTCAATTACCCAAAAATCGAACTTAAATATTTGAGTGCCTTCAACCAAATTAAGAGTGATCGGGAAAAATGACATGACGAGAGCGACAGATTACATAATAGTTACTTTCATAAGTATAGGTAAATGTAAAATGACACACTGCCAGCATTATCCAGTTCATTGACAAGACTCGGTGCATCAAATTCATGAATTTAGTGGGATATTTGTAAATGAATATTTATATATTATCTTGTAATTATTTTATAATATTAATCGAAACGCACTTTCTATGCAATATCCTTATTTTAAAATTTGGACTCACTTTTATATTATACTGACCTGTATATTATATTCTATTATACTTTGCAGCGCTGCTTAACTTTGGGTTTGATCGTACGATTTATTATTATTTCAGCGCTGCAGGGAGTGTTAACGAAATGGAACACGACTTCTGCTTATCATAGCATGTCTAGTACCTGGACATTAAACTCTCTGGTGTTATTTGGATTATCAGAAGAATACATGTTGAAAGAATACAAAGATGTTGTTTGTACTACGAAATTATGTCAGTATAGTATGTGCAAAAACCTTACAATAACACTAAGATCACGTTTTATAGATAAATTTTGTTCTTTACACGTAAAACGATTATTAAGCACGATTAACTGGTCGTGCCAGTTAATTACATGGGTGATTTGTTAAAATTATGACAAATTTCGAATAATAGGTCGGGGCAAAAGTATTTTCGTATTTACAATATATTATTAGTAATCAAACGTCTTTGGCTGTACTGAATGTAACTGGCTGGTTTTAATACCATTAAATGTGACATTCTAAAGATGCAATAAATAAAAGAAAACTAGTTCCCGCCAATTCTCAATTGTTTTTCAAGCAAGCAAAATGAACGTATGTGACGAAGAAATTCGGTACACTTTAAAATTTTATTACAAAAAAGTAAAAATGCGACGAACGCTGCAAATAAAGTTTGTGTGGTTTACGGACCTAATGCGGTACCAATAAATAATAATAAATAAATATTCAGGGGACAAATTACACTTACTGATCTAACCCCAAAGTAAGCAAATTATTTGCTTGTGTTATGGGTGTTAGTCAACGATACTAATACATAGAAATACATATATAAATACCAGAATATATTTAATAAACACCCAAACCCGGAAATACAAACATTTATGCTCATCACACAAATGCTTGTCCCCGTCGGGGATCGAACCCGAGCCCCGTTGATTGCGTAGTCAGGATCGCTAACCACTCGACCAATAAGGCGGTATATTCAAGTCTGGAAATTTTAGTGTGAAAGATGAGATTCGCTCTGGACACCCTGTCACAGATAAAATCAGTGCCACCTTTGAGAAAGTGGTGCAAGATCGACATATTAGTAGCTACGACATTGCTGAAGAACTGGATGTTGATCATAAAACAGTTTTACGTCATTTATGAAAGACTGGTACAAGAAAAACTTGACATTTAGGTACCACATGATCTCACTGAGAGAAACCTAATGCAACGTGTTTCCATTTGCGATTCTTTGTCGAAACGTAACAATTCCGAACCATTTCTTAAACAATTGATTACGGGTGATCAAAAATAGGACACTTACGATAAGAATGTGTAAAAAAGATCATGGTCGAAGCATGGTCAAGCCACACAGACCGAGGCAAAGCCCGGCCTGAGTCGGAACAAAGTGATGCTATGTGTATGGTGGGATTATAAAGGAATCGTCCACTATGAGCTTTTATCACTGAGTAAAATTATCGATTCTGATCTCTATTGCCAGAAACGAATGAGGTTAAAATATCTATTGAGAAAAACCGACCGGAGCTGGTGAATAGGAAGGGCTTGGTGTTTCACCATGACAACGCCAGACCGTACTCATCTATAGCCACGCAGCAAAAATTGAGAGAGCTTGACCGTAGTACCGTAACCTCAGTTTTACTGAATATCTTACAACTCCATTCTCAGATTGCTAAAATCTGTAAAATTTTCAGTATTTATATTATGTTAAACTAGCTATTTGTTAATATAATTTTCATCTTATTACAAGAGGGCCCAAGATTGTATGAAAGGGTATCCGTCTCCTTTATTGTGATTGTATTAGTATTTTATTTGATACTGCGCAATTCATATGTTGTGTATTTCAGCAAAACAGTGTTAGTGTGTTGCTGACGCGTTCCGGTTTAATTTTGAATCAATTCCACATCAAACGTTTCAACAACATTTAAGTTTTAAAGTAGCTTTAATCAATTTTTGGTTTTAACAAGTATTTCATCAATTTTGAATTTGAAAAAAGTTTTTTACTGTAGTCAACAAGACGATTTTATGAGCAAAAAATATATTTTATTCAAAATAATATACGACACTCGTTCATGTTTTTGACAAAAAAATCTTGCACTGTTTTTCATTCAGATAAATTTTCAAATATACAGGTACACAAAATATCATATGACCTATTATTTCCGCATGCACGTGTGCACACACTTTAGATGCATAATTGTTTTATCAAGATAGGTGAAACCGTTCATAAATTATAACGGGCCAAACATACAATTAAAACAAAATGTATTAAAATGATAAAACTCAATGTAAATCATAAAAGAACATTTATAATAAAATTTGACAAAAAAAATTAAAATACAGTTTTACATTATATTGTAGTAAAGATATATGGTATTATGATTACTTAGTCGGTAGTATATATATTTAAGCAGATAATCCCTCCGGGCCGTGAATATTCTTAGTGTACGTCCTAACATATCGTGTTTTTGATATATCCAAGTATTTGCTAAATCCAACTTCAAATATGTAAAGAAAGCAGGAGACCCATGCCAAAAAACCCCAATATTTTGCGCGAAGACCCTACACGTCGCTTTTGATGATACTTGGATGTCAAGAAAATGACATACAACATTTTCTTCCAAGGGTTACCAAAAAAATATTTGCTATACGAGAAATACCTTTTAGTCACGGAAAAAGAGCTCTCATATAGGGCTGTAAGTAAGAACATATATTACCATAGAGATCAGTGGTAGTTTCATATGAAAAAAGTAGCTGAAATTCTGTTATGAGATTTTATTATATGTCTTATTTATAAAGCATATAAATGGTTGTTGATTGTTTTATTAATTTTATATAATTGGGTTCACAACAAACAGGACTTGGGTTCGATTCCTGACAGGGAAAATCAGTTTATCAGTTTCAGTGTTTAGTAAATATATTTCAATATTTATAAACTTATTTCTATGTATTAGTATCGTTGAATAACATCACAAGTAAATAATTTGTAATTTGATAGATGCATTAATGTAATTTATGATATATTTAGTTAAAGAAAAGAAAAAAATATAGCAATCTTATATTACCACTCGTGTGACGAACAAGATAATATGCAATGATTTATTGACTTTTTTGTTTCATAAGTTTAATGACTTAAAACTTATAGCGTTTGCAGTTTTTAAATAACATACACAAATTTTATCTACAATTATATTTTAAATTTCATTTGGTTTAAAATTTGATTAAGTTTAAAATGAAAAGCAAATAAAATTAGTTTATTAAATAATGTTTGCTTTTAGCACTTCATGAAATTATATTTGCTATTATGCTTCTATTGTTTCACAAACACTTTTTTATTAAATTATATCTGCCCACCGGTTTTAATTTTTATCACATCTTCTCGGTTAAGACATTATTAAATATATCCAAATGTTTTATAGCACAATATTGTAGGCCTAAAGATAAAAAGGAAAACGAATCCAGTGAAATATATAAAGAAGTCTTTGTGAAACAACAAGTACAATAAAAATTAATAATTAGAATAACTATCGTATTTTTTTTAAGCAGCCATTTTAATTATTTACACTCTATAGTATACACAAATCTAAGGGTAGTAAGTAAGTCTCCTCACTTTCTGTCCATTTACATCAACAATAAAATATCTAGTTACTGTATCGCTTTTAGCCTATTGTCCCGTGTAATGACCGTTCATAACCAAACTGCCTACGTTTTAGTTTTAGGAATCATCTTTGAAAGGATGCGATAGATATGTTATATACCATTTCTATCTAGAAATAAAATAAAAAAAATTAAAAAAAAATTTGAAAACAGAAAAGCCGACTGCATCTTGGAAAAAGATTCATTAACTTAAATGAAAACTAAAAAGAAAGAAGCCCAGTAGTTTAGAATCATGTTAAGTAATAATGAATAACTACACCAATAAAATAGTTCTATAATCGATGTACATATAAACCAATCCATGAATTTTAATTCATCACAGTATAATTAACAGTGGGGGTAACAATAGTAAAACAACCCTTTGTGAAAATTTGATAGCTAAATATTAAATGAGCCCTGACTGATAATCGCTACTTAGACCCCAGCACAATATCAATGGCAGCATTTTTCGTTCTATTTAACCCTGTCCAAGAAGTGCATTGAATTCTGTCGTCAATGGTTCGGTTATGACTCCCACTCCAGGAACATTGGTTTTAATTGCTTTGTCGTCAAATTCTAAATAAACAGCCTGTGGCAATTTTTCGGGTTTCAATTGGTCCTTTCGAAGAGCTAGCCACTTTTTTGTCATAAATAACTCCCATTGCTTAATATAATATTCAATCTACATACATTATTTATATTTTACTATCAAAAACCCAAGATACACAATCAGTGTGTCAAAAATGTCCTCAAAAATGAACACACAATTTTAAATTGTGCGCTCATTTCAAATAGAATCGTGTCGGCCGCGTCACTGTCAATTTTATTTATTTTCGTACATTGCTTTGTAAAAACAACTATAAGTCTTGCACTTAAGGTTGGATATGCAAAGACATATGTTTTTGCCATATCTATAATTACATAAAAGAAATTAGGGACACTTTTGAGTGTCAGTTTTGTTCGGGACTGTGCATCTAGGGTTTTTTATATCAGTGTATTTTACACTTTACTTTTACACTTTACTAGGTAGAGTTCTGCATTGTCTCACCCGGGTCTGGTACTACCGCCTTTCCTATTCCTGCCGCAATAGCGTCAGTGCTTGTCACTGTCGTGTTCGGGTTTGGAGGGTCAGGTAGCCGGTAAACTTATGCATGTGGCATTAGATCTCGCCACAAGATAACAACGAACCATTAACATCTTTGGTGTCTATAGGCGATGGTTTACCCTTTCCATTAGAAGACCCATCTTATATAATTATTTGCTATCTTATGATATAAAAAAATAAAAAAACCTCCTGTTGTAGTAGTAGTAAAGGGAAAAATATCGAAACACTAATTTAACTATACGTATAAAGTATTTGTTATAAGTAGGAAAATAAACCAGTATGGTTTTTAAAAAATTTAAATTGTTATACTTATGGCTCTATATCCTTAACTATTAGATACTTACCTCTGTGGAACCAACCTATTTAAAATTATGAATGAAATCGGTATCTTAATAATTGAGGCGCCCGGGCGATTAAAGGCACGCTTTATGAATCTGGCCTTTTTACTAGATTTCATTTGATACCCACATTACTACGGTAAGAAAAAAAATCACCTCCCCCTCCCCCCGTTCCGCTATTTGGGGGCGCCATTTTGAAGATTTGTATAGTCTATATCACTACTACAATTTAGACAAATTCAACGGCAACTCATATGTTTAAAATCGTCCAGCCGTTTGGGCTGTAGGGCGTGCCAAAGGAATGGATACATACATACGCTCGAAAAACATTACCCTCCTTCAGTCGGGTAAAAAAATAACTTATATATTTAAAATGTTTTAGGTAAATCTTCTGACAGATCACCATCACATATAGAACCATCGCATATAGACATCAAAAATGTCAATGATACGTTGCTATCATCACGTAGCGGAATTGCAATGACATGTCTATAACCACAAATTTACAGACTACTTTAACCTCTCAGATAGAACTAGCTAATGACAAGCATTGGCCCTGTTGTGGTAGGAATAAGTTGTTTTTTTTTTTAAATATCATAAGATAACAAACAAGCAGACGGGTCTTCTGATGGAAAGGGTCAACCATCGCCTGTAGACACCAAAAGGTGTTAATGGTGCGTTGCTATCTTGTGGCGAGGTCTAATGCCCCATGCATAAGTTTACCGGTTACCTTATCCTCGAAACCAGAACACGATAGCGACAAGCAATGACGCTATTGTGGCAGGATAGGTAAGGCGTTGGTACCAGACCCGGGCGAGACAATGCAGAACTCTACCACCTAGTAGCCAAGATGGTAGTGTCTCGCATAGCCAATCGGTTGCCTTTTACGACCTGCCTGGCAGAACGGCAGTTGGCTTATTCTTCAAAGGAATCCAGGACCAACATGGGGAAAGTTAGGCGGTGGTATTAAATCTGGGCTAGATTTTGCAGAACTCTTCTAGAAGTCATGACGGAGGTGAAATGTTTGGATAATCTTTCACTTTTTACGAATTGTCAGGAAGAATGACGTGTCTATGTATACGAGTATTACATTCATAGAAATAAATAGGTTAGGTAGGTATTCATCAACTACTGTTGAATAATATTGGGACCCAAAACTATAAAATCTATAACGGAATTGCACGACTTAATTCCGCCATCCCCGTTTTTCTATCGATCGTCGAGGCGCACAGATACTAGGCATTGTCATATGGTGGACGTTCCTCGTACCCGAACAAAGCGGTTCGATTCGATATTCTTGATCCGAACCGCAAAGGACTGGAATATGCTACCTGAGTCTATGTTTCCCGACGGGTACAACCTGGGGATCTTCAAGAGAAGAGTGAACAGGTATCATTTAGGGAAGCGCGTTCCATCTTAGGCCGCACCTTAGCTTACAATCAGGCGAGATCGTGGTCAAGCGCTTACCTTTCAACAGTAAAAAAAAAACAATATATAACAAACCTAATCGCCTCTGTGGTTTAGTGATCTGTAGCTGTCAGAGTTGACCACATGAGGTCCGGGGTTCAATTCCCAGATCGGGTAATTAAAACCTATGTTTTTCAATTTTCTGATAGAAACAACGCTGCCTAGGATTGAAAAGTGCCTGATTGGCGATAGGCTTACTACCTATCACATTGTGGGACTAAGTATCTTCCGCTAATCGTGGGTGCGTTTTTTATAACGAATCTGTACGAAGAGAGTGATGAATATGAAGGAAGCGAGACCAATCTCCAAGAGTCGTGATGTTTGGCACTGGGTTCTCTCGCCTACCCCGTAAAGGATCCGGTGTGAAGATACGTATGTATGTATGTAAACCTAAAAGTAAATCTGCACTATCTAAGAGTCAATTGCTTTTATTCCAAAATGAACTCGTTTATATTTTATCTCGAATCGCGTCACATAAATGTGATAAATTCTCAAGCTGATTTAGCACTGTAGCTCCATTTTCGTATCAGGGAACGCAAATCTGAAGCGACGGATAAGTACGGATTTTTCGTACCTAATTCTCTTCACACGGAACTCAGATTGAAAGAGATTTTGGCGATAATCTTAAACGGTAGATGTGATTTTAAATAGGTTCAAAACGTTTTAACTGTGCTCCGTGAAAATGGTGTAATATATTCTTCAAGCTACAGGATTAGATTTTAAAATATTATCTGAATCTGTGTATAGTATATAAATACAAAATACGACGTGTTCTGTCCGGAAAAGAAAGGTTTTCCGTATTGATCTGGACGTCTCTTGAAAAATAATATTTTGTTAATTGAAAAATAATTGAAAACTAATCTGGATGACCGTTTTTATTTTTTGTAAAAACGACGTTTTCTAAAAATGAAACCTAGCTAGATCTATATATCGCTCCTGAAACCCCCTGCATACTAAATGTCATGTAAATTATTGTAGTCGATATAATATATGTGGTGACTTTGAAATGTGACGTGAAATACTTGGCAAAATTTTTAGAGGCTGTTCAGAATCGATAATATGTTTGATTTATGTAATAAAAAAATAATTAGAAAAATTCCAAATTCAATTTTTATTCGACACAATATGCAAAAGGCATGGCTATAATTTCGATTACATATATATATATACATATATATATATATATATATATATATATATATATATATATATATATATATATATATATATATATATATATATATATATATATATATATACATTTTTGGGAAGTCGGTCCACAAAATAGTATATACGACAAAATAGGGTATGTGTAAATATTATGGTATGTGTCAAATCCATGACAATTTTAGTGTATATTTTTATTAATATACATATACACTAAAAACCGATTTCAATGAAATTTTGTAGATATCTACTGTTTGGTTCAACTTAAAAATAGGATAGATAGTTTTTATTTCAATTAACCTCCCCCCTTTTTAAGCACCCCGTCGAAACCAATCTTTATATATAAAAATCAATTGCTGTTCGTAAGTCTCGATAAAACTCGAGAACGGCTGAATCGATTTGGCTTATTTTGGTTTTGAATTAATTGTTGAAGTCCAGGGAAGGTTTAAAAGGTGAGAAAATATAGAAAAAAATAGGAGTAGTTAAAAAGGCAGAACAGCGTTTGCCGGGTTAGCTAGTATATATTTAAAAATAATTTGTGTAGCAAAACAACGTTTGCCGCATCAGCTAGTATCGTATAAAAATATCAGATTCCTGCAGTTTTTCTTTATGAATAAGAAGTGCAAGAAGTGCAAAGTTTATATGTAATATTTAACTGTACCAAATTTTGTACTCCTCAGTCAGCGCAATTTTTGTAAAAGGGGAACAAAGTTTTAATTCACGTATATATGTATAGATAAAATCGCACGTCCTAGTACAAGTGCTCGCGTACTGAGAAGACTTCATTTACCAGTTATTTTTTTCTAAAAATAATGATACTAAACAAAAGTTTTGTGGCTCAAAGGTGTGTCGTGGATTTCAATATTAAAAACTCTTATATTTCAACCTTCCAAAGTCTAGCCAAATAGAAACACTAATTCTGCTCAATAAATATTCCAATTTTCAGTATTCATCGCTCACCAATACAGCGCCTTCCGCAAATGTAGACACCAGTCACTGGATGACTAGCAATTAACTTTGATTTAAGTCATAACATTTGCGCGATTTACACAATTTCAAAGTCATTGAAAACTAGCATTATTTTAGTAAAACTTCGTTCGCTTAACCCAAAATGATTAATTTCTTTACTCAGTCTGGTAAAAATAATGGTAAGAATAATGTAACTTTCCATACGTGAAGGTAAAAACGTTCTTGCGGATGCCCCCCGTGTTGGTTCCTACTTTCCTTTTCTTCCTTTCAAGAATAGTTACCGCCGTTCTGTCAGGCAAGTTGTAAAAGACGACCGATTGGCTATACACATCACTGCAATCTTGACTAGAGTTCCACAACGTCTCGCCCGGGCATTTGGTACCAACCAGCAGCGTGCACACGATTATGACACTGGGTATGCGGCAGAGTACTCGGTCTCAATTTTTTTTCCTTTATAGATTTTTAGCATAGCCACAGCCACGCGACGAATCTCTAAGACGGAAACCATGCTAACAGAACAACTCTTAGATGTACTACTATTCATGTACATCTTCTACAGCAACGCAGACAAAACAGCGAACGATCGTCGCGGCGGAAGAAATTCTAATAAGTAAAATAATAAGCTAAAATATTATAACTACTCACCTACTCAACTAGTCAGCTTCAATTTTCACATATTCAAGGTTCCGGTTACTTAAGAATACTATATCCCGATGTAAATAAACACAAGATTTCGGCCACCTCAAATATCTTATCCAAGTGAGTGATAGTTACAGAACACGTCTCTTGCAAGATATCCCATGTGGCTTTTAAAAATGCTTCTTTGTCGCGGACTAAGAATTATTTAAACCTGAATATCCCGAATCATTCCACACTGTACTAGAATAATTACTAAACAATATGCAAGGAAAACAATATAATTTAATCGTGTGTACACAACCACTTGCGAGACTTGATAATAACGAGATAACTTGCGAAATATATATAACTGTTTAATTATTTACTGTTTATTTAATTTAATTTACACACTTTCAAATGTTAAAATAATAATATCATTAAAATATATTTTAGGAAACCTATACATACTTTACATATTTATACTTACTTATTTTACATACTTTACATATACATATTTTAAGAAAACATATACAATACAACATAATAATATAAAAATTTAAAATGGCTTCACTTTTTAAAACATTTCAACAAATAAAACCTTACTAAACAAAAATGCATAATGTGAGCATACTGTTTGTCAATAATGTTTCGTCTATTATCTTTACCCGGATTATAGAACAAGCTCGCAGTAGTTGCTATACAAAATAGCATAATTGTGTGAGTGAGCCAATTACGTGCGGATAGGTAATTATGTCTCGCACACATTTACAATGTGAGGCAGAATCTTAGCGGCAGGACTTGGGGTTCAATATTATTTATCGTTTAATAAACGCCTGGCAAAAATAATGTTTGAGTGCTGTGCTTGCAAATAGGTGCTATTTAAAAATATTAGGCGTTTTTAAATATTATATTTTGTTTATTCATTTATTTATAATTAATTAAAGTCATCTAAAACGTATGAACGTTTTATTAAAATATAGGTAAAGCAGTGCTTTTTTGCCTCTATAAAGTGCACGCCCCTGGTACCAACGCTGCACCTATTCCGGCTGCAATAACGTAAATGCTTTTCAGTTTAGAATGTAAGTCCGTCGGTAAGTTTATCCATGTAGCATTGCCATTTTGCCACACGCAGTATTGCTAGGATGACGGTACACTCTTACCATTCTTATATTAGGCCTTAAGCCAAGTCAAGACTCATCGAAAAATAAAATTTTATCCCATTGCTCCTGGGTTTATGTTATGTGTTGCCTACACTATTCACTTCGACGAGCGCAATTTACTGTAGCAACGGTGCTTGTCGCTGTCGTGTTTCGGTTTAAATGATAGGGTAACCGATTAACTTATGCATTGTGCATTTCATTCTTGCCATGCGGTTCTCATCTTAGAAAAATCTGAAACAGCATGACTGCTAGTAATCTATACATCTATACAAATAAATAAATTGTATAGATGTAGAGTAGAGTGTCTGTTTGTAATATAAAAAATAACCGCTTTTTACTAAATGCATATGGATGTATACACGGTACATATACCAAAATAACATTTTTTACAATTTTTGTCTGTCTGTCTGTCTGTCTGTTTGTTCCGGCTAATCTCTGGAACAGCTGGACCGATTGTTACGTAACTTAGGCTACTGTTTTTTCGAAATTTTTCCACGCGAACAAAGTCGCGGGCTCAGCTAGTCATAAATAAATCTAAATTAGTATTATAAATGTGGAAGTTTTAAGGTATGGATGGATAGATGGATGTTTGTTACTCAATCACGCAAAAAAGCATGGCACATATATAAATAATGCCCTGCAAAAGCATTGACGCTATTGTGGCAGGTATAGGAAAGTCGTTAACGCAAGTCTACAACATCTCGCCTAGATATTTGGTACTAATATCCAGGTGAGACGCTGTGGAACTCTACAATCTAGTACTCACAATGACAGTGACACATAAAGCCAATGGTTTGCCTTTTACGAACTGCCTGGCAGAATGGAAGATAATCTTTTCTCAAAAGAAGTGCGGACTAACACGGAAATAAATAATAGTTTAAAAAACTAAAAAACACGCTTTTTATAGAAAACCGAACTAAAAAATAGAAAATAAATTTTAATAAATTTAAATTAAGAATAGTGTTAAAAATTTCAAAATGTGAATAAAAAAAAATAATTTTATTTAAAAAAAAGCGTGGGGTGCATGGTGTCAATAGTTATAAATATTTTATTGACACATATGAGTAGAGTGATTATCATTTCGGTAATATCTTAAAAAGCACCCCACGCTTTTTTTTAAATAAATTTTTTTTTTATTCACATTTTGAAATTTTTAACACTATTCTTAATTTAAATTTATTAAAATTTATTTTCTATTTTTTAGTTCGGTTTTCTATAAAAAGCGTGTTTTTTAGTTTTTTAAACTATTATTTATTTTCTACTTTTTAGTTTGGTTTATTTATAATAGCTTGTTTTTTTAATTTTAAACTATTGCACGACTCATGATGCGAAGCATCAGAGAGTGCTTTACGATCGAAAATTTTTTTCATATATACATATCTTCACGCCAGATCCCTTACGGGGTAGGCAGAGAGAACCGAGTGCCTTACATTACGATCCTTGCAGGCTTGTCTCGCTTCCTCCACATTCATCACTCTTTTCATACACACACGCCGGTTGCGAAGACTCTTGATACCACCTTCGGAAATTTTTTTCGCCTTATTTTGGCAACTATTTTTAGTATTATAGCCTTGTTAGTTAACGGAATCAAGATATTTTGCATACTATTGTCGAGATAATTTAATGGAGATTAATTCTATACTTGCTAAAAATTAATTTAGTGCAATAGAAACGGAAAAAAATATGAAAATAGGTCAAAAAATTTTCATGTCCGTCATGTATGAAACTCCGGAAACACTGTAACTTATGAAAAAATCAATTATTTGAGTTATTTTTTTTAATTCTAATCGGCAATTGTAGATCATCGAATGCGAATGGCTAATAAATTCAGTGTCGTTTAATTACAATTAATAAAAAACGAAAACTACAAGACTGTATATATATATATATATATATCCATGTAAAATTAACATGGATGGTGATATATCTATATCTATAAATATTATGTACATTTAATTTTTTTTTTTTGTTTTTTTACTCAGTCAATTAAACTCAGTCACAGAGACGGTGGCGGACTCTTCGTGGCTCGTGAAATCTAAGTTATATGCGCAGAGACTGTTGCAAACTCTAATGCGCATACCTAGTCGAGTACCGCGGTAGAAGCACGGAACTACTTACAAGCTTAGAGACATATGTGTGTGTGTGTGTGTGTGTGTGTGTGTGTGTGTGTGTAAGTGTGCAAGGCGTTCCTGTCTTACTCCCATACAGGACAATACGATGGGGCCAGATATGGGCCATGCTTGTCGCAATGCTGTCTATCTCTGGCCCATGCTTGTAAACCCGCTTTGGCCCAGCCTTGGTAGAAGTAGACTCGGTAAGATCCAAGAGCGTCTAGCGAATGAGTCTTTTGAGCAGAGAGCTATTAGAGTTGTTCTCATTATGGAGCGAACTAGCGACTAGCGAGAGAACTACTAGCGAACGAGTCTGCCGAGCAGAAGGCTCATAGAATTGGTCTCATTGAGGAGCGTTTAGCTAAGGAGTCCGCCGAGCAGAGAGCTCGTGGATTAGTAGTGATACGAAACCGTACAGCAATTGAGTCTGCTCAGCCACGTGAGAACCGCCTAGCGGTAGCGCGTCAGACGTCACAAAGACTTCTTTCAATTACTGAGCGTAATTTTATAAGCACCATAAATCAATTTGCTGAAGTACCATGTACAATCTGTAAGAAATTATTATATCCAAAACAACAGACGTCATTAGTTAAAGCACGTCTTGATTATTTTTTGCTCGACTACCATAAAAAAAAAAGTTCCTTCTCAGGCCTACTGGAACAACATGGAAGTTATATCTTTACCTCTTGAACTGACCGACTTTACAGACGTAGAACAAATACTTTTGTTAAGAGTAGTTCCTTTTACAACTAGTTTCCACCCGCACCAAAGTGCTCGTCAACACGAATAAAACGAGCCCAAACTCGATAGAGTTGTGTTATTTAATTGCTGAGCTCCTATGGTCACCTTCTGGCTTCATCATCGAACCCTGCAGGATCCTAGTTAGCACCAAGCACCAAAGTGCTCGTCAACACTAATCAAATGAGCCCAAATTCGATAGAGTTGTGTCATTTAATTGCTGAGCTCCTATGACCATCTTCTAGCTACATCATCGGACCCTGCAGGATCCTAGTCACTACCAAGCACCAAAGTGCTCGTCAACATGAATCAAATGAGGCCAAACTCAATAGTCTTGTTATTAACCGATTTTTAACCATTTAATTATTAAGTTCCTGTGGTCACCTTCCGATTCAGATTCATCAGATCAGCTCCATGTCATAATAAGGTTTCATTGTCATTCAATTAACATACGTATACAAAATTTCAGCTCAATCGGTAACCGGGAAGTGGATCAAATTTACTAGCGAGATTTGATTTCAGACATCGAGATAGGTACAATAAATAAAAAATGCTCATAAAACAACCTACCTGAATCAAATTTTTATGGGACCAATTCGAAACTATTCCGCATCAAACGAAAAAGAATCACGTAATTCGGTTCAAAAACCTCGGAGAAATCGGTGTACATACATAAAAAAAATATACCAGCCGAATTGAGAACCTCCTCCTTTTTTTGGAAGTCGGTTAAAAATGGAATAATTTTATCAAATTAGTGTATTGTCATCGGTCTTCGATAAATCTACAAAGTTTGAACGAAATCTGGCCGTTTAAAGTTGGTCAAAATCGCGCCCAAAGAAGTCGGTTACAAACAAACATACAAACAAACATACAAACATACAGGTGAAGTTAATAAAAAGCTTGTAAAAATAATAAACATAGAAAATATCTACACCGCTGTATTTCATAATTTAGGCCATATTCTGTTGACATGTTGGATTGTAAATCGGTCAGGCTTGCCATTGTCCCCCGGCAAGTGGTCGCTGACAATAACCAGTTGTAATTATTGCGGACGACGCTGAAGTCTCGCTTCTCAATAGAACGGAATATTGCTTTTCAATAAGTTTGTAAAGTGTTTAGTTTCTAGTAATGTAGCACTAATTTATTTGTAAAATGGACATTTTTTAATATATAGCATTGATATAAAAAACCCTAGATGCACAGTCCCGAACAAAATTGACATTCAAAAGTGTCCCTCATTTCTTTAAGTAGTTATAGATATGGCAAAAACATATGTCTTGGCGTATCCAACCTTAAGTGCAAGACTTATAGTTGTTTTTACAAAGCAATGTACGAAAATAAATAAAATTGACAATGACGCGGCCGATGCGATTCTATTTGAAATGAGTGCACAATTTAAAATTGTGCACTCATTTTTGGAGGACGTTTTTGACACACTGATTGTGTATCTTGGGTTTTTTATATCAATGATATATAGTGTGAGAACCGACGTGATTATATTTATTTGTGTACTATTGCTTAAGAATAGTTTTCTTCAAATAAAACTCATTACTACAAGTTTCAAAGTTTCGATGAAAAATTCTGCTTGTTATTGAATTCAAATCCTCAAGAATTTTATAAGTTCAGTTTCGTATTTCAACGCTTGTTTTATTAAAATTACTTTAAAAAAGATTTGATGTTATCATATGACTTTTAAACAGAATCGCATAAATCTACATTTTAAACCGACTTCTTAAAACGTATCTAGATTTTTTTAAATTTTATATTATTAGATATCATACAAGCAGATGGCTCTTCTGATGGAAAGATATACCATCACCTATAGACATCAAAGGTCTCAATTGAGCGTTGCTGTCCGTGTGGCGGGATGACAATGCCACATGCATAAGTCTAGCTTAATATTAGTTATATACGATTCATATAAGGGTCTACTGAGGTTCACGAGAATTGAATAGACTGCCGCTGCCTACTGGGGTTGCCTATAAACAGGCATTCAGTTATGCACAGTAATAAAACGTACAGTGTTTTATTACTGTGCAAAACTGTATGCCTGTAAGTATAAAATATATTCCGTTTTGATTGGCAAATATCTGATTCATATCTGAGACACCGTAGACTGGAAGTTAATTGTTGCAGTTTTAATGCGTTCAAATTACAAATCATTGAAATTAATCAATTTCAATTATTTTTTGTTTCTAATTAATGTGACTTTTTAATTTGTAATTTTTATTTTAATGATGGTGAGGGGTTCGTGTTATTTTTTTTGCGTTATTAACAATGATTTTATTTAAAATATCGTATATTCACCGTACACAATGCAAAAGTAAGTGACATTTACGACAAATTACCCCTTGCGTCAATTACAATTACGGGTATCGATCGGTATATATATGTAATATTAGGTCTGATCTCGTGCCCTAGAATCCCTAGATAAAAACTTTTTAAACAAGGGACTGGATTTTCCTTGTGGTCTAGGGGTTAGCTATCTTGAGGTCCCGGCTTCGATCTCCGAGTCAAGCAAAAGTGTCATTGTAGTTTTTTCGAGGTTTTTCTTAAAAACTCAAAGTAGCTCAGAGTAAGGCTAGTAGTGCGTTGCCACTCTTATGCCTCAGATAAGAACGTAAGGCTGTTGGTCTGGTTGTCACTAGAAATAGGCAATAAATGTTATCAGGTTAGTAAAATACAGGAGATCATCACTCACCGCACCAACCAACGAACCGGCTATTCGTGGTGAATCGAAAATTCTAGACGTTTCGTTTATTCTGCCTACATGTTTATCATGTTTTAGTTTATCATTTGTTTTTTTTGTTTACAAAAGTATATACCATAACTATGTGCTAAACGCGCGCGTTAATGCGCGTGTTGCATACATATTACACTACGAATATTACTAACAGTCACAAGCCAGTACCTTAACGCCGCACACAATGACAATAAAATGAAGAAGGGTATTTTGTTGTTTACATATTTTTTGTGCATCACGGATCTTGGATCCGGGCGTTGGTCATTTAAAAGCACTGTTTATTTTCTATAGTTATTTATGTTCAAAATACAGGGAAAATTGAAATGATCGTTAAATTGGAAATACAAGCCCCGCAAGTACGAAACCCATTACCTCCGAAAGTGTAAAGATCGTTACTTCACAATAGAAAAATAATTTTCTATATTTCATTCCTTTGCATCTGTTTGATTAGATTATTTGATTGCTCTTTGTTTACTTCCACGTTCCGTGGGTATGCGATCAATGCTAATGGTATCAGAATTATTCTTCTGTCTCTACATCTGTATTTAAATTTTGTTCGCCGTGGGTACTTTTACCAAAGTAAAAAACATAGCTAACATACAATTAATTTACATTTTATGACTCAGACTCTTAATTAAAAGTTACAAAAAAAATTACACATATTCTATTATCAACAGACCATAACAAAATCTGTCTTAACACGATTATGATTTTGATTGCATTAGTGTGTATTTATGATGCTTTTTTATATATCACAACATAACAAATAAGCAGATGGTTATCCTAATGGAGACATAGCCATTGTCTCTATAGGCAATGGCAATCTATATATTAAAGATGTTAAGTGCTTAATTCGATGTTAAGATGTTATGTGGCGGGATGGTAATGCCACGTGCACAAATTAACTGACTACCATACCCTCCAAAGTGGACCATGACATATATAAACCTACTAGCTGCATCGTGCAGCCCGCTGCATTATAAAAGTTTTTGGCGAATCCCGCGGGATCACCTAATTTTTCCGAGATAAAAAGTAGCCTATTTGCTATTCCAGGTCATTATCTACCTGTGTGCCAAAATTCGTTCAAATCCGTTCAGTAGATTTTGCGTGATTGAGTAACAAACATCCATCCAGACATCTATCCAAACATCCAAACTTTCGCATTTATAATATTAATATAGAATATAGATAGCTTATACAATTACTATCCCCTTAAGATGCTTTTAAATCAATAAAATAACAAAGATTTAATTATCGAAGCTTTTATTAAAGCGAAAATTGCTTTCCATTAGCAATTTCAAAATGTTTTATAGACTCTGGAATTAATTGCGGAAATTTATAACTTTAAGATGAAATTAAGACTAGGACAAGAAATTAATTGGCTTTTTTATATGTGACTTCTGAAATGACTCGGAAAAAGAAAAGTTTTTTACCAAGCGCGCAGAAAGCTTTCCTGATGGAAAAAGAAAACAATCGCCCATATATACCAAAGAATATTTCCTTTGAAAATCCTTGTACGACACCAAATATAAAAATTATGATAAAGATTACTTGTATTTGTTTTAATCAAATTAGTAACAAAATTATGATTGTACACGTAAGAAACTGTCTACTCTTTTAACTTTAACGTTTACATATTTGGTGAATGTGATGATTACATCTGATATATCTTATATCAGAGGTAAAATTAGATGTAACTTTATTATATTAAAAGTTATCTTATAAACAATATTACCAAATTAACTATTTAAACAAATAATAAAATATTTTATATTATTATTTAAACAAATAATAATAAATAATAAAAAAAAACAAAAATGTGAGAAGGCTATAAGTAATATTAAATAGGTATAATATATGGCTTGAATGAAAACGAAGGAAAATAAACAGATCGAAAAGATCTTTCTCTACAAATATTTAACATTTTTATATAAAAAGGTTTTATAAGTATTACATTAACCTTATTTAATTGATATACTTAACATACGAACTACAAATAACTCACTTTGTAGTCAACGAACGGGAAAGAAAAATGCTATTCGTTTTTAGGGAAAAGTGGGTAGGCCTCTTATAGCTTGGTGTATGTACTTCTTTCTTTGATCTTTTTGAGGCTTTTTACCACGTGGGTTTACATTCAACTGTGCTGAAAAAAATATAATAAAAGCCACTACTAAGAAAAAAATAAGTAAGACTTACAGAGTAATATCCTGACATGTATGGGATCAAATTGGTACAATCTGATGATCAACTATACTACTGTGCACGCTCATTGTTTAATTCGAATAGTGCGTGCTTTTTAATCAATTCAAACAACGCGCTTGCCCCGCTTCCTCCTTTACACTTTCAACACATTTCACGAAACTGCTCGCACAGATTACAGGGAAACAGAAGAAAGATGTTACATAATTAAAAAACAATACCTATATTATTTGTTGCATAGATACGCCAATAAGCAGATGGCGCACCTAGCGAGAAGAAATAGTCGTCACCTACAAACATTAAAGAATCAAAGATGTTAATGGTGTTTTGCTTTCCACGTTGTGGCAAAATAATACGATGTACCTACATTAGGCAATTTATTCATAAATATGAACACGACAGTAACAAGTAGTGAAGCTATTGTCACAAGGATAGTGTGCCGTCGGCACATTAGCCCTTACAGATAGATGGCTATATTTGGATAGATGACGAAAGAGCTGTATTATAATAATGTTTAGAACAGTCAGTTGGAATAATGTACTCGTCTATGTAACTCGCAGAAATTAAATAGTAATTCTTTGGTGTTAAATTGATTTTTTCCTTTTGACGACACGCAATGATATGCACCTGCTCCTCTACTTCACACGTACGCAAAAATAGCAACTTACAAATATCATTTTTGAAATCAATAGGCAATAGTTGTATTTTTTCATCAGAAGAACGATCAGGTTATGACTATTCTACGCAATAAAATATTTTCTTAAGAGTACATATGCTTGTGTGCTGTTCACACTTGAGATTTGCAGACGATATCGTTGTAGGAACCGTACTGGACTTGCAATATATGCTGACCAGTCTAGTTGATTCATTTTCTCGAATTAATTTCCGGATGAATTTGGACAAAAGCAAAATTATGTTCAATGAACACGTCAATCCAGAAGCGATAATTTTTAACGCAGTTTCGCTCAAAGTTATTTAGGACTATCTCCACCTTAACAGCTGGGACGAAACAAGTTGAAGAAAGATGCACGAAGAAGAATACAGCTAAGCGGGCTGGCGTATACTGCCCTGCTAATTTAATGGGCCATAAGTGCATGTTTGGTGCATCCGTGCAACAGAAATAATAGTGTCCAAAAATTTGTACCCTTATTTTTGACGCTACAAATATATATAAAAGAAACGGAAGAAAATGTTGTCTGGACGGAGAATACTAGTTATTTTGCAATTTCCCGCGAACATTTAAGTGTACTTTTGCGATGTTACTGAAAAGAAATACATATAAGTAACATAACATATAAGTAAACATATAACTACGGTAAGTTTGTTCCATTTCTTACACCGCTTTTATATGTTTTTCTTTTCAGTAACATCACAAAAGTACACTTAAAAGTTCGTGGAAAATTGCAAAATAACTAGTTTTCTTCGTCTGAACAATGGATTTCCGCAAAGTAACGCCTGAATCTATGAAATATCTTAAAATGTTGTTTACCTAAATTTTTTATAGCATTAAAAATACAGGTGCAATTTTTGGGCAAGATTTTCTCTGTTGCATCCAACATGCACTCGGTGGACTGAATTAACAGGGGAGTATAGGAAACATCTTTCATGAGTTACCGTTCCGAAATTGTTTGATTTTGAGAAACTGACTTTTTGACTTACGGATCCAAAACTTAGACACCGACAGTGCGCTTGCACTAATTGAAGGTTGCTCACTGAGCTATGGTGAGGGCTATGCTCTTAAAGATCGAATAACAAATATGGCGATTCGACAGATGTACACAGTTATCGACATAGCCCAAAAGATTAGTAAGCTGAACCACTTCAATTGATTGCGGGCTAGTCACATATCATGTCACAGAACTGATAGCCGTGAGGGTAACCGTGTATTGGAATGGAGACCATGCCTTTTTTTTTTTTATAGAAGAGGGGGCAAACGAGCAAGAGGTGCACCTGATGGTAAGTGATCACCGCCGCCCATGGACATCTGCAATACCAGAGGTCTTGCAGTTGCGTTGCCGGCCTTTTAAGAATGAGTAAGCTCTTTTCTTGAAAGTCCCTATGTCGTATCCGTATCCCTATGCCTTGGCAAGCGTAGTCTAGGATATCTTCCAGATAGGTGGAGTGACGATATATTCAAATTGACTAGCAATGGATGGAGATTTAGAACTGAAAATTGAGTTCAATGGCGTGCCATTCACGAAGTTTAAGCCGAACGGTTGGCGAAAATACGCTGATAATGCTAATAACACAGCATTGTATAAATTTGGGAATATATCTATAGTAAATACATGTGCTACTTTTTATCACAGAAACTACAGAGTGCTGGAAAAATATATCGACTTAAATGATACAAAATATTAGACATACAACTTTTAAACCGTGCACAGAAAAAATAATTCAAAAACCTCAATGCTTTAGACACAGGAGTATTTTTTGATTTCATAATGTTTATGCACGCTTTATATTTTGTTTCCTCAACTTTGATATTTCGTTATTCGTAATTGATTCACTAATAATCTAATACTACGCTGTTGCACACAATGAGGTTGTAATTCGTTCAATTACAATTTAATGATACGCCAGCACAAACATTGTCAGTTCAGACAATGGTAGCGTAAATGATAACGTATCGTTAGCGAAGTCACTGCATTTAAGGTTTTTAAACTATATTACAAAGGTGTTTCAATTTTGATATCATATAACAACGGAATGGTTTGTTCAACATTTAATTTTTTCATTCTAAATGCAAGCAATTATTTCAATGCTAGCTGCACCGTGCAGCCCGCTGCATTATAACAGTTTTTAGATAAAAAAATAGCCTAGGTATTATTTTAGGTCATTATTTACCCGTGTCTCAAATTTTATCCAAATACGTGCTGTAATTCTGGAATGGTTGAGTAACAAATGGATGGATATCTATCCAACCATTCATCCATCCATCTATCCATCCATCCGTTCATCCATCCACCCATCCATCCAAACACCCAGACATTCAAACTTTCGCATTTATAATATTAATAATAACATAAATTATCAAATGTTTACATCTACTAGTGAATGCCGAGTATAAAATTATAGAGGTAATTGCGCTTTATATATTGTTCATCAATCGTAATGCACTAAGTATTTAAGCAAAAGTGCTTTAGCACTAAGTGAATTGCGAGGCACATCTAGATAAAACAAAAAAAAAATATATTTTACGTAAAAACTAATCAATACCGGGAAACAATTCCTTAACTGTTTCATGAATAAGTTATTTCAATGCCAACGACGCGTTGTGATGCCTCGAACACATGGATACAATAAACTCGCTAAGTCTAAGGACTTTCCATTGTATTTTGCTTTAGCAAAATCCTCTAAAACATCTGAATAATAGAAATTACACTTTTACATTACGTAAATAGAATTTTAACGTCTACTTATATACTTAGTATTTACTCTAATATTATATACAGAAAGTGAAAGGAAGCGTTGGTATAAAAATTAGAAAGAGCATCCTCAGATATTTCGGACATGTAGAAATAATGGTAGATGAAAGGTTAGCAAAATAGATATTCCATGCGATTATGAACAGATGTAAGTACAGGGGGGGGAAGTAAAGCATCAAGACTGACATTCATAGACAGATAGATCGAGTACTGACCAAAGGTGTCAAGAGTCTTTGCAACCGGCGTGTTTGTTTGAAGAATATAATGAATATGGAGAAAGCAAGAAAAAAAAATGGGACACAAATGTTAGCGCACATTTACGTCATTAAAGAAACATTTATGTCAAATTTAATGCTTCTTGACCCAGAACAGTTTTATTTACTCAAAGCTTCTTCAAAATTTAACTATATGGCAATGTACTATTTTAACCAACTATTTTGTATGTATTTTCAACAGTATCTTAAAGAAACGATAATTCGAAACACTACTGACATTAAGTTGTTTATTATTACACAAACACATACACAATAAACATATATACACACACGCACTCGCATACATTCAAATATTTATGTATCTTCATTCCCATTCCCATTTCGCCGAAAAGGTAGGCAGAAGTAGTTCCACCATGTGGTAAGTGGCAAGCCTATCGCCAACCGGGCACATATTCATTTCCAACACCGGACCACTAGACCACAGAGACAATCAAAAACTTCGTACTGAAGATATAGGTACAATTTTTTTTTGTATCTTTCAAATTGTAATCAATATATTTTTCATAAGTGTTGTAAGTGAGAGGCGGAGACCAGGAGATTCGTACTCAGAGTACTTTGTGGGTTCATACGGGTACTACTTATACTAGATTACAGCTGTCTCCCAATAACAGGGTTTTTCGCCGTGTTGGTCCCGGCCTCCTTCGAAGAATAGGCCAACTGCCGTTCTGCCAGGCAGGTCGTAAAAAGCGACCGATTGGCTATCGAGTCACTACTATCGTGGCTACTAGGTGGTAGAGTTCTGCATTGTCTCGCCCGGGTCTGGTACCACCGCCTTACCTATTCCTGCCGCAATAGCGTCAGTGCTTGTCGCTGTCGTGTTCCGGTTTGGAGGGTAAGGTAGCCGATAAACTTGTGCATGTGGCATTAGACCTCGCCACAGGATAGCAACGCACCATTAACTTCTTTGGTGTCTATAGGCGATGGTTGACTCTTTCCATCAGAAGACTCATCTGCTTGTTTGCTATCTTATGATATATATAAAAAAGGTTTCCAGGTATCAGATAACTCAATTCGCCTAATTTTGCCTACTGAATAGCTTAAAGCCGAATATATTTTTTTGTACAAGTAGCCTAATTCATCTTACATTTTGTGCTAAGCAAGCCTATATTTAGTCCAAATAAAGAAGACAACGCAGAACAAAGAAGTGTTTCATATATCTTGCCGTATTTAGTGTTTGTTGCCGTATTTACTATTGGGTAATAGAAAATTTAAACATATCAAACAACACAAACCCTTCACTTAATAAACAAAAACAAACTTTTCATTTTACGATAACTAAGGCGAGTATATCTTAAAGAATATAATAATAATAAATAATAATCATAATTCAGTATCAGCGAATATAAAAATTCGCGCGCGCGGGGCGGCCAATTATTATACAAATTGTGAACTTGTGAGTAAAAGTTAGGTTTCGCTTTTTTTGTTGTGATTTTTTTCTATTTCATACAACGAATTAAATTGCTTTTACTATCCAGGTGATTTTAATTGACATCTGTATTCGTGACATATCATTGCGCCGCCCTAGGCAGTTGCATCCCAACGAAAAAGTGTCACTCAATTTTTCCAGGTAGTTGAATAGCAAACATATTGTTTTCTCGTTGTCATACGCGTTTGTCTGTCTTTATCTCACTCCTAAAATTATTAAAAGTATATCCGATATTTGGAAAACTACTAAACTCCTAAAATTATTAAAAGTATATCCGATTTTGGATAAAGTAAACAGCATGCAAAGAATTTGAGGAAAAAATTATGGACGTGCAATGTGCATATTACGTTTCACTACATATAATTATCTAGAAATCATCAAGTAAATTTAAAGTAATCCTGAAGTAGCCTAAATGTCCTTTTTATTTTTTCTAGGTAGCGTAAATGACTACTGGTTGCCAAATGAATATTTTGGTAGAGAGAGACCCTCCAAGGGAGCCTAAATGGCGATAATTCGCCTAATCTGGCAACGCCGCTCCCTAATAATCCTACGCATACTAATATTCCGTTGTACTTAATAGATAATTTAAAAAATGGGATAAATTAGTAAAGAATATTATTATTGTTATTTTTCTTAAAATTTTTCTCCTTTTTATAAAGGGTTTTTAGAACCTTCTTCTACGGGTTTTGATCAAGCAGAAGTAAGGTGTATTGTATGAGTGTATTGTGTTCAGTTCTAAGGAGATAAAAATTTACGAACGATTCTACAAGTATTTAATATAACTGCTTTCTGCATGAGGATATAAGTAAGTGGGTGTGTTTGTAACTGTTCACTGTTATTGTCATTATTATTATATAGAAATCAAACTGTAAAAATGCTCCGTTCACTGTCAGATTCACCGGTTTGTCAGTTACCTAGCGAGATAGGTGGTGATTCCTTTGCCTTAATTTATCGACTTGTAAATATTATTAATTGTTCCTTGCGATAACTGCGACCAGCAACTTTTCATACTAGTCTGAGTCACGGGGCCATCAATACACCACCACCAAACTCCAAGCTGCTACTACTGTTTTTTTTTAAATATTTCCATTACATTTTTGAACGACCCGGGACTAAATCCAAGACCTCATGATCTACACTAAACAAGCTAATCACTATTCACTAGACTATGAGAAGATAAGTAAACGGTTGTAATAACCTTTTCTTTGCAACCTATCTTAAATGTTGTTCTTACTTTTTTAAGGTGTTAATGCCCGGATCAGAAATAGATAAATTTGTAGTTAAATATTTTATAGACAAGTTAAAATACCGAAAATTATACAAATTGATTAAAATGTCTAAACGAAAATAATAATTTAATTGATTAATAATGCTATATATCTATACATATAATCTATACATATAATAAAAGTGTAAGAGGTCGAATTCTGTACATTGAAGATATTTTGAAAATTTTTTTTGGAAGATTCTCTTTAATCGACACTGAAGCGAAAAATGTATTTTTTTTAATTTTTGTCTGTCTGTCTGTCTGTCTGTCTGTATCAAGGCCGCGCATCACGCCGAATCTACTGAACGGATTCAAATGAAATTTAGCATGGTTAAAATTCATACTCCGAAGAAGGTTATAGGATACTTTTTATTCCAAAATTCAATACCGTTCCCGTAGAATAGGGGATGAAAATAAAAACATATATTTAGCTTTAATTCATTAACCTGCAGTCCGAAATCATTTTTTTTTTTTTTCAAAAGTAAGTACTATAAAGATTATCTCTTAAAAATTTCAAAGTCATCAGTTTTATAATTTAGAAGTTACAGACATCACAAGTTTCAACGGTTTCCGGGTGGTAAGTCCAGTTGAACGTGACACCCGGATTGTATACAAAACCTTTGGACGCATGGCTCATTATAAGTTAGTGTTTCATTTCAATGTGTTTGTATAATGGATATAACCCGAGAGATCAGTTTAAATATATATACTGTTTTATTAAAATGTTATAAATGCAATTTTACTAGCCTAAAAATGAGTAAAATATGTGTAAAATGTAAACCTAAACATTTTATTTATTTATATAAGAATAATTATAATATATTTGAAAATAAAACAGGTCATTTTTCAGTTTTTTGCCAATATCTCAAAAATATGCATTTGTTCTTTATAAAATTTTACGTAAGGATAAGCTATTGGGAAAATTCACTATTTTCTTTTTACATTGCCTTACGTAAAAAAGGGTACAAAAAGTATCTAACCGTCCATACCCGGAATACGTAGGCAGAGGTACAAGAAGTGTACCCACGATTAGCCGTATATACCATCTCACACAATGTGATAGGTGACAAGCCAATTGCCAACCGGGCCCTTTTCAATCCCGGGCAACGTTGTTTTATCAGAAAAGTTAAAAACACGTTTTGTTTTGCCCGACCCGGGAAGCGAACCCGGGACCTCGTATGGTCGACGATGACACCGGACCACTAAACAACACGGTGAATATTTCAAAATTCTTTGAAAAGACACCGGACCACTAAACAACACGGTGAATATTTCAAAATTCTTAGAAAATGAATGAAACTTCTGCGAAGTGTAGATGTTGGAGTGCCTAAACTACTCAATGCACTCATTTAAGTCAGACTGCAAAATACTTTTTAAAAAATTGTTAAGTATTAAATATGGACATGTACTTATAACTTCAGTCCTAGATAAGATCAACATCTTACAGAAAAAACTTTAGACAAAGATAACTTCATCAAAACAAATTCAATAAAAGGTTACTTAACTTTCCTTTATTTGTGAGAATCGAAAATCAAAAATGTGAAAAAAAAATACGTGACTTTGTTGTTTTTTTATTGAAGTATCATCACTCCCGGTTCCTTTGCGGGGTAGGCAGAGTAGATCGAACGTCTATAGACTTTCCGTTTAACCGCGACTCACCGGTTTGTCGGTTGGTGATATAAATGGTAATCCTCATCGCCGCATATACCGACACGATAACGATTATCGACTATTTTTAGCGATAACTGGGACCGAAAGTTTTACGTGCTCATCCGAGGCACGGGAGTGGTCCGCCAGTCTCCGAGTTGCTACTGAGATTTTAGATTTTCGAGAAAATCCTTGAAAATATCTCAATAACACGTTTGCCCGATCCGGGGATCGAACCCGGGACCACATATCGGGAGCCGAATAGGCTATCCCAAGACCACGAGACAGAGTAGTTTGTTATTAATTAAAAAAACCCTTGACTGCTCATCTTGCTTATTGAAAATGATACAAATTTATATTAAATCTTTTAGAGATTTAATAATAATAATAAATTTATTAAAAGTGCAACAAGATTTTTTTACTGCAAATCGTTTTCAATGAACAAAGATAAGCTTCTTAGTCAAAAGTTATTTTGGTTTTTGTTAATAACAAACTACAAAGCCATGTGTTAATTAATTTATTTTTAAACATCCCGCTACAAAAAGTGCCTTAAATAAAAATGATTCAAAAAAATAAAACTGAATAAATAACTTTTCATCTTTCTAACTAGGTATATATTTTTAACTTCCCGCTACGTGTCTAGATAAGTAAGTTACTGATTTTACCCCGATTTACAAAAATCGAGTGTTCACCAGATCTCCACGTTTTGAGGACCTACGAACCATTTTTGACTACTTTCATGATGACGTGTGTGTGTATGCATATGCGTATGTGTGTGTATGCGTATCCGTATGCGTATGCGTATGCGTAGGCGTAGGCATATGCGTATGCGTATGCGTATGCGTATGCGAATGCGTATGCGTATGCGTATGCGTATGCGTATGCGTATGCGTATGCGTATGCGTATGCGTATGCGTATGCGTATGCGTATGCGTATGCGAATGCGTAGGCGTAGGCGTATGCGTATGCGTATGCGTATGCGTATGCGTATGCGTAGGCGTAGGCGTAGGCGTAGGCCTATGCGTATGCGTAGGCGTATGCGTATGCGTATGCGTATGGGTATGCGTATGCGTATGCGTATGCGTATGCGTATGCGTATGCGTATGCGTATGCGTATGCGTATGCGTATGCGTATGCGTATGCGTATGCGTATGCGTATGCGTATGCGTATGCGTATGAGTATGCGTATGCGTATGCGTTTGCGTATGCGTATGCGTATGCGTATGCGTATGCGTATGCGTATGCGTATGCGTATGCGTATGCGTATGCGTATGCGTATGCGTATGCGTATGCGTATGCGTATGCGTATGCGTATGCGTATGCGTATGCGTATGGGTATGCGTAGGCGTATGCGTAGGCGTAGGCGTATGCGTAGGCGTAGGCGTAGGCGTAGGCGTATGCGTATGCGTATGCGTATGCGTATGCGTATGCGTATGCGTATGCGTATGCGTATGCGTATGCGTATGCGTATGCGTATGCGTATGCGTATGCGTATGCGTATGCGTATGCGTATGCGTATGCGTATGCGTATGCGTAGGCGTAGGCGTATGCGTATGCGTATGCGTATGCGTATGCGTATGCGTATGCGTGGGCGTAAGCGTAGGCGTATGCGTATGCGTATGAGTATGCGTATGCGTATGCGTATGCGTATGCGTATGCGTATTCGTATGCTTATGCGTATGTGTATGTGTATGTGAATGTGTATATGAATGTGTGTATGTAAACATCTCATAACTTTGAACGGCTTGACCGATCGAAACGCGGTTAATAGTATTCGATTGGATTCCACTCAATTTAGACTTCAGTCAAGGAGATTGTGAGAAATTTTGAAAAAACCTCACATAATTTTTTGGCGAAACAGTATTTTTAATACAATTTCCAGATTAATGTACCGATAGAGTACAAAATTTAATCAGCTTTACATCCAACTGCGACCAATGCATAAATTGCATCAAAATTTATTTATCCGTTCGGGAGTTTATAGTTGACGAAAAATTTTGGCATAATTTCGAAATTTTTTAACTAATCATTTTTAATCTTCTGCAATATTTTAGTACTTACTAAAAACTACATTGAATGCCGTTTCAAAAATCAAAATCGAATCAAATTTTCCAAAGTTACAGCTTTTCAAACAATAAAATTACGTTGTTTACAGTAAACTTACTACATATTGTTTAAATAACTTTCAGGTTTATATACCGATTGATATAAAAATTGAATTCGACTTTCGATTTTTATATCAATCGGTCGGTATAAAGTAAACTTACTACATATTGTTTAAATAACTTTCAGGTTTATATACCGATTGATATAAAAATCGAATTAGAGTTTCCCTCTAAAAAACTGTGCCAAATACTGGAAATTGGATCAAAATAAACGATTTATTTGGGATTAAAAGAAGTCTCTTTTTTACATTTATAAGAGAAAGAGAGAGAGAAAGAGAGAGAGAGAGAGAGAAATACTGTAGTCAATTACTAATTAATTAATAATTACTCTGCAAGGACGGCCAAACGCGAACGAAGTCGCGGGTACAGCTAGTATGTAATATAATTGAATAATATCTAATAATTTATATAATACAATTGAGTAATGTTTATCTATGTAAAATTTCTAAAATATTATTTAAATGTAAATTAAATCAGCTATTTATTAAAAAGAACTATAATTTGCATGCCTAAAATATAAGGGTAGAATAAGCAGAACAATGTATATATAACTAATAACCTTTTTGTGACCTTATTCTGGCAAATATAATTATTATTATTATTATTATTATTATTATTATTATTATTATTATTAGACTATCTGCCGTTCTTCAAGGCAGTTCGTAAGAGGAAAACGATTGGCTGTGCGAGTCACTACTATCGTGGCTAATGGGTGTTAGACTTCTGTATTTTTTGCCCAGGTATGATACCACCGTCTTACTTATTTCTGCCACAATATCGTCAGTGCTTGAAAAAAAGACAAGCCCGCTGAGTTTCTTCCGTCGGATCTTCTCAGCGTGTGGCTGCGTTTCCGATCCGGTAGTAGTTTCAAAAAATGTTGACGTGTCAAAATAACTTGTAATAAGTTTTATCGAATAAAGTTCTTCTGATTTCTGCTTGTCACTTTCGATTTCCGGTGTGGACGGTAACATAGCTGGTAAACTTTTGCATGTGGAATTAAGACCCCGTCACGAGGACAGCAACGCACTTATAACATATTTGGTGCCTAGCAATGGTTGTCTCTTTCCATCAGGAGAGTCATCTGCTTGATTTCTATTTTATGGTATAAAAAACGGTTGACTGGAAGGCTATGAAGCTTTCAATCCACCTTTATGCATGTTTGTGAATAAATTAAAAAAGAACAAGAGGTGATAGGAAAATTTCTTATAGACCATGTCTAGGTAACCCAGTAATTTAAAACTCTTATAAATTGTAAATGCTACCTTCTAAAAGAATCACAAGTTTTAATAAGATCATAATTAATGTAAAATAAATTGCAAAACTTTTTGGAACTTTAAGAATTTGAAAACATTGTAAATGTGTTTTTTTTTTCTAAGAGGATCACAAACAAGTTTTTAATATGATCATAATGAATTCAAGTTTTGAAATTGCAAAACTTTTTGGATCCATAAGTGAGAGTTAATTAACATTAATGCGCGTCCGTCTGTCCCTCAACAGAGCTTTAAAACTAACATCAATCAGAAAACCTCTTACTTATTCATGACAGACTAGAAAAGGTTATTAAAAGGACACAGTGTTGAGGGTGTCATCAGATTTAATACAGAGGAACGACGATTTTACAGGTAAGTAAGGAAGCAACAATATATGTAAAAACTGATATAAACATCAAAAAATCCGAAGAAGTAGGTGGGGGTACAATAAGCCCATCCACGATTAGCTGAAGATACTTTCCACAAAATGATAGGTGACAAGCAGAAAACTGAAAAAACATCACCTAATAAATATCGATAATATAAAAAAAACTCAAATTATAAAGAAATCGCTCCGTATTGGTCCCGGCCCTGTTTAAAGAAGACCATCTACCAGGCATAACAAACAAACGATTGGCCATATACATAAGTCATTATCGTAATAGTAAAAGACTACAATGCATTGCGTGCGATGAATATATGGGGGGTTCTCCTGCGGGTATTAGGAAATTGTTGATCCAGACTCCTTTTCTGATTCTTGTGTTGATCCGAAGCCGTATGTTCAAAAATGAAATGAAAAGAAAAACAACAGTTTTAATGCTAGACATCTCGCCAAACAGCAAAAGAAGACTAATAATCTATGTCTCTAAAATCCTGATTGCGAAATAGGTGATAGAATATGATCGGATTCGGTACTTACCATCGGCGTTATAACAGTTGCTGCCGCAATAGCGTCATTACTGGTCGCTGTTATTTTTCAATTTGGAAGGTAAAGTAGTCGGTAAATTTTGGCATTCGGCATTTTATTCCCAGGTAATGAATAGCAAGGTACCTTTAACGTCTATGTTGTCTTTAGGTGATAATTTTTTGTTTCCCTCAAGAGAATTAATTATCTGCTTTCTTCATATCCTTTGAAAAACACAATGCTTTCCGCAAATGTTGTTCCTCTGACAATAGCCTTAATGTGATTGAGAGAGTGATCGTAAAACTAACACCATTTTAGTAACGATGTTAGTTGTAGACTGCAGTTTATGATACTTTAAAACTTTATAACTTTAATTATAAGTTCTAGATTATCTCATGGATCTAGCGCTTAAACATTTAGGTCATAGGGATCGAAACCCAAGGCGCACACATATTTTTAAGGTATTTTAATACTCAGACACATCGGCATTGGCAAGAATGAATAGTTGTTAATTGTTTAGGGCTCCGTACTTGAAAAGGAAAAACGGGACTCTTATATAATCACTTCGTCTTGCTGACAATACTCGTACAATACAATAACTCTTTATTATGCACCATAAAAATACTTATATACTTATCCATCTGTCAAAACTCTTTCTTGGAATGTGTAGAGGTATAAAATTAAAACTTATTGATATAAGTTTTTGTCCGCGGCTTCGCTCTCGTTAAATTCATTTTAGGAATGTAAGGGCTTAGAGAGACAAAAAGTAGCCTAAGTTATTCTCCAGCCCTAAAACTCCACTTAAAATATCACGTCAATTCGTCGCTCCGTTTTCTGTGAAAGACGGACAAACAAACATACACACTTTTCCATTTATAATATTAGTATGGATAATTGAGTCTACGTTCTCTCTCAGTTGTGAAAAAATCAAACTTGTAAGTCAACGTGATCAAGAGTGATGATAATTTTTGTAGGAAATCAAAACCTATAGACTGTACCTACTTTTCGTTGACCTTGAATTGTGAAATTTTGCAAAAAGCAATGTTTTACAGCACATATAAAGGGAAAGATCCGAAAGCTGTAAATTTTTATTTACATCACAAACAAAATACAAGTTTATACGAAACCCTCGGTATGCGAGTCTAACCCGCACTTGACACAAAATTCAGGTATGGCTTACCTACCTAAGTTGAATTTTGATTTTTTATTTAATTTAATTTTAGATTTTTAGTTTTTTTTTTGTATTAACTACCTTACTGTTTGGCCTGACTTATTTTTGTCATATTTGTTTTTCACTTTGCATTTTCGTAATAATTTTTCTTAAAATATTATTATTTTGTCAATTTTTAATAATATATAATTTGCATTGTAGTAATAAGTAACAATACGCCCGATTTCCTTGCGGTTAGGTAGAGTAAACAGAAAGTTTATAGACTTAATAGGTAACATACTAACTAGGTGGTAGAGTTCTGCATTGTCTCGCCCTGGTCTGGTACCACCGCCTTACCTATTCCTGCTGCAATAGCGTCAGTGCTTGTCACTGTCGTGTTCCGGTTTAGAGGGTAAGGTAGCCGGTAGACTTATGCATGTGGCATTAGACCTCGCCACAAGATAGCAACGCACCATTAACATCTTTGGTGTCTATAGGCGATGGTTGACTCTTTCCATCAGGAGACCCATATACTTGTTTGCTATCTTGTTTGTTATCTTGTTCACCGCGATTCACCGGTGTGTCGGTTGGCGAGATAAGTGGTGATCCTCATCGTCGTAGGTACCAACATGTTAGCGATAATCGACTATTTTTAGTGATAATCGGGACCGACTGCCTTACGTGCACATCTGAAACACTGGAGTGGTAATACACCACTCCGCCAGCCTCCGAGCTGCTACTGAGATTTTAAGATTTTCTAAGAATATCTCGAAAAAAACCTCAATAACATTTTTGCCCCACCCAAGGTTCGAACCCGGGACCTCATGATCTAAGCCGAGTAGTCCCCTAGCCTCTAAACCTATAGATAGAGTTATAGTAGTTATAACTTCAGATTTCAAATTTGATTTTCCTTATGATTGTTTTTTTTCTCATCATTAATATTCTTTTGGCATTTTTTAATAATATTCCTTTAATGTTTATAATTTTTTCAATTTTTATTAGTAGATTTAAATTTTAGTGACATTCAGATGTTTTTATATCTATGAGGATTTTTTAGAGCATTTTTTTTTCTATTTTTTATAATGGTATAAGTTTTTATGATATTATGAAGACTAGATTGTTGCTTAAGGGCAACCTGTAAATATAGTTGTAAATGTGAATAAATAAATGAAATGAAACAAGCTTACGTACTTTAATATAAGTATTAAGACGACAAATAAGCAGATGACACTTTTACATAGACATACGTTTCAAATACTCCATGGATTTAAATGACACATTGCTTTGGTGTAGCTGGGATACAACAGCATACCCAGCTATACAAATAGCAAAACCGTTGTCAAATGAATATCTACTATATGCTAAAATATATATTTGTGATACATAACAGTTTTAAATTAACAATATTAGGGCTGAAGCACATAGCATTTTCAGCAATCATAGTTCAGTATTACAAACTGAACGCTTAGAATCACATAACAGTTTTTTATATGAAAATTTGGTATGTAATTTAGTCATAATACTAAAGATGTAGAAATCTCCAAAAAAGTGCATATAGCAGATATATATTCATTTGACAGCAATGATACGCATAAAATTACCAATTTAATTTATTACCGGAACTCCATAGTGACTAGCTCTGATCTTATTGCAATAGAAAGGTTAAGCGGTAATAAGGTACCAGGTATGTGGTCTATGGGTGGTACCAAACCCGGTATTTGAATTGACCAATGAGGGCGCATTATTTGTAATAATCAATAAGCGCGTGCTATGGTAGAAGTGGTTATGAGATTTTAAAAAGAAATTATACATCATACCTACGCGAATATTGTAAAAACTAGTAAAACTATGGACCAATCACACAACTTTTAAGAATTGAAATTTAACTATTCATTTTAACCAAAAATCTGTTCTAGTATGAAGGTTTTTAAGTAGAAAATCAGAAAAGCCCCATTTCTAGGCTGAATACGAACAAATATTGTTATTAAATATTCCCTTTATAAAATATACAAAATGCGTAAACCACATTAAGCTTATACTCCCCGGCATTGAACAAATTTGTTTTAAAAAAACGTCAGAAACAAGTAACATGAATTATTCATTACATTTTATCTTCCAACGAGGAACAGTAGGTCATTCTAATTCTTAAGACACCATATTACAAATTTCACGCAAATATTACCCCTGTCACATTAACATAGGTGCGAACATTGCTTGCAACAATTTTCAAGTTATCATTTATATATAATTTTTTACGAAGGGAAACAATTTGATTGTTTTATTGAGTTTTTGAGAAAGAACTGAATTTATTGATGAACTGAAATTATTGATTGATTGATGCTGGACTGAAGGGATTCATATTTATAAATATTGGACATTGGATATCTATACATATAATAAAATCGTAGGAAAGTCAAAACTGTACATTGAATATTTTTTTAAAAGTATACTTGGGGCGTAATCTACAATCGATATCGAAGCCAATACTATAGTTTGTAGAATTTTTGTCTGTTTGTCTGTATGTATAATATACATACAGACAAACAGATATACATTGTATATCCGGGGTAAATTCAAAAAGTATTACATGGTAAACAGAACTAAAGTAAGATAATACTTTACTATGCCACCTTTAATATTTGATTTTTTTTCTAATCAACCCCGTAAATAATTTTACTCCTGCATTATATGTTGAATATTAGCATTCTGTACTTCTTATATATATAAAAATCAGTCCCTATTTTCCTTGGTCACGACATCACGCCTGAATGGCTGGACCAATTTCGGTAATTTTTTTTGTTGTGTTTGTAATTATAAGGAGAAGGTTCTTATAAAAGAAAATATTAAGAAAATTGCGCGGAAAATTAGAAATATAAGAATACTTAACCACCATATAAAGTTTAATCCCGTAGACTTATATAAATTAAGTGTCACGTTGTTTGTCCACTATGGATTCCTAATATGTAAGGCAAAACAACGTTTTCCGGGTCAGCTAGTTTCTTAATAAAAATTGTAACTGTCCTAAATTACATTCTCATCTATGTGTGTATTTTTTGTAAAAAAGGGATACAAAGATTTTATTTCACGAATAATCATTAACTGTGCCAAATTTAGTTCTCTTTCGTTCGCGTAGTTGTCAAAAAAGAGTACAAAGATTTTGCTTCACGTATTAATAATTCTAGTTTAGTAATTAGATATAGTATATAAAAGAATAGTATATAAAACTATTTGCATTCCAGGAATAGCAGGCAACTTGTAAAATCAAACGAGTGACCAGTCGTGTCATTACCAACGTGGTTATTGTATGGTAGAGCATCGTTTCGTCCCGAAGTCGGTAAACTTATACATGCGACATTACCATCTCGCCTCAAGAATACAAAATTCACTATTAACAGATTTGCTGTCTATAAGGGATGTTAGCAGGTTGAGAAAAAGGTTTTTCATATTTTATAAATAAAAATTTGCATTAATATTTCTTTGTTTATACTGTTAATATTGTAATTTGTATCTATTTGGTTTTGAAACCATCAAAAGATAATATTTAAAAGATAAAATTAACGCTTCAGCTCATATTAAAATAAACT
Organism: Apodemia mormo; assembly: GCA_036924255.1. Lineage (NCBI taxonomy): Eukaryota > Metazoa > Arthropoda > Insecta > Lepidoptera > Riodinidae > Apodemia > Apodemia mormo. The sequence continues at coordinate 5,375,709 of JAUPFN010000012.1, read as the reverse complement.
TGTTATAAAACATATATATTTTTTTGTTTATACATAGCAGAAACTGCGTCAAGTGTTATTTTTGTCCGAAAAAAATTGAGTAAATCTTATATCGCGCTTAAAAAAGCTTTACTAAAAACATATGAAAATTAATGTATAAGAGTATTTGATCTCATAATAAGTGTTCTTTTAATTATACGTGGATTTATATTACCCTGAAAGTGTAATGAAATAATATATGTGATGGGTTTTTTATATCATAATATATAACACAAGCAGATGGCGCTCCTGATGGAAAGATAAACTATCAACTGCAGCCGCTCACTTCACTTTGGTAACTATTGAGACCACTGCGAAAATTCCGTTAGTACACTATGGTCTCTATAAGGACCAATGCTAACTTCATCAAAAAAAAAAAAAAACAATATGTTCACTATTTACCAGTTTTAATAAAATACTCTATGGTATTTTATCGTTTTCGAACGAAAAATTGTACAAAATAACATCAAATTGGCACTCTTTTTTCAAGTAAAAACGCTCTTGGGGAAAAATAAAAGAATTTAGTCCGCCATTTTGATTCGTGCTGTGTGTTATGTGTTGATTGCAGTTTATGATACAGGTTAATTTAAAAGTGTTTTGGCGTATTAATCACCAAGTAAACTTTATTTATAATCAAGATTAGTTCAAGATCTAACAGTTTAGATAATAATTTTGTCAAAAAACCGTAAATATCGATTAATAAAACATATTTTTCGTTAACGACCAACTTGATGATACCAGCGCTTTGGGTATGACGGTACCAATTTTTATTATTTTCGTAAATTTTAGTGTTGATATTTATGTTCTCAAAAAACCTATGACGTGAATGTGAAATATCCTAAACAATATTTAAAAAATTAACATAGCTATAAGATTGAAAAAGAAATAAATTACGAAAAAAACTACGTATTAATTATGAAAAAAAATAGATTAATATTTATGTAAATAAATATTTTTGTACTATAATATATGTTGTTTATTTTTTCCGTATATATACAATTACAAATTTACAAAATTTACGAATTATATAAAAAAATATAAAAAGCATAAGTCATTTACTTTTTGCATTAAAAATCCCCGGCTAACAAGTAGTCATATTTTTCTCAAAGTGTCGTGTTACACCCGAATTATTTAGTAGCTTAAGCCATTTAAATTAAACAATTCTCTCACCACTGTATTGTAGTGCTCAAGGCCTCTCAAAAAATATACGTTTTACAGTATTGGATTCAATCCAAACAATTCATAAACCATTTTTTGACCACGGTCCACCGGAACGAACTCGGAACGAGTGCGCGTAACGACGGACCGTGTTTTTTAGAAAAAAATGCGAAAATGGCTGGTGGTGTGACGGGTAGACATCAAAAATGTTAATGGTGCTTTGCTATCGGGATATGTGGCGGGATAGCAATGCTACATGCATAAGTCTACCGACTACATCACCCTGCAAACCCAAACATGACAATGACAAGAATGGACACTATTGGGGCAGGAATAGGTAAAACGATAGTACCAAATTCCCGGGCGAGACGTGGCGGAACTCTACCACCTAGTATTCACGATAATAGAGACACGTATAGTCAATCGGTTGCCTTTTACGACCTGCCTGTCAGAACGGCAGTTGGTCTACTCTTTAAAGGAGCCCGGGCAAACACGGGGAAATTTAAGGCGAAAGAATATCACTGCCTCAAATGCTACGCGTTATGAGCCGTTCAATCACAAAATAAATGTTCGCGGACAGCTGCAAGCTATCCAGTTAAGTCCTTAATAAGTTAAACATGCTCACACAAATTTAGACAAAAACGTTTAATAAGCGTTAGTAAACGCGCGATATAACCTCCACTGACATATTTTGGTAATAAGAAGCCATATACTGTTCAAGCGAAAACCGTCTCTAGAGGTATCAAGTTAAAGAAGATATTAACAAAGTAATATTTTTCGTAGCATACTGAATTATTAAATTATTCGTGTCATCCAAGTGGTGCTGCGTTTAGACAAAATCTAGAAAAATGTTATTAGAAAATTGTATCTTCTGAGTTTAATCTAAGAGAATTATATACTGTATATTATTCAAATTTTGAAAACTGCAAACTTACAAAATTTAAATCTTTTTGTTATTTCATTTTTTCATTTTAACTTTTCAGTTTTTTATTGTATTGTGGCTAAAGTGAACCGTACTTTAATAGACTTTTCGATTTAAAATTCGTGGTTTGTCGGTATACAAATACAGTGATTTTGTTTATAGAACACAGGACAAGCAACTAGTCTGGGAACACTGTAGTACCCTCGCCACTACTAGCAAAGCGAAGCGCTAGGACACTACCTACCTTTTCTCTAAGCGCATCCCCTAATTGAACCCTCATTACTTGGGTTTGGATTATATATATATATATATATATATATATATATATATATATATATATATATATATATATATATATATATATATATATATATATATATATATATATATATATATATATATATATATATATATATATGCTTAATAATGTTCTCGCTTTTATCAACGTTGTATATGAATGCTACAATTTGTATACAAGATGCTACGACAATGTTACGAAACTATATTAACAATTTGATCGCGATGAAAAAATTTTAACACAGTATTTGATATAACATAATTAGCCAAAAATCAACTTGATACGAAGAAATATTTTATTTTTAATGATTTTCATTCTGGTATTTGTTCTATTGGGCATAAAGTCATCCATTGTTTACGTAAAAGTAATATTTCATGTGAATTACTTTAGCCTCAATCGCAGATTCGAAAAAAAAACTAAAATGACTAAAATGACTGAGTAATTTATCTATCTATATATATAAAAATCAATTGCTGTTCGTTAGTCTCGCTAAAACTCGAGAACGGCTGAACCGATTTGGCTAATTTTGGTTTTGAATTAATTGTTGGAGTGCAGGGAAGGTTTAAAAGGTGAGATAATATAAAAAAATAAGAGAAATTAAAAAGGCAGAACAACGTTTGCCCGGTCAGCTACTTTAAAATAAAAGGATTACAATTATATTATTGTATTCTAAGCCTAGTCTGACTATCTACCTCGAAGTGTGAATAAAAAGTGAATAATTATAATGATTAATTTACAATATGGATGTCGTGTTGTTGGTTGTCATAGGGACATACAGATAATTAGCAGGATACATCCACTTACTAGTATTATTGTGTAGAATGGTATCATCGTATGGTACATGATTTTTGGGTCTACTTGACTAGGTTGTATCGGGGTTTGTATTATAATTTTGTCTTGAATATTGTGGAGATTTTCCAAGTTAATTGAGCTTAATTGAATGTGGCTTGCTTCTGGAGACTTAATTTTGGTGAGTTGGCAGGATTCTTCTGATATTTGATTTGTTATTAATCCTTGGATGTAATCTGATTTAGTACGTACTTGGTAGTTTAGTTTTTCTTCACCAGGAAACAGTTGTTCAACTTCGGACATTCTGTCTCTATGTACACGAATAATTTTCCATTTTTTGTTATATAAGGAGAAGAAGGGATGAGGCCTTGGTTGTCTTTGTTAGGTGCTATAGATAACTTATAAAATCAAAATTATCCCTAGAAATGATTGGAAAATTGAAAACTACGACTCTCATTTCATTAACATAATATGACCCTGGTTTAATAATATCATAATATTCTCCTAACTGTAAATTTGGGATGTGATCACTACCGTACAGACTTTTTACCTTATTTAACATTATTTCTTATAATTATATATCTATCATATTATGATGAGTGGTGGAAAGATGAATAAAAGCAAAAAGTATTTTCGATCCTTATTAGTTCCTACATTCAATCTTCGGTGTTCTCACTGGGTATGCCTAAAAATTGTGCAATCTTGCATATTTAATTAAATTAGCTTTTTTATATGCATCGCTATTAAGTATTAGTTCTATCGTATAGTTAATTTTTCTTAGATTAATTACTAATTGTTCTAAGGCAATATGTGTAAGCATCTATTCTTTACTTATACTAAGATGTTTATTAAAATCAGAAACCGTGCTGTCTTGATTATCTTGTAAGAGTTTAATAGCTTCATTATATCTTATTGCGTCGCTGTGGTCGAGATTCCCATTAACGCTTTTTATAATAATTGAGCCTAGACTATCTATAAGACCTCTTTATAGCGATTCGGCTCTAATGTACGTAATTGGGATAAAATCTTGTCAAGCTTATTAAAAAAGTAGTCAATTTGGATCTCATATATGATAAAAGTATAAAGTTAGTTAGTCGGTCTCGGTAAGTGAGTAACTGTTCATATATTTGGATGTAAGGTTGTCTTTGTGTCTGAAGGCTCTATTTTGGTTTTTGTGAGGTTTAGTCCTTCCAAAAATCCTGATCATCACTATTATTTTTCGGTTGAGATACACTGTCATTCGTTACTGCATAATAATTATTATAAAAATCATACGGATAGTCGAGGGAATAATCATTACTATAGTAAGCGTAGTCAATGTAATTGTACTCCGGCTCCTGATAACAGTCGAGCGAGATGTAATATGAGTCGTCGTATGTCGCACGCTTATTATATACACATATTTATTTCAGGAGTTTTAAAATAGTTATTAGGCGGAGGTTTCTCTGACTTTCTCCAATCATGACCTGTTATCATGGTATGTGGCAGTATTTTTTAATACATCTTTGAACACCACTCATAGGCTGCGAATACTGACCCTGGGGCGGATTGTTGCGAGGTGATAATCTAAATACTTTACTATTGTGGTTGGAATTACTCTGAGTATGCGTGGGCATGCGTTGGTATTGTATGTTATTAAATTTAAAAAGGTTGTCTCATCGGTGCTTGCTAACGAGGTGTAGGAATTTGAAGGTTTGATGGTCACGGTGGTGCAAACGAAATGGATGGCAATGGTCGGCCTTACGGGTAGTATGTCCCTTATGAGGTTCGTTACGTTGCTGTAAGTGTGTTATATTTAATTCCTCTTGCACGTATTCTAGCGCTTTTTCGATTAAACTAGGGTGCATACAGCGTATGTAGGACCCCAATGGTTCCTTTAATCCGCGAACAAAAGCTTGCATCGTAACTTTCTTTTAAAGATCACTCTACGGTAGTTGGTATGGGTTTGTGTAATGTTACGTAAGTCATTAAGGTACTAAATAAGGTCTGGCAATAATCATAAAACTCCTGAAGTGATTTGTTACCCTGCGTAGATAAAGAGAGGTCATTGTAAAAAGTCGTCTCATCCCTTTGGTCGAAAAAATTGTTTATCAAGGCAACTCGGATACCTAGCCAGCTATCTGAGATTCCGTTTGAATTAAAGAGTACAGGCGGGAGTTCCTATTATTTTATTTAATATGCCATTTAAAACGCAACATTTAGAAAATTCACTGTCCGCGGCTTTGCTTAAATATTTCGCAGCTAATTGATCGCATATAGGTACTAATAAAACGCGTGAGTGCATTAGGTTCCCATCGAAATTCGGGACAAGGCGAAGAGCCTTAAAATAGTGTTTGGGTAGTGGGCCATTGTAACGTTATTTAAACTATCTATTTCGGTAATTATTTCTAAACATTCATTTATATGACTGCAGAAAATACTTTCAAACTATTCAGAGTAGGATGATCTTAGTCAAAATATGTAGCTTAGCCGTTTTGTCATTTTAAGAACTATTGTAAAACAGAAAAGTAAATAAATAATTCATCTTACGCCAATGTGACGGTAGCGAAATTAGATATATATTACAAAACATTGACGATATCCAAAAACTTTCTGAGAAATTTTAACTCATACCATTTTTCGTTAATGGTGCTATCTTGTGGTGAGATCTAATGCCACCGGCTACCTTACCCTCCAAATCGGAACACGACAGTGACAAGCGCTGACGTTATTGCGGCGAAATTAGGTAAGGCGGTAGTACCAGACCCGGGCGAGCCAATGCAGAACTCTACAACTTAGTAGCCACGACGGTAGTAACTCGCATAGTCAGTCGGTTGCATTTTACGACCTGCCTAGCAGGACGGCAGTTGACCTGTTCTTCAAAGGAGCCCGGTACCAATACGGAAAAATATCATTTTCTTAATATTTTTAGGACGCTTTTTAAAGCATAGTTACATATAATTTTGTTAAAAAAATAAATACTTAGGATACAAAAATATTCTACTAATCGTATGGAAAATCTCGTTTAGCAAAATTTAGTTTATTGCATAAAAAAATATTATTTGATCGCAGTCAGTTTTCTTTCTTTACGGTTAGGAGATAAGACTAAAGCTTTTAATTTTAAAATAAAAAAAATTGTGATATTATTATAATTGATAGTTCAAGACGCTACAAAATAATGCAAAAAGTTTGCCGCCCTTTTTTTAATTTCGCTCGCATAAATAATTTACTTTTAGGTAAATTTTTATGCAATTAAATACAAACTACAATTAAAAAATAAACAATCGTATCTAAGTGTAATATCAGGAGCTGCAAGTATCAGAGATAAAATAATAAACAAATACATTTAAATCACTTGATTTTCCTCCATATTTCTTACGAGTTTACGAGTACGAGAGAATTTAGAAGTCCTTAAAATTTAGCTACTATAGAAGAAATTAATAAATAACTTGCGCATGTACGAGTTTTTATCCAAGTATATTCTTACATTCAAATTGACACTAATACCGCTTTTGCGTGCGTACTTCTTTGTCATATTACAGAATGAATTATATCGCCTATTTAGTTGAGATAAAAATAGAATGGTAGGTACGGTGATATTCTGACCTTTGAAATAAAAGATCTTTTTGGAAAGGTAACATTAAGTTATCCGAGCTTACCATCAAATATTAACCTACTTTACAGAAAATAAAATAATTTAAATTAATGTCGAAATTATTTATCTTCTCACGACTGCCTCGTGCGCTAGTGGTTAACCTATTCGACATATGTCATGAAATCGCAAGTTCGATCCCGGGTCGGACAAAAGTGCTATTGGGGTTTTTCTCGAAAATCCAAAATGTGTGTTATTACTTCCGTGCCTCGGATAAACATACTCGTAACTTAATTTTAGTGATGGGCGTTTTTGTTAAGGTCCTGATCGACGAACGACCTTATGCCGCGGTCTTATGGCTCGTCGGTAAAGTTTGCCAGTATATCATCACAATACTGCGGTTTTATGTATCGCAGCTCGTCGACCCTGATCAACGAGCGAGTATAACCGCGGGCTATGATTGGGCGGTAAAGCTCGCCCGTGTATCATCGCAATACCGCGGTTTTATGTATCGACGAGCCTAGCTCGTGGCTTGTCATGTTTGCTATATTTTTAATCGGCTCGTCACTAAAACAACTACTTTATCTTTTTCATTATATTTATGTATTTTATCACTAGATTTAGTGCATTTATTGATAATTTAGCGCTCAACATTTTCATTACAGTGCTTTGTGCAATAACTAGTGTAGGCTTTCCCAACCTTTATTTCGCCGAGCCTCCCCGAGCCAAAAATAATGTTTTCATACCCCTTTATATAACTTATTTAACTACTCGTTATTTTTTTTGGAAATGTTATCTTACATATTACGACGCCCCCCCCCCCCCTAACATTTCTCTACGCCTCCCTTATTCTAGGGAGCCCTCCTCCTAGGGAAGAGGGCGTGCCCCCCTGGTTGGGAAGTCCTAAATTAGTACATTTTCAAAAATTTATTATGTTGACAAATCAATCAATGGTGCGTCCAGAAACACAATTATTACTTAACAGTATGTACAACTTACTCAAGCTCGATTATTAGAGTTCCGTAGTCATATAGTAAAAAATTGAACCCCTATGATTTCGCCATGTCTGCTGTCTGTACGTCCGTCCATGCATATGGCACAGTCATTTTTCTCGTCACCTTTCCAAACGGCTATGTTCACGTACCATTGATCATGCGGTAAGGCCTATTCACGAGTATGCCTTGGCTTATCACGAGTATACTTGTAACGCAAGTGGTAACTTCGTTTACGCGAGTTCCTCATATGGATAATCATATGCATTCACTGTTGAACATTCTGCTGACCTCTCACCCGGATTATTACCAGGGATACCAGGTACACACAGAAATATGGACGTCCTGCTTGATATATCAGACCACTGCCTGATCAAAGTGCAGGTCAGGCGCTTATCGCGGACTTTCTTAACAGGTTGTCGTCGTGTTTGGTTTTATAAATCGGCAGATTAGGAGGCGATGCGGTCTTTTTTTACATCTTACTAATGGAGGCAAATGTGCTTCTGGATGATCTGAATGTTGTCGCTGACTCTATTGCTATATGCTGCATAATGATGTGGTTACATTTTTAGGATGTGTAACATTCAGTATAAATAGTCTCTTTAAGGAACTAAAAACTTATGCTATTTATTTTTTGACTATCTATTTTTCTTATCTATTTTTTAACTAACTTATGCTTATGCTATATATTTTTTATTTATTATAGTCGGTTGCTATCCAAAAGGAGATTATGAGTTCGGCTGTAATTTTTTTATGTTTGTCGGAACTCGGTCATTTATGAACCGATTTGTAAAAATTCTTTTGTTGTTTAAGAGGGTGTATTCCTCTGGTGGTCCCATTTTATTTTGGTGAAATTCTGATGCATTATCCCGGAGATATGTGATATATTTAAGAAATGGGGAGTCAGTTGCTGCAATTTTACTGCGTCAAAAATATCTAGGTATGTGTCATGCGTGTTATGTAAATAACCAGATCTTGAAAGTACTTCTCGACATATGTAAATAACAAGTATGAAAATAAGGGCTCAAATACTTTCAAAGTACTTACACGTATAACTCTTGCCTTGTGGTCTAGGGGAGTTGTAATAAGTCTAAAAAGTCTAAAAGTATTTTAATTGTCACTCGATCGTGATTCTAATATGATATTAACCTGTCTAACACAATAGACAGGTTAATATCATATCACTTCCAGTTTCTGAAGATAAAACTGAAAAATGTCCATGAGATTTCGCTAAACCAGATAAACCCACCGAGTGTAAATCAGTTTATTTTGGCAGACTGTTTGGTGCTGGATGATTTTAAGAATCTATTGATTTAATTGGAAGGTATTTTAAACTAAACGAGATAAACCCATCGCGTTTGGACTTATTCCTTTTGTTTTGATAAATAATCTGCTGTTAGATGATTGTCAGGTTCTTACGATAAAATGAGAAGAATGTCATGGAAACGAAACGGACGACGAATTGAGCAATACCATCAATTTTGGTCTCATTTGATTCGCTCTTTTAAGGACTTTGGAGCAGGATGATTGATGATAGAGCTGGAAGAATTCCATGAGAGACTCTAAGTTAATCTAGATAAACTCGTATAATGTGGGCTAATTTGGTTTATTTTGGCAAACACTTAGGTGCCGGATATTTTCTAAAATATAATAATAATATAACTAGAAGGTGGCCATCGAAAATTGGGTTGATATAGTTGGCTCTTATTACTAGGAGATTCGCAGGGTTCGATAAGGGAACTAAAAAGTGGCCATGGAACTCCTGCACTAAACAAAATAAGTCCATTGTGTGTGGTCTCATTTGTTATATTTTTACATATACTCTGAATCAAAATGATTTCCAGGCTAGCATAGTGAAGCTAGAGGTCATGGGAGCTTTGAAATAAAACAACTCAAGCTCATTGAGTAAGGAACCATGGTAACCTTAACCCGATGCTTTGAGATGTCCCCTTTTGAAGATCATCAGGTCCTTTCACGCTTTGCTCTTAAAATAATGCATATGTAGCAGAATGGCAGTCTGGGGATGTGTCGGGGGTTTTTGAAATTTTTAATTTTATCTTGTTGTCTGGTATTTTCTGTGGTCATACTTAATATTCGAAATATCATATAAGATTCCGTGCGGTGAAAAGTTATGCAAAATAGTAGGATATATATGATTTTATTAGGTTACCAAACAATGACTTTGCGGATCAGAGTTTTTTTTACATACCATATAATATAAGTACATAAACCTATTCCATCACGTTCCTTTAGTATCCACAGTCTACATTTCACAATTTACATGCACATGCTCAAGTCGCAGCTGGCCGTGACTCCCACTTCTCGGTCCGCCAACACTTGAGACCCAGTCAAGAGTTACTAACGAATCGATATCCTGATGCCATTTACTCTGACACTCATCGTCAACATGCTGCCCTAACCCGAGGTTCTGTCTCAGGAGACACCCTTAAGGCGAGCTCTAAGCCTATTTAATTTAAAATCTGAATGAGCAGTGAGCACTCTCCTCGCCTAAAAATCCCGGTTTGGCAGTAACGGTCAAATTACCGTTCTCTAGCTCTATTATCTATCTAGCACTCGATAGCATCTAGTCTAAATGGACAAGCTGCTTAAGTTCACTTCGAAAAAATTGTATAAAATAAATAAGTATATAGATCCGCGTTAAGCAAAGTATGTTAATATTATAAACAGTGAAGTCTAAGACGCAAACTGTATTAGCTGATGTATAATACATCAGCAAAACTAACTTCAAGTACATGTGAACAATAAGCAGCTTTGTGCATACAAATTAATGTGTCAGTTATATCAAACGCAAGCACCTTGCACCTTTGTTTTAGTGCTCAACCTGCTGCCTGCTGTTGGGTTACTATCTAACGTTTAGAGAATTATAGATTGGCATTTATACAATTGGCAATTAGTATGACTATTCTCCTAAAATTTATTTGATGAAATTCTGTGCAGTCACCTGTTTAGCAATTAAGCTTTAATTTATTTTTTTAGATTTTTGGTCAGTGCTTGCTCCTCTTTTTTTCCTAGTTTGGAAAGTAAGGTAGCCAATAAACAAATGCATGTAGCATTAAAGCCACTTTAAAAGGATAGCAACGCACTAGCGATGTGTAATTTTTATACCTTGGGGTGAATTTATTCACTTATTCCGGCCCCAGGCACGGATATGATTCACTTTATTGTTCCTTTGGCTCACTTCGCCCTTTTTATATTGCAGTGTATCATATTTTGTAATCGTATCTTTAAATGAATGTTTCCCTATACATTATTCTCGTTCCCACTAATTCCACAGTACTATGTAATATAAATGGTTTTTTATGTTGATTATCGCTTGTTGCGTTTCACTCTCTCTCATTCTAATCGTAGTACGCTCAGTCGATTTCAAGGAATAAGTAAGCTATATATATATATATATATATATATATATATATATATATATATATATATATATATATATATATATATATATATATATATATATATATATATATAACACTTTAGTCACAAAGTTTTCCGAGTAAGTTAATAATCTATACATGTAATAATATCGTAGGAAAGTCAAAACTGTACATTGAATATTTTTTTAAAAGAACACTTGGGGCATGATCTACAATCGATATCGAAGCCAAAAACATACTTTTTAGAATTTTTGTCTGTTTTTCTGTATGTATGTCCGGGGTAAACTCAAAAAGTACTGCATGGATTTACTTCAAATTTTGCATGAATATTACTAACAGGTCGGGTCAACATATAGGTACATATTATCACGCTATCACCTACGGGGGAGTAGCAGTTTGGAGTAAAGGACTTCGTCCGCGCGGACGAAGTCGCTGGCAACAGCTAGTAAATAAATAAATGATAATGCAAAACTGGTTTCAGTTTTTCACGTTATACTTCCAAAAAGTTAGCAAATAAAATTCAGAGAAATTGTTTTTCGTAAAAGATAGGTACATCCAAATCTATCTCATCAATTACTGTACCCTGTAACCTGGTTGATGAGGTTGAAAATTGGAAACGTTACCTTCCATTTTATACCTCGCTTTCTTTGTAGACTTGTTATAATTCGATTCACTGCAATCATTGTTTTTCTTTGTATTTAAGAATAATTATTTTAGTTGCAGGTATTTAGTTTAAAAATGGATTTCCTTTTCATTCTTGTAACCAAAAAATCAACGTTTTCCAAATGTCCAATGAGTAATTTATATATCTGAGGATATTGCTCTTCTATCAGCATACTATTTTTTTTATTTCATAAGATAGCAAACAAGCAGATAGTTCTTCTGATGGAAAGAGTCAACCATCGTCTATAGACATCAAATATTTTGTTAAAAATGGCAATATTATTAATTTTTGAAAAGCTGTATATTTGAAAACGATGATGGTATTCAGCTCAATTTTTAAGAACTAAAATGTTGTTTTAGCTAAATAATCGAAGGTTGAAAAATTTCGATGCTATGTCAAAAAATATTTTATTTTTAATTTTTTTCATTGATAAATCCCAAACAAATTGACCGATTTTGATTACATTAACGGTATTTGACGCAGTTTTTAAAGAACAAAGCTGATAATATTTTTAAGTCAATCGGTAAATTAACTTGAAAGTTATTTAAAAAAAGTTATGTAAGTTTGCTAAAAACAAAGTAATTTTAATTTTTCAAAAGCTATAAGTTTTGAGAATTAGATCCGATTTTGAGTTTAGAAACGGCATTTGACGTAGTTTTTTTAGTACTAAAATATCGTAGAACACCAAAATATGATTGGTGTAAATTTTCGAAGCTATGTCGAAAAAACACTTTTTTCAAAATTTTTCGTCAAAGATTACTCCCAAATGGATAAACCGATTTTGATGCAATTTATGTGTCAGACGTAGTTTTTTGAGGAATAGAGCTAATTAGTTTTTATATTCAATCGGTACATAAATCTGGAAGTTCTATTAAAAAAAAAACTGTTTCATCAAAATTATTTTGGTGTTTTTTCAAAATTTCTTAAAATCTCATGGACCGAATTGGTTCAAATTTTCAGGAAATATGAGTTGAGCAGAATCCAATTGAATGCCGTCAACCGCGTTTCGATCGGTCTAGCCATTCAAAAATTATGAGATGTTTACATACACACATACACACATACAGATATACTGACGTCATCGTGAAAATAGTCGGAAAAGATTTCTAGGACCTCAAAACGTGGATATCTGGTGAAAACTCGATTTTCGAAAATAGGGGAAAAATCAGTAACTTCCTTATCTACATACATAGTGGGAAGTTAAAAACTGGTTTGATAAATCACGTTTTTTTACATTGATTGTTAAATAACAATTTTACAAAAATTATGCGATATACCTGAAGATATTATCTAAGGAATTTGCTAACTTATTACATGATAAAATTACTTGATTGTATAAAATTCCGAAGACAGGCTAAAAAGTCTCTAAAACAAATAATTTGTTAATACTATTTCTAATCATCCACTTGATTTTTATATAGTGATATTTAGTTTAAAAAAAGAATGTATTAAATTTTGGTTTTCAGTTGAAGTCCTATATTTATTTATCAGAAAATTAACACGTTTCCCAGCGGTTCAGAACATACCGCGCGCGCCGCCAACCGCCCGGTAACCCTGCAACCGCTATGCCCCTGCATTTTAAATCTGTAATATCTTCGAAAATGTTCATTTAAATTGCATGCCGTAAACGGCCATATTGATCTATATTGAATTAACAATTTATTTAATGTATTTAATTAGATAAGGATTAGTGCTGTATTGCTTAAAATTGCTTCGAAAAAAAGCCATTATTTCTCGTAAAAAGTTAATGACAAAAAAATGCTATTGTGGGTTATCCATAAGAGATAGATGTATACCATCGCAGAGTTTTCTGTAGACCTTTTCAAGGTGTACAAATACTTAGTACATTATTTTGATAAATCTCGTAGGGTTTAGCCTGCGTATGCAATGTAAGCGGAAAAAAATATAATTATTTACGACATGACATCAGAAAACTCAAAAATTGCAGTATTTCTTTACAATATATTGAATGCTGTTATACACATAAACCTTCCTCTTTAATCATTCTATCTATTACAAAAAACCGCATCATAATCCGCTGCCTAGTTTTAAAGATTTAAGCATACATAGGGACATAGGGACATAGGGACAGACGAAGAATGCGACTTTGTTTTATACTATGTAATGATATATATATATATATATATATATATATATATATATATATATATATATATATATATATATATATATATATATATATATATATATATATATATATATATATATATATATATATATGACGGCGTCCGCGTCGTCAAATGCAAGAATATTGTAAAGTGTAAACAACAAATGCACGGCCTGGGCCGGCAAGCGCATCGTTCGATATCCCTACTACTCAACTTGTTTTGCTACCTGTATAAAAGGCTCTGAGCGCCCGCCGATAAGGCAGTCTAGGCTCTGGCGTGGCTCGGTACACTTGTTGTATCTTGCTAGTAGCTTATCCTTGACTCTTGGATAATTAATTTGTGCAAACAAGTTAATTATTATTGTCAACTATAAATTAGTCGCAGTACAATTTATAATTGATTATCTATTGCTCAAATTATGACTTATTTGTAGTAAGGATTAATTAAGTTACTTGGAATTGTTAAACGAGAACTAGTCATTAATAATGGAAAGCTTTAATAGTGATCTTTTTGATACAAGATGAACAAAATATAAAGAGCTGTTATATCACCACATAAGCATCTTATTTATCATATCTGACCCTCTTCCTACATCAGAAGTGGGATCGGATTCACTCCCACTTCAGCATCAAACTATTTCGGTTAATTATGTAGAACAGTAAATGTCTCTTCGCTTGTTGTGTAGAAACTATTCTTTGAAAAATAGTAAAAAATAATAATTCACGTTCTGTAACTCCCATTAAATTGATACACTTTTATTCCGATAAAGCAGACGATATGACTAACTGGTGTCCTCCTCCTAGCTTCGTATTCTTCATTACTGAGGGTCGTAACCTCCTCATTAGATTGTTCTTGATAGCACAATATTATGCTATTGGACTCTATCTTCAGCGGCGTGCAGAGCATCATAAAACATTTTAGACATATGATTGGTGCAAACCTGGTCTGACCATCGCATAGGAGTACGACCACGTTGTCTTTTGTCTTCTACTTTTCCGGTCATGAATAGCTTTTCGAGATTGTCTTCTTGCTTTCTAGAGATGTGGCTGAAGTATTATAGAATTCTTTGAAGGCACGTAGCAGACAGTCTGGTCTTTACTCCAAGTTGTTTTAGTATGAAGGCGTTGGTCCTGTGTGCTGTCCAAGGGATACGTAACATTTTCCTCCAGCACCACATTTCAAACGCATCAATGCGACGTCTGTCTACAGCTCTTAGTGTCTATGGCTCTGCGCCGTACGTAAATATGGAGAACACCAGCGTACAAACCAGCCTCTGCTTTGTTTTTAATGAGATGCTTCTGTCGTTTCAAAGACACTTCATCTATCTCATAGCATTTTTGTGGTGTACCTTACTAGATGGTGTGCCTTAAGCAAAATTGTTATAGAAAAGAAACATTAGACGGGGTAGATAAAATCATTGTACCTACTCACTCACTTAAGAGTCATGCCGTCACCTACTTCACAAACTGCTGTCTTGGCAAACTATATTCTTTTAGACGTAGATATGAACCGATTTAAGAGCACCACTGCATTTCGAGGAAGTAGAAATTTTTGTGATAGAATTGAACATCGTGACAACGATTGTCGTGATAAACAGAAACTTATCTCAAATAATTTTTGCTTGCAGCGAAAGCAGGTCATCTACCACTATCTCTGGTGGCGTATCCAGTGGCCGACCACCAGTGGTCTGCTATGTATGTTGTGACCCCGGCCAAGTCACAAAGCTTCCATTTGTCCGATGCGCTACAAGAAGAAAGAAGTTGCCACTTCGAGTTCCGAAAAACAGAAAACCAGTCAACATCTGTTCCAGAGCGTTACATGGTGTATTACACTAAGTAGAATTTAATTATCTTTTATATTTGAGTCTGGTTTAGAATGTAGCCATATCAAACAAATCTGTTGTGATTCCTTTGTAAGAGAACGGTTTTATGAATAAGAATCCAAGTAGTTGCTTGTCGTAATGCAATTTCCACTCAACAGATCAAATGTGTGAGCACAGGGCAAAAATTAAATTTGGAGGTCATATTTCACGTTTGACCTAATGAGTCTTAATAAAAAAATTTCGTTAGGTCGCAAAATTTTGGAGCAAGGTAGAATAGGAACTAAGCAACAACAGGTTAATGCTTAGCAATACTTAAACACTTAATCGTGCTCAATTTCAAAATCTGCTAGCGAGAGTATGGTAAACACTGACCTTGTAGATAAAGATAGAGAGCGCTTGGTGGATATTTTTAAAAACAATTGACAACCAATTGAATTAAAACCGTCGGGCTTAAATTCGTCGAGCTGAAATCGAATTAGTTGACCCTTTGAAGATCATTAATAAGCAATCTTAAAGTTTATTACCAACTAAAACTCAAACTAATATAAAAAAAAAAAAAAACAATACAGATTTACATCTTCTTGCGACAGGCATATATAGAGCTAACAGTCGGTTCGAATATGTGATGCGAATCTTGTAAGGTTTAATAATGATAGCGCAGTATAATTCTCTGACAAATCATGGCAAGAGCGGTTAGGTAATATTTAACACGTGCTCAGCAGCATTAGGTTTGACATTCGGCAACTAACAAAATCTCGCAAAAGTATCTACAAGCTTTGAAGACCCAGTGTATCCAATAGAATCAAAAAATCAACCCAATGGGACATTTTACGGTTGAGTAGAGGTAATGAAAGGTTAAACCTTTTAGTGTAGGTGACTTTGTCTTTGTTAGGAATGAAGAACGACACTAAACGAAACTTGATGCAAAATATAAGGGCTCCTTAAAAGTTACCGCAATTTTAGAAAACAAGTGCGCCCATGATAGCCTCTGCGAAGTTCCCCATATTCCTGTAGGGTTTATTGAGGTACCTATATGAAAATTATAACAAGGATGACGTGACGGCGTATACTCATGATAATGATCTTGTTCATAAAACTGGTCCAAACAATATTGATAGAAATGCAGTGTATATTGTAAATAGTTAAACAGTCAGAGTTTTTAATATCTTCGAACTACCTGCGAAGGAGATCCTCTAATCTTGTAATAACTAATGCCACTGTTCATAAGGCTGCATCATCAGCAAAAAAATATGATATAAAGTAAACGAAAAAAAATGTAGTAAAATGATGATAAAAATGACACTAAAAAATGTAAGTAAAAAAAAAAAAGCAAAACAAAATTAAAGGAAATAGAAGTCTTATCAGATAAGAAATCAATGTAAAAAAAAAAGTAAAAGAAGTAATTTAACAAAAAATTTAGGATTGACAAAAGATGCAGGAAAGACAAAAAATGTAGGATTGACAAAAAAATGTAGGTTTGATAAAAATTGTAGGATTGAAAAAAAAAGTAGAATTGACAAAAAATTTAGGATTAACAAAAAAATGTAGGATTGAAAAAAAATGTAGAATTGACAAAAAATGTAGGATTAACAAAAAAATGTAGGATTGACATAAAATGTAGGATTGACAAAAAATGTAGGATTGACAAAAAAAATGTAGGATTGACAAAAAATGTAGGAAGATTAGAGTCATTGAAGGGAGTGTCCGGTCCAATGACTCAGCTAAAGGGGTTCATTCCGGTCTAGCCTTTTGGCTACAGGGATTGCAACCCGGTCTAGCATTAGCTACAGGGATTTCCGGTCTAACACTGTCAGCTAAAGGGATTTCCGGTCTAGCATTAGCTACAGGGATTTCCGGTCTAGCACTGTCAGCTAAAGGGATTTCCGGTCTAGCATTAGCTACAGGGATTTCCGGTCTAGCACTGTCAGCTAAAGGGATTTCCGGTCTAGCATTAGCTACAGGGATTTCCGGTCTAGCACTGTCAGCTAAAGGGATTTCCGGTCTAGCACTCTCAGCTAAAGGGATTTCCGGTCTAGCACATTAGCTAAAGGGATTTCCGGCCTAGCACACTCCAGTCTCCGGTTTTAAACTGATGAGAGGGAGTTTAGTACACTCCAGTCTCCGGTTTTAAACTGAAGAGAGGGAGCTTAGTACACTCCAGTCTCCGGTTTTAACTGATGAGAGGGAGCTTAGTGCACTCCAGTCTCCGGTTTTTAACCGATGAGAGGGAGCTTAGTACAATCCAGTCTCCGGTTTTTTTAATTGATGAGGGATTCCTAGTTTAGTAGGATCCAGTCTCCGGTTTCAAAACTGACGAGAAAGGTTTAATAGTTGTAGTTGCTGAAGGGGTTACCGGACCAGCAGACTATTGTAACATTTCGCTAAAAGATTACGCAAATTATAGAGTTGTAAAAAAAAAAAGATTATGTTTAGTTTTCTAAAAGATATGTCAGGATGAACGAGGCGTTCCTTGTACTCAGATGTATAAAGATGCGCACACGAGGACGTGTGCATGTCAGTATGGCCGTGACGGCGTCCGCGTCGTCAAATGCAAGAATATTGTAAAGTGTAAACAACAAATGCACGGCCTGGGCCGGCAAGCGCATCGTTCGATATCCCTACTACTCAACTTGTTTTGCTACCTGTATAAAAGGCTCTGAGCGCCCGCCGATAAGGCAGTCTAGGCTCTGGCGTGGCTCGGTACACTTGTTGTATCTTGGTAGTAGCTTATCCTTGACTCTTGGATAATTAATTTGTGCAAACAAGTTAATTATTATTGTCAACTATAAATTAGTCGCAGTACAATTTATAATTGATTATCTATTGCTCAAATTATGACTTATTTGTAGTAAGGATTAATTAAGTTACTTGGAATTGTTAAACGAGAACTAGTCATTAATAATGGAAAGCTTTAATAGTGATCTTTTTGATACAAGTTGAACAAAATATAAAGAGCTGTTATATCACCACATCCGCATCTTATTTATCATATCTGACCCTCTTCCTACATATATATATATATATATATATATATATCTCATTAATCACTTTAGATATGTGCTCAAAGATACGGAAAATGATTTATTACGCAAATACACGATTCAATAATTCTCTGTTACATCTATCGATAATGCGCGCAAAACCAGCAAAATGGAAATTAGATAATCACCTACCTTGAGATAAGGTAGGCCTTTATCCCATGATAGTTTGATGTGAATACGTATTACGTGATTCACAATATTATAATGTAACCTTGAATTTATGTCACTGTGGAGTCCTCTTTCACTTCAGGGGAGTTTGACTCTGCTTGCAGAGATTATATAAGCACCGGCGAAAATCATATTTCGTTAAAAATAAAACATATATTTTATAGGAACTCTGTTTTTCACTACAATTATATGACAGACGGGACATCTGCACTTAAGCGCAATATTTACAAGACTATATTCGAACTCAATCTATACAACAGCATACAATATTTCTTATTCTACAATCATAAACAAGAAGCCAGTGACTGTAAAAAGTTGTAAGACTAAAGAAATGTTATATTATAAGTATCTTCACGCCCATATCCCCGAAGGGGTAGGCAGAGGTACAACAAGTGCACCCACGATTAGCCGAAGATACTTGGTCCCATAAATGTGATAGGTGGCAAGCCTATCGCCAACCGGGCACTTTCCAATCCCGGGCAACTTTGAGTTTCTCAGAAAACTGAAATAACACTTTTTTTTAAAGTGCCCGACCCGGGAACCGAACCCGGGACCTCATGTGGTCAACTCCAAAGCTGGACCACTAGACCACAGAGGCGATGTTATATTATCTTGGGAGAAAAATAAAAGTAAAAGTAGAAAATAAGACAGCTATCTTTCTATTAGAGAGCTCGCAGGAAATAAATGTACAGGAAAGGAGTCACCAATTTATTTTGCAACATTCCTCGAAAGTGTGCCCTTTGCGATACCACTGACAGGAGAAAAAGCAATGTAAGAAACGGCATAAACTCACCAATGGTTCAAAAACAAACCTAGCGCCGAAATCCTGTACTAAACCCTCAACCAAGTCCGTAGCAAAAACAAAAGCATGCCTGTACGTACACAGCGCATGTTTCACTTCGGGGCCGAAAAAGCAATTTTCAATATGAGACAAAGTAAAATTTGCTCACGCCGCAATTTACACACTATTAATAATTCAAAATCGGCCAGGTGCGAGTCGGATTCGCGCACGAAGGGTTCCGTATCATCCCTATTCAAGTTTCTACCTGTTTATTAAGATTGAGTAAAAAATTGTTTAAAAATTACCTTTTGCTGTATGTGAGCCCCCCTTTAATATTCATTTTATTTTTATTTAATTATTTATTTTGAAAGGTAATATACAACTAAATATAAATACACTGAACATTTTAAGCGTTTACCTGTTACTGTTATTAATATTGCGCAAACAATGCGAAAAAAAACACGCTTATTGTATGGGGACCCTTAATATTTTAATTTTTTATTTTTAGTATTTGTTGTTATAGCGGCAACGGAAATACATCATTTGTGAAATTTCAGCTTTCTAGCTATCACGGTTTATGAGATACAGTCTGGTGACAAACAGATGAGCAGACAGACAGCGGAGGCTTAGAAATAGGGTCTCATTTTTAACTTTTACATACGGAACCCTAAAAATGGCCACACTCACGAAAGTGAAGCCGTTTTTAATTATTTAGTTTATAATTTCTCACGAAAGTAATAATATTTTTGTTGTAAACTTATGCTGGCATAATAAAGGTGACATGTCCTGTTTTTTCTGTTCCTTAAACAGTGCGATTATAAGATTCTTATGTAAATTAAAAAAAAATCGACAGTTGATTCGATTTCGAGAAGATATCTTTATACATATAATTTTTCTGTTTCTTTATGGTCCTTAATATTGATAGCAATACAAAGCCAGTAGCGGCACTTCCGTTAACTTTTTAAATATATCTTTAAAAACATCGTACAAAGCAACCGAGCAAATTTCACTGGTCCAGGTTTAATACCTATTTTAAATTAAAAAACACACACTCATTTTATTACGGAAATACGGATCTTTAAGAAAAGGGCTTATTCCTTCTTAAAAGGCCGGCAACGCAACTACAAGTCTTATAATAATGTAGTTGTCCATATGTTCATGGACAGGACGCTTACCATCAGATGACCGTCCTGTCCGTATGCCCCCTTTACTACAAAAAAACATTTTTCATTCAAATCATTTAATGCAGAAAATAAGGGTTTGTTACATGTAACAAACCCCATTTTCTGCAATCAATTGTTTTCAAAAAATGATTGTGATGTGTTCTTACACTTCAAAAACATAGTTCTTCCTATTTTGCTGTATGAACAGCATACAACTTGAATTTTTATTTATACTAAAATTAACATAAAGAAAATAATTGTTATCAACAAAATTAGTGCATTAAATTTATTGTTACAATATCAAGTTATATTATCAGATAAAAACAAGCAGATGACTTTTCTAATGGAAATACACTACCATCGTCTATAGACACTAAAGGTGTTACTACTGGTATGGCCTTATGTAAAAGCGCATACGACATTGACAATCATTTTCACTATTGTGGCAGTTTAAAAAACTCTACCACTTAACATTCACTATCTAATAAATGATATCTAACTAATCATTAGCCTCTTACGAACTGTCTGGCAGAATAGCAGATGGTCCATTTTTGAAAGGGCCTCGACCAACACAGCTTTTACTATATATTCCATTTATTTTAATTAGTAAACATTTTGTTTTATTACAAAAGAAACATATTTAAACGACAATAAATCTGGGTAATTTTTAAAAGTCACGACCCTTTAAGAATTTAATGCCTTTAGGAAATCAGGGAAATATTTGCGAATCTTAATTAAAAAGTGACGTAGGCTCGGACATTTATTAGACGTGCGACCTATTTTGTCTTTATTCCGTTCGTACCGTTATTAAATGTTAATTCTGAGGTCGTATTTAAATCAAACTCAAATCCCATTCATATTATAAATGGTTCTGTTTTAGTCGGATTCCTTTTGAAAAATAAACTTATTTTATATTATTAGATGGCTGTCTCGATAAAAAGAAAACCAACGCCTGTAGACACCAAATACCTTAAAAAACAAATTGTGGTATATAATTTGCAAAATTTCCGCGAAATATAATATGAAACTGCTGTGATGCAATGATTAATGATTAAAATTAACCAGTGATTTAGACATTAATGAGTTGGCTCGTTGCCTCCTCTTCCTTGTAGAGTTCCTGTTTTACTTCGACTTCGATACATGTAGTTAAACAAAATCTTGTTAAAAGCGGATTTATAGTTGCATTATTATTTGAGCAAGAAACTAACAAGTTGAGTGGAAACTGGATAGTGCACTGTCGCTAAAGCATACGTCCACCAAATATTGTAGCAAAGTTTTTGCTCGTAAGCTAAGCACAGCAATTTGTTATCGTTAAAAGTATATTATATTTCGCTTTGGTAACGGGCTGACTTAAAATTATCATATTTTAAAATGTACTAGTCAATCTTGTGTATTTTACTTACAGTTCGCAGTGCTCATGTGTTTTTATATTAGGTATCAATATAGACTGTGAGCAAAATCTCTGAGTCTCAATCATATAATATATATGCGTGTGCGTGTGTGTGTGTGTGTGTGTGTGTGTGTGTGTGTGTCGAACGCATGATAGAATATGATGAATAAATAAATAAATATCGATGGACAAATTACACCAATTGATCTAACCCCAAAGTAAGCAAATTATTTGCTCGGGTTATGCGGGTTAGTCAACAATATTAATACATAGAAATACATATACATAATACACATTAATACATAGAAATACAAATACATAATACACATTAATACAAAGAAATATATATACATAATACACACCCAAACCCAGAAATACAAACATCTATGCACATCGTACAAATTTTTGTATCAGAAGAATAACGTAAACTTGCCAGGTAAACTAAATCTTGTAAATAGGAAAAAAGAAGTTAATAAATCAATTTTAGAGATGGTGTTCGTTGGATACGTGTGAAAGAATTGGGGTCGTATCTTTTTAAAGAAACTTGTGTTAATAAACACCCTTTAAAAAGTAGATTATCCCTGTTGTTCGGGCCATATTATACTATAATATGACACCGAACACCTTAACTTGTCCAAGCGATGGGTTCTCACGCGCATCGCGGCAAGTTAAGGCAGTACAAATTCAAACATCATACACAACAGTACTCATTTTGCATTTTTAATAATATCATTATAATCTGACAATAAAAATTACAATCATTATTTGCATTTAATAAATTGTAGAAAACCCCTACAATTTTATGGTCCTTCGAGCGATTTTTGGGACCTACGAGCAAGTTTTTGGTCCCACGAGCAATTTGATCTATCGCGCGGTTTGATCAAAGCAGGACCTCGCGTTTTACCGTGAGAAAGTTCCATATCGATATCGCATTGTATTTAACTGACATGTTTACATAATTTAGTGACATTTTACAAAATTTTAGTGAACTATATTTTTAGTGACATTTAGTAGTGCATTTATAATCAAGAGTGACAAAAAAAAACTTTTTCATCATACTTTTGTAATCATCATCAATCATCGAGCTGCTGGTACGCAATATCAAACCCTGCACTTTTTGTGGGCTGGAAGGCTCGCTATCACGTGTCTACCTGACTAGAAGGATTGGGCAAACATCATCTTTAAAGTATTCAAGTAAGATCGTTTCTTTACATACAAACTATAATTTAGCATCGGCATGGAGGCTCTCTTAGTTCGCCAAGCGGATATTTTAGATACCATTAAATCGATTCAGTCCAATTTTAGAAAGGATTCGGCTAGCAGGAAAACTCCAGAATATTTAGAGAAGAGATTAACCACCTTAGACAACCTCTGGGCTGAATTCGAACAAAATAATCATCGACTGGTGGGGGTAAAAGACGAATCTCAGGAATATTTCAAAGAAAATATTTTTGAGCGGACACGGGATCTGTATCAGGATATTCGTAAGAGCATTATGTCATATAATAAGGAGGAGAAAGCAACCCAGCCAAGTGGTGAGATTGACGAACTGTTAGCTAAGCAAAGAACCAATTTTAGGGCTTTTAATAGATTAATAGGTAATCTTAATCTTGATGATATCACTGACAAATGGGAGTTGGAGGACGAGCTGCGTACTATTCAATCCCGATGGAACATCATTGATAGTTTGCACCTCGAAATAGACCATATTATGAGAGGTGGTGATATTTCATACGAAGAGGAATATTCCAGGTATGAGAGACAGTTTAAGGATACTAAACGTATTTTACATAAAAAAATATCAACTACAGTACATACGCAGTATTCTACACCTCAACTAGAAATACCTACTTTTTATGGCAAATATCTGCAGTGGCCTACCTTTTATGAGCTGTTTAAAGAAGCCATTTATAATAATAACACATTGTCCAAAACTCAAAAAATGCAACACCTTAAAGGTAAGCTAAGGGGTGAAGCAGAACGCCTCATACAGCATCTCAATATAACTGCGGACAATTTTGACATCGCGTGGGATATTTTAGTGCACAGATATAACAATCCACTTTCGTTATTCACTTATCAAATAGAAACATTTTTAAATCAGCCTAATGTGCATAAACAAACCGCATATGAATTAAAACGGCTGCACGATACATCTATAGAGTGTATTCATGCCATCGATAATCTCGGAATAGATACAGCTACATGGGATCCGTTACTAGTTCATTTATTGTCCAAAAAATTAGATGTAGAGACCTACAGAGATTATAAAGAATCACGCCATGCACCGAGAGAAATGCCGACTCTCGCAGAGTTCACTACCTTTTTGGAGGGAAAATTTACAGCCCTAGAACCTATTCAAAGGAAGGAAAAGGACATTGGCAAACCATCGCCAACTTATCAGACTAACCGAACTACCCCATCAGCCTATAAACGTCCCCCATTTTGGCGTTCAGGTCATGAAAAATCTAATAACAAAATTTTTCATGCCTATAAATCAAAATGCCCTTTATGTGAATTGGATCATGATTTCTATAAATGCAGGAAATTTATAAACATGTCGGATCACATGAAATTAAAAACCGTTGAACAACTTGATATTTGCAAGAATTGCTTGTATAAACATTATAAAGGTGTATGCAATTCTACAAAGCGGTGTAAGCTATGCAAAGAAAACCATAATACGTTGCTACACGCATCGTATGTCAAAGAGACCGCATCACCTTTGAACATGGTTTCACCTGCATCTACAAGCAATAATCAACTTAATTCAAGACAACATAACGTCAATCATGCCGCAGCTGACGATGAGGAAATCCTCTTAACTACAGTGTTGGTAAAAGTGCTAGCAGCGGATGGTACCTACCATACGCTACGAGCGCTTTTAGATCAAGGTTCTCAGATTTCACTTATTTCCGAAAACGTAGTGCAACGTTTAGGTTTGCAACGTCAGCAATATCACGCTTCACGCAGGTATTGGATATGGAGCAAAACAAGGTCGTGGAATCGTACTAATGGAATGCCGCTCTATTTATAACGATTATCATTTTAATACACACGCTGTAGTTATATCAAGGGTCATCAATAATTTACCAAATTACTCATTTACGAAGCAATCGTGGCCTCACCTGGAACATGTTAACCTAGCTGACCCGGAATATAACTTGTCACGTCCAATTGACATTCTTCTGGATGCAAGTGTTTACTCCGATATCATCATGGGTGGTCTTATAAAAGGTCCCTCGTTATCCCCAATAGCCCAGCAAACTAAATTAGGGTGGATTTTGTCTGGCAACATCAAAACGTTTAATTGTCACGTCGTGACCAATAATCTTTTAGATATATCAAAGTACTGGGAAATCGAAGACATTAGCTATCCGTCTATGCTGACCAGTGGTGAACAATATTGTGAAGATTTATATGAAGCAACAACTACCCGTTTAGAAAACGGTATGTATAAAGTTTGTTTACCGATGAAACCTGGTTTTGAACAGCAGCTAGGGTCTTCCAGATCAAGAGCTATTGTGCAATTTAAGCAATTAGAAGTAAAAATGTCAAAAAATAAAGAATTTGGTACTAGCTAT
Source organism: Apodemia mormo (assembly GCA_036924255.1). Lineage (NCBI taxonomy): Eukaryota > Metazoa > Arthropoda > Insecta > Lepidoptera > Riodinidae > Apodemia > Apodemia mormo. Next base: position 5,349,818 of record JAUPFN010000012.1, on the reverse strand, counting down.
AACCAGTTTATGAGAGAATATCTGGAATTAGGAGATATGCGCCGTGTTGAATTCGTAAGGGAGCCAGCATGTTACCTTCCCCACTTTGGCGTTGTAAAACCACACGCCACCACCACCAAGCTAAGGGTAGTATTTAATGCATCTCAAAAGACTTCCACAGGCTATAGCCTGAATGACCTTATGCATCGTGGACCTAACCTACAGGCTGATCTGCACGCACTAATTATTATGTGGCGACAATATCAATATGTTATGACAGCCGATATAGAGAAGATGTTTCGCAGAATCTATGTTGATGAATCCCATCAGCCCTTGCAGACTATTGTTTGGAGGAGCTCACCTGAACAGCCCATACAAAATTATCATCTTACAACTGTTACATATGGCACGAAAGCAGCTCCGTATCTAGCGATGCGCACCCTTAAACAGATAGCAAAAGATGGCGCGAGTCGTTATCCTCTGGGTTCTGCAGCTCTAAACACCTGCTTTTACATGGATGATTATTTAGGAGGACATAACTCATATCAAGAAGCAAAGAAGATTCAACAGCAGTTAATGGATCTCTTACGAGGAGCAGGCATGAACCTGCGTAAATGGTCTAGCAATGATAAAAGCTTAATCCAAGATCTAGATTGCAAAGAGGAAAATTTCCCATTTCAATTTAAATGCACTGAGTCACGTAGAACACTCGGATTGAAATGGGATCCTACCACTGACATGTTTACCTTTGACAGTAAAATATATAATCAAAATAACGAGATGCATACTAAAAGACAATTACTGTCTGATATATCAAAAATATTTGACCCTATCGGCTGGTTATCACCCCTCACCGTTAAAGCAAAACTACTCTTTCAAAAGGTGTGGGTTTCCGGCATATCGTGGGATGACAGGTTACCGTTAGAAATTGCACAGGAGTGGTCAAACATTAAAGCTGATTTACAAAATATACATACTATTAAAATATTACGACACCTTGGTAACATAGAAAATAAATATAGTTTACACGGCCATATACATATTGATGGCGAGCACGGCGGTAGCGGCGGGCGTATGGCTGTGGCGGCGACTTCGGGCACGCCTCTGGCGGCCTAGGGCTGCGCCGCGTAGCGGTAAAGTGGTGTTCAGTGTTAGTGATGTGCAAAGTGAAAGTGCAGTGCAAACAAGTGAACGCGACATTTAATGTGGTTTTTACGGAATCGTGTTTATCATTGTAGATTAAGAAAATATTGGTTCACCTTGTAATCATACTTAACATGCATTTTTCATTCTAACAATTCATATAATTCCCCCCCCCCTTTTTTTATTCTGGGTGGGAGCATGTTCGGGCCATATTATACTATAATATGACACCGAACACCTTAACTTGTCCAAGCGATGGGTTCTCACGCGCATCGCGGCAAGTTAAGGCAGTACAAATTCAAACATCATACACAACAGTACTCATTTTGCATTTTTAATAATATCATTATAATCTGACAATAAAAATTACAATCATTATTTGCATTTAATAAATTGTAGAAAACCCCTACAATTTTATGTATAGTTTACACGGCTTTTGCGACGCGTCCGAAAAAGCCTACGCTTGCAGTATATACATTGTTACTACGAATTATAAAGGCGAGTATACATCAACCTTAGTGACCGCGAAAACGAAGCTTGCACCTTTAAATAAAAAAATTACTCTCCCACGACTGGAATTATGCTCGGCCTTGCTTATGTCACAGCTTATGAAAAAAGTAAAAGAATCGCTTTCGGATAAAACGGTACTGACATATGGATGGACAGATTCGATGGTAGTACTCGGGTGGCTGCAAGGTGACACCACGAGATGGAAGCAGTTTGTGGCTACTAGGGTAGAGAAAATTATTGACATTATTCCTTCGGACCTTTGGCGTTACGTAGGAACATCAGAAAACCCTTGTGACTGTGCAACTAGAGGTATTAGTACGAAGCAATTATTGGAACATAGCTTGTGGTGGTTAGGGCCTAAATGGCTGCCTACGGTCAAAATAAGCGAATCTTTTGCTAATTATCCTATTCCAGGTATAGAAATGAAAAAATATCGTGTACACACGTCTTTACACCAAGATCAATTAAAGTTTGTAATGGAATTATTGAACAGACACAGCTCTATTACGAAGATTGTGAAAATAATAGCTTGGATGTTACGTTTTATTAAATGCATGCAAAAACAACAAAATGCAACCCAAGGGAATGTATCAAACTCAGAAGTACGCGAAGCTTATACCTTTATTATAAAATCCGCTCAATCAATCGACTTTTCAGAAGATTTGTGTAACATTAAAAGGAAGGGTTTAGTAAACAAGAATAGCAAAATAACAAATTTGAACCCATTTTTAGACGAGTATGGGATATTAAGAGTAGGTGGACGGTTAAGAAACTCCAGTATTGACTTGTCAGCTAAACACCCAATAATTTTATCCAGTCATAGTCGCTTCACAGAGCTAATCGTGAATCAGGCTCATTTGACTACTTTACACGGAGGCGCTAAGCTGACGTTAGCATATATTAGAGATAAATACTGGATTGTCAGTGGAAACCGCACAGTGAAGAAACAATTACGACAGTGCGTGCGGTGTCGTCGATTTAGTAGCAAAATACATCAACCAATTATGGCAGATCTTCCCCCGCCAAGAGTAAATCCCTCGCGACCTTTCACCCATACCGGAATCGATTTTACTGGACACGTAGATCTCAAGGTCAATAAGGGCCGTGGAATTAGAACGTCAAAGGGATACATAGCCGTTTTTGTGTGTCTCGCAACAAAGGCTATCCATCTGGAATTAGTTTCAGACCTCAGTACACCTGCTTTTCTAGCTGCATTTCGCCGGTTTTGTGCAAGAAGAGGAACTCCGCAACATATGTATAGTGACAATGGGAGTAACTTCATTGGCGCGAATCGTGTGTTAAAACAAGAGTATAAAGAGATAAAAGCAAGCATAAATCAACATTTCTTTAATGACATAGTAAGCATGGAAATTAATTGGCATTTTAATGCCCCAGCGTGGCCTAATGCAGGTGGACTATGGGAGGCGGCGGTGAAGAGTTTAAAATATCACCTCAAGCGAGTAATTGGTGAACAAAAGCTCACTTACGAGGAGTTCACAACGCTATTGCATCAAATAGAAGCATGCTTAAATTCAAGGCCAATTTGCGTATTGAGCGAAGATCCTGAAGATAGCTTTCTTACACCAGGACACTTTTTAGTAGGAGGGTCATTACTATCACGGCCACAAACCGATCCAGAATCGTATAATATAACGAAAAGGTGGCAACTTGTACAGTCTATAAATAAACATTTTTGGAAACTATGGTCATCGGAATACCTACAGCAACTTCAGTCCAGGAGCAAGTGGAGATCCCCGCAGACAAACATACAAGTAGGAGAGATTGTACTCATAAAGGAAAGCAATTTGCCCCCTGGAAAGTGGGCATTAGCACGAGTGCAAGAGCTACATCCTGGCAAGGATGGATATGTCAGGGTGGTCACCCTCAAAACTGAAAACAATATCATCAAAAGACCGGTTAACAAGCTAGTGCTACTACCAGTGGTTGACAAAAACGACTCAAGCATCGAACCGGAACCAATAACAGAGGATCCGAACCTAAACAATCGACCGTCAACGTCAAATGTTAAACGTCAAAAAAGCAAAAGAAACATATTATGTACGTGGATTGTTAATATATTTGTACTTTTATCATTTTTAATAACACCGACTATACAACATAACATTAATTTCAATATCACAGCACTTAATAACAACAACAGTTTATTTTTTGACAAAATATCGAATATGCATCTTATACGGGACGAATGGAAGCTTATTGTATATTATGACATGAATCCATATTGGCAGGGAGTTGAATTATTTAATAAATATTTGAAACACCTAGATCAACTTTGTGCAAAAGCAAATATGACATCACATTGTGACGTAGTACTATTACAATTATATCATGGCTATACAGAGCTGGAATATTATAACAGCATCTTACTCCGTCAGCAGATAACGGCGCGCACGAGACGCCGGCGCGGGCTTATCAACGGTGTAGGTTACATAGCGCACGAGCTATTCGGAGTGTTAGATGACAGATTTGCCGAACAATATCAAAAGGACATTGAACTAGTTAGGGCCAACGAAAACAACCTTGCATTACTATGGAAAAATCAAACCACTATCGTTGAAGCTGAATACAATTTATTAACACGAATGAAAGAATCCATGGATAAACAACACAAAATGTTTCATAGCTACTTAAATAAACTAGAACAGGAAAACCATGTAATTCAAGCTGAAGTTCAAGTCCTATCTACCAATAATGAATTCGCATTGGGATCTATTATCGCTAACAATATTCTTGTTAACTTAAAAAATATATTAAATTCCCTATTGGACTCCATCACAAATACATATAACGGACAGTCGAATATACATTTATTAAAACCGGAACAATTTCGTAAAGAATTAAATATCATATCAAATCAGATTTTCCGAGATTTATCATTACCTATTTATAACATTCAAACTGATTTAGCTAACATATACAGATTATTAAAGGTGCGAGTTCGAATGACACAGCAATATTTTATCTTTGAAATCAAAATACCCCTTATTGGCAGAGAATCTTACGAAACTTACAGAATCCTAGCAGTACCGCGTCAGTTCAATCGGCAAATGATAACTATGATTCCAGTGGCCGACTACGTATCAATAAATATGCAAAAAGACTCTTACATACCCCTAACTGAAGAAGAATTACAAAAATGCATTCAGTACGACACAGACACTAAGTTGTGTCCGTTAATAGGGCCAGTTTATCAATTACAGTCTTATGACGCCCTTTGTATGAAGTCAGAAAATCAGGCCTACCAGAAGAAAATAAGAGCTTGCGAACCTACTTTTTACAAGTTGAGCAATCTTAACACATATTTATATTTTTGCTGCGACGAGTGCAGTATAACAATCATCTGTGGGCATCAAGTTACGGCCGAGCGACTAAGCAAGGTCGGCGTCTTATCTCTACGAAATAATTGCATTCTAAAGGGCGATCGTTTTACTTTATATGCTCATTATCAATTTGGAAATGAATTACGTTATCAACCAGAGTTACCGAAAATTGAAATTTTTCCAATCAATAATGTAATAAATATATCTCTCCCACCCCTGGACCACCTTGTGTTAAATGACAGTATAGATCAGGGGTTGATGGAAGTACAGAATGAGATAAAGAGTCTCAAGGATGCAGAAATTCAAGGAATTTTGTTAAACAAAATATCTTATCACGATATTCACCATTACACGGCCATATACATATTGATGGCGTGCACGGCGGTAGCGGCGGGCGTATGGCTGTGGCGGCGACTTCGGGCACGCCTCTGGCGGCCTAGGGCTGCGCCGCGTAGCGGTAAAGTGGTGTTCAGTGTTAGTGATGTGCAAAGTGAAAGTGCAGTGCAAACAAGTGAACGCGACATTTAATGTGGTTTTTACGGAATCGTGTTTATCATTGTAGTTTAAGAAAATATTGGTTCACCTTGTAATCATACTTAACATGCATTTTTCATTCTAACAATTCATATAATTCCCCCCCCCCTTTTTTATTCTGGGTGGGAGCATGTTCGGGCCATATTATACTATAATATGACACCGAACACCTTAACTTGTCCAAGCGATGGGCTCTCACGCGCATCGCGGCAAGTTAAGGCAGTACAAATTCAAACATCATACACAACAGTACTCATTTTGCATTTTTAATAATATCATTATAATCTGACAATAAAAATTACAATCATTATTTGCATTTGATAAATTGTAGAAAACCCCTACACCTGTCTTGGTCCCGGGATCCTTTGAAGAATAAGCGAATTGCCATTCTGCCAAGCAGGTTGTATAAGGCGATCGATTGGCTATGCGAGTCACAACCATGGTAGCTATTAAGGGATAGAGTTCTGCATTGTCTCGTCCAGGCCTGGTACCACCGTTTTACCTATTCCTACCGCTATAGGAGTCCTTTTGTGTTTTCGAGGCTAAGGTAATCGGTAAACGTATGCATGTGGCATTAGATGCACCGTTAACGTCTTTGGTGTTTATAGGTGATGATTGACTCTTTCCATCAGGAGACTCATCTGCTTGTTTGAAAATGATCAAAATTTTTCACTTTCTTAGATGTATTTCGTAATACAATTCGTTCGTGAAAATATTTTTGTAGCTTTATTGCACATAATTTAGATGGCACTGTACAATATTAAATCACACTATTAGTAACATTAGTAACTTATTTAATACATTATACTTTGACAACATGTGAACTTGATACAGATAGAATTTAATAATTTTTAGAGACACACTGTTCGGTGCTGTCTAAAATTAAGACGTAATTTAGGCATGGGTAGGGACACGATATCGAATAGAAAGTATCGATGCTGTACTCATGAGTTGTACCGAAAGAAAAGTATCATACTCATAAAAGTATCGATACTTCAAAGTATCGAGTACTTTTCCTAAGCCTAATAACGTACCCGTCAGAACATCAATATCAGCCAGAAAATAGCGTCAGCTTAGCTTCAGTTCAGTAAAACAAACATAGAAAAAGTTTTGGCATATTAATGCAATAATAATAAAAAAGACAACTGTAACTACAAATTTAAAACTTTATTAAAAATGAACTATTAAAAAATAACTTTGATGTGTAGCTAGTCACTCATCAAAGTTCCCATTCCTCTTTCGGACAATACTACTTTTTTATACATTTAAACAAGACCTTTCAGCCAAGTTCATAATATTTATATTGCACTTCACTAATTGTTACTAAGTGATTGATTAGTATTTAGTAAGTAAATGAAGGCATGATTAGGAACTGAACTAAAAACGGAAGGAATGATTTCGAGTTCGATAAATGTTTTAGTTTAGAAGGCTCGAAACGATTGGCTTAGATGGTGTTGTCATAAACATGAGCCGTAACGTAAGGTCGCAAATTTTAAATGGGTTATTCCTGAGATTTATTCGATACGATACCTGATGAAAAGTACTCATTGAGTAAAAGTATCGAATGTAAAGAATCGAGTACAAAAGTCGGTATCGAAAGGTAAAGTACTCGATACCGCAAGGTATCGATACTTTGTTCGTATCCCTAGGTATAGGTCGTATTCGTCAAATCGAGTGCCAGGTTTTGAAAGTACGTCGCCGCATAAATAGTAAATGCCAGGTATGAAAATCAGAGCGCAGAATACATAAATAATAGTGCAAACTGCAAGTACCTAGTAGTTAGTCCCTGCTACCTACCCTACCTGGGCTCAAATACTTTCAAAGTATTTTTTCGTTTAGCTCTATTGCCATAACAATAAGGTGTAAAATTGCTTTATAAGAAAAAATACTTCTACTACAAAGAAATTAAGAAAGGAACATTGGGTTAGTGTTTGTTTTAACATTATTAGTATATTGTAATGACTAATTTGCGTCCACATTATTATAATTGTAGAAAAAGATAGAGATATTGACAATCATTATTCACACTAGGATGCAAAACTATGCCTATAGTGGATTCTATATAGCAGATTGCGTCCCTCTTTTATCTAACACAAATAATAGCCTAAATATTATATTAAAGACTGCCTCGGTGTCTTAGAGGATAGATAGCCTTCGGCTTAATACATGAGGGCCCGAGTTCGATCCCCGGGTCGGGCTAAAGTGTAATTAAGGATTTTTCGAGTTTTTTCCAAAATCTAAAGCAGCACGGAGTTTGGCAAACGGTGTGTTACCATTCACGTTCCTCGAATGAGCACGTAAAGCCGTCTGTCCCAGTTTTGCTAAAAAAAGTCGATAATCGGTAAAAAGGGACGCAGAACGTCACCACTAGCCTTGCCATTCGACAAACCGATGAATCGTTATAATCTGAAAAGTGTGTAGGCATTCGGTTTACTCTGTCTACCGAGTGTGATGATACTTATATTAAAAAAAGTATCTTCACGCCCGTATCCCCGAAAAGGTAGGCCAAAGAGTCCCACAATGTGAAGCAAAAAAAAAAAAAAAAAAAAATTAAAAATATTTTATTTCTTTACAAACCATTTTAACAACAGACTGTGGTGACATACCTTTTAAGTACAAATATACCTGTATTAGGCAGTCACCGCCCATTCAGACCATGATTAACAAAAGGTACGTAAATCTTTTAATTTCTCATGTATTAGAGTGTATGTGTGTGTGTGTGTGCGTGTGTGTGTGTGTGTGCGTGTGTGTGTGTGTGTGTGTGTGTGTGTGTGAGAGAGAGAGAAAGTGTGTGTGTCTGTGTTTGTGTGTGCTCGTTTATATGTATTTGATTATGTGCAATGTTGGCGTGGGTGTGTGTATGAATACATATTATATCAAATACGTAAATTTTTACTACATTTTACTTTTTTTTTTTTTTTTATTTAGAATTGTTTATTAGTTAATACAATTTTTGTATATTTAGAAATGTTGTGTAGTTTATATTTAGAATTACAGTTTTACTCGTAGTTATGTGTTGATCTAAATTTTTCTAAATAAAAGAGGTTACTTATTTTAGGCTAGTTGAGAAGATTTTCGGTGTCAAGATAGCTGTTTGATTTTAGCCAGGGTATAAGTTTCTCTTTACAATTGTGGGTGGTTAAAGGGTAGATATTTAGTATTTTATTAATTTTATTATACAAAAAACTTGCCCGACCATAATATTGTTTAGCAGCAAAAGCGGAATTAGTATTTGTAATAGGAGTGACGATGTGTTTTCTCCTTCTATTTATATTAATTTGAGGGTCGTAAGTCAGGGTTCTATGAAGTCTTAGTACCAAAAATTGTATGTATAATTTGCGAATAGTCAGAAGGTTCCCATACGCATAAAGTTTTTCAGTGGGATATCGTAAAGGTAAGAAGTACATAACCTTCAGCAGACGCCTTTGTGTCCTTTCAACATCTAGAAGTTTCGTTTTATTAGCACCCCCCCATATTACAATTCCATAGGTTAGTACAGATTGAGCTAGTGCCATATATATTTTTGTTATAAGTTCCTTATTGGTAATATGTCTAAGCTTTTTGAACATCCATGTTAAGGTTCGAACTCTATTCATTAACATTTCTAAGTGCGAGTGCCACGTAAGATGTATATCCACAACAATACCTAAGTATCGAGTTTTTTCAACTCGCTTAACACTGGGACAGGTGCATGTTTCTTGATTTCTACAATTATGGATTTGGATTTGATAATTGTCGCTTGGTTGAGTTCGTTTATTTGGGGTAAAACACATATAATTCGTCTTTGTAATATTGATTGTTAACATATTATTATTTAACCATTTTTTAATCGTTCTAAGACCGTTTTCAGCATTAGTTCGTGTTTCACTCCATGTTTTACCGGTAAAAATAACAGCAGTATCATCCGCGTAAGCAATTATTTTGGCATTTGTAATTTTCATGTTACACAGCTCATTTATGTATAGTAAAAATAGTGTAGGTCCGAGAACGCTACCCTGAGGAACTCCAAAAGGTGTAGTTTCTATCGTATTACTTACGTAGTGTCCTATTTTAACCTGCTGTTTTCTATTTTGTAGGTAACTACTAAAGAGTTTAAGAGGAGTGCCCCTAACACCATATTTTTCAAGTCGACCTAAGAGGGCTGGGACAGAGACAGTGTCAAACGCTTTTTTAAGATCTAGAAATACTGTTAAATTTTTATTTCCTTCATCGATATGTTTGACTATTGAAGTTGTCAGTGCCAAAATGGCGTCTTCCGTAGATCTTCCTTGCCTAAAACCAAACTGCGAATCAGATAGAATTTTAAATTTATTTAAATAATTTATTAATCTATTATTAATCAGTTTTTCCAGAATTTTTGAGATAGATGGCAGGATCGAGATCGGACGATAATTGCTAACACTATCCCTGTCCCCGGTCTTGAAAATAGGTGTTATTATGGCACGTGTTAAAGCTGTTGGAAATATACCCTGCTCAAAGCATGTATTAGCTAAGTGACAAATAATAGGAACTATGATATTTTGTGCTTTCTTTAAGAATTTGGCTGATATACCATCCCATCCAGGTGCACTATTAGATTTTAGATTCAATAAAATTCTGTGTACTTCTTCGTTGTCAGTGTTAAATAAGACTAAAGATGTAGTTTGGGTTTCTCCTGTATAGTTACTTTTCGATTTGTGTGTGTTTGCAGGATTATCTTTTTTATTGTGGACTTGTGGAGATTTGGTCATATCACTTGTACTAGTATCATTTTCAATTATTAATTGGTTAGCTAGATTACTCCCTACTTCAGCAAAATAAGTATTTATTTCATTTAAAGATTCGTAGATTGTGGGCTTTATCTTCAGTAGATCGATATTGACGTTTGTTTTTGACTTAAAATTCGTAATTTTATTTATGCAATCCCATAGTATTTTAGGGTTATTTTTTGATTTAGCAATTTCATCTTTTTCATATTTATATTTTAATTTTTTTATTAAGTTGTTGATATAATTTCGATATCTCCTATAAGTGATTTTTAAAATTTCGTTTTCTGGATCTGAGCGTAAATCTTTTTGCATTTTATTTCTGTTTTTGATACATCTTAGAATGCCTGTAGTTATCCATGGCTTACTTGTTCTTTTATTACGACTAATATTTATTGTTTTTGTATTTTGCTCTATTGATTTTTTTATTTCACGTATTAACTTATCAGTAATGTAATTAGGATCTGTAGATTGTGATAATAAATGTATGTCTGTTTTCGCTAATGTGGATGAAGCCCCTTCATAATCCACCAATATTTTACTTTTTATGTAACTTTTACTTGACTTGTTATTTACATTTTTTAAATTTAATAATACTGAAAAATGGTCTGTTACAGTTGTTTCAAGAATATAAATAAATGGTGTTTTGTTAACGGCCTCAAGTTTGATCATAACGTGGTCAAGGCAACTCAATTTTCTCGTCGGTAAAGAATGTCCGGCTATGAAACCATGGTAGGATAACATATCTAAGTAGTTTAGTCGATTTTTGCGATCCTGCGACAACTCACTAGGACCTGATATGAGATTTATGTTAATGTCTCCGGTTATTATGATGTTTTTTGGCTGTTTAATGTTCTTAGATGTTCACTAAGAGAGTCAATAAATATGTTGGCATTTGTATTTGACGGAGAGCGATATATTCCTATGATAATTACATCGTTGAGTGTGATTTGTAAGCAAGAAGCTTGTTGTATAACAATTTCCTTCACATATGCATTATGGTGGTTTTTTACATATGTTACTACTCCGTCTGCCTTGTTTAGATGGTTGGTTGTTGCAAATGACTGATAATTTGTGATGTTTGGTATAGGTTTTATGGAGTTTAATTGACACTCAGTTAGAATTAATATATCTGCCTCAAAATCCAGTTGCGTTAACGATATTTGTAAGTCATCTAAATTATTATATATACTTCGAATGTTTTGAGTAATTATGGCTAAATCTGTGATATTTTTAGTCACATATTTGTTTATTTCATTTATTTGACATGTAACTGTATTTGCGATTTTAAATTGATCTATTTCGTTTATATTTTGTAATGTACTATCCATTAGGAATTGTTATAAAACTGTAAATAGTCAATATTTGAACTCTATTTTTTATTTGTTGTTTATTTGTATTTTTATATGTGAGATGGATTTGCTTAATTATCAATTGCATTAAATTATTTCGATTATAATTCAAAAATATTTTATCATATGAGTAAAGAGTATGTGTGAAAAAGTTAGTAGTACGAGTAGGTGTAAAGTTTGTGTATAATATGTATGTGTAATAACAATTTAAATTATGTATAAGTTTTAAGTATTCAATAATTAATATAAAAATAAGATAAGATTGAATCAATATAAAATTAATTAAAAAAATTAATTGTCATGCTTCTTGAGATAGATGTTGTACTTGCGCTTCATTTTTAATCACAAGAATAGGTGAACTCTCGTTTTTTCTGACGTAGACTTTGCCAAAGCTGGTCCAACAGAACTTGTAAGCCTTAGTTTTTGCTAAATCTCTTGCTAAGAAAAACAACCGTGATGCTTTAGGTGTTAAATGCTCTGAAATGAAAATGGGTGTTTCTTCATTTTTTGTGAATCCTAAATCTTTTGCTTTTAGTTTTTCTTTCCTTTTTCTGTTATATAATTTACACGCCTTTATTATATCATTTTTTATAATAGTGGATGCAGTTTCAACGATTATTGCCGGGTTTTTACTTTCATCTTTTTTATTATTCACCCTATAAATGTCTTTTATGTCGGACTGTGTCATATTATAGCCAATATTTTTTGATAGACACAGTACCATATTTATAAGCCCGTTTTTATTTTCATCTTTAATTTTTGGAACATTTTTGATTTCTATATTTTGTTTTCTTCCTTCTCTTTGTAAGTCCTCTATCTTATTCTCTAATATTGCTATATTTTCTCTATCTTTTTTAGCTTGAATTTCAAAAGATTCAACTTTTTTCTTGAGCTCTTCATTTTGGCTTGTGAGAAAAGAAAGAGTGCTTTCGATGTTTCTGTTTGTTTGTTGAATTTCTGTAAGAGTAGGTGTGATTTTTTTTAGCTCATTTACACCAAGATCATGCATACAGTGACGTGAAATTTGCGCGCAATAGGATTGTTAGACAATATTGCATTGACTATCGATATATTCGACACTATCGATAGTTTGTACATACCGTATTAGAATATAGTTGACTATTAATAGTTTTGGTAATACCTGTCGATATTTTTGATAGTTTATTTTTTTAATCACGTATATTATCGATGATAGATATATATATATATATATATATATATATATATATATATATATATATATATATATATATATATATATATATATATATATATATCGATATATTGAAGTGTTTAGTGATTTATTATGATTGAGGGTTAGAAATAATTTTAAGATATGTCTTAATTCGGCAAAAAATAGATATTAGTTCGCGTGGTAGTAAACTCAAATCTGAAAGTCCACGTCACTCCTTTCTGAAACGTCAAATGATGTTTTCATTTTCATGGAAACGTTAAAGAGTGTGTTATGTAGATATTACCACAACGTGATGTCATTAGGACGCCATGACATCTACGGTAAATTTTAAATATTAAATTTAAAACGCGACATTTTTATTATAAATGTACGTCAACACAAATAATGTTTTTAGGGTTACGGAAAACGCGGAAATTTTCGATCATTTTTGAAGACAATTATTCCTCAGTGTTGATCCACGCTCCTTTGAAGAATTAATTAACTGCTGTTCGCTAATGTATCGCTACCACATCGTGACTACTAGGTGGTAGAGTTCTGTATAGTCTCGCCCGGGTTTGGTACCATCGCTTTACCTATTTATATAATAGCGAGAGTGCTAGTCTCTCTCTTTAAAATAGTTAATACTACTGAATATAAAATAATATTTTGACTTATAAATTACTGACATTTTTCAATACGAGTTGTCAGTTTGTCGTATTTAGATTAATCACAATAGCATTTTAATGATGAACAAATGAGCTAAAATATTCTGTATTTTGATAAATAAAATTAAATAGCAATATATAATTCATACTTTCTTTTTAAAAAATATTTTACAGCGGTGACTAGACCACTGTTTGATGTTTTTTGATGGACACTTATTTTCAAAGAGGTGGTCTTCCTTTTTCTGTGTGTAAATGTAAAATGAGAATATTCAACATGGCGTAATTGTTTTTTTTTTTTTGTAGTTACGTCGAACTGCTCGCTATGGAGACTTACAAAAAATGTGTTATATTTTTCTAATACATCTTTCGAGAATTTCTATATTGCTAGTTTATATTGAAAAAAAAAAACCTATTATTTAAGATATTGATCTCATACAAGATAAGGCCATTGTGGCCAGCCTGGTTTATCGGCTACCTTACCTCCCAACTGACGCTATTGTAGTGGGAAAAGTTAACGCGGCGGTAATAAACATGGTCCATATGTTGTAGAACCCTGCTACCCAGTTCGTAGTCAGGAAGTTACCTCGCCTTTTACTAGGTGCCTAGTTGTAATATATTTAGTCTTTTTTTATAACTCATAAGATATCCACTAAGTAGATGACTCTCTGATGGAAAACGAATCCGTCGCCTATAGACAAGACACCAAAGATGTTGACGGTGCGTTGCTATCCGTGTGTCAGGATGGCAATACCACTTGCATAAGTTAATCGTCTACCTTACACGGGGAAATAATTATCTTCAAAAATGATCAAAACTTTCCGCGTTCTTAGATGTATTTCGTAATACAATTGGTTGGGTGAAAATATTTTTGTAGCTTTATTGCACATAATCTAGATGGCACTGTACACTATCAAATCACACTATTAGTAACACAAGTAACCTATTTAACAGATAATACTTTTTTAGGGCCGTGAGAAAAGAACATTTAAATAACGCAGAAATTATAATAATTTTTAACGACACACTGTTTTGTGCTGTCTAAATTTAAGTCGTATGACGTTGACATGCGAAAAATGTGTCATAGGAATGAAATGAATGAAATATATCTTTTCGCCCAATAAAGTACTTCATTGGTTTAGTTCAGTACTTCATTTCCTTCAGTGAATTTTATCTAGTCCATCTAATGTATGAATGAAAGTCAGTGTAAAGTATTATGAGACATGCGCAGAATGTCTCATAATACTTAACTCCTTCACTTCGTCAATGTTAATTGACTTCACCCACTTAAGTAGTCCATTTAGTTCAGTTGAGCACATAGATTAATATTATATATTGAGGGTTGAGCATAAAGACGGGCGATTGTTACTGATTCCAATAATCGAATAGTTTGATACTACTAATATTAATAGTCGAATACAAAACAATCGATCGCTAGTTTGCAAATTCGAATAAAACCGCTAGTTCATTCATTTGCTTTCCCATACAAAATTGATCTGTTTTGTCTTACAATAAAGTCTATATTTAATTGATGTTCGTAGTAATAATTTTATTACTAGCTAATAATTACAAATTTACGGACCGCTAGTTAGTACATTGTTTGCCATACCAAATTGAACGTTTTTCCCGTACTATAAAGATTATTTTTAGTTGATAGCAATAATTAGATAAGACTTATTTCCAAGTACTTTCAAAAATGTTTCCGATTCCACGAATCGCGCGCACACAGAGCTATTTATAGTATAGGTACCTACATTTTTTTTAAAAAATGTAATATTTTTAATACATGTTCTTTCTTTAAACAAATTTATTTTTTCTTTATGTTATAAATTTACCGTAACCTTCCTATGCAAATAACGCGTCAAAAAATGGCGGGAACTGAAACGAAGCTAGCGCCATGATTGTTTATATATTTTCCTTCAAACTTACATGTTCCTTTTAATTTATTAGTCTCTAGCACAAGTTAGATAAAATTGGCTTTGTAATCAAAATAGGTTCTTATTCACTGGCAATATAAACTAATATTCGAATGCAAATTAGTAATGTTTGTTAATTTCGATGGTTTGATGATTCAATTTGCTACACGAACCTGGATATTATTTCTCAAAACATAGCGTTTACTTTTAGATGACGCTACGGATATTCGAATACATAAACTAGTAAATTATTGATATTCGAATACAAACTAGTAATGTTTGTTAATTTGCCACATGAAACTGAATATTATTTCTCAGCATATAGAGTTTACTTTTATATGAGGTTACGGATATTCGAATACATAAACTAGTAGTAATGAAAATTGAATCGAAAGGAATGAGATGAAGCAATACATACGTATTTGCTTCTCACTTTTTCTTCAAATTCGAATGAGTTGTAAAGTTATTCGAACAATTTGAATGACGTCTACAATCGAATTATTCGAATAATGTCATTCATAATCGCCCGTCTTTAGTTGAGCATAACGTTGCCTTTGATTTCGTTTGGCGTTTGTTCTCCTTTAAGTACAGAATTGTTTATTCAATTACAAAATAATTAATACAGTATCTTTTGAAAATACTTTTCAAAATGAATTAGGTTAACAATGTACAAAATAGTAGTAATGGGTTTATAAATAAATATTATTGTCATTTATAAACAAAGCCAGTAATGAAATCGAAATGTTCTTTAACGTAATGTTATAAAGGTCATTAATAACTTTTCGTCTAAAATCCGATGACTGAGAGGTATCAGTACAAAATATAATATGTGATAGCAAATCGCGCGCGTGTGTGTAGGTGCTTGGTTAGATTCGTTTAATACGATCAGCCATCGCCAGTGCTCGGGTCAGTCAACGTACTTCAATTCGTATTTCGTTCACTTGTCTGACGTTCGGCGTTCCACGATGGACTAGAACTAGATGAAGTAGTGAACTAAATGTAATTCAACTGAACTAATGAAGGAAAGATGTATTTGAACTGAAGTACTTCATTTTAAGGATTCATTCGTGAACTACACACGGCTGGTATGACGTATAAATAGTAGTTTAGGCATGGGTCGTACTTTGACATGAGCGTTTTCATATTTTTTTGCAAATGGATATTTAACCGATATTCAATTTTCATATTAGACATGAGCGTTTTCGTTTTTATTTGCAAACGGATATTTAATCGATATTAAATTTTTATATCGATATCGAAAATCGTTTTCAGATATCGATATGTCTAGACAAGTGGCATAAGCCATAAACGCTAGGAGAATAAATTACACGAATTGATCTACCCCAAAGTAAGCAAATTATTTGCTTGGGTGTTAGTCAACGATACTAATACATATAAATATGTACGTACATATATAAATACAGTTACATTCATAATAAACACCCAAACCCAGAAATACAAACATCTATGCTCATCACACAAATGTTTGTCCCTGTCGGGAATCGAACCCGAACCCCATCGATTCTTAGTTAGGTTCGCTTACCACTCGAACGGCGGGGCGATTAACCTATCTTCTGCTAATCGTGGGTGCACTGATTGAGCCTCTGCCTATCACTTCGGGTATACGGGCGTAAATATAGTCTTAATCAACTATACATTTAAATTTCATCATGCCCGGTTCCTTTGCATGGCAGGCAGAGTAAAATGAAGGTTTATAGACTTTCCAGTTCACTGCGATTTACCGGTTTGTCGCTTGGCCGGAAAAGTGGTGATCAACTTCAACGCATTTTACCGACTTAATTTCGACTATCGATTATTTCTAGCGATAAAAGGGACCAAAGGCTTTATGTATTTCAAAGTACGGAATGAGTAACACACCACCCGCCAGACTCCGTGTTGCTACTGAGATTTTGGATTTTCGAGAAAAACCTTGAAAGAACCTCAATTATAATTTTGAGCGACCTGAAGATAGAATCCGGTCCCTCATGATCTTAGCCGAAGGCTATCCTCTAGACCACGAGGCAGACTTGAATATAATATATAATATTTAAGCTATTATTTGTATTTAGTTAACAGACGGGCGCAATCTGATATATATAATATCCACTATAGGCATATTTTGCTTCCTAGTGTGATTAGTGATTATCGACATCTGTTCGTTTTTCTACAATCATAATAATGTTGACGCAAATTAGTAATTATAATATGTATACTAATAATAATTAACAAAACAGGCGAACTTACCATATCTGATATCTTTTATTTATTTACACTAACACAAATGTAAATTGCTTATAGACTGATATTAATTTAAAAGTTTTATACACACTCTAAAAGTTAATGTAATACTCACTAAAAGTTTTATATTTATTTATTTATTTATTTACAATAAGTACCTAAATAAAAACTTTAGAACTAAAGAACAGGCAAAGAATTATCGTTAAGTATGGCACGTGTCACCAAGGTCAAGTGCAACTCAAAACAAAACTGTATAAAATATAAATCAAAATTCATTCATTATAATTTTTATTCCTACAACATAAATCCAACCTTAAATCTATTCAACGCAAGTCAATAGTTTAAAGAATGAATTTCTCCCTGATATCGAGTAGCCGGCGGAAAGCTGCTAACTTATGGACTCTTTGTTGTAACGAAATAAATAGAAACTAGACCTTATTGCTAGCGCGTTAAGATATATATATATATATATATATATATATATATATATATATATATATATATATATATATATATATATATATATATATATATATATATATATATATATATATATATATATAATATATTTATATTTATATATATATATATAATTATTAACCAAATAACCAATCACAAGCTGAAGTTACGTAATATTCGCTTTATCAATTTTACGCCAGTAAAAAATTAAATGGTAAGACAGAGACAAAGCGAATAAAAGCTGTCGATGTCATATTGCTCGTGGTGTAAAGTTTGCGTTTTGTTCGTTATTCAATATTCGTACTTCGATCTCGTGTTGTGTTGTTGGGTTGCACTTTGGATAAACCATAACTATTAACTTGATGAAGTTTTTGTGAAATCGGTTATGTATATTTAAATATCGATACGGTATGATAATAGACACGTATCCGATATAAGTTACGTTTTGGTATATCGAACCCATGCCTAGTCGTACTTGTCAAACCGAGTACCAGTTTTTGCAAGTCCAAGTGTGTTCCGGTTTGGAGGGTAAGGTAGCCGGTAAACTTATGCATTTAGCATTAGACCTCGCAACACGTTAGCAATGCACCGCATAGTATGCATGGTTTACACTTTCCATCAGGAGACCCATCTGCTTGTTTGCTATCTTATGATTTAAAAAATGATATATCAGTGTGGATATATAATCGGAATATAATACCAGATGCATAAAAAACGCTGGCCACGCTTTATACATCGCTTGAACTCGTAAATTAAACATCCTGTCTTACACGAAATAAAGAAAACAAGCGGAAATGGCAAGTACAAACATTTGTATCAGGACCGCGATCGCCACACTCACACATAAAATAAGCATTATTGCATATAAACTACTAATGCAAATATTGTTTCATTGGTCGTTTTCATTTTAAACAGCAATAATCCGAAACACACAAACAGAACATTTAAAAAATATACCAAACTGCGTTACAATTAATTTTATTTTGCTACAAAAAAAAGAGTATTTACGTCCTTTTGTAGTCTATTCAAAATAGACTCATCTATTTGTACAATAGTGAAACTTAAGATCGTAATAGTTTCGCTATTCTACAATAGATGGCAGCATTGATTTTCAGTTGATCATATTTGAGTAGAGAACTTTCTGGAACGATAACGTAATAACTGTCATTACGTATATCTTTCTAGAAAAATTAGGTCAACCTAAAATGAACTTTATATGTAAGGTGTACGGCTGATTTTAGTTTGACTTTCTATTATATCATTAGAGATTATATTAAATCAGGAATTTAATTAAAATAAAATGAAAATTGTACTTTCGAATGATATGAAATATCTCCATTTTTAATCATCTGTATTCTACTATCATTTCTGCATTCAAGGATGGCACAATACGGCATAATTCAGTGTATACTAGATTTTCGCACGACGACTATCTCCTAATGATATGGTAAGTATCACTAAGGCAATTTAAAGTAAAAGCGCATAATAGTGGCGCACGCGGCACGCCCACTCTTCACTTCCCCTTGTTTTCTTTATTTCGTGCTGTCTTATAACGAAATTCTTGTAAGAATTGTTGTTTTATTATATAAAAACAAGTTTCGTTTATAAAGGTCTCTAAAATAGTCAATACTACTGAATATAAAATAATATTTTGACTTATAAATTACTGACATTTTTCAATACGAGTTGTCAGTTTGTCGTATTTAGATTAATCACAATAGCATTTTAATGATGAACAAATGAGCTAAAATATTCTGTATTTTGATAAATGAAATTAAAAAGCAATATATAATTACTTTTCGTACTTTCTTTCTAAAAAATATTTTACAGCGGTGACGAGACCACTGTTTGATGTTTTATGATGGACACTTCTATTCACAGAGGTGGTTTTCCTTTCTCTGTACTCCATGTTTAAAAATATGAATATTCAACATGGCGGAATTGTTTTTTTTTTTTGTAATTACGTCGAACTGCTCGCTATGGGGACTTACAAAAAAATGTATTATATTTTTCTAATACATCTTTCGAGAATTTCTATATTGCTAGTTTATATTGAAAAAAATTACCTATTATTTAAGATATAGATCTCATACAAGATAAAGGCCATTGTGGCCAGCCTTGTTTATCGGCTACCTTACCTCCCAACTGACGCTATTGTAGTGGGAGAAGTTAATGCGGCGGTAATAAACATGGTCCATATGTTGCAGAACCCTGCTACCCAGTTCGTAGTCAGGAAGTTACCTCGCCTTTTACTAGGTGCCTAGTTGTAATATATTTAGTCTTTTTTTATAACTCATAAGATATCCACTAAGTAGATGACTCTCTGATGGAAAACGAATCCATCGCCTATAGACAAGACACCAAAGATGTTGACGGTGCGTTGCTATCCGTGTGTCAGGATGGCAATACCACTTGCATAAGTTAACCGTCTACCTTACCTTCCAAATTGGATAACAACAATGGCTAGTATTGACCCTAGTACGACATAAACAGATAAGACGGTGGTACCAAATACCCGGGTGAGACGTCGCGGAACTCTTCCACCTCGTAGTCACGATGTGGTAGTGATAAATTTAGCCAATCGGTCGCCTTGTACGACCTGCTTGGTGGAACGGCAGTTAGTTAATTCTTCAAAGAAGCGTGGACCAACACGGGGAAATAATTATCTTCAAAAATGATCAAAACTTTCCGCGTTCTTAGATGTATTTCGTAATACAATTGGTTGGGTGAAAATATTTTTGTAGCTTTATTGCACATAATCTAGATGGCACTGTACACTATCAAATCACACTATTAGTAACATAAGTAACCTATTTAACAGATAATACTTTTTTAGGGCCGTGAGAAAAGAACATTTAAATAACGCAGAAATTATAATAATTTTTAACGACACACTGTTTTGTGCTGTCTAAGATTAAGTCGTATGACGTCATTAAATAGTAGACAAGGGCGTTTTTGTGTATATTTGCAAACGGATATTTAATCGATATTTGATTTTCATATCGATATTGAAAATCGTTTTCAGATATCGATATGTCTAGACAAGTGGCATAAATAAACGCTAGGAGAATAAATTACACGAATTGATCTACTCCAAAGTAAGCTAATTATTTGCTTGGTTGTTAGTGAATGATAGTATCATTGATCATCAATGATAGTACATATAATTACGTATATAAATACAATTACATTCATAATAAACACCCAAACCCAGAAATACAAATATCTATGCTCATCACACAAATGTTTGTCCCTGTCGGGAATCGAACCAGAACCCAATCGATTCTTAGTTAGGTTTGCTTACCACTCGAACGGCGGGGCGATTAACCTATCTTCGGCTAGTTATGGGTGCACCGATTGTACCTCTGCCTACCGCTTCGTGCATACGGGTGTAAAGATAGTCTTAATCTTAAATCTTAAAATATCTATAAAATCTTAAAATCTTAACTATACATTTGAATCTCACCATGCCCGGTTCGTTTGCATGGCAGGTAGAGTAAAATGAAGTTCTATAGACTTTCCAGTTTACTGCGATTCACCGGTTTGTCGCTTGGCGGGACGAGTGGTGATCAACTTCAACGCATTTTACCGACTTGATTTCAACTATCGATTATTTCTAGCAATAAAAGGGACCAAAGGCTTTATGTGTTTTAAAGCACGGGAGGAGCAAGTAACACACCACCCGCCAGACTCCGTGTTGCTACTGAGATTTTGGATTTTCAAGAAAAACCTTGAAAAAACCTCAATTATAATTTTGAACGACCTGAAGATAAAATCCGGACCCTCGTGATCTTAGCCGAAGGCTATCTACTAGACCACGAGGCAGACTTAAATATAATATATAATGTTTACGCTATTGTTTGTATTTAGTTAACAGACGGACGCAATCTGATATATAATATGCACTATAGGCATAGTTTGCGTTAATGATTATCGACATCTCTACGGTTTTCTACAATCATAATAATGTTGACGCAAATTAGTAATTATAATATGCATACTAATAATTAACAGAACAGGCGAACTTACCCTATCTGATATCTTTTATTTATTTACATTAACTCAAATGCAATCAGTCTATAGACTGATATTAATTTAAAAGTTTTATACACACTCGAAAAGTTAATGTAATACTCACTAAAAGTTTTATATTTATTTATTTATTTACAATAAGTACCTAAATAAAAACTTTAGAACTAAAAAAAGGTAAAGAATTATTGTTAAGTAGTACACGTGTCACCAAGGTCAAGTGCAACTCAGAACAAAACTGTCTAAAAATATAAATCGAAATTCATTTAATACAATTTTTATACCTACAATATAAATTCAACCTTAAATCTATTCAACGTAAGTCCAGTTTAAAGAATGAATTTCTCCCTGATATCGAGTAGCCGGCGGAAAGCGGCTAACTTCTGGACTCTTTGTTGTAACGAAATAAATAGAAACTAGACCTTATTGTTAGCGCGTTAAGATATAGATATTACGCACGCACTATAATTATTAACCAAAGGACCAATCACAAGTTGAAGTCACGTTATATTCGCTTAATCACTTTTACGCCAGTAAAAAATTAAATGGTAAGATAGAGACAAACGAATAAAAGCTATCGATATGTCATATCGCTCGTGATGTGAAGTTTGCGTTTTATTCGTTATTCTATATTCGTATATCGATCTCGTGTTGTGTTGTTGCATTGCGCTTTGGGTAAACCATAACTATTAACTTGATGAAGTTTTTGTGAAATCGGTTATGTATATTTATATATCGATATGGTATTATAATAAACACGTATCCGATATGTTACGTTTTGATATATCGAAACCATGCTTAATAAATAGTAGTTTAGGCTAGTCTTGGGTTATAACAGGTCGAATCAGATACCCGTTGATCCTGTTACAGTTACTGAAAAATAACAGATGTCATTATCTGTTGTTAAGGAACAGCCTGTTGTTTTTCCAAGCACGGGCTCAGTAAATAATTCACGTACAGTACAAAATATGTGAGTAGCATATTACAAAGTACTCTGTGGTGAGTAGAGAGTAGTGAGTACTAAGGCCATTTTAGTAGACGACATTTGGCAGATGCCAAACACGTACAAATTTATATGGAGCTACTACGTTTTAGATCCCATTTCACATTCTTAGATTTAAGATCTGACAAATATGACCTTTCAAATTAGCCCTACTTTAGTTGATTATTGTTTGATATAATTTTAAAAAATGTGTAAACGGTTAACCCTGCAGGCCATACCTGAAACTTTCCGCTAATATGAGGTATTTTAAGCTAAAATGAGTAAAAACTATAAGCATAATAATATTTTTTTTTAGTTCAAACATCTACATAGATAGTTAGTTAAAAATCACAGTAGGCTATATTGATTTTTTAAAACCCGTGTAGGTATTTTGGAAACAATGATCAATTTTTATTTTTTAAATGGCATTCAATTTAATTTTTGTGATCTAAAGTTCTATTTTAGCTACATAATTAATAGCCGATATGTTGAAAAAAGTCGAAGCAATATTAAAAAAAATGCTAATCACCCGAACCGTGGGAAGCTTTTTATTTATATGTTTTTGCAAATACGGATGATCAAAAGATAATTAAGCCTTAAATAGATATATTGCAGTTCGCATAGTGCCCACCTACATTAACAAAATGGTCCCACACAGACACAACACTGTCTTCTCTTATTTACATTTGCCATTTTGCTGAACTAATATTATAAAAACTTTTATACAACTTAAACCTAAATTATTTAAATTTAATAGCTAAATATATCCTATCAAAACTGCTTAATTTATTACCTATATATACAAAAAGAATATGAATACCTACTAAGTATTTTTATTCGCACTAGTAAACCTTTTGTTTACAAAACAATTTTTTGTATTCGCTAATTAAATTCAAAACGAAATCGAAGGAACATAATCCGAAAAACGGGATAAAAACAAATTACCAAAGAAACGTTATCACCTGGGTGTCTAATTAATATAAACTATCACCTCTATGGTAAAGTCATAAAGTCGTAGTTATGTTGAACATTTTGTGGCCAATGGCGTCAATGCTAACAAATTATATAAACGTTTATACTATTATATAAACCTTTCGAGCTTTCAAATAATTTCTGTTGTAATTTTACTACGAAGAAAAAATTATTTTACCGTTATTTAGATTTTATACGAGTACCTATATTGATAATTTTATGCAAATAATTGAGATCGACTTTTTTGTTTTTACATTCCTACAAAAGGACGTAATATTTCCACATATCGTTAGAAGTATTCTTGCAGTGTTTCCGAATTGAAAATTAGGAACAGGAACAGATAACAGATTATACGACTAGAAATAGTTGTCACTATTCTAGGAAGATATTTTGTTATAAAAGATTACTATTTGAATTTTCGGATAATAAATACTAGGTGCTTCTCGTTTTAGCAAGATTCAATTAAGCGGGTGTGAGTGAAAGAGACTAATACATACGAAGAACAGGTAACACGAATATCTGTTATTGAGTAGGCACCTAGTACCAAAGAGTATACAGCCTAGTACCTAGTACCCACTGTGACTGAAGAACGTAGTGCAGATTGTGATTCAGTATTGTGACTGATATTTTTCAACAGATATTTGATATTATAAGAACAATTGTTATCTAGTATTTACGAATACCTGTGATTTGTATCTGTTACGATAAATACGCCTCCCTACTATTTTAGGCATGGGTCGTACTTAGACATGAGCGTTTTCGTATTTTTTTGCAAATGGATATTTAACCGATATTCAATTTTCATATTAGACATGAGCGTTTTCGTTTTTATTTGCAAACGGATATTTAATCATTATTCAATTTTCATATCGATATCGAAAATCGTTTTCAGATATCGATATGTCTAGACAAGTGGCATAAGCCATAAACGCTAGGAGAATAAATTACACCAAAGTAAGTTGATCTACCCCAAAGTAAGCAAATTATTTGCTTGGGTGTTAGTCAACGATACTAATACATATAAATACGTATATAAATACAGTTACATTAATAATAAATACCCAAACCCAGAAATACAAACATCTATGCTCATCACACAAATGTTTGTTCCTGTCGGGAATCGAACCCGAACCCCATCGATTCTTAATTAGGTTCACTTACCACTCGAACGGCGGGGCGATTAACCTATCTTCGGCTAATCGTGGGTGCACTGATTGTACCTTTGCCTACCGCTTCAAAATCAACTATACATTTAAATCTTATCATGCCCGGTTCCTTTGCATGGCAGGCAGAGTAAAATGAAGGTCTATAGACTTTCCAGTTCACTGCGATTCACCGGTTTATCGCTTGGCGGGACGAGTGGTGATCAACTTCAACGAACGACTTAATATCGACTATCGATTATTTCTAGCGATAAAAGGGACCAAAGGCTTTATGTGTTTCAAAGCACGGGATGAGTAACACACCACCCGACAGAGTCCGTGTTGTTACTGAGATTTTTAATTTTCGAGAAAAACCTTGAAAAAATCTCAATTATAATTTTGAGCGATCTAAAGATAGAATCCGGGCCCTCATGATCTCTAGACCACGAGGCAGAATTGATTATAATATATAATATTTACGCTATTATTTGTATTTAGTTAACAGACGGACGCAATCTGATCTATATAATATTCACTATAGGCATATTTTGCTTCCTAGTGAGTTTAGTGATTATCGACATCTGTACGTTTTTCTACAATCACAATTATGTTGACTGAATTGAATGAATATCGTGTCGCCGGGGGAAAGCTGCTAACTTATGGACTCTTTGTTGTAACTAAACAAATAGAAACTAGACCTTATTGCTAACGCGTTAAGATATGTATATATATATATATATATATATATATATATATATATATATATATATATATATATATATATATATATATATATATATTAGGCTGATTCAAAAAAAATCGACTATTTTTTTTTCGATACTGAAACTCGAAAACCTTCGGAAAGGTGTAAAAAAACGCCTGTAAAAATCTAAACTCTTAATATTAATATTTAAGGGTCGCGCACTGCGAATTTCTATTTCCTATCTAAATAACACAGGCAAAATTTTTTACAAACTTTAGAATTTTATCATTTCCGAGTGGCTTGCTGGATCTCTAAGTCGGAAACCATTACAACAGAACAAGTCTTAGATATACTATTCATGTACATCTTCTACGGCAACAATATCCCGAATCACAGAGCCCGTTATACGTTTCATAACTGTTAACATGAAACTTACAAGTTACCTTTACTTTTTGCTGGTAACTCGGGTTTAGACACAATTTGAATTTTTCACTGAATGACAATTGTGAGACCTTGTTATTTTTAATGTTTAATAAACACACATTTTCAACACAAACTTCACAATCAAATAACATTTAAAAAAATCTACAGTTAATGGTAATTTAGTAAAAGGAAATCAATACAATTATTATAGAAAGTCAGTAATATGTACAATTTTTCAAATGTTAAAACGAAAAATTTTCTAAGAAAACTAATATTATATATATGACGCAAAAAATATAATAAACAATGCTTATTACATGAAAAAAAGTAAATGGCTTCGTAAAACACAAATACATTTCTCCTATTTAAACAAATAAAACCTTACTAAACAAAAATGAATAATTCAAAACAAAAATGAAGAACATTTGAAAAGTAGTAATTAAATTCTAATACAACGTGTATATTCTATTTTACATAATGTTTATAAAATGGTATTTTAATGGTAAATCATATCTAGACATGAATTTAAACTACCACGTCAAAGCTCAAACCTCAATGTGCGATACTTTTTCAGTAAAAGATACCACAAAAGTGCATATAAAGTGGCCTAGTGTAATCATCACTATAGTGCGCGCGGAACTAGTTGGCCGCGCCTTAGGTGGTGACAGGGGTAAGGGGGCGGGTTGTCAACTGCTCGCAATGCACATGAGCTTAGACAGTGATGACCAATCTGAAGATATCGTGAACAATATTTTTTCATTTATTGAAAAGAATAAATAAAATACAAATTGAACTTTGTAATGTTAGTTCAGTAATTTGGTAGTAAACACGTGTCAGTGGAAGTTACGAAAAGTATTTAGTTCAGGCTGAGTCATCAGTATACGTTTATCGTGATCGGCATTGAAGACACTCTGCGTTGAATGCGTTCAAGAGGAAGGAGCTGGTATTGTGGAGCCCCTGGCCAAAGATGAGAACAGTACTCCTATGAAGCCTGATTTGTGTCTTGTAGAGTCGCAAACAATCGACTGTTTTGCCCTGTTCAGAACAACAAGTTTCTTGGACGAAAGCTTTGCTTTTGCCTCCAAATGACCACGAAACGAGATAATGATGAGTTATGGATGTGTATTAAATATGTGTATTATATAATAAAAATCAGAATTATTCAAATCGGTTTAGTAGTTTTTGGGATTACCACGTTCAAACAAACAAACAAACTCAATTCTCAGAATCACTTGATTCTGAACTTGATTCAGAATCATCTTGTAAACTTATAATGGTTTGGCTTTCCGTTTATTAAAAAATGTATGCACTTTAAATATTATTTCCTTAGATTGTCTTTTTATCGGCGGACTCATCTCGCTATTGCAATCTTATGTGCGTTTTGTCTAAACTAGCCGGAACTTTCAACGCGTGTTGCCGTCGCAAAGTACGGCGCCGCACTGAGTAATGACAGCAAGCGCCCCTGCCTCTCCGCCCCACCGTTCACATACCTAAGGCGCGGCCAACTAGTTCCGTGCGCACTATAGTACTACGATTCCAAATCTTTCGTCGAATGTGTATGTAATGGTTTTCAATGTTTTTTATTTATCATTAATATCGATTTCTTAGTATTTAAGAGGCAGTTCACACTTTAGACTAACTTTTGACGAGAAATCAAAATTTTCCAACTCCAATTTTTCATATTATAAGGTACTTTTATTTAATTAAATGGTACCATTAGATAGTTTAATCTTTTAAATATTGCCTCAATTAAAAAGATTTTGTAATCATCAATTGTATTTCTTATAATAAATGTTCTCCGAAATCAAGTTCCGACCATTACGCGGGAAACCTATTTTTCCAATAGGTATTGCTACTGCTAGAATCATAAAAACTTAATTAGAAAAAATACTAAATTACTACAAACATCCAACAATTGTGGATAAATGGGTTACTTTTTTCCTAAAAGATCTATAACTCAGTGGCGTTCAGTCCCTAAATGCAGTTATGCAGTGCTTTACTTGCCATTAGTAAATAAATGAATAAACAAATTATATTAATTAAAGAAACGGCCAATATTTTATAAATAACACCTATTTGCAAGCACACAAACATTATGTTTGCCAGGCGGTTGGCAGCTTCAGTTTTCAACCAAGAAGATGAGGCATTTCATTGTCTGCAGGATATTTGTTAGAATGTGTGAAGTAATTTTTGTGTTTATATTCAGTTCGCAAGCGCACACATCTATGAATTTCGTAAGCAGCGATGACGTAATCTGCCGCAATCCGTATTGTTCTGCAATTATCGAGAGTAGTCGTTGCGTATCGTAAAATGTTGCTAATGGCTAAAGGCTAATGTTATCCGACTAAAATTAATTGATGGAAATCTAATAAATCATGGTTGCACAGTCGGTCGGTCAGTTGTTATATGTGTGGAGGGGATATAATACCATATATAAAAATGCACAGGCTACCTTACCTCCTGACTGACGTAAACAGATTTTGTACTAATAATTACCTGATTTTTTTAAATGTACACAATAAAGTTCGTTTCATTTATAATTAAACTGGCCGATAAATTCCATTGTACATAGCAGCTGTCGCTCCGTTCTCCTCTCCACGTTTTTCTACCTGTTCGAGATCCCTAGTGCTATTTTTATATACAGGTATCTTTGAAAAATGTTCCTATATGTCTACACAGGTAAGATTTAACATATAAATAAAAAAAGTAATGTTTAAACTGAAATGGTCAAACATTAACTTTTCATAATAATTTGTTTAAGCAACGAAACAATGGAGTGCACAAAAAAATTTTGGATAAACATTGCATTTTATAGTTTAAAAAACAATATCCCACATCGATCATATTAATTCATTTACTATAACTCTAATCCTAGTTTTACGGTTTTTACTTTTGATGCTCCAGGCACTCCACTATAATTAAGTATAAACAAATTAAGTAGTTTTCTTGACTTTGGACAGCACAGAACAGTGGTGTCGCCAAAATTTTCATGGCTTTGCCATATTTATGACTCGCCAGATGTCAATTATTCACTATGATCTATAAAAGTACAATCTATTTGATTACTTATTTGTGTTACTAAAAGTGTGATTTATTATTGGACAGAGCCATCTAGATTATGTGCAATACAACTGTGAAAATATTTTCTTTAATTGAATAGTATTACGAAATATTTCTAAAAACGCGGAACATTTTAATAATTTTTAAAAGCCAGATCAACTGCATTATTACTAGGCATCTAGTAAACTTCATGAGTACTAACTGGGTAGCAGCCAGCAGAGTTCTACAATGTATCGACCATGTTTATTACCTCCGCATTAACTTTTCCTGCCACAATTGCGTCAGTTAGGAAGTAAGGTAGCCTGTAAATTTATGTATATGGTATTATATCCCCTCCACACATATATCAAGTCATAATTGGACGTAGTTAAACGAAAAGGATCTATAATCTACAATATGGTCAAAAATGAGTTAAGTGCACCAAACTGATGCTAAACATCAATACTATCGGCCAGTAAAAGATATTTAAGCAAAAATTTTATTCAACGGCAGAATTAGAATGTATGGCACGTTAAAAAATAAAAAAATATCCAACTTCAAACTTCAACATTTCTTAAGTGGTTTTGTGTGGATTGGATCCTTTTCGTGTTCGTAAAATAAATGTAAATTTATAAAAATGCTTACATGATTTTATTATGACTAGCGACCCGCCCCGGCTTTGCACGGAGCATAATGATATGCTGTAATAGGTAATTTTGACCTATTATAGATAAATGCATAACGTATGTAACGTCTCATCTCAATTTATTCTTTAATATCTGGTTGACCGAGCTTTGCTCGGTTTTCACATACCCATATCTTGCGAAACGAGCTTTTCTTGGACCTGAAACCTTGATAAATTGATTCTTATAGAATTTTTTTTTTCTGTACCTGGTTGACCGAACTTTGTTCGTTTTTTCACATACCCATATCTTGAGAAACGAGCTTTTCTTGGACCTGGAACCTTGATAAATCGATTCCTTGACCCGAAAAACGGGGTTTTTGCTCGGAGGAGAATGTAACTGTATTTATATATGTACATATTTATATGTATTAGTATCGTTGACGAACACCCAAGCAAATAATTTGCTTACTTTGGGGTAGATCAATTCGTTTAATTTATTCTCCTAGCGTTTATGCCACTTGTCTAGACATATCGATATCTGAAAACGATTTTCGATATCGATATAAAAATTGAATATCGATGAAATATCCGTTTGCAAATAAATATGAAAACGCCCATGTCTACTACTAGAGGTGGGTTAATATCGATATTTCTCAAGATTAGGTGATACTAATTTATTCAATTTGAAATATTATAATGTCTTAACTAATATGTCAGTATTTACTAATATTGGAACTAAGTTCCTTGCGGCAGGCTTGGAGGGGATAGGGATTTTGCTGCGCGACCGAATTAAAAAAAATGTGATAGTAAAACCGTAAGAAAAAATCCGTGGAAAAAAGTGCGTGGAATAAAACCGTTAAATGAGACGTGCGCAGGCGCGACAGTCGCATACACAAGCGAGTAGTGCCGTTTAACCGAAGGAACTTCGTTCCTACCTGGTGTCCCACGACACCACATCATTTTTATTTCACTGTAATTTTTACCTTAAAGTAACAGTAATAAGATCTGATACTGATACGGCAGGAAAACACCTTAACTAATATTTCACTGTAATAAATAAATAACTATATTACACTTTCACCGTCTTAGTTTTTTATTAAACGCCCTTATAAAAAAAAGTAATTTTAATACAAAGATGCTTAATATTTATGTCCACCATCTTCCATACAAATTTATATGAAGAATTCAATCAGTAAAATGTCAACATGATTTTTTAAAAGCGTCCATCAAAAATTTCAGTATCCCCCCAGAATCAAAGGCGGAAGCACGTCAGTTTGAAATTATTTTCTGGCGTAAATATTCCATCAAGCTAGGTTGCGAGTGTAATCAATCGCTTACTTCAACTCTCATAAAAGTATTATTATGACAATATTTAATCGCCTCTGTGGTCTAGTGGTTCAGCGTTGGCGTCGACCGCATGAGGTCCTGGGTTCGATTCCCGGGTCGGGCACTAAAAAAAAATGTTTTTTCAGTTTTCTGATAAACACAAAGTTGCCGGGGATTGGAAAGCGCCCTGTTGGCGATAGGCTTGCCACCTATCACATTTGTGGGACCAAGTATCTTCAGCTAATCGTGGGTGCACTTGTTGTACCTCTGCCTACCCCTTCTGGGATACGGGCGTGAAGATACTTTATGACAATATTTTTAATAATTTAAAAAAAAATACACGAACATTATTTGTAAAATTAAAGCCAGTAGTAAGCAACAATTACTTAAAGCTTTTTTATTTTAACAAAATAAAGTAAATTTTGCTACAAACCTTTCAGTAGTACTTGGTAGGTTCCACAACGTCTCGCATAGGTGTTTGGTACCACCGCCTTACCCATTCCTGCCGCAATAGCGTCACTGTCGTGTTCCGGTTTGGAGGGTAAGGTAGTTAATAGACCTATGCGTGTGGCATTGTCATTTCGCAACACGGATAACAACGGATAGCACCATTAACATCTTTAGTATCTGTAGGCAATGGTTTCCTTTTCCACCAGGAGAACCATCAGCTTCTTGCTATCTTACGAATAAGAAATAGGGGAAAAAATTGTAAATATTTATTGTTTTACTAGCTGTGCCCCGCGGTTTCACCCGCGTTAATTTGGAAGAAATCTCTAATAGTAGTTATAGTATTTCGGTATATACAATGGTTTTGGTCTTATTTTTATATTGTATAGAATATAGTGATTTGCCGCACCTAGATGTAGATTTAAAGCAACCTGTATCTAATTGGTCATTAGAAACAGCATTATCTTAAATTTATTAGAACATACTTAAATGATTCTTTGTTTTATTTATAGTGGCGGCAAACGTTACCTTTATAGAAAACTGTATACTTTTAAAATTAAAATGTAAATCCAAGGGTATCATGGGAATCCGAGGTATCACTATTCTATCATTGAAAGTTTTCCCATTAATTTAACAGACAACAGGATAAAACAATTGTTAAATTGTCAACGGGTTTTCAATAATTGCTATCTGTGTGGTGGGATGGCTGATGGCAATGCCAAATGCATATGTTAACCGGCTACCTTACCCTGCAAACCGGAACACGACAATAACAAGCATTGACGCTATTGCGTCAGGAATAGTTAAGGTGGTGGTACCGAATACCCAGGTGAGTCACTAGAATTTTTGACCGCTTTGAGCAAAAAAAGTAAATCAACCTAAATTACCGAAGAGGATATGCAGTTTTGTAGTTAGTACACTTGTGATTAACCTAAAGCTTGATTTGCCTAATGTGTGTATATAAAATTTGCCGTAAATATATATTATTGAAAGACATTTTCCTCGTGCTAATGCCCGGCCACGCAAAATGGCGGCGGCGGTAGCGGCGCGGCGGGCGTGGCAAAAAATCGCGCGGCGCCGATTTACAGGGAACGGGGCCACAACTTTATCTCGATATTGCTTGGAGGGGTAATATATATTCTATACATTCCGTCGTCGGCATTTGGTGAAATTCCATTATTGTTACAGTAGTGTTGTACTTCAAAACTTACTATTTTGAAGAGAATGTGTAGTACATGATTTAAAAAAGAATCGAGGTATAGTTTAGATGTTGAATTTCATAAGAAGTATGAGAAATACATACTGTATACAACAATTGGTTTTTTGGCAATACTGCAATAATTATATTCTTATGAATATTCAACATTGTAATTTGGAATTGGAAGTGACAAAAATTGTATCTCTGGACTTTGTTTATACTTATGATGTAGTGACCAGACTTCTAAATTGCTGGTTTAGTAAGTATTTGAAAATGAAAGTTACAATGTTCATGGTGTATTTTGAGGCATCTACATCTAAACCGTTTTGATTCGTATTAGCCGTAGTATTCGCCGCGGCAGCCTCCTGATTCCATGGCATCCGCAGTACTGATATGGTTTTCGGTCGATTTAGTACTTTCCCATACATTTGCTTTAGACGATTTTCCGTTTGCGCCGCGTGAAAAATCGCGGGTGCGAATTCCCCGTGGCCAGGTGGGTAGTGCGGGCTCCCTTTGATTACATCATCTGTCATTCTACCAGGTAGTCCGTAATGAAATGAAATGAAATGAAATGAAAACTATTTATTTGCAAGAATATGGGTGTCACAAGTTATTAAAATAAATTAAATTACCATCATATTCTACCATAATATGGCGTGCAAACATTTTAATTTAGGTCGATTTCTTTATAATTACTACCGGATCGGAACGCGGCCGTAAGAGGCGAACGATTGGCTATTCCTAATTATCACTACCATCGTAACTATTAGTATAGATTAATCTGCCCGTATTAGCAACTTAGAAAATAGTGTTCATTTTCTTTGTTTTAATGTAAAATTATGTACCTATTTCCTTTGCACTTTTTTTAATGCACTGCTCGTTACAAGTTTACTACAAATGAAGGTTAACTGGAAGAGAATGTCCATAGACGTTAAATTCGCCTGTTGTATATTTTGTGCAATAAAGAGTTTTAATAAATAATAAAAAATAATAATAAATATTATTTGGTATAGTTTTGCCACGTTTTGCTCGTATTTGGCACCACTGCCTTATCTATTCCTATCGCAGAAAAGATAGATTTTTTTTTGCGGTGCCGGCCTTTTAAGAATGAGTAAGCTCTTTTCTTGAAGGCCCCTAAGTCGTATCCGTATATCAAGACAGTGCATTTCACTGTCGTCTTCCATATTGGAGGGTAAGGTAGCCAGTGAACTAAATCATGTACCATCACCATTCCACCTCACGGATCGCAACACACGGTTATTATCTTTGATGTCTATTAACGATGGCTACCTTTTTTCATCAGGAAAGCCAGTGTGTTTGGTATAATAAACATGGTTAACAGAAATAATAATATTTATAGAAATTGAACAAACTGTCATGAACATTATTGCGTCCTAATTTGAAAAGAACTTCCTTGACCGTATTTAACGTTTATAATATGACCCTCTTCATTTACGGCCGTAAGAGCCTTTAGGTGAAATTCAATCAGTCGCTTTGATATCTTTTTTGCTTTATACGAGGTAAGTATACTAAATGTGGTCTATTTACTGCGTAATTTAATAATTTATTAACAAAATGTATATAATTAGATTCATATTTTTATTTATATTTAATACTAGCTTACCCGCGCAGCTTCGCCCACGAGTATATTAATAAGTCGTCCAAATAGTTTAAAATAAAAATTTACTCCCCTATTTCAACCCTCCAGGGACTGATTTTTGAAAAAACTATACTACCATATCCATGCCAAATTTAATGAAAATCGGTCCAGCGGTTTAGCCGTAAAAATGTAACAGACAGACAGACATACAGACTTTCGCATTTATAATATTAGTATGGATAGAAAACAAGCAGCAGGTTTTCTTGATGGAAAGGAAAGAAAAACCATCAAAATTCAGCAAACCATCGCCTCACGGTGCTCAAACAAGGTGCTTCTTTCCTAAAAGACGAGCGGCACAGTTTTGCGGAGAAAGAGAACTTTTAAAATCATAAAAAATCATTTGGAGAAAGCGTTTGATAGAGTTGTGCGAAAGAAACTTTGGGACATTTTACCCAGTTATGGGATAGACGGGCGTCTGCTGCGTGCTTTGCAATCCATGTACTGGGATTGCAAAGCATGTGTGCGGGTGGACGGCAACATATCGCCCTGGTTCGATGTCAATATCGGCGTCAAGCAGGGTTGCGTGTTGTCAGCTCGTCTGTTTATTCTATATCTAGATAAGTGTCTCCAAAGATTGAGGTCATTGAATGTGGGAATGCGCATGAGTGATCTAGTGGTGAACTGCCTGCTTTATGCAGATGACGCTGTACTTCTAGGCTCAACTCCATCTGAGCTGCAAACACTGGTCACAGTTATGAATGAGGATTGTAAGAGTATGGGCTTACATTTGAATGCGAAGAAAACTAAAGTTTTAGTATTTGAAAGAGAGGCAACCAGAACGGACGTAAGAGTTGTGGTAGATGATGTAGTGCTGGAACAAGTGGATGAGTTTGTATATCTTGGATGTGCTTTTAGCAGGGATGGAAGGTACACCACTGATGTTGAAAGAAGAGTGTGTGCAGGGAACAGAGTGAACGGAGCGTTAGGGAGATTACTTAATAGCAAAATTTTAAATCAGAGTGCCCGTCTAGCCCTGCATAATCATGTGCTTATCCCAACGCTATTGTAGGGAAGTGAGAGCTGGGTATGTCAGAAAGGGCATGAAAGTAGAATCAACGCGGTTGAGATGAGGTCGCTAAGAAAAATATGTGGTGTGACATTCGCGGACCGGGTTCGGAATGTCGAAGTGAGAGAGAGGTTAGGTTTGAAAGAAAGTGTCGGTGTAAAGATGAGAAAGGGCATGCTCCGTTGGTTCGGACATGTAGAAAGAATAGAAGAAGGGATCTGGCGTGAAGATGTGTATGTATGTAAAAAATCATCGCTCTAAAATCTTTTTGACTTAATTCCATTTTCGTTGCGTACGTAGAACTTTGATGTGTAATAAAACGGTCCGGGACGGGACGGGACCAGACGAGACGAAACGAAATATATTTATTTCCAAGAATAGATCTAGATAAAGTTATTTAAAAAATTAATTATACTCGTATCTCAAAAACTACTAAACCGATTTTGATAAAACTTAAACTGTTTCTTAAGTTGAAATATAAATTAAAAAATGTCTCGATATGGCGTTTATCTGCAGAGAAATTCGTGGACAAACATACCAACATGGAAACATACATACACCTTACGAAACTCAAACATTATTCAATTCCAACAATCTATATAAATTAATACTATAAATGTTTGAATTGATGGATGTTTAGATGAATGGTTTGTTACTAAATCACGCAAAAACTTTTTAACAGATCTGAATGAAATTTGGTACACAGGTACATGACCTGGAATAATACATAGGCTACTTTTTATTCCGAAAAAATTGGGTGATCCCGCGGGATCCGCTAAAAACTTTTATAATGCAGCGGGCTACACGTTGCAACTAGTATTACATACATACATAAATCCCAAACCGCCGAAAAAACTCTCATTTTTTTGTCGGTTGAAAAATAATAATAATTCATTAGAGTAACAGCCGATTTTGATAATAGGATTATATACGCAAATTACAACTAAATAATTCATTAAAACCATTTAAAACGATACCATGTTGTTCCAAGGCCTCATTTGAAAAAAAAAGCCATTTGCCATTCTACCAGTCTGTTCGTAAAAGGCGGATGCCGTAAAACGACTCGTTTTAGTTACGAGTTGTAGCATTTTCTACGAGGCGTAAGCTAACACTGTTCCTATCAATGTTATATTACTAAATGTCCAAAGAACTTGTGGAACTTGTGGCCTTATTATTGTTAAATTGGTTTACTGCTACAAATGACGGATTGTTTATTATAGGAACCCAATATAAACGTGTCGTTACTATGGTGACTACTAAGTGGTAGTGCTTCGTAACCTCTTACCCTGGCTTGAAATCACCGCTTTTGCTACTTCTGCTGCAATAGCGTCCGTGCCTTTTGGTATCGTGTTCCAGTTTTGAGGGTGAAGTAGCCGATAAATTTATACATATGGCATTCTAGTCTCGCTAAACGGATAACTGAGCACCATCTGGGATGTTTATAGACCGTAGACATTTCTTTTCATCTGGAAAACCATCTGTTTGCAATCTTACGAAAAAAAAGAGTCGTCATTTCTACTCGAAGTCGATTCATGCTCATGATTAACCCTCAGAATGCACTGTGCTGTTTGTGGCGTCGGTTTAAAAAATTAATTGAGCAGACGTGCTTGATTAATGGCCACTTGATTTTAATTGCAGATAACAACAGAGGTACAACAATTTAGCCAGAGTGGACAAAGACTAATGACTTTAGACCGTATTGATCCCTCCTTTACGAAATAACTTTTATCTTTCTCTCTAAATGTTCATACCGCATTTATACATTCGTGTTCGCCATTCGCCTCGTCACTCGACAAACATTCGACGAAACATTCGCGTGTTGAATCATTTTGACATTTCGCACGGAGAACGTGAAAATAATAATGGCACGCACGCTACATCTATTAAGTTTATTTAAATATCCTGCGTAAAAAAGTAAAAAAGAACCGTCGACGGCGGTGGCACCAGACCCGGGCGAGATAATCTAGAACTCTTCCACGTAGTACCCACATGGTAGTGACTCGTATAGCTAATAGTTCGCCTCTTACGAAGAGCTTGGCAGACTTTTATATTTCATATTCAATCTAATAATAATGGAATATCACCAAATACCGACCATGCAAAACATAGAACATATTATATATTTTATACTATCTATACTAATAATGCACAATATAACATACATTATTAGTATAGATAGTATAAAATAAGTCACTTTCATAATTATGACAAATTTCGACACCCCCCAAGCTAAAACCTATTTATACCGCTTAGACAGCAGAGCGTACCAAAAATATAAATACGTACATACACTCGAAAATAAACGACCATCCTTCTAGCGCAGTTGAGAAAAATAATACGTAAACTATTAAATGAGCAATGAACCAGCTTATTTTTAATAATAGAGATTTCTCCTAGCCGAAGAAAAAACAATTTATGTTATATTAGAACAGTGGTACACGTTTTCTTAAGATTTAATTAAAATATATGACCACATATGAACTTATTAAAATTAATTATATGCAATCTTAGTTCAATTTACAAGTAGAACTAATGTCACCATTTCTCTTGTTTTAGGAGATACTGTCCCGTTTCATGAAATTAATTTCATCATATCTTAATTTACCTACCTATATTTTACACTCTTCATCGTCGGCAATTGGTGAAATTCCATTTTAATAAAGTATTTATTAATTAATATACTTATACTGTTTCACAATAAGCGAAAGCGAGCGTTTCTTTTTATTCGTCTATATTAATATTAATTAATTAATTAATCTATATTAATATTATAAATGCGAAAGTTTGGACGTTTGGATGGATTGATGGATGAATGTATGTTACTCAATCACGCAAAAACTACTGAACGGATTTGAATGAAATTGGCGCACAGGTAGATAGTGACCTGGAATAGCACATACACTACTTTTTATATCAGAAAAAAAAATTGTCCTCGCGGGATTCACCAAAAACTTTTCTAATTCAGCGGGCTGCACTCTGCAGCTAGTAATATTATAAATGCGAAAGTTTGGATGTTTGGAAGGATGGATGCTTGATTTGGCACACAGGTAGATGCTGACCTGGAATAGTATATAGGCTACTTTTTACCCTAAAACACAATTAGATGATTCCGCGGGATTCGCCAAAAACTTTGGCAATGCGTGGGCTGCACGCTGCAGCTAGTATTTATAAATACAAAAGTTTGAATGTTTGGATAGATGGATATTTGTTACTCAATCACGCCAATACTACAGAATGGATATGGATGAAATTTGGCCTATAGGTACATAGGCTACTTTTTATGAAAATAAATGAGTTATTCCCGCGGGATTAACCAAAAAAATTTCGCCGTGTTGGTCCCGGCCTCCTTTGAAGAATAGGCCAACTGCCGTTCTGCCAGGCAGGTCGTAAAAGGCGACCGATTGGCTATCGAGTCAATACCATCGTGGCTACTAGGTGGTAGAGTTCTGCATTGTCTCGCCCGGGTCTGGTACCACCGCCTTACCTATTCCTGCCGCAATAGCGTCAGTGCTTGTCGCTGTCGTGTTCCGGTTTGGAGGGTAAGGTAGCCGGTAAACTTATGCATGTGGCATTAGACCTCGCCACAAGATAGCAACGCACTATTAACATCTTTGGTGTCTATAGGCGATGGTTGACTCTTTCCATCAGGAGACCCATCTGCTTGTTTGCTATCTTATGACATAAAAAAAAACTTTTATAATGTAGCATGTTGCAGCAGTAATCAACCTGTGTGCAGCAAGGTGCAGCTAATTAATTAATAAATATTGTTTTTTCATTCACATACGTCAAAATAAGTGGGTGAAGTTTGCGCTATTGTCATTACTACATAATATATGTAGACTGGTTTTTACTTTCCAGTTGAGACATCATTTTTCTGTGTTTAAAGAAGCTTTTTAATTTTTCTTAACATATAATCAATGCTTAAATACTAAGGTATATATTTAGAAATATGACAGTATTGATCAATATTACAAATGATAATTTTGTCTGTAGCTATGAACTCATTTAACGAGTATTTACATACGTATGACTACCGATCAGTATAATCGACGGAATCGATCACAAAGCAAAGAATAATTTCGCCACGTTGAACCTATCGACAGTGGCTCAGTTACTTAGAGCGTACCGTCCAGAAGGAAGGTCGCAAGTTCAGCATATATTGCAGTTTATACACAACTCCTTAAAAAGTATCTTCACACTCGTATCCCCAAAGTGGTAGACAGAGTTATAACCAGTGCACTCAAGAGTGGCCGAAGATAATTAGTCTCACAGTACGATAGATGGCAAGCCTATCGCCAACCCTGCACTTTCTCAATCCCGGGCAAAATTGTTTTTATTTACAAACTTCTTTAACTTCTTATAAAACGCAAGTGAACTCCAATTGTCATTTAATAATAAGAATAGTATATTAACATTGTACACCCAGTCTAGAGATAACCCTATTTGACTTAGATTATCAGGTCCCAAGTTCGATTCTCGACGTTTTTCCGGAAATTAAAATGTCAGTAGCGACTCGGAGTCTGGTGGTCGTCTTTTAGCACCTTCGTACTTCGCATGGTTACCGCCGTTCCATGGGTAAAACCGTGGGTACCTGTTATCGATAAAAGAGATCATTGTTATCTGATCACCAAAATGCAGCGATGGAAATCACCATATATCTCACCAACCGACGAAATGGTGAACCGCAGTGAAAAGCTTGTAGTCGTTCGGTTAACTTTCATTTTCGCAAGAGAAACGGCGTGATAATACTTTTATTCCACTCTAAGACAAAAAACTTGGTCACACTAGTTGAAACCATCAAATGTATTCAACAGTATAATGAAGTTCCCGCGCTTATTAGTTTTAATTAAAGTTTTCTACGTCTCAAGGTGAGTAAAGTTCACGTATACTGAAATAGGCATGTCAAAGTTGCACTATTTCTATGCAAATACGGAAGAGGAGTTCTTTGTTTTCAAGGAATAAGGCTGTATTTGAACTGTGGAATAAACATATTTGATTTATGTAACTTTTTGTACCGGTATCTAGATGCTTAGCTATGCAATGCTTAACAGAGACATGCTTAGCACAAATAAAAAAAACCGGTCAATTTCGAGTTGGACTCGCATACCAAGAATTCCGTATAAACTTGTAGGTAACCAAGAATTAAGAGCGTATCGCAAAATTAAATCGCAAAATGTGCGACATAAACAGACGTATCTATTGATCGCGTCTTTTTGTGATATTAATTTTACTGTTTAACGGGGCACTCTTATCTACTATAAAAGAAGCCTCCACATTGTTCCCCTAGATCCCCCTAGTTTGGAATATCTCGAAGTCTCAGTTTGCAAGGTGGCTATGACCGGTCATCAACCAGTCATACTAGCATCAGCCTATCTCGGTCCCGGTAAAAGAGTAACAGAGAGCGATCTCAAAGCTCTATTCAACATGGGCAACTCTGTCATAATAGGGAGGATTTCAATGCCAAGCATAGTCTGTGTCATTCTCCCATCAACAACCAAAGTAGTTTAGACATTGAACGACTGACGGACAGACTTAACTTCGTAGAAGTAGACCCGTCAGAACCCACTAGTTACCCGCCAAACGACATGTACACACAGACAGAGCGTACTCGATATAGCGCTGATGATGAACGTAGATTTACAACTGCGTTCAGTATCAGTGTTACACGAACTCGACTCGGACCACCGACCGGTAGTTTTCAAACTAGGATCCCCCCACCATGCGCACGCCGTACGCATGAAAAAGATAATCGATTGGAAAAAACTCGATGAGAATTTTCAATCGATACAATCAGAGCACCTCGACCAAATTCCTGGCAACATTAGTACTAAGTAAGTCACTCACTAGCCATATAGAATCGGTAGTCGATAGCTCCTCGCGGGAAATACCGGACGCCTTTCGGCGCAGATGAAAACTACCGGAAGAGCTACGAGACCGACTGAGACGCAAAAACGCCGCTACGCGGCTCTACGACCGATAATGACCGACGACAATCGCCGTTCGCTACAAAATTTACAAAGAGAAGTAAAGCGGCGCATCGCCGGTATCGTAACGAACGGTGGGACAGACTGTTAAGTGAGGTATCGCCATCGCACACGGCCTACTGGCCGTTGGCGAGGGCCTTTAAAAACGAACCAGCAGTAGAGATGCCACCACTCATTCGACCTAATCAAACGCCCACTTTTGATGATACCGACAAAGCCGAATTCCTGGCCGACAGTATCCAAACACAATGTTCCCCATCAAACCAGCCTACGGACCTAGACAACGTCTATCTTGTGGATAGTAAAGTAGAGCGCAGGGCGGCGCTACCACCGGATGGTGACCCGCTATTACCCACTGATCCCGAAGAAGTAGGCGACATAATAAAGGTCTACACAATAAAAAGGCCCCGGGGTCCGATAAAATCACTAATAAGGTAGTTAAATACCTCCCCCTCTCCCTAATATGCCTACTAGTGTGCATCTTCAATGCACTACTAGCCGGCTGCGCATTTTCAGACGAGTGGAAAGAAGCCACCGTCATAGGAATTCACAAACCGGGTAAACTCCGCAATAAAGTCCGTAGTTACTGCCCCATTAGCCTAATAAATACGTTAGGCAAAATCTATGAAAAAATCATTCTCGCTCGCCTAAAGGCCTCACAATAAATGAGGAGTACGGGTTTCGAGCAGCTCACTCTTGCACTCATCAAGTGCACCGTCTCACCAAATATATCCTAAAAGGGTTAAATGCAGCCCCGGGGCTGTTAATTTCCACAGGCGCCCTATTTTTCGACGTCGCAAAGGCGTTCGACGAAGTTTGGCACAATGGCTTAATATACAAGCTCTACGATGATGAGTACGAGTCTGTCGGGCACGCTCATTTGGTATGGGCGTGCCCGACAGACTCGTACTCATCATACGAGAGTACCTAACCAACCGCCGGCCGTTTCCAATTCCGCGTGGAGGGAGCCCTCTCTACCCATAGGCCGATCACAGCAGGTGTCCCGAAGGGCTCCATACTGTCACCCGTATTATTCTCCCTTTACACGTGCGACGTACCACGCGAGCCGCACGCCGAGCTCGCGTTATTCCCCGACGACACCGCCTG
Organism: Apodemia mormo; assembly: GCA_036924255.1. Taxonomy (NCBI): domain Eukaryota; kingdom Metazoa; phylum Arthropoda; class Insecta; order Lepidoptera; family Riodinidae; genus Apodemia; species Apodemia mormo. Next base: position 5,307,122 of record JAUPFN010000012.1, on the reverse strand, counting down.
CTATACGTCCAATTTTTCCGAAGTAATAATCACCAAGCCGCTGCAGGCTGCGGCCAAAGCCCTTGGAGATCGGTTCAGAAAATGGCGTATCGAAATAAACCCCACAAAAAGTGCAGCCGTGTACTTTCGCCGCGGTAAACACCCGCGACAGCAAAAGCGCGGTCTGCGAAAGCTAGGCAACATTAGCCTGTTCGGAAACGTCATCCCGTGGGAAAAGAAAGTCAAGTACTTCGAGGTAATGTTGGATAGTAAAATGTCATTTAAACAGCACATACAAAGAATGAAAGTTAAGGCTAAGTTCGCTGTGGGTCAGTTATATAACCTTATCAATAAACACAGTAAAATGTCACTTAGACACAAGGTGACTCTTTACAAGTCGTGCGTACGCCCCATCCTTTCATACGCTTGCGTAGCGTTTGCCCATCTCCCCCGTACGGACTTGCATCCGATGCAAGTGCTACAAAATAAATTCCTGCGTATTGCCACGGGAGCACCTTGGTACATGCGCAACGTAGACCTCCATAACGATCTTGAATTGCCGAGCTTAGCAAAGCATTTCAAAGAAATCAAGATACTTCGATCGTGCCATTTCGCATCCGAACCCACTGGTGGTAGCCGCGGCTGACTATATCCCAATCCTAATCCCGATCCCAAATTACGTAGGCCCCGCCACGTTCTTACCGATCCCGATGACCTGATAACTCTGGCCAACGGTTTACACGATAACATTACACACCTACATTCGCGATACTGTCGCCGCCAGCGGCGACGAGGACCCCTGTTTCGCCCTTCGGCGAACCGAGCCCAAGGGCAAGGTTCAGCCGACGGACAAAACAATGCCACTAGCCCTCTCATCGCAAATCACGACCTCACCCTAAGCCGAGGTTTGGTCTCGCAGGAGACACTCTTAGGGCGGAGGGCGTACAGCCCTACACCTATAAATTCTGGCTAAGCACTCTGCTCGCCCCCGCGACCGGTGAAACTGTAACAGCCCATAAGGCTAGCAGTAATTGAGCCATTCCGAAAAAAAATGTATATAGCATGGCATTATATTGTGGCGCGGAATGAGAATCTACATAGCGTACGCTTTACGTTAAGTATACATAGCGCGCTATAATATGGGTTATATTAACCACAGGCAATAGAGGAGTCCATTTCTTTTTCTATAATGCAGTAATTTCACGAACTATTCTTTTACGACTTGCCTGGCTAAACGGCAGTTGACCTATTCTTCAAAGGAGCCCGGACCAACACGGGAAAAACTTAAACATTTTACTTCTAGTATACTAAAACATTTTCATTTTAAACACATAACGGAGTTTGTTGATTAGTTAATTCAATTCTGTTTATCCAGAGCAAATACATCAATGCCAAAAGCGAAACGCGCGCTTGGTATAATATATTATGAAGCGAAGCAAATGCATAATTTACCCTTTTGTTACCCGATACATTCTGTCTAAGCCAATTTGTCGTTTGTGATTGAAAGCTTAGCCAAATGCATCAATGCAATTGATGGAAAGATGTGGGTGGCACAAATAGGAAACCAAACATTATTTTGCTTGAAAGGAAATTGATGATATTCAAAGCGGGATGAACTTTTAAACTAACGCGTTCTTCTATCATTTTTAAAAATATATAAACGGGTCAAAAACGCGTACATATATAGAACTTTCTACAAGAAAGTTCTATATATGTACGCGTTTTTGCGTATGTAGCTCGATGTTTCGGCCAAGTTACATTGACCGTGGTCACAAGCGGACTGGAGCAGCGAGTTTCCTCCGTCGTTCACGTCGGGATAGCAGTAACACCAAAGCGAATATCTTATAAAAGTATCATTGGTGGTGTTGAAGAGGCGATAATTCAGTATATGTATTCAGACATCGTAGTAATATTACGCAGGTCAAAACTTCCGTCTAGCAACAGCACAACGGATGAGCGTCTGGCGTTAAAGGATCTCAGAGAAAATGAGGATATTTTAATGCTAAAAGTCGACAAAGGAAACGCCACTGTTGTGTTAACACCAACGACCACCTCGGAAAAATGGGAGACATATTGAAGGATGAGACGATATACAAACCGGTGAAGTATAATCCCACTGCTAGGGTTGCACGGTGTATACGGTCTTTTGTGCACGAGAACAGGTTTCTTTTTAAGGAAGGCGAATTTTTATGCAGGGTAAGATTATCTCAGCCACTTAAGATATATGGTCTGCCTAAAGTACACAAAGCTGGTGTACCTTTGAGGCCTATCGTAAGTCAGATAAGTTCACCTACTTACGATTTGGCCAAGTACGTGGCATCTGTACTTCAGCCGTTGGTAGGTAAAACGCCTTCATTTGTAAAGGACTCACGTCATTTCGTAAAACTCGTTCAGGACCTGAGGTTGGAACCAGATGAAATCATGGTAAGTTTTGATGTAGAATCTCTATTTACTAATGTTCCAATAAACGAGAGTCTGTATGTAGTTAAATGCAAATTGAGAGACCATGATTTGTCTGAAAAAAGTATATCGATCTACTAGAAAACTATCTAGACGGTAGCTACTTCGTTTTCCAAGGTCAATATTACCTCCAGATTGATGGCGTCGCAATTGGCAGCCTAGTAGCACCAGTACTGGCCAATCTCTGGATGGAGTACTTCGAGCAACAAGCCCTAAGTCTAAGCTCAAAGATCGTTCGACTGTGGAAGAGTCGATGACATTTTTTGTATTATTAAGGGCAATAGGCAGGAAGTAGATCAATTTCAATACCACCTTAATTCCATTCACCCGAAAATCCGATTCACATATAAGATGGAAAGTGACCGATCATTGTCTTTCTTGGATGTTAAAGTGACTGTGTGAACAAATGGGACCTTAGCCCACTGTGTATACAGAAAACCTATACACACTGACAGATATCTACATGCGTCATCTCATCATCACCCCCGCCATTTACAATCTGTAGCCACATCATTAATAAATAGAGCATTTGACTTATGCGACTCCGAACATCTGGAGCCTGAACTAAACCATGATCAGGATATACTTAAGAAAAATGGTTATAAGAAAGGCAGAACATTACGCGTTATATTAAAAAGGTTAGGTATTCTATAGTCAAAAGGCAGCCGGCATTCATGACATATATTAAAGGGATTACCGATAAGATTGGAACGCTACTGAAAAAATATTCCATATCTAACATCTATACGCCAAGCTTAAAGGTAGTCGGGCATGTGGGCACGCCTAAGGATGTCATACCCTATCAGACGCCAGGGTTATATAAAGTGGACTGCAGCTGTGGTAGTGCTTAACGTACTCAAACTAAACGTACTATTGTAGATAGACTCAAAGAGCATATCATGGATGTAAAAAACTGGCAGGTTAATAAATCGGCTATAGCTGAACATATTTTGGATACCAGCACTGATCACTGGATTGAATTCCACCGACCTCAGGTTCTCTCTACCGAGCGACACTATGTTCCCCGTACGGTACGGGAAGCTATTGAAATTAGAAAATATAAAAATTTCAATAGGGAAGACGGATTTAAGTTGTCTCCTGCTTGGAATCCAGTGATTAGCAGAATACGGCCTTTGCACATGCAAACAAATAAAGTCTGGTTAGTGTTATGTGTAGGCCAAATTCGAAAAAACAAGACCAGAAGGAGATAGATGAAAATTGATCCCGACGTGAACGACGGAGGAAACTCGCTGCTCCAGTCCGCTCGTGACCACGGTCAATGTAACTTGGCCGCAACGTCGAGCTTAACAAGTTCTATATATGTACGTGTTTTTGACCCGTTTATATATCTTCAAAGCGGGAATCGTTAGAAAAATTCAGTTTCACCAAGTGCCGACTATGGAAAGTATCCAATTTGTTCCATTTCTTACACTACTTTTGCCAAAGCAAACTAAAGTGGCATTGCAATATTCACTTTGGGTTTCTTCCTTGCTAACCTATGCTATAAAAAAAGAGAAATGAATCTTGAATAAATTCCGCTTGAACCAAACTGTGTAAATAATTTTTAAATAAATTTTGTTATTTATTTTGATACCAGCTGATCCTGTTAACTTCAAAATCAACTTCGAAATCGTTTAATGCTTTACAAATTACAGCTAGTAACTGTTTATATCGTAAAGTATTCGGTAAAGCTGGAGCTATCACTCGTAATAATCACTTGAAACAAATACCTACGTTAGGTATATCTCAGTCTATGAGGACTCGCCATCTCTTTTTATATAGTGATAGAAAGAGAGGGTAAGATCTCAGATGACAGCATTATTCAAAGTTTTGTTTCAAGTAGGCATTTGAAGTGTTGCCTCCACACTTAATACAGATTTATGGTTTCTATATGAAAATAAAAGTGTTTTTACTATGTTTTTCGTATTTTTTCCATTTTTTCTCTCCATCAAAACCGTCCTTGGACTTCTACAAATATTTAAAAAAATAATTTAGCTAAATAATTCCAGCCTTTCTCGAGTTTTAAGCTCAGTAACAAATTTGGCGATTCATTTCTGTTTATATAGATTTTATGGTACACAACAGCAAATCTATACATACAATAAAATCGTAGGAAAGTCAAAACTGTACATTGAATATTTTTTAAAAATAATACTTGGGGCGTAATCTACAATCGATATCGAAGCCAAAAATAAAGTTTTTAGAATTTCTGTCTGTTTGTCTGTATGTATGTCCGGGGTAAACTCAAAAAGTACTGCATGGATTTACTTCAAATTTTGCATAAATATTACTAACAGGTCAGGTCAACGTATAGGCTATATATTATCACGCTATCACCACACTATCATTATGTAATATTTTATTTTTAAAAAAATATGAAAAAAAAGACAAGCCCGCTGAGTTTCTACAGCCAGATCTTCTCAGAGTGTGGCCGCGTTTCCGATTCGGTAGTAGTTTAAAAAAATGTTGATGCGTCAAAATATCTTGTAAAAAGTTTTATTGAATATAGTACTTCTGATTTCTGACCTACGGGGGAGGAGCTGTGCGGAGTAAACGCAGTCCGCACGGACGAAGTCGCGGGCAACAGCTAGTATAACAATAACATAATTAAAAGTAAAGCGTATAAAACAAGTATTATAGTTAAATTCATTTAAAAAGTATTTAAATAGTTTGGTTTAAGCGGAACTGAGTCTTGACTATGGAGATATTCATATTAGCCAGGAACGTAAAAGTTCTTTTAAGAAAATTAGCACTGAAAAAATAACCATCCATTGTAAATGCAAATTTTAACGTTTTTCAATCCTCAAATGCAAATGAGTCCTTAAGCCGGCTACGAAGAAGTTTTGAATAGAGTGTTTTAATTACTTTAAAACGTATAACCACAGGTTTACTAGTAATTAAATTTTGTAGAGTTATGAGGAGACCGGGGTATGAAGAGTTTTTAAACGTGAAGTGAATATAGTAATCAAGATATGTAAGTTCAGAAAAGTTTCTTTATTAATAGACTTTCAAAAAATGAGGAGGTTTTAATATGCTAGGATCTTTTTTTGTGTATGTTCACCCATTCCTTGAAGACGTCTGAACCGATTTGAAAAAATATTTTTTGTTTCAAAGTATACCACTTTCTATGTGGTCTCATTTTAATTTGGCGAAGACCTAATAAGGGGTACCGAAGATATAGGAAATGGGAAGATGGTTGATGCAGTTTCACTGCGATTTAATTATTTATACCATAGGATATCAAACAGCAGAATACTTTCCTGATGTAATAAAACAAGCATCGCCTATAGACAACAAATACCACATACACTAAAGAAGATAATTATTAAAAAGAATAATTATTTATCTATAAGTTTACAGGACACTTTACCCTGCAAACTATTGCGAAATGAATACCAGTAATATATAAACGTAATAAACGTTTTTTTAATTTTGTACTCGTAAATGTGGGCTAACATTTATTTTCATGTATTCTTTACCACCTTTTTTAATAAAATGAAATGAAAACATTTAATCTATTTATCTGTCTCTTTTCTTGTATTATTTTCTGTGTACAATAAAACACTAAATAAATAAATAAAAAAGTAAAAAATCCTGTAAATCATAGATCTTCTTCTTCTTTTTCTTATCATCACATGATCATTCTCATCCTAGACCGACAACCGACAGACCTCACTTTTCAAGCACATTCTTATATACAAAAAATGTCACATCTGGAATGATGGCATTCCACTTTAAACTTATCTTCTATACAAATAAATAAAATTGGAGTGTCTCTAATATTAAAATGACCGCTTTTTACTAAGTGCATATGATTGTATACACGTTACATATAACAAAATAGTATATTTTACACTTTTTGTCTGTCTGTCTATCTGTCTGTTTGTTCCGGCTAATCTCTGGAACGACTGGACCGATTTAAACGCGACTTTCAATAGGAGATAGCTCAATAGCAGATAGCTGATGTGATAGGGAGTAACTTATGCTACTTTTTACGAAATTTTTCCACGCGAACGAAGTCATGACTCAGCTATTAATATATAAAAATTACGTGTTTCGTTGTTTGTCCGCGATGAACTACAAAACTACTAAACCGATTTCAATGAAATTCTGTGAATATCTAATGTTTGGTCCAATTTAAGAGATAGGATAATTTATTTCAAATTACCCCACCCCCCCCCCCCCCCTTTCAAGTACCTAAGTAAGTAAGTAGTATTTGTATGACAAAACAACGTATGCTGAGACAGCTAGTTCTTTTGTAAGTTGGCGTAGATTTATAACCGGAAAAGCTATTTTCGCGTTCTATTCTTTGATTCTAACGCGACACGTAATAAGTAAGAGAGCTGAAAGGTTCTTTAAGTAATTAAGAATCATACTGAATTCCTGAAAGACTGATATAGTGATCTAAAAGCGACGATTGCAATGGTAATCATTTTGGACCAAGCGAACTATTTATTTGCTATATAATGATATAAAAATTAAGAAAAAATGTTACATATGAAAACACATTAACTGTATGATCAATTAGGTATTCTGTCATTGTTCATATCATTAGTTTAAAAATGCACGAGTATTAAACGATATATAGGAGGATAGGGCATAGCGGAGTAGTTAATTCTTAAGCATATTTACCGATATGATAAAATATTATAATTAAATTATATAACTTGACTATGAACTAACTTCGAGGCATATATATATATATATATATATATATATATATATATATATATATATACATATATATATATATATATATATATATATATATATATATATATATATATATATATATATATATATATATATATATATATATATATATATATATATATATATATATATATATATATATATATATATATATATATATATATATATATATATATATATATATATACATATATATATATATATATATATATATATATATATATATATATATATATATATATATATATATATATATATATATATATATATATATGACAAGCGCCTTATCTATATTATCCTATTAATATTATAAATGCGAAAGTTTGTGAGTATGTATGTATGGATGTTTGTTACTCTTCCACGCAAATACTACTGAACCGATTACGAAATTTGGTATGTGGGTAGCTGAAAACCCAGAATAACACATAGGCTTTTTATCCCGGATAAGTTAGATGATCCCGCGGGATTTGCCAAAAACTTTTATGATGCAGCGGGCTGCACGCTGCAGCTAGTATTATATTACAATATATCTATATTTTTAATATTATAAATGCGAAAGTTTGGATGTTTGGATGGATGTTTGGATAGATGTTTGGATGGATGTTTGTTAATCACGCAAAAACTACTAAATGGATTTGAATTAAATTTGGCACACAGGTAGATGATAGTCTGGAATAACACATAGGCTACTTTTTATCCCGGAAAAATTAGGTGATCCCACGGGATTCACCAAAAACTTTTATAATGCAGCGGGCTGCACGCTGCAGCTAGTAATATTATAAATGCGAAAGTTTGGATGTTTGGATGGATGTTTGTTACTCAATCACGCAAAAACTACTAGACGGATTTGAATGAAATTTGGCACACAGGTAGATGATAACCTGGAATAGCACATAGGCTATATATATTTTTATCCCTGAAAAGTAAGGTGATCCCGCGGGATTCACCAAAAACTTTTATAATCCAGCGGGCTGCAAGCTGCAGCTGGTAACTATAGCTCCGTCATACAAGTCATTACTACTGCTAAAGGTATTTCGCAGCTTATAATTATTATCCCGCGTTGGTCCCGGGGTCCTTCGAAGAATAGACCAACTGCCGTTCTGCCAGGCAGGTCGTAAAAGGCGACCGATTGGCTATACGAGTTACGCATGTGGCATTGCCATCCTACCACATGGATGGCAAAGCTTCGTTAACATCTTTGGTGGCTATAAGCGATGTTTTCTCTTTCCATCAGAAGAGTCATCTGTTTGTTTGCTATGTAATGATATAAAAAAAATGTTAACAGGCATATAATGCCGCGGGCTTTGAGCTAGCTGCAAAGTATTTTCAAAAGATATTTTATGATACATCTCGTCATGCAAATAAAATTGCGATAGACAATCTTATAAGACGACGAAGCGTCGTAAATAATGTTTCGTTTCGAAGATTACTATTTTGCTCGGATTATAGCTGGATGATATTGTACATCTCACGTAAACTTCGGTGTTACTAAAAGCATTTTGCTTTTCTTTGCATATTTATTTACACACTAAATCCCATATAAGAGTGAAAATGTGGAGTTTTATTAAATTTTAGTTTATGAACTTATAAAGAAGGGGAACTTTCAATAAGTTCTTCTTTATAAATTCTAATAAAGAACTTGCATATGTTTTTTTACTGTATACAATTTTAGGTGCCATGCTATTTAATGTCATGTCACGGCGTACGAGTCGCTTTTATGCTAATGTGCACCAAAGCACATATAATTTTTACTAATATGTACAAAGTCACAGGCAAAGTATTTTTAAAAGATATTTATAGCACTGTGTGATCGAAAACCGCACTTTAGCTGCGCTTTTCCGTGACCTTATATAGCGTTTTTGCACCGAAAAGCGTGGCTAAATCGCAACATTGTGCCACGCGAGCTATAAAATAATAATAGTGATTAATTACAAAATTTAAACCTTTAAAATATCAATTATACTCTTTAAAAAGTAAAATGTATTGTATCGATATTGATAAAACTTGGACTGTTCCCTAAGTTAGAATATACTTAATTTAAATCAAAAATAATTATGACTTTATATATACTCGTATATATTAGGAGTGGGTAATATCACTTTTCATAAATATCAAATCGAAACTATATATCGATATTGAATATCGGATATCCAAACACTATATTTTGTGAAACTATATATTGATGGATACTGTCAGATAAAGCCGATGCCCGATGCGACTAAATGTAATATGATTTTTGTTGTTTTGAATTTTGAGATAATAACTAAATCAGTATGAAACATCAGACATGATTCACACCTCGTAGGTAAGTAGGTACATATATCAAGTTTAGGAGCGGCTACAATATGATTGTTTTGTTACAATATTTTATGACATATGTACCTAATTACCTATCTAATATGTTTTGATGCAGTACTGTTATATTAATAGATATTAAATACCTATAAATCTCTATTTACTTATTTGAAAAGCCTGAATTTGAAATTACATATAATAAATTCATCAAAATACTAAGAAAACGATTTAAATAATGAAAACCATTCCATACGCATTCGACGTAAGATTTGGAATCGTAGAACTACATATATCCGTAGGCGTATCACCTAACGTTTGCAATCCGCGATTACTTTTAGACGTAATGGAAAACTCATCAAAAAGGTCGCCAATTGCTTGCTGGTCACTAGGTGCACTTTTTGGGATGTCACAACACCAAAACTAATCAAGCGACAACGACTGCCACTAATTCAAAAGGTTGTTATGTATCTTGCAATAACCAAACAATTACGATAATTGTTTGGTTATTGCAAGATACATAACAACGCGGGGTTATCACGTAATATTGCGAGTTACGTGATAACCCCGCGGTATCCGTCTGATAATATAGCTATTTCAGTTTATTCTATGACTCGCGCTCTCACTCTGCCGTCACTTCGCTCCGATGTACGGATTCGATAGATATAGTGTTTTGTTAATATGTAGTGTCGGGGATCATGATCGAACCGAGCTCCATTAATTGTTAAGTCAACCACTCAGGGTCACGAACCACTCGACAAACGGGGTGGTTTAAAACTAATTTTAAAATTAAATTTTAGCAAAGTATTATTTTAATTCGATCAAATAAAAAGCTCCTATTTTGCATGAAATAAAACCACAGCGTAATTTATTTGCACTATGCAAATCTGGCAGTTTATATTCTGCAGGAAATAAATCAGCTGTATCAAATGGTGGATTTATTGCCACGCTGCAATAAAACTGCAATGTAGATGCAGCCTTCAAGACAAGCTGAGCTCCAATTAAATGCTGAATAAAGCTGCGGACACACCTGCTCTTCCGTGGATCCATTAATAAAGCGCATCGAATATAAATCTTTTAAATTGGATGTTTTTTATATGTGACGTTGATTCGGATAATGTTTTTTAACAAAATACTTTTTCGAATTCTAGAGGAATGTTTGTGTTTATGGATATACTAATGAAACTTGAATTTTGTACAGCATAGGATGTCAAATTAGTAACCTGCTTTTAAATCTGAAAATGTTATATGGTCCTCTTACCGTCATAACTGTACGATACAGTATTACATGGTTCTATATAAATCTGTAGTATCTGTCGGGTGCACTAAATAGTTCTATTGAAGATTGAATAACAAAAAAAAAATCACTTAACTATAATTCTTAACGTCAAAAATACGAATTCCGATTAACAAAAATTATCCCCTTTCTTATTAATCGGAATTTTTTGGCTTCTTGTGCTCGGCGGCCGCTGCCGCGGCACGCTCACTTCGCTTACTCGCCTTCGCGCGGTAATCAATGTTTTAATCTAACCTAATCCAAATGTTTTAATAAAAATAGAAGGATCAAGAGCTTAGCGACAGTTGCCACGGTAAGCGCTCACCTTGCTGTGTACGAAATATTAAAGATCGGAATGTTATTTTTCGGACCGGAAACCCATCAAGAATTTGATTCTTGGCAGTTATGAAAATCGAAAAACAAATAAATGGTAATCATGAGTTTCAGTAAAATAAATTTTGTGATTTTTCATAATAGATATTTTAATTCTAAGGTATTATGAAAGTCGAACTTTTAAAAATCGATACGTCGAAATTCGGAATAAAAAATGTTAGATTATTTGGGTATTCCTTGTTTGTATGCATATTATTATTTTTTAATATGAACGCGGGTTGGAATATTATATTTACTCCCATGGTGCGTATAATATTTTTATAAAGTTCATATTTATAAATTATAGTTCTATAAATTATTTTTTAATGTTAATTAAAAATTTCAGTTTTGAAGGTTTTGAAATTCACTTTAAGACTATTGACATTAAACATTTTAAAAAACTTTGAGATTTTTACACAAAATATGCAAAAAAATGGTCGCCAAAAATGTAGCTTTATTATCTATATCGTGTTGAAATAACAATTATATTCATGCGATTATTTTTTAATGTTACACACATATTTTAAAATTAAGAACTGTTTGTCTTCTAGATTCTAGATAGTCTTATCTCCTAGATTAAAACATTAAAAGGAAGTAAACTGACTACGATCAAATAATATTCTTTTTATGCAATAAACTAAATGTTGCCATTCGTAATTTTCCCTAACATTGATAGAATATTTTTGTATTCCGTGTTCATTTTTCCTAGGGAAATTATTTTTAATTTTAATGTGATTAAAAAAAATCTAATAATATCAAGAACGAATTAAACCAAAAACGATTAGATTTAAAACTTGTTTTTTTTTTTTTAAATAACCATTTATTGTACACAAATAACAAAAGTAAACCAAAAGAAAAAATTAGTACAAAAGGCAAGCTTATCTCTAAAGACATTTCTTTCAGCAAGCCCAAAATAAGAGAAAAAAAATAAGTTAGAAAGACATGTGTACAAAACAACAGAACAAAGAAAACAAAATACAAAAGAAACTTAACTACTAAATTAATACAACTTCTTATGACTACTTAAAAGTCTACAAACAAAACAAACTATGAAATGGATAAGTAGTAAAATATTTCTTATAATAAAACTAAAGTTACGTACAGTGGGTATTTTCGTACTTTTCCCGCTAGTACCTAGGTATATACCACCGACCACACAGCCTATAGACGGCTAATGTTTGATTTTCCGTATTGAATGCATTCTGGCAACTAGCTGCAATGCCGTAATTGAGTAACTCAAGGCCACAGTGAAAGATAGTAATGTACAGAGCATCTGATTGGTCGACACTGATTTCCCAATCACTACTCATTGGCGCGTGGACATTACATCGGAACTATAAGTCAGACGTGTTGACACAATTCATTCGCCTATTATTAGGTGTCTATGGGCTGTGTGGTCGGTGGCATATACTCTCGTATAAAACCAATGAACAAGGATGTCTAGGAGACTGAAATAATATATGTATATTTTTTAACATCTTATGCATTTTCTACCAGTTCTCTGAATTATAACAATTATACTGCGGCCGCACTTGCGTCTATCTTCACAAAGCTTCGCGCGATAACATTATACATGCATATGCGACCGGCTATTGTCGTCTGTCGTTGCAAGCATTCGGACTGCGTGTACTTTATTCCGCAGTTGGAGGTACGCCAAAAGGTTTTAGCGTGCTAATATCTGATTTGAAAGAAAAAGTTAGGTATATTAGGTATATTTGTACTTTATACTGCTAGTATATACTCTTGGATAAATTCAATAAACACGGATGTTCAGGAGACTGAAATGATATATATTTTTTAACATCTTATGAATTTTCTACCAAATTTCTGTGATGTGATGTGTCCGGTTATTATCGGCTATCGTAATAATCGTATCGGAAATATCGTAATGCGTGTGCCTGATTGCACGTTTGGCAAGGATTTTAGCGCACTAACATCTTCGGGGCGATACACGCAGGTTCGGCCGAAGGGTGAGTCTGACTTAATAGTTTAAAAAATCAACGTTGACAACACTAAATATTGTGAGACAGTAAGACTCGTATAAATAACACAAAGTAGTATAAAGTACTTTTTGGTCTAAACGCGGCGTCGACATCGTTTAAACTCGTTACTTTGCCTAATTTCTGCTGCATTTTGTGATTTTAAAATATTTCAATCGCAGTTAAGTGTAAAATTTACGTAAATTTTGTTCGTAAACTGCAATATATTTGTCAATATTTATCACGGCTACCTTTTTTGAAACTAAGTATTAAGTTGTTTTATTGTTTACTACCGTCCCATAAAGCAACCTCTGAAACATGTAGAAAAACCAAATTCTTTAAGTTCTGGAAGTCAGGGAAGAAAATCCTTGTTTATTAATGCTCAAAAATAGATGCTGTATTTTATTATGTATCTCTCATTTTAAGGTGCTAGTCATCTATTTTGATGTATGAAATTTCGCCGATGTTCTTTAAAGCATGCGCACTAATTAATTTAGACTGGAGACAATGTGTTACGTTTGGTCCTGAAAGTAGGGTTGAAATATGAATTTTTGATTGAAGTTTGATAAAAAATATATTTTTATGAGACCTGGATCAAGAGGTCAAGGTACCACTTTCCTTGATAGTATCACGCACTGTATATGGTCATGCTTTCCTCCCGGGCGCGTAACATACTGTTAAAATAGCTCTGGTTCGTATTTTGTCAAAGTTAAATAAGCAATGTATAATGAAAGAATGAAAGTATAACCACAGATTGGACCAAATAAAATAATTAACCGAGTTGAACACTTTTGGATACTTGTGTAAGATTTTTTATTTTTGTGCTTTTTTTTGTTTTTAAATTTTGCACTTGTAATGTTTGTTGTTGTCTGTTTTATATATATATATATATATATATATATATATATATATATATATATATATATATATATATATATATATATATATATATGTATATGTATATATATATATATATATAGATATATATATATATATGTATATATATATATAGATATATATATATATATATATATATATATATATATATACCTTGATAAATCGATTCCTATAGAATAATTTTTTTTTTCTGTACCTGGTTGACCGAGCTTTTCTCGGTTTTTCGTTTTTCACATACCCATATCTTGGATACCGAGCTTTTCTTGGACCTGGAACCTTGATAAATCGATCCCTTGACCCGAAAAACCCCTAATTTGTGGCTTTCATGAAAATCGTTGAAGCCGATTACGAGATTCCAATTATATATATATATATATATATATATATATATATATATATATATATACATATATACATATATATATATATATATATATATATATATATATATATATATATATATATATATAATTTACTACAATACTCTACGGTGTTTATTTTAAGTTTATAGTAAAAAACCAAAAAATAAAACAAAGTAAGCAATGTAATATGCGCCACTAATAATGTAAAATAAACGATGGGTTCGAGAGATTCTCGACGAGACTGAGCAATGTACACTTTAGATAGCTTAGCCTGAAAATAAAAAGAAATTATAAAACGCAAATTTTGCATTTCTCACAAAAAATACCATCATAATAAAAACGGAAAAATTCTATTAAAACTTCTATGTTAAGAACGTGAACTACCAAGAAGATCCTTATTGCAAATGATGTCTACTTGTTTCTAAGTATTAAACGAGAAATATTTTTGTGTATTTCTTCCTTTGAGTAGTAGTTCCAACTGGTCGCGGTCTAAAGATTTCTACTTATTATGACTAACAAACTTAAATGCAAGCGCTTCAAAGCGTGCGAAATGAATAACCACCGGTAAATACAGCAAGTTATTATATCGAATAATTCATTTGAACAACGAGTTCGAAGCAATAAATTTGTTATTTCATGTTAGAAGTTTTGTAAAGTCTTATTTGTTTTTATTTTAGTAGCACCAGGGCGTTAATATTCGAAACAAAGAATAAGGTAGAATCAACATCCCACTTTGCAAAAAAATCCAAAGTTTTCATCTCGATGTCTGGAAATTCAGAAATGTGCGATTCTCCAGTCACTATACGTTTTTTCTTCTCTCCTCTTCTGTGAAATAAATTATTGGCAGAGATTTTTCCAAGCGATATGACTCAGGGACCTTCAAAAAAGAGCTTACACATTCTTAAAAGGTCGTCAACGCAATTGCATAACCTCTGGTAGTGTAATTGTTTATAGGTGGCAGTGATCACTTCACCGTTAGGTGAGCCTCCTGTCTATTTTGCCCTAGTCTATAAAAAATTTGGTGAAAAAAATTGTCTTCTTCATTTTTGTTACAGTTACATAGTTATTTGTCACTAGGTTATAGTGGTCTAAGGGGATTAGTCTATTTGATTCGGGTCACGGTGTGTCGAGTTTGATCTTCGGGTCGAGCAAAAAGTGATATTCACGTTTTTTAGAGATTGTCCTAGTCTTCCAAGTCGTGTCGTCCGTTTATTGGTTATTGGTTTTGTACCTACTTCCAATTTATTTATTCCTGTCGCACTTATATCAACGCTTAATTTTGTTCTGGTGTATGTAGCATTACCATTCCGTTACCTGGATAGCAACGCACCATTATCTTTGGTGTTTATAAACCATAGTTATTTTTTTCTGTCAGAGAACCTATCCGCATACTTACTACCCCAAGACATAAAAAGTATGTCTATATATTGTTAAATGTACACATATACTACATTTGGATTGACTGGAAGAGACAAGACAAGTATTTGTGTGATAAGCATAAATGTTTGTAATTCTGGGTTTTTCGGTATTTATTAAATATATTCTAATATTTGTATACCTATTTATTTCTGTGTATTAGTATCGTTGACTAACACCTATAACACAACCAAATAATTTGTTTACGTTGGGGTTAGATTTTCACGAGATTAGAATATTTACGGGACAAATTGTATTTACTGAAAGTGTAATATGTCCCGTGAATATTTATTTATTTATATCTCTATTATCGCTATGTATATCTGAATATTTGAAATAAATATTGGATCATGTTTTGCCATTTGCCAACTTACCTGTATTAATATTGTAAATGCGAAGTTTGTCTATCTGAATGCCTATATTTATTTGTACGTTAAGCCTCTAATTTACTCACAGATTTTAATGTATGACCACGCAAAACTTTTCGTCGGATTAATTTTTTGTTAAAATGAAAATTATTGTTATTATCATACTAACTGTTGCCCGCAACTTCGTCCGCGCGGACTTCGTTTACTCCGCACAGCCCGTAATAGCGTGATAATATGTAGCGTATATGTTGACCCGACCTGTTAGTAATATTCATGCTAAATTTGAAGTAAATCCATGCAGTAATTTTTGAGTTTACCCCGTACATACATATAGACAAACAGACAAAAATTCTAAAAACTATATTTTTGGCTTCGATATCGATTGTAGATCAAGCCCAAGTATTCTTTTAAAAAAATATTCAATGTTCATTTTTGACTTTTTTACGATTTTATTATATGTATATATATCTAATCTAATACATTTAAACGAGCAATTCTTGTATATATATAATTGGAATCTCGGAATCGGCTCCAACGATTTTCATGAAAGTCACAAATTAGGGGTTTTTCGGGTCAAGGAATCGATTTATCAAGGTTCCAGGTCCAAGAAAAGCTCGGTTCCCGGTATATATATATATATATATATATATATATATATATATATATATATATATATATATATATATATATATATATATATATATATATATATATATATATATATATATATACCGGGAACCAAGCTTTTCTTGGACCTGGAACCTATATATATATATATATATATATATATATATATATATATATATATATATATATATATATATATATATATATATATATATATATATATATATATAATACGATACGATTTTCATGAAAGCCACAAATTAGGGGCTTTTCAGGTCAAGGAATCGATTTATCAAGGTCCAAGAAAAGTTCGGTATCCAAGATATGGGTATGTGAAAAACCGAGAAAAGCTCGGTCAACCAGGTACAGAAAAAAATATTTATTTTATAGGAATCGATTTATCAAGGTTCCAGGTCCAAGAAAAGCTCGGTTCCCAAGATATGGGTATGTGAAAAACCGAGCAAAGCTCGGTCAACCAGATATCAGATATTAATACGACAAAAAAATGAGAGACTTGTCTTATAAATATACAGATGGCGATGTATCGTAAACATAATTTATTGGCATTGGGAATTATGAAATGTTTCAAATACCCAATATCTTTGGTTTTTGCTATATTTGGTGCCATAACTCCCTGAGGCGATAGAAAACGAAACCCAAGTGCCATGAAATATGTAAGTTATGTAACGTTATTCTTTTCTAAATACGTGATTTATTTGCTACCCGTTTTACGGTCGTGCGATAAAGTTAATACATTAAGTTTGTAACGTTCGATCCCTTCCGAGGGACAGATGCTACGATGAGTATTTCGTGGTCAAAAGGTATAACATACTTGACTTAGATTCCAAATTTATGAATTTTCGAGATTATCCTTAACGTATTGTCTGGGTTTATGGTACCACCGCGTTACCTACTGCAATAACGTAAATGCTTGACGCTTTCGTGTTACGGTTTGGAGAATAATTAAGTTCGTATAAGTATACACATGGAACTGCCATTCCATCATAATGATAGCATCAAACTATTTACATCTTTAGTGGAGATCTGGTGAAAACACGATTTAGAAAATCGGGGCGGAATCAATAACTTATCTACATGCGCAGGGGAAGTTAAAAATATGAATTATCTTTAAGGCATTAATCCGAAAGCTTCCGGTAAATAGTTATAGTACATATTATTTTTGTTAGAATAGTTTATTACCAACGAATTCGTATTGTAAAAATTGGTAAAGTGAGTGTCAGGCCACGCGTAATGAAGGGTTCCGAAGTTGCCCATCGCAATAACGTGGACTAAAGACGCGGACTATTTATTGTTTTATGTAACGAGGGCGTGATAAAACACGCTCACACTACCACACACAGATACCATCGGTATCTTATCGCAACATCGTTATCAGATTTCATCACGCAGAATACACGTGAATCTCTACTATATGAGATTAATGTAATTTAACTGGGTTTTACATTAATCTTATATAGTAGAGATTCACGTGTATTCTGCTTGATGAAATCTGATAACGATGTTGCGATAAGATACCGATGGTATCTGTGTGCGATAGTGTGAGCGTGTTTTATCGTGCCCTCGTTAAGTGAGCGTGTTTCATCGCGTCCTCGTTATATTTTATATTGTGAAAATTTAACCTATTTAACATCGATGACAGATATATCCGCACTACAGTTTTACTGCTTACAAAAACTTCTCCAAGTTCATTTCATAAGTTGGCCAATTATTATTCTTAAGCTTTCCAAGCTGTGATAGTTTTCCTTTTAACTTTACTATATTTACTACGACCGTGAATTTTTACTAGCCGCAAAACTAACTATTTAGCTTAGGACACTTGCATCTAAGCAAAAATAACTCCTTTAGCTTAATATTTCACAAATAAATCCCTTAATCGAAAAACTGTTTTCACAACTCTTCAATCTTTTTTACAAACCTACTCAATAATAACCTACACTATGGGGTACACGATAAAAAAAATTAACATCACCAATTCACATGTAAAGGAGCTACCCTCAAGATTTTATGTTACCACTTCTTTGCCGTGCCTAATATTTGTATTCATGTCAAATTACAGCTTTCTAGTACTAAGGATCTTTCTTCTTTACTTCGGAACTCTAAAAAGTCTTAAAAACTAATTTGAGCAAAAGATAGATTTCATCTCTTATTCAATGTTAATTTTACAGTTAAATTATCACCGCTTCATAAAAATTGTAAGTTGTAACTGACTAACGAATAGTAAGTATGTATCGATAATTTCTTCGAAATACGATTGTTAATTGCTCATTCAAGCAATATACAAACATAATGGAAGTCTGTTTTATGGTTTTTTTTAAAAATTATTTTACTTGCATGCTTTTAAAAAAGGCAACTCTGCGTTTGTAAGGCGTATTCAGGCAAATACATTTAGCTCGGAAATTCTGCCCCTAGACTTAAGGCAACGCCTAGCAATTTATTCATTGTGTAGAATGTACAGACCTTATCAAAGGTCTATTTATCATCATTAGACTTGCGTTTTGGGAAGGTTTACTCAGAAAACCTTTAAGGGTTTAAGATATAACCTTTTGAGAAAAAATCTTTTGAATATAAGTGATGTGGTGCTGAATAAATTAGGTTAGGACAAGATTGATTGGTCTGACGAGTGTTTTATATAACGTTTTATAAATCCTTCTTTTCCAAACGAAATTGTTCTACGTCTTTCATGCAGTTGATGTTTTTTTTCTTCAATAAGTATTTCGTTCTATAGTAAAATGCGATCGATAGGCTAAACGTGTCAGTAAAATCGTAACTACTACGTGAAAAAGTTACCTTTAGAACTTTACATTTACAAAAACCTAAATTTATTTTAGTTTGTGATGTAAATATTCCATTATATATTTATACAACATTATGTATTCCATTATGTATAGCTGCAGCATGCAGCCCGCTGTATTATAATTTTTTTTTATATAAAAAAAGAAGGAAACAAGCAGGAGGCAGTGAGGAGGAGGAAGTGATTACCACCGCCCATGGACAGCCACATCACCAAAGGTCTTGCAGCTGCATTGCCGGCTTTTTCAGAAGGAGTATGCTTTTTTCTTGAAGATGCCTAAGTCGTGTCCGTTCGGAAACACCCCCGCCGGTAATTGATTCCATAGAGGAGTATTGCGTGGTAAGAAGTGCCTAGAGAATCGCACGGTTGTGGATTTCCAGACATCGAGGTGATGAGGATGGAACGCGATATCCGATGATGAAATTCAACAGCAGGGATCAATCCAAACAGTTCGTCAAAACACTCTCCGTGATAGATGCGGTAAAAGATGCTAAGCGAACTTACATCTGTGCGTAAGGCCAAGGAGTCAAGCAGATTGGAGACAGCTTGGTCGTCAACGATTCGAACCGCCCTACGCTGAATGCGATCAAGAGGAATAAGCTGATACTGCGGAGCTCTCGCCCACACGTGAGAACAGTACTCAATGTGAGGGCGAATTTACGCTTTGTAAAGTTGAAAGCGATGAGCCAGCAAGAAGTACTGTCTCGCTCTACTGAGCACAACGAGCTTTTTTTGAGGCCAGTTTAGCCTTTTCTTCCAAATGATCACAGAACTGAACGTTGTTCGATATGTCAACGCCAAGAATTCCAATATTAGCTGAGGCTGTCAGGAAAGTGTTCTCAAAACGAGGTGATACGACAAAGGGCGACTTTTAAGCAGTAAAAGTACACAGCTGTGTCTTCCTGGGGTTAAATTTGACTAAGTTGATTCGACCCCATTCTGAGATTTTGTCGAGCTGAGTCTTGACTTCAGACACTAGCTTGTCCCGATTCTCATTGACGTGTTCCCGAGAAATACTGCCATGACCGGAGTACAAAGCATCACCAGTATATATATAATTCCTTAGTCTCGCTAAAACTCCAGAACGGCTGAACTGATTTCGCTAATTTAAGTTTTGAATTAATTGTTGAAGTCCAGGGAAGGTTTAAAAGGTAAGAAAGTATAGAAAAAATAAAAGTAGTTAAAAAGGCAGAACGTCAGCTAGTATGTAATAAAAATACGTAGATACATTAAATTAAAAAAATAAACATTTTTCACGCTACATTTATGTGACACACTTTAGCCTTTGCCAGACTTTAGTATTCTTTAATAAACGAGTTAAGGAAGACTTTCCAACTGAAGTCTAAATTTCTCTTGTATTATATGTATATTTTTCTACTTTTTTTAAAATCTTAATATGTTAGGTTTAGTTACGTAATCGCCTCTGTGGTCTAGTGGTGTAGCATTGGCGTTGACCACATGAGGTCCCGGGTTTGATTCCCGGGTCGGGCGCTTTAAAAAAAAGTGTTTTTTCAGTTTTCTGAGAAACACAAAGTTGCCCGGGATTGGAAAGTGACCGGTTGGCGATAGGCTTGCCACCTATCACATTTGTGGGACCAAGTATCTTCGGCTAATCGTGGGTGCACTTGTTGTACCTCTGCCTGTCTCTTCGGGGATATGGGCGTGAAGATTCTTTTGTTCTTTTTTTTTTAGTTACGTAATTTGTATCTTTTTTTGTACACTAGGTATACTCATTTCTTTTCTTTCATTATTTTATTCTCCTTTAACGGGTTGGCTGGAAGAAATCTCTTTAAGTAGAGACAAGCTCGCCCATTGTACTATAGTTACGCTTGTATTCTCTTATTAATGTTATTGTTAGAAATTCCTTTCCTTCAATTTAATTACATTTGTACTTGCTTTGTGTTATATGTATGTATAATGTACATGGTATATATGAGTGTATGTACTTATTTATATATCTATGTATGTATATGCCTATGTAAAGTATGTTTGTGTGTTTATCTATTTATTCCCTTTATTTTTGCTTATAGTAGTATTTTGTTTCTTATATAGGTATTTAATTTTATTGCAATTAATTTATTGTATACCAAGTCGAAAATTATCTTTGTTTTCATCATTTCCTTGTTACTGGTTGGCTGGAAGAAATCTCTATCACTAGAGATAAGCTCGCACATTGTACTTGTTTTCTATTATCGTTGTAATGATAGTGATTACTGTGCACAATAAAGAATTAAATAAATAAATTCATAAAAATAAACATATCACACACTACATTCATTTGACATTTAAGGAAATTGTGCAGCACAGACATGTTTTATTGTAAATATTATTGTAAATAGATAGCAAGGCAGGATAGAATGTATATTTCGTTTAGTTCATAAGTTTTCTATAATAAATAATGTTCGTTTTCGTCTTTTATTCGCCCTAAGACTTACATACAGCTTTGTTGTATAGAAATAATAAAGCTTTATGTAGCTATGATCGTTGCCTATTAGGAATATTACGAATAAAGCGAGTTCCACGCAGTTGACGACATTACGAGTCGACTCTTACGAGATAATATTTATATGCGGGAACTCGCAATTACGAAAATCCGAAAAGTGCAAAATTCTTTGTTAAAACAAATGTTTTACGATTGTAAATAGTACGTATAATGTAAGTATAAGCCTTAGGCATATGTTTAGACACTTTTCGGTAATGTAAAGATAGTAACAGGATAGTACGACCTGAAAAGGCGTACAACTCTGTA
The DNA here is from genome assembly GCA_036924255.1 of Apodemia mormo. NCBI lineage: Eukaryota > Metazoa > Arthropoda > Insecta > Lepidoptera > Riodinidae > Apodemia > Apodemia mormo. The sequence goes on along the minus strand of JAUPFN010000012.1, from coordinate 5,284,820 downwards.
ATTGTAAGAGTTTCCGAGGTCCTGTAAAAACGTACAATGTATATAACACTCTTGTTTGTTATTATATAAGTTTATTTGTGTTAGATCCTTGTATATAAATAAGAAATAACACATTGTAATTAGTTTTCGGTAGGTCTTAGGGCATTACGTACTTTGTTTTGCATATATTTGTAAAAAGGTGGTACCGTTGCACTCACTAGAGGGCCACACTAGGTAATTAGAGGTAGGAGAAGCTACCTAAGATAAAATTATTAAGATTAGATTACGAAAAGTAGGATTTTAACAAATCCTAGACATTGTGGCGCCACACCCGGCGCCATTTGTCTTTGTAGATTTCTGCTACCCGTCTGGCCGCGCGCTATAAATATCGGAGAGCGCGGCCATACAATCAGTTCCGTTCCGATCAAGTTACAGTTTCGTTACGACTCAATAAGTTTCCCAGACAAGTTCCTGGGCTTTATTATATCCATAGGGTACCGGCTTTAGACTAGGGCAGTGTTAGGGCAAGTACTGGCTCTCCCATAGAATAGTGAATATTTGCAACGGTGCTAGCTTTATTGCTATTTATTTCGTTACAATAAAGCACCTTTGCAACGAAAAGTTGTGGTCTCGATTATTTCTCCGGCACATCCGGCTCAACCAAAAAGCACTACGGCTGGTGGGGCGTCGAAGAAGAAGTACCAGATCTACAGTCCGCTGGCTCCCCCGGCTGTAGTGCACAGAAATATACACACATGTATGTGTGTATATTTCCTTAAATGTGTAGTAGATTTTGTTGTTTTTTCTATTGTTGCATTTCGGCAACAGGGCTATCGCTTGTTTATTTAAATTCTTTGTTGCACAAAATAAAATGTTAAAACATTAAATAATAAAAATTAAATGTTAAAATTGTGAACTAAAAACTTGAAATCGTGTTAGTATGATAATTGAAAGTGTGTTAGTATGCCCGCTACAAACTCTGGAACGGAGGAGCGGATTTTAATATAATATGTATGTAGTGTGTATATAAACTAAATCTATGTTGCAAACTGAAAATTTGAAAGCGTCTAGGTCTGTATTCCCACTACAAACTCCGGAACGGATGAGCGAATTATGATATAATATTTTTTTTTCTTTAAATATTCACGGGACGAATTACACTTACTGTTTTAACCTCAAAGTAAGCAAATTATTTGCTTGTGTTATGGGTGTTAGTCAACGATACTAATACATAGAAATACATATATAAATACTTTTATATACATGATAAATACCCAAACCTGGAAATACAAACATTTATGCTCATCACACAAATGATTGTCCCCGTCGGGCGAACCCGAGCCCCGTCGATTGCGTAGTCAGGGTCACTAACCACTCGACCAACGGGGCGGTCTATAGGTATTACATACTAAAACTGTATTGTAATCTGTAAATGTGGAAACATGTAAGTCAGTATCCTGCTACAAACTTCGAAACGGCTGAGCGGATTTTGTTTTTTTTTTAAATATCATAAGATAGCAAACAAGCAGATGATTCTCTTGATGGAAAGAGTAACCATCGCCTATAGACACCAAAGTTATTAATGGTGCGTTGCTATTCATGTGGCGAGATGGCAATGTCACATGCATAAGTCTACCGGCTACCCTACCCTCGAAACCGGAACACTACAACGACAAGCTTGTCTCGCTGTCGTGTCGTGTCGCTATTGCGGCAGGAATAGATAAGGCGGTGGTACCAAATACTTCGGCGAGTCGTTGCGGAACTCTACCACCTAGTAGTCACGATAGTAGTGACACTTTTAGAGAATCTGTCACCTTCTACGACCTGCCGAACCTGCAGAACGGCAGTTAGCCTATTCTTCAAAGGAGCCCAGACAACACGGGGAGAATAATAATATCACTGGGCAAATTACACAAATAGACTTAACTTCAAAGTAAGCAAATTACATGCTTGTGTTATGAGTGTTAGTCAACGATACTAATACATAGAAACACACATATAAATACGGTTACGTGCATATATGTGTGACGTGTGTGTGTATTGCAAAATCGAACTAAACAGTAAAATGTGTTAAACGAGAACTACTGCCTAAAAACTGCGACGCAGTTTGTCAGCAGTAAGTGTTTGGGAAACAAAATAAAAAAAATTGTGTACTCAACATCTACATACATTTTCTTGTTTTCTATGTTACTTAAGCAAGGCTTCAATTAAGGCTTCCGTCATACATTATTTAAATGTACTTAAGAATAAAATCTTTAATTACAAGTGCGTTTCGCAAACGTCGCCCTTTTCTACTAAAACATTAACATTATAATTTACCCTGGGGAGACTCTGCTCATGTAATTAACTGATTACGTTTAAATTTTAAAACGGGATTGGAGGAAAATAGGGTAAAGAAGTACCTATTGGATTTTTAAAAAACATCAATTAACTTAAAAATCTATATGTAAGTCTTTAAAAATATCTTCACGCCCTTACCCCTGAAGCAGTAGACAGATACAACCTGCACCAACGATTATCCGAAGATATTCAATGCTACAATGTGATAGGTGGCAAGCCTATCGTCAACCGGGCACCTATCCTATCTCGGGCAACGTTGTTTTTACGATACAACTTTAAAACATTTTTGGATTGCCCGACCCGGTTATCAAACCCAGTACCTCATGTAATCGACACCTGACCATTAGACCATAGATGCGATAAGTTTACTGAAAATATAAAAGTTTATATTTTTGTATCGCAAGACAATTAGATGGCATCCTGATAGAAAGAAATAATTATTACCTATAGACACCAAATTCATTTTTATCCATGTGACGAGATGATAATGCTACCTTGCCCACCAAAGTAGAACAGGATAGTGGCAAGCAATGATACTACTGCGTCAGGAATAGGTAAGATGGTTGTATCAAACCAGGACAGGATTTTGTGGAACTCTATAACCTCGTAAAACTGAAGACAAATAAACAGAAAAATATTTTCACCGTGTTATTTTTGGGCTCCGTTGAAGAATAGGCCAACTGCCATTCTGCCAGGCAGGTCGTAAAAGGCGACCGATTGGCTATACGAGTCACTACTAACGTGGCTACTAACGTGCATTGTTTCGCCCGGGTCTTGTACTATTATTGCCTTACCTATTCCTGCCGCAATATCGTCAATGCTTGTCACTGTCGTGTTCCGGTTTGGTAGCCGATAAACTTATGCATGTGGCATTAGACCTCGCCACAAGATAGCAACAACTATAGGCGGCGGCGGTAGTTGACCCCTTACATCAGGAGACCCATCTGCTTGTTTGCTATCTTATGATATATAAAAAAAATACAACTGCAAATAACATTAATATGCAGGACAGTAATATTAAACTCGCGTATTACTGACACTCGCGATGAGTGAAGTAGTGTTCGTTTCTCCTGAAGATGCTTCGGTTTCGAAGTGAAACGTGCGTTGAGTGCGTAAATTGTGCGCTTTTGTACTTGCTGCCGACGTCTGTGGAAATTTGGTGGATGTGGATGGTTTTTTGTCCGGACCATCGGTAAATTTTTTTATTAAACCGTCGTCTTCGAGTGGCGAACGACAAACACCACGCCCTTCTTATTCACCAGATCCGGCCGGCTTTTCTTAATAGCTTTTTTAACCTCATTAGTTGCTGACAATAGAGGTCAGAATCGATAGTTTTACTCGGTGGCAGAAGCTCATAGTGGATGATTCCTTTCCAATCCCACATAGCATCACTTTTGCACAATTTTCCTAGTCAGGCCGGGCTTTGCCACGGTCTGTGGGGCTTGCCCATGCTTCGACCATGATCTTTTTCGCACATTCTTATCGTAAGTCACCCATTTTTCATCACCCGTAATCAACTGTTTAAGAAATGGTTCGGAATTGTTACGTTTCAACAAATAATCGCAAATGGAAACATGTTGCATTAGGTTTCTCTCGGTGAGATCATGTGGTACCCAAATATCAAGTTTTTTCTTGTAACCAGACTTTCGTAAATGACGTAAAACTATTTTATGATCAACATCCGGTTCTTCAGCAATATCGTAGCTACTAATATGTCGATCTTGCTCCACTTTCTCAAAGATGGCACTGATTTTATATGTGACAGGGCGTCCAGAGCGAACCCCATTTTTCACACTAAAATTTATAGACTTGAAACGCTTGAATCATATTTGTGCTACTCTTATTGATATTGCGTTAAGGGCGTAAACCGTACAAATTTTATTCTCGGCGTTCGTCGCATTTTTACCTTCTTTGTAATAAAACTTTATAATGTACATAATTTCTTCGTCACATACATTCATTTTGCTTGCTTGAAAAACAATTAAAAAATGGCGGGAACTAGTTTTTTTTTATTTATTGCATCTTCCGAATGTCATTTTTAATGGTATGAAACCAGCAAGTTACATTCAGTACAGCCAATGAGGTTTGATTACTAATAACACATTAAAAATACGAAAATACTTTTGCCCCGACCTATTACAAAAAGTACGAATTATGTCTAATATTTTTTTATGTAATCAGAATTAAAGTAAATGCCACATTTAATTTGAAGATATAAAAATTATTGTTTACAATTTTTTGTGAGACCTGATAATTGAAATTTGATTATTAAATAAAAATGTTACTAATAATTAATTGCAAAATGTACATTGTTTTATTACAATTACATTACAAAATGTACATGTTTTATTTATTTTAATACATTTTTACATACTCTGAATCAGAATCAAGTCGTACACACCCTCTTCCTTCACTATGTACAGTTTTTTTAACAGTCAATCTGTAAACTTTGATGTATATAATGTTTCGTTTCAAAAACAAATTTCGTTATATCAAAAAAATACAACTTATTGATCTACTCTGAAACGATGATATTTTAATTAACATCGTTGCGAAGTCTTCGCGGAGATAACAACATGTGTGATTGACTGACATTGTAACATTTTATTGAAATATCGTCAAATTTAAGAAAGTTTCCTCTTCAAAGTTACGAAAAGTGATTGATGAACCAAATGGTGGTGATGGTGTTTTTATAGTATAAGATCCAACTGTGTGATGAGATGAACTATTTATTTATTTATTTCTCAATTCTATTTAGAAAAACCGGACAAGCAGAAGTTGGACTCGCAACCAACGGTTTCGTTCAAAATAGATATATTATGTTATATACTAGCTGACCCGGCAAACGTTTTATTTTGTTTTATTGTGGCTTAAACGGCCATATCATTTATTTTACATTAATTTTGATTTAAATTTTATACCTTCACGCGATCCCGTGAATAAGGGTCTTTGACAAACAGACAGAGAGACAGACAATAAACAGACGTACAAAAAAGTAATCCTATAATCCTATAAGGTTTCCGTATTTCTTTCTGTGTTCTTACGGAACCCTAAAAAATTATCATCACGCCGCGCCAGTTCCTTTGCGGGGTAGGCAGTTAGAACCGAATACTTACATGATTTTCCGGTTAATCACGATTCTTCGGTTCATCGGTTGGCAAGATGAATAGTTATCCCCAATCACCGCATTTTGCCAAAATGGTATCGATCACCACATATTTCTAGCGATAACTAGGACCGACAGCTTTACAAGGTGTTGACATACCACCACTAGACTTCAAGCTGCTGAGATATGGATTTTTTGTAAACAATAACAATATCGCCCAAATCGAGGACCGAACCCCAGACCTCATGATCCGAGTCAACTAGGCTAGCACCCTAGATTAAGATTATTTAAATAGAATAAATACCGCTACGTCCACATCTCAAGAGAAGTAGGCAAAAATTTTTCTATTTATGTATTTTTTTAATAGCAAACCAGCAGATAGTTCACGTGATGGAAAGACATAATTGTAGCCTATAGATACCAAAGATATTTATTAGGTCTGCGGTGCTATGCTATCCATTTGACGAGGTTGGAACGCTACATATCTTAGTTTACGGGCTAATATACCTTCCAAATCCGAACACGACAATGACAAATATAGACGCTTTTGAGGCAGGAATAGGTAAGGCGATGGTGCAGAACCCGATTGAGAAATTGCAGAACACTACCACCGTATAGTAGTCACGATGTTTTTTTTTAATCATTAGACAGCAAACAGGCAGATGACTCTCCTAATGGAAAAAGAAATTATCGTCTATGGACACCAAAAATGTGAGTGGTACGTTGTTATCAAAGTGGCAGAATGACAATACCAAATAGGTTTACCGGGTACCTTACACTCCAAACCGGAACACGACAATGACAAGCATTGACGCTATATGATCAAATACCCGGGTGAGACGTTGCGGAAATCAACCACCTAGTAGTGACGACGCTAATAACACGTATAGCTAATTATTGGCCCTTTTACGACCTGCCTCACAGAACGGCAGTTGGTCTGTTATTCAAAGAAGCCCGGACCAACACGAGGAAGTTTTAAGTGACACACATCTCGTTTTTTACGAGATGCCTAGCACAAGGCAGATTTATTCTTTAAAAAGAGCCCTAGATCAACAATGCGTTCCTATGATATAAAATTATAAAAATTAATTTTTCAACCATTTTAGCAGAAGCTGCTATAAATTAAAAATGGCTGTCTTTCGAATGTTTAAAAGCAACTTGTTACTTAAATCATATGTTTCTCGAGAACTCGAGATTCAATTTCGTCTTTTAATGATCTTTTCTCATCGGAAATTAACGCTCTTTGAAGTGTTCATGTAAATGTATTCCCCATTTATCATTAATAGACTTGTCAAAGGTTCCAAGTCTCCTTTTATGAGAAAATATCACGAATATAAAAGGAATGTTACTACTAACAAAGAAAAAACACGTAATAGGGTTCTGTCCACTAAGAATGAATCGGATTTATCGTAGTTTATACTGATTGAATATGATGTGGAGGTAACAAAAACAAAATGTTGTTATAAAATATAAGGATTAACAATATTTTTAGGATATAAATTCGACAAAAATAGACATTAAGTTACGTGACAGTCAGTGACGCGTATATTATGTTATATACGTCATTGGTGACAGTGAACGCTAAACTGAAAGCGTTACGTCACGCTACGGTAAAACGTCATCTTAATGTTGTCATTTTTATAGAAACCACAGAGTATGTAATTTAGATATTACCACGGCGTGATGTCATTAGGATACCACACGAATAGCAACGGACCATTAACATCTTTAGTGTCTATGGGCAATGATTTATCTTTCCATCAAGAGACTGGAGAGCCATCTGCTTGTTTGCTATATAATTATATAAAAGAAAATATTAAAAAGTTTTTTAAATTTATTCAACTAGCTTATGGCCTAGTGATGTATAGTTAGTCTACGCGACTCAGATCATGAGATCCCGATTGAATTCCTGGGTCGGGCAATTCAAAATACGTTTTTTCAGGTTTTTTGATAAAAACAACGTTGCCTGAGATTGGATAAGTGCTTCGTTAGCGATAGGCTGATCACCTATCACATTGTGGAACTGATGGCCAATTTCACTAACATTGTTTTAGCTTAGGACAATCCTCATGTGATCAATACCGACACCGGACCACTAGACCACAGAGGCAATATTATTATTTAAGGCGAAGCGTAAACTTTTATTTGTGGCTAATGTCAGTTGTCAAACTTAAGAGAGATTTTATTGTTTGATTTATGGTCGAATTTCAACGGATACGGATCTGAGCTAGGTTGCGGCCGGATGGATATGGCGAAGCAAAAAGGGTTCCTAGTTTACTTCGGAACCCAAAAAACACTTAACATTCCTACTAGTGATGGGAATTATAGCTACTTTTATTTCACTATAACGTCGTGAAGTTATTTGTCACCGTTATATGACGGGTGATAAATCACGACCGTTATATTTTATTAGTGACGATTATTGTCACAGTGGGTGCATTTTATTCCGTACTAGCTGACTCGGCAAACGTTGTTCTGCCTTTTTAACTACTCTTATTTTTTTCTATATTTTCTCACCTTTTAAACCTTCCCTGGACTTCAACAATTAATTCAAAACCAAAATTAGCCAAATCGGTTCAGCCGTTCTCGAGTTTTAGCTAGACTAACGAACAGCAATTGATTTTATATATGAGATGTTACATCGCCGCGCAGTGATTACTATTTATAAGTGATTAGTTAAGTTAAATAACATATTAAACATATTCTTTTTTCTAGCTGGTGGCACGGTGTTGGTCAAATGTTGTTGTTTTGTTTCTTTCGCTCGATAGATTTCTGCGAATTTAAGCATAGGTATGAAATTAAATCACGCTCACGTATATAACAGACGGTTTCGATGTATGTAACTGGTGTGACAAGTGAATTATTTTATAACGAGTGATATAACCAGTGATGCGTGAAATGTGCCATGCCTAATTCCTGCACAAGCAAAGCATTCAATAGCATGTCCAGTAAGTAATTTATGTCCCAGAAAGTAACTTGAAGGGACAAAATTTACTAAGCCTCTTACATGTTGTAAGAGGCTTAGTAAATATTGTATGGTATTGTAATAAAATTGTATGGATACGAAATTTATTTTCTAGATTTTTGAAAGCCTATGATACTTAATGCCATTCGTGGATTTCGGGCTTCAGACGATTGGGTTCGATTTCGCTTCGGTCGATAAGTTCGTCAAGGGTGCTCAAACTATAATGTTTTTCCCATTTATTTTCATTACGTTACGTGCGTTACCATTTCATTACGTTCCTACCTATGTAAATTACTATTTAGTTATGTATCATCACGCCTGGTTCCCTTGCGGGGTAGGCAGAGTAAACCGAACGTCTATGGACTTTTCAGTTCACCGCGATTCCTGGTTTGTCGGTTGGCGAGATAAGTGGTGATCCTCATCGCCACATTTACCGACATGTTAATGATTGCCGACTATTTCTAGTGATAACCGGGACCGACAGCTTAACGTGCTCATCCGAGGTATGCAAGTGGTACTACACCACTCCGCCAGTCTCAAGCTGCTACTGATTTTCGAGAAAACCTCGAAAAAACCTCAATAACACTTTGCCCGACCCGGGGATCGAACCCGAGACCTCATGGTCTGAGCCGAATAGGCTACCCCTAGACCAGGAGACAGTCTATTATAGTTTAGTTATGTTATAAGACAAATTGTTTGAAATGTTAAGGTATAAAATATAATTAATGCGGTTATTTATTTATATAGTAGCACACAAATTGAGAAAGATTAATATTATTATAATTAAGTATTAATCCATACTAATATTATGAATGCGAAAGTAACTCTGTCTGTCTGTCTGTCTGTCTGTCTGTCTGTCTGTCTGTCTGTCTGTCTGTTACGCTTTCACGGCCAAACCACTGAACCGATTTGGATAAAATTTGGTACTAATATAGTTTGAGACCCAAGAAAGGACATAAGATAGTTCTTATCCCGGAAATCCCACGGGAACGTGAACTATGCGGGTTTTTATTTTAGAATTTTTTCCACGTGAACGAAGTCGCGGGCACAGCTAGTATTATTATAAATATTTTATAGGAATATGTTTTGGGCAAGATAACAACCACATTTCCTAATAACCTAACTAATCAGTTATTATAATAAGTAGACTAAAACATGAATCATACAATAAATTCTAAGGCGTGCTTAGTGATTTATATCTGTGAATCCTGCGTCATCTCGCCCGATTTTTGATAGCACCACTTCACCTATTCCTGCCGGAATAGCGTCAGTGCTTGTTACTGTTGTGTTCCGGTTTCAAGGGTAAGGTACCGGTAAATTTATGCATGTGGCATAACTACTTCGTTACATGGATAGCAAAATTAACATCTTTGGTATCTACAGGCGACGATTTCTCTTTATAGTCTATATATATTACAGGCTTACATTGTGTTATTGAAAGACGTATAGCAAATCCTAAAATTAATTTATTTTATACGAAATAAAATCTGTGTAATTTGTTTCTTTCTTCCTAAAGAAAAAGTAAAGCTAATTTAATTTGGAACTTGGCGCGAAATAAGTGACTTTAGTAAAAATGCCGTCAGTAAAAAAAGAAAAGTAAGTATTAAAGTAAGTATAAAAAAATTGTATTGAAAAAGTATTGAACAAACCCATCGAAGGGAGCTTATTGATCTTCATTATCGCGACATTAATTACATTATTTTTTAATGTCTCTTTCGGGCTTAAATTACGTGTCACACGCCTTACCTATTCCGGCCGAAAAAATCATCAGTGATTGTCACTGTCATGTTCCAATTCGAAGAGTAAGGTAGCTGCTAAACTTATGCATTTCAACCCATCTACGAGTATCAACTTACAATTGACATCTTTGAAATGTATCGCTGATGGTTGTCTTTCTCCATTAGGAGAGTCCTTTGCTTGTGTGTTATTCTATGCATAAAATTTTCCTCCGTGTTGGTCCTGGGCTCTTTTGAAAAATAGTCTAAGTGTCGTTCTTCCAGGTAGGTCATAAAAGGCGACCGATTGGCTATACGAGTCACCTCCATCGTGGCTACTAGGTGGTAGAATTCTACATTGTATCGTCCGGGTCTGGTACTACCGTCTTACCTATTCCTGTCACAATAGCGTCAGTGCTTGTCACTGTCGTGTTTCGGTTTGGAGGGTAAGGTAGCCGATAAAATTATGCATGTGGCACTAAAACCCCGCCACAAAGAGGCAAACGATTGGCTTGCGAGTCACTACCTTCGTCCATCGTGGCTATTAGGTGGTTGAGTTTTGCATCGTTAGGCCCGGGTCTAGTACCACGGTCTTACCTCACCACAAGATAGCAGCGCACAATTAACATCTTCGGTGTCTATAGACGATGAGTGACTCTTTCCATCAGGAGACCCATCTGCTTGTTAGCTTTCTTATAATAAAAAGATTACAAACGCCGCAATTTCATGAGCCGAAAAACAATTGATTCGTGGTGAATTAAAGATCTTTTTGAAGTTCTTTTTGCTCCATCGTAATACTAAAAATCTTTGTTAATCAAAAAAAGTCTTTTAATAAGTTTCATGTTACAAGCCCTGAACAAAATTGGTAGCAGAAACTAAAAGCATCTGGGACGTAATGTTAGCCGGCGACAGCTGGCTAATTAGCCTAACTTGATAATAGGCTTCCTTGTAATATCCAACCAAATTTATTTAAAAAAGTTTACCTTATACAGGTGGTTTAATTTATCTTTTTACGGTACCTCCTTTAAATAGTATAAAATAAAACCACTTCCGTTGTACGTTCGCTTACATTTTTTAAACAACGGATTGACATAGTGATTTAAGAAAAAGCTTTATATGTATAGTACATGCGTATTATAGGAAAGAAAATTTGGGAATTTCAAAGTTTTATCTTAAAACATATTTTTGTGCCCTTAGTAACAAGTAAGCCGGGGCGGGTTACTAGTGTAAAAACAAACGACAAGCTCTTAACCAAGGAACTAAAAAATTTCAAAATTCATTAAGTAACTGTTATAAGATGTTAACATTATTTAAATATATCTACGGAATATTTCGTGTTCTTTTTTTTCTGGAATAAATATGACAAACGTTGTCTATAAATACCAAAGATGTCAATGATGCATTGGCTATGCGATCATATGAAAGATTTGTACGTCAATCATGTGAAAGGAATCGGTTGGTGCTAATGAATAAAGGCTTAGTAAAACAGTATAATTGTTTATAACATAATAGGTAGGAATAAAGACTAAGTAAAACAATACAAGTGCAATCTTACTGATAGCTTCATATAAGCTTTTTGGCTACTTTATCCTTAAAACTGTCCCATGAAAAAAAACAGTGTTACTAAGCCCAGACAAGATTGTAAAACTCTACCACCTCGTAGTCACGATGTTAGTGAATGGCCAGATATTGGCATTTCAAGATTTAAAAAGAACATATGAGCAAGGCCAATGGTTGATATTGGCCAATTATTCCCATTTTGCAAACTACCTATTAGCAAGGCTTATCCCCTTTTATACTCCAATAGGGGTCCAAAAAAAAACGTATCACTAGCATGGAAATACTATTTTTTTTTATTAAATTAAATATTTCATATAATTTTAATCATTTTGTAAGCGATTTTATTCCCGTGTGACAGTAAAAATATAAAGAAAAAAAACTTCTCTTTCGTATACAATCAAATACAAATCAACCTGTAATATATTTTATTTTGGTGAGACTATAAAAATCTAAAAAAAAAAACATATATTTTTAATCAACTTGTAAACGATTTTATTTCCGTGAGACTATAAAAATCTGTAGAAGTTTGGAACAAAAGTATTATTTCAGGGCATTATAGTTAGGTGAGTTTCAATGAGACATTTTTATGGACTAATTACGCACAGTTGAGTTGGTTTATTGTTTTTGTTTGAGATTTCAATTTAAGATAAGAAAATAAGAGGCTTAAGGTAAGAAAGTGGGACGTTAAACCTTAATTATGGAAACGAATATTATAATTATGATTTAATCCACTAATTTTTTTTTATAAAATTAACAATGAAGTTGACCACCATTGGAGAGGTTAGCGAACCTAACTAGGAATCGATGGGGTTTGCCTTAGATTCCCGACAGGAACAAACATTTGTGTGATGAGTATAGATGTTTATCCGCTCACACCACCAGCCATTTTCGCATTTTTTTCTAAAAAACACGGAACGTTATGCGCACACGTTCCGGTGGACCGTGGTCACAAAAATGGTTTATGAGTTGTTTGGATTGAATCCGATACTGTAAAGCATATATTTTTAAGAGGTCTTGAGCACTGCAATACACTGGTGTGAGAATTGTTTAATTTAAATGGCTTAAGCTACAAAATAATTCAGGTGTAACACGACACTGAAAAAATATGACTACTTGTTAGTAGAGGATTTTTAATACAAAAAGTAAATCGATGACCTATGCTTTTTATATTTTGTTTATATAATTGGTAAACATATACATACGGAAAAAAATAAACAACATATATTATAGTACAAAAATATTTATTTACATAAATATTAATATATTTTTTTTCATAATTAATACGTAGTTTTTTCGTAATTTTTTAAATAATTTCTTACTTTTTTTAATTTTACAGCTATTTTAATTTTTTTTAATTAATATTGTTTAGGATATTTCACATTCACATCATTTGATTTTTTTTGAGATCATAGATATCAACACTAAAATTTACGAAAATAAATAAAAATAAGTTCCGTCATACCCAAAGCGCTGGTATCATCAAGTTGGTCGTTAATGAAATATATTTTTTATTAATTGATATTTACGGTTTTTTGACAAAATTATTATCCAAACTGTTAGATGTTGAACTAATCTTGATTATAAATAAAGTTTACTTGTTGATTAATACACCAAAACGCTTTTAAATTAACCTGTATCATAAACTGCAACCAACACATAACACACAGCACGAATCAAAACGGCGGACTAGTTCTTTTATTTTTCCCCAAGAGCGTATTTGAAAATTGAATGATGGTATGAAAGACAAGAAGAAAGAATTGTATCGTTGTTATAAGATTGCCACTAAACCTTAGTGAAAGAAAAGCGTGAAAGAGAATTTTTGAAAGCGGAAGAGAGACTGGCGAGCAACTTCGAGGCAAACACCAAACTTTTTTGGAGGGAGGTGAAGAAGTCTAGGAGTTGTTCGGCAGCCTTCAGAATGAATAGAATTAAATCTAAGGATGGTGATATTCTTACAAGCACAGAAAGCGTGTTAAAACGATGGAGTGAATATTTTGGAGATATGTATGATGCTGTTCAGGACGCTGCCTCCGTCTCTGACTCAGTAAGTGACTCAGAGACGGTGGAAGCGTGCCGGGACATTTCTATGCAAGAGATCGTATGGGCGATAAGAAGTATGAAAAATGGAAAGGCTGCGGGAATAGATAAGGTGACTGCTGAGATGATCAAATACGGTGGTCCTGCCGTCTGGGACTCTTTTTGGGTCCTCTGCAATACATGTTGGAGGACCGGTAGAGTACCCGAAGACTGGCGGCGCGCGGTCATCGTGCCCTTGTATAAAGGCAAGGGCTCACGTATAGACTGCAATAGCTATAGGGCCATCAGTTTGATCAGCTTAGCATCGAAGGTGTATGGTAAGATCATTGAAAGGAGAATGCAAGGGAAGTCCGAGGGAATGTTGTGGGAGGCACAAGGGGGTTTTCGATCTGGAAGAGGATGTATGGATCAAGTTTTCTCACTCCACAACATCGTAGAGAAGCATCTGGCTATCGGCCAGAAGGTTTTCTGCGGTTTTGTGGATTTGGAGAAAGCGTTTGATAGAGTTATGCGAAAGAAACTTTGGGATATTTTACCCAGTTATGGGATAAATGGGCATCTGCTGCGTGCTTTGCAATCCATGTACTGGGATTGCAAAGCATGTGTGCGGGTGGACGGCAACATATCGCCCTGGTTCGATGTCAATATCGGCGTCAAGCAGGGTTGTGTGTTGTCAGCTCGTCTGTTTATTCTATATCTGGATAAGTGTCTCCAAAGATTGAGGTCATTGAATGTGGGAATGCGCATGAGTGATCTAGTGGTGAACTGCCTGCTTTATGCAGATGACGCTGTACTTTTAGGCTCAACTCCATCTGAGCTGCAAACACTGGTCACAGTTATGAATGAGGATTGTAAGAGTATGGGCTTACATTTGAATGCGAAGAAAACTAAAGTAAAAACTAAAGATGTAAGAGTTGTGGTCGATGATGTAGTGCTGGAACAAGTGGATGAGTTTGTATATCTTGGATGTGCTTTTAGCAGGGATGGAAGGTACACCGCTGATGTTGAAAGAAGAGTGTGTGCAGGGAACAGAGTGAATGGAGCGTTAGGGAGATTACTTAATAGCACAATTTTAAGTCAGGGTGCCCGTCTAGCCCTGCATAATCATGTGCTTATCCCAACGCTATTGTATGGAAGTGAGAGTTGGGTATGTCAGAAAGGGCATGAAAGTAGAATCAACGCGGTCAAAAACAGATATACAACGGTCAAAAACAGATATACAACGCGAATGTCGAAGGATGTAGATACCGGGGAAGACCAAGAATGACATACCACGATCAGATTGATCGAGTACTGTCCGAAGATGGGGTCAAGAGTCTTCGCAACCGGCGTGTGTGTGTGAAGAGAGTGATGAATGTGGAGGAAGCGAGACAGCCCTGCAAGGATCGTGATGTATGGCACTCGGTTCTCTCTGCCTACCCCGTAAGGGATCTGGCGTGAAGATATGTATATATGTATTGATTTTTTGGATAAAGTTAGCGTTGGTCCCTATAGAGACCATAGTGTATTAACGGAATTTCTAAAGAGTCTCATTAGTCACCAAAGTGAAATGAGCGGTTATATTTTCTAATAAACCTCAAAGTTTATTATTTTTTATGTTAAAGACAGGAAACAAGCCGATGACTCTCCTGATGGAAAGAGAAACCATCGCCTATAGACACCAAAGATGTTAATTGAGCGATGCTATCTATGTGGCGGGATGAAAATGCCACAGATGAGGCTACCTTACTCTACACAACAACACGACATATAACAAAAATATTTTTTTCGATTTTTTTGCCAAAAGCAGAAAGCATTTAGCTAGGTTTTTTTTGGTGAAGTAGTTAAACAGATTGAGCTAGTCCAGGAAAAAATACTTTTTAGAAATAATTAATATGATGATTATTAGAATACTAATAACCATTCACTTCACTTGGCATAACTTAATTGAAAATGTAGCCTATAAAATAAAATAAAAAATAAAATATATAGCATGATATTTACGCAAGCACGTATACTCACTGTTTATCAATTTTCATAAATTTTGTTTTAGCCTTTCGTGAGTTACAGTGGGACACAGCGAAAGACAAAATTTCAAAATTGGTAGTATAGATAGAAAGAAAGAAAGAAAATATTTATTTGCAAGAATATGGGTGTTACAAGTTGTTAAAAATTAATAACAAATACCAACATATTCTACCATTATATGGTGTGCAAATATTTAAAAAAATTATCATTATATGTTATATTTAAAACATTCTATCGATTATTTAGAATTACTACCGGAACGGAACGCGGCCACACACTGAGAAGATCCGGCGGAAGAAACTCAGCGGGCTGGTCTTTTTTCTCTATTTTATGTACTTGTTATAAATGTACAATGATGATTTCATATTACAAAAGTTATTTTTATAATTACAAGTTTCATATTTTGTGCAATTAAATTTTTTTTATAATTTACAAAATGTTCACTATTTACAAAGTTTTACAAGGTACATTGAATTTTTTTAACGACATTTCAACAAACTTATATTTCTATCTATTAATATTTAATTTTATCGGCTAAAAATTCTTTAATATCATAATAAGTTTTATCTAACATTGATAAATTGATATATCTATGTATCGAAGTATCTTTCCTATGTAGGCATAACTGTATAGCACGTAACGAAGTCTACTTTTTGAGTTTACCCTTCGATTGAATATGACAAGATTAGTTTTGGGAGTATACAGACCCTACAAAACCTAAAGCCCTACTGTCCTAATACCTTAAAACCCTAGTTTCGCTGGCGTCCTAGCCCGACTATTAATAAAATGTATACATACACAAACACACCAGAACCTCTGTACCGTGCGACAAAAGATAAGAGACGGGAGAGATGAGAGGTCAGGTATAAGGGTTCTCGTGGTTTTTTGATTACGTACCACAGTGTGAGGAAGTATGTACGCAGTTCTGTCAACCTCACGAAAACCAATAAACAGCAAAGAAGTAAAAAGTCAGGTTTTAAGGTTTGGTGGAGTTCTCTCACTAACGCCGGACAGGCACACGGACCAGGCGATTAAGTGCTAGAGATGTTTTCTTCGCCACAGTGGAACATTAGTTGCCAAGCAGATAGTGTGCCAATCAAAGACAAGTTGAATGAGAACTTATTTAACAATTCGCTAATGGTGTTAATTTATGCGCTGTTCTACATTATTTGTTTTTATCAAAAGATAACAAACAAGCAGACCCTCCTGATGGAAAGAAAATCATAGCTTAAAGACACATATAATATGACTGTATACCAATTTCCATACATACATATATATCTTCCCGCCAGATCCCTTACGGGGCAGGCAGAGAGAACCGAGTGCAATACATCTCGATCCTTGCAGGCTTGTCTCGCTTCCTCCACCATGATCACTCTCTTCATACACACACGCCGATTGCGAAGACTCTTGACATCACCTTCGGACAGTAATTGATCAATCTGATCGTGGTGTATCAGTCTTTCTTTTTTTATCGTTTTCCCCGGTACCTACGTCCTTCCACATTTGCATTGTATATCTGTTTTGTTAACCTTTCATCTACCATTCTTTCTACATGTCCAAACCTCCGGAGCATGCCCTTTCTCATCTATACACAGCCACTTTCTTTCAAGCCTAACCTAATTTCCATAATTATATAAATTTCATTTTAGCATTTTCTCACCTAGAAACAAAATTTTGAGATATAGACATTTATTTAAGTATCAAGGTATCTATACTATTTAGATTACTTTCTAAAGTATTATCCATTGTAGACGAGGCTTGTGACTCTAAAAAGACTAAATTAAGACGTAAGCTCAAGCTTCAAGTGCGCCATTCATGTAATTGGCAAGGAAAGCTGAAAACCGTGAAAAACAGATAATTACACGACGCTTCAGTCTCTTACTTTTCGTCTCTTAAATTATAAAGGATTTTCTTTTCATCATCCAGGTATATTAATAATATATGCAACCTTAATATTATACGTACATGGTTTTGTCTATTTATACTTTTATTATTTTTTAAGTTATACTTCTGTTGGGCATTTGAAAAAAAATGATGAATGTAGAAATTATACGATGGACGTATACATGCGACAGTCGTAAAACAACATGATGAAGTTAGCTGATATTGCTACGATGCACGCGCACACCGCCAGCCACCGCCATGAAGTTAGCCGATATTACGATGCGCGCGCACACCGGCAACAAGCGACATGAAGTTAGCTGATATTACGACGCGCGCGCACACCGGCAGCCAGCGACATGAAGTTAGATGATATTACGATGCGTGCGCACACCGGCAGCACGCGACATGAAGTTAGCTGATATTAAGCGCACGCACACCTGCAGCAGGTGACATGAAGTTAGCTGATATAACGATGCGCACGCACACCGGCAGCAAGCGTCATGAAGATAGCTGATATAACGATACGCGCGCACACTGGCAGCAAGCGACATGAAGATAGCTGATATAACGATACGCGCGTACACCGGCAGCAGGCGACATGAAGTTAGCTGATATAACGATGCGCACGCACACCGGCAGCAAGCGTCATGAAGATAGCTGATATAACGATACGCGCGTACACCGGCAGCAAGCGACATGAAGTTAGCCGATAATACGAAGCGTGCGTGTACCAGCAGCCAGCGACATGAAGTTAGCTGATGTTATGATGGGCCCCCACATCTGCAACCGCTGTCTGTTTCTATACGTTATTAAACTATGGGTTACTCTACCCATAGTTTAATACTATGGGTAACTCGTTTAGCTAATACTTCGCATTTTACAAATTATTTGGCAGAATGGTATATTCAACTTCAACTGGAGTTTGAATCAACAGATATTTGCTTTTACTTCATTATTATTATTTATGTTATCTTTATACTGACATTTAACTGAATCACTCACAACCTTTTCACAACACACGGAGGTCTAGCATAATTTTTAAGGCGCTCCATAGACCAACAATAACATTGCGCAATACTTTTATTGTAATACACCCCGTGACTACATACGTTCAATAAATTCACTCAATAAAATTGACAAACCAGTCTGATCAATATTTTCGAGCGAGCAACATGTCTGACGACGAAGTTTTGGCGGCAACCATGCTAGTGATTTTGTTAAATAAATCTCTATACAATTCTATACCCTCAAGTAAAAACTCCCGTTCTTTATTTTTATAGCATTCTTGCTCGCCATTTTGCTTAAATTTATCACACGACCATACATTAAACACCGTGACTGACTAATGCGACCGCTCCAAACTCTGAAGTAAAAATGTTATGCAATATTAAGCCTACGCAGTGCAAGAAAATATATTGCGCAATAAAAATTAAACCCGCTCAAACTTTCGTTTAATCTTTGTGCAATCTTCAATATTAACCCTATAACGGTCAATAATATTGCATAATACGTAATATTGCGCAATATTATTGTAGGTCTATGAGGCACCCATGAAAACGTACTTACACATTGGTCAAAATTCGACCATAGACTAAGCAATAAAATCTCTTTTAAGTTTAAAAAAGCCGTAAAGATATTGATATACATACATGCATGAAGTATTAGTAGGTATAGGTGAAGCTAGCACTCGTATTAATCACTTGAAACACATATTTACATTATATCTCAGTCTATGAGATCTCTCCATCTCTTTTTATACAGCTGTATTAGAAAGAGATGGTAAGACCTCAGAAGATGACAGCAGTATTTAAAATTGTGTTTCAAGTAGATATTAGAAGTGCTGCCTCCAGATATAATACATCTTCGTGCATACATGTATGTATATTATCATGAATGTCACGTGTAAAGTAATGTAATATAATATAATGTAATGTTAGTTTTTATTACTTTAACATAGTTCTAATGTATATTATTTAAAAATATTAAATTTCTGCAGTTCTCCGCAATATAAACTTTAACTGTGCCAAATTCCAAACTCCGACATTCCCGCAATTGTCATAAAAAGGGGTATCAAATATTCCTTTCACGTAAATATATAGATATAGATTATGCAGGCAAAGCCGCTGAAACGAGTTTAAGTAATAAAATAAGTATTCCCAGACATACCATTAAAATATTCACATGGAACACACAGTGTTAGAATCGCAGAATAGTTTACTTAGTTTCTTTGTGGTATCTGTGGGAATCTCAGCAGGATTCTGTTAATTGCCTTTTAAACTATGCAGCTATTTTATTCCATTCTCTCGAAATGTTGGAATTCTATTTGTATGAACGCAAATATTTGTCCTTCGCAGTTGGATAAGGTTTAGTTATAAAATTTTCGACGGTAATGTGATGATTAAAATTTTTATTTATTTATTTTAACTATATATGTGTTGTATAACTTATCTCGTGCTTGAGAAAATTTGAAAACTTTAAAAACAACAAAAAAAAATTTGACACAACAAGATTTGAACCTGCGATCTCCCCTCAACCGGAGCACTCTCTCAACTGAGTCAGTCACAATTAGTTCAAAGTAACAAAATTCTTCTTTGTTTTGTGATCGATCTCGTCGATAGTACTGATTGTTATTTAATCACGCTATATATACATATGTATATATAATAGTTAAATGAAGATAAAATTCACTTTTTGTTATGTTGATCAATACTTTCGTGTTTCTAACTATATATGTATTATAGCACTTATCCAGTGCTTGGAAAACACTCGACACTAATTCAGATAGTTAAAGCGTCCAACTCGAGGGGAGATTGCAGGTTCAAATATTGAGGTGTTAAAATTTTTCTTTGTTACTCTTAAAGTTATTTATTTTAAATTAGCAATGGGATTATTACTATAACTAATCGAATTCCGATTGTTCAGATAATCAATAAAAACCGAAAACCATGTTATACGATTCTTATATACTAAAGGCATGCAGTGTGCAATAATTTATAATAACTGGGTAAAGTAAGCACGGTTACCGACTGGTTACCGTGTTTACCTTAACTACTTTGTAACGCAGCACACCTATAACACTACTTATAATACAAAACTTGGTGCCACGGGTGTTCGCTGCGCTAAATCAATAATCGATTGCGCAATAATACAATATTCGATTCTGTTGATTGTTTTTATGTAAGAATTGCCCATCCCTATTTCACACCAATAATTTTTGAATAATTATAGCTGATGCCATAAACTATTCAGTTTTTTGTACATAATCAGGTCTATATATTTATTAGGCATTCAATCTTGTAGAATCGTGTTATACTAATAGTGGGTTTTTTGACGAATAAATCGAGCAATCTAGCCAAAGTCCGACAATTTGTTACGCTTTTACAGCTCAACCGGTTTAAATATAAGTCGGTTTAAATGAAATTTGGCAAGAAAATAGATTAAGACCTGGGTTAAAATATAGTTCTTTCACAAAATAATGCTTAAGAGGCTAGATTAGGAGATGAAGGGATATAATAAAAAACCAGGAAAATCTGCGGGTTATAACCAGTGTATATTTAATCCCGGTGTATGTTTAGGGCGGTAACTAAATGCAAACGTTACGTAGATTTTCCGTTCCCGTTAGTTAAACTTTAATTAAATTCGGGTTAATTGTAAAACTCATTTGAACTATGGCTGTAAGTGTTTCATGAGAAAAATCTCAACATTGTGTTTTACGCAACAAATTAACACAAACAGCGACGTTTACTTGTAAAATATGTTAGCTAAATGTCTGTTCACGGAAGGGTCTAGTAGATTTCATTTGAAGACCGCGAATCTGGTACAAACCAAACGCTATAGAGTTTTACTAATTTATAAATTTAAATATAATTTATAAATTTGGCTGTAGAGGTCAATCAAATAGTTTTGTTACATCATTAAATAGCAAACAAGCCTAGTCCTTTAGAATTTGAGAGATGAAAAGTGTTACTTTTCAAAATCAAATTATAGGTATTATGGCTTTTTTTTATATCATAAGATAGCAAACAAGCAGATGGGTCTCCTGATGGAAAGAGTCAACCATCGCCTATAGACACCAAGGATTTTAATGGTGCGTTGCTATCTTGTGGCGAGGTCTAATGCGACATGCATAAGTTTACCGGCTACCTTACCCTCCAAACCGGAACATGACAGTGACAAGCACTGACGCTATTGCGGCACAAATATGTAAGGCGGTGGAATAGGTAAAGCGGTGATACCAGACCCGGGCGAGACAATGCAGAACTCTACCACCTAGTAGCCACGATGGTGGTGACTCATGAAGCCAATCGGTCGCCTTTTACGACCTGCCTGACAGAACGGCAGTTAGTCTATTCTACAAAGGAGCCCGGAACCAACACGAGGAGAGGGCTTCATATAACCCTGACGTAAGAGGCTGATGCGTCATGTAATCATCTGTTTTGTCACGGTTTTCAACGTTCCTTGGCAATTAAATAAATGGTGCACTTCAACCTTGGACTTAAGTCTTAATTTTGCCTTTTAATAGTCATAAATCTCGTTTAAAATGGATATTACTTTAGAAAGTAATCTACATATTATAGATACCTTGATATTCATATAAAAGCTTAAATTTTGAAAACTTTGTGTCTGACTGAAGAAAGGCTAAACCAAAATTTATATAACTAATAAAATTGGTATAGTCATAAAGTCTTTTTACAGCTGCAAGACGTCTTCTTCCCCCGTGTTGGTATGGTCTCCTTTGAAGAATAGACCAACTGCCGTTCTGCCAGGCAGTTTGTAAAAGGCGACTAATTGGCTATACTTGTCACTACTATCATGACTACTAAGTGGCAGAGTTCCGTAACGTCTCGCCCGGGTGTTTAGTACCACCGCGTTACCTATTCCTGCTGCAATAGCGTCGATGCTTGTCATTGTCGTGTTTCGGTAGATTTATGCACGTGGTATTGCTATCCCACCACATGGATAGTAACGCACCATTAACATCCTTGGCGTCTATAGGCGAAGGTTTCTCTTTCCACAAGTAGAGCTAGATGGCTCTCTTCCACGTAGTAGTCACGATGGTAGTAACGTGTGTAGCTAATCGATCGTATTTTACTACTTGCCTGGCAGAAAGGCAGATAGTTTATTTTTCAAAGAGGGCCCGGACCAATAATGTAGATTACCCCGTGTTGGTCCCGGGCTTCTCTGGAGAATAGGTCAACTGCCGTTCTGCCAGGCAGGCTATGCGCGTCACTACCATGGTGACTACTAGGTGGTAGGGTTCTGCATCGGCTCGACCGGATCTGGTACCACCGCCTTACCTATTCCTGCTGCAATAGCGTTAGTGCTAGTCACTGTCGTGTTCCGGTTTGGAAGGTGAGGTAGCCGGCAAACTTATGCATGTGGCATTAAACCTCGCCACAAGATAGCAAAGCATCATTAACATCTTTCGTGTCTATAGGTGATGGTTGACTTTTTCCATCAGGAGACCCATCTGCTTGTTTGTTATTTTATGATATAAAAAAAAAAGATTATAACGTATTGTGTATACCACCGTTCCTATTCCTTCTGCTATAGCATCGGAGCTTATGTGTGTTCTGGTTTGAAGGTTAAGGTAGCCGATAAACTTACTCGTGATATTATCATCCGTCACATGGATAGCAACGCATCATTAGCATGTTATGTTTCTATGGAATTTGCTTGTCTCTTTCTAGCTATGTGTTTATTCGCCAACTTATGAAATAAAAAAAAATATGTGGTGTCGTGGGACACCAGATAGGAAAGTCGCGGGAAACAACTACTACGTCTCATAGTGTCATGTCGTCAGTAAAACCGTAAGATTTTACTATCACATTTTTTCAGTTCGGTCGCGCAGCAAAATCCCTATCCCCTCCAAGCCTGCCGTAAGGAACTTCGTTCCAATTATTTTTATCAGACATGGCACCTAGGTACATTTTTCTCCCCCGAGAACACCCATGTCGCAAATTTCATCAAAAGCGTTAGAACGTTTTTAAGAATGCAAGTATAAATAAATAATTTTACATACATACCTGTATACAAATATTGATTATTTAATAGATAAAGATTTTGTAACCAGTATCAATCAGAAACAATATTAACGAACATTCAACTTTATATCATCCAAGTTCATATAAATATTGTTAGGCAGATGTTTAGGGTAACACTGTTTTATACAAATAAATAAAATTTTATACAATAACAATAAACTCTATACAAATAAATAAAATTGGAATGTCTGTTTGTAATATTAAAATAACCGCTCTTTACTAAATGCATATGGATGTATACACGATACATATACCAAAAGAGCATTTTTTACAATTTTTGTCTGTCTGTCTGTATGTCTGTTCCGGCTAATCTATGGAACAGCTGGACCAATTTTGACGAGACTTTCACTGGCAGATAGCTGATGTGTCAGGGAGTAACGTAAGCTAGTTTTTTTTCGAATTTTTTCCACGCGGACGAAGTCGCGGGCTCAGCTAGTTATAAATAAAAAGTATCCTCACCATAGTCCCAATAATTAAATTTGAAAAATTAAACCTACAAATATTCTTATCTTAAAAACTACTGATCTGATTTTCACGAATAAATAAATAAATAATTAATATTCACGGGACAAATTACACTTACTAATCTAACCCCAACAAAGTAAGTAAATTATTTGCTTGTGTTATACATATGTAAATACCGGAATATATTTAATAAACACCCAAACCCGGAAACACAGACATTTATGCTCGTCACACAAATGCTTGACCCCGTTGGGGACACACGAACCCGAGCTCCGTCGATTGCGTAGTCAGGGTCGCTAACCACTCGACCAACGGGGCGGCATAAAACTTGAACTGTTCCCCGATTTGAAATATACCTAATTTAATGCAAAAAGAAAGATTTCGATACAGCTTTTACATTCCGAGAATTTTGTTGACAAACATACAAACATATAAACATACATACACTTATGAAATTTAGTATACGTGCTCGGACGCCGAAATTGATCATCATACTCATTTTTGTTTCATATATTGCATATATGATATTAAAGTGATATTTTTTTTTTTATTTTTTTATATCATAAGGTAGCAAACAAGCAGATGGGTCTCCTGATGGAAAGAGTCAACCATCGCCTATAGACGCCAAAGATGTTAATGGTGCGTTGCTATCTTGTGGCGAGGTCTAATGCCACGTGCATAAGTTTACCGGCTACCTTACCCTCCAAACCGGAACACGACAGCGACAAGCACTGACGCTATTGCGGCAGGAATAGGTAAGGCGGTGGTACCAGACCCGGGCGAGACAATGCAGAACTCTACCACCTAGTAGTCACGATGGTAGTGACTCGATAGCCAATCGGTCGCCTTTGTGCTCTCGGTCGGTGACTCGATAGCAGTTGGCCTATTCTACAAAGGAGGCCGGGACCAACACGGCGGATAATTGATAATTGATAACCACCTTATTTTCGTCGGTTGAAAAGGTAAGCATAAGAGCATCTCAAGTAATGTTTTATTAACTGTATTAAGTCATAAGATTTAAGAGATCGCCGATCTATCGAAAAATTAGGCACTTAAGCAATATCACGTAAGCTACGTTAAAACTGAAAAGTAAATTTAGAGAAAATTACCTAAGCCGGGATTCAAACTCAGGACTTCATGCATCTGTAACTATACTGATATCACTAGACAATTGAGGCAACACAATACTTAAATTAAAGCTACATCTTTTGACTCGGGCCAGAAGCTAAAGGGCAGAATTCATTGCACGCTTGCCTTGAGGCCGTGAATAATTCATTTTGAGTGAGTTTTTCGCTGAATAAACATGAAACATAGCGAACTCTAAGTAAATAGTAAATTACTTTTACCTTTCAACGAGTATTATTAGATTTGTCTTTAAGATTGTTTGTTTTCTATTCTTTTTATATCTTATATTAAATTAAAATACTTAAGAAATATACAAAGTATTTTCTACTTAAATTAAATCTGTTAAATGTGTAATATTAAAATTGTTTTCCAGCGAAGAAAGATGCTCTTTTTTAGCTTTCTGAAGTAAACTAGGAACCCTTATAGTTTCGCTATGTCCGTCCGTCCGTTCGTCCGCACCATTGATATAAAAAACCCAAGATGCACAGTCCCGAACAAAACTGACACTCAAAAGTGTCCCTAATTTTATTTAAGTAGTTATAGATGCGGAAAAAACATATGTCTTTGCATATCTAACTTTAAGCGTAAGATTTATTCGTTTTTACAAAGCAATGTACAAAAAGAAATAAAATTGACAGTGTCGCGATCGAAGCGATTCTATTTGAAATGAGAGCACAATTTTAAATTGTGCGCTCATTTTTGGAGGACGTTTTTGAGACACTGATTGTGTATCTATCTTGGGAGTTTTATATCAATGGTCCGCACGATAGTTCAGAGATCGTTAGTACTAGAAAGCTCTAATTTGGCACGACACATTAGTTACGTCAACAAAGTGGTAACGAAAATCTTGAAAAAAATTTACAGGCGGTGAAACTGTGGTGACTGTGGTGCGAATATATTTTGATGTCAATACCTTAAATGTTTATAGTATGTAACTATAAAAGCCTTTTTCTTAGTCCGCATTATTGTCCGTGTGCATACATTGCACGTGGCCCGAACCACAGTTAACCAATTTTTTTCTATCTAAATTGGATATTTTTTGTTGTAATATTTTAAATTTTGCGCCTTCTTACACTTCATTTTTGATGTATGTAATCTATGCCCTCTCTCTATTCTGCGAACCCCGATTAGCAAGTTCGTTGTAAAAGTTTATAAAGTTAATATAATTATTTTAATAGTGAAACTGGACTATTTCATTTAAAAATAACATTTTTGTAATATCTTCAATACAAATAAATAAAATTGGAGTGTCTGTAATATTAAAATAACCGTTTTTTACTAAATGCATATGGATGTATACACTGTACACATACCAAAATAACACTTTTTACAATTTTTGTCTGTGTGTCTATCTCTCCGTCTGTCTGTCTGTTTGTCTGTTTGTTCCAGCTAATCTCTGGAACGGCTGGACTGATTTTGAGGGACTTTCACTAGTAGATAGCTGGTGTAATAAGGAGTAACTTGGCTACTTTAAAAAAAAATCCCACGCGGACGAAATCGCGGACACAGCTAGTCTATATTAATATTATAATATTATAAATGCGAAAGTTTGGATATTTGGATTATAAATGCGAAAGTTTGGATGTTTGGATGTATGTTTGGATGGATGTTTGGATGGATGTTTGTTACTCAAGCACGCAAAAACTACTGAACGGATTTGAATGAAATTTGGTACACGAGTAGATAATAACCTGGAATAGCACATAGGCTACTTTTATCCTGGAAAAAATTGATGATCCCGCGGGATTCACAAAAAACTGTTATAGTGTAGCGGGCTGCACGCTGCAGCTAGTATTATAAATGCGAAAATTTGAATGTTTGGATGGATGTTTGTTACTCAATCACGCAAAAACTACTGAACAGATTTGAATGAAATTTGGCACACAGGTAGATTATGACCTGGAATAGCACATAGGCGATTTTTATCCCGGAAAAATTAGTTGATCCCGCGGGATTTGCTAAAAACTTTTGTAATGCAGCGGGCTGCACGGTGCAGCTAGTAAACATATATACAGTTTAAATAAAAATGTACCTTATCATAATGAATTAAAGTTGACTTCCACTTAATATTTTATCTCGTTATGCTAATATTGTTTTGTTGTTTTTGCACTCCAAGACTGCGCAATATTTCATCTTTTGTGTTTATTTTTTAAGCAAAATCGTAGATGGTGACGGAATACGGCTGAAATCTATGATGGAGCTGTCAATTTATGACTACGCAGCGCTACGTTTAGTTAGTAATACGATTGCCCCACCTACTTGCTACTTCTTTGATATTTTTTCTGTGGTTATCTGTAAAGTCGGTTTACAGACAACCATAGGACGCTAATTTTACGTGACAAGGTCATAAGGATACAAGATCGTGCCTTTCTATCGCTTGTACCGCGCTTTCGCTTGCATGCTTGGCTCAGGCGAAACGTGACAATGATTAGTTTTTTTCGTGCGTAAGGTCGGCGTTCATCGATTCATAAGACATTTTTTTATACCATAAGATAGCAAACAAGCAGATGGGTCTCCTGATGGAAAGAGTCAACCATCGCCTATAGAAAATACATTATCACGCCAGAAAAGAATGATCTAATCCACAAAGCATTTATTTTAAAGTTATGCGCGTACATATGGCGATTCATTTTTATTTCTATAGATTACATTGTAACATGTTGAAATTAGCAACACTTATGGTTAACCCATCAACACCAAGTGCGACACTTAACGCCGCACCGAATTCGGTGGAATTCAGTTGCCACTCACACGACACTTGAGTGTCGCATCCCCATTGGTTTTCAACCTTCCACTACTAAACATATAGACTACTTTACTATAACGAAGTTCTGCGATGTACGCTCTTTGATTAAACCTTATTATTTTCGTTATATCCGCCCATTTGTCTGTTTGTTGATCATCTAAGAGAGTATCAATGAAGTTACATTCTACCCGGAATGTTCACACGCGCTTCAAAATCGTTCCGAAGAGTACCACGACATGGGTGGAGTTGTCTCTTTCTACTAAAGAGCCAATCGTCATATATAAGTGCGGCCTTGCGTAGTTTGCAAATTACTACTAAGTAATTCTACTAATTTGAAAAACAGTTTTTGCATTGCATAAGTAATTTCGTAATAATTAAAATAAGCACATTTAGAACTCACTGTGTTGATTACAATACATTTTATGCTTATGTATTTATCAACGTGTATGAATAAAAGGGATTTAACGATTACCGAATATATTAAAATCTACCATCAGATCGTTTTATTTACACTGGCAATTACAGGAAAGGGACAACATCCACTCTTGTTGTCTTGCTCAGAACGTTTTTCCCCTCTCTTAAGTAAGAAACAAATGTCAGCTTTTTCTGTAACGAAATAATGTACATTTTTATTTTTCAAATATTGCTTTGTAATAATTCTAATTATCGTATATAAGTTCCTTGGAGAGTATTTATACTAGAAAAAATGGCGTATAGAGGCAAGGAGGACCAACTCTGAGGATAGAAGTGTTCATTTAAAAACATCTAATAGTGGTCGCATTACCGTCGCATAAGAATTTTAAACAATAACTGTAAAAGCGCTTTTACATACAGTTTCCAGTAAACTGTTAAAACAGCGCTTCAAGTGCTGTTAATTTTACTTTTGTTGCTCAATGTCATGGTTTATTCTACCACAATTTACACAGGGGGAAATTGAACTTGAACCATCAATTTTAATTTCCCCATGTGTAAATTGGTCCTCCTTACTCTATGCTCCATGATAGTAGTGTTGTAGATATCTACTCTTCGGTCCATCTAAAACTCGGATGAATATAAGATTCATGATCGAAAAAGACTGGATACTTTTTTATCTCAACTAACACCCACCCCCTCAAGTACCCTATCAAAATATTCAATACAAGTAATTTGTTTGGCATAATAACAACGTTTACCGGTTCGGCTAGAATTTTTCTATGTATTTGTTTGTAATCAGTGTGTTTAAGTTAGATAGTTATTTTTATCACTTTTTTATTCCGTTTAGCCATGATATTATTTCGTTTTTCTATTTAAAATATTTGTTGGCACCCCCATTAAAAATTTTCTGCTACACTTATTGGTTAACTGCCAGAGAATATCATTATGGCATTAAGTTTAACCAATGTACAATTTTAGTGCAAAAAAGAAAATAAATATTTTTTTAGAAAAAAAAAATAATAAGACAAAAAGAACTTTTAAATTTGAATATGAGCCAAATCAGTCAAGGAACTGCTAAAATAAAGATGATTTAACACAGAACCAAAAATGTAATGTTGTAGCTATGTCGTCGTAAGTTAACAGCGTTTGACTTACTAATTTACAAAAAAATAATAATACAAGCCTAACATTATTAATTAAAAGAATCTAACCTCATCTGTTAAATTAATATAATAATGTTTCAAATGCTCTTTGAAGCATTATAAATTTATGAGAATTGCTGCCATCGAAGTTCTACTACTATTAACATTAATTAATTAATTCATAATTATTTGATAAATATTTTTTTTTTGCTTTTTATGCTAATTTCATATTGCAAGTACAACATTTTTTAATATAATATTCCACACGCAACAACAGGCAATCTTTATGTCCGCTACAGTAACCTAGAGCCATACTTAGAGTATACTTACAATATACTTAGTAAGGTGTAACTTAAAAGTGTAACAAACAACATGCTGTATAAGTACATTCTTATCTCTGATTTTAAAACCTGTTTACTAGCTCGGCCGGACTGTGTCGCGACGATTTCATTTTAATAATTATTTTACCTACCTCTTGTTGTTACATGCCTAGATTTATAAGTCATACATATATAGTTTTTGTTTATAATGTTAAGATTACTTTTTATTTCTATTGTTTTTTTTTCATGATTGTAATTAAACTTATTGTGTCGACGACTCTGATGCCCGGTAAAACTCGCAAGAGTTTGTGTGGTATCTTTAATATTATTGATAACGTATTAAATTGTATTAAAATAAATAAATAAAATAAAAAAAAATTGAAAAGTGTTAACACGTATGAAAATTTTACAAAAAATTAAAAAGTATGAGTAGTAGTCATCGTGAAATTATTTGCAGCCTATGAAAATAATAATTATTTATGTTAATAGCATTCCGAATCTTAGGCTACAGTCTTTGTCAAAGAATTCAAGATAAATATTATCGTAATTCACGATAAATAATATCACAATCATATCGTGATAAAGACATTCCAGATTCCCGAACCCATACATCATAAGAAAACAAATATTCGGGACGGATCCAAATATTGGGGAAAGGAATTCCAGAGAATCCTTAGTTCTCTGTGTCATTAAACGTTCCTACGTGCGGCCGGTGCAAAGGAATCTTAGTCAAACGGTTCAAGATCGATATTTTCCGATTGGAACTTTCGTATGGTTAACACAAGTAACAAAATATTATATACTAAAATTGACTGGGTAAATATACCACAAGTCGTGGTAGACGGCGTTCGCATTCCCTATAGCAAATCTGTGAAAAATTTGGGTATATATCTGGATGAAACATTATCTTAAACGCATCAAATCAGAGCAATTTTTTTTTTTTTTTTTTTGGTAAAAAGTATTTAGTGCTTGGAGATCATTAAAAAGTTTACGCAATCTACTACCGATCCCTACTTATTGCGGAATCCCTTATTCTATCCATTCTCGATTATGCCGACGCTAGTTATGTTACTTGACTAAAGAACAGCTAGATAAATTTGAGCGTCTCCAGAGTATTTGCATTAGATTCATATTTGGCTTACGCAAATATGATCATGTTTCCGAATATAGATTAAGACTCAAGTGGCTACCAATTCGTCTTCGCCGTAATACTCACGTCCTTTCTCTTCTATAATGTATGCTGTTTGATTCGCATATACCAACATATTTAAAGGAAAGATTTGAATTTCAGCATAATCATTATAAACATCTAAGATCTGTTGACAATCTTTCCCTTTGCATACCACCTCAAAACAGAAGTTATTACCATTCTTCTTTTAGAGTCAAGCTATAAAGCCCTGGAATTTGTTGCCCTTACATATCAAAAAGCTGAAAGCCTTGATTCTTTAAATCATAACTTACAAATAACAAGCTACGCTTGCAATTTCATCTTATTACTTTGGCTACTGCACATTTGGGTCCACCCGAAACTTTTTTCACGTTCACGTTTTGATGTCCTAGGAATTTTCCGACTATTTTCACGATGACGTCAGTATGTCTCTCTGTCTGTATGTGTGTGTGTATGTGTGTATGTAAACATCTCATAACTTTTGAATGGCTGGACAAATCGAAACGCGGTTGATAGCATTCGATTGGATTCCGCTCAACTTAAATTTCCTGAAAATTTAAACCGATTCGGTCCAGGAAATTTTGAGAAATTTTGAAAAAACACCAAAAAAAATTTTGACGAAACACTATTTATTTAATATAACTTTCTGATTAACATATCAATTAAGTACAAAAACTAATCAGCTCTATTCCTCAAAAAACTACGTCTAATACATAAATTTCATCAAAATCGGTTTATTCACTTGGGAGTAATCGTTGACGAAAGCTGTACATTGAAAATTTAAAAAAATATTCAATGTACAGTTTGACGTCCAAAAATTCGCATTTATAAATATTAATACAGAGATAGATAACATAGGTAACGAATCAGAATGATTGATTTTTTTTTTAAATTTTAATTAGAAGCATTAATTTCATTACTATGCGTTCCAACTAAGAATAGGACTGTCAGGGTGACATATCGCTCCGCATTTTGCAAAAACTTCGTGATAAGTAAGGTGTGCAAAAGAATTCTAACATAGAAATACTTAAAAAAATAATTTCATTCTAATTGGTGCATTTTTATTTAGATTCCCATCAAATTACGTAACCATGTATTAAAACAACATGTAAAATAACTAACACTTTTATATATACGTATATTTAGATGAATGGCTAGACTGATATATTTTACTGTTTTTTATTGATAAATAATATATTTTAATACTTTTAGCCTATTTTGGACAAGACAACTCAAACCCACAAAAATGGTCCCATCGATTTTAACTTGTAAATGGAGTAAATGACACGACATCTTTCTTTCACGAGTCACGAGCTCAGCTAGTATGTAAATATTTTACTCTTTAAAATGGGCAGGGACAAACATGTGTGGAGGAATTTTTTTTTGTCTTAAGATGCTGGTTATGTTTTAATAGCAAATAACTCTGTTTATTTTCTTAAATAAAAAACCAGCCAAGTGTAAGTCGGACCTGATGCGCATGAAGGGGTAAAAAATCACGTTTGTTGTACAGCAGCCTACCTTAAATATTAATTTTATTTTAATTATTTATTTTTAAAGTGAATATTTAGCTAAATATTTTGTGAATATTTCAAGCATTAATATTTCAAGTGATCGTTATTAAGTACGACTAAAAAAAATTTTAGTCGTACTTAATAACGATCGTTATTAAGTACGACTAAAAAATTTTTTAGTCGTACTTAATAACGATCACTTGAAATATTGATGCTAAAATATTGCAAAGATCACGGGTATTTAAAAGGGTTTAATATGTTTTTATTCTGTTTTTAATATGTGTTGTTATAGCGGCAACGAAAAAACATTATCCACCTAGGACCGCAACGTTGGTCTAGTGGCTAGTGACCCTGACTACGCAATCGACGGGGCTCGGGTTTGATCCCCGACGGGAACAAGCATTTGTGTAATGAGCATAAATGT
This sequence comes from Apodemia mormo, assembly GCA_036924255.1. Classification (NCBI taxonomy): domain Eukaryota; kingdom Metazoa; phylum Arthropoda; class Insecta; order Lepidoptera; family Riodinidae; genus Apodemia; species Apodemia mormo. The sequence continues at coordinate 5,251,865 of JAUPFN010000012.1, read as the reverse complement.
TTGTATTTCCGGGTTTGGGTGTTTACTAAATATATTCTAGTATTTATATATGTATTTGTATGTATTAGTATCGTTGACTAACACCCGTAACACAAGCAAGTAATTTGCTTACTTTAGGGTTAGATCAGTAAGTGTAATTTGTCCGTGAATATTTATTATTTATTTATTATCTGTGAAAATTTCAACTGTTTAACTATTACGGCTCATGAAATACAGCCTGGTGTTGGACAGAAAGACAGACAGATGGACGGACAGCGGAGTCTTAATATTACTAACTAACAGGGCCCGGAGCCTGTTTTTAATTTATGTTTTCGTTTCCTAGTTATGTAGACACCTCGTATGAGGATGAAAATTATTAATGCCTCTAGACATAACTATTCAGCTCGTCACTTATCATTTCCATGAGTTTATTACCCGCTCCTAGACGACTTTTACGACTTAGTAGATCGATTCTCAGTTGATTTACTCCTTCTTCACGTCCTACTCTGAACATTGCCCTTTTTATTATGATGATAAATTTTCATCGTTATAAATAATACATTTACCACAAATACATTATTTTTTGCCAGTTAACATGACCAAGAGTCAAATATTCAAATCAAATTCAAATTATATTTATTAAGTTAAATAAATTGTTCACTACACTGAATTGTAAAATCACTAAAAACTATCTTATGATCTAACTTAACATGTATCTGCCTGAACTGGGTTAACCTGTGTTTCAGGCGATAGGGGCTAGTGAAATACAATAATTTTAATAATCGCCGATAAAAAAAATAAGTACTCATAATTATAATGTTATTAAATTAAACTCCTAATCTATATCGTCTTAAGTAATAATACAACTAGGAAAACGAGAGTAATTCTTTAAAACTATCAGAAATAGGAACAAGAAGAGAAAGATTACACGTAATAAAATACATAATTCTAAGTTTTGTTTATTTACAAACTAATAATAACTTTTCAGAGTCATCATAAGACATACAATATGTCATTTACTTCTTGTTCTTTGTTCACATAATTTCAGTATCGACTGCGACTTATACTCTTTTTATATCATAAGATAGCAAACAAGGGGAGAGCTCTTCTGATGGAAAGAGAAACTATCGCGATATAGAGACCAAAAAAAGAAGAACAAGGGAAGAGCTCTTCTGATGGAAAGAGAAACTATCGCGATATAGAGACCAAAAGAAGTTAAGTGTGCGTTGCTATCCATGTAATGGGATGGTAATGCCACATGCATAAGTCTACAGGTTACCTTATTCTCTAATCTGAAACACAGCAATGACAAGCTTTGTCGCTCTAAGTACACTTTTCTCGATCGCTTTTAATTTGGTTGAAGGAACTAATTTAGTTATAATTGGAAAATAATTTATTTTAGTTTGAATTTGCGTAATTGAAATTATATCCATGCGTTTTGTTTTTTGTGTCGGATAAATGAAATTTTGAATTTTTAAATTTTTTTTTATTACATTAATCAAATATATTATCGATTCTGAACAGCCTCTGAAAATTTAGCGGTAAAAAGTAACCTTGTATAGATATGCTGCTTTGGGGCAGGATAGGGTATTTGTTACCCACAGCATAAATTATCTGATCCGTCAAACGTTGTTCTGCCTTTTTAACTACTCTTATTTTTTCTCACCTTTAAAACCTTCCCTGGACTTGAACAATCAATTCAAAACCAAAATTAGTCAAATCGGTTCAGCCATGCTCGAGTTTCAGCAAGATAACGAATAGCAATTGATTTATATATATATATATATATATATATATATATATATATATATATATATATATATATATACATATATATATATATATATATATATATATATATATATATATATATATATATATATATATATATATATAGATAATATCTACGCATAGTAGATATTGAGCGAAAATAATGTAATTCCCTTAAAAGCCGTAACTGAAATATTAATAGCATCAACCGCAAAAAACTTCAATCAATTTATTTTATTGCAGGCCACGGTTAATAGCTTTTGGGGAAGATGTGCCACAGATTATATAGTAAGTGAATATTATAGTATTACTAGCGACCGACGAGTTAAGGGAATAAAACATATTTGTGAATTGTTTTTATAAATATTATTTAAATGATTCAACATGTGGGTCATTTCATGTCAAATCGACCAATAGTTGGAATCGACCCCTTTCGATTTGGACGAATTTTGGTCAGAAGTTTTCTTTCATCATATAAAGTTCTGCCAAGGGAAAAAAAATAAAAAAAGTTTTTTTCAAAAGTTATGCAATTTTGAAAATTTCACTAATTTTCCTGTTTCTTAAACTTATTCTTCAAAGATCTCGAAAACTATTACAATTACTCTAATGATCTGAGCTAGGTTTTAGAGAGGATACTTGAAGGTACCAAATAAAAATTTTTTGAAATTTTTTTTCAAAAAATCGCTTTTTGGGAAAATTTTGAAATTTTAAAAATTGCAAAAGTCTATGACCGCCATCAAATTTTTCGCTCAAATTTTTTTCTAGAGTACCTCTAATTGATTTCAAAAGATCCTAAAATTTTTGAGTAGGGGTTTTTTTTTTGTTCAAAAGATATAAATTTTTGAATTTTAGGATAAAAAAATTTGTTTCTTTGGCATTGACTGAATAAATTAATGATAAATTCACTTTTAATTTTTAATTTTAAGTCTCAAAAATTTATTTTAAGGCAAAAGAGTCAATCAAAAGATAGTAAAATTGTCGTTTAAATTTATGTGGTAGTCAATGTACATTTATATCAGTTAAGACGTGACACACTTATCAAAACTTCTTTATTTTGGATTCATAATATCAATCACGGAAAACAATATTTTTTAATATTTATAAATAAAGAATTCTTTATTTATCAAAACTTCTTTATTTTGGATTCATAATATCAATCATCAAAACAATATTTTTTAATATTTATAAATAAAGAATAATCACAAAAATACACAGTAAACTATTTCTTTCTTTATACAATATAAACGAACTTCGTGAATCCTAGAAATATAGCCACTATGTAGATAATAGAGACCTCTTGAAAATTTTATAGTAATTATCTAGTGGAAAAATTTTGGTAGCAAACATGTAGATGGCAGTGTGTCATGTCTTAACTGATATAAATATACATTGACTAACAAATAAATTTAAACGACAATTTTACTATCTTTTGATTGACTCTTTTGCCTTAAAATAAATTTTTGAGCCTTAAAATAAATTTTTGAGCCTTAAAATTAAAAATTAAAAGTGAATTTATCATTGTTTTATTCAGTCAATGTCAAAGAAACAAATTTTTTTTTAATCCTAAAATTCAAAAATGTATCTTTTATCTTTTGAACAAAAAAAAACCCCTACTCAAAATTTTCGGGATCTTTTGAAATCAATTAGTGGTACTCTAGAAAAAAATTTGAGCGAAAAATTTGATAGCGGTCATCGACTTTTGCAATTTTTGAAATTTCAAAATTTTCCCAAAAAGCGATTTTTTGAAAAAAAATTTCAAAAAATTTTTATTTGGTACCTTCAAGTATCCTCTCTAAAACCTAGCTCAGATCATTAGAGTAATTGTAATAGTTTTCGAGATCTTTGAAGAATAAGTTTAAGAAACAGGGAATTTAGTGAAATTTTCAAAATTGCATAAATTTTGAAAAATTTTTTTAAAATTTTTTTACCTTGGCAGAACTTCGTTATATGATGAAAGAAAACTTCTGACCAAAATTTGTCCAAATCGAAAGGGGTCGATTCCAACTATTGATCGATTTGACATGGAATGACCCATGTATATACATGTAATATAATAACGTAATGTAATGTAAATACATGTAATAATATATTCACTACCCCGAGTTGACGGACAGAGAGAACCCAGTTCCAAATAGAATTTATTACATTTAAATTGTGAGTTAGGGATTCTAGCAAGGTAAGCAGAATAGACTAAATGTTGTGAGAAACGCAGTTTCACCAGGAATTGTCGGTTTTTTTTATTATTATAATCATCACATTTACGAAATGATACGAGAGTCAAAAAAAAACAGGTGAAATTAATTAAATTAGTGTAACTTTTATAATAAACAAAAAATATAAATTAAAATAACGTAAAATTTGTAACTTATGACAATAAGCTTTTGGAAAAGATGTGCCATAGTTTATTAAAAAAAATTGGTGCCCTCATTAAATTTGCTATTATTCTCCGCTAACTGTTTTATGGGACCTTCGCAATGCCACCGAAAAGAAAAACGTCGGTTTAATAAATGGATAAAACCCATCAATGGACCGGACAAAAAAGACGCTGGGGCCTTTTTTTTTTCTTAGTAGCAAAATGCATTATATGTAATATTCGGCATGCCACCGAAAATTTTCTTTTATTAAATTAATAAAATTCACCAATAGATCGGACGAAAAAGACGCTTAGTCTTTTTATGACAAGGATTTCTGCAAAGTAACGCTCAAATCAATAGAATATTTCATGATTGTCACTATATTTTAATAACCGGTACAAAAAAAGGATGTCTAATCTAAGGCGACTAGAAAGCTCCTCATCAACGCATTTACGAAATTTTACGATTGTCATTTGTTCTTGTAATAACCGGCAACTAAATAAATCATGTGTAATTAGGAACAGGAGTAATAATCATTATATTAAGCCTAACAGGTCTTTGGGAAAATCTTTTTTCCATCTACCATGATTTTAGAAGTTTCATTGAAAGCATGCATAAAATTTTCCAAAACATATATGTTAAAATATTGAGTATTGAAAGTAATGAATTCCCTTAAAAGCCCTAACGGCACCGTTAATACTCGTAGCATCAAACGCAAAAATGCATCAATCAATGTGTTTTATTGTGAGCCACAGATAATGGCTTCTGGTGGAGATATATAAGCCGCGTAGCGACTGTTGACTGTAAAATATATTAATTTTTCATTTGAAGTGATGTATTCATAATTAAACTTATATGAGCTAATGTTTTTATGTATCATAAGATAGCAAATAAGCGTATGGATTTCCTGATCATGGAAATAGATAATCATTGCCTATAGACAAAAATATGTTAATGGTTCGTCGCCATCGTTCTCTTAATGTCACGAGGTCTTAATGTCACATGCTTAAGTTTACTGGCTACCTTACCTTATATTACGACGGTAGCGACCAATTGTTCACATTTTATGAACTGCCTAGCCGAATTGCAGCTGGTTTATTCTTCAAAGGGAACTTGGATTGATTAGGTTGGCCACCGATCACGTCATGACACTTTCAATCAATCAGTCAACTCTTTATTAGCTTAAAGTAGGGTAACAATGTGTTAGATATTATTTAATTACAAATCATGAACTTAAACCTACTTTGCCAGACAAATTTATTACTAATTATAAATAGAACAGGCTGCACCAATAACAATATGGTTCTTTTAATATCCTATTAATTATAAAAACTTGTTATAAAAATGAGTGAAGTAATAATTATTCTTTTTTTAATATATTACAAATGCTTATTAAAAAAGTTCCATTTTAATTATTCAAATTCAAAAATAATTACAACTGTAAAGTAAACAAAATACAAAAAAGCAATACAATAACATAGTTCAAAAAATTTGACAATAAAATTAAAAAATATGTATATTAAAATGTCAATGTAATTAAAAATTATTTAATCTAATGTCAAAATAAAAACAATCACAACGGAAACAAAATTTAAAAAAAAATGTCAATTTAATTGCAAAAAATAATTTAAACTAGTATAAAATTAAAAATAATCACAACAGAACAAAAATTGGGAATAATTAAAACAAAAACGTCAATGTAATTCAAAAGTTTAAATCATCAGAAATTATTCATTAATACAATTATACGCTTTATTATAAACAACATTTTTTATGATTTATGATAAACAATTTATGATTGACGAAAATTGGCTTACAATTGCAGAACGTATGAGAATTGGTTCAGTTTGCTACACACAGTCTCAATATGTGGTTTCCAAGACATTTGAGAATCTATATACAATCTCATTATTTTATTTTGAAACTTTATGCACAGTTGCTTATTAATTGGAACTCGATTTTTTTAAATGTAATAAATTTAGTTTTATTTAAATTGATTTTTAAATTATTGAAATTAAGCCAAGTTATTACGTATTTCAATGCTTCATTCATCGTCGTTCTCAAGATTATTTTGGTTTTTACAATTACATATTAGTGTGCTATCGTCAGCGAACAGAACCATTTGATTTAACGTAGCCCTTGGAAAGTCATAAACCATCACAAGAAACAAAAGTGGTCCCTATACACTACCTTGCGAAATACCAGCGCTAACTTTTACGGTATCAGTATAATAGGCAGTTTTCACTTTTGTTTTTTTACATATGCGCATTGTTGAAGTAATTTGTGATCTATTTGTGAGATAACTTTTTAAAAGATTAAGCACACTACCTCTTATGCCATACGACTCCAGTTTTTTTGGTAATATAGCATGGTTCACACTATCAAATGCTTTTGTGAGGTCCATAAGCAACGCGGCTACTGGAGTCTTATAGTCAACATTTTTAATTATTTTTTAAAGGAAGTTGTAAATGGCTAAGTTTATAGACTTATTTCTCCTGATTCCCATCTGTTCATTTGCTAATATACCAAATTTTTCTAAATAATTATATTCACTACTATATTTTTTTTCGATCACTTTTGCGAGAATGGGAATTAAAGCAATTGGTCGGTAGTTTTTGATATCTTCTTTATCACCTTGTTTAAATAAAAGCTTAAATATGGTTTGTTTTAGAATGTCCGGAAACACACCCTGTTCGAATCAAATATTGATAATGTAGCTAAGATAAGGAGCAATACGTTGTGAAACTAATTTTAAGCTACAGGTAGGTAGTTATTTCATCATATTAAAAGTTTTTGAAAAAAAGTTATTTTTAAACTTTTAATAATAATACTAACATCTTGGGGTGTTGTAGGTGATAAAACATTGAAAAAGGATAACTTTTTGGACTGAAGTTCAGGTATTTCATGTAAGGGTGTTGGTACTGAGGGTTTTTGATAAAATTTTTATTAAAAATTGTGCAATTAGTGAAAAAATTTTTACTTAATACAGTTTTTTAATCGTTAGTTCATTGGTTGCACCCCCGCCAACCTTTTTTAATATATGAGTTTGGCGGTATTTTTAATTACCACTAACTATTACTTCCAACTTCGTTCGCGTGATCCAGAGTCATTACTTCCTTTTGCTCACTCGGCTAAATCCTATGTCCTGCACTATAAACTTCTCTATCTTACAAATAAAGTTTCATCAAAATCGGTCCAGCTTTACTAGAGTTTATCCCGTACGAACACAACAAAATAAACAACATTTCAGATAGACAAAAATTTTTAAAATGGTTGTTTAGGTATTGGTATTATACTGTCACTTCTTCACACCGAAACGACTGAACCGATTTAGATGAAATTGGGTACAAAGACAGCTTGAGACCCGAGAAACATATAATAGTTTTTATGCTAGAAATCCCACGGGAACGGTAACTATACGGGTGAAATCCCGAGATTTTTATTTTAGAATTTTTTTCACGCCGACGAAGTCACCGGCACGGCTAGTTTTATATAAATTAAAAGCAATATTCTGAATATTATTAGTGTTTACAGCTATGAAACGTGATGACCGCGCAATATACACAAATATTTACGAAAATTGCATAGTGTCGTGCTTACACCACACCTCTGAAATTCGGGTACGTGAATATAGTAGTAAAATGTGCAGGCTCTATAAAGGCCACGAAAGTAGCGAATGTAATTATTTGAAAACTAGCTGTAAAAATTTTTTTGGTGAATCCTGCGGGATCATCTAATTTTTCCGGGATAAAAAATGCTATTCCAGGTCATCAGCTACTTGTATGTCAACTTTCATTCAAATCCGTTCAGTAGTTTTTGCGTGATTGAGTAACAAACATCCATCCAAACATCCATCCAAATATCCAAACTTTCATATTTATAATATTAATATTAGATACATATATTATTTTTTTATTTATGCGCGACCCCCAATCATTACTTTTTTGATGAGTCGAGTAAAAAAGTAGCTTATGTCACTCTTGGATAGTATAGCTTCTAGTTGTTATTCGCGACTTCATTCAGGTAACCCAAAATCATTACTTTATTTTCAATCAATTGAAGAGGCTCGAGTTCGATTCCCGACGGGGACAAGAATTTGAGTGATGATCATATATGTTGGTATTTATGGAATTGGGTGTTTACTAAATATATTCTGGTTTTTATATATGTATTTCTATGTATTAATATCGTTGACTAACACCCATCACACAAGCAAATAATTTGCTTACTTTGGGGTTAGATATTAGTGTAATTTGTACCGTGAATATTTAATTAAGTATTTATTTACAAGAGTAGCCTATGTCACAATTCTTTAGTATAACTTTCTAACGTTAATTTAGTTTTTACGATCGGTCTAGCATTTTTTGGGTTTATTCATTACAAACATACAAACATTATACAAAAAATCCAGAAACAAAAATATTTTCTTTTTATTATATTAGTTTAAAAGATAGCAAACCGCTAGTCGTAAAAAGTCAATTTTTTCAATGGAGCCTGGACCAATATGGGGACTCCCATGTTGGTCTGGATTCCTTCAAAAAATAGACTAATTGTCGTTCTGCCAGGCAGGTTGTAAAAGTTAACTGATTGGCTATATGTGTCACTACCATTGTGACTACTAGGTGGTAAAGTTCCGTAACGTCTCGCCCGGGTATATGGTACCACTGTCTTACCTATTCCTATCGCAATAGCGTCAATGCTTATCTTTGTTTTGTCTAGTTTAGAGGATAAGTTAGCCGGTAGATCTATTCATGTGGCATTACCATCCCGCTACACGTATTGCAATGCACCATTAACATCTTTGTTATTTATAGGCGATGGTTTCTCTTTCCATCAGGAGAGCCATCTTTTCGTTTGTTATCTTATGATATATAAAAAAGTAGACGGCTCTCCTTACGAAAAAAGATAAACTATCATATATAGACCCAAAGATATTAATGATGCTTTGCTATCGTTTTGGCGGGGTCTTTTGCCAATGGTCTTAATGCCATACGATTAGGTTCACCGGCTACCTTACCAGCTTCCAAACCGGAATATTACAGTGACAAGTACAGTTGATATGGTATAAGAATACGTTTATTCTTAAGATTCTTATCATTTCCTTTAAAAACCGATACGACAATAAAGGTGCTATTTTATAGTAATATGGGTTCATTATAAAAATTTTATAAATCCACTGACTGCGTTACAGTTTATCGGCTGGCGGCTGGTGGCATTATCATCTTGCCACACTTTTCATCAGAAAAATTATATACTCATTCGGACCATTATCAGGTATCGGTGGACGTCCCACTCGGTTCGTCAGACCACTGCCTGATCCGGAGTAAAGTGCCAGTTTCGCGCCTATCTCGGCCTCCTTTAGCAGGCTGTCGTCGCGTTTGGCACTTTAGGTCAGCAGATTGGGACGGGATGCGCTCTTTTTTTACGTCCTACCCATGCGGTTGTGCTTCTCGCTGGATGATCCGAATGTCGTCGCTGACTCTATTGCCGATGTGGTGCTTCAGGGCATGGAACTTTTCATTCCATTTTCTGAGGTACCAATTGGTGGTAAGTCTCAGCCTTGGTTTGGTCGCTCCTGTAAAACGGCTTCGCGCCGCAAACGGGAATGCTACCGAGCTTGGGCTGCAGCGTCTTCATCTTGTGATGAAAAAACCAGCACATTACAGGAAGTACAATTTCGCCTCGAGGTACTTCAAAAGAGCTATCGCCAAGGCAAAATCGGAACACATTGGCAGAATTGGTGAGAAGTTAGTTCGCCTTCCTTCGGGCACTCGTGCGTTCTGGTCTCTCGCCAAGGCTGTCTTAGGGAATTTCTCACGGCCCTCTCTTCCATCCTTACACGGAGACGATGACTCTCTGGCCCATACCGCAAAGGAGAAGGCCGATCTCCTGGGCTCCTTCTTTGCGGCCAACTCGACTCTGGATGACCAAGGGAACGCACCGCCTACCATCCCGCAGTGTGATAGTTATATGCCAGAACTACAATTTCGGCAGTCATCTGTGCGTAAAGCACTACTTTACTTGGACATCCACAAGTCAAGTGGGCCGGATGGCATCCCTCCGATTGTGCTAAAAATGTGTGCTCCAGAGTTGGCACAAGTATTAACACGCCTATTCCGGCTCTCCTATTCACTCGGCGTGGTACCGAATTCATGGTAGACAGCTTTGGTGCATCCCATCCCTAAAAAAGGAGATCGCTTTAACCCGTCTAATTATCGGCCAATAGCCATAACCTCCTTGTTCTCCAAAATTATGGAGACAATCAACAACTCTCAGGTCCTCAAGTATTTAGAAGAGCACCAGCTGATTAGCGACCGTCAGTACGGTTTCCGTCGCGGCCGCTCAGCTGGTGACCTTCTAGTATACCTAACTCATAGATGGGCGGAAGCAGTTGAGTCCAAGGGGGAGGCATTGGCAGTTAGTTTGGACATAGCGAAGGCTTTTGATCGGGTATGGCTCAAAGCGCTTCTCGCGAAGCTGCCTTCCTATGGGCTTCCTGAGAAATTATGCGAGTGGATCACCAGTTTTTTGGCTGACCGGAGCATCAAGGTCGTTGTCGACGGTGCGTGCTCCAACCTTGAATCTGTCAATGCTCGTGTTCCCCAAGGCTGCGTGCTATCACCGACACTGTTCCTTCTGCATATCAATGATATGATGCGAATTAGCAACATACATTGCTATGCGGATGACAGTACTGGTGATGCTACATACTCCGGCCGAAGCAGTATTTCTCGGGAACACGTCGAAGAGTGCCGAAACAAGCTTGTGTCTGAAGTCGAGAATCGACTTACCGATGTCTCGGAATGGGGTCGCCAAAACCTGGTTACTTTTAACCCCAAGAAGACACAGCTTTGCGTGTTCACCGCGAAAAAGACGCCCTTTGTCGCATCACCTCGATTTGAGGATATTCTCCTGACAGCCTCAGCTAGTGTCGGAATCCTGGGAGTTGACATATCGAATTACGTTCAGTTTCGCGGTCATTTGGAAGGCAAGGCTAAACTAGCCTCCAAAAAGGTGTGCTCAGCAGAGCGAAACAGTACTTTTTGCCGGTCCATCGCCTTCAACTTTATAAGACACAGAGTACTGTTCCTCTTGATCGCATTCAGCGTAGAGCGGTTCGAATCGTTGACGACCAGGCTTTTTCGAAACAGCTCGACTCTTTGGCATTGCGCAGAGATGTAGGTTCTCTCTGTGTCTTTTATCGTATATATCATGGAGAGTGTTCCGACGAGTTGTTTGGATTAATTCCTGCCGCCGAATTCCACCATTGGACATCGCGTCAAAACTTGAAGTTTCATCCTCACCATCTCGATGTCTGGAAATCCACAACTGTGCGTTTCTCCCGACACTTTTTACCTCGCACTACTCTGTTGTGGAACCAATTACCGGCAGGGGTATTTCCGAACGGATGCGACATAAGGACCTTCAAGAAATGAGCTTACTCATTCTTAAAAGGCCGGCAACGCAACTGCAAGACCTCTGGTATTGCAGATGTCCATGGGCGGCGGTGATCACTTACCATCAGGTGCACCTCTTGCTCGTTTGCCCCCTCTTCTATAAAAAAAAAACTTGATTTTTTTCCAAAAAATAAGACCTTTGTTTACGTGCGTCGCTCGTTTCGGGGCACTACAATGAAGAATGCTTGCTCGGCGTCTAGTTGAGAGCTTTACAAGCAATATTTTGCTATTGTCAAACAGAGTGCCATCTCAAACTCTATTCCAAATAATATTGAATATACATGCAATATGTTTTGGTATACTAAAGCTATGTATTCACCACGGAGTAAATATTTAGTAAGAAAACATTTATAACAAAGATGTTGCTGACGCGAATTCATTTGATTTTCGCCTCCCAAAAATCTTTTAACGCGACTAAAGAAATTTTCACTTCAAACAGTGTATTTATGCTGGTATCCTTGAAGTAGTTGGCAGAGCTTCAATAGGTGTACCCAGGATTAATTAGCCAAAGATCTAGATAGTCCTACAATGTGATAGGTCAGCAGATAGTCCTACAATGTGATGGTGGATGGAGGTGGCAACTTTTCCATTTAAATTCAATTTTACCAGTAATAAGTCCGGGCTCCCTTCGAAGAATAGATCATCTGTTGCTTTGCCACCATCTCGGCCGGGTCTGGTACTAACGCTTTACCTTTCCTGACGCAATACTCGTCAGTACTTGTCACTGTAGTATTCCGGTTTGGATGGAGGGGAGGGGCGAGGGGGGACAGGTTGGGTTATGGCATTATGTACTCCTATGGCACAAAGACAATCAATGCACCATTAGCATTTTTAATGTCTATAAGCGACCTCTTTCCATCAGGAGAGCCATCTAGTTGTTTGCTATCTTATAAAAGTAAGTATCTTCACGCCCGTATCTCTTCGGTGGGCAGACTGGGTAAACTCCAAGTGCGCCAACGATGAGCCGCAAATACTTGATCCCATAAAATGATAGATGGCAAGCCTATCACTACCGGGCACTTATCCACTCCAAGGCAATGTTGTTTTTGTCAGAAAGCTGAAAAAATACATCTTAAAGTGCCCGAACCGGGAATCGAACTCGGAAACTCTTGTGGTCAACACTGACATCGGACCACTACACTACAGAAGCGACAATGACATAATATTAAAAAAATCATTTTTATATTTTTAATAGGAAACGCATGTCGTCGTTAAAGTTAAAATAAAAATACAAAAATAGATATCTCCGGAACGGAATATCAACCTGCCGCTGGCAGCGCACGTATTGTCTCGCATTTGAGGAAACGAAATTGCCCGCATCAATCTTAATATTAATATTGAATAAGGGACTGATGTAGAAAAGGCGCAAGTTTCATAGAAATTCTGAAATCAATACGTTTGCATCTGTTGTCCATAATTTGGAATTCTGTTTTAATGAAAGCATTTTCACATCTCTATGAATACGGGACACGAAAATTTTTTTAAGGTTCCTTAATTAAAAAGTGACTAATGAAACCCAACTAATATGTATTCTATACTTTCCATCGTCAACAATTGGTGAAATTCCATATTATTAGACATTGTTATTGTTGCACTTTTAAACATTTATTTTTAATATATTACTTAACCGGTTTCACCTTCTAAAGCATCTTCAGGATACTTAACTGATTATTGACTGTTGTAAGATATAATCGTTTGTCGTGACATACAATAAAGTGTCATCAGTCGTGTATTTTGTATTTAATTAATATAATTCAATATTCCGTCAGTTGTTGTTTAAATTAATAAATATTTTACCCTTTTACCAAGTGGAGCAAACAAATTTTCTTATATTTTAAAGAAAATGACGTGAAAATAATAAAAAAAATATCATCTGCTAATTTTCACAAGTTATAGGATTTCGTTTACAGATTTGACGAGCTCTTCCAGATGCTCAGCTCTATATGAAAGGCTTATATTTTGTATAGGGCTTTGATAGTATGCAAGACATCCCGTCGTTTAGACGCGCTCTCCAACAGTATGCAAGATATCCCCTCGTTATCTGACGCTCTTTTCAATACTATGCAAGATATCCCCTCTGAGTAAATTCCAAAATTCCCTCTTGGGCTGCATACAATAAAAACTGGCATGCGCGGTTTCAAGACGAATGATACACATGTCTTCTCAATAGATATTTGCTCTGTGCTCAATAACATTTAATTGTTTGTACATTTGTTGCACCTCTAACTATCTTGTCAGGGATATGGGTTTGACGGTATTTCATAATTTCGTTATAATACTGCTGCCATCTACTTTAGGCCAGCTGCAAAATGGCTTAATTATAAAAGGTTAATGTCGTGTTCCCTTGATAAAATATTTACTAGACCCAGAGGCTTCACACTCATTGTTTTAACGTAGCATACAATACGTTATAGAACCTTCATTACGTATGAAGTTTTGATATTATGAAGGCAAAGGGTTGAGTCGGTTACATTAATAAATATTTATTTCCACTATTATCAACTAAATACCCTATTAATATTACGAGGGCTTAAAATGTATTGGAATAGTTGATAATTAAAAGTAGATAATATTCTGTATTATTTTAGTTATAATCATAACTAAATAAAATAACCGATCAAGTGCAAATTGAATTCGCATACCGAAGGTTCCGTACTTAGCTACAAATAATTTTTATGATTCTAGGTCAACTAGAAGAACCCTATAGGTTTTGATTCCCTCTTGCAATTCCAAAATAATGCAAAATATGCGATATAAATCGTCATATATTTTGATTGCGTTGACTTACGAGTATTTTTTCTCAAGGTGATACCTCGACGCGTTCCTGAGAAAAAGAGTCGTGACAGACGGACGGATAAGGGTTCCGTTATTTCATCGTTCCGTTCCGTTATTAATCAAGTATAGAACTGTAAAAGTAACATAATTCAAACACAGTAAAATTACAAAAACTGACTTCCAATCTCCTGGGGCCCTATTTACGTTACAAAATTTTAAACAAATCGAAACTTTTAGAGCTTTATCTTACACATCATGTAACACTATATGACGTTGTACCGTGTTTATGTATGTAAGAGTCCTAAACGCTTCGATTCGAATAAACTATAGTCACATGAATAGTAGGGCTGTATTTTCGTCGGTGCTTTGCGATGGTGTGTTTTGGTTTGTAGGGCAAGGTAGCCGGTAAACTTATATTTTCGATACATACCATCGTCAGCACATGATGAAATCCCATAATTGTTAGACATAATTGATTAACCACTTGTACCTTAATTTTACTTCACAACATTTCTAGTATACTCAACCGGTTTCATTTTTTAAGCATCTTCAGGATTATTTTTGTATTTATAGCACTCACCCCGTACTTGGGAAACTTGAAAAACTTTTAAAAACAACAAAGAAAAATGTCGACTTGCGAGATTTGAACCCGCGACCATCTCCCTCAAGCCGGGATGCTCTGCCACTGAGCTAGTGTCGACGGGCTCGACGTGGTGAAATTCTTCATTGTTATAAGATCGATTACATCGATTGCATTGTCTTTTTGATCAGTACTTTCGTGATTTCTAATTAAAAAAGTATTTTCATGCCTGTATCCCCGAAGGGGTAGGCAGAAGTACAATAAGTGCACCCACGATTAACCGAAGATACTTGGTCCCACAAATGTGATAGGTGGTAAGCCTATCGCCAACCGGACACTTTCCAATCCCGGGCAACTTTGTGTTTATCAGAAAACTGAAAAAACACTTTTTTGTAAGTGCCCGATCCGGTAATCGAACCCGGGACCTCATGTAGTCAACGCCAACGCTGGATTACTAGACCACAGAGGCGAATAATTAATTTCTAATTATTTTTGCACTCATCTCGTGCTTGGGAAACTTGAAAAACTTTAAAAAAATTCTTCATTGTTATATGATCGATTACGTCGATTGTACTGATCGCTAGATATATATATGTATAACTAGTTAAATGAGTTCATCGTTCTATAACGATCTATCATGAAATTTCATTATTTATGATGAAACTAGCGATCTGCCCGCGGTTTCACCCGCGTAGTTTTTGTTCCCGTGGAAATATTGGAAAGGTTTATATACCAAAACCTTCCTCAAGAATCAATCTATCTATTAAAAAAACCGCATCAAAATCCGTTGCGTAGTTTTAAAGATTTAAGCATACATAGGGACAGACAGACAAATCGACTTTGTTTTATACTATGTAGTGATTTACATTTATGATTTTTTTTACCAGTACTTTCGTGATTTCTAATTGTTTTTGTTTTTATAACACTCACCCGTTGCTTGGGAAATTTGAAAAAGGGCAGAGCGTCCCGGGTTGAGGGAGATGGGCGTGGGTTCGAGTCTCGCGTGTCGATGTCGTATATATATATATATATATATATATATATATATATATATATATATATATATATATATATATATATATATATATATATATATATATATATATATATATATAGAAATATGTGTTGTGAAGTGAAATTAAAGTCCAAGTGGTTAATCAACTGTGTCTAACGGTAAACTTAAGCATGTGATATTCCAACCCTGCCACACAGATAGCAACACACTATTAACATCTTTGGTTATCTTTTTCTTTCAGGGAAACTTTCTGTCTATATGCTATTGTTGTGAATAATCTAGAAACGGGAAGAGTTGGAGCGCTGAAGAGATCTAGAAATAAAGAAAAATAGCTGTCGTTACACGAATGCCATAATTGATCTTATCGAATAGGGCGTAAGGGTGAAAATAGCGTGTATAATAACTTGTTTACGATTAGTGTTGTTAACGCAATATTTTCGGAACGTTCGCGAATAGTGTCGAATTTTACGCTGGATATAAATAGGGATGTGTTGACGAATAGAGTCCAGTTGTTATAAAGCGATCGAAAGCGATACTTGAAATGACCAGTGTGAAGCGAGAAGCGTTTTAGTGATTCAGCGTAATCGGTTAAGTTTAGTGTTGATATAGTGAGTGCTATTGGTTTTTATCAGTGTATTTACGTAGTGCGTTGTGGTGTTTTGTATATTTGTATTTTAAATACACGGTTTTATTATAAGTGGAGTTTAAATTGCACAATTACGAACTCGAAGCACTTAACACTATTTTATGAAGTAAGACAAAGAAATAATAATTAAAATAATATAAATCTCTAGTAATCATGATGGTATTTAATTGTAGTGGTGTGGACGATTTCCAGGGGCACTGTATACTGTATTCCAACTTCATACAAAGGGACGAAGCGCAAGCAATGCTCACGCGCCTCGATCTCGGCATTGCGCTTGGCATGCAGAGTGCAGACAGTCTCGAGTGTGCCACAGAGACAAACGGACGGTGTGCTGTTCTTTTAACAATAACCGCGCGATTTTTTCACTAAAAATAAGTTCAAGTACATATTTAATATGACAAGTAAGATATATTTTGTTGTTTTTGTTGAATGAATTCGTCAATAACGCTTCTAGAGATAACTTTTTTAGATTACCTGGAAACTCTGAAAGGTACAATTAAAAATAATTTTATTTACTAGTAGGTCGGTACATAATGTGTGTCTTTTTAATAGATAAGTATTTCCTTTTGTATCCTAAAAAAAGATGTCTGGATTAATATTGTTTATAGAGTAAAGGAAAGTGATTGACACGAGTGAAATAGGTAGTTATAGGTGGTTCATGAATCATGATACGGTAGGTACGCTTGTGTTAAAACCTTGGGGCATGTGTGTTTTGTTTTGTAAGTTTGTATAATTAAAAGTAAAGACGTGATATTTTATTATTAATATTAGTTGTTTATTGTACTGTGTGTATGAATAACACTAGAAAAATAAATTTGACCGTCTTTCTGTCACTAGATAGTTGAAATTTTCTCAGATTAAGTATTTCTGCTGCTGCTATAACAGTGTATATGTTATCACTAATAAAAGTGGTATATGCTACCACTAAAAAACGACTGAACCGATTTTGATAAAACTTAGATAGTTCCCTAAATTATAATATACCTACCTTATTTTAAATCAAAATAATCATCTCAATATGTCTTTTATTTCCCGAAAAAATCCCGGACAAATATATAAATTATTATATACATACACTTGCGCAATTTCAGCCATAGCCAATTTTTTAAATCAGTAATTAAATAAGCACTACACGTGCTTGGACGCCTAAATATATCATCATACTCTAATGTAATCCAATTCCAAGAATATTAAATACATACATGTCAAACTGATAACCTCTGTTTTATCGTCGGTTGAAAATATTGTCGAACTGATGTTAATTACTGATTTATGTAATGAAGACCGAATAACGAATACTGAAGTAGGTATATGGCTATATATAAAGTACGTGAATACAATTAGGAAAATTAACTTTAAATCGTTATACATGCTATACTATTATTTAAAAAGAAAAATTTTGAATGAAACTCAAAATGATTTTTAAATACCTATTCAACGGTACCCCACATGATGTTGTTCATCAATATATACTTTTTAATTTTGATAAAATGGCGTATGGTGGTTTACACGGTGGATTCTAATAAATGTCATATCTTTAGTGACACACAATCGATTGACATACGAATCATCAAAATTAGCTTACGCGTTTGGCCTCTAGAATGCCAAATAGGAACAAACATATATACATACAAACATATATAGACTGATAAACACAATACCCTCCTGTAGTCGGGTAAAAACAACGAACATTTTAAATTGAACACTTCCTATTCAATTCACAAAGTATTTTATTTGTTTATATAAATAAGGTATATTTACTCAATTCAGAAAGTGATTTATTTGTTTATATAAAAAAGTATATTTACAATCACAAAACTAAATGGAAACTCAAAGTAGGCAAATGTAATTAAAATACTGGAGGCGGGCAGCCCTATTGCATGTTTACGTATCGCGCGGCTGTAGGCATTTATTTCAAAGATACGGCCGAGTTATTATACTGTATAGATAACATTATCGTGCCAGGGGGCTACTCGTTAGCTGCGGCTCTCTAGGTACCAGTGTTCGGTAAATATAGCTTTACTTTTAACAAATAAAATAATAACTGCTGAAACTTCATTTATTGGGTCTAGACGTCCAATCAAGAAAAATTACAACTGCGCTCTGTTCTATTTTGTGATATTCCTAAACAATTCTTCAATTTAAATACTATTAATATTCAAAAGTTGACAAGTGGTCGCTTATAATTGTAACATCAAGAAGTTGTTACAGTACCGACATGTACAGCCAATCATTCGCATTTTACTTTACACATTACCTGGCAAGTAAACAGATAGTTTAGTATCATTACGCCTGGTGCTGTTATATGGTAGGCAGAGTAAACCGAACGTCTATAGATTTTCCAGTTCACCATGATTTATCGGTTTGTCGGTTAATGAGTGAGATTCCCGTCGCCACATTTAAATTCCTGATAACGATTATTGACTATTTCTAGTGATAACTGGGACGGACAAATTTACGTGCTCATGCAAAACACGGGAGTGGTAACACACTTCCCCTCTAGACTCCGTGCTGGTACTGAAATTTTGATTTTTTTTTTATATATTATAAGATAGCAAACAAGCAGATGGGTGTCCTGATGGAAAGAGTCAACCATCGCCTATAGACATCAAAGATGTTAATGATGCGTTGCTATCTTGTGGCGAGGCCTAATGCCACATGCATAAGTAATTTTCAAGAAAATCCTCGAAAATACCTCAATACACTTCTTCCCGACCCGGGGATCGAACTCATAATCTGAGCCGAATGAGCTAACCTCTAAACCACAAGACAGATAGTTTATTTCTTCAAAAGGAGCCCAAACTAACATCAGAATTGATTTAAGGCAATGCCCCATATCTTGCAAAGGTAAGTTACTGACATTGAGCCAATCGAACAACGCTCGGGTAAATCCAATTGGCACCCTCTAAATAATTCAGTCGATTAATTAAACCCAACAGTACTTGACATTAAACAAAGCGGCCGGCGGATCGGATTGGGGGATCAGGAGCAATTCGTATTGTACAGATAAGGCAATTTTCTAGTGTTATTAAGTAAGTTTAGATTGATTTATCACGAGAATTAAATATATGTGGATATTGTTAAAATATTAATGATTGATTTATAAGATTTAGGTGTTATTTTATGGATATCTATATTTCAAGGACCAAATTAAAGTAAATAGTGATCTCTCTGGTAGAAATTGGACCATAGATTAAATAATGAAATCTCTTCTAAGTTAACCCCGAAGAGGTATGGAAAGGTATAGTAAGTGCACCCACGATCATCCAAAGATACTTGACTCCACAATGTGATAGCCTATAATAACCGGGCACTTATCCAATCTCGGGCAACATTATAGTTGTTTATTTATTATATTTATTATTGCCCAACCCTGGAATCAAACCCGGGACCTTATATGGTCAACCTTAATATAACCAACTTCAATATTATGAATTCCTTGATTTAACAAATTTTTCTTAATCCCCTTGAATTGTCCATAAGAGTTAACGTAAAATGTACCTCTACATTACGAATTTTTTTTACAACAACCTCTTTATTACGAATTCTCAACTATCAAAAAAAGTGTAAATACATCTAATTAACGAATTTTGTCAACTCAAACCTCTATATAACATTTTCACCAATATACGAGTATGACCCTTAAACCTATAGTACATAAACATGATACATATCTGATTTAGTCTCGACAGGTTTCAACATGTTTTTTTTTCGTAAAACAATCGAAGCCATTTGATGGACACTAATGTAAACAGTGCTGCTCGTCACAATTGTAAACAGTGTTCCTTATCAGTCACAGAAAAGATAAACATCATTACCTATGTTGACAAAATCCTACGACGAAAAAATTAGACATAACCAAAAACTTTGGGATTCCCGCGAGTATATTGGCTACATGATGAAAAAAATGAAAAAAATTAAGATTAAGCTCCATAACAACATTGTTGATTTTTTACCTGTAATTCGTGAGTTTTGATGTGCAGGGGTTTAAAATTAACACAAAGAAGGTACATATCAAGGTAGGTTCATACATAATGTATACTACTTTCACATATTTTACTGCATTTAATTTTGATTATTAATCTATGGGAAAAATATGTTACCTACCGAATTGTTTTTAAATAGAAAATACAGAGTAATTTGATAAAAACGTGTTGTCATATATAAATAGAAGTAGTTCGCTTTTACAAGATAAGTACATAATGTTGAAGTAAATAAAACTATTTTTTTACCTCTTTATAACAAATTTTAGACCGAGCTTATCTCAATATAACAAACCTTAGTTTAACAAATTATTTGATATAACGAATATTTACTTGTCACCTTGCAATTTGTTATATCGAGGTTGCAATATATATATATATATATATATATATATATATATATATATATATATATATATATATATATATATATATATATATATATATATATATATATATATATATGTGTATATATTAATTTGCAAATTATGTTTAATTGCACTTGTACTGTTTCACAAAATTCTTTTTTAGTTTATATCGCCAAACGGTTTCGCTTACTAAAATAACTAAAAATAATAACTAAAAATAAAATATAGCGTTGACGTATTTCAACCAATCTATGTTATGTAATATTATCAATGCGTAAGTAACTCTGTGTATCTGCCTCTTCTTCACGCCTTAACCACTGAATCGATTTGGATGGAATTTGCTACAAAGATAGTTTGAGACCTGAAACCGAACGGAAACTTTGCGGGTAAAACCCAGAAACTGTCTATCTTTTAAACCACGGTAAAAAATGTAACTTATTCTAATTTTATTTTAGAAATTTGTCTACGTGGAAGAAGTTGCGGGCATAGCTAGTATTTCATGCAACCAAGGTAAAGTAGGCATTAATCTACTGAAAGAACAAAATGTTCTCAGCTCTCAGTGGTAGATATTTTTCTGACAAGTATATTTAACTAGTTAGGCAAATCTAGTTAGTGATGTAAACAAAATAAGAAGTGTTTTGTGAAACAGTACAAGTGCAATTTAACATAATTATAAGTGTATTTTCACCAAATGCCAAGGACAAAAAGCATAAAATATATTTCTTGGTAACTTTCTGCGAAATCTTTTATGTAATTTTTGCAGTGCAACTGATTGTTTCGGTGGCATTGCGAAAGCAAATTAGGATAAAAAAATGTGTAGGCGGTTGACCTTACAGGTCATCCCTGAAACTTCCCGCTAAATTAAGGTATTTTAAGCTCAAAAAAGTAAATACTATAAACATAGATTTTTTCAGTTCAAACATCTATTCTGTTAAAATGGCAGTATATTGATTTTTGAAATGCTGCTAAAAGCTGTAACTTTTGAAAATTAAATTCGATTTTGATTCTTGAAATGCCATCTGACGTATTTTTTAGAATTTACTAAAATTTTGTAGAATACCAAAAAAATATTGGTTGAAAAATTTCGAAGTTATATCGAAAAAAACTTTTTTGTAAATTTTTCGTCAACGATTTCTCCTAAACGGATAAACCGATTTTGATGCAATTTATGCATTAGATGTAGTTTTTGAGAAATAAAACTGATTAGTTTTTGTACTCAACCAGTACATTAATCTGGAAGTTATGTTAAAAAATACTGTTTCGCCAAAATTTTTTTGAGGTTTTTTCAAAATTTCTCAAAATCTCCTAAGCCGAATTGGTTCAAATTTTCAGGAAATCTAAATTGAGCAAAATCCAATCAAATGCTACCAACCGCGTTTCGATCGGTCCAGCCGTTCAAAAGTAATGCGATGTTTACATACACACATACACACACACATAGATACATACAGACATACTGACGTTATCGTGAAAATAGTCGGAAAAGATTACTAGGACCTCAAAAAGTGGAGATCTGGTGAAAACTCGATTTTCGAAAATCGGGGCAAATTCAGTAACTTCCTATCTACGTACACTACGTACTACGTAGCGGGAAGTTAAAAATAAAATGAACTAAGCAAAAGGTTGGAAATTAAAGGAAACCCTATCGGCACAATAGTCAACCCTCATCCACCCATATTAATTTTTTTAAATTTTTAATAAACCACTACCCCGGTTTTGGTACCATCGCATTACCTTTTCCTGCCTTAATAGTAAGTAACGCATGAAGTTGTTGTATTCCGGTTAGAAGATAGCAACACATCATGTCTTTAGGCGGTGGGTGTTTCTTTCTTTCTGGAGATACATCAGCGTGTTTGCTATCCTTCGATTTAAAAAAATATAACACAAAGCTAATTGTAAAAAATAAGATACAATCCATTGCGTAATTTCAAGTAGAAAATGAATTAACACTGAGGGAATTCTCTCCAATAAAGAGAGAGGAATTAAGATCAAATCGCTTTTTTCTGAATCTGTTACAAAGCTCTTTGGGGGCCTGTTTTCTTATTTCCTTTATTAGTTTCTTTAATAGAACCCATTTTGATACCCTCGAGATATATTATGTACTGTTACATTGGATTGGTTATTTTCTTATTCTAAAGACATTTGAGTAAATTAAAATAAATAAAAAATAAACTGAATGACTACATTTTTGTTTTATTTGTGATTGAAGTTTTTCTACGCTATACAAAATTTTGTGCATAATTTCAACGACAACACGTTCGAAATACTTAATGTATCGGTGTAATTTTTTAAACAGTATGTCACGGGTATTTTGTTACTTTCCTCTACGTATGAAGATAAGGCATTATGCCCCGATTTTCGAAAACCGCGTTTTACCATATCTCCACGTTTTGAGGTCTCAAGAACCTTTTCAGACTATTTTCACAATAACGTCATATGTCTGTATGTATGTATGTATGTGTGGGTGTGTGTGTGTTTATGTAAACATCGTATAACTTTTGAACGGCTTTATCGATTGAAACGCGTTTGATGGTATTCGATTGGATTCCGCTCAACTTAAACTTTCTGAAAATTTGAACCGATTCGGTCCAGGAAATTTTGAGATATTTTGAAAAAACCTCAAATAAAATTTTCGCAAAACAGTATTTTTTTTAATATAAGTTCCAGATTAATGTACCGATCGAGTACAAAATTTAATCTGCTCTATTACTGAAAGAACTGAGTCCAATGCACAACTTGCATCAAAATAGTTTATTTCGTTCGGGAGGCATCGTTGACGAAACATTTTGAAAAAAGTGTTTTTTCTACATAACTTCAAGATTTTTTAACCAATGATTTTTTGACCCACAATATTTTAGTACTTAAATACTACGTATACAGTTTCAAAAATCAAAATAGAGTCAAATTTTCAAAAAGGTACAGCTTTTATAAATATAAATAATTTGTTGTTTTTAGCAAACTTACTTGTACTTGATATTTTTAAAATAACTTTCAGGCAAATATACCGATTGACTTAAAAATCTATCAGCTTTTCTCATTGACTTAAGTCAAATACCGTTAATTGTATTAAAATCTGTCAATTTAATTGGGATTTATCAATGATGAAAATTATTGAAATTATTATTTTTTTTTAACATTGCTTCGAAATTTTTCAACCTATCGATTATGTAGCTAAAACAATACTTTTACAACAAAATTTAGTTGAATGCCATTCAAAAAATCAAAATTGATCATCGTCTCCAAAATATACAGCTTTTCAAAAATCAATACGCCGTCATTTTTAACTAACTAGTAGTATGGACTCAAAAAACCTATGTATATATTTTTTACCCTTTTGAGCTTAGTTTACCGGGAAGTTTCAGGGATGGTCTGCAGGGTCAACAGTTTACAATTTTTTTATTGAAATTTACTATCTTATTCTAATTTTAATCGCCTATGTAGTTTGACTTTTCGGTGTCGGTATTGACTACATTAGGTCCGGGTTCCATTCCCAGGTCGGGCAATTTATGTTTTATATGTTTTATCAGTTTTCTGATAAAAACAACGTTGCCCGGGTTCGGTAAATTTAATTGATTTTATGCCAGAAAAACTAATTTTATTTCAGTAACTTGTTACATTAATATTGTTTTATATAATTTAGTTCATTTAAGCAATTTATATATTTATTTTTCTTCTGTTTTTAACGATTCAAAGAGAATTCTTGTACCAATAACGTTAAAGAAACAGAGCAAATTGCTGACAATAAATTCCTCGTCCTCGTTTATAATGAGATTGTAAATAGAAAGTAAATATTTTTCCAGTCTTGGGCAGATTAAAAAACATTGAGTATAAACACATAATGATTTCTGGATCCTTTTCCTTTATTGCTCCCTGTCTATGATAATGCCTCTATCGGCATTGTTAAACAAGAGGGAAGGCTTATATATATATATATATATATATATATATATATATATATATATATATATATATATATATATATATATATATATAAAACAACGTTGCCCGGGTTCGGTAAATTTAATTGATTTTATGGCAGAAAGACTATATATATATATATATATATATATATATATATATATATATATATATATATATATATATATATATAGTCTTTCTGCCATAAAATCAATTAAATTTACCGAACCCGGGCAACGTTGTTTTTATCAGAAAACTGATAAAACATATATTTAAATTGCCCGACCCGGGAATGGAACCCGGACCTAATGTAGTCAATACCGACACCGAAAAGTCAAACTACATAGGCGATTAAAATTAGAATAAGATAGTAAATTTCAATAAAAAAATTGTAAACTGTTGACCCTGCAGACCATCCCTGAAACTTCTAACTATAAAACTTAGGTACTTCTATCAAGATATTCTATAAAACCACAACCCTACCCGCTTCCGAGCTGCTATTGATATGACAATTGATGAGAATAATCCTGATACAACTTTAAAAATACTTTTGGCCAATATGGAGATTAAACCCGGGAACTCGTCTCAGCCGAGAAGCTAACAATAGGACCATAACACATATTGCGAAAAAAGTGTCATCACGCTAGTTTCCTTGCAGAGTAAGCAGAGTGAATTGAACGTCTACAGGCTTTCTGGCTAACTACCATTCACCATGTCGTCAGTTGTCGAGAAATGATGTTCTCCATTTCTGCATCTAACCGACCTGATACCGAATAACGCTTATTTCTAGAGTTAAGGGCGGCCGAGAGGGAGAGAGAGTGAGGGGGGATTAACATTCGCCGTTTTGGTCCCGGCCTCCTTTGAAGAATAGGCCAACTGCCATTCTGCCAGGCAGGTCGTAAAAGGCGACCGATTGGCTATCGAGTCACTACCATCGTGGCTACTAGGTGGTAGAGTTCTGCATTGTCTCGCCCGGTTTCTGGTACCACCGCCTTACCTATTCCTGCCGCAATAGCATCAGTGCTTGTCGCTGTCGTGTTCCCGTTTGGAGGGTAAGGTAGCCGGTAAATTTATGCATATGGCATTAGACCTCGCCACAAGATAGCAACGCACCATTAACATCTTTGGTGTCTATAGGCGATAGTTGACTCTTTTCATCAGGAGACCCATCTGCTTGTTTGCTATCTTATGATATAAAAAATTAAAAAAAAAAATGCAAGGCACGGGTTTGCTAACACACCGCCACCAGACTCTGAGCTGCTAATAAGATTTGGATTTTTAACAAACATCTCGACAATACTTCAATAGCTCTTTTGCCCGACACGAATATTGAACCTAGGACGTTATGATCAGAACCGAATAGACTATACCTTACACCACAAGTCAATCTATACTACTATACTACACATTAATAATACAGTATACTATACATTTAAAAAAATATATATTTTTAATAAAAGTCACACTTTACTCAATTTTAAGCCAGAAACATTCATTAAAAATTCAACGTATCATAGTTCTTTTCAGTTACAGTGATTGGGGAATCAATTTGTTTCAAGTCACCGAGCGACAATGGGAACTGCGGTTTATTGATTTAAGGGTTCATTGTCAAATG
Organism: Apodemia mormo; assembly: GCA_036924255.1. Lineage (NCBI taxonomy): Eukaryota > Metazoa > Arthropoda > Insecta > Lepidoptera > Riodinidae > Apodemia > Apodemia mormo. The sequence goes on along the minus strand of JAUPFN010000012.1, from coordinate 5,225,405 downwards.
TCGCCAGACAAACGACTCTGCTGCTGGAGCAGTTAGGAAGTGCCATTCAAATAATTTACTTCTCAAAAGTATTGTATCTTAGCCCTTTATGCATTTTCTGACCAATGAAGATTTAAGAAGCTATTTTCTAGCACACGTTTTTACACTTTAATGTCGTTGCACAGATATTGATTTTGTATGTAGCTTGCGTTTTAACAGGGTTTAATTCTGTCATTTAACTTTTTTTATCATAAAAGCTCTAATGTATGCCACTATCATGTACTGGTTTAGGAAGTAAGTACCTAAGGCCTAGGAAGATAAAGTAGAAAACATATGCACGTTGTATTTTACATTTTTCCTTCAAGGATGACACCAAACGATTATCAAATTTGTTATTTATAGGCCATCTATTTTTAGGCCATCAGATTCATCTCTTTAATGCTAAGTCTTTAAATAAAAAACATCGTGACATAATAAATATCATTTAAAAGTAAGCTCTAAATTAGTTCACCATTTGCGCATTATTTTAATTATCAATTAAGTTATTTATTTGTGTATATATTTTACAAAAGAACAACATGACATAAAAAGATAAAAATTAAATTTTTATCATAGAATGATAGAAACATACTATTATTCTGACAAAAAGAAGATCACTGTCGCTAAAATACATCAAAGATAGTAAGTGTAGTGTACATATAAACGTAAAACAAAGACAATTTAGAAAGAGCTTCAATAATATTTTTGCTTGATTTGGAAATCATATTCCGGAAGCTAAGATTTGAATTAATAGGTTATCCATTGATTCACAATACATGAAAATAGATTTTAAATACTATAATACACATAAATAAATTACTTAAACAAATTGTTCAACTTTAAATATTTAACATTCATTACAAAATCCAATATATTCGATGATAGTTCTTTTCTGTTATAGCGAATGGTGAATCGATTTGTTTTAAAGTCTTCGGGTGACAATGGGAACTGCGGCTCATTGATTTAATGGTTCATTGTCAAATGTCGCCAGACAAACGGCTCTGTGGTTGGAGTTGTTTGAGTGAGCCATTCAAATAAATTATCCCTCGAAAGTACTGTATCTAAGCTCTTTATGCATTTTATGACCAAAGAAGATTTCTTTTTAGCGATTTTATTGCCCACGTTTTTAAACTTTGATGTCTTTTGTAATATCTGCGTTTCATCAGGGTCAGATACCATTCAGTGATGCAATAATGCCAGTGTATGTCACTATCATGTTGTGGCTTAAAGTTAAGGTATCCAGTAAACTTATGCAAGTGGCATCACATTTCTACCACTCAAATGGCAATACCCTATTAAAGTTTTTGATTTGTATAAGTCATCTATTTTCACTAGAGAAACCCTCACCATTTATGGTATGCTATGTAATAAAAAATATTAAACATATTGTTCCCGTGATGGACATAAATAAACTATACATAGGAACATCAAAAATATTAAGGGCATATTACATTTAAATGTAAATAAAGATAATTGCGAAAAAGTGGGAATACCCAATATTTTTGCCTGGCGTGGATATCAAAATCTCGAAGCGATGTTCTGAGCTAAATAAGCTAACTACTGATGAAAAATACTTAAAATACATTATTTAAAAATACTACATATAAATAAATTACTTGAAACAATATGTTTACATTTTAACTTTAAAGCTTCATTATTAATTACAAAATCCAATGTATACGATAGTTATTTTCTCTTACAGCGATTGGTGAATCGATTTGTTTTAAGCCACCGAGTGACAATGGGAACTACGGCTCATTGATTTAACGGTTCATTGTCAAATGTCACCAGACAAACGACTCTGCGGCTGGAGCAGTTAGGGCGAGCCGTTCAAATAAATTTACTTCTCAAAAGTATTGTACCTAAGCCCTTTATGCATCTTATGACCAATGAAGATTTATATTTACATATTTTATCGCCCACGCTTTTAAGCTATAATTTCTTTGCACGGATATCGATATTTTAGTAATATTTCTTCATAGTCTGGCCCGAGTTTCAATACATATTCCATACACAATAGTGGCAGTGCATGTCACTAGCATGTCTCAATTTGGAAGAAAGTGATTTGAGGAGAAAAATATTTTTTTATTGGCGAGGGTATATTTCCTGTGTAGTTCCGTTTTAATTCAGTGAAGATTTGATGTAGGGTACCGGGGATACAGGATGTTTTCTAGGGGCGGGTTCTGAATTTATGCAGTGTTTTACTGCGATAAACAATTATCAATAAATAGAATCATTTCACTTTAATATTTTTGATAATGTCATCGACACTCTCGTACTTTCCATGTACTTTCCCTTTCAGGTTCGACGGTGTTTTTATACACTGTATAATAAGAATATATATACAATGTTGTAAAATATTGTTTTATTTTATATTAATATAAAATAATATAAAATATTTAAGAAAAACTGTCTTATATATAATAACTAGCGACCTGCCCGCGGTTTCAACCGCGTAGCTTTTGTTCCCGTGGGAATATCGGAAAGGTTTATATACTAGAACCTTCCTCAAGAATTAATCTATCTATTAAAAAAAACTCCATCTAAATCCATTGCGCAGTTTTAAAGATTTAAGCATACATAGGGACAGACAGAGAAAGCGACTTTGTTTTATACTATGTAGTGATTAGAAGCTGCAGCGTGCAGGTAGGTCACTGTATTATAAAAGTTTTTGGTAAATCCCACGGGATCACCCAATTTTCCGAGATAAAAAGTAGCCTATGTGTTATTCCAGGTAATCATTGAAGTAAACGAGTCGGTAAATCGGTGCAGACAGAATTTATTTTACTACCCTCTCACATAGGACACTTTATAACATGAACGGTATAGTACACTCACCATAACATAGATGTAGCTAGTGGTATATTTTGATACAATGTTAATACTTTATTACAATCATCTACTTGTGTGCTAAATTTCATTCATACCCATTCAGTAGTTTTTGCGTTATTGATTAACAAACATCCATCCAAACATCTAAATTTTCGCATTTATAACATTAATGTAGAATCCATACTAATATTATAAATGCGAAAGTAACTCTGTCTGTCTGTCTGTCTGTCTGTTACGCTTTCACTTCTAAACCGCTGAACCGATTTGGATAAAATTTGGTACAAATATAGTTTGAGACCCAAGAAAGGACATAGGATAGTTCTTATCCCGGAAATCCCACGGGAACGGGAACTATGCGGGTTTTTATTTTAGAAATTTTTCCACGCGAACGAAGTCGCGGGCACAGCTAGTATATTATATATTATAAAATAATATAAAATATCTTTAAGAAAAATTGTCTTATATATACTACTAGATAGAAATATTTTCAAACCTCTGCTTTTTTCTAATAATAACATCCGTATTGGTGCGGGTCCCTTTGGATAATAGATCATATTTTGCCGTTTTGCCAGGCAGTTTGTAAGAGGCGAATGATAGACTCCGCGAGTCACTACCTCCGCGGTTACTAGGTGGTGTTCTGCTTTATCTCGCTTGGGTCAGGTACTACCGCCTTACATATTCCTGCCGCAATACCATCAGTTTTTGTCCTTGTCGTTTTCCAGTTTTAAGAGTAAAGAAGCCAGTAAACTTATGTGGCATTAAAACCCTGCCACAAAGAGACAAACAATTGGCTATGTGAGTCACTACATTCGTGGTTACTAGATGGTAGAGTTCTACATTGTTTTGCAAGGGTCTAGTACCTCCGCCTTACCTATTCCTGCTGCAATAGCATCAGTGCTTGGCACTGTCATGTTCCAGTTTGGAGGTTAAATAATCGATAAACTTATGCATGTGACATCAACACCGCGCCACAAGGATAGCAACGCACCATTAACATGTGTGATATCTATATGCGATGGTTGTCTATCAGGAGAGCCGTCTGCTTGTTTGCTATCTTGATATAAAAAAATAACAAGCATAAATGGGTTTTACTATATATTATACTAGCTGATCCGCGCTAATAAGTCGTCCAAATAGCTTTTAATAAAAATTTCATCCCCTATTTCAGTCCTCCAGGGACTGATTTAAAAAAAAAAAAATAGCCTATGTTTGACCCCGGATTTTGATCTATATCCATGCCAAATTTAATGAAAATCGGTTCAGCGGTTTAGCCGTGAAAGCGTGACAGACAGACAGACAGACAGACAGACAGACTTTCGCATTTATAATATTAGTATGTATGGTTTGGCACTGATACTAGAAAAACTCTCAAGCCTTTTTAGATAATATTCTTACAATAAATTTGTATTAACATTTACTTTGAGTATAGATTACTACATTTAATTAACCATTGACTCATTAAAACTTCACTTTAATACTCTAATAAGAGAGAATATTCAAATTCTCACGTACATTTTACACTTTAGGAAACTATTTATTAAAGTCAAAGATCAAAGGATATTTTATCAATGCTGAAATTAGAACTTATAAATGTAATAAAAACAGTAAATTTTTATAAATATAAGTATCCCTAATGTGTAATAATAAGCAAGAGATTATTTGGTGTCCCTTTTACGCTAAAATTGCTAGACGTATACGTATTGGGATAAAATTTGGTATATTAAATACTGAGCATAGAATAGAATGTAAGTTTTTTTATACTAATTACACATCTTTTGTCTCGAGAAAAATGTATCGGTGATCTTCACTAAATATTTTAATCATGTAAATCATTAGCCTTTTTGCCGCGCTTAGAACGTGCTTCTTCTTATAAGAAAGGAATACTCTGCACTTCTAAATGATAATATAAAATCCACGTTTTATGTTCAATTGGTAAAAATTAGGTAGTGTTTTGTGAAATTTGTCACAATGATTAAGATACTATGCAAGAAAACAAATACATCAATTATGATTATACATCTTAGATCCACGGTTCAGGGTAACAATTGGCGTTCACATAAATGTATAGAATCTAGAAAAATATATTTAAAAAAAAATGGCAAAACCCTTTATTCATCACATTATTTTCTAATTATGAAAAAAGATAATATTACAAGAGATATTTAAAGTAAAAAAATCACCTAACCTTACACAAAGTGACGATATTGGAAGTGTATTGACAAAAAAACTGGATGAGATTTTGCGAAGAGACGTAAGACGAAACTCTACCACCTAGTATTCACGTGATACCTATACAATAGCTCACCATTTATAAACTGCCTAGCAGAATGATAGATAGTTTATATTTCAAAGTGGTCCGGGATAATTCGGCGAAAAAAAAAAGATTTTATAGTTTGTTTTTAGACTTTTACAATTTTTGAATGAATGAAAAAGAAACACAGTGCAAGTTATTAACATTAATTTTCATTCACGTCTAAACAAGTGTACTAAATTTCATAAGTGTATGTTTATATATTTATATGTTTCTTTATTTGTTGGAAAATAAATTTTTGATTTAATTAAGGTATATACCAACTTATGGAACAGTTTTAGTTTTATCAAAATTGGTTCAGTGATTTTTTAGATATGGGTATAGTTAATAGATATTTAAAGGTGATTTAACCTTTTTAAATTACTTTTATTTGAGTTCTTCTCCATTTTTCTTTGAATATTGAAAAAAAAAACCCTAATATTTATTTTAGCGTTAGTTTATCTTCTTCAATTATTTAAATCTAAATAATTAGACAAGGCTCTTGTGCTATACCAAACCACTCTCCGTTGTTAACTTCAGCTCCCGTTATGAGGGTTGGGTTGCGTGACACCTCGATATTCTTATTGCAGGGTCTCATCTTCCCTTGTATGTTAATGAAACCACAGAATGTAATACTTGTTGTTTATATTGTAGTACCCTCGTTATATATTACTATGAGAGCACAAATAATATTTAAAATTTTTAATACGTAATAAAAAAAGGTATAATCACGTTGGTTTTCTTACTGGGTACGCGGAGTAAACCGAACGTCTATATACTTTCCCGTTCACCACTGTACCCACCCACCACTGAGCTGCCACCACTCCCAGCTAAGTCTACCCGTCAGCTCGTGCACCGTACAGTTTTCTGTAATAGCGTACATTTTTTTAACTCATACACGTTTAATTCTTTAGTAACTTCAACTTTACTGAAATATATTTATACGTTTGCTTTAAACTAAATTAGCATTTCTTTTTTCACTCTGCTAGCCGCGACACAACGTTTCACAATAATTGGTCCGACAGCTTTACGTGATCACATGAGGCACGGAGACGATAACCCCCAGACTCCGAGCTGCTACTGAGATGTCGGATTTTAAAGAAAAATAGCGACAAACCCTCAATAACATTTTTGCACTACCCGAGGATTGTACTCAAGACTTTATGATCTGAGCCTATGTTAAGTATAAATAAAAAAATAGTCATATTTGTGACATATATAAGGGTCACTAGAACTCTTTCGAGTTTTCCATTTCCAGCCGTAATAGCCTCAGTGCTCATCAAAGTTACATTTTGTTTGGAAGGGTGAGATAAATGTCACCACCCATCTTCTCCCGTTTTAGGATAGCAAATAAGCTTTTTAAGTTCGCCCGATGGAAAGACATAATCGCCTATAGACAGCAATACTGTACATTGCTATCCGTGTAGCGGGGTGGTAATGCCAGGTGCATAAGTTTTCTAGATACTTTATCCTCTAAGCCAGAGCACGAGAGCAACTCACATAGACTATAAATATTGAAAGGATTGAAAGGCTTCAGAACTCGACGGTCTAGTGGAAACTGAACTCTACCACCTAGTGTTTCTGACAATTACATATTTTTTCTATAACCTGTAAAAAGTACATTTAATTGAGTTTAAAAATCATCTAAAATATGTTAGTAATAAAATACCATGTTGTTGCTAAAGTTTTAATATCCTGTTTTTTTGTCTGATCCCTGTTTTGGTGTCAACGAAGGTTCCATCGGTGAACCCAGGACCTCAAAGCCTCAGGTCCTGGTACTGCATCACAATCTTGTGTTTGACCATTCAGAAAAAAATCTCATGTTGGTGCGACCCCCTTTTGAATAACTGACCATTTGTTATACCTATTGCCAGGCATTTTGTAAAAGGCAAATAATTTTCTATACAAGTTATTACCATCGTGTCTATCAGATGGTAGAGTTCTGCAACGTTTTACCCGGATCTGGTACCACTGATTTGTTCATTTCTGTCACAATATCGCCAATGCTTGTCATTGTCGTGAGCCGGTTTCGAGGGGAAGGTAGCCTGAAAATTTGAGAATCTAGCGTTAACACCACGCCTAAGAGATAGCAACGCAACCAACCGCAAACGCAACAAATGTTATATTATTACGCATTTATTATATAAAATAAACAGATTGGTAAAGTGTGTGTCGGGCCACGCGTAATGTTGGGTTCCGAAGTTGCCCGTCACAATAATGCGGACTAAGAAGAGGGCTTTAATATTTTTATACTATGAATATTTAAGCAATTCAACGTCAATGATAAAATATATATTATATCCGCACCAAAGTTTCAACGTCTATAAAAACTTCTCTAAGTACATTTTATAAGTTAGTCGACTATTACACAAAAACTTGTAAACCCTTCTAAGCCATGATAGTTTTCCTTTTAACTTCATTATATTTACTACTGCCATGTTTTTTCCCATCCCCAAAACCAACCGTTTAGCCTACTGAAGGGGAGGGGGGCACTCTAAAAAATTAGCACTTAAAAGCTTAATATTTTACAAACGAGTCCCTTAATCGGAAAGTGGTTTTCACAGACCTTCAATATTTTTTAAAAACCTATCCAACAATATGCCACACTATGGGGTACGTGAGAAAAAAGTAACATCCCCACCTTACATGTAGGGGAGCTACCCTGAAAAAAATTTTTCAATATTTTACGTTACCACTTTGTTGACGTCACTAATATGTTTGTATATTCGTGCCAAATTACAGCTTACTAGTAATAAGGGTCTCTGAGCAATCATGCGGACGGACGGACGGACACAGCAAAACTATAAGGGTTCCTAGTTTACTTCGGAACCCTAAAAGTAATACACTAAAAAGACTATCCTGCTGAGTTTCTTCAGCCGGATCTTCTTAGTGTGTGATCACGTTCTGATCCGTTAGTAATTTTTAAAATGTCGTCTCGTCAAAAGTGCCTGTAAAGGTTTCTTTGAATTAAACATTTATTGATTTTAATTTTCATCATTGGACATCATGACAAAATTCAAAACTCCCCCACTACTTCGAAGTTTGGAAATCAACACTTTTTAATATGCTGATAATGATGCTGATAATATTGATTCTGTACTTTTATAGAACCAATATTATCAGCGAGTATATTTCCGAATAGATTCAACTTAAAAACTTTAAGAAAAGATTTTACTCATTTTTAAAAAACCAAAAATGCAACTGTAATACCTCTGGTATTACGATTATTCATGGACGGTAGTGATGACTTACCATCAGGTGAACCTGCTGTTCGTTTACCCTGTCATATATAATAAATAATATTACGCTCGACTGCCTCGCTAGTCAAGTGGCTAGCGACCCTGGCACTGTAATAGATGGGGCTCGGGTTCGATTTTGGACAAAAATTGGCATATTTATAATAAATAAGATGTTTGTATTTCTGGGTTTTAGGTTATTAAATATATTTCTTTATTTACATATATATTTGTAAGTATAAATCTTTGAATAACACCTATATCGTAAAAAAATAATTGGTTACTTTGAGGTTAATCGCTTCGTGTACTTTGTCCGGCGTAATTTATTACTTCTGAATTAAAAGATAGCCTTGTGTTATATGAAATATGTTATATGAAATGATATTCTATCATACTTATCGTCGCCTGATTAATCTAGTGTCGAGTAATTGATTTCCCATGGGAAACGGAGCGGTATTGATAATGTGTCAGTAAGTCGCTAAGCTTTAATAGGCTTCAAATGGTTCTGAAGTATTATAAACCGATTTTTGTTTTTAATATGTAAAGGGCTATTATTATTATATCTTGTGATCTAGTGATAAGTATGTTCAGCCTAGATCATGAAGAACAGGATTTGATATACGAGGCAAGTGTTTTGGAGATTTTTTTGAGTCTATCCAAAAATTCGAAATTTCCAGCTTTGTTATTTTAAGGCCTCAAACTGGATGTCGGCGATCTGCAGCGCAGCGGTAAGAGCGGCGCGATTTAGCGCTTTGACATACGTCCCTGTGCTGCCGTCGCGCTGCTGCCATCCATTTCACTTCCATAAGAATCTACGTCTCGCCGCCCTGCCAGTGGCCTCGCCGCAGAACGCTGACATCTAGTTTGAGGTGTAAAATGCAAATCTCCGATAGGCACGTAAAAAATCAAACCAAATTAAAAAAACTAAACGTCTATTGACGTTCCATTGCAAGATAACCAGCGCAATTACATTTTTAGTCTGCGAGACATCACACTAAAACTTAAATGATGAATACATACTTGAAACTTTTAAATGGCTTCCGTTTGGAGACTCTAAAAAACTTTCTATCTAAGACTTTTTTAGAAGGCACCGCGGTATGCATAATCAAAATTTACTAAGTTTCTAATTTTTTATTTCTTGATGGATACATGTTTAGTTTTAATCCGTTTAAAAGAGTATTTTAAAAGAGTATTTAATAAATAATTCAAGAAATATTTTGTCCAACAGCGATGTTGCACCGAAGAGCTTGCCACATCCAAAAATTTGTATTTCAGACAAGAACTAATAGAAATAATATAATAAAATTATGTATAAATAGTAATAATATAATATAGTAATAAAAATAAAATTAATATGTTTTTGCTGAATCTCTTAATAATTATTAATGTTATCAAGTGGCCATAGTGTCTGACAAATTCCTTGCTGCGTTGTTTTAGACAAGTATTGTTCAAATAAACTATTTTATGATAGCGCGTTATAGACTATAAACTATATTTTTCTAGCGTGTTACGTTATAGACTATATTATAATGTGTAACTAGAACACTGGTCGCTTGAGCCGACCGAGATAGCGTTTGACTCACTAGAACGTCATACAGCGAACGCTAGCAAGCGGTGACTAATAAAATATGTTACAACACAACGTCTAGCGTCTACAGTCTAGCACGTTACTCGTTAGATCACGTAGTTCGTAACTTCTAACTATGGCCGTTATATAAGTTATAACTACGGCCTACGCTAGCTGCTAGGTATATAGCGTGGCGTTATGTTATAGCGCTGAATGCGAATCTAAATAGCATACGCTTTACGTTGAGTATAAATAGCGCGCTATAATATAATGCTATGCGTTATATTAACCACCATTATTTTAGACCGATACGTTGGACATGGCCTTATCAGGCGGTTTCTGTTTTGCAGCGCTTTTGAAAAAAGTCACAGATGGAAAGTTTATTAGATTCATCTCTGATGCTACTCATTAAGATTCATGTATCAACTATTTAAAGATTAGTTTGGTATCCTGTGGACTATTAGGCGAAATCAATCAACTGCAAATAGCACCATTATAAATTACATGTATAAAAAGTATCAAATATTTTAAAATATAACAATACAAATTAATATTACATCGCAATTTAACGTTTTCAAAGAATCATTTACCATAAATTTTATGAGAAAATATTAACGTTATGAGAAATGATTATTTAATGGTTCTTCCATAAAATTCATTTCTGATCGCTAAATCATGTACTTGAAATTGATTTCCTGAGGGAAGGGAGAGGGAACTCCCCGAGGGAGGGGAGGGAATTTTTGATAACGACGTGTCTTTAATTTTTTATAAATATACAAGTATTATAAATTTATATCAATTTAGTTTAGATTGCCTCGTTAGTTCTTTGTTAGTTTAGATCGCCTCGTTAGGGATTGCGACTGAAGTTCGAGTTCGAACTCCGGTAGGGTCAAGCGTCTATTGATGGGCATATCAACGAGGTTCGGGTCCAAATTCCGGTAAGGTGTCTACGTGATGAGAATATCCACGAGGCCCGGGTTCGAATTCTAATAGGGTCAAGCGTCTGTGGGATGAAAATATCCACAGGGTTTGGGTTCGAACCCCGATAGTGTTGACGTTTAACACGTTATGTGATGAGAATATCTACAAGCCTAGGGTTTAAGCCCCGACAAGGTCAAGCGTCTGCGTGATGATCATGTCGACAAAACTTGGGTTCAAACCTCGAAAAGGTCAAGCATCTATGGGATGAGCATATTGACGAGGTTCGGGTTCGAACCCCAAGAATCAAGCTTCTGTGTGATGAGCATATTGACGAGGTTCGTGTTCAAACTCCGATAGGGGTAAACGTCTAATTCTTGACTATACATGCTTACATTACTGGGTTTGGATGTTTGTATATCTTATTCTTATTATTCTATTTGTATAAGTTATAGAAACTGCCTTTGATAAATGCTTCGAAATAATGTGGACCATGAAATTTTAATTTCCATTCTCCGTTCCCTTAATTTGTCTCAATCGGCGATTGCGTGGTTCACATCATATCTCAATGGGCGGTCAACAGAAAATACGGGCTAATGATGCGCAGTCGGACTGGTGTGATGTTTATGTGGGGTACCAAAGGGAGGAGTTTTAACTCCTCTACTGTTTTCTGTATTTATAAATGCAGTTACCTCATACATCCATTTTTGTTCGTGCCATCTGTATGCAGACGATTTTCAGCTCTATTTATCTCTTAAGCTGGACGATCTAGACAATGGCGTCACTAACATGAATGCTGATTTAAAAATGAAATCCATACTAGGGCAGAAAACTATGAGCTACGGGCTACCCTGATATTACTGAGGAATTTTTAGACAAACTCGATCGTTTGCTCAACTCATGTATACGTTTTATTTCCGGATTACGTAGGTATGACCATATTACCTAATTTCGGTCACAGTTGAAGTGGCTAAATATCCGGTCCGAAGAGATGCATATATTCTCTCGTGTTTGTTTAATACTCTTCAGAATCCATCCTCTCTAATACACCTGGGGAAACGCTTTAAGTATATCTATTATAAGGGTAGGTCTCAGCGGTCTCGAAATTCTGATAGGCTAATGTATCCAGGCCACAACACTTACTATAACTCTTTCACAATTACGGCAATTAGATTGTGGAATACTCTCCCGTCTTAATTACATGATGACGTACCTATCTGTTTTTAAAAGTCGAAGGTACAATAAAAGGTAAATAAACTGTGAGAAAATGCTTAATAGTATTAAATTATCCCTTTACAGTGATAATTAATTATTCAATAAAGTATTTAAATAAATAAATAATGTTTTTTTTTTTACTTAAAATAAAAAAGCTAATTCGTTGTTAACTTATCTTTGGTGTCTATAGGCGATGGTTGACTCTTACTATCAGGAGACCCATCTGCTTGTTTGCTATCTTATGACATAAAAAAAACTCGTATAAACCTTGAAATATCCCATGGAATAATTGTTTACTAACAGCAAGTTCAGTTCTGTTCCATTGTGTTTCGTTTCATTTCAGTTTAGTTCATTACACCAATAGAACCATCTGTTCATTTTCTCTTCTATGAAGCATAACACAAAAAAGTAGAAAAATATTTTCAGGAGATTAAATTTGTGCTTAGAAATTGTTTTCTCGTGGGTACAAAAGCGGAAAGTTATAACTTACATTTTAAACAATAGACAACATTTCAGTAAGCCTCAAGTTTTGATTGGCCTTAAGTGATTCTGAGGAGTATCATATTTAAAGTATTAAAAGTTACTTAATGTTTTTGATGTTATTATTATAATAAAGACTTATACAAATAGCTCTATAAATTATATTTAACGACTAAATAATCAAAAAGTTTGATGGTTTATTAATTTTGGCAATATTGTTATAAAATAATTACTTTGTTGAAGATATGCTTCTAAAAGAGGACATATTTTGTTTATGATAATATTTTGATAATTTCTCAAAGTTTCTTTTAGCATATTTATTACTGACTAAATAAATTTCGTGATGAGAGTTGATTTTCTTTGGTAGCTAAAATTATTTATTGTTTTTCTTTTCATATATTAAAATAGTTTAAAAGTATTATAAATTTGATTTCATCGTTCTTCATATTATGGTATGTTATTTAAAATGTGTTTCCATAATTAAAATTAAAATTAAATGTTAGCATTACAAGCCAATTGAAACTTCGATCAAATATAACTTTGATCTTAGTATTAAAATGATAATCTTGGATAGAAAAATGTTTTTCTGATATGTAAATATGTGTGTAGCAATGAAATATAATATGATGAACACCAATGTTGGCAACCGAACACTACTATGTTTAAATATTTTTGTACTATAATATATGCTGTTTATTTTTTTCCGTATGTATATGTATATCATTATATAAAAAAAATATAAAAAGCATAGGTCATCGATTTACTTCTTGAATTAAAAATCCTCGACTATCAAGTAGTCATATTTTTCTCAAAGTGTCGTGTTACACCTGAATTATTTTGTAGCTTAAGCCATTTAAATTAAACATTTCTAACACCAGAGTATTGCAGTGCTCAAGATCTCTTAAAAATATACGCTTTACAGTATCGGATTCAATCCAAACAACTCATAAACCATTTTTGTGACCACGGTCAAGCGGAACTGACTCAGAACGCGTGCGCGTAACGGTCCGTGTGGTTTTAGAAAAAAATGCGAAAGAGGCTGGTGGTATGGGCGGCTAATGAGACCACTGAGAAAATCCCGTTAATACACTGTGGTCTCTATAGAACTTCTAGAGTTTTCATCCAAAAAAACAATATTTTTACTATTTACCAGTTTTAATACAATACTCCATGGTATTTTATCGTTTTCGAACGAAACATTCTAAAAAATAACATAAAATTGACACTCTTTTTTCAAGTACTCTCTTGGGAAAAAGTAAAAGAAATTAGTCTGCTATTTTAATTCGTGTTGTGTGTTATGTGTTGGTTGCAGTTTATGATACAGGATAATTCTTTTGAATTTAAAAGTGTTTTAGCGGACTAATCAACAAGTAAACCTTAAGTATAATCAAGATTAGTTCAAGATCTAACAGTGTAGATAATAATTTTGTCAAATATCAATTAATAAAACTTATTTTCCGTTAACGATCAAATTGATGGTACCAGCAGTTTGGGTATGATGGTACTTTTTTTATTTATTTTATTTACGTAAATTTTAGTGTTGATATCTATGATCTCAAAACAATCAAATGATGTGAATATGAAATATCCTAAACACTATTTTAAAAAAATGTGTAAACGGATGACCGTACGGGCCATCCCTGAAACTTCCCACTAAATTTAAATATTTTATGCTGGAAAGAGTAAAAAATATAAGCATAGATTTTACAGTTCAAACATCTATTTTGTTAAAAAAGGTAGTATATTAATGTTTTAAAAGCTGTATATTTGAAAACAATGATGGCATTCAACTCAATTTTTGAGATCTAAAATATGGCTTTAGCTAAACAATCGATAGGTTGAAAAATTTCATTTTTAATTTTCTTCATTGATAAATTCCAAACAAATTGACCGATTTTGATTAAATTGACTGCATTTGATGCAGTTTTTAAAGGTGAAAAGCTGATAAGGTTTTAAGTCAATCGGTGAATTAACTTGAAATTTATTTGCGAAAAATTAAGTAAGTTTGCTAAAAACAATGTAATTTTAATATTTGAAAAGCTATAAGTTTTGAGAATTACATTCGATTTTGATTTTTGAAACGAAATTTGACGTAGTTTTTTAGTACTAAAATATCGTAGAACACCAAAAAATTATTGGTTGAAAAATTTTGAAGCTATGTCGAAAAAACACTTTTTTCAAAATTTTTCGTCAACGATTACTCCCAAATGGAGAAACCGATTTTGATACAATTTATGTATTAGACGTAATTTTCTGAGGAATGGAGCTGATTAGTTCTTGTACTCAATCGGTACATAACACTGGAAGTTATATTAAAAAAATACAGTTTCCTGAAATTTTTTTTTGTGTTTTTTCAAAATTTCTCAAAATCTCCTTGACCAAATCGGTTCAAATTTTCGAAAAATCTAAGTCGAGCGAAACACACACACACACACACACGCACGCACACGCACACGCACATGCACATGCACACGCACACGCACACGCACACGCACACGCACACGTACACGCATTCATACATACATACATAAATACAGACATACTGACGTGATCGTGAAAATAGTCGGAAAAGATTCCTAGGACCTCAAAACATGGACATCTGGTGAAAACTCGATTTTCGAAAATCGGGGTAAAATCAGTAACTTCCTTATCTACATACGTAGTGGAAATTAAAAAATTAACTGTAGTTGTACCTATTAAATTTTACAACTACAGTTAATTTTTAATTTTCTCACCTAAGAAATAAATTATTTAAAAATTACGAAAAAAAACTAAGTATTAATCATGAAAAATAATAATATTAATATTTATGTTAATAAATATTTTTGTATTATAGCATATGTTGTTTATTTTTTTTTGTATGTATATGTTTACCAATTATATAAAAAATATAAAAATTATAATTTAATTTTTGAATTAAAAATCCTCTCAAGGTGTCGTCTTACATCTGAATTATTTTGTAGTTTAAACCATTTAAAATAAAAAATTCTCACACCAGTGTATTGTAGTGCTCAAGATCTCTTAAAAAATATACGCTTTACAGTATCAGATTCAATCCAAACAACTCATAAAACATTTTTTGTGGCCACGGTCCACCGGAACGGACTCGGAACATGTGCGCGTAACGGTCCGTGTTTTATAGAAAAAATGCGAAAATGGCGCTGGCTATGTGGGCGCTTATTATTTAAATAATGTTATATTACCAATTTTAATTATTTACATATTACTTTTATTTCTGACATTAGATACTTTTAATTTATTAGTTTGACAATAACCTAAATTTATTTTTATCTTTTGACATACAAACAAAATTAACATAATAAATAGAATTTATTGATTAGGTATATTTAAATAAAATGAAATGTGTGTAATGTCAATCTGTAAAAAATATTTTGCTTTATTTTAAAAATTATATGGAGCAAAAATAAATATTTTCTATTTATATGTATGTATGCATAGGTAAAATATAGGAAAAATACAAAAAGGCACAGAATGTAGGAAATAATATAATTTCCTACATTTTGTGAAAAAATATTATTTTGGTAATCCAGTATTAAATTGTGTGTCAAGTTTAAATATTTTGTCTTCTATCCACCTACAACTAGTATTTAAATAATATATGTAGCTTGTAACTATTTACGATTTTCTAAAACATCATAACTGTGCCAAATATCCCTGACGATACTGTAATTAGGAAAACCGGTTGGATGTGTAAAATAATATAAAATATTAGTAAACTAAGATTACAAATAAGTTTATTTGTAACCCATATTTTAAAACGCAGTTTTATGAAGTGCCGATTCCCATTTTCTATGTGTCTCCAGATCTTCTCAAAATAAATTGAGACCACACCGCGAATATGTTCTCCCGAACAAAAAAAATATTTCAAAATCAGTTCTTAAATGACCAAGTTCTGAGATAACAATCATAAAGAAGAGGGTAAGACAGGGGGGCTTAACTTCACCTCGACTTTTTAACCTATACATGAATAAGTTGATCGGTGATCTCAGCACGACTAATATAGGTTGCCATATAGACGGAGTCTGTATAAATAATTTAAGTTATGCTGATGATACGGTTTTGCTGACCCCATCGATCAGTGCAATGCGCAAACTGCTGCGTATTTGTGAAGAATATGTAAAAACTCAGGGCCTCAAATAAAAGTGTGGTAATGGTTTTCAAAAGCAATAATAAAAATTATTCATGTATGCCTAGTTTGTATCTTTGTGGTAAACCTTTAGATAGAGTAGTAAATTTTAAATATCTGGGGCACTGGGTTTCAGAGGATTTAAAGGACGATTTAGATTTTGAGCGCGAGCGTAGGGCATTAACCGTGCGCTGCAACATGCTGGCCCGCAGGTTTGCTCGCTGCACTAAACAGGTTAAAGTAACTCTGTTAAAAGCATACTGCCAGTCTTGTTACACCTGTAGCCTGTGGGGAAGGTACACGCATTTAGAATACTGATTGGTCTGTCACCCCATTGTAGTGCTTCGGGCATGTTTGCGGAGAATCGTGTGGATGGGTTTCATGCGATTGTCAGAAAGCGATGTGCCTCTTTACTCGGTAGACTGAGAACTAGCCCGAACAGTATTCTAAATGTATTGGTGTATTATTGAGACTCAAAATTGCTTCAGCATTGGTTAAACCTGCATAATATATCTCAGGTGACTCCAGGACGATTTATATAGTTTTTTCATTATTATTATTTATTTCCACTATATTGCCGTAAGAAAGGAATAAGTTACATTATTTCCGTTTTTTAAGAACTTAGTTACCCAAAATCACCAGAAAATGTAAGTTAATTTTACCTGTTACACATCATACAATATTCAATAATTTTACTTTTTACAAATGTATTGCTAACACAAATATGGACTTGTTTCTGACTTAATTATTATTATAAAAATGCAGCCGAATTGAGAATCTCCTCCTTTTAGGAATTCGGTTGTGAAAAAGTGAAATCACTTATTACGAAGCTTAAATAATCGACGCTAAGCAGCATCAAGTATACATTAAAGGAATTTTATATCCACTCTTTTTAAAGTCGACTAAAACAAAAGTCTAATCTCAAATACGCGAAGTTTAAAAAGGCAGCTTTACTTTTGTTCTTTATTTTGTATTCAATATGATCGTCCAAACACCTTTTTTGAATACACTTAGAATTTTCAATATCAGCTGGAGATTTCGCTAAAGAGCTTTAACTTTTCATACTTTTTAAGGTGTAAAGATATTTACCGAGCAAAAAATTGTTGTATTGCTCTTAAAAAATAAAATATGTACATTATATATATATATATATATATATATATATATATATATATATATATATATATATATATATATATATATATATATATATATATATATATATATATATATATATATATAGAGGCATGTTGTAGATAAACTAAAGAAATTTTTTAATTTTGATTTTTTATATAGATATCGTAAGAAATTCTGGCTAAGGCTCTACTGATATAAACTGAAATATCCATCACCCATATGCGCTAAAGACCTCCCACGGACGCGATATCTCGGAATGGTTCGGAACAATGCATGGGCAAATGCCACCCGCAAGATACGTAGCAGTGAACTATTTTTTGTGCAGAAATGGAGCAACAAAGTTATCATAACTGTGCAGTGGAGGGTTGTTTAAATTCAACAATAAATAGTGATTGTCGTTTTTTAAGCTACCAGTTGTTTCATGGAGGTAAGCAGGCATTTGCTAGAATTTCCTTATGTGCAGATTGCAAAGATAAGTTCATTTTAAAAAATGTCTTAGCCGAATAGTTATAAAAATTCATCAATTTGTAATATATATGTTTGACATTTACCGCCGCCGTTAACAAATTGCCGCGGCATATTACTTAAATTACTTTTTTATGTAAGTGGGTTATTTATTTGGAAATAGAACCCTATCCAAGTCGGATAGGGTTAAGTTAAGGGTTAATAGAACCCTATCTGACTTCTTACATAAAAACTAAGGAGTTTTGTTAGGTTTCCTTTAGTTCTGACACCTGGATAAATGAGCGCAGCGGGGCTCCGTTAACCGTTGGCGAAAATTAATGTAATAACCCACTTGATAGTCTCCAGTACTCTATGTTAAAGATAAGGATTGTCATCTTTGTGGCGGGATGGCAATGGCGTATACATTAGTTTACCGGATACCTTACTTTCCAAACCGAAAAAAATCATTGACAAACATTGATGCTATTGTGGCATATTCCGTAGGTATAGCAGTGATATCAAACCTAGGTCTTACCTAGGTTTGATATCACTGCTATACCTACATATATAGTACATTGTAGAATTCTACTACCTACTTGATATCAACCTCACTATGAAAGCGATTTGTTTAACTAATTATTTACATTTTACGAACTATTTGCCAAAAAGTTAATTAAATATTCTTCAAACGGGCCTAATCCAATACATTCAATGTTAGTTAATGGGCCCACATTGCAATAATCTCCTAAAATTATTTATAATTTTGTGATGATGATTCAGATCTAGGCTAGACCCCTTATACATTTCAAAATGTTGGCTTCGAGTCATATTTGGGTTTTTCATACTTCACTACCAAAAAAAGTTTTGCTGAAAATCTATAGTACATTTTCACGAAATTTATCGCTGAGAAGTTTTACATCGCCATTTTTGAAGCGATTTCGATATTATCTGATTTAAGTCCTTGTTCGTTTTACGCAAAATTAGAGCTTTGCAACACATGCTTATTATTTCTAAGAGGACTCTTTGAAATTCAAAACTTAGCACTGTTGTGAAGTTAAAAATGGCCTTAATCTTGTCATTTCAATTCCACAACAAAACTTTCAGATTCAGATCAAAGATTTCAGAAGCGCGCAATACTTGATCTAGTATTTCACCATACCCTTGGCCTCTAGGGTTTTAAACCCAGCTGTTTCTTTATTTTTCATAGATAACGTAGGCTCTGCGTAAAGTCCTGTCCGTATTAAATGTACTTATTTAAGGGATGAATGTCCTGAAATCACCCTAATTATAACCCGAAGTTGCTTTTTATTCATTTGTATTAAAATAAGTGCCTCTAAATTGGTTGACCTTAAACTATTAGAACATAATTAGTAAAAACATATTAACGTCAAAAAATAAATAAATTTAATCATGAAGTTAAACCAAGCAAATGAGGTAGTTAGTTTCCTCTATCAGGCAATATTTCATTTCACTACAATGTCGTCTCATATTTTTTCTAATTACTTTTACGTTTTGAATAGACTTTTGCACGATATTATATTTTGTTAGGCAGTACTTACCCATGAAATTAAATGCTTAAATTTTTTGATATTTATGTGATGAGTTGTGATGAATTTTTACTGCACAGTACATCTTTTTTAATAAAATTGCTAGAGCTTTTCACAGTGTAATTTAATTTTGTGCACTGACATACTGATTGTCTTACTTATCTTTTAGGGTAACTTGAAATGGTTATACATTTAGTAGTCTACTACTTTGTAACTACCATATATGGTGTTCTCAACATTTCGAGCAGGTTTGATACCACCGCCTTACTTTTTCCTGTCGCATCGGAAAGTTTAAAGATCACCGTTAGATATTAGTGATATTTTGGACTAACATTATTAAGTTCTTTTCCAGGTCTACAGATCTGGTTGTTAATACCCCAGTAAGATTAAAACGTAAAACTGCAAACTGCTACACAGAACTTTTTAAAAAAAATATCCACAACACGTAAACCGAATAAACCTGATTCGATTGGATCCACTACTGAAAATCACGTCGCAGGCAGTTCTAATCGTAATCACATTTAATACTGAATATATTGAATATAAATTATATATTCAGTATTAAATATAAAAATATATTAAATATAAAGCTCAATACATTCATGTCCGAGTATACAATTATATAATCGTTACTGTGATTTCTCTGTAATATTAGAACCCATTAACAATTTAGAGGGTGTCAAAATACGGACATCAAACCATAATTTACGCTATACAATTGTCTAACTACACTAATTTCAATTCCCTGTTCGGTATATCAGGTTCATTTGTTATTACAATATTATACCAATTATATTATGAACTGTCAGAACTTTGGTTTCCTTGTAAATGAATAATATTTCCTGTACATTAATAGTTGAATTTCAAATCCGCACTAAGATATAAATGGGTGTTATTTGTTTGTTATGCTTTCATATCTAAATATCTGTACCGATTTTAATGAAATCTGGCTCTGTCATTACATTAAAAAAAAGTGTTTTTTTCAGTTTTCTGAGAAACACAAAGTTGCCCGGGATTGGAAAGTGCCCGGTTGGCGATAGGCTTGCCACCTATCACATTTGTGGGACCAAGTATCTTTGGCTAATCGTGGGTGCACTTGTTGAAGCTCTGCCTACCCCTTCGGGGATATGGGCGTGAAGATACTGGCTATGTCATACTTAGAAACTCAGGGTTAAAATCAAACCCTGTGTAAAGAAGAGATAACAGTTTGTACGAAACTAAACATAAGTACTACTGTGACATGAACTAAACTAAATTTGGTTTTAATAATTTTGGAATTCAATATATAGTTTTCTCCCGTGTTCGTCTGGGCTTCTTTGAAAAGTAGACCAACTGCTGCTCTACTAGGCATTGCGACCGATTGGCTATACGTGTAACTACTATCGTGTTTACTAGGTGGTAGAGTTCCGCAATGACTCGACCGGGTATTTGGTACAACCGCCTTTTTATATCATAAGATAGCAAACAAGCAGATGGGTCTCCTGTTGGAAAGAGTAAACCATCGCCTATAGACACCAAAGATGTTCATGGTGCGTTGCTATCTTGTGGCGAGGTCTAATGCCACATGCATAAGTTTACCGGCTACCTTACCCTCCAAACCGGAACACGACAGCGACAAGCACTGACGCTATTGCGGCAAGAATAGGTAAGGCGGTGGTACCTGACCCGGGTGAGACCATGCAGAACTCTACCACCTAGTAACCACGATGGTAGTGACTCGCGTAGCCAATCGGTCGCCTTTTACGACCTGCCTGGCAGAACGGCAGTTAGTCTATTCTTCAAAGAAGCCCGGAACCAACACGATTTTCCTATTCCTGCCGCAATAACGTCAATACTTATCATTGTCGTGTTCTGGTTTGGAGGGTAAGATAACCGGTAGACTCATGCATGTTGTATTGCCATACCGCCAGATGGATAGAAACGCATCATTAACATATTGGGTGTCCATAGGCGATGGTTTCTCTCCCCATCAGAAGAGCCAAATGCTTGTTTGCTATCTTATGATATATAAAAAAAATATAATATTCACTTAATTTTTGTATGTTCTATAACATTTACTTAATTTTTGTATGTTATTTTCAAAATATTAGTCATTCCTGTAGACGAAGAAGAATTGTCTCTAGTTAACTTTATTTTCTTTATGTTATTTTAATTTATTTTATAACAATTGTATAACTTGTTTTTCATATTTTGTTTTTAAATTACGTCGACGAGTGTTTATATGTGTATCTAAGTCGAATAAAATGAAATACTAAATATATAGCACACTATATATTTGAAATATTGATGACTTGTTAAGCTACTCACGGGTGAAGCTGCGCAGGTCAGCGAGTATATCTCTATTTACATAGTATATATCTAATATATATTTCAAATATATAGTGACAGTGCTCGTTCCGGCTTAGAAAACTAATATCCCCTTTTTTGTTGTTTAGCCGGCAGCAGCGTTAGTTTGCTAAAGTCAATGGATTGTTAAACAACAAACTGTTCCTACGTCAATTTTCGATGATTGCGAAACATGGTTGGGAGTCGCGGCAACGCGCACCTAACACACGGCAAGCGGGCACTATTAGTACTTTATCTGTACAAATAAATAAAATCGGAGTGTCTGTTTGTACTATTAAAATAGCCGCTTTTTACTAAATGCATGTATACACGGTACATATACCAAAATAACATTTTTTTTTAAATTTTTTTGTCTGTCTGCCTGTCTGTTTGTTCCGGCTAATCTCTGGAACGGCTGGACTGATTTTGACGGGATTTTCATTGGAAGATAGCTGATTAACAGGGAGTAACTTAGGCTAAATTTTTTTCCAAATTTTTCCATGTGGACGAAGTCGCAGACTCAACTACTACAAAATATTAACGCGCGCTGAGTGTTTCCTATCTGAACATACGTTTACTCTTTCATACAACACGCAAGCTTACATAATATGCGACAAAATATGCGCTACTAAACACGCATTATTATGGATTATAAAATTTAAAATAAATAAATAAATCTATGAATAAATAAATAAATTTATAAATAAATGAATAAATTTATACATAAAATTTAAATAAATATATTAAATAATATAAAATAAATAAATTTAATGACAGAAAATGATTAAGTTATTTCTATTTCTACTTTAAAATATAAATAATAGCTCCATTCAAGAATGACGGCTTGTCGAGTCAATTTAATTCATTCGCTGCCATCAATTTGTCACAACCATTCGCTGTGTGATAAAAATATGATAATGAAATAAAAAGCGACCCTCAATTTATCATTTTAAGTGTGCTCCCATTACTTGGCAAGTTCTTTTATGATGTCCCAACCAATTTTAAGTATTGGGGTTTTAAACGAATTTATTAACGGTGAACATGGACGCCTGTACGTCCTTGTAAATATTATCCGTATATTTTTTAAACATCATAAGATAGCAAACAACGAGATGACTCTCCTGATAGAGATAACCATCGTCTATACTCACCAACGATATTAATATTGCATGTGGTTGGGATGTTGTGCCACAAGCATAAGTTTATGGAGCCTTCCTTCCTTAGCCTTGGAGTAGCCTTCGAACTAGAACCATAGATTATATAATAGTTACTTGCTAGACTGCAATAGTGATACGCATAGATGTTATTGAGGCAGGAATAAAAAAAAAAGTTGGTGTAGAAATCTACCACCTATGTTAAAGCTAGCTTCCTAGGTATGATTACATGAAAACCCACCCACTTATAATATTTAAAAAATGGAATATTATTCTTGTAAGCACATGATATATTTTTTTATTCGTTGTGTAAGTCACATAAACTTACGATACTATTGAACAAAGGGGAGTAATTCCCTTAAAATAATTTTATGAGCTGCACCAGCGACGTCGTTGATGTGGAAAATTTTCTCAAATAAAACCCACATAGTTTCCGTTCCCGTGAGATTTAAGGGATGAAAACTATAAAAACTATCCTATATCCTTTTTCAGGTCTCAAACTATATTTGTGCCAAATTTTATTTAAATCGGTTGAGTGGTTTAGGGATGAAGAAGAGACAGACATACAGAGTTACTTTCGCACTTATAATATTAGTATGGATAAAATTGAGTGCAATTTACATGTATGCACATTCACATAAAACAAAAAGAGAGAAAATGAATAATTGTAATGCTTTTATTACCTTCGTATCATAAGTGATGTAATACTAAAAATGGAACCCAACTCAGTCTACATGCAGCGATCGTGCCACAGCACTGATTTTCAGTGAGTCCGAAAAGATAACTCATAATTTACATTTATGTAAAAGTAAAAAAAATGTAAAAAATTGTAAAAAATATCAATTTTGTATCATAATTATAATTGATTGATCGGGGCAAAAGTATTTTCGTATTTTGAATGTATTATTAGTAATCAAACCTCCTTGGCTCTACTAAATGTAACTTGCTGGTTTTATACCATTAAATGTGACATTCTGAAGATACAATAAATAAAAAACTAGTTCCCGCCATTTTTAAAATGTTTCAAATGTTTTTCAAGCAAGCAAAATGAACGCATGTGATGAAGAAATTCGGTACATTTTAAAGTTCTATTACAAAATGGTTAAAAATGCGACGAAAAATTCTAATATTCGTCACTCCAAAAGTCACGCAAGGGTTATCCAAAATTAAAATAACCTGTGTACTTTGTGCGGTTTACGGACCTAATGCGGTATCAATAAGACTAGCACAAATTTGGTTCAAGAGTTTCAAGTCTGGAAATTTTAGTGTGAAAGATGAGGTTCGCTCTGGACGCCTTGTCCGGATAAAATCAGTGCCATCTTTGCGAAAGTGGAGCAATATCGACATATTAGTAGCTACGACATTGCTGAAGAACTGGATGTTGATCATAAAACAGTTTTACGCCATTAACGTACAAATGGGTACAAGAAAAAACTTGACATTTGGGTACCACGTGATCTCACTGAGAGAAACCTAATGCAACGTGTTTCCATTTGCGATTATTTGTTAAAATGTAACAATTCCGAACAGTTAAACAGTTGATTACGGGTGATGAAAAATGGGTGACTTACGATAAGAATGTGAAAAAAAGATCATGGTTGAAGCATGGACAAGCCCTACAGACTGTGGCAAAGCCCGGCCTGACTCGCAATAAAGTGATGCTATGTGTATGGTGGGATTGGAAAGAAATCATCCAATATGAGCTTTTTCCACCGGGTAAAACTATCGATTTAGACCCCTAGTGTCAGCAACTGATGAGGTTAAAAAAAGCTATTAAGAAAAGCCAGCCGAAGCTGATGAATAAGAAGGGCGTGGTGTTCCTCCATGACAACGCCAGACCGCACTCATCTATAGCCACGCAGCAAAAATTGAGAGAGCTTGGCTGGGATGTGTTGATGCATCCTTCGTATAGCCCTGACCTTGCTCCATCAGATTTTGACCTGTTTCAGTCATTACAGAACTCTTTGGAAAGCATACAGCTAACCTCAAAAGAAACACTGTGAACACTACCTGTTATAGATATTTTAATCAAAAATCGATACATACAACATTATTACATAGTATAAAACAAAGTCGCTTTCTCTGTCTGTCCCTATGTCCTTATGTCCCTATGTATGCTTAAATCTTTAAAACTACGCAACGGATTTTGATGCGGTTTTTTGTTATAGATAGATTAATTCTTGGGGAAGGTTTTGGTATATAAATCTTTCCGATATTCTCACGGGAACAAAAGATACGCGGGTGAAACCGCGGGCAGGTCGCTAGTAATATTATAAATAAATAAATTATACCTAAAAAATACTTTCCTTTGTATGAACAATACGAAAATACTTTTGTCCTGACCTTACATTATTTCTTACGTATATATTAAATATTAATCCTTCTAATCTTGAGTCAGCGTCAAATGACAATGACAGCCTTTGTATGGAAGTTAAGCTTAGTGTTGCCCACAATAACCACGTAGTGTATTAGGATCCTTTGGCTTATAGTACTCTACAGATTAAAGCTGAGTACTGAAAAAAATAGTTTTGAATTTTGTACTCAGTTATGTTTTGTTTGAAAACTTATAAGTATATTACGCGCCTCATGAGCGTTAAGTTAATGTTATACGTGGATTAACATAATATGGGCGTCTAACATTTTTCTGGATCAAAACTGTATTTATTGTATTTATATATCTATGTACTTATGTTATTGTGTACTAATACAATAATATAAGTATACTGACTTACAGAATAACCTTTTTAATAAACATATTTAATACTTTAAAAAAATTATCAAGTATTATATAGTATATAATATACAATTTGTAACGGACGGTCTACCAAAAATCGGAGCCATAGTTTTTGGACCATGATTGTGAGATCAAAAACTAGGAAATTTTTGATTTCTTTACGATTTTTTTACGTTAATTTTGTATAATTTTATTTATTATTATACTCTTCAGTGCTTTTTATAAAAAAAGTATAGTGAAATTTGAGAAAATACACAAAATATGCAATGTATTATGCATTACTTGCTACGCAAAATAAGTGTTGATTCTCCATTCATGCCGTGTCTGACATACCCAACTCTCACTTCCATACAATGGCATTGGGCACATAATTATGTAGGGTAAAACAGGCGCCCTGAATTAAAACTGTGTTTTTAGTAATCTTCCTAACGCTTCATTCACTCTCTTCTCTGCTCACACTCTTCTTTGGACATCAGCGGTGTACCTTCCATATTATGCTATATTACAACATATCTGAAGTAAAACGATCCTAAACGAAAAATATTAAGACTCAATCCAACCTCTCTCTTACTTGCGACGGACCCTGCTGATTTAGTACGTACAAAGAATCTAGCGCTCCAATTCCAATCATGAATCAACCCGAGCACATGACAGCAAGCTAACAAATGACTTAGCTGAGGAAGAAACAACCATTGCCTAAACTTAGCAAGGATGTTAATGATGCGTTGCTATCTCTGTGCAGGAATGGTAATGCTACATGCATGAATTAATCAGCTACTTTTTCCTTCAAACTGAAATAGGATAGATCGGGTTTGGTACCGCCGCTTTACCTACTCCTGTCAAAATAGCATTAATGCTTATCGCTACGTTTTCTAGCTAAGATAGCCAGAAAACTTAAGCATGTAGCATTATCGTCCCATCATACGGAGAGCTAAGCACCATTAACATCTTTAATGTCTATAAGCAATGAATGTCTTTTTTTATTTTTTTATTCGCGAACCATTAGACCACAGAGGCGATGATACCTGTATAACACTTATACCAAACTGGAAGATAGGATCCGGGTCTTCATGATCTAACTTGAATACACCAACCAATAAACTTCACGATAATGTATAAACAACCTTTAGGATAGCCAGGATAGACATCTGCTTATCTTATGACATATAAAAAGTTTTTGTTTAAAGTTTCTCGTACATAAGGTGCAAAAAAATACTTTACATTATATGAAATGATACCATTTCATATATTCTCGCCTGATTAAACTTGTATGTGTCGAGAAATTGATTTCCCACGGGAACCGGGCGGTGTTGATAATGTGTCAGTAAGTCGCTAAGCTTTAATAGGCTTCAAGTGATTCTGAAGCATTATAAATTGACTTCCGTTTTTAATATTTAAAGGGTTGCTTATACATTATCTTGTAGTTTACTGGTTGGTGTATTCAAGTTTGATCATGAAGACTCGGGTCCTATCTTCCAGTTTGGTATAAGTGTTATGGAGGTATCGCCTCTGTGGTCTAGGTCCGGTTTTAGTGTTGACCACATGAGGTTCTGGTTCGATTCTCGGGATAGACTATTAAAAAATGTGGTTTTTGAAGTTTTCTTATAAAAACAACGTTACCCGGGATGGGATAAGAAGTGCTCGATTGGCGGTAGGCTTGTCACATATCACATGATACTAATGGCCAATTGCACTAACACTGTCTTAGCTTAGGACGATCCTAAAGCGTATGCTGTCACTTCGTATCTTAAATGAAAATAATGTGACAGCATACTATTTAGGAATGTCCTAAGCTAAAAAAAATATTGGTGCAATTGGCCATAAGTATCTTCAGCTAATCGTGGGTGCAATGCTTGCACCTTTTCTACCTTTTCGTGGATACGGGGTTGAAGATACTGTTATGAAGTTTTTTTACGAGTCTCGTTTGTGGCCTAGTGGCCTACACTAGGCCACTTTCTATGCATTTTTTTGGGACTTTTTACTGAAAAAGTATCGAACTTTTAGGTTTGAGCTTTGAGATGGTAGTTTAAATTCATATTTAGATATGATCTACCATTAAAATATCATTTTATAAACATTAAAAAAACAGAAGATACACGTTGTATTAGAATTTTGTTACTACTAACGCCATCTATTATAAAACTAACGAGTTAAAATGCTCCAAAGCTACACTAGGCGATGATCTATACCCTTTTAGGTTTGAGCTTTGGCGTGGTAGATTTAATTCATTTTCATTCACTTTATTTTAAAACAATATTAATCTATTAATACAATTGTACTTTTTAACTTCCTAGTACGTACGTAGATAAGGAAGTTATTGATTTTGCTCCGATTTTGGAAATCGAATTTTCACCAGATGTCCACGTTTTGAGGTCCCAAGAACCTTTTTCGACTATTTTCACGATGACGTCAGTATGTCTGTATGTCTATATGTGTGTGTATGTAAACATCTCATAACTTTTGAACAACTGCACCAATCGAAACGCGGTTGATGATATTCGATTGGATTCCACTAAACTTAGACTACCTGAAAATTTGAACCAAATGCGCCGAAGGGATTTTGAGAAATTTTGAAAAAACCCAAAAAAAAAAATTGACGAAACAGATTATTTTAATATAACTTCCAGATTAATATACCGATTGAGTACAAAACTAATCAGTTCTATTCTTCTTCGTTTACGTCGATTGCCGTTTTAAAAATCAAAATCTAATCTTATATTAAAAAGTTGCAGTTTTTCAAATATTAAAATTACATTGTTTTTAGGAAACTTACTTAATATTTTTGAAATAACTTTCAGGCTAATATACCGATTGAATTCAAAATCTTATCAACTTTTTTCCTTAAACCTATAATTTTCCTTATATATAAATAAAACATTTTTTGATTTCAAAAATCGATGTGAAACCAGGAACTTCCCGATTTTATAAAAAAACACTATTTATCTTAGCGAAATGTTAAACATGTGTTTTTATTTATAAGATCAACTTTCATTTTCAATACTCGTTTTTCCTTGAAAACTCTTACAAGAAAGCTACCATAAATACAAATTGATTTCTACCAATATTATACTTTAAGAGCGAAGTGGTGGCGCGAGATGGATCTTGAATTGCTACATATTATAGGTAGACCGTACTAGAGATGAGTCGTAAATACTAGAACAGGTACAAATACTAGGTATTTTACGATACTAGGCGGCACCTATTTTATTTAAGTATTTTGATGGTAATGTGTGCAATGTGCATTTACTTTTATGCGCGGCGAAGAATGTGTATGTATACTTTTATACATACACATTCTTCGTCGAACACCGTGTCTGTAAGTGTTCTGTGATTTATTATTTTGAATATTTTTGAAAAACTACAATTAAAATAATATTAATTTCGTTATTTTACTAATTTCACCTAGCACGTAGCCAGGCTCGAGGGGGCCGTTACCACATAAGTACTTGTACCACGTTAATCGCGTTAATCGCATAAATAAATAATAAATAATAAATAATAAATAATAAATAATAAATAATAAATAATAAATAATAAATAATAAATAATAAATAATAAATAATAAATAATAAATAATAAATAATAAATAATAAATAATAAATAATAAATAATAAATAATAAATAATAAATAATAAATAATAAATAATAAATAATAAATAATAAATAATAAATAATAAATAATAAATAATAAATAATAAATAATAAATAATAAATAATAAATAATAAATAATAAATAATAAATAATAAATAATAAATAATAAATAATAAATAATAAATAATAAATAATAAATAATAAATAATAAATAATAAATAATAAATAATAAATAATAAATAATAAATAATAAATAATAAATAATAAATAATAAATAATAAATAATAAATAATAAATAATAAGTAATAAATAATAAATAATAAATAATAAATAATAAATAATAAATAATAAATAATAAATAATAAATAATAAATAATAAATAATAAATAATAAATAATAAATAATAAATAATAAATAATAAATAATAAATAATAAATAATAAATAATAAATAATAAATAATAAATAATAAATAATAAATAATAAATAATAAATAATAAATAATAAATAATAAATAATAAATAATAAATAATAAATAATAAATAATAAATAATAAATAATAAATAATAAATAATAAATAATAAATAATAAATAATAAATAATAAATAATAAATAATAAATAATAAATAATAAATAATAAATAATAAATAATAAATAATAAATAATAAATAACAAATAACAAATAACAAATAACAAATAACAAATAACAAATAACAAATAACAAATAACAAATAACAAATAACAAATAACAAATAACAAATAACAAATAACAAATAACAAATAACAAATAACAAATAACAAATAATAAATAATAAATAATAAATAATAAATAATAAATAATAAATAATAAATAATAAATAATAAATAATAAATAATAAATATTCACGGGACAATTTACACTTATTGATCTAACCCCAAAGTAAGAAAATTATTTGCTTGTGTTATGGGTGTTAGTCAACGATACTAATACATAGAAATACATATATAAATACAAGAATATATTTAATAAACACCCAAACCCGGAAATACAAACATTTATGCTCATCACACAAATGCTTGTCCCCGTCGGGGATCGAACCCGAGCCCCGTTGATCGCGTAGTCAGAGTCGCTAACCATTCGACCAACGGGGCGATCAAATGATATCAAGTATAAAGCTGGACACACACATTTGAAATGCCTCTCTGAATTCAGCATCAGAATTCATAATCTGATTCCGTTGTTGGTATGCTCACGTGGCCAAATGTATAGAACTAACACTAAGTATTTTTTTAAATCATTTATATTATTGTCTCGTCCGGGTCTAATACTACGTCTTTACCCACGTACCGCAAGGCGTGAGTGCTTGTCACTGACGTGTTCCGGTTTGGAGGTAAGGTAGCCTGTAAGCTCATTCACGCTTTAAGACCCGCCACAAGGATAGCAACGTACCGTTAACATCTTTGGTGTTTATAGGTGATGTCTATCTCTTTCCATTAGGAGAGCTATCTTATTATAGCTTTTATTATTATTTATATATTATAGCTTATAGCTTGTATTATAGCTTATAGCTCTTATGATATAAAAAAAATTCCAATGTTTTAATAACTACTTATACCCCTATCGTGGACAAATATTAACAAACTTAAGACACAAACTTTAAAATGGCTTCGGCAAATTGATTATTATACTTTGGAAAACATTATTTATGCACATTACGTGTAGCTTTTGGGGGCATTAATCTCATGTAACACACACATATGCATACACACATACACACACTCGCACACACACACACACACACACACACACTCACACACATGCTACACAAGGAAAGCAACTATGTACTACATGGGGCACACTAAAAGTTTTGCACTTCTAGCTAATCGGAACTATTTGAATTTCGAGTGTTATATTTTTAAAACGTTGCAACCTTCTTAGAAATAAAAAAAAAACAATTAGCGGAAAATGATATGTCGATTGTTTTTTTATCACACATCAAACGAAAATGGAATTAAGTCAAAAAGATTTTACAGCAATGATTTTTTGTGATTTTAAAAGTTCTCTTTCTCCGCAAGACTGTGCCGCTCGTCTTCAAAATGCTTTTGGGAGAGAAGCACATTATTTGAGCACCGTGAGGCGATGGTTTGCTGAATTTGAGAGAGGTCGAGTTTTTTTACATGACTAATTTCGTGAAGGGCGGCCTTCAACTGCCGTCAACGAAAATAATGTGGCTACTGTTAAGCGGTTAATTGAAGAAAACCTCCGGAATACCTATGAGACAATTCGAGGACTATTGGTTATTGGTACGAGCCGAATTCAGAAAATTTTACACGAAGAATTGAAAGTTCGGAAACTTTGTTTTCGTTGAATCTCTCATGAACTGACTGCGGAGCAGAAGCGGGCTCGCGTGGAATGGTGCTTACAGATGATACTGAAATACGACCACGGACACTCTAATGCTGTTATGACATTATCACAGGAGATGAAACGTCGATTTATTGTTTTGAACTCGAAAAAAACAGCAATCTTGTGAGTGGGTGTTTGAAAATGAGAACAGGCCAACCAAAGTGAGACAGGCGAGAAACGTTGGTAAAAAAATGATCGCGTTTTTTTTTTCTCAGCCACTTGAAGATCACAAAAGTGTTAATGCCGAGAGGTATTTATTTTACCATTTGTTTACCCAGAGTGTTAGAAAAAGTTCGCGAAAGACGACCCAAAAGCCGCATTCTCCTACACCATGATAACGCTTCTTCACACACGGCCAACAAAACAAAGTCATTTTTAGCTTCCGAAAAAGTACATCTCGTCGCTCATCCTGCGTACAGCCCCGACCTAGCACCCTGTGATTTCTGTATTTTCCCCAAAATCAAAGATTTGATGAGAGGTTTTACTTTTACCAACTCCGAAGAGGCAGTGATAGCGTTCAATCAGTCCATAGAAAATATACCTTCAGATCTGTGGTCCTCCTGTTTTGAAAAATGGGTTCGTTCGCATGAAAAAATATTTAAAATGTAAAGGAGATTATTTTGAAAAGCAATAAACATAATATTTTGCTTATAACATGTTGCTTTTTTAAGTTACGCAAAACTTATAGTGTGACCTACGTATAATGTTATACATTTTTGTATTTAATAACTGCATGTGGAGTAAATGTATGTGAGATTACTAATGTACTTAAAAATTAGTTATTAAAACTGTTGAACCTTAGGCAAGGATCTAACCTCTATAACACGGGTTATCCTAGTATAGAGGTTAGAGCTCCAGAATGATTTTTTCATACACTGTGTAATAAAAAAAAATAAAAAAAAATATAGGCCTTTAATTTTACAAGTTACTAGTTCTTACATGATTAATTATTTTATTTACTACACTTTTGAAACCTTTTTTGGGTAAGTACATGTCTTTTCGTATACATGTGTATACGTCTACTTTTTTATTTTTTTTAATCATATATACATATTTTTTTATTGTCGCCTCTGTGGTCTAGTGGTCCAGCGTTGGTGTTGACTACATGAGGTCCCGGGTTCGATTTCTGGGTCGGGCACTGAAAAAAAGTGCTTTTTCAGTTTTCTGATAAACACAAATTTGCCCGGGATTGGAATGTGCCCGGTTGGCGATAGGCTTACCACCTATCACATTTGTGAGACCAAATATCTTCGGCTAATCGTGGGTGCACTTGTTGTACCTCTGCCTACCATTTCGGGGATACAGGCGTAAAGATTAAGAATACGTTTGTACCCTTATTGGATACTGTCTTACTTGATATCATTAGTGAATTTCAGTTTCACTTTAGATGAATGGGTTAGGTCTTGTCTAAGCAGAACAAAGATTCTCAAACTTTAAATTTAAGCCATATCAATATTAATTTCATATACTTTTGTAGTAGTGAAGCCTTAAGTACCGTAGGCTTTTAAGATCCTAAAAATAAACTTTGTATCCTCACAATTTTAGCACGGTCAATATTTACTAAGCCTCTTACTATTTCCTTTTAAGGTTTATCCTTTTTAGGACGTAAAAGTCTTATTGAATATGCTATTGAACACTTTTTGAAGAAAAGAAAAGTAAGTGACATGGTTTAGACTGTAAATACTAAGTTGGAATTAAATGAAAAATCAAATACACTTTTGAAGGGCTTTCAAAAAGTTAGTTCTAAAGCAAGTACTTTTATATATTAAATTGTTTTATTTAATTTCAATATACTATTGGGCTAAAACTTTTACATCATATTTATATCTATGTTTTAATACATGAGGCGAAAAATTTGTAACCTTTTTTAAGACAATTACGCAAGCGGAGGAGTATGAAATTAGGAACAATATAGTTTACATTGCGTAAGACTGAAACTTAATAATTTTAAATATTATGCATTAAAAACATTAAATTAACTAAAGTAAACATAAAATACACTAAATTCATATGACTTACATGATAATATATACACATGTATACTTTTTTCTTAACGTCTAAAGTTTGTTGTTAATCTTCAAAGAGATTTTATTATATTTTAGTCTTTGGTCGATTTTCGACCAGAGAGCTATCGGTAGTAACTTTAGTTATAACCTTTGACAAGAGAAAGATAAGGCATTAATTTCCATAAACAATCAAAATTATAAAATTGCATGCATTCCAACGCTGAACCAATAAAACTGGCTTTATCTCTGTCTTACAAGTTATAATATTAGAATATATGAAAAATATTAGAATGAAAATTCTATAGACAAAACTACAGAAATTATGTCCTGTAAGTTACATAAAAAACAACTTTCACATAATGTTTGAAACTAATAAGACATATATCGCGGACTCCTATGGTTGTTATTTTAATTATAACATAAAATACGTAATGCAAAAATTTGACAAATATCGAACACAGGACATTTAGGTTTTGTACATCCCTTGCGTGTCTTTCGAATTGACGAATATTACATAAGCTAGAATAATTTTCTACGATTTTTAAATCAATCAAATAAAATGTTTTTTTTTTTTTTTTTTTTGTGTTATAGCACTCACCCCGTGCTTGGGAATCTGGAAAAACCTTAAAAACAGCAAAGAAAAACATCGACACGCGGGATTTGAACCTGCGACCATTTCCCTAAATCCCGCGTGTCGATGTTTTTCTTTGCTGTTTTTAAGGTTTTTCCAAATAAAATGTATCGCTAGGAACAATCATATAAAAAATATTAATTGAATTCTATCATCATATTTAAGTGTTACCATTGTATAAGACTTAAACTATATTTTCATTAAAACAGCCATAAAATATATATATATATATATATATATATATATATATATATATATATATATATATATATATATATATATATATATATATATTATAAATAAAAATTCTCCCTGTTTTCGTATTAAAGAATAGAAGTACCTATAAAGTGTCTTCGCAAAATCATAGCTCAGAATTCTGTCAATCTAACTTACATTTCTGAGATTAGCAGCTGCTGTACTGAAGACATCCAATGACAAGATAAATACCTAACCACAGACGACTGAGGAGAGAATTGATTATTTACGTTAACCTCACCTAAAATCCATCTTTATTTAGCTACTATTCCCCAAGTTAAAAAAAATATTTATTATTATTATTAAAAATTATAAATGCGGATTGTTGTTGATATAGAATCTTACGGAATATATTAAAATTTAAGGTAATAACTAAAAACAACGATTGATACTTCTAGCCTGTGTTTTTTCTGAATCTGAATTTAACATCTGTTATTTTATATACAAATTATTCAGAATAAACGGGACCTTACCGTGATTAGTTGTTGAATTATTTCCCACTAATCCGTAGTAATTAGGATAAGAAGTTATGTTTGTATGTTAGTGTATGTTAAACACAGATTAATTGCTTGTTAAAATTAATTTGCGTTTTGGAAACCGGTCGGTAATCTTGTTTATAATAACATTTTATATTGTTTCGGAAGTGAATATCAAACAGCTGATGCTAACAATATTTTTACGTTAGGTTACGTTCTTACTCGCAATTAAATTGATTTTGCTTAAGACGTAAAATTTCTGTTATATCCGGGAGATTTTCTCATAAAGGCGTCTCGCAACGTTTGAAAAGTCTATTAAATGATAAATGGGGACTACATTTATATGAACACTTCAGAAAGCGTTAATTTCCGATGAGAAAAAATCATTAAGAGATGAAATTGAATATCGAGTTGTCAGCAAACATATGATTAAATAACTTGCTTTCAAACGTTCAATAGGCAATTATTTTAGCAATTGTGTTATAAACTAAGCTTATGCTACATTGATATAAAAATCCCTAGATGCACAGTCCCGAACAAAACTGACACTCAAAAGTGTCCTTAATTTCTTTTAAGTTATAGATATGGCAAAAATATATGTCTTTGCATATCCAACCTTAAGTGCAAGTCTTATAGTTGTTTTTACAAAGCAATGTACGAAAATAAATAACATTGACAGTGACGCGGCCGACGCGGTTCTATTTGAAATGAACGCACAATTTAAAATTGTGCGCTCATTTTTTGAGGACGTTTTTGACACACTGATTGTGTATCTTGGGTTTTTTTATATCAATGTTCTGCTACTAATATTTTTTGAAGTTTAACTTGCAATTTTTACGTCAAATGTGTTTTCCAAAAAATATATATAGATATAAACTAAGTAATTAATGTGAAAGCATGTACGTACAAAGCTCGAAATGGTTGAGTAGATTTTGATAGAATTTAGTGCTTTGTGTGTTTTATTCAAACTAAAAATGTGAAAGCGTGTTGGTTAGTACACCAGCTCGTTACACCAGCTAGTACACCAGTGACCCGGATCGTTATCAGGTATCGGTGGACGCACCACTTGGCGCGTCGGACCACTGCCTGATCCGGAGCAAAGTACCGGTCACGCGCCCACCACGGCCTCCCTTTGCAGGCTGTCGTCGTGTTTGGCACTATAGGTCAGCAGATTGGGACGGGATGCGGTCTTTCTTTGCATCTTACCCATGGGGGCGGTTGTGCTTCTCGCTGGATGATCCGAATGCTGTCGCTGACTTTGTCGCTGATGTGGTGCTGCAGGACATGGAACTTTTCACTCCGTTTTCTGCGGTGCCCATCGGTGGCAAGTCTCAGCCTTGGTTTGGTTGCCACTGCAAAGCGGCTTTACGCCGAAAGCAGGAATACTACCGAGCTAGGGCTGCTGCGTCGGCATTTCGTGATGTAAAAACTAGCGCATTACGAAAGGAGTACAACTCTTCCTCGAGATACTTCAAAAGAGCTATCGCCAAGGCAAAAGCGGAACACATTGGCAGAATTGGTGAGAATTAGTTCGCCTTCCTTCTGGCACTCGTGCGTTCTGGTCTCTCGCCAAGGCTGTCTTAGGGAATTTCTCCCAGCCTTCATTTCCATCCTTGCATAGAGACGATGACTCTCTGGCCCATACCGCAAAGGAGAAAGCCGATCTTCTGGGCTCGTTCTTTGCGGCCAACTCGACTCTGGATGGCCGAGGGAACATACCGCCTACCATCCCGCAGTGTGATAGTTCTACGCCAGAACCGCAGTTTTGGCAGTCAGCTGTGCGTAAAGCACTTCTTTCTTTAGACATCCACAAACCGAGTGGGCCTGATGGCATCCCTCCTGTTGTGCTTAAAGTATGTGCTCCAGAGTTGGCGCCAGTATTGGCGCACCTATTCCGGCTCTCCTATTCACTCGGCGTGGTACCGAATTCATGGAAAACAGCTCTAGTGCATCCCATTCCTAAAAGAGGAGATCGCTCTAATCCATCAAACTATCAGCCAATAGCCATAACCTCCTTGTTCTCCAAAGTCATGGAGACACTTATAAACTGTCAGCTCCTGAAGTATTTAGAAGAGCACCAGCTGATTAGTGACCGTCAGTACGGTTTCCGTCGTGGCCGCTCAGCTGGTGATCTTCTAGTATACCTGACACATCGTTGGGCGGAGGCAGTTGAGTCCAAGGGGGAGGCATTGGTAGTTAGTTTATACATAGCGAAGGCCTTCAATCGGGTACGGCATAAAGCGCTTCTCTCAAAGCTGCCTTCCTATGGGCTTCCCAAGAAACTATGCAAGTGGATCACCATTTTTTTGGCTGATCGGAGCGTTAAGGTCGTAGTCGACGGCGCATGCTCCAATCTTAAACCTGTCAATGCTGGTGTTCCCCAAGGCTGCGTGCTATCACCGACACTGTTTCTTCTGCATATCAATGATATGTTGCAAATTAGTAACATACATTGGTATGCGGACGACAGTACTGTTGATGCTACATACTCCGGCCGTAGCGGTATTTCTCGGGAACACGTCAAAGAGGGCCGGATCAAGCTCGTGTCTGAACTCGAGAATCAACTAACTGATGTCTCAGAATGGGGTCGTCAAAACCTTATTACATTTAACCCCAAAAAGACGCAGCTCTGTGCGTTCACCGCAAAAAAAAACACCCTTTATCGTATCACCTCGGTTCGAAAACCCTCTCCTGACAGCCTCAGCCAGTATTGGAATTCTGGGCGTTGACATATCGAACAACGTTCAGTTTGGAAGGGAAGGCTAAACTAGCTTCCAAAAAGCTTGGTGTACTCAGTAGAGCAAAGCAGTACTTCATGCCAGCCCATCGCTTCCAACTTTACAAGGCCCAAATTCGACTTCACACGGAGTACTGTTCTCACCTCTGGGCCGGAGCTCCTCAGTACCAGCTTCTTCCTCTTGATCGCATTCAACGTAGAGCGGTTCGAATCGTCGACGACCAGGCTATTTCTAATCGGCTTGACTCTTTGGCGTTACGCAGAGATGTAGGCTCGCTCTACGTCTTTTACCATATTTATCATGAGAAGTGTTCCGACGAGTTGTTCGGACTAATGCCTGCTGCAAATCCACAACCGTGCACTTTTGTCGACACTTTTTGCCTCGCATTACTCCTTTGTGGAATCTATTACCCTCGGGGGTGTTTCCGTATGGATACGACTTAGGGACCTTCACGAAACGAGCTTATTCATTCTTAAAAGGCCGACAACGCAGCTGCAATACCCCTGGTATTGCGGATGTCCATGGGCGGCGGTGATCACTTACCATCAGGTGCACTATCTGCTCGTTTGCCCCCTCTACTATAAAAAAAAACACACACACCTTAAAACGGCTGTATGTGCGCTGTGTGTGTTGTAAACTAAAACTGTAAATAAACTAAAAATGTGGAAGCGTGGTGGTTAGTGCGCCAGCTACACATCTTCAAACGGATGAGTGGATTTTGTTACAATGTGTGTGTTGTGTGTGTTTTAAACTAAAAATTTGAAAGAGTGTTTGTTAGTATGCCAGCTATATCCCTCGAAACAGCCGAGTGGATTTTGTTACAATATGTGTGCTGTGTGTGTTGTAAACTAAAATTGTATGGTAAACTAAAAATGTGGAAGCGTGGTGGTTAGTGCGCCAGCTACACACCTCGTAACGGCTGGGCGGATTTTGTTACAATATGTGCACTGTGTGTGTTATAAACTAAACAGTATTTTAAACTAAAAATGTGAAAGCATGTTGGTTAGTACACCAGCTACATACTTGAAACAGCTGAATGGCTTTTTTTACAATATGTGTGCTGTGTGTGTTGTAAACTAAAACAGTATTGTAAACTAAAAATGTGAAAGCGTGTAGGTTTGTATACCTGTACCCACATCCACTCATATGTTAATCTGACGGGCTCAAGTAAATCCCAAGATCTCTTGGGCTCCCATACTATTATATTTTGATGTGGTGTTGTAAATAAATTTATGGGACAAATTACACTTACTGATCTAACCCCAAAGTAAGCAAATTATTTGTTTGTGTTATGGGTGTACTTACCATCAGAAACAATTATAACATATTTATAAATAATAATTTTTCTAGTTTCAATAAAGTTATGGATATTTGGGGTTTAAAAGTAAGTGGTAAGTAATTTTAATCCATTTGTAAAAACGTCCAGATTTTTGCTGTAAAAAACCGGCTCGCACATGCACTAAAAATGAAAATAACAAAACACGTGATGTAGTCGTTTAAGTTGAAGGTAAGAACAATAGATTCTGTGAGTATCAGATTTTTATCTCGCAGTCAACACGATCGTTTCATAAGCTGAAAATTGGATTTTTTTTAAATTTCGAAAGTTCGAGCAAAGTTTTCTTCTATGAAGAGCGAGCAGCTGAAGTCAACTTGTAGCTGAATTTTGTCTATGACATGTAAACTTAATGCCCGCGGAGCATGAGTTTTTAATTCTCAACAGTTAAGACGCTAGAGTTGATTGAAATTCACGAAAAATGACTAAAAAACACTCATTTTCAGCACGCTGCTTATATTCAAAGGACTCGTCTGAGCCAATTATCTTCATTTACTCTTAAACTACTATCTTTCCCACTGTGAATTCCATCTTGATCATGCAGATAGCTTCAAACAGAAAAATTTCACAGTAAAAGTTGATAAGGCTTAAAAATATCGATTTTTAAAAGTCTTTATTTAAATAGGCGAAAACAAACGCTTGTAAAAATCAAACTTGTGTAAATTTTGTTCTTTGGGACCCTAGATACCCTGGAGAAAGTTACACCAAAATCTGAAATGAGACGGCAACAATTTTTTTTTCAGACGATTTCATATGGAATGACTCATATAAGTTGCTAACCATAGAACCAACGGGGCGGTCAAAAAGTATCAAACGCGGGTTGAGATTAGTTGTGTTCCCCATTGCCGCATTTTACCTATCTGATTTCGATTATCGCTAATTTATAGATAATCGGGACTAACAGCTTTAAGCGCTCATCTGATTAACGGGAGTGGTTAATATACAACCCAACCGATTCCATGCTGGTGCTAAGATTTTGTATTTTCGAGAGAAATCTAGAAAAATCTCAATAACTCTTTTGGTCCCAGGTATTAAACCAAGGACCTC
This sequence comes from Apodemia mormo, assembly GCA_036924255.1. Lineage (NCBI taxonomy): Eukaryota > Metazoa > Arthropoda > Insecta > Lepidoptera > Riodinidae > Apodemia > Apodemia mormo. Next base: position 5,184,899 of record JAUPFN010000012.1, on the reverse strand, counting down.
ATGATTTTAATTGAACAGGTTTAAGTCTAGACTACGAGGTATTAAATAATGAAAAACTGTTATAACATTAATCCATTTTCCAAGAACAACATTCCCTAGAGCAAAAAACTCTTAAGAGCATTCGTAGTGCAGTTGATTATAAAAATAACAGGAAACATAAACTACTTAAAAGGAAACAATTGCTTTCACAAATAAACGAGTTACTTTATGTTTCTTAACACGATGAGTGCGAAACGAGGCTTGAAACACCTCGTCCGTGTCTCGTCTTTATAGCGGTAAGGAAAAACTTAAATTTCCCTGTCGTGCGAGAGGCGTAACTTCCGTCTGTCTCAGTCCAGGAAAGAGATAACTATGTATATATCTGAGATGTGTTATTGATGCCGATTTTTTTGGTATACCTACCTTAATACCGGATTTTTTAGGCCTCGTACCGCACTGAATAAATAAAAGTTTAATACAGTGCGTTACGACGTTGTAAACACCTCGTACCGCCGTACACCTCGTACCGCACCCTACGCTAGCTTCACGCGGTTAGAGTTGTGCATCCGTTACATTTTTGGCCTTCGTAAATATGATCATGTTTCAGAATTTCGTGCTCAACTTAAGTGGCTACCAATACGTCTTCGCAGGAATACTCATATTCTTTCTTTGCTTTATAACATTCTTCATAACCCTAGGTCCCCAATTTATCTTCGTCAGCGTTTTCATTTCTTCATGCCCCGAGTAGTGATTGTCGCGCTAATGTCAGTTCCCTCTTGCGTTTCCCTTCCTTCAAATCTAATTTTTTTTCTGATTCCTTTTCTGTACATGTAGTTAGGCTGTGGAATTCACTTCCATTTAACATTCGTTCCAGTGAATCGTTATCAATCTTTAAGACACGATTAAATAATTATTATCTGACGCAAAAGTAAAATAAGTTAATATATTAATTTTTGTTGTTTGTGTGTTATTTTTTTTAATAGTTTTTTAATATGTAAGTGTTTTATCTCTTTTCTCTTTACTTTATATTTCTTTTTTATCAATAGCTTTAAGGCCACATTTTTTTGTTTATGTTGTGCACAATGTCTGTGTTTATTTATTGTTTTCTTCATACGGGTTAGCTGGAAGAAATCTCAATATGAGATAAGCTCACCTTTTGTCTTAATATTTAATTTTAATGTTTACTGTAACTGTTTTTGTGTACAATAAAGTGTTAAATAAATAAATAAAATAAACTTTGCGCCCGCGACGATATAATAGGATGTCGAAACGTTACCGAAGAAAGTAAATTAATAACATTATTGACGTTGAAGAGGAATTGGGTGATAAATCTAATTCAAAATTACCGATATTTGAAAAACAGCTAAGTTTCCAATCAATATTTACAAATTATATCCAGTCTAAATGAAATAGTTATGTGGGAATATAATAAATAAATCCCAGCTATTTATATTTAAAATATGGTGTATAAATTATACACTGCAATGTATTGTATGTAAGTATATAGTTAGGGATTAGAAATACATTAAATTAATCAAAATAAACATTACACACACTAAATTTATTTGACATATATGATATTATACCTACACAGATGTACACCATTTTCTTTACGGCTAAAGCTTTGCCAAGAGAATGAATGATAAGGACTTGGCATTAATTTCCATAAACAATCAAAAATTATACACTTGCATGCATTCCAACGCTAAACCAATAAAACTGGCTTAACTCTGCCTTGCAAGTTAAAATTTTCATAATAGACAAAGCTACAAAAATTTTGTTAGTGTTCTAATTTCAAATCGTATTATAAGAAAATTAACGTCGCCTTAAACAGCTTGCGGCCAAACTGCCATTACTAAAATACGCTGTCATGTAGGTAAGTTAAAATTCAATATCAAATAACCCTTTGAATACAAAATATTAAATTGATTTTGGCGTTTATTTGTATTTTTCTATAATTTTAGTGTGTAGTGTGTACCTTAAATCTAAAATAAAAACTAATTTAAAATAATATTCTCAATTGCAATATAATTTATCAATTGTTATGTAGACAGTAAACAGCTGTTCTTTTAGTCCGCCATTGTTAGGGACGAAATGACAGTTTTCCCTTGGTTATTTCATATCTGGTAGTAGTGTCCTTCATCTACGGGCTAAAGTCATTTGTCAAACTTAAAAGAGATTTTATTATTTAGTCTATGGTCGATTTTCGGCCACAGCCGATCACTAGTGTCTCTAAATCGATTTAACTCCAAGTAAGCAAATGATTTGCTTGCGGTATGGGTGTTAGTCATAATACCTATATTAGATCTAGGTACATAAACACTAAACAAAAATAAACACTGAAACCCAATACGAACATTAGTCCTCATTACACCGATGTTTGCTTCTTTCGGGAAACGAACCTGAGTTTTATTGATTGTCAACTTTCATAAACAGTCGACAAATCCACAATTAAATAGTCTAGCTGGTAGGTGGATAAAAACTTCAATTTCAGTATATGAACAAACGTTTTATTTAATGCGTAGTTACGTTGTTATATTATTCTGAGAACATTCGAAATTATCTTAAGCATTAAACCTGCTTAGAATGCGATGCCTATTCTGAACAATTTATTAAGAATTTAAACTGAACAATGATACGATAAGACTGCATAATTATATTAATTTATGTACCCTCCTTAATGTTAAAATTATTAGCGTGAACGATTATTAATTTTGAAGATCTTAAGAAATTACGGTATTTACGGGGTGTTATGACAAAAACAAACAAAGAGAATTATCTTCTGATAAAAAGGGACAACAATCACCTACGGACACTAAGAATGTCGATGTGCACTGCCACTTTTGAGGGTAGAATTTATTTTTTTTGTAGCACGGTATGGCCTAATTATGGATGGCCTCTTAGCTATGTTTTTACGTACACAACCAATATAGTCTTTTTTACACCGAAAAGTGTGATTTAAGTGCAGATTTATGTCACATGAGCTATAAAATAGAGTAGAGTTCTGCATTGTCTCGCCCGGGTCTGGTACCGCCGCCTTATCTATTCCTGCCGCAATAATGTCAGTGATTGTCACTGTCGTGTTCCAGATTGGGAAGTAATGTAGCGAGGACGCTCCCCGCTGCATCGAGACTATTTTTTTTATATTATTAGATAGCAAACAAGCAGCGCCTATAGACACCAAATATGTTAATGTTACGTTACCATCCGTGTAGCGAGATTGCAATGCCATATGCATAAATCTACCGGTTACCTTACCCTCCAAACTGAAACACGACAATGACAAGTATCGACGCTGTTGCGGCAGAAATGACCAGACGCGGGCGATATAGTACAAAACTCTACCAACAACTATCTAGTAGCCACCGTTTACGCCGTGTTGGTCCCGGCCTCCTTTGAAGAATAGGCCTACTGCCATTCTGCCAGGCAGGTCGTAAAAGGCGACCGATTGGCTATCGAGTCACTACCATCGTGTCTACTAGGTGGCAGAGTTCTGCATTGTCTCGCCCGGGTACCACCGCCTTATCTATTCCTGCCATAATAGCGTCAGTGCTTGTCGCTGTCGTGTTCCGGTTTGGAGGGTAAGGTAGCCGGTAAAGTTATGCATGTGGCATTAGACCTCGCCACAAGATAGCAACGCACCATTAACATCTTTGGTGTCTATAGGCGATGGTTGACTCTTTCCATCAGGAGACCCATCTGCTTGTTTGCTATATTGTAGTAACACGTAATAGCCAATCGGTCGTCTTTTACGAGTATCATCACGCCCGGTTCCCTTGCGGGGTAGGTAGAGTAAACTGAACTTCTATAGATTTTCAAGTTCACCGCGATTCATCGTTTTGTCAGTTGGTAAGATAAATGGTGATCCTCATCGCCGAATTTATCGACATGTTGACGATTACTGACTATTTTTGGCGATATCCCGGAACGACCATTTAACGTGCTGATTCGATGTTCAGGAGTGGTGGAACACCACTACGCCAGACTCCGAGCTGATACTGAGAATTTGATTTTCGAAAAAAAACCGAAAAAACCTTTTTTTCGCCTTTTACGACCTGCCTTGAAGAACGGTTGTTGGTCTATTCTTCAAACGAACCAGGACCAACATGTGTGTAATGTAGCTACCTAGAATTACATAGAAAACCTCAGATGTCTTTAGTGCCGATTTTCAACTTTTTTAAAATACTCCTATCTTTTTAAACCTGTTGTCTGCCTCGTGGCCTAGGGGTAGCTTATTCGGCTCTGATAATGAGGTCCCAGGTTCGAACCCTAGGTCGAGCAAGTGTCACTGAGGTTTTTACGAGGTTTTTCTCGAAAATCTAAAATCTCATTAGCAGCTTGCAGTCTGGCGAAATAGTCGATAATCGTTTAAATGTCGGTCAGTAAAGGTTAGTTTAATGACATGATGTGCAAATATTTAAAAAAACCAACCAAGTGAGAGTCAAACTCGCGCACGAAGGGTTTCGTACCATCATTTATAAAAACCGTACCAAAACTACTCAACCCGTTTTAAAAATTCGTTCACTTTTAGAAAGCTACATTATCCAGGAGTGACATGGGCTAATTTTTACCTTATTAGCAGAAGGAAATAATGATTTTTTGGTGACGCGCAGGAAAAAGTAACTGCTAGTCTAATAGCTAATATAATAAATAATTTATATATTTATTTCATAAAATATGAAATAAATATTTAAACTAGCTGACCCGGCAAACATTGTTTATCCATACAAATTACTTGTACTGAATATTTTGGTGTTGTACTTAAGATTTTAATTTAGGTCCAAACGGTAGATTTCTACAAAACTTTATTTAATTTGGTTCCGTAAGTTTGGAGTTCATCACCGAACAAACAACGCTACACGAAAGGAGAATGATGAGGCCCCATACAAATTTGGCTTAAAAAAGCAACACATGATGATGGCTGCTTACCGTATTGTAATACATTATTAATTTTTTCTGAAATGTAAATTGTATCACGGACACTTTTTACAATAATAAAATTGCCAAAACTCCTTCAAAAATTAATATTATTTGATTTTACATGTGTTACATTCCATTTTAAGCCACTCACATCGCAATTTATAATTATATTTATAATTAGTTTGGTTGGTCAGAAATATAAGAAAGTGTTAACTTTATGGCAGAATAGAAAAATCTTTACTTGAATTAGAAATAAGAAAAAGCGTAAAAGTTTGATTACTTTCATGACTTTCCGACTAAAATCCTTTTAAAATTAATTTGCTTTTAAAAAGTGTCCGTTGAATTCTAATATTGACTAATTGTAAATAAAATTAATTTAATAATTTCGGCTGTCGCTATATTCTCGTAGTCCATTTAGGCCGATCTTTATATACATTAAGATAAGATTATTAAGTCTTTGATAGAAAATTACACAAATTAGTTATTTATGCCTATTAAGTTTCAAGACCCATATCTAAGATAGAAATTGAAATTCATTTACCGATAATACAAACGTGAGACTAGATGTTCTAAAATAAAGCTTGGAATATTCTAGAATATTAACATGTAAATGGTTTAGTTTCAAACCCTATTTCATAAATGTCACATAAGAGCTACTACAAATATTTTATATAACAAAGTCTTTTACCCGAGACGCTTTTGCTGAATAAATCATCTGCCTTCTACCGAAAAGGTTACAAAGGCAAGCAAAGATTCTATATATTGTGTAAAAATTGTATTAAATACAAGTTAGTAGAGATTTTCTACGATTCGTCGAATTTATTTTATATCATGTGATGGCATGCAAGCAGATGGTTCTCATGATGGAACGAGATAAGCATTGCCTAGACATCATAGATGCTAATTGTACGTTTCTGTCCTGATGATGGGATATTACTGCCACGCGCATAAGTTTACCAGCTACCTTACCTTCCAAGGCAGAACACGGAAATGACACGCACTGCCGATACTGCGGCAGGAATAGGTTAGTTGGTGATACCAGACCCGGACGAGAGTCTTATGGACCTGAGCGAGACAATGCAGAATTCTACCACTTAGTAGCCACGATAGTATTAACTCGCTTCTGGCTTTTAATCTATGACAAGCAGATACTATTATTAACAACTTTGGTGACGGTAGCCGTTTTCTTAAGGACAAAACGTAAAACACTGAGGACTACTACTCACGCAAGTAATATAGTTTAATAAGACAAGTGGCTTTTTAGGGTTTCAAGGTAAACTAGGAACCCTTATACTTTTGCTATGTCCGTCCGTCCATCCGCAGTCTAGCGCAGAGATCCTTAGTTTCAGAAAACTAATTTGGCATGAATATATTTACTTTTGGAAACCAGATGTGGGAAATATTAAAAAAAGAGAATAAAATCACTAACAATCTCTTTATATTCGATTAGATTAAAACCAATCACAGTTTACAAATTAAATCGAACTAAATTACAATCAAAATTAAGAAGGAAACAATCAACTTAACAAATATATCCAACAAACCATAAAAAACGTTAACTTGAATTACCGTCCGAGTTTCGCAACGAGCCAGGTCCTATTATTCCAAGCGCCGACCGACGACTGAACTGCCGAGTGCCTGCTGCCGTTCAACGGTATTTAAGGTAACATATGACAGTTGTGACGTTAGTCGTTCAACGTTATTTCGAAATGACAGATGACAGCTGTGACGTTACGAACTTTAGTCACAAATAAATTAAAAAAAAACAATGTTATAGATCCTGGCAGTACATATTAGTCACGACAAGAAAGTAGTAACATGAAATCTTGAAAAATATTTTTTACGGTAGCTCCTTTACATGTAAAGTATGTTAATTATTTTCTCCTGTACCCTATAGTGTAGGGTATCGTTGAATAGATTTTTAAGAATATTGCAGTTAATTTAAAAATTTCGATTAAGGGAATCGTTTGTGAAATATAAAGCTTTAAAGTGTTAATTTTTGTTAGAGCCAATGGTCCCCTCTGCCAGTTAAACGGTTGGTTTTAAGGGAAAAAATTCATGGTAGTAGTATAATGAAGTTAAAAGGAAAACTATCACTATTAGACACAATTAATAATGCACTTGTAGTTTACTTTCATTTCACTCTATCACAGTTTAGAAGGCTCTACAAGTTTTTGAGTAATAGTTGACAAACTAATAAAATATACTTGGAGATGTATTTATAGATGGTAAACCTCTGGTGCAGATATTATATTCGCCTTTGGAGTTAAATAGGTTAAATGTTCGTAGGATGAAACAATATTTACCGCCCCGTTGGTCGAGTGGTTAACGACCTTGACTATGCGTTCGACGGCCCTCGGGTTCAACCCCCGACGGGGACAAGCATTTGTGTGATGTGCATAAATGTTTGTATTTCCGGGTTTGGGTGTTATATATTCCAGTATTTATATATGTATTTATATGTATTCTTATCGTTAACTAACACCCATTACACAAGCAAATAATTTGCTTACTTTCGGGTATGATCATTAAGTGTAATTTGTCCCGTGAATATTTCTTTTTATTATTTTTTTTTTTTGATAAAACCCCTCTTGAATCTTGTGATGCGCAACTTTGAAACCCTTTATTGTGCGTGAACCTACGCAGTTTAACATTATATTATTATGGCATATTATATTATATTATTAATTATTATATAACAAACAAGAAGATTTTTCCCCGTGTTGGTCCCGGGCTCCTTTGAAGAATAGCCCAACTGCCGTTCTGTCAAGCAGGTCGTAAAAGGCGACCGATTGTCTATGCGAGTCACTACCATCGTGGCTACTAAGTGGTAGAGTTCTGCATTGTCTCGCCCGAGTTTTGGTACCACCGCCTTACTTCCTGCTACAATAGCGTCAGTGCTTGTCAGCCAGTAAACTTGTGCATGCGGCATAAGACCACGCCAAAGATAGCAACGCACCATTAACATCTTTGGTGTCTATAGGCGATGGTTGACTCTTTCCATCAGGAGACGCATCTGCTTGTTGGCTGTCTTATACTTAATATAAAAAAAGAAGATAGTTTCTGGCGTTTCGAAATTTATATAATAATAATAATAATAAATATCACTGGATAAATTACACGAATTGATCTGACTCCAAAGTAAGCAAATTATTTGCTTGTAGTATGGGTGTCAGTTAACGATACTAATACATAGAAACAGAAAAAAAAATAAAAAGTCGCCTCTGTGGTCTAGTGGTCTAGCGTAGGCGTTGACCACATGTGCCCACCACCATGTGACCACATTGGAAAGTGCCCGGTTGGCGATAGGCCTGCTACCTATCACATTTGTGGGACCAAGTATATTCGGCTAACCGTGAAAAATTATATCTTCTAAATTAATTAAACTAAATTAAATAATAAAAAATAATAAAAAATTAAACTAAAAAAAAAATTGTATCTTCACGCCCGTATCCCCGAAGGGGTAGGCAGAGGTACAACAAGTGCACCCACGATTAGCCGAAGATACTTGGTCCCACAAATGTGATAGGTGGCAAGCCTATCGCCAACCGGGCACTTTCCAATCCCGGGCAACTTTGTGTTTATCAGAAAACTGAAAAAACACTTTTTTTTTTAAGTGCCCGACTCGGGAATCGAACCCGGGACCTCATGTGGTCAACGCCAACGCTGGACCACTAGACCACAGAGGCGATACATAGAAGTAAATATATTAATACTCAAATATATTTAATAAACACCCAAACCCAGAAATACAAACATCTGTGCTCATCACACGAATGCCTGTCCCTGCCGGGAATCGCACCCGGACCCCATTGATTCCGTAGTCAGGGTCGCTAACCACTCGACCAACGGGGCGTTCATATAGAACATACATACAAACATAAACTTTTATTGTATAAGGTTACATTTGGATTATATGTAGATTTTAATATTATTTAATTTAATTTGGCGCGACCGCCCCGTTGGTCGAGTCGTTAGCGACCCTGACTACGCAATCAACGGGGCTCGGGTTCGATCCCCGACGGGGACAAGCATTTGTGTAATGAGCATAAACGTTTGTATTTCCGGCTTTGGGTGTTTATTATGTATGTAAGAGTATTTATATATGTATTTCTACGTATTAGTATCGTTGACTAACACCCATAACACAAGCAAATAATTTGCTTACTTTGGAGTTAGATCAATAAGTGTAATTTGTCCCGTGAATATTTATTATTATTATTTATTATTATTTTGATTCGAAATTTGATCACAGTTCCATTTATAGAACTCTCATTGTTTGCAAGTTTACGTGGTTTCCTATTCATGAGTACAGAACACTACATTGTTTCCTTTATGAAATACTTGATTGTGATTTGCCAGATCTCCTTGAACTAGTTTCTTCACTCAACTTCATGTTATTCTCAATTATTTTGCACTAGCTGTTGCCAGCGACTTCATCCGCGCGGACTTCGTTTACTCCGCACTGCTCCTACCCCGTAGGTGACAGCGTGATAATATGTACCCTATATGTTTACCCGACCTATAAGTAATATTCATGCAAAATTTAAAGTAAATCCATGCAGTACTTTTTGAGTTTACCCCGAACATACATACAGACAAACAGACAAACAGACAAAAATTCTAAAAACTATATTTTTGGCTTCGATATCGATTGTAGATCTCGCCCCAAGTATTCTTTTAAAAAAATATTCAATGTACAGTTTTGACTTTCCTACGATTTTATTATATGTATAGATTTGACCGCTCGTTGGTCGAGAGGTTAGCGACCCTGAATACGCAATCGACGATAGACGATAACATAGTGGCACGGAAATACATAATTTGTGAAAATATCAGCTTTCTAGCTATCACGGTTTATGAGATACAGCCTGGTGACAGACAGACAGACGGACAGCGGAGGTTTAGTAATAGAGTTCCGTTTTACGTTTTAGGTACGGAACCCTAAAAAAGAGTTGTGGCTATATCGTGAACACAGCCGTGTATCTTTTACGTGAATACGTCTGTGTAATCTATTTACATATTGGGTCGTGATCTACAATCGATATCGAAGCCAAAAATATAGTTTGTAGAATTTTCATTTGTTTGTCTGTCTGTATGCATGTCCGGGGTAAACTCAAAAAGTACAGCATGGATTTACTTCAAATTTTGCATGATTATTACTAACAGGTCGGGTCAACATATAGGCTACATATTATCACGCTATCACTCACGGGGGAGGAGCTGTGCGGAGTAACCGAACTCCGCGTGGACGAAGTCGCATGCAACAGCTAGTGGGTAATATTTTGCGATGATAACATTTTTCATTCGTCGTACAGGTGTCGTCGTTGATCGCTTCCGACGCCCTCATCTTTTTTGCTTTCTCAACACTCCTTCACTTTTTTAAATGAAAATTTATGGGTATCATTAACTTACTGTTTAAAATTTCTTTCAGGCAATAATCGTTCATGGTAGTTTGATTTTTCTATTCAAAGAAGTTTTGGCCGTAAACTTTTACAGCTTATTTGAATATTATGGTTGCTCCGAGTCAAAAGATATACAGTACCCGGCGATAAATATTGCACATCGCACCTTTGGAAAGAGACAATCGGCTAATTTCGGCTTCGTAGAGCGTTATCTCTGTCGCACAAAATACAAACAGTCCGGTACCTATTAGGAGCTGTTAAAACAAGTATGATTTGCTTCTTTTGATATTTTTATTCTTTGTATAAAATACACTAATTTTTCTATAAGTGATGGCTTTAGGTTGGGGTAAAATAAAATAAAAAAACATTTTTACATTATGTTTACGTATTTAATTATTTTGGAACATTATAGCTTTAGTGTACATAATAAACACCATTATACCTATTGCTAAAATGAGACATTGCAATAAAAATAATAATAATTCTAATTCTCAATTACTTCCATTTCACTATCTGTGCTCTCAAAGAGGTCAATATCACTGTCACTATCAGCCGTATTTATTACTAATCTATCAGTGTAATTGTCTAAACTGTGTTGAATGCTTCTATATTCATTCTCACATTTGATTGCATGATCGCAAACCTTTTTCCACTCTTCAGCGCCGATCATGTTTACTTTTTCAGTCAATAATGTTTTTACTGTAGTTAAGTTCATACCCACATTTCTAGAGGCTACATAGCCTTTCAGTTGAGACCATATATTTTCAATTGGATTAAAATCCGGATGATATGGTGGCAATCGCAACACAGTGTGCCCATGTTCGGCAAGTATTTTGTCCACAGAAAACTCTGTATACCTCTCCTTGTGCTGACATATAATAGCGTAAATCTGGGTTTTTGTTAATTTTGGATCAACTGGAATTTCATGTCTGTTTAACCAGTTGATCATTTCCCGTTTAATGGTGTTTGAGTTGGGGGGTCTCTCAACATACTTGTTGTGATAGGGTGCGTTGTCGATAACTAGAACAGAATCACTGGGTATATTTGGGATTAATTGGTTAACCAGCCATTTCTCATAGTTATCGTTATTCATTTCATTGTGATAGTCACCTGTAGTGTCCGTGGATTTATACGTTAAAAAAGCACCGGGTACAAAGCCTTTTTCATTTCCCGCATGAACTATTATCAAACGTTGACCTTTTGAAATTGGCTTTTTTACTCCTTTTTTCTTATCGTCACTCCAAGATTTCCCTTTAGTGTGGGATGCATGTATATATGACTCATCCATGTAGACGATATTTTTTCCTGTTTCGCGAAATTTGCGTATTTTATCAAGGTATTCCATTCGTTTGAGACTAACGTCGTGCTTTTCCATTAGAATTTTTCGATTATCTTCCATTTTAGTGAACTGAAATCCCATGTCATGAAGTATTTTTCTCAACGTTTTTTCAGACCCATTGTAATTAATAGCTTCAGATAACTTAGCTTTTAATGATTTTATTGTTGGCAGTTCATTAAATCGTAAGTGAAAATCATACACCATTCTTCGAACAACATCGTAATCAAAATCATCCATATCCAAACGAAATTGCTTTTTTGGTCTCCCATTTTTCGGAGTGCTGAACTTAATTTCAGTCGAATGTGTTTCAGTACTGACTTCGTTTAATATATTGTTCAAAGTTCTTCTTGAAATTCCAGTGGCATTTGCAACTCGCTCTTGAATCTTCTTAAAATAACAACTTACATTTTCATCTACTTTTTTTTTAAATCTATCAGCTTCGCTTACAAAGTATTTATAAACATTGTAGATAATTTCACGTGACTGATCTCGTAAAGGTTTCCCTCTTTTTCCGAAAGATGCCATATTACAACTTTAAATTATTTAAATTTGTGGGTGTTATCAACTCTAAATATATTTTTTTTTTCGGGACGCGACTGCACTCTATCGTACTTGAACAACGACTGACTAAACGTCACATAGGTAGTGTGGGACAGAGATAACGCTTTACGAAGCCGAAATTATCCGATTGTCTCTTTCCAAAGTTCGATGTGCAATATTTATCGCCGGGTACTGTACTGTATGCAATATATGTAACGCAGCGAAATTGCCTAAAAATGGCGGCACTTCTTACTCTTCTTCTCGCGAAGCATCGTAATCCGCATTCAACATATCAAATCTTTGATACTTAAGCTATTCAGCGGTATAATTAGATTTTGGATGTTGATGATAGTTAGATAGATGTAGCTATAACATCAAAACATATCCCCATATATTGTTATCGTCAGGTTTTTGAACTGCACATTACTATGAAGACAAATTTAAACACGTATTCACGTCAAATCGATAAAAATTCTCAGCAACACGGGAGAAATTTATGTAGCAGTATGGAAAACATTTTTAAGCTTTAACGATAATACTATCGCCAGTCTCCAGCCTGTCACTAAAATTTTCCCAAATAGAAAAAATCTTAAATGATTTTTTTCCTATATTATGATTTTTCTTTATTTTCTATATCATAAGATAGCAAACAAGCAGATGGGTTTCCTGATGGAAAGAGTCAACCATCGCCTATAGACACCAAAGATGATAATGGTGCGTTGCTATCTTGTGGCTAGGTCTATATTATGGTGATATGTTGTAAGATAAATCGTTCGCCTTTTAAGGACGAATTGGCAAAACGGCAGATGGTTAATTTTTCAAAAGTAGACCAGACCAACACAGGAAACAGAATGATGTTTCATGTTATCCACCAGCCATAATTTAGGTTCACGTAATTATCTATGTAGATAGTTAGCCGTTGTACAATATACTGTCTATTCTTATATTGTACAACGGCTAACTATACTGTATATTCTTCAAAGGGAGCCCGGACCAATACAGGGAGAAAAACGCTGTACGGCAGGCAGAGTAACCGACGTTTACCGTTTACCGTTACCGTTTACCGCGATTCACCGGTTTGTCAGGTGGCGAGATGAGTGGTGATCCTCATCGCCGAAATTTGTCGACATGTTAACGATTATCGACTATTTCTAACGATTACCGTGACCGACAGCTTTACATGCTGGCAGGGGAGTGGTAAAACACCACTCCGCTAAACTCCAAACTACATACATATCTTCACGCCAGATCCCTTACGGGGTAGGCAGAGAGAACCGAGTGCCATACATCACGATCCTTGCAGGCTTGTCTCGCTTCTTCCACATTCATCACTCTCTTCATACACACACGCCGGTTGCGAAGACTCTTGACACCACCTTCGGACAGTACTCGATCAATCTGATCGTGGTATGTCAGTCTTGGTCTTCCCCGGTACCTACATCCTTCCACATTCGCGTTGTATATCTGTTTTGTTAACCTTTCATCTACCATTCTTTCTACATGTCCGAACCAACGGAGCATGCCCTTTCTCATCTTTACACCGACACTTTCTTTCAAACCTAGCCTCTCTCTCACTTCGGCATTACGAACCCGGTCCGCGAGTGTCACACCAAATATTTTTCTTAGCGACCTCATCTCGACCGCGTTGATTCTACTTTCATGCCCTTTCTGACATACCCAACTCTCACTTCCATACAATAGCGTTGGGATAAGCACATGATTATGCAGGGCTAGACGGGCACCCTGACTTAAAATTGTGCTATTAAGTAATCTCCCTAACGCTCCATTCACTCTGTTCCCTGCACACACTCTTCTTTCAACATCAGCGGTGTACCTTCCATCCCTGCTAAAAGCACATCCAAGATATACAACCTCATCCACTTGCTCCAGCACTACATCATCGACCACAACTCTTACATCCGTTCTGGTTGTTTCTCTTTCAAATACCAAAACTTTAGTTTTCTTCGCATTCAAATGTAAGCCCATACTCTTACAATCCTCATTCATCACTGTGACCAGTGTTTGCAGCTCAGATGGAGTTGAGCCTAAAAGTACAGCGTCATCTGCATAAAGCAGGCAGTTCACCACTAGATCACTCATGCGCATTCCCACATTCAATGACCTCAATCTTTGGAGACACTTATCCAGATATAGAATAAACAGACGAGCTGACAACACACAACCCTGCTTGACTCCAAACTGCTACAGAGATTTTAGATTTTCGAGAAAAAACTTGAAAAATTCTCAATAATTCTTTTGCCCGGTTTGAAGATCAAACCCAGGACTAATCTGAGCCGAATTAAAGGCTATCCCTAGACCAGGACCAGCAAACACTAAAATAACACGCACGAGGAGAAAAAATAAAACTATATTAATCAATAACAAATCACTTTTATTTGAACTTTAAAAGTATATAAAATTTCATTCCATAACATAAGCCTCTTATATCTATAATAGAGTAAGATCCCAGGGCCGCCAGACGTCACGTATTTTCTGATGGATGAAATGTGGACGATAGAGTAGTGTTAGTATGTACTATGATCGTATGCCTACCTGCTAGCTTGGTCAAACGGCCAATTTCCAGGTATCAGGTAATCAAGGTACATAAAAACATTACTTACTTCTTTGACAAGAAGACAGACCGATCCAAGGGGCCAATTCATCTCCTAAACTAAATTTTAATATCTCTGTGAGTGGGAGCGTGAGAGCATTATCTACGCGCATGAGACTGAGTGAGACCGACTGCGCTGTTAAGTAGAGATGAGACGTATTTACGGGATCAGGTTTCTATACTAGGTTTCAACTAAGAAGTCTTCAAACTAAGTATTCAGTTGTAGAATATACGAGTATCGAGTATTTAGAAGCACTGTAAGCGTACGCGTCCCCGATTACACCTACAATTTAGTAATGTCAAAGAGGCAAAAGCGTATCGAGTATTTACGAGTATCGAGTATTTAAAAGTATCACGCGTACGCGTGTAAATCTGTGAATACGTGTACAATGTACTAATCCTTTGAGATTTGGGACAAGTACACTGCGAAGGGCGACTACTAAATATGCCAGCATTAAGGTCATATTATAATACATACATTAAAAATTCCAAAAAGCTGTCAGTCATAAGCCTGTGAACGTATTAAGGGAATATTTCCATTTTTTTTACATTTTTACACACGTTGCTACTATAGTCACAGCTGTACTCAACAGACACGGCAGCACAGAACAATATTATTCAAGAGAGTACTGAATACTTATTTGGGAGTGACTTTAGCTGTTGGCCTCAAGAGGGTATTTAAATTACAATAACGTTAGCTGTCACCTGAGCAATTTTTTATTTTATTTAAAAATTATATTAATTAAAAATAATTAGTAAAAAAAAATGAAAGTAAATTAGCCGACATCTAAAAATTATTAGATTTTTTTTTAATTGAAAAAAATATTAAAAAAATTTTTCATTTGTTAAAAACTTGAAAAACTATGTGTTATTTTTAAAAAAAATATTTTTAGCTCTAATTAATAAATTGAAAAAAAAATTAAAAATGTCGGCTAACTTTAGTATTATTTATTATAGGTCAATTTTTTTTCTTATTTTTGTTGCCATAATTTACTTGTCAACAAAAGTTCTAAAAATTATAAAATATCTGTTCAAGTAATTTTCATGGCCTTAACAGCGCAGTCGGTCTAACTCAGTCTCATACTCGTAGATAATGCTCTCGCGCTCCCACTCACAGAGATATTAAAATTTAGTTTAGGGGATGATTGGCCCCTTGAATCGGTCTGTCTTCTTGTCAAAGGTTTTAAAATTGTTGTCGGATGAACATATATAAAAATGGAGCGTCAGAATTTACGTGAAGTTAACTAATTATTTTGAGACCCTTAAAGCGTCTGCCAAGCAATATGGCCGACGGAAAGTGTCTGGGAGTATTGACAATTTATTTTTAACTATACACTCGAAAACATATATGAAAATCAGCCATGAGAATTTACGTAAAGTAAGTAATGTTTTTATGTACCTTGATTACCTGATACCTGAAAATTGGCCGTTTGACCAAGCTAGCAGGTAGGCATACGATCATAGTACATACTAACACTACTCAATCGTCCACATTTCATCCGGCAGAAAATACGTGACGTCTGGCAGCTCTGGGATCTTGGACTATAACTAATTGTAATAACAGAGGTTTCATTGAAATATCATTATTATTAGTAAAAATATTTTGTATTCATAAACTCATTTCATATCATATATATTTTATTAATATAATATTTAATATTTGTAAGTCTTCTTTATGACGCCATCTTAGAAGGGTTTATACAGCACAAAGGTTTTATCCTAAATATTGAATGTCACAGAATATTTTTTTGAAATCTATTTCAATGCCAGCAATACAGTAATGGACGTAATTATATTCTTGCTATTCGGGCCTACATTACACAAATTAGTTTTGTGATATTTTGTATCTGATGTGAAAAGTGTAATTTAAAAATCTTTTTTCGCCTGAAAGTTACAAAATGGTCGGTAGGTCAAAACAAGTCGTGTTAAAATTAATTAGTTTTTAAGTTTTCCCTAGCAAAAAAATCAGTGTTAAAACACATATATAGTTTAAAGGTGTAACTATCTCGTACAGTATGTAAAATGATAGAAGTAATATTAATAAATTTTGCTAGATTAAAATAAATTGCATATTACGAATCAAACGGATTGAATGTACTTTTAGTGTTATAACATCTGTTGCAGCACTGTAGCGTCAATGTTATATTGGAAAACAAATATTTATGTTTAAATTAAATCAGATATTGAGCGCAAAACTGTAGCTTGGGAATATATATGTAGTTTAGAAATGAAAAACTAAAATTTGCACGCCCGTCAAAGGGTAGAATAAGTAAACCCATATTATAATATTATGTAGACTACGTATTTTAAATACCTTATTCTGAGGAATCAAATTAAAAAAGTATATACGTATTTACCAAAATTAAAATTCAAATATATAAAATTAAGATTCACAAACATTTGTGCTAAATTGTCATCTTTGTCTATAATAAGATAAATAAATAGAAGGGGCTAGTAAAGTTACTACTAGTTTAAACAGCAAACAAATTAAAGTTTATGAACACAAAATCGAAATATAATTTAGGACATAATACGTTCGTATTTTTTAAGCTTTGGCAATCATTGGCATATAAAATC
This sequence comes from Apodemia mormo, assembly GCA_036924255.1. NCBI lineage: Eukaryota > Metazoa > Arthropoda > Insecta > Lepidoptera > Riodinidae > Apodemia > Apodemia mormo. The sequence continues at coordinate 5,167,528 of JAUPFN010000012.1, read as the reverse complement.
TCATTACCTACATGACTAGAAAATGATTACAATAATCAATACTTTAAATACATAAATAAATATATTGAGTATATAAAAATACGTAAAAGACGTAACACGTTAAATATGTAAATGCTTATATCATACCAATTGCTTATTTAGCAACGTTCTGAGTTAGGAAAACTAAAATAATTATTAGTTTTCTTACCACAAAATTAAACTAAGCTCCGTGAGATTTTAATATCAAGCAAAGGTAAAGTCTACGAACAAAATTTAAAGTCGAGGATTTAAACTACGAAAAAAGTTAAGAAAGGTACATTAGACGTGGGTATTTAACAAAACTTCGGTGTTATTTCCATTGTAAGAATAAAAATATTACTTAGCAAAAGATAATTATTTACGAAAGTATCGACTTAAAAATTGAAAGTATTTAAATTTGTAAGACCCAAGATATCTTCAAATAATAAAAATATGTTTGTTAAAAGGTTTTTTTTAAATATTTGTGTCCTTTCTAATTTTTATACAACTAAAAAGTTACTGTAGAAATAACGTAATGTACAATTTATAGAGATAAATATTTTCATTTTATAATTATCAGTTAAGTATAGTATAAATAAAATGTAAATAGTTGGATTTTGAGATCCAGCATAATTTAAACACAATAAATAATAATTAATGAGCTATTTTTGCAGTCTTGGATTTTAATAAGCTTTAAATATTATCATACTGAATTTTTGTTTAATTCTTTAGTATTTTATTCTTAGCGAAAATAATAGTTTCGTTCGTAGGAAAAATGATTTGTACTTTAATTTTGAGTTCTTTAAACGGATACTGACTCTGTAATAAATTAATGAATTCGTTATCAAATCGTTACAATATAATAATCAATATTAAACGTTGTAATGAAAAGTTAAATATTTTAATGAAAAAAAGGCAATTAGTTATTTAAATATATGTAAATATATACGTGTATATGTATGCAGTTAGGTAATGCCGAAATTGTTTTTTAAAATAACAAAAAGGAAAATATTTATTTGTTTACTATTCAATAGTAATAGGATTTCAGATTGTTAATTTTGTTATCATATATTTTTTTATTTTGTGAAAGTTGTTACATTAAATCATAAATATATATACACATGTTATAAACCTTATAATTCTTCCTATATAAAAAGAAACGAACAACATAATGCGATAACAAAAATTGCAAAACATATTATTTGCATTATTTTAAGACATTAATAATTTATTGCATTATTTGATCATTACATAATAAATTATTGTCCTGTCATTGATTATGATTTAATAAATATTATTTTTGTAAACACGTAAACACGTATATTTCGATTAACTAATTGCACAGCCCAAAAAAAGATAAGGCTTATTATAATTGTTATAACAACAAAATACAAATAAATATTTTCATACTCCGAATGCGTTGAAATATTTTATTTAAAGCACTACATATATAAATATAATATAAGTGTTAAGAGTTAAAAATTCATTTCGTTGATACTTCGAAAATATAATGAGCACACGATAATAATTAAGTAAAACAGTATGAGATAATAATTTTAGCCGAGTGTACATTCTTGTCATGAATAAAATGTTAATACCAGGAAATATATTAAGAACAAAACAGGTGAGCCAAACGAAGGAGAAGAAATGGAAAAAAATATTTTCCGGTTCGTAAGTGTAGATTTCACTTCAAAATAAAAATCAATGTATTCAGCAGACCTGAAACAAAAAGTAGACAAACAATAAAAAAACAAAAGAAAACAACGAAAAACAAAATTTCATTTTGTTGTGTAGTCTGTTATTTTAATTTTTGACAGTTGAAGTTTTTCTATATCTTTTCGCCTGGCTTGCCTTCTCTATGTATACGTTCTCTATGTTTGATCATTATCATTAAGCCCGACAATCTTGTAGGTTTCAATTATAACAAAATATCGTGTATCTAACAATTATTTGTTTTTAATTTTATACGTTTTTGAAGTGAAAACTTCTTTAGGCGCGTTGAGCGTTTTGGTAGAGGGTAAAATCCTCGGTTCGCGTCACCGACATGCTAATGATAATAGTATATCTATAGCTATGTTTTGCATATAGTTTTAATTACTCTCAACTTAATAGTTCCGTTTTCACTTCTATCGGCAGTCCCACGACTGCTACTGTTTTTTTTTTTATTTATTATTTCTCTTAGGATAGCAAACAAACCAGGTGATTCACGTGATGGTAGGAAATAATGGTATGTAAATAATATTAAAAAAACTAAGGTTAACCTTGTTACCTTTATCGTCATTTTTTGCTAAGTGGTCAATATATTGTAATTTTAATAAAAAAAATATTTCAATATAATGCTTATTGATATTAGTATGCCTGCTAGGTATGTCATAAAAGGTGAGAGAAGGCTTTTACAATCTTCTTGACTTCAAGTTGTATCATTTATTTTCAGAAAATATGCTGATAAGTATGGAATACAGGCCAGAGTTTAAAGGCGTATCTTAAAGCTCATACATTACTTAAACTATGTACTTCTGTACTTCAAAACAATTTTATACCTGGTATTGTGGATGACAATAACAACTGCAAGACCTCTGGTATTGTAGATGTCCATGGGCGGCGGTGATCACTTACCATCAGGTGCACCTCCTGCTCGTTTGCCCCCTCTTCAATAAAAAAAATACCATAGTATAGCAAATAACCTGATGGTTCCCCTGATGGAAAGAGATAACCATTGCCTATAGACACTAACAATATTAATGGTGTATTTTTATATCTGTAGCAAGGATGGAATGCCACATACTTAACTTTAGCAGTTACCTTATCCTTCAAATCAGAACTATAAAGTGACAAGCATGGACGCTATTGCAGCAGGCATGTGACATTATTAGACCTCGCCACAAGATAGCATCGCTCCATTAACATATTTGGTGTCTATAAACGAAGGTTGACTCTTTCTATCTGGAAACCCATCTGCTTGTTTGCTATCTTATAAAAAAAGCAGCAATAGGTGAAGGGGTGGTTTCAAACCCCGGCGAAACTAGTATCTAGTAGACATGATCGTTAGCCTTCTACAAACTGCCTGGTGGAATGGCAGATGATACTTTTTTATAAAGAACCCGGATCAATAAGAGCAATTTATGTAATGAAATATTTATACAAAAACTATTTGGAACCATTACAGAAGTTATCAATTTATACAATAGTACATTATGTGCCAAGGGAGTGACAAAGGCGTGGGTTGAAATGTCCTGCTATTCTCCCGTGGCGCGTATACTAATTTTCATCATACCAGGACCGAAAGTTACAAATTTTTACACAACCGTATTCACTAATTTTACAAACACAAGTTTTTTTCTATGTATATTTTTTATGTAATTTTTATCAGAATCAGAAATTTCAACTCTTAGATCAATATTATTTTATTATATTATTATTAAATGTTATGCATGTAAGTTACTGCCGCACGTGTTTGAAATAACAACTTCATGGTTACCATAGTAATGAGCTATTTCAAATAGGTAACGGGAAAATAATTAAAACAAAAAAGACTAAATTTTAAACAGTCACTAATTGTGAGCAGTCTGAAATATGCATATTTCTTCCCGCAAACAAAAGAAGAAATTCAAACTTTCGGTCCTGGTATGATGAAAAAACTATTTCCAAAAATTATAGTACAGGCCTAACGCTAAAACTATCAAGCGTGAAATAGAGGGCTATACAATTTGGTCATTTATGTTTATTACAGTTTAAGCCCCATTACCTAATATAGAAATTCAATTTGTTTGCCAATAACAGAAAACGCGCGAATAAACAACTTTTAAATATAGAGATAGATATTTCTCCCCGTGTTGGTTTCGGGCTCCTTTGAAGAATACGACTGCGACGACGATACGATGCGACTGGGACCGCATTAACTGGAACCGCGCTCCCAGTTCCCGGATTGATTTAATTTTAATATTTTTCTTCCGGTGACTCGGACCACGCATAATAAAATAATCTATTATTCAAGTTCATACAGTACACTCAAACAAAAATATACCTAAAGTAATAATGAAAGAAAAACCTTTTTACTTTAAAAATAGTTATTTAATATTAAATATAGATACCGAAATATCCATACTAATATTATCAATGCGAAAGTAACTCTGTCTGTCTGTCTGTCTGTCTGTTACGCTTTCACGGCCAAACCACTGAACCGATTTGGATAAAATTTGGTACAAATATAGTTTCAGATCCAAGAAAGGACATAGGATAGTTTTTATCCCGGAAATTTCACGAGAACGGGAACTATGCGGGTTTTTATTTTAGAATTTTTTCCACGCGAACGAAGTCGCGGGCACAGCTAGTATATAATAAATACGCAAACCCAAAAACACAAACATCTATGCTCATCACACAAATATTTGTCCCTGTCAGGAATCGCACCCGAGCTCCGTCGATTGCGTAGTCAGGATCATTAACTACTTGACCAAGAGACGGTCAAATTATTTAGTTATTGTTAATTGTTTGAATGAAATTGTTAATTTTTGTAGCATGATTTACGTGTTTAATACAAAATAACAAAATTTGTGCTCTTATTGAAGTTATTTATAATGATAAATATATATATATATATATATATATATATATATATATATATATATATATATATATATATATATATATATATATATATATATATATATATATATATATATATATAAATATATCACGTTAAACATTTTTTCAATGCGGTCCTAGTCGCCGGAAACCTCTCAAACTTAGGCTCGAATTTTGGTCAGTGAGAGATCGCAAATGCGTTAATTTGTACTACAAGTGAATTTAATTAAAATATTTTATCACTGATTATTTTGAAGCCACAATGTCTACGTGACACATTAGGAAGATTTTATAATTTTATTTACATTTATAATTATTTTGATTAGACTCTGTAGTCTAGTGATCCGGTTCGATTCCCAGTACGGCAATTCAAAAATGGGCCATTTCAGTTTTTTTTATGTTATAAGATAGCAAACAAGCAGATAGGTCTCCTGATGGAAAGAGTCAACCATCGTCTATAGACACCAAAGGTGTTAATGTTGCGTTGCTATCTTGTGGCGAGGTCTAATGCCACATGCATAAGTTAACCGGCTACCTTACCCTCTAAACCGTAACACGACAGCGACAAGCACTGAAGCTATTGCTGCAGGAATAGGCAAGGCGGTGGTACCAGACCCGGGCGAGACAATGCAGAACTCAACCACCTAGTAGCCACGATGGTAGTGACTCGCATAGCCAATCGGTCGCCTTTTACGACCTGCCTGGCAGAACGGCAGTTGGTCTATTCTTCAAAGAAGCCCGGAACCAACACGGGGAAAAACGCACCAACACGGGGAAGTTTTCTGATAAAAACAACGTTGCCCGGAATCGGATAAGCGCCTGGTTGGCGATAGGTTTGCCACCTATCACATTATGGGACTAGGTATTTTCGGCTAATCGTGGGTGCACTATTTGTACCTCTGTCTAATTTTTCGTGGATACGGGGGTAAAGATAGTTTTTTTTTAATAATTGTTCAAATTTCGGAAGAGAAATTATTTATTCTTTAAACGGGGATTAGCCTAACGTTACATAACGTTAGCCTAACATTAAAAGATTGAAGGTACATTTGTTCACCATTTGTCAATACAATTAGGATTCATCAAAGCTTTTATAGCTCTTATCGTCGGCTTCACTCAACGAGCACTTTGTGAAATCTTTCATTCCAATACGGATTTACATGTTTAAAAGTATTTGTACTTAATCTCTGCACTGTTAGAGCAAATCGCTGAACTGACGACTATGGAACAACAATTTATTGTTTACTGACTTACTGAACTACGCATCTTCACCCACTAGTACATTAACATGTTTTTCATTAAGGTTCCGTACATAATAAGGACAAAATGGAACCGTTATAGGATCACATCGTTGTTTGTCTATCCATCTATCAAGAACCTTTTTCTAGAAAACGCGTAGAGAGATCAAGTTGAAATATTTATCAAATACTAGAATTTACAATCAACAATAGTTGTAATTTCGAGTTTTTTATGAAATTACAAACTTATAACTCAATGCGATTAAAAGATATGACCAATAATGGTCATCAATAATGGACTATAAATCGAGGAGGTTCGAGGTTTATCCCAACAGGGACAAGCATTTGTTTGATGTGCATGATGTGTGTTTTTTTGGGTGTGGGTATTGGGTGATTATGTATGTTACAGTATTTATTTGATTATGTAATGTTATTGTGTAATTTTATGTATTAGCATCGCTGACTTACACCCATATTACAAGCAAATAATTAGCTTACTTTGGAATTAGATCAATTCATGTAATTTTCCCAAAAATATTTATTTATGTTGAATATTTTGCAATTTTTATGATTTCAAAAGGGAATCAAAATCTATGTAATACTTCCAGTTGATCTAGATTTGTGAAATTTGACAAAAAGTACTGTCTTATAGCACATGTAAAGGAAAAAATCCTAAAACTATACATTTTTAATTACATTACAAAAGAAAACGATTAAAACAAATGAACCTTTATGTTGCATATTTTGCGATTCGTTATAAGATCGCAAGATATGCGACAGAATCAAAACTTAATACTTAACAAGAACAAGGTTCGGCAACCTGTGGCTCGCAAGCCACATGCGGCTCTTTGGATGTGAAGCTGTGGCTCTTTGTTTAATACGGAAATATTATTAATTTTATAAACAAAGACATTAAAAAAATCTACTTGAATTACCATGCAATTGTAAAAAATACTACTTACATATTATTAATAGATATTTTCCTTATGAATAAAAAAAATTGTTTTTTTATCAAATAATTTTATTTATGCAAACTGTACTATTTATTGTTGTCAAGAAAAAAATTTGTGGCTCTTCAAAAACTTCGAAAATTTGTAAATTGTAATTTTTGACTCTTTCGACTTAAAAGGTTGCCGATCCCTGGTCTACAATCATGAAACTTGTGTGTAGCGAAGGTTATCTACAAGATTGTACGGAGCCCTCGCTATGCGAGTCCGACTCGCACTTGATAGATTTTTTTTTTAATTCAAGCGATACTTTGCTGAAAACCACAATTCAACGACGAATTTAAGTATTTAATTTGCAAAATTTCCGTGAAATCTCATACATATAAAACGGTGTGATGTAAATGAAACAAAAGGCAGTGTAAGGAATGGAGCAAACTTATCCAAGGTCTGAAAATTAAAAGAAACCACAGGGACACAATAATCCACCCATATCCACCACACTTTCTTCCACGTCAGTAGCAAACACACAAATTATGTACTCATCTTGCAGAGCATCTTGAAGAGATTCGAATAGCACTTCATTCTAAAAAGGATGAATCATTAATGGCAAGCAACGTAATTCACTTTCATTTTATAGACACTGTTCTAATCCCACTACTCGCTGGGATAACAATTATAGGTATTTACAATTTGTTTGTATTATTTGTTTGTCATTTGTTCAATCAATCACTACTCGCTGGGATAAAAATAGGCGTTTGTAATTTGTTTTTATTATTTGTTTGTTTGTCATTTTTTATTTGTGATTGTTCAATCAATCACTACTTGTTTATATTTTGTTTATAATTTGTTTGTATTGTTTGTTCATTATTTGTTTGTTTGACTTTTGTTGTTTGTAATTTATTCAATCAATCAATCAAAGCACACTTACAGTTAAAATACTTGAACTCTGTGATTTTCCCGATCGCATACAATGATATTTCCGTTTGACATAACAGCAATGCCTTCAAGCCCTTTGAACTCTCCATCTCCAGAACCCCAAGAGCCAAATGCTCTAAGAAATGCTCCATCCGGATGGAATATTTGGATTCGGTTGTTTCCTGAGTCGGCAACTACAATGTAACCTTGATCATCCACGGCGACACCCCTGGAAATAAAATTAATGTAAGTTTAAATTTTCTAGCTCTGTCATATTATCTAAGGGTAAATCTAGTAACGAAATTACGACTCACGTCGTTTATGATGACACCTACAATTTACGTTAAAATTTCATACAATTCGTAAGATGCTAACGATTGGTGCGAGTCACTACCATCGTGACTTCCGGCATGTCTCGCCCGGGTATATGGTACCACCACCTTGCCTATTTCTGACGCAAGTGTCAATGCTTGTCATCGCCTTGTTCCAGTTTGGAGAGTAAGATAAGCCCCGGTAAACTTGTGCATGTGGGTGGCATTGCCATCCCACCACGCTACATAGATAGCAACGCATCGTATTTTAGGCCATGGTTTTTCTTTCCACCAAGAGTTTGTTTGCCATCGAATGTTACAAAAAAGGTTGGCAATATAATTTTATTATATGTTTATAGTAAATTCTGTCGACAAGGCAAATCAAATTCCAAGCAGAAAGGTGCCCAGATACTCGTATTATAACAATCGTGTCATGAGAATTTACCAATCTGCTTGATCAGCAGTTATGAAGGTTTCAAGTAAATAACGAAACTCTCGGAGGAATTAAACGCACTTCATCGATATGTTACGACTCAAGTGTTTATGTTGAAACGTAAAATTTACGTGAAAGATTTATGAATGGACCTTTTTTTTCTATCAAGTAAATATAACCAACAAATTGTCTGCATTTGCCTCTGTAAATAAGCTATTTGGTTAGGATATAATGATATTGCAGCATAAAAATAGTATATAAAAAGTTTGGAAAATTTAATGTGCATACTGCATACCTCAAAAATTAATTTTCATCAATCATCTATAAAATAAATTTTTCATTTATATATAATAAAAAAATATGTGAATAAATATTATAGGATTCGATATTTTAATTAAAAAAACGGTCGCATTGTTCTGATTTTAACCAATACAGCTGAGAATCTAAATTAGGTTTCCTTCTATATTTTGTATGTGGTTGGCTGTTCTTTGGAAAATCTGTACCACTTTATATCATAAAATTCTACGTCATAAATAGATCTACTAATGTCAGTTACCTACTTGAAAAATAAGATACTACGAAATTTCATGAATCATAATATTTATAATTAGTTTTTATATTTATATCATTCCAAAGCAAACAAGCAGTTGGCCCTCCAAAAATCATCGTCTATAGACCAAAGATGCTAAAGATGCGTTCATATCAGAATAGCAGAATGGTAACATCACATGAATAAGTCTACCGAGTACCGACTGCCTTAATCTCCAAACCGGAACATGACAATGACGAGCATTTAAGTTATTGCGGCAGGAATAGGTAACGCGGTGGTACCGAAAACCCGAGCAAAATGTTGCAGAGCTCCACCACCTAGTCGCCACGATGGCACTGATACGTGTAGCCAATCGTTTACCGCTTACGACTTGTCTGGCAGGTCTATTCTTAACCTAAGAGGTCAAGAATATCAGCGGCGTGCACAGGATTATGATACTGAGTATGCGACGGAGTACTCGGCCACAAAAACTTTTTCTTTTATAGATTTCAGCGGCATGCACATGATTATGACACATTTTATTCATTTACTTACTATTAATCAAAATCATCTAAAACGTACGAACGTTTTATTAAAATATCTGTGAATGGCAAGTAAATCACTGCTTTTCTGCCTACAAGGAGCGCACGCGCCTGAAGAATATTGGTCTATTATTTGGTTGTGGCTTTATCATGCTTGTTGCATTGCCACCTTGCTACATGATTACCAACACACTATTAACATTTATGGTTGTCTCTTTCAATCACGAGAGTCATTTATTTATTTGCCATCTTATGATATAAAAATACTTGTTGATTTCCCGGGGGTAATCGAACCCAAGTTCCCTTGTTTACATAGGTGTTACTAGCTACTCCACCAAAGGGTTTAATTAATTTAGGTTATTTATTTAATTCGTTTCTCTATGTAAAAACTGTTCACCGTCGCCAATCAGTGGACATACTACCATTGAACGGACCGAAGCAAATATTTGCGTTTCAAGTTTATTTATTTATTTATTTATTTATTTTACATAAACAAAAATCCACAGCTTAATTTACAGAAAATACTTACAGTACTATATACATTGAACATTAGCCAATTACGGATTTTTCTCTGTTTTCTGATCATATTATGACGTAGTTAATTAGGTAGTAAATAATTATTAATAGAAGCGGAAAGTTACAAAGCTGGGAATTTAAAATTAAAAATAATAATAATAATAAGAGAGAAAATTATAAAAGAAAATAACATATTTATACAATTAAAGATAATGCAGTAAAAAAAAACAAAAGAAAACAACTCCAGCATCAGAAATACGTTAGCGTTTGTTTATGTACGTGCGTGTGTGTGTGTGTATGTGTTGGGTGTGTGCGTGTGTGTGTGTGTCTGTGAGAGAGAAAGAGAGAGTGTGTGAGAGTTACATATATAAAGCATCAATTTAAGGTAGATGGAAAACGATTAGTTGTATGGAAAGTAAGAGGATTCGTATAGATACGGTGCGAACTAAGTACGCATAAACTTGCAAAAGAAAGAAGATAACGATATAAAATTCCAAAAATGTACCTAAACATTTATAGGAAAATTAAAATAGTGAATATAGTGAAAATCATATTAAATCAGATTATACATAGGCATTCATGACAAAACAAAAAAAAAAAAATGTCTATTACTTGAAAAAAGTAACAATAAAATGGTAAAAAATAACAATAATAATAATTTAATTAACATTACATTAAATTAAAAAAAAAAAAAAAAAATTAAATTATAAAATTATTTTTTACACGCTAGATAATTATATATTTGACTACGAAAAGCATTTTTGGAGCAATTAAAAATATCAATGTCGGAAAATAATTTGTTAAAAGTTGTAGGTAAACGCAGTGCAATGGAATTCGCTTTGTAGTGCGTTTTGACAACTGGGATGTGAAACAAAGTTGTGTGTCTGGTACGTTTTTCTGGGACATTTAAATTTAAGACAGACTGTGTTAAGCGAGGACAATCAATATTGTAGCCAGTACATATATCAAACAGGAAATTCATGTCATGCACAATTCTCCTGTCCCGCAATGAGGTACATATCTGCGGGCTGTTAGAACGTAATCCACATTTACGGTTTATGTATTTATTAAATTTAGTTTGTATACGTTCTAATGAAAGTTCATATGTTACGTAACGGGGATTCCAAATCGTGCTGCAATATTCAAGTATGCTACGGACATAAGCGAAGTATAGGACTTTAATACAATCAATGTCAACAAATTGTTTTGTAATACGCATAACAAATCCTAGATTTTTGTAGGCCTTGTCAGTGAGATGATCGATATGGTGTGAAAAAGTTAGTTTACTGTCAAGTGTAACACCAAGGTCGACGACAATTTCAACTCTTCTGAGCACAGTATGCTTTATAGTGTAGTCGTATAAAATAGGGTTATTACTCCTGGAAAAAGAGATGGTGACACACTTTCTTATATTAACATCAATTCTATTTGCAGAATAATATTCAGATAAACGATCTAAATCTCTTTGCAGAAGCAAACAATCCCTAGCGGATTTAATCGTCGCGTATACTTTCTTATCGTCAGCGTATAATAGATATCGTGAGTGTGCGAAGCAGTGACCAATGTCGTATATGTACGCTGTGTAAAACAAGGGACCCAACAAGGACCCTTGGGGAACACCGGAAGAAACACTAACATAGTCAGAACGGTAGCCTCCCAATACGACAGCCTGTCTCCTGTTTGTAATATACGATTGTACCCACCGCAAAAGGTCGCCGTGAATGCCTAATTCGTGTAGCTTTCGAAGCAGGATAACATGATCCACTCGGTCAAAGGCTTTCTCAAAGTCCGTGTAGATCACGTCAACCTGTGAGTTATAACCCATATTTTCGATTACATCTTTTGTAAATATAGCAAGATTGGTTTTCGTTGAACGGCCTTTTATAAATCCATGTTGTTCATCTGGAATACCTTGACGTAAAACGGCGTAAAGGGATGTGTACATAGCTTTTTCAAAGCATTTACTTAATACATTTAAGATAGAAATTGGCCTATAGTGCTCAATTTCTCTTTTGGATCCTTTTTTGTGTATAGGCACAATATGCGCTTGTTTCCATATTGAGGGGAATATACCTTCGCGAGTTGATCGATTGAATATCAATGTTATGGGTAAGGACAGAGATTTTGCACAGCTTGCGATAAATATAGGAGGAAGACCGTCAGGGCCGGGACCAGTTTGAATTTTAACATTTTTAAGGTAATTGAACACATCAGCCTGATCAAATTTAACGAAGGTTAATGTGCGTGAAAATTGATCAGGCGTTAGCGTATTGTCGGGGTAAATCTGAGCTGGGTTTGCAAACATAGAGTGGAAGTAGCTACTAAATCCAGCACAAATCTCTTTTCCGCCGACTAATACGTCACCCTTAAAACACATCACATTAGGATATGATGTGTTGTTGCGGCGTCTACTATTCGAAAAAGACCAAAGAAGTTTTGGGTTCAACTTGATGCTGTTTTGCATCCTCTTGAGGTAATTTTGATGACATTCTACATTTAAACGCTTTTGCCTCGCTCGAAGAACACAGAAGGTATGATAGTCTGCTGGGTTTTTCCATCGTTTCCAGGACGCATGAACCTTCATTTTTTCTTTAGTTAAGTTTATAAGGGAGCGAGTATACCATACGGGATATTTATGAGTAATTAAAGGTCGATTAACTAGAGGGATATACCGATCTAACACTCGTTCTATTTCTCTATAGAGTAATAGGACCGCCTCGTCGACTGATAGACATTTGTCTATTGCTGTCCAATCGACCCCCATAAGATCTTGATTAATAGTGTCATAGTCGGCTTTCCAAAATAATCTTTTTTTATGATATGCCTTAGGCAAAGGCTGAGTAACAATGTCAGTCGCGTCAAGAAGAAGAGTTGTGTGGTGTTTATCCTCCAGTACAAGAGGTGCATTACAGTTAGAAATATTATTGCTGAAATTGCAAAATAAGAGATCAAGTGTATTGCCGCTTGAATTAATATATGAATTACATTGAGTCAGATTCGCAAAACTGCAAAAATTTAAGAGTTCTACCGCTGAGTCTTGCAGCTCAATGCTACCCTTTTTTATTATAGAAGGTAAGCCGTGGCTCCATTGAACACAAGGAAGATTAAAATCGCCTGCTATTAGAAAGTGGTCGTTGGGCGACAACTGCATTACATAATTAATACACTCAATTAACTTATGAATACGCAATGGGAGCTCTTTATCAGGTGGCAAATAAGTTAACGCGATATTAAGATTCTTAGGACAATCATTGAATGAGCGCCCTTCTATTGTCACCCACATGCATTCAATATCAAGATAACGTCGCCAGTCAGGCATTGCGCGCGCGCTGAGATGGTCTTTACACAGAACCATTATCCCACCGCCTAAGGAGCCCCGGTCAGATCTGAATACATTATAGCGAGAATCAGTTATTTCAGAGTCTAAAATACCACTATGAAGCCATGTCTCAGTGATCAAAATAATGTCGTGGTCTGTAGTTAAAAGGCTATTATAAAAGTCTAAGGTTTTAGTCCTCAGACCACGTACATTTTGATAATAAATACTTAATGTGTTGGCAGCCATTGGAAATGTAACTTTATGTATGTATTACCTACGTACGGAATAGATTTTGGTATTTTACGACTCTGATGTAATCTCAGTGTTTTAATATAATGCGGAATATTAAAAATAAAAATATAAAACATATGGTTTATGCGAAACACCGTAAGATGCTTGTAAATAGGTAACTCTGATGACTGTAGGCAAATGTGAACAAGAATACTTAAATATATAATATAGTGTGGAGTTGTAGTTGTAGTTATTTGTTGGTGTGTTTTGTTGTAACAGATTGTTACTGTGTTAAATGAATACGAGATAAATATATGGTGAGTGCAATTATTTGTGTTTTTTAATTTTAAAAAGGTGTATATGTACATAATGTGTAGGATGCGTAGCTGAACGTATTTAGTATTTACCAAAGGTGTAATTACAATAAGCATTGAATAACAATAGTAACAGAAGCAAATATTTACGTAATTTTGCATAGATCGGTTTCGGAACTTATTAAAATAAAGGGTGATTTTTCGCTTTTCCTTGTGTATATTCGACAGTTTTTTGTCCAGACGAACTTATACCCAGCTTCTCTGGCTCTAAGCTTGCACCTATGTAAAAGCTGTTTGTTCTTAATAGTAAGGTGTTCATTGATATATATAATGTTTTTATCACAATTCATACCCAGATCATCCGTCGAAAGGTTACGTAGCTTGCGCGTGGCTGACAGGAAAAGATCTTTTTTAGCCCTATTAATAAAGCTAACGACGACAGACCTCGATTTACCTTGTTTGGGTCGTTTGGCTTGAACACGATGCGCAAAATCAATATCACTGGGCTCCAGGGATAGCTTGGCGCATTTTGCTATTTTCAGTATTGTATCAGCTAGTGTTTCATTGGGCGTCTCAGGCAAACCAACCAACTCCAGATTCTGCAATCTACACCATTGTTCCTGCTTAGCGATAGAATTTTCCAAGCTAGAAAGTCTATCCTCGAGATTCTTTACGTTAGTCTGCAAACTTTTATTTTCTGATGTGATGTTTTTTATAGTTGCTGCCTGATTATCTAAGGTCTTTTTAAAATCATCGTACTGGCTACAAACCATCTGTATTGACTGTTCCAGGGATAAGAGTTTGGTGTTGACGTTTTGAAGTGCTGTATCCATAGCCTCATGCACAAGTTTTGGGATTTCATAGCGTAACACTGAGAGGATTTCGTCACGCAAAATACTTATTGAAGTATTATCGTCAGGTGCAGTCGAAGATGAGTCATAGGATGATATCTTTTTACGGATAGTCACCGAGCTGCTTTCTAAAGTATCAGAGTGTTTTTTGTTAGTAGGCGCTGACCTCACAGGGGTATCACTGTTGTCGCCTTTTCTCTTTTCTTTCGCACAGCACAAAGGACATACCCAGATTTTGGTTTCTTTTTTATTAGCTGGATCAACACCGACACAAGTAAAATGATATTCACGGCAGCAGGTGGTTCTCGAACAAGTAATTGTTTCAACTTCGGTAAGAGACCGTTGACAGCCTTCACATTTAACCATTGTTAAATTGTAAGATAACAGATGATTATTTGAAATTGATATTTATAAGAATTTATTTTAATTTAATTTAGGTAATTTGTTATTATGTTTCACTAATTATTCTGTTTTAATATTATTTTAAGTCTTATAAAACTTTTAAATTAATTATAGCTCAGTAACAAACATTTTGTTGTCGAATTCGTAACATTCTCTTTGTTGTGTTAACGTAATTTACATTTAATTAACTATTCTGATATTAATAGAATACTTTATTTATTTACTATCCAAACCGGAACACGACAGTGACAAGCACTGACGCTATTGCGACAGGAATAGATAAGGTGGTGGTACTAGATCCAGGCGAGACAATGCGGAACTTTACCACCTAGTAGCCACGATGGTAGAGAGTCGTAATACCCAATCGTTCGCATTTTACGGACTGCCTGGCTGATGGTCTATTCTTCAAAGGAGCCCGGACCAACACATGGTGATTTTTTGTTACTAATAACTAAACAAACATTTTAATTTTGATGGAAATTTTACTGAAAGACAGGGGAGTTTATAGGGCAGGACAAAGGCTACTTTTTACCTGAGTGAGTCCAAGGAAATAATGATTTTGGATCACATGAATGAAGTTGCGAGTAATAGCTAGTATACACTAATATTCTAAAGAAATACTTGTATTTAAGGCCCTACGGCGACATTTTGTAGCGATGCAGTAGCGTAGCTGTCGCGGGTCCGCGTCGATACAGTCACGAAGCGGTCGCTAGTTGTGTGCCCTCGTCCACATAACCACGATATAGTCGCGATGAAAACGCGATACTGTCGCGCTTCTGTTGCGATACAAAAGTAATTCAGTAACGGTACAAAAATACCTGCGATCGCTATAGTTTCAAAATGGACTCCGTTGAGCCAACATCATTGGTCACGTTGTCTTTGGTGTGCTTTTACGTAAGCAGCCGAAGCGTAAGTAACAAAAGCCGCGTCAATATTCCGACAATGTCCAATACGGCCGCGCGTTTGAATCGATACAGTCGCGATGCAGTATTGCGTTGGCATCGCTACTGTAGCGCGTTGCAAATGCGACTAACACGCGTTAGTAACAATGCTGTAGCATCGATACAAAAAGTCGCCGTGGGCGAGGGGCCTTAGTATATTTGTATGCTCGTAACGAATAAATATAAAAAGTACTGGACTATCTTAAAATTAATTAACCATTTTTAGAAAGATTAGATTGGCAAAAAAAGTAAAGAACAGGGTCACGCAAATGAAATCGCAACAGCTAGTAAATCTATATTTATATTATAAATGCGAAAGTTTAGATGTTTAGATAGATGGATGGATGTTTGCTACTTGTATCGGGCACGATAGAACACGTTCGTGCTCAGATATGTTATCGCACCACTTTCTATCACGCAGCCATGCACGTGAATTACTAGTATATAAGGTTAAGGAAAATCCCAGTAAAATTACTGTTTAATAAAGACATTTAGTAACCGATTTGTGACTTTCATTTAATCAACGTAATACTACTCAATCACGCAAAAACTACTAAACGGATTTGGATGAAATTTGGCACACAGGTACCTGAATAGCACATAGACTACTTTTTATCCCGGAAAAATTAATTGGTCCCGTGGGATTCGCTAAAAACTGTTATAATGCTGCACTGCTGCACGCTGCAGTAAATTAATAAATAAATCGCTGAACTGACGAACAAATAAACAAAAAGTACTCTAATAAAACACAATAAATGTTTGATGAATGAATGAAATGCGAGTCAGTTTTGAGTAAAGGCAATATTCGCTAATTAAAAACCAAAAGCGATTTAATTGAGGCAGTTTATTTGATTCAGATCTGTGTTAAAAACTATTCAATTACGGTCTTTGAACACTCGCCAATCACTGAACGCAGCTGTTGAATGGATTGGAGCGAATATTTGTGTTCCGAATAATATTAACTAATTATATCTCTAAAACAAATATAACTGTATTTGTAATGTTCTCTTTATTACATTTACGTGATTTAAAGCTAATTGATATACTGAGAAATGTCACGCCAGTTCACTTGTCGGGTAGGCAGAATGAATCATATGTCAATAGAATTTCCGATTCATCGGTTCATCGGTTGGCGAGATGTGTGGTGATCCTCGTTGCTGTATTCTACTGACCTGATAATTATTACCACTTATTCCGAACGATAACATGGACTGACGGAATTACGTGCCCATCTGGAGTACGAGGATCTTAAGAAGCCATCACCGGACTCCAAATTTTTAATGAGACTTGTATTTTGAAATTGGAAAAGGTTTGGTGAAAACCTTGAACAAACTCCACAATACTTTTACCCGACACGGGGATCAAACTTGGTACTTCATGATAGGCCTTAGCCTATTCTAAATTCTATTGACACAGAATTAAGAATAGGCTGGCGGAAAAAAATAACCATTGCATCGATTTCGACCAAAGATGTTAATTGTTGTTGCTATCAGTGTGACAAGGATTTAATGTAACATGCATACGTTCACCGGTTACCTTACCCTTCAAATTGGAATACAAATACATAAGCCTAGCAGTAATCAGCCTAGCAGGTTGTTAATCTATATAAAAGCGTAAAAAACAAACAGATAGACAGACTTTAGTAGTACTTATAATATGGATTTAAAATTTTTGCACAAATATGTATGAGTAAACCGCTGAATTACGGTTTGGTCGTGATGCGTGAAATCAAATGAAAAAAATTTTCAAGAATAAAGGGTTTCCAGTTATTAAAAATTTATTTAAAGTTACCAACATATTTTAAATTATTTTATTATATTTTATAAAATTTACAATTTGTAATTTTTTTAGAATTACTACCGGATCGGAACGCGGCCACGCACTGAGAAGTTCCGGCGGAAGAAACTCAGCGGGCTTGTTTTTTCCCTATTGTATGTATTACAATTATATTATGTGTTACAATGCTTACAAGAATTATATCACTTCACAAAAGTTATTTTTACAATTTGAAAAAAAAAAACATCTTTTGCTCAATCAAATTGTTTACAATTTACAAACACATTTTACCGTTTACAAAATTTATCATTAAATTTTTATTACATTTCAAATTTAAGGTAAAACTTATGCATGTGGCAATAGACACTGCCACAAGATAGCAACGCACCATTAATATCTTTGGTGTCTATAGGCGATGGTTGACTCTTACCATCAGGAGACCCATTTGCTTGTTTGCTACTCGTATCTTATGATATATAAAAAACCGGTGAATTGAACAAACTTATATATATGTTTATATATAAATTTGTAACAGACGGCGTAACAGAAAAACAAACAGATAGACAGACTTTTGTATTAGTAATATTAATTTGTATTTAAATTCAGATACAGTTCTAAACCTACAAACGGTATCATTAAACTGTTTACGCGATTCTCAGTAGAGATCACGTCTCGCCCGCGTGCAGTATTTCCACGTTCCCAACTCGGCCAAGGTTTTAGTGCTATTAAAACAAAGTTAGTTTTATTACAACGGTTCTTATTTTATTACTTTCATAACGACACACCACTGAAAAGTTCAATATTATAGCAGTGGAAGAATCGCAGTCAGTTATCGTTCTGAATGCGAAAGGATGCGTCACAAAAAGATAAGGTGTAATGTCTTTTAAAACTATCAAAGTCTATAAATAGAAAATATTTACCCTTTATTGGTCCGAATAGATTAATTGCCGTTCTGCTAGGTAGGTCGTAAAAGCTGACTAATTAGCTATACAAGTCACTACTATCGTGATTACTAGGTGGTAGAGTTCCTCAACGTTTCGCCCGGGTATTTAGTACCACTACCTTACCTATTCCTGCTGCAATAGGATCAATGTTTGTCATTGTCATATTTCGGTTTGGAAGGTAAGGTAGCCGTTAGACTTATGCATGTGGCATTGCCATCCTGCACGTAAAAACGTACCATTAACATTTTAGGTGTCTATAGGCGATAGTTTCTCCTTCTATCAAGATAGCCTTCTGATTGTTTGCAATCTTATGAGATAAAAAAACAAAGGAGATAGCTCTCCTTATAGAAGGAGATAACCATTGCCTTTGTACATCAAAGATGTTTGTTTTTACAGATTTCATAAAATAGTAAATGCGCTTTATTATTTCACAAAATAGGCTGCCTTTATTGTTAGACATCTCGTAAAAATCGAGAGAAAGTTGATAATAATCACTAACCAAGGATTTAAAACGTTATCAGATAACAGAACTTATTTTACGATACATAACGTTATTTCTGTAGTGATATCTCAGTAACAAATTTATTTGCAAATATAATATGTATCGGTCTCAAATAACATAACGAAATTGTTAACGCTAAATAACTAATAATATCAATATATGTGCTGTTTCGTGATTGGTTCGCCAACTAGCGCTAGGAGACAACGTCATAATACCATGTACCGTAACGTTAGTTCATATGTATAACAGAACGTAATGAATAATGTTATTTTAAGAATAACAAATTCTGTCTCATTTTTGGATAACGCTATGAAAACGCTTGAAAATAACGTTATGTCATGGTGCGAACAATAACGTTGCCACAAAATACCGATATTTAAATCCTTGTCACTAACATCAATAATATCGACTAGGAGTTTTGAAACGTCTTGACTGAGTTATGGCCGGGTAAAAAAAGCTTATGTCTCGCCTGATGGTGAGAAATAAATATCATATATTATATTGTTACCATTCGGCCGCACCTGCGTATATCGTCCCGAAGATATTAGTGCGCTAAGGCACACGCAGTCGAATTGTTTGCGCCGATAGCTGATAATAGCCGGTCACATCTGTATATATCGCGTCACTGCGCGAAGCTTTGTTTGCTTTGCACGATAGATGTAAGTGAGGCCGCAACATTAGACACAACAATACACTTGTACTTAAATTTCACTTCACAATATACATATTTTTGGTATATCACCCAAACGGTTTCACCTTTTAAGCATCTTCTGGACGTAATATGCCTACTTAATCACTAAAGATATGTGTTCATATTGCGTTGCTATCCGCGTGGCGAGGAGGCTATATCACATGCATGAATTTTCCTTCTACCTTACAAGCCTACCTCTGCTCATGCTTATCCTGTTGACCTCAAGCTCTGATGCTATTGTTGCAGGAAGAGATAAGGGGCCTAATTCACCTAGATAAACGACAATCGAGTCGAAGCGTTTAGGACTCTTACACATTTACTGACTGTTCTATGGTGTTTATGTGTATGAGAGCCCTAAGCGCATTAACTCAATCACGTGAATCCGGGGGAAGGTATTGTTACCAGTCCTGAGCGAGTCCTTGCACTCATGGTGGAAGTGAAACATGCGCACCAATGTTTCGCCTTATACAAATTGATTTGCACAACAGCAGATAATTTATTCATAAATGAGGGTCCAAAATAGTACGCAGGTAAACCTAGTAAAAACTTATTTTATATTATTAGCAAACAAGCAGATGGGTCTCTTGATGGAAAGAAAAACCATCACCTATAGACACCATAGATATTAATAGTGAGTTATTATCTGTGTGTCGAAATGGCAATGCCACATGTATAAGTCTACCGGCTACTTTATCCTCCATACCGGAACACGACAATAACAAGCATTGACGCTATTCCGACAGGAAAAGGTAAGGCGGTGGTATCAAATATATGGGCGAGACGTTATGGAACTTTAGCACCTAGTATTCACGATAGTAAATACACGTATAGCCAATCGGTCACCTTTAACGACCTGCCTGGCAGAACGGCAGTTGACTTTTTCTTCAAAGGAGCTCGGACCAATACGGGGTGGTGGGAAGTTGGTTGTAGATATATTATATCGTGAAAAAATAGAAATTTGCCGTGTTATTGTGTTGTACCGATTAAGAATACAAAGTTTAAAAATACTTCTGGAGTGATTTTATTTCACCGTAGGTACTATAACAGCTCTGCATTTAAGAATAACAATAAGAATGAGAAATTATTTATTAACGGATATTTACCGTACGAAATGCAATGAAAATCAATGCAAGTAACGCTGACAACTCAAGATATTGTCTAGAAAATTGTATCCAGTTTAATCCTCGATAAATATAATAGAACTAGCTGTGCCCGCGACTTCGTTCGCGTGGAAAAATTTCTAAAATAAAAACCCACATAGTTCCCGTTCCCGTGGGATTTCCGGGATAAAAACTATTCTTTGTCCTTTCTTGGGTCTCAAGCTATATTTGTATCAAATTTTATCCAAATCGGTTCAGCGGTTTAGCCGTGAAAGCGTAACAGACAGACAGACAGACTTTCGCATTTATAATATTAGTATGGGTTAATTTAAATTCGTAAATATTATTAAAAGTAATTGTGGTCATGAAAATAATAATTTTTGAGGTTACCTCTAAGCTACAACCCAGAACTTGCTATTGAAAAAAATTTACCCTCCGATCTGGCTCCGACGAAGTATGTTTTGGTGGAAACAATGGAACAGGGGAGTACACACGAAAAGTATTGTTTGGCTAAAATGTATTTTAAAATTCGATTCTGAGCTTAGAACTTTTCTATATTGAAATATCTTTTTTTTTATATTGAGAGGGTGAAATATACTTTGCCATATTTATAAAACTGCCTTCAAACAATGCCTGAGTTTCAGAAACTAAGTTCAGGTAAAGTACTATAAACATATTTTTATCCGACGTTTTAGTGACTATTTTGTAAGTAAAACAAACTTTTGTCTTTTATGACTATACCTATATACGAGTATTTAAGATTGTTTTTCTTTTCAAGTTATATCCTTACTGATATATGTATTTTCTAAAATTCTATTTTTTACGCTTTCACGACTACGCCATTGCATGGATTTTGATTAAATTTTCCAAGAAGATATTTAAAGAATCGAATGAGTCTTCCCCCATGTTGGTCCGGGCTTCTTTTTTTAAGAATAGACCAAGTGCCGTTTTGACAGGCAGTTCGTAAGAGGCGAACGATTTGCTATTTACTATGGTAGAATTTCAACAACGTCTTGCTCGGGTATTTGTTATCACCTTATTACTATTTCTGTCGCAATAGCGTCAATGCTTGTCATTGTTGTGTTCCGGTTTGGAGGGTAAGGTAGCCGGTAGGCTTGAGGCATTGCCATCCCGCCACACGGAGAGCGACTTATCATAAATATCTTTGATGTCAATGGTTGATAGATGATAGTTTGTCTTTCCATCAGGAGAGCCATCTGCTTGTTTGTTGTCTAATGATATATAAAAAGGCTACTATTTTTTTCAAAAATCCACCTTTAAAAGGCTCTTTTTTACATATTATAAAAATATAACCAACTTTTTAAGTAGAAAGTAAAAAAGGGTATGAAAATTTTCATAGCATAAAACTATGAAAAACTCTTTCTTGGTTCGAATTATTGTGATAGGCAACTGCGGAACCCTACATTGCTAGCGGCAGTGGCCAAGACGCAATTAGCCGGTTTTATTTTCTTATTTGAATGTTTATTCTTGTTATTTCCTGTATATGTAACCTACGTCACTATTCATTTAAATGATTAAAAATAATAAATAAAACGATTCTAATTTTTTTATTCTTATGCTGCTACGTCGGCGTAACGCTGTCTTCATAGCCGTATCAGAGGTAGGCAGAGGTATAAAAAGTACACCCATGATTAGCCGAAGATTAGATCTTTTCGACACCATAATGTGATAGGTGGAAAATCTATCGCCAACCGGACACTTATCCAATCTCGGGCAATGTTGTTTTTATCAGTAGACTGAAAAAAACACATTTGAAATTGCCCGACCCAAGAATCGAACCCAGGACCTCAAGTGTTCAACATCGACATATCGTATACTTAAAATGTAGGTCGGCACTTTAGGGTAATGTGAAGCGATACCACGGACAAAACTTGTAATTTGATCAAAAAATAACAAAATGAAAGTACAAACCTTGGGAATTTAAATTGTCCATCTTCAGAGCCTTCTTCTCCAAACGAGGACAGCACTCTTCCGTTAACATCGAAGACTTGAATCCTGTGGTTGTTGGAGTCGGAAACCAGCACGCGGTTGGTGCTGGATACGGCAATGTAATGGGGATGTTCCAGTTGCCCAAGTTTGGAGCCGAATGACCCAAATTTGCCAACAAATGTGCCGTCAGATTGGAATACCTGAATGAATGATAAAAACTTTTATTAATATAAAATTTCTCTTATGAACAGAATTATGCTTTTACTATACGTACGTAGTACTGTTCTGATGTTCTCAGACTTTTTGTAATAAGGAAAGTAAGGAGAAAAAACTGAAACTGCAATAATCATTTTCAATTAGGGGGCGTCCATAAATTACGTGAGACAATAATGACGATTTTTTTAACCCCTCCTTCCTCTAATCTCACGTGAGATTCTTCAAAATACGTATTTTTAGTATTTATAAGTTGATTTAAAAAAAATAATAATTTTCTTACAAGATTCAAGATTCTTAAAACCATTTAAGACTAGTATTTAAATCTTAAATTAGAGATGAGGTTACTTAAATCATAGTGAGAGAATCGAACACTTACCTATATACGTCAAAAGGAATGATAAAAATTCCCTGTAAAATACGATTTAGCCATATTGTAGTGGACTCACATGTTTCACTTAATTTAACCAAGTTTTCCTTCAATTTTATAAGTTGTTCATTTCGGTAAAAAAATTATGTGATATTTGCCGAGTCACCGTAAAATTTGGTGAGAATTTGTTCTCCCCCCCTTCCCTCTTTAAATCTCTTACGTAATATACGGACACCCTCTTACCGTATTTTCGGAAAATTTTTATCAAATTTTAGGCAATTTGCGCAGGTATTTTAATAGCTCCCATATTTTTAAGTAATTTTCAATAAATAAGGTAAATCAAAAAACCTTAAGCTTAGAAACTTCTCCTTTGCCTGAGATACCGTCACTAGACACTTAAGTTGGTGAAAATAAAATCATCTCAGATGTATTAAAAGCCCCAGATTTACAAAAAAGGATTGTTCTTAATTGGTTCATAATTGATTCAAAGAAAATGAAAATTCGATGCACGGACATCATGATAACAAAAGATTCATATAAATATATAACCTTTTTTGAATTCGCTTAAAGACAATCTAGATTATGAAACATACATCAAATTTCGTTGGACTTTCGGAGGAATCTTTTATCACCGTTTACAAAAATTCTAGAGGAAAAGCCATGTATTATTTCTATGCTTCTATCATTCTGAAACATCACATTTTATTGTAGCAAAGGTCAAAATCTCATTTCCATAAGTATTTTGCTTAGAGAATGCACAGAAGGCATGGAGTAGATAAGTAGATTATTATTTATCCAAAGTTTTTAAAATAATAATTCATAGTAATACTCGTAGTATTTTCAAGGCTATTATTGCCATAAAAATGTAATTACATGTACACAAAATTTTATACGAATTCAGAAAATATTCTAAAAAATTTGTTAGCATGTTGATTTGGCAAAATTTGATTCATATATAAAATTCGTATCACAAGTCACGTTCTGTTTTACTTGTAAATCATCAGCATACAAAATGCTAACGCATGGTGACACATTTTCAACTTTATATAAATTTTGTTTGTTTGTCTTTTGTACGTAAAATACTTATTTAATCGTTGTCAACTAAGCAAGTTTTTACAAAAAAAAAAAACGCATGTTGGGGATTTATTTAAAATATAATATAAGATAAATAGAGATACAAAGTAATCGTAATAAAAAAAATAAAAATAAAGATAACAAAATATATTTAAAGTTGTAAATAGTGTAAGTAGTTGTGTTGTCCTGACCGATTTCGTTCGCGGCGGCTTCTCCTAACTCTGCTATTGCCTCTGGTTTGCTTGCATGTAGCTCGCATAGGCAATCGGTGTTGTAAATAGTATAAGTAGGTTATGTAAGGCGTTATGTAAGACAAGACTAATATTTAGGAGCTGCTTGTAAATAATTTATTACTATGCGTTAAAATTATATAATGAATAAAATACAAACCTGTACTCTATGGTTTTCCTTGTCACATACGTAGATAAATCCGAGAGCATCTGTTGTGATGCCCCAAGGGTAGTTAAACTTGCCGTCTCCAGTGCCTTGGCTGCCGAACGATCTCAAGAAACGTCCGGCCGGATCAAATACCTTAAATAAACCATAGTAATGGCATTAGATACACCCGAGTATATATCACGCTCGGTTTCCTTGCAATGTAGGCAGAGTAAGCTGAAGATTTATAGACCACGTTCCAGTTCATCACGATTTATCGGTTTGCTGCTTGGCGAGATGAGTGGTGATCCCCATCACCGCATTTTACCTCCATGATAAGGATTTTAACTGTGGTCACGAGAAGAAAAATCAGTCCCCTCGTGACAACAATTAATGTAACTTGGCTAAAACATCAAGCTTTACAAGTTAGTTTAATATATGTAAGCGTTTTTGGGACCCGTTTATCACTACACATTATGAAACAAAGTCGCTTTCACTGTCTATCCCTATGTATGCTTAAATCTTTAAAACTACGCAACGGATTTTGATGCGGTATTTTTTATTAAATAGATTAACTCTTGAGAAAAGTTTTAGTATATAAACCTTTCCGATATTCTCACGAAAATAAAAGTTACACGGGTGAAACCGCGGACAGGTCGCTAGTATATTTATAAATGAAAGTAGAACGCGTATGATAGATTGTCGACTATTCCTGGCTATTACCTGGGCCGACGGCTTTGCGTGCTCATCCGAGGCACGAGAGTGGTAACATATCCGCCAGAATACGAGCTACTACTAAGATTTTTTTTAATTTTCGAGATTTGCTATTTCGAGAGAGCTATTTAACTTATTATTTTCGAACGTTTTGTTTATTTTTGTATATGAATTTTTGTCTCGTTTTTCTATACAATCTGTGGGAGAGACTTTATGAAACGTGTTTGAAGTGTATTGAAACTTGAAAGACGGAGTTCAGAAGCGCTATTTGAATATATATATTTTTTAAAATTTATTGTCCAAAACTTTTACATATTACATATATTGATAAAAAACAGCAATGCACTAAAACTTTCAAAGTTTATCCGGCAGCAGCTGTGGAGTCGACTGTGGATAATATATTATTAATGAATTACAAAGAGTATACTATAATCACTACGTTTTACTGGATTATGTTATTAATATAGTATTTTTTTAATTTATATTTTAAAGGTTTTTTTTTTGCGAATAGATCGATTGCAACTCAGTTGGTAATTCATTCCGACACAAGGGTAAAGTATATTGTAGCATCCTTTTACCATACACATTATTTACTCCAGGAAGAAGATATTTATCCATTTCAATATTGCGTAAAAACTTTGGTCGTTCTTTAATATTTAACATATCCGGTAAATAAGTTTCATAAATAGTTGAGTATTTAATTTTATCATATAATGGTAATACGTAGCAATATTTGAAAAGAAAATTGTGATTGTTTTTCGATTCATTTAAAACATTTTTGGGAACTATTGTCTTTAATAGTTTTATTTGTAATTGATAAATATCCTCTATATAGGTTTTAAAAGTGTTGCCATAGCAACTGAGTCCATAGTTGATTGAATTGGTCAACGATCACGCATTCGGACAAAATGGTTCGACTCGAAATTCTATTTTCCCCGTGTTGGTCCCGGGCTCCTTTGAAGAATAGGCTAACTACCATTCTACCAGGCAGGTCGTAAAAGACGACCGATTGGCTATGCGAGTCACTGCCATCGTGGCTACCTGGTGATAGAGTTCTGCATTGACTCGCCCGGGTCTGGTACTACCTTACCTATTCCTGCCGCAATAGCGTAGTGCTAGTCACTCACGTGTTCCG
Organism: Apodemia mormo; assembly: GCA_036924255.1. Lineage (NCBI taxonomy): Eukaryota > Metazoa > Arthropoda > Insecta > Lepidoptera > Riodinidae > Apodemia > Apodemia mormo. The sequence continues at coordinate 5,140,617 of JAUPFN010000012.1, read as the reverse complement.
GTTCGGAGGGTAAGGTGTAAAGCTTGTAAACTTATGCATGTGGCATTAGACCTCGCCACAAAATAGCAACACTCCGTTAACATCTTTGGTGTCTATAGGCGATGGTTGACTCTCCATTAGGAGACCCATCTGCTTGTTTGCTATCTTTAGATATGAAAAAAATATTCGAACCGCAATTGACTGGAACATACTTCCTGAATCTGTGAAGTACAATCTGAGGATCTTGAAGAGAAGAGTGAACAGGTACATTTTAGGGAAGCGTGTTCCATCTTAGGCCGCATCTTAGCTTATCATCAGGCGAGATTGTGGTCAAGCGCTTCCTTATCCCTATCTCTATAGATATTAAATTTAAAAAAAACGCTCGGTGGTAGAGTTCGCCATTAGATTGTACCAACTTAATTACTTAGATATCAAATGTTCCACATTATAGGAGTTTTAATGTAAGGTTTGATTATTTTTTCTATAGTCATTAAATAGCCTACAAACTAGTTGTTACTAGATTTTATCCAGATGAATTAACAATAATGTTAATCGATCTTACGTATTGATTTATTCTCTACGTACATAGTTATTTTACGTTTCATTCAGTCGGGAATTGAACACGAACCCCGTCGATTGCATAATCAGGGTCGCTAACCACATTATTGCTAAAGATCGATAAGTACGAAGATTATCTGCCTTGATCATCAGATCTATGGAGTTCTCTATTCCTACTGGAGTATATTTAAGGTACTTCTATTACTGTGTAGTTAGTAGTTTTTTTTTTATATCATAAGATAGCAAACAAGCAGATGGGTCTCCTGATGGAAAGAGTCAACCATCGCCTATAGACACCAAAGATGTTAATGGTGCGTTGCTATCTTGTGGCGAGGTCTAATGCCACATGCATAAGTTTACCGGCTACCTTACCCTCCAAACCGGAACACGACAGCGACAAGCACTGACGCTATTGCGGCAGGAATAGGCAAGGCGGTGGTACCTGACCCGGGCGAGACAATGCAGAACTCTACCACCTAGTAGCCACGATGGTAGTGACTCGATAGCCATTCGGTCGCCTTTTACGACCTGCCTGGCAGAACGGCAGTTGGCCTATTCTACAAAGGAGGCCGGGACCAACACGGCGGAAAACTCCTAATTTCTGCTCCTATTAAAGTATTTTTAAGGGCTGTTTAATGACTAATAAGATGTGCCTGCATTTTTGTCCGACATTTAATAAACACACATACACACTCATATAGAATATATGCTGATTTTATCTTGAAAAGAGTCGGAAAAGGTCGCTAGGAGTTCAAAACATGGAGATCCAGTGAAAACTCGATTATCAAAAATCTGGGCAAAATCTGTAGGCACCTTCCTTATACGTACGTAATACTACTACGTAGCGGGAAGTTAAAAACAGCCAACGCAATCGTATGCTGAAAGCGTACTCTCGACCAACGCTAAATTATTACTAATAATCACTTCTGTTATCTAGTGGCCCGAGTCGGAGTTGACCACATGAGGTCTCAAGTTCAATTCCCGGATCGGGCTATCAAAAATAAAGTGTTTTTTAGTTTTCTGAGGAAAACAACGTTACCTGGGATTGGAAAAGTGCCCGGTTTGCATAAAGCTTGCCCCCTATCACATTGTGAGACTAATTTATCTTCAACAAATCGTGGGTGCACTATTTGTACCTCTGCCTACCTCCGCGGGGATACGGGCGTAAGCATACTTATTATTAATAAAAATCACGCTATTTGATTGCCATTTAATATTAAAAACCTCTCAGCGATTTTTACCAGAAATTTCGAACGATATTCAACGCTATTAGATAACCTTGTCGATACAAGATTTTTTATTAAAGAAACCTAAGCATAAAAGAGTCTCAGTTCACAAGATTTATAGGTCATATCTTACGTGACATTTTCAGCATTTTATTATGAAATATCACTGCTGGTTCAGGAAATGTCAGTGGATTGCATAAATTGCACACGATAAATCAAAGAACTAGGCATAATTATTGAAACTATATAGTATCTAGTCCTTTTTTATTTTATTTTTTATTTCATAGCATAGCAAAAACAAACACATGGTTCTCCTGATGGAAAAAGATAAAAATAGCTTACTTTATAGGGCAATGGGCTCACCTCTCGTTTCTACCACTGTAACTTGTGTAAACCAGAATAAACAGCGCCTATAGATACCAAAGATGTTAATGGTGTGTGCTATCCATATGGTCGTTTAGAGTTTTACACACATAAGTTTATCAGCAGCCTTACCTTTAAAAATCAAACCGTATACTAGCGAAGCAATTGTAGCAGAAATAGGTAAGGCGATGGCACTGAAATCGAGTGAGACGTTGCAAAACTCAATCACCTAGTAGGCATAATGAGAGTGTCATGTTTTGCCAATTATTCACCTTTTACGAATGGCCTGACAGAATAAAAGCTCCAGTAGAGCCCGAACCAATACGGGGAATCGATAAGCAGGTGAGAATTGAAAAAGAAAGTTTTGATGTAAAAATCAATAAATAATAGTTTAAAAAACTAAAAAACACGCTTTTACCAAACTAAAAAATATAAATTAAATTAAATTAAGAATAGTGTAAATAAATTAAGAATAGTGTAAACAAGAAAAAAAATTATTGCATTGTAAAAAATGCGTGGGGTGCTTTTTAAGATATCTATTAACACCATACAACCAACGCTTTTTCTACAATCAGAAATCAGAAGTACTTTATTCAATGAAACTTTTTACAAGTTATTTTGACAATGCAATATATTTTTATGTATAAACAAGACTGCCATGTTTCAAATTAATCCGACGTTTTAAAGTATGTCAAATCTGTGTTTGAAATTTCCGTTACATACTTACCTACATACTAACATACTAAAATACTAACAGACAAACATATGACCAAAACTAATAAAAGCGTGTTAAAATTGGGACGTAAATAGTTCTTATACTACGATAGAAACACTTTAATCCTGCGAAATATTTTATGATTATTTTAATGTTCGATTTTAAAAATCTAAAAAATATAACAAGATAAGGGGGTAGATGAAAATGGGTCCCGACATGATCAACGGAGGAAACTCGCTGCTCCAGTTCGCTCGTGATCACAGGATGTATTTTGGCCGAAACGTCGAACTTTACAAGTAAGTTATGTACATTGTACGCCTTTTTGCTCCATTTTTATTTAAAAAATGGTAACAGAACGCGTTAGTTTAAAAGTTAAAAGTTTCAATTTTCAAAAGTCTGAATTTCATAATAGGTGGCCTTGATATATATTTATCTATTGTTAAAAAAACACGAAATTTATTTTACCGAAAGTATTAAATGCGATTTATTTTATTTTTTGATTTGCATAAGTTCGAAAAATCAAATACTCGATAGTCTTTTGATCCAGTCGGACATTTCGATTTTCGATTCTTAAAATAAACTGCTAAAATTAGGATTCTGATGCAATCAGTTTAATATTCAGATACGTTTATGCTTATAATGTTCAAAATCTATAAGTAACGTTTGATGTAATTTAAAATCGTATACTTTATTTTGAATATCAGTGTTACAATCCTATTTTTTTAGAGTTTTCTTCGTCTACACATACTTGTGGCAGATACTATGTTATAGACTCCTATTAAGCTTGGGTTAGGTTAGAATAGCTGCCACTATTGGTAATCAGCGTAGTAAAGTGAATAGATGCTGATTATGAATAGATGCTGAAATCACTCGCACTATATAACGTATATATACGTGTTTTTTGTTTAATATTAAGTACTTGCATTAAATACTCGCACTTGATCCACACAGATCCCTCTATTGTTTATTTCGGAATTCTATTTGATCGGTACTTTAATATCGAAATTCGTATTTTTGATGTTTCGAAATTTGAAACTCGGTGTTTTGAGAATAGTAATTATAAATGTTAGAGATATTGAAATTTCGTAATACTATGAACTTTTAAACTAACGCGTTCTACTATCATTTTTAAAAATATATAAACGGGTCAAAAACGCGTACATATATAAAACTTACTTGTAAAGCTCGACGTTTCGGCCAAGTTCTCCTTGTTCTCCAAAATTATGGAGACAATCATCAACTCGCAGCTCCTCAAGTATTTAGAAGAGCACCAGCTGATTAGCGACCGCCAGTACGGTTTCCGTCGCGGCCGCTCAGCTGGTGATCTTCTAGTATACTTAACACATCGGTGGGCGGAAGCAGTTGAGTCCAAGGGGGAGGCATTGGCAGTTAGTTTAGACATAGCGAAGGCCTTTGATAGGGTATGGCACCAAGCGCTTTTGGCGAAGCTGCCTTCCTATGGGCTTCCCGAGAAATTATGCAAGTGAAGAGAAGTGAAGAGAAGAAGAAGATCACCAGTTTTTTGGCTGATCGGAGCATCAAGGTCGTAGTTGACGGTGCGTGCTCTGACCTTCAATCTGTCAATGCTGGTGTTCCACAAGGCTGCGTGCTATCACCGACACTGTTCCTTCTGCATATCAATGACATGATGCGAATTCGCAACATATATTGCTATGCAGATGACAGTACTGGTGATGCTACATACTCCGGTATTTCTCGGGAACACGTCGAAGAGAGCCGAAACAAGCTTGTGTCCGAAGTTTAGAATCGACTAACCGATGTCTCGGAATGGGGTCGTCAAAACCTGGTCACTTTTAACCCCAACAAGACACAGCTTTGCGTGTTTTCCGCTAAAAAGACACCCTTTGTCGTGTTACCTCGATTTGGGGATACTCTCCTGACAGCCTCAGCTAGTATCGGGATTCTGGGAGTTGACATATCGAATTACGTTCAGTTTCGCGGTCATTTGGAAGGTAAGGCTAAACTAGCCTCCAAAAAGCTCGGTATGCTCAGCAGAGCGAGACGGTACTTCTTGCCGGCCCATCGCCTTCAACTTTATAAGGCTCAAATTCGGCCCCACATGGAGTACTGTTCTCATCTCTGGGCCGGAGCTCCTTAGTACCAGCTCCTTCCTCTTGATCGCATTCAGCGTAGAGCGGTTCGAATCGTTGACGACCTGGCTATTTCGAAACGGCTCGACTCTTTGGCATTGCGCGGAGATGTTGGTTCACTCTGTGTCTTCTATCGTATCTTTCATGGGGAGTGTTCCGACGAGTTATTTGGATTAATTCCTGCCGCCGAATTCCATCATCGGACATCGCGTCAAAATTTGAAATTCAATCCTCACCATCTCGATGTCTGGAAATCCACAACTGTGCGTTTCTCTCGACATTTTTTGCCTCGCACTACTTCGTTGTGGAACCAATTACCGGCAGGGGTGTTTCCAAACGGATACGACTTGGGGGCCTTCAAGAAAAGAGCTTACTCATTCTTAAAAGGCCGGCAAAGCAACTGCAAGACCTCTGGTATTGTGGATGTCCATGAGCGGCGGTGATCACTTACCATCAGGTGCACCTCCTGCTCGTTTGCCCCCTCTTCTATAAAAAAAAAGTTACATTGACCGTGGTCACGAGCAGACTTGGCCGAAACGTCTAGCTTTACAAGTAAGTTCTATATATGTACGCGTTATTGACCCGTTTATATATTTTTAAAAATTTCGTAATACTGTAGGAGAGTGTTCATCTCCTACAGTATGTACAATATTTTATCAGTCAACTTATATATGCATTGATATAAAAAACTCAAGATGCACAATCTCGAACAAAACTGACATTCAAAACTGTCTCTAATTTCACATAAGTAGTTACAGATATGGCAAAAATATATGTTTTTGCATAACCAATCTTAAGCGCAAGTTTTGTAGCTGTTTTTACAAAGCAATATACAAAAAGTAATAAAATTGACAGTGTCGCGATCGACACGATTCTATTTGAAATGAGAGCACAATTTTAAATTGTGTGCACATTTTTAGAGGACGTTTTGAGACACTAATTATGCATCTTGGGTTTTTTATCAATGTATATCTGTGGCAATTGGTCAGACCATGATAAGTGCACTTTTTGCTAAACAATGTTAGTAATACAATTAGCATTGCGAAAAGCGGATCGTATGATCAGATAGACATATCTCCATCAACACTGTACTCTTCTGCTGTCTATGAACATTTTAAAATAAGTTAAAAAACAGAATATTACGTTTGATCATAATACATATGCATTGTGCATAATACATGTAAAATTATTTTTTGTAATTATCACTTTCTGATCTAAGGCCACATATAAAAATTCACTGCTTATTGGGATGAAACTTTGTCAACCCGTTTCTTGCATTTGCAGCAAAACTTATGGACAAGTAAATCAAAATATCAATAAAATAATCACTAAACAAACTACACGAATTCATCTAACCCCGCAGTAAGCAAATTATTGGGTGTTATTGGTGTTAGGCAAAGATACTTATACATAGAAATACGCATATACAAACTGTTTCATACATAATAAACACAAAAACCTAGATGTACAAACATCTGTTCTCATTACATAAATGTTTGTCCCTGTCGGGGATCGAACCCGAGCCCAATCGATTCGTAGTGAGGTTTACCAATCACTCAAATGACGGCGCGTTCAAATACAAATACGTATACTAGCTGACCTGGAAAACGTTGTTTTGCCATACAATTATTGGTACTTCAGAAGTGCCCCCCTTCACTAATGTGCGGGGTTGATTGAGATAAAACTATCCTATCTTTTAAGTTGGACCAAACAGTGGATATCTACAAAATTTCATTGAAATCAGTTCAGTAGTTTTGGAGACTATCACGGACACTCAACGTGACACGTAAAAAGAAGTATCTTCACGCCTATATCTCTGAAGGGGTAGGAAGAAGTACAACAAGTGCACTCACGATTAGCCAAAGATACTTGGTCCCACAAATGTTATAGGTGGCAAGCCTATCGCCAACCAGGCACTTTCCAATCCCGGGCAACTTTGTGTTTCTCAGAAAACTGAAAAAACACTGTTTTTAATGTGCCCGACCCGGGAATCGAACCCGGGACCTCATGTGGTCAACGCCAACGTTGGACCACTAGACCACAGAGGCGACTTTAGTGCCTGTAGTTTAGCGATTTATATATTTTTAGATATACACATTACACATACATATTATACTGCTAAAAGTATTTGAAAAGATATTTTTGCAGCAGCAACGCCAAATAAAAAAAAAACTAAATATACATAGAGTCTTATAGTTTATAAATTTTAGTAGTGAAATCTAGGCTCCATAATTATTTTAATTAAAAAAAAATCATTTCGTAATATATTAAGTAAGGGTACCTCTATAAATTTATAAAGTTTGCTAACGATTCATTTTATATGTAGAGCACGTCTTTAATAACGACTTCCGTAAGATTTATAATTTCAATTTTCAATTTACAATCTTCATATAAATTAACATAATTTTATATAATGATGACATTCGTTTGACAAATGAGGAACAGGAGAAAATTGAATGTTTTACGAGATTCAAAAATATTATGGAAAACAAGATATACAGTCCACCTTATATAGCAATATATAACTTAAGACGTATTGACGTAATAGAAGAGTTGAAAGCTACAATAAGATGTATAAAATAACTTTAAAAAAATTATCTAATCTTAAAAAAGCACTATACTTATCTATTTTATAATACGGGAAGCAAAAAATTTATAACAATTTATAACAATAACGTGGATGCTGAGTATGAAATTTGGCCCACATAATGTTTAAATTGCGGAGGACTGCAAAAACGTAATATTTTTAAGTAATATACATTAGAAATACATTAAATTTATAAAAATTAACATCACACACATTACTTTAATTTGGCATACATGGTAATATACACACATGTATATTTTTCAGTTTTCTGAGAAACACAAAGTTGCCCGGGATTGGAAAGTGCCCGGTTGGCGATAGGCTTGCCACCTATCACATTTGTGGGGCCAAGTATCTTTGGCTAATCGTGGGTGCACTTGTTGTACCTCTGCCTACCCCTTCGGGGATATGGGCGTGAAGATACTTATGTATATTATTTTCTGTACGTTTTAAGACTGTTATTAAATTTATACGTCATTTTATTGTATAATCCATAGTCGAATTTCAAATAGAGAGCAATCGCTAGTACATAGAAATACATATAAAAATACTGAAACATTTTTAACAGAAATACACATATTTTTGCTCATAACACAAATGCTTGTCATTATCGGCAAGTGAAACAGATTCTTATCATTTGCGGCAGTCAGGGTCAATAGCCCCTTGACCATAGAGTGTTGAAAATATTAACAAATTTGAATTTATTACTAGCCTGCAAAATAAATGATTAATTTTCCTCGTCAACGATGTTGAATTTTTTGTTATTTAAAGGATATTAATCAAGGAGTGTTTATATTTTAACATTGGGATTATTAAAACTTCCAAATTTCCTGCAACTTTATAACAGTTTCAATATTGTAACAAATTCGATTTGGATAAACTAATTGATTTAATTAATAGTCCACAGGCTTCCATACGTTTATTTTCTTATATTTTTGTGGGATAAGCATTGATTTAAAAAACCCAAGATACACAATCAGGGTCTCAAAAATGTCCTCCAAAAATAGAGCGCACAATTTTAAATCTTGCGCTTAAGGTTGAAAATGCAAATATACATGTTTTTGCCATATCTATAACTATTTAAATGAAATTAGGGACACTTTTAAGTGTCAGTTTTGTTCGAGACTGTGCATCTTGGGTTTTTTATATCAATGGGGATAAGAAAGCAAACGATTATATATTTAGATTTTCAAAAGCAAAAATTATTTTAAAGACACTGACGTGAATAGTATACAGATTACTTAGATTCAACATACAATTTAATACTTATTTTATTACAGTATACTCCTTGTAAAAAAGAAAGGACTGTACCAAAGGTTACGCTCTTCCATATAACTTTTACTAGTGTAAAGCGGTTGACTTTGCATGTTATTCCTGAACGTCTCTCTAAATTGATAAAAGCAGTTTTAAGTTTAAAATATAATAATCAAAAACACACGCTTGCATTTGATCTCGTATTCAAAAAGCCGTAACATTTGAAGCCGGTTGATTTTGATTTTTTGAACAATATTCATCGCAGTTTTTTTCAGCTATACAAAAAAACTACGTCGGAATTCTTAGTTACAAAATTGTTATCTTGGTTACAGAATTGATTAGTTTAAAAATTTTGAAGTTATGTCGTAAAATTATTTTTAAATTTTTCGTCAACAATAAAAAAGAATCAACAAAGATTGATTTGATTTGAAGCATTCTAATAAGTTTTAAGGAGGACAATTGATTACATTTTTAAACAGCTCCGTTGATTAGTCTGAAATTTAATAACATAGCAACGGTATTTTTTTAGATTTTATTTAAAATTTCTCAAAATCTTTTAAACCGAATTAGTTTCAATTATCAGGCAATCTAAATTTGGTGGTACTCAATCGAATGACTTCCATCGCGCTTATTTCAGTCGAGCTCTTTAAAGTTACCAGAGGTTACACACATCCTCTGTCATAAAAATACTTACAAAACTTTCTATGAACTCAAAATGCTGAAAATTCTTGATAAAAATTCGAAACGAATAACTTTCGTAGAGGAAAGTTAAAAATGGTGTGTCTTGTGAACTATAATCAAGTAAAAATAATTATGTAATTTTACAAGTCATAAGGTCTGAAGACTGTAAAGACTTCCAAATAAAAGTGTATTCAGAAAAGCGAAAATGTTACTTTTCTACCCAACTGATTAAAACGGTAAATGTATTTCAAAATCGCAGCTAATGTTAGGTTCTTATTATTTGTTTTAATTTCATACGATAGCAAATAAGCAAATCATTTTCATGATGGAAATAAATAATTACGGTCTATAACCACCAAAGATGTAAATGATATGTTGCCAACCATGTGCGGGTTGGAGTAGCCCCGCTAAACTGGAACACGATAGCACCAACGCTATTACAACAGGAATACATGTATGTAAGGCGGTGATATCACATGCGGTTGAGATGTAGCAGAACCACAGACCACGTGAATACTAACAGACACGCAATTGGGAAGGAAACGTGTCGCCGCGCAAATGAGCAACCGCTTCTATTATTGTCGAAAATGTCATATAATTGTAGATATATTATATCGTGATATTCTGTACTATTTTATCGTACCGAATAAGATGACACGATATAAAAATTACCCTTGAAGTGATTTTATTTCATCATTGAGTAGTACTTAATTCTGCATTTCTGTGTGTAGTTGCAAGCTACACTGACAAACTAAGAAATCGTCTTGAAAGACTGATTTATTTAATCCGTGAGCAGAACCTAGCTTGTAGTCACGATGTTAATAAGACGTATCAGCCTTTCATCACCGTTTACGTGATGCGTAGCAATAACGCAGTTGTCCTGTTCTTCAAATAGGGGCACGGCTATAGTAATTTGGTTTGGAAGGTAAAAAAGGTGATTATGTGAAAATATACAAATCTTTGACGTCCATATGTGACGGTCATTTTCTTTCATGCTATCGGCTTGTTAGCTATTCTTTGACATTAAGTAGAATTTAAAGTGTCTAAATTATAAATTATAAAGACAAAAAAATTGAGTTTTTGTTTGTTTGTAACGATTTTATTAAAAAAATACTCAACCGATTTTAAAAATTCTTTCACGTTTAGGTGCTACATTATCCAAAGCTACATGTTTTTTTATCCGACTGAGTAAAGGGAAGTAAGATTGTCGGTCATGCGAACGAAGTCCCGAGTAACTTCCAGTATTCAATAATATAAAAAGTCTAAATTAGGTTGCAATTTCAAAAGTATAAATCATTGAATTAACTTCAAAATTTGGAAGGGTACATAAATTAATATAATTATACTGCCTTATCGTATTATTATTCAGATTAATTTGTTAATAAATTGGCCGAGGGAAGTATCGCATTTTAAGCAGGTTTAATGCTTAAGATCAGAATAATTAAGGAATTAATTTTGTGACACAGAATGTTATTTAAGAATTAAAGTGAATTTTGTTTATTGCAATTTCTCCGTGTTGGTCCAGATCCCCTTTAAATAATTAACTAAACCTCTGCCTGGAAGTTCGTAAGAGGTAAATGATTTTTCGCCGTGTTGTTCCCGGCCTCCTTTGAAGAATAGGCCAACTGCCGTTCTGCCAGGCAGGTCGTAAAAGGCGACCGATTGGCTATCGAGTCACTATCATCGCGGCTACTAGGTGGTAGAGTTCTGCATTGTCTCGCCCGGGTCTGGTACCACCGCCTTACCTATTCCTGCCGCAATAGCGTCAGTGCTTGTCGCTGTCGTGTTCCGGTTTGGAGGGTAAGGTAGCCGATAAACTTATGCATGTGGCATTAGACCTCGCCACAAGATAGCAACGCACCATTAACATCTTTGGTGTCTATAGGCGATGGTTGACTCTTTCCATCAGGAGACCCATCTGCTTGTTTGCTATCTTATGATATAAAAAAAAGATTGGCTATTGTACTAAGTGGTAGTTCTATGTTGTCTCGCCCGGGTTCTGGTATCACCACCTTTTTTATTCCTGCTGCAACAGCGTTAGAGCTTGTCACTGTCGTGTTCTAGTTTGAAGGGTAAAGTAGTAAACTTGCACATATGGCATTAAAACCTCCACAAGGATAATAAGGCACCGTTATAATATTTAAACCAAAAATGAGTGTGGTAATACGGAATATTATTAAAAGAAAAAAAGTTTTACTGCAAATGCGCGTAAAGATTACACGTATACAATTCTTTGGGCTGTGCCGAAATTTGAGCCCATGATCTCGAAGTCAGCAGCAGTCTAGCTGCTACATTTATGAACTATCCAAATTCAATATTCATTCATCTATCCTAATATTATTAAGAAGAAAAGTTTGTTAGTTTCTGAATTTTTTTGTAGGAAGTAATTTCTGAAACCACAGAACTGATTTTAAAAATTATTTCAGCAATAGAAAACTACACTATTTTTGAGTGACATAGGCTTAATTTTATGCCAATCTTTCCACAGGATCAGGACTTACTGGTTTATACCCCGAGAAACGGCGAGGTTTTTTGTACCAAAGGACAAAAGACAGCAAAAAATGCAGATCACTTTCCAAAGATGTTGATTGTGCGCTGCTATCTGGCAACATCACATGCATAAGTTAACCGGCTACCTTAATCACCAAACTTGAATACGACAGTGATAAATAGTTGACGCTATGGTGGCAGTAATATTCAAAGTAGTCATATCCGGGCGAGATGTTACAGAGCTGTACTATCTAGCAGTAATCATTATTCTATCCTATCCTCATTATCAGTCATCGTTTGCCTTTTAAAATCTGCCTAGCAGAATATCAGATGATCTATTATTTAATTAGACACGGACCAAATCGTAGTGACTGTATTATCGCGGATTTAAGTATGATTTATAGCGTAATCGCTCTAACTTGAGATCACGACACATCTGTATATTAATTAATACGTAAAGAAAAATCGTTGTACTTTTTAAAACAGTTGTGTGTACGGTGGACTATAAAATTTGGCCTAGTTAATGTTTACATTGCGGAGCACTGTAAAAACCTAATATTTTTAAATAAAGTATATTAGAATAACATTAAATAAATAAAAATAAACATTAAACACATTGAATTTATGTGGCATGGGTATACATACTATTTTCTTGACGGTGGAAATCATAGACTGTGATCACACGAACAAACTTATTTTGATTAATAATAAGCTGAATTTTTGTGTACTGCTTCGTTTAAAAAGAGACAACAATCTTTTCTATCTTCGAAAAATCTTGAATCGGGTAACTAATAAAGTTATGGGACTGAAAATTTTGATTCGGCAAAGAAAAAATATTTACTAATAACAATAATTATTTTTTAATTTTAATCGCTTCTATGGATATATAATAAAAAACACGACGAAACTTATTTCTTGCATATTCGATGGCTTTTGACGAGTCCTCCACTCTAAAGTTTCGGAGTTATGAAATTTTTAAATTGATATTAATCAATTTAAAAACAACCTTATTTTCTCACAACAGCTTGTATTTAATATTGTGATTCAAAGGTGACTATGTCCTACACGTAAAGTGAAAACTTTTTTAGTCCGACACTAAATTTTTCTTTTTTATCTATCTTTATTAATTACCCGATTCGAAATTTTTCGAAGATAGAAAAGATTGTTGTCTCGTTAAAACGAAGTTGTTTACTAAAATTCAGCTTGTTATTAATCAAAAAAAAAGTTTGTTCGTGGGGCCACGGTCTATCCGTTGTCAAACTTAAAATAGAATTTTAATTTATTAGTCTATAGTTAAATTTCGGCCACCGGCGTTTGCTTGTAGGACATAAATGTGTTACGGATCCTTTGCAAGACACGGTTGTTGAAAAACACGTGTATTTACAAACATTCGGTCTTATTTATAAACCTGTTGTAAATTTGTTATTATTCTGTTGCTTCTATTCAGAGGTAACATTACGTATGATTGAAAAACAGAGTTAGGGTTAATTTATAAATAGCTATAACTAATAAACTCACTTGTATTTCCAGTTCACTTATATTTGTAAATCATTTCACACATCCAACCAGTTTCGCTAATTATAGCACCATCTAGGATGTTTAGCACTGTTAATAATTATAATATCCTTGACATTATATTGTCTAGTTATAATGTCTTATGATTATGTATATTGTCTTACCTATATTGATGATAATATGCTAGTTGACTAAATTTGAAAATCTAATACCTTATTAGGAATTGACGTATTTATGTAAAGTCATTTGTAAAGTCAATGTTAATAGGTATATTAACCAAAAAGCTATTAATTTTTGGTAAATGTTAATTTATAATGAAAAAAAACGAATTTTAAAACTGAAATTAAAATTTACCGCAAAAAACTAGATGCGCCTTTCAATGCAATTTCTTAAGGTATCAATGTCGCTTGTATTTACACAAAGAAATACAGAGTTATTACTTACCGATGAAACAAATTATTCCAAGGGTATTCCTTAAGTCTTAGTTTTTTATTCGACACGATTAAATAGCACATTATGGCATATATCTATTTTTTTTTACAATATAATTTATATCTACAAGCGTTTGATATTTACATACATTTGCTCATACGAGCGTCTACGCATTTAACGCCCTACACCGTATCTATTGGACACTGGACTGTCAAGGCGTCCTAAAAACAATACGCTGTGAAAAAATCTATATTATCCACTCTGTGCTTTCTATGAAATTGACAACATCAAGTTGACGCTTTATCACGGCATGTCACGTGACTTACTTAATGTCTATTTTTGCCGAATTTATATTCCAAAAAATATTGTCAATCCTTATGGCTATTCTTCACAATGGGCCATGATGACCCATCAAATAATCGTCTAGCATCACAATCGTGAACGTTCATTTACTAACAGCTGTCTACTAATATGTTATGACGTCTATCGAAAATGGATGAAAATGGATAGCGAGGTGATCGCGGCTGCGGAAATATTTTTACTTAGCTCTTATTTTTAATTTACTATGTCTACATCACATATGTACCAGAGGTGACCAAAGAGTATACAATCACTACGTTTGAGACAACTATGTATTGATTAATCGACGATTGATGCCTTTAATGTATCGACACCATGGCGATTGCGCTCTATCATGGCCCATGATGGTCCATTACAGACATTTATGCCCTCCACACTAACGTGCATGCCTTTAGCCGACCATCATGGCCCAATTTGTAGAGGGGCTATTATATTTTATAACAAATATTTTAGTATAAATAATATTTTATTTTTTATCCCCATATATAATCATTAAAAATTACAACATATTCATTTAATCATTAATTTACACAAGCCTATTATCGAAACTGGTTAATCATATAAAATATAAGAGAACTGGAAGTACAAGTACGTTTTTTTTAATACCTATTTAAAATACAGTTTCACCATGGGCAGACATCTAAAATAATCTAATTTGTTACTTTATAACCAAGAGTAAACTGAATTATAAATAAAACCCATTTTATTATTCTAGATAAAAATTATCTCCATACCCGTATCCCCGAAAAGTTAGCAAAGTTCATCCACGGTTAGTCGAAGACACTTAGTCCCACACAATGTAAAAGGTAGCAAGCCTATCGCTAACCGGACACTTATCCGATCCCGGATAACATGATTTTTATAATAAAACTGAAAAATTTCATTTTGAATTGCCCGACCCAGGAATCGAAGCCGCGAACTCATGTGGTCAACACCGACACCGGACCACTAGACCACAGACGCGACAAAAGAAGTTAAATTCTATAGCATTGTAAATAATACATACCTGTATGCGATGATTGTATCTATCCGCGATGATGTACTGTCCAATTCTGTTAACAGCAACACCAGCGAGGCAGTCAAATTCGCCCTCGCTACTGCCATATTGACCAAATTCCTTCACAAATATTCCGTTTGAGTCGAACACCTATAAAAAAATTAAATTCCGTTAATTTATTGAATTAAAGCACCCCATAGACCTACATAACATTGCGCAATACTTTTATTTGCAATAATATTGAATACCGCATTTGACTCCAAATGCTCAATAAATTCACTCAATAAAATTGTCAAACCAGTCTGATCAATATTTTCGAGCAAGCAACATGTCTAACGACCAAGTTTTGGCGGGAAACATGCTGGTGATTTTATTAAATAAATCTCTATACACTCAAGTAAAACTCCCGTTCTTTATTTTTTATAGCATTCTTGCTCGCCATTTTGCTTAAATTTACGACACGGTCATACATTAAACACCGTGACTGATCGAACGCGACCGCCCCAAACTGTGAAGTGAAAAATATTGTGCAATATTTAGCCTACACAGTGCGAGAAAGAAATATTGCGCAATAAAAATTAAACCCGCTCAAACTTTCGGATAATATTTGTATATATCACGGATTAAATGAATACTCCTTTCAAGATGATTTCTTAGATTGTCAGTGTAGCTTGTACTTAAACACAGAAATACAGAGTTTTATTACTTACTGATGAAATAAAATTACTTTAAGGGTAATGTTTAACGTTGTCATCTCATTCGGCACGATAAAACCGTTCAATATTAGCTTTTTATATTTTTTTGAGATATATCTACAACGTATGCATGTATGTTCGCATGTTCGCGTGTTCGCGGGTCCGCATGTTCGCGTGTTCACATGTTCGCGTGTTCGCGTGTTCACGTATTCACGGGTTTGCTAGTTGACATGTTCGCATATTTGTATGTTCGTATAATTGCATGTTCGTATAATCGCATGTTCGTATGTTCGCAAACTCGCATTTTCGCATGCTCGCATGTTCGCATGCTCGCTTGTTCGCATGCTTGCATGTTCTCATGCTCGTATGCTTGCATGTTCGCATGATCGCATATTCGCATGTTGGCATGTTGGCATGTTCGCATGTTCGCATGTTCGCATGTTTGCATGTTCGCATTTTCACATGTTTGTATGTTCGCATATTCGCATGTCCGCATGTTTGCATGTTTGCATGCTCGCATGTTCGCATGTTCGTATGTGCGTATGTGCGTATGTTCGTATGTTCGTATGTTCGTATGTTCGCATGTTCGTATGTTCGTATGTTCGTATGTTCGTATGTTCGTATGTTCGTATGTTCGTATGTTCGTATGTTCGTATGATCGTATGTTCGTATGTTCGTATGTTCGTATGTTCGTATGTTCGTATGTTCGTATGTTCGTATGTTCGTATGTTCGTATGTTTGTATGTTCGTATGTTCGTAGAAAGAAAGAAAGAAAGAAAGAAAGAAAGAAAATATTTATTTGCAAGAATATGGGTGTTACAAGTTGTTAAAAATAAATTAAGTTACCGACATATTCTACCAATATATGGTGTGCAAATATTTATGTTCGTATGTTCGTATGTTCGTGTGTTCGTATGTTCGTAGAAAGAAAGAAATAAAGAAAGAAATTATTTATTTGCAAGAATATGGGTGGAACATGTTTGTATGTTTGTGTGTGTGTATGTTTGTCCACAAATTTCTTGGGGACTAAAAGCCATATCCATTTTTTATTTAAAATTAGGAATATTCCAATTAAGGGAACAGTCCAAGTTTCATCAAAATGGGTTCTAGTAGTTTTTGATTTATGAGTATAGTTGATATTTAAAGTCGGTATAATTTTTTTTAATTACATTTATCGTAGTAGCATACTAAGCAAAAGAAATTTTTTATTTTTTGATCTTTGGTGAAATTAATACTTTTATAATACTGCTCTTTCCCTTTCAGTGGCATTACAGGGGCCACAAATGAAAGCCCGTGGAAGGTTGCAATATAAACGCAACTTTCTAGATATTATCTATATTGATTTCAGTCGGTTTATAAGTCAACAAACGGTTTTACATGGATAAAAAAATCACGGTTACCTGTACACGATGATTTGATGAATCAGCCACGACCATAGTATTGTCGGGACCTACAGCGATACCACGAGGCCATGTAAAGCTACCAGGTTCGCTCCCCCGGCTCCCCACACTGAATTGTAATCGGCGTTTCTGCAGATACTGGCTCCTAGGGGAGGAACCTGCTGCTGCGAAACCTAAGACAAACAAAAACATTCAAATCTCTTGTAATTTTGCGAGGAAACCATTTTCGCACAAGCCTCAAACCTATGTACATGCCACTCGTTTCTAACCTGCTACCGCTGCTGTAGCCGCCGTAGGGGAGATGGGGGAGCCTGCCGCGTTTTTTGAATCGTCATCAGAACTGGCAAGCTCACTAGCTGAGCGTAAAGGTAGCCCGAGAGACAGGCGACGCGATGTGCTCGAGGAAGTACCACCCGTATCACGATCTTTACCACGCGAACCATACTTATTTTTTAAGTATCTAGCCCATGAACTCAAGGCAGCTCCATCTTTTTCACCAGTTGTTGGCCGTTCAGGAGAGCTTTCTCTTGATTTGAGTGCATGTGAAGACCGGCTACGAGACAGTTCCGAACCCCCAGTACCGGAGCCGTATCGAGCCGCAAGGTACGCTGATGGCGATGCCGTTGTAGGAGATACTGGATCGTCTTGATCATCATCATCACCTGCTCCAAATCCAGTGTGACTACTCTTGCTTCGAGCAAGACGGTTTCGCCGTTCTTTCATAGCTAGGTATCTTGATCTAGCCGTAGGATATTTCGATTCATCGTCTAACGAAGATTGTTTTTGTTCTTCTTCCTTTGGTTTGTTTCCGTATCGATTATTGTATGTAGAACCACTAGTTCCATAACGAGAAGTGGGCTCTTCTTCTGGTTGAGATGGTTGCCGAGTACGGTACCGCGATTGTGCTGGTGCATCTTTGTTTTTGTTATCATGAGCATCATTTCGCGCGTTATTGCTACGTGCAAGCAGTGGACCTATATCACTTCGCATTGCCTGAGTCTCGGACTTCCTTTGTGGAGGTTCTTCTTCACTTTCTTCCGATGAGTCAGTATCCTCTTCAGAGCTCGTATCGGAGTCTTCGTGAGCCGGCTCGGCGGGTGCCGGAGCCGGTGTCGGCCGCTGCGATCCAACAAACCGGCTTTGAACCCTTTGTGCGCCGCCGGCTGTACCGTTCGTTGTCACCGGTGTAGTTCTCTCGTTGCCTGCGGACAAAAAACGAGGGCTTGGTTTTGGTGGAAGTCCATTATTGCTGTATTTAGCTTTCAATTCTTCAATAGTAAGTATTGCACCTGTGTGTTTTACCGCCGAGCCGGAACTTTCAGTTGAACCGCTTGATTCTGTGCTCGCTGCACGAGCTGCTGGCCGATGTGCAACTGAAGCATCTGAAGCTGATGGCCGTCTTGGAATAGTTGGTTTAGGTGCTGGAGCAGTAGCAGTTTTACGCTGGTTACGTTGTAAAGAACCAACAGACTCATCAGATTCACCATCGCTGGATGCCTGAGAAATATACTTAAACTCGGTATTGATGCAAAAATTCAATCTATTAATTTTGTTATCGTGTTGTGTTATGTGCATATGAGTTAACGTGGAGTGTACTGATGGAATGTCCTATTAGTTGTCGCATTTTCCATGTTAGTATCTTATGAAATATTTTATTCTCGCTTTAATCCTTATCGTCATTCTCTCTCTTCTTCCCAACTCACCTCACGAGCTGGTGTAGGTGGTTTACGATTCACTATATTTCTTTCTTCTTCTGCTGGTCGTTGTGGAGGACGATCAGGCTCTTGAGAAGACGCCGCCCCTTTGTTTTGTCTTTTTAGCCGAGTTATTTCATCGTCTTCACTTTGCTGTCTTGCTGGAGGGGGGGCACGTCGTTGGGGTTGTGGTGCAGGTTGAACAGGCTTAGGAGGTGGTGGAGGTTCCTTTTTTTCTTTCTTCTTACCACTTTCGACATCTAATATTCTTTGCATTACTCGTGGACAATCACCAAGTCTGAAAATACCACTTAATGGGCCACGACTAGCATCTTCTGTATCTACAACTTTTTCTTTTTCCTTTTCTTTCTGTTCAGTTTTAGTCGTGCGTATAGTTGGTTCTGTATCTGAATCATTATCTTGTTGGTGACTACGCACAAAACGTGAACGGAATCTACGTGATGGCCTATGCTCAGATTCATACCCACTATAATCATCTGTTACACCGTAATCTCTTGTGTGTTTCTCTGGAGGAGGTGGTCGTCTTTCACCAAACTTACGCCCACCTAATATAGGTTCATCATTTTCCACATATCCTTTCGCTTCTTCTTGCTGACGAAATTGGGTAGCCAAACGATGATCACTTTTAGAACGAGTTAGACCTTGAGAAGGTTGTAACCCTGTAGCATAAGGATTTGGTTGAGTTATATTCAACTCTCCATAGCTAGCAACATGCATGACAAGTTGATTTGGGTCATGTGTCATTACAAATCGTATTCTACGATTATAATCACCTGCTTCGTAGTCAAAGTTACGTAGAAATTCAACTGTCTTTAAGAAAATTTCTTTAGTATCAACTAACTCTGTATCTTCCCAGTCTACATCATCATTAATATATTTATCAGCAAGATCACAATTACTCTGTATGTTACTTAATTCTAATTCTAGATTATCTTTTAGATGAGTCAAATTTCTAAGTTCCGTTGCTAGATATCGATCGACTTCATTCCTTAAGAAATCGGTGCGGTCCTTGAGTGCTTTTGCTAAACGTTTATGAATTTCTTCAATTTCACCTGCTACAGCACCACAATTGGTTTGGAGGTTGGCTGTGTTACGTTCTACTATACTTAAAATATCTTGAAGCCTATTTACGCCACGGCGTATTTGATTATTTATTCTGGCTATTTCCCTTCTTAGTACTTCCATATGCGCCGACTTGCAGTCTTCACATACTTTTTTGTCACAGTGAGCACATGGAGCACAATATGCTTTTTCAGAACAAACATTGCACCTTTCCATAACTTGTCCAGCTGTAGGATCTGGCAGTTCCCCAGCAATTTGGGCATGAAGTTCTAAAAACCGCTGAAGGGTTACATTCATTGGAAACCCTTGAACACCTTGGTAAGGTATTCGATGCTCCGCACGACATTCTGGACATTTGACCTGTAAATAAATTAAAACGATTAAAACATTATCAGCAGAAACTACTATCACAAAGCAAAAATAGAAAGATTGTTATTTAATTAGATCATAAAATAAACTATAATATAATATAAAACTCAAAAATCATTAGTAAGGTATATACATGATCTGGAAAGGCAAAAGAATACAGTATCATTCTTAAAGAACATAATTTATTAATATATTTCACATTAAAAGTATATATATTTGTCTGTATCAGTAGTTATTTTTCGTTACCTGTCGTCTGACATAGTCGACAAGCCCGTCCATACATGGTTCCATACAAAAGCTGTGCTGGCATGGCAGCAACTTTGGATTTCGGAAACGGTCCAAGCAGACGCAGCACGTCAGCAGCGATTCAAACTGCTCCATCTTTATTTATTCAACTCTACGTATCTGAAACAAATGAAGATATAATATTATTACATTTATACTGAAACAAATATCACCGAACCGGTTCCACGATAAACAAAATAATCTATATTAATCTATTTATATTAATTAATTATATTAATATTATAAATGCAAAAGTTTGGATGTTAGGATGTTTGGATGGATAGATGTTTGTTACTCAATCACGCTAAACCCACTTAATGGATTTGAATGAAATTTGGCACACATGTAGATAATGATCTGAAAAAGCACATAGGCTACGTTTTATTCCGGAAAAATTAGGTGATCCCGCGGGATTCGCCAAAGACTTTTATAATGCAGTGGGCTGCACACTGCAGCTAGTATATTCCTGATAGTCTTAAATCATTGCCTATAAATAAATTTCGCAAAAAGTTGTTTGATTTGCTGTTAGATAAAACTTATTATGATATTAAAGAATTTTTAGCCGATAAAATTAAATGTTAATGGATAGAAATATAAGTTTGTTGAATTGTCCTTAAAAAAATTTCAATGTAGTAAAAATTTTGTAAATGGTGAACATTATGTAAATTATAAAAAAAAATAATTACTCAAAATATGAAACTTGTAATTATAAAAATAACTTTGTAATATGGAATCATCCTTGTATATTTATAACAAGAACATAAAATAGAGAAAAAAAAGACCAGCCCGCTGAGTTTCTTCCGCCGGATCTTCTCAGTGTGTGGCCGCGTTCCGATCCGGTAGTAATTCTGAAAAATCGATATAATTTATAGTTTTAAATGTAATTTTATATAGTTAATTTTTTTAAATAATTGCACACCATATATTGGTAGAATATGTCGGTAACTTAATTTATTTTTAACAACTTGTAACACCCATATTCTTGCAAATAAATATTTTCTTTCTTTCTTTATATTATATACATGGAACATAGAACAAGCGGAATTGGCAAGTACAAACATTTGTGTCAGGACCGCGATCGCCATACTCACACATAAAATAAGCATTATTGCATATAAACTACTAATGCAAACATTGTTTCATTGGTCGTTTTAATTTTAAACAACAATAATCCGAAACACACAAACAGAACATTTAAAAATATACCAAACAGCGTTACAATAAATTTTATATTGCTACAAAAAAAAAAGAGTATTTACGTCCTTTTGTAGTCTATTCAAAATAGACACATCGATTTGTACAATAGTGAAACTATAATCTTAAATAGTTTCGCTATTCTACAATAGATGGCAGTATTGATTTTTCCGTAGTTTTCAGTTGGTCATATTTGAGTAGAGAACTTTCTAGAACGATATACGTAATGACTGTCATTACGCATATCTTTCTAGAAAAATTAGGTCAACCTAAAATGAACTTTATATGTAAGGTGTACAGCTGATTTTAGCTTGACTTTCTATTATATCATTAGAGATTATATTAAATCAGGAATTTAATTAAAATAAAATGAAAATTGTACTTTCGGATGATATGAAATATCTCCATTTTTAATCATCTGTATTCTACTATCATTTCTGCATTCAAGGATGGCACAATACAGCATAATTCAGTGTATAATAGATTTTCGCACGAAGACTATCTCCTAAAGATATGGTAAGTTTCACTAAGGCAATTTAGAGTAACAGCGCATAATAGTGACACATGCGGCACGCCCACTCTTCACTTCCCCTTGTTCTATGTTCCATGATTATATATATGTATACCAGTATGAAAAGAATGGTTGTGTATAATTTCTAATGTATGTTACATAAAAATTGTAGCGTTCTGTACTGTTTAACCACGTAAGCTTTACATGTTCCAAATTTCATACTCCAATGTCCGCGTAATTGTCGTTAAAAGCAAAGTTTTCGCTTCACTTATTAATATATAGATGTAGATAAATAAAATGTCTGTTACAAAAACTCTACATCCGTCTGAATTTAATTTGAGAGTATGCGCCATAAGTGTTTGCTAAGATCTGGCTAAAATTATAAATAATCAATCTACGCAGCTGGCTAAAGGCGTAAAAACATTGAGGGCGTAGACGTGGGTTACGATTCAGAAGTAATTCTGCCAAATCATTTTCATTGTTTACGATTTTCGTCATCTTATTAAGTAGTTTTGTAGTGGGCTCATTTGGTCCAGATTATAAAGTTTCCGGTTTAGTTTATATCTGGGTCTAGGTTGGTAAAAAATCGGTCAGTCATTGGAATTTTCTCGGAGAAAAATTTTAATAATATTGAGGTACAGGAGAAATGAATCTTAGCCAGTTTGGTCCGTCTGGAGTCTGGTCCGCCAGATCTTCTCAGTCTGTGGCCGCGTTTCGATCCGGTAGTAATAGTAAAAATCGACTCGCTGGATTTTTAATTTAATAATAAATAATTATAATTTTAAAACATATGCACAGCTTGTCATGGTAGAATATGTTGATAACTTAACCGCTCACATCACTTTGATAACTAATGAGACCTCTGAGAAAATGCCGTTGATACACTAAGGTCTCTATAGGGACCAACGCTAACTTCATACAAAAAAACAACATTTTCACTATTTACCAGTTTTTATACAATACTCTATGGTATTTTATTGTTTTCGAACAAAACATTGTATCGAATGACATCCATGTAGCATTTTTTTTTTCAAATACGCACTTAAGGAAAAATAAAAGAACTTAGTTCGCCATTTATATTCGTTTTGTGTGTTATGTGTTGGTTACACTTTATGATAGTAGGTTAATTTAAAAGTGTTTTGGCGTATTATTCAACAAGTAAACTTTATTTATAATCAAGATTAGTTCAAGATCTAACAGTTTAGATAATAATTTTGTCAAAAAACCGTAAATATCAATTAATAAAACATATATTTCGTTAATGACCAACTTAATGATATCAGCGCTTTGGGTATGACGGTACCCATTTTTATTTATTTTCGTAAATTTTAGTGTTGATATCTATGATCTCAAAAAAATCATATGATGTGTATGTGAAATATCCTAAACAATATTTAAAAAAAAAATAGCATAGCTGTAAAATTGAAAAAGAAATAAATTATTTAAAAATTGCGAAAAAAATTACGTATTAATTATGAAAAAAAAAAAAAATTAATATGTATGTAAATAAATATTTTTGTACTATAATATATGCTGTTTATTTTTTTCCGTATGTATATGTATATCATTATATAAAAAAATATATAAAAAACATAGGTCATCGATTTACTTCTTGAATTAAAAATCCTCGACTATCAAGTAGTCATATTTTTCTCAAAGTGTCGTGTTACACCTGAATTATTTTGTAGCTTAAGCCATTTAAATTAAACAATTCTAACAACGCTTTGCTGTATCGGATTCAATCCAAACAACTCATTTTTATATATTATTAACTCATCAATTTTTGTGACCACGGTCCACCGGAAAGGATTCGAAACGCGTGCGCGTAACAGTCCGTGTGTTTTTAGAAAAAAATACGAAAATGGCTGGTGGTGTGAGCGGTTAATCAAATTTTCATAACTTGTAACTCCCATCTTCTGACAAATAAATTTCTTTATTTTTTTTCTTTCTTCTTCTTTCTGAAATGCCAGTTTTTTTGTACGGCAGGCAGAATAAACCAAACGTCTATTTTAAATTTTCAGACACCACATTGATATATATCAATGGTTCACCACGACTTTAAATTTTTCAGTTTACCATCATTCGTCAGTTTGTCAGCTGTAAAAATGAGTTATGATCTCTATTGCCCCATTTAACCTACCTGATAACGATTATCGCCTATTTCTAGAAATAACTGGGGCCGACAGATTCACGGGATCATCCGAGGCTCGATAGTGATAATACAACATCTACTAGGCTCCAATCTGCTACTGAGGTCATGAATTTTCGAGAAAATTTTCGGAAAACCCTCAATAACACTTTTAACTATACCTCGACCCGAGAATTGACCCAAACCCTCATAATCTGGACACTATGGACACAGTAAAATAATAAGGCAGTAGCTCAACTCCATTCAAGGAGCCCGAATCACCGCACGCACACAGACGTGTCTTGTCCGGCCAAGATTGGTTAGCGGCCGTGTAAACGACACGTCTGTGTGCGTGCTGTGATTCGGGCGCCTTGAATGGAATTGTTCTACTGCGTTATTATTCTGTTGTGCTATGGGTATTTATCACAAGCGTGTTTCAAAACACGAAAAAAGATTTTTGCCCGTTTTGCTCTATCAGACAGGTTGTACAAGGCGAGCGATTGGCTATACATATCACTACCATCGTGACTACTATGTGATAGAGTTCTTCAACGTCTTGCCCGGGTATTTGGTACCATAGTCGTACCTGACGCAATAGCGTCCATGTTTGTGATTGCCGTTTTCCAGTTTGGAGGGTAAGGTAGCCGGTAGACTTAAGAATGTTGTATTGCCATCCCGCCATCTGGATAGCAATGCATTATTAACATCATTAGTATCTACAAGCGATGGCTTCTCTTTCCATCACAAGAGCCATCTGCTTGCTTATTATATTATGATATAAAAAAAGGCAGAAAAAAGCCTAACCAATAACAATTATTAGAAGGCATATAACGCAATTGAGAATTGAGATTTTTTATTACATCAGATATTCCAAATACAATTACTTTTTATTAGTTCAAATACAATTACTTTTTATTTAATACTAGTGGGGCTGTGCCCACAACCTATTTCGAAGGCTAGATCCGCGCCTGACCACCACATGGTCAATACCATGAAGTATGATATAATGCAGCTTCATGAGTAAGCCCTTAGGAACTAGAAGATTTATACAATGCAATATATTGGTCATATCCAGGATCCATAAATAAGTCAATACATTTTGTTATAGAGCCAGAAAAAAAGAATGACTTTATGCAAGAGGCGATGAAACAAAATATAAAATTAAATATATAGTATAGTATTATTAGTTCTATTATTATGATTATATGTATGGAGAGAACTAATGTCGTATCTAGTCAGGTTATATTTTTGGAAAACGATGTTTTTACGAAAAAATATACCGAACATATTGTCATCCAAGTACTGCCATGTTAATCGAGCTCCCCCTACAGCGCATATGATTTCCTATATAAATAAAATATGATTTATGTAAAATGTTTCCTTAATTGTACATGCGAGCGAATTTCCTCGCGTCTAATGGAAAAATCTAGCATCTTTATATTAGTATGTATGTTGATACAAATGTTTCTTTGATGATAACACGTCATTGTATAATGAGATAAAAGGATTTCTAATTTCGGCCATGAGATAAATTTGTCAAGAAGTTGCCTTTTTTATATCATAGAATATTAGTCATTAGATGGAGTCAGTCATGGAGTCAGAGTCAACCATCGCCTATAGACACCAGAGGTGTTAATGGTGCGTTGCTATCTTTGTTGCGAGGTCTTAATGCCTCATGAATAAGTTTACCAGCTACCTTACCCTCCAAACTGGAACACGACAGTGACAAGCACTGATGCTGTTGCGGCAGGAATAGGTAAGGCGTTGGTACCAGACCCAGGCGAGACAATGCAGAACTCTACCACCTAGTAGCCACGATATTAGTGACTCGTATAGCCAATCGGTCGCCTTTTACGACCTGCCTACTTTTGGCAGTTGGCAGTTGACCTATTCTTCAAAGGAGCCCGGGACCAACACGGGGAAGAAAAAGTCTAGAAGCTGCCATTCTTTTATATCACAGAATACTACACAAGTAGATGACTGTCCCGATGGAAAGAGATAACCATCGTCTATAGACATCAAATACGTAAGTAGTGCGTTGCTATCCGTGTGATAGGATCTTAATGCTATTATTGATTTTCATGAGTATCGTCTCCACAGAATAAGCAACCCTTTAATGGGGCAAAGTGTACGCTTCTGCAATAAACTGCCTGATGCCATCAGAGATATACCAGTTAACAAATTTTAAAAAATATGTTAAAACAAAACTGTGTCAAAAGGTTACTATAAAATATCTGAATACCTAGATGACAGGAAAGCATAGGATTAACTGCTCCTCATGTCGGCAATCTTAATTATTACTGTAACAATTAGATACTTACAAATTAAACATTATCTATACATATTATATAATCGTAGAAAATACATATTATATAATCGTAAAAAATTAAAAACTGTACATTAAATATTTTTTCAAAAGAATACTTGGGGCAGGATCTACAATCGATATCGAAGACAAAAAAATAGTTTTTAGAATTTTTATATGTTTGTCTGTATATTTAGAAAATGATATGAAGAAAACACAAGCCCGCTGAGTTTCTTCCGCCGGATCTTCTCAGTGTGTGGCCGCGTTTCCAATCCTATAGTAGTTTAAAAAAAAATGAAAATAAGTTGCAATTTTTTTTTATTGAATAAAGTAAATCTGATTTCTGCTTTTTAAAATAGAATTAATTATGCAAAAGGAAAACATAATTTAAGAACGCGCCACTTATGTACACTTGTCAAGGTGGTATGGAATAAGCGTCTTCAGACAAAATGCATGCAGGTACACCTTGCGGCGCTGTTACTCCAAAACAAGTAAAATTACAAAAAAATGTTAGGATATAAATTATTGTAGGAAAATTTCAATAAATCATTTTATTTATGAGTCTTTTTACCGTAAAATATGTAATAAAAGAGTTATTGTTATTGCTTACTCCGTGTTGGTCCGGGTTGGTCCGGGCTCTCTTTGAAGAATAGACAATATGCCGTTCTGCCAGGCATTTTGTAAGAGGCGAACAATTGGCTATGCGAGTCACTACCATCGTGGCTACTAGGTGGTAGAGTTCTGCATTGTCTCACCCGGGTCTGGTACCACCTTACATATTTGTGCCGCAATAGCGTCAGTGCTTGTCACATTCGTATTCCGATTTGGAGGGTAAAGTAGCCGGTAAACTTATTCATGAGGCGTTAAGACCTCGTAACAAAGATAGCAACGCACCATTAACGTATGTGGTATGAAAAGGCGATGGATTTTTCCTTCCATCAGGAGACTCACCTACTTGTTTGCTATCTTATGATATAAAAAAGCAACAAATATACAACGTAGCAAAATTGAAATTCGGAAACAGCATTTAAAATTTGACGAAAAGTACAAACTATAAAAACTTCCGGAAAACTTTCCAGGCATAACTACCAAATGACTGAAGTATTAATATCAAAACGAGTTTTGCCATTAATTTAATTTTGAATTAATAGAAAATAGTCATCAATATTGTTTAAACACCAAAATTATATATCATCAATATTATTGACCGCGCCATTGGTCGAGCGGTTAGCGACCCTGACTACGCAATCGACGGGGCTCGGATTCGATCCCCGACGGGGACAAGCATTTGTGTGATGAGCATAAATGTTTGTATTTCCGGATTTAGGTTTTTATTATGTATGTAAAAGTATTCATATGTATATGCATTTCTACGTATTAGTATCATTGACTAACACCCATAACACAAAAAATTATTTGCTTACTTTGGTGTTAGTCAGGAAGTGTAATTTTGTCCCGTGAATATTTATTTATTATTAGTAACTAGCGACCTGTCCGCGGTTTCACCTGAGCAGCTTTTGTTCCCGTGGGAATATCGGAAAGGTTTATACATTTAAACCTTCCTCAAGAATCAATCTATCTATTAAAAAAAACCGCATCAAAATCCGTTGCGTAGTTTTAAAGATTTAGACATACATACGGACATAAGGACATAGGGACAGACAGAGAAAGCGACTTTGTTTTATACTATGTAATGATATATATACATATATACATATATATATATATATATATATATATATATATATATATATATATATATATATATATATATATATATATATATATATATATATATATATATATATATATATATATATATATATATATGTGTGTGTGTGTGTGTGTGTGTGTGTGCGTGTGTGTGTATTTATTTTAATTGCAACCGTCACTACTGAACTACTGTATAACTATACCGTGCCGTACTAGATGGGATGGAACCGAAATACTGATTTAAAAAAGGTATCAGTGCTACGAACATAATTAAAAAGCTCTTTCCTATTTTTCCTTGTACATTTTTCATGAAGTGTCCAATAAAGTATTAAATACATATTAAATCTACAACAATTATCGACTTCGTATTACCTATAACTTTGGAAGTATTTTATCGGATCACATCTTCACAAAATTATAATGAGAACAGAGAAAAAAGTATACCCTACCAACCTATCAAAATTTAAAAAAAAGTTCAAAAATGACCATTTCTGAGCTAATAAATATAAAAAATGCAACTAAATTGAGAACCTCCTCTTTATCGGTATGTCGGTTGAAACCCAATTTTCACGCATGATGTAAACGTTGAGCAACATTTTGGCACACAAATTAAGACACTTTTTCTTTCAACTGATTATGTGATTCATCACAAATAGGAAGCAGCCAAGTGACGCTTAAACAACTATCCATGATGACTAATGTTTTAAATATATTAAACACTCTCTGATTTTCTGAAAAATTTTTCTGAAAAAATTTTCTTAAAGTTCCGTGGAAAAAAAAACCCGCATAGTTCCCGTTCCGTGGGAATTCTTGGATAAACATAAAATGTCCTTTCCCGGATCTCAAACTATCTTTGTACCAAATTTCACCTAAATCAGTTCAGTGGCTTATGCGTAAAGAAGAGACAAGCAGATATATTTACTTTCGCATTTATAATATTATGTATTATGGATAGTATAGACTAGATCAACCCCGTGATTTCGCGAATAAAATCATCAATATAGTCTTTTATACAAATTTTGTCCCCTATTTGAGTCTCTTACGTAACGATTTTTGAATCTATAACATATGTTCAACCTAAGTATTTAACTTTTTTTTGTTACATTTCGTCCAAATCGGTTCAGCGATGTAGCCGTGAAAGCATAACAGGCAGAAAGGCAGAATTGCTATATTAGTATGGAGAATGGAAGTATTGATGTATTCCTGTATTGCTAAAAATATATATTTATGAATATTCAATCAGGATCGACATATATCTAATATATTATGTCCATCTCGAGAAAACCAAATGCGGACAAGATGTTAAAATTTAAAAACCTGATTTGAAAAGATCGTCAGTCGTAGAAAAGATTTAAAGATATAGATTTCATTTAAAGCAAGCTGCATTTCATTCTGAAAATATTACTTAATACCGAGAATACTGAAGTTTGGAAAGCCTAATTATTTTTAATTTTTAATTTATTTTTAATTTATATATTTTTCTTTGTTGTTTTTAAGATTTTTGGAAAGCCTAATTTTTTTAAAGCAACTCAGAATTGTAGATTTTTAGGTTTAAGTATATAGATTTTTTTTTATATCATGAGTTAGTAGCAAACAAGCAGATGGCTCTCCTGATAGAAAGAGTTACCATCGACATCACACCATTATAGATGTCGCAGTGAAATTGTCAGTACCGTTGGATTATAATTTACCGAAGTGATATTATAATTTAACTGCTAACCTAACCTAACCAAATTATAAAATCCCCAGGTAGATTATAATCTAACGGCTATTGACAATTTCACTGCGACATAGACACCAAAGATGTTAACGGTGCGTTGCTATCTATATGGATGGTAATGTCACATGCATAAGTCGAACGGCTACCTTACCCTCCAAACCAGGACGCGATATCGACAAGCATTGACTTTATTGAGGCAGAAATAGGTAAAGCAGTGTTACAAACTACCCAGGCGAGACTTTGCGGAACTCTACCGCCTAGTAGTCACGATGACAGTGATACGTATGGCAAATTGTTCCCATTTTACGACATGCCTGGTAGAACGGCAGATGATCCATTCTTCTAAAGACAGCCCAGACCAAGAGGGGGTGGAAAAACCACCATACATAGAAAGGCGCATTTCATGCTTGCCCGCTGAGTTTCTTCCGCCGGATCTTCTCAGTGCGTGGCCGCGTTTTCGATCCGGTAGTAGTTTTAAAAAAATATGTTGACGTGTCAAAATAACTTGTAAAAAGTTTTATTGAACAAAGTACTTCTGAATTGTGATTTCTGATTTCATTCTGAAATTTCTAGGTGGCTTTTAAAATTTGAGAATCCTAATTTTAAAAGCCACCTAGAATTGTCGTTTGATAGAATTCTAGATAAAAATTACATTTATAGCAAGCTACATTTTATTCTGAAAATAAACGTCGTTCCCGAGAGATACTGAAATTTGAAAAACCCAATTCTGAAAGCAACCCAGAGATGTAGATTAATATATGTCGATCGCCCGCTGGTCGAAATTCAATCATAGACTAAACAATAAAGTCTCTTAAGTTTGACAAAACACTTAAACCCCAAGGAAAATAGTATACATGTTACACATATACTATTTTTACGTATGTATGTATACCTAAACATATCAAACGTATGTATACATAAACGTGTTAAACGTATGTATACCTAGCGATCAGTACAATCAAGGTAATCGATCATATTATAGCATAGAAGAATTTCGCCACGTCGAGCCTGCCGACACTAGCTCAGTGGTAAAGCGTCCCGGCTTTAGGGAGACGGTCGCGGGTTCAATCCCTGCGTGTCGATGTTTTTCTTTGTTGTTTGTAAAGGTTTTCCACCATACGTGTGTTTATATTATCATGTGTGTAGTGTATGAAAAGATTATTGTTACTAATTTAATGTATTTGTAATGCGTACTATTAATTATTAGGTTTCTGCATTCGTCCGCAATGTAACTTTGACTGTGACGAGTTTTATACTCCACCGTCCGCGTAAATGTTGGAATAAGAGGTACAAAGTCTTCACTTAACGTAAGTATTAATATATAGACATAGGCACAACACACACACTGATATATTATATTAAAATTGGTTATATATGTATATTATATATATATATATATATATATATATATATATATATATATATATATATATATATATATATATTAATAATAATTCTTTATTTACTGCTCACGAGGAAAATATACAGAGGAAAGTATGACAGTTATTTCATAACAAATTAATCAAGGTGTGATAAGTACACACTTAAAAATGAGAAGTTTCCTTGTGAGCGTCTGGAGTCTGAACTAGATCGAGACCTGTACTACAGAGCTCCAGGCACTCTCTTGGACCTAATGTGTGGATTTTATATATATAGTGAGAGTATATATTTATAATTTTGTCTTTTTATGTGTAATAAATTATTAAAATATAGTGTTCTTTGTTACACTAGTCAGTTTGTAAATGTACGCATCTATCTATCATATAACCAAAGTGATGACCTTAAAAGTAGTAAAACTATACAAAAATTATATATTGACAGAGTGTTGTACTAAAATTTAACGTATATGTAATAGTTATGTAGTTATAATAGTTATTCACAATTTAATTATTAACTAGATAAATATTATATATATATATATATATATATATATATATATATATATATATATATATATATATATATATATATATATATATATATATATATATATATATATATCATAGTACAAGAAAATTAGCAGAAAGCCGCAAGAACTTAGAATGGGACAACTATTGCCTATAGAACTACTATAGTCTATGACCATTCCAAAAATTTCATTGCTGCATTGTATTCCATGTGTTTTCGTACGTTATCCTCCAAATTGGGACATAACAACGACAAACAATACACTAACAGTACCAAAATCGGGCATGACGTAGCAGAATTATACCACATACGCTTATCAATAAATTGGGCATACGTAAAAAGGAGCATGTGCGTGAAAACATATATTATATATATATATATATATATATATATATATATATATATATATATATATATATATATATATATATATATATATATATATATATATATATATTATAATTATTCACGGGACAAATTACACTTATTGATCTTACCCCAATATAAGCAAATTATTTGATGGTGTTATGGGTGTTAGTCAACGATACTAATACATAGAAATACATATATATATATATATACTAGAATATATTTAATAAACATTTATGCCCATCACACAAATGCTTGTCCCCGCCGGGGATTGAACCCGAGCTCCGTCAATTGCGTAGTCAGGGTCGCTAACTACTCGACCAAGGGGTGGTCAACGATTGATTGATCTAACTTTAGATTAAAAAAATTATTTGCTTGTCAAGGGCGTTAATCAAGGATACAAAGTAATACATTTGTTTTTTTTTTTCACAAACATTGTTTTGCCATACAAATTACTTGTATTGAATATTTTGGTTGGGTACTTGAGAGCGTGCGCGGGGGGGGGGGGTTATCTCACTGAAATCGGTTCAGTAGTTTCGGAGTCCATCGCGGACAAAAAACGTGGCACGTAATTTAAATATATTAAGACAGAGTGGCCCAAGGAACAATTTTTTTTTTATTAAGGCGAGGGCATCGAGACAAACTCCCGTTTGTCTTAATAAAAAAGAACTGGTTTGCTTAATCACGCTTTTATGTATTGATTGTTAAATAACATTTTACGAAAATTACACGATATACCTGAAGATATTATCTAAGGAATGTTCTAACTAATTACACGATAGAATGTACTTTACTTGATCATATGAAATTCCGAAAACAGGCTAAAAAACTGTCTAAAACAAGTATTTTGTTAATAATATTTCTAATTTTCCACATGATTTTTATATGGTGATATTTAGTTTTAAATACAAAAAAGAATGTGCTAAATTTTGGTTTTCAGTTGAAGTCCTATATTTCTTTTTTCGAAAATTAACACGTTTCTTAGCGGTTTCAGAACATACCGCGCTGCCCACTTCCTACAGATATAGATATAGATAGTTATCCTATAGATATGGATCGACGCGCGTCTAAATACCTCGCCTTAATAAAAAGCTGATTTTTTGTGAACAGCTTCGTTTTGACGAGACGACCATCTTTTCCATCTTCGAAAAATCTCAAATAGGATACTAAAGAGATAGGAGACTTCGAACATTAGAATTCGGTGGAGGAAAAATATTGATTAAATATATTTCGGAAACATATTTAATAAAATCCCAAAGCTTAAAATACAAATTTTTAAGCTCTTCACATGAATGTTTGTCTCTGCGGTAAATCGACTCTAATCCCGCGGATTGCTAAGCGAAGTCTGAAAGCACTTGCCTATCGGGAATAGTCACGGTTATGGAGAATTATGGATAAAAATTCCGTTTACAAAAAATACGTTTTTTCTGAACATATAATTCGTTACTTACTGAAGCATTGAAATTTTTAAACCCAATTTTAATAAATAACTAAGAATGTAGATTTTAATAGACTTGTAGATTAAAATATCATTTATAATAGTATTTAATTTATTCTGTACTAGCTGTTCCTAGGCAGCTTGGCCTGGTAGTAGGGTAACATGTTGTCAATGTAATATTTCATATAAACTTTCCCTATTTCAGATTTTTAAGGTTTGGTTTTAAAACCCCGGGCTTACAACTAACCTTCTTCCAATTTTCATCAAAGTCGCTTCAGCGATTTGACCGTAAAAGCATTGTAGATTAACAGACAGACTTTCACATTATATTTTATTATTTTATATAATATAAGCATGAATATCATATTCAAACGTCAAATTTCTGAAGAAACCTTGACTCGGTTTTACGAAGAAATTTCGTGGCAGACAACACATTGTACGTTAAAAATATCAGCGATCGTCTCAATTCTCAGCGATCTGTTTGCCCATTTTATTTTCGGTTCATTGAAAAATAAATAATACTCATTAACGCTTTTTAAAACTAAAACAAATATTCGAACTTGAGCCTGATCGATTGCATAGTCAAAAGTAACTATGCAATCGATCAGGCTCGACTTCGAATCTTGACAAAGACAAATAAGTGATGAGCATAGGTATTTGTGTTTGGGATCGCCCTGGTGATTGAGCGAACCTAACTATATATCGAGAGGTCTTGGGTTCGATTCCCAACAGGGACAAAAATTTATGTGACGAACAAAGATGTTTGTATTTCTAGGTTTGGGTGTTTATTATGTATATAAAATATAACAGTATTTATATGTATTTCAATGTATCAGTATCGTTGACTAACACCCATAACACAAACAAATAATTTCCATACTTTAGGGTTAGATCAATTGGTGTAATTTGTCCAGGAATATTTATTATTATTTGTGGGTTTGGGTATTTATTATATAAAGGTGAACGATTGCCCAAGTTTATCACTACCATCGCTCGCTCGGGTCTGATACCACTAGTTTATCTATTCCTGCCGCAATAGCGTCAGTGCTTATCACTATCTTGCTCTGGGTTGGAAGGTAAGGTAGCCGATAATCTTATGCATGTAGCATTACTAACCCGCCACATGGATAGCCACGCACCATTGACATCTTTGGTATCTATGGGCGATGTTTCCTCTTTCCATCAGGAGAGACATCTTGT
The DNA here is from genome assembly GCA_036924255.1 of Apodemia mormo. Classification (NCBI taxonomy): domain Eukaryota; kingdom Metazoa; phylum Arthropoda; class Insecta; order Lepidoptera; family Riodinidae; genus Apodemia; species Apodemia mormo. The sequence goes on along the minus strand of JAUPFN010000012.1, from coordinate 5,105,340 downwards.
TTGTTATTTTATGATATTGAAAAAACATAATATATGCTTATTCTTAGACACAATTAACAATGTCGTCTTTGTGTAAGAGCTCTCTTGCGAGTTCCGGTACATAAGACGACCTATTTTTCCTCTTATTTTACTATTCGGAATTCTTTATATATATATTAAGGTGCTTCATTTGGGACGACTATTTTTTTTCCCGTACTCCGTTGACGAAATACTGTTCTAAACATAGAAAAAAAAATTCTCACCAAAGGATAGCACTTAATTTCAATTCTAAGTACTCGCTGGATGAATTTAAAGTTTTCCCATATAATTAACCCATAAAAATCATTTTTTTTGCTTAAATTATCTATAGCATAGCGACATTTCGTGATATTCATTTGACCATGGGCGGAAGTTGTAGAGGGATCCTTCCTCTTTAAAAGCTCTTACACCTCATTTCTAATTTATGACCTATCCTATGAAAATCTGCCCGCGCGTATAGGTAGTTCGAGAACATTATCAAATGCAAATGATAAAATGATCTATACATATAATAAAATCGTAGGAAAGTCAAAACTGTACATTGAATATTTTTTTAAAAGAATACTTGAGGCGTGATCTACAATCGATATCAAAGCAATCAAAGAAGCTGTGCGGAGCTTCGCGCGGACGAAACCGTGGGCAACAGCTAGTTCTATTAATAAAAATGAAAAAAATATTGTTGGTTGTTTGGTTTTGAGAAATGATAAAAAAATCTGTTTGTATATATATATGTATGTATATATATATATATATATATATATATATATATATATATATATATATATATATATATATATATATATATATATATATATATATATATATATATATATAAAATATAAAAATATATACAAAATATTGATCAAAAATTATTATTATATATATATATATATTGATCAAAATCTCCTAAACCGAGCAAAATCGACTTTCGAATTTTTTTCGAATTCGAATCGAATTCAAAATATTAAAAAAATATTAGCATAGAATTTTCAGTTCAAACATCTATTCAGTTCAAACATTCAACTCAATTTTTGAAATCTAAAATATTGCTCTAGCTAAATAATCGATAGGTTTAAAAATTTCAACGCAATGCCAAAAAACACTTTATTTTTAATTTTCTTCATTGATAAATCCCAAACAAATTAACCGATTTTCATTAAATTAACATTATTTGACGCGGTTTTTAAAGGAGAAAAGCTGATAAGATTTCTAAGTCAATCGGTGAATTAACTTGAAAGTTATTTAAAAAAATAAGTAAGTTTGCTAAAAACAATGTAATTTTAATATTTGAATTTTAATATTAAAGCTATAAGTTTTGAGAATTAGATTCGATTTTGATTTTTGAAACGGCATTTGACGTATTTTTTTAGTACTGAAATATCTTTATCTATATATAAATAAATCCAGGTCATCGTTCACCTAATATTTCCGAGATAAAAAGTTATCTTTTTGTTATTCCAGATCATCATCTACGTGTGTGGCAAATTTCATCCAAATCTCTCCAACCAACCGTCCATCCAAACACTCAAATTTTCACAGTTACAATATTTATATTGATTTATTTATGTACAAAACTAGCTGACCCGGCAAACGTTGTTCTGCCTTTTTAACTACTCTTTTTTTTCTATATTTTCTCACCTTTTTAAACCTTCCCTGGACTTCAACAATAAAGTCAAAACCAAAATTAGCCAAATTGGTTCAGATGTTCTGGAGTTTTAGCGAGACTAACAAACAGTAATTGATTTTTATATATAGATAGATAGTAAATTATATTAAATGTTAATGGTGTGTTATTATTCGTGTAGCGGATTGATAATGCGGAATGCATATGTTTACAAGCCAACTTACCGTCCAAACTGGGACACAACAGTGATAAGCACTGAATTAATGCGACAGAAATCGGTAAGGATGTGGTATCAAATACCTGAGCGAGATGCTGCAAAACCCTACCACTATAGTCACGGTGATCCAATCTTTCGCCTTTTGCAAAATGCCTGGCAAAATGGCAGATGGTCTATTCTCTAAAGGACTGGACCCAGTCCAACATGAGGTAAAAATGTTGTAAAAGACAATATTCCTGTGAAAATGTTAGGTGTCAACCGTTCAATAGATAGAGCCTTACGAGATACAATTAAGGCATATTAAAAGGATTCCGTTTGTATTCCTTATTGAACGGAACTCTAAAAAAAGAAAAACAAGTACGTTTTGCCAAATTCCAAAACTTGGAAAATTTGGATGGAATTCATAACATTTAGATCAGGATTAATTTTACACCGCTGATTACGTGTCTATGTATGCTGTAGCGTGTTTAGAAACGTCAGTGCTATTTTGAACAGTTGGCAGGAATTTTTAATGGCTTCCTTCGTAAGCGGCGTCGAGAATAAAAATTACGCGAGCTATTTTTTCAGAATCAAGTTCATTTCGTTCATTTGAAATTCGGAAAATGCAAGGAATGTTTTATACAAATATTACATATTCATGATGTCCCTCGCACGAAAGAGCGAAAAGAAATTTTAATGTCTGGTTTTTATTATATTAAATTACAATCTCGTAAGAGAGAAAATATGTATGACTGGCCTATTGCTATATATATATATATATATATATATATATACATATATATATATATATATATATATATATATATATATATATATATATAAGAGGCTGCACCCTTTTATTAAAGAAGTTTGAACCAAGTTTCATCCAAAAACACAACTTTTACTCGTTTGAGGGCAATGTCATTCCTTTCCATAAGAATCTTGCGGTTGTTGGATTTTAGGTAATGAAATCCAATTCTACGCAATAGTTTCGACAGCGAGGTTCAACCGCCGTCAAATAAATCAGCTTCTCTTAGTGTCACCAGCAACTTGTCAAGTGTGAGAAATTCTTTTGTTGAATAATAACCATAAATCTTGTTCCGTATGGCCGCACATTGAAAATCATCAATGTTGACGGTAGGTTGGATACGCCTACGTTTTTTATTAGGAGACGACAGTTTATTCTCCTCATCACCTTATTTACCATATTTTTCCGTAGAGATTCGTGTCGCAGTAGCTAATCCGATCCCCAAAGCGTCAGCTACACGTTGCCGCACTTGAGACAATGGTCCCCCATTTTGTGACTCACGCTCAAAATAATCGCGTAAGCAAATCTCCAACTCACGCATTTCATTGTTGAGTACAGTTTTTTTCACCCTTTTAGGCATGTTTAACAAAAGTTCAAAACAAAAACTTAAATTCAACAATAATAATGTTACGGGTAGGTAGTCTTGCTTCCTCTTAACTTCTTCCTTTAACCTCTTCTTTCCTCTTGACTACAGAGACAATGCATGAATCCTGCATTGAATGATGCGTTCATGCATTCAGGATGCAATCCTGCAGAAATGCATCTTGATTGCATGAACAGAAAAGAAATTAGAGAAAAGTTTAGATTTGAAATATTTCAAATTCAATCAGATTAAAAGGCAACCGTAAGATTGATTTGACATTAGCACGACAAGTACTACTTGGGGAATGACGATATTGAAACCACTCACGAAGATAAATTTGGTACCTAAGATTATAAACAATGTTATAAACTAAACGAAGAATATGAGTATTCCTGCGAAGACAAATGGGTGGCCACTTAAATCAAGCACAAAATTTCAAAACATGATCATATTTACGAAGACCAAAAATGTAATAAATGCACAAATTTTGCATCTTCTCAAGTTTATCCATTAGTCCTTTGGTGACATCAAGGAAACAATAGTCAAGAGCATTTTTTTGTTTTTTATTTTTATATATAGATTCATTTCAATTTTTTTTGAGAATATCTTCAACATACTTATATGTCCCTTTCAGGTTGGACAGGGCATTTTTACACGCTTTATATGTATTTGTGGCGCCGCGCGCCGCCGATACTGATGGAGAGTTTAGCGGTAGAACCAGAGGGCCAACTACTGTCAGGGTGACGTCATAACTGTCGAGATTTATGACGTCTAACTCATGGCAAGGAAGGGGAAAAGAAAGATCTTCTTAGCCAGGTAAGGTGTACTGCTTGGGAACAAAAGGATATCTGAGAAGCGTTGAAACTTGTAGGGTTACAAGGGATAGGGTTTACAAGAAAATTATTTTGTCATCGCGATTAAGGACTTTATTTTGAGTTTCATTTTTTGTAGCGTTTGTAGATTATTTGTACCACTATATATTTTTTATGGAAAAGTTTTTTGTTCTATGTCCGTTGTTGTAACGCACCACCAGATGGCATTGGAGCAGTTACTGTTATAATACTGGCAGTACGAGGCCTGCCGGATTCACACAGTCTTAATATTTTTTTAGCTTTACTATATTTTTTTTAAACAAGCTAAGCTGTAACTGTAATTGAATAGATTTAAAATTCATAATAAAATATGATAGCCACGTCAAGAAGGAAGTATATGGGCTACTTTTTTACCGTTTTAGCAGAAGGAATTAATGTTTTTGGGTCAAGGGTCAAAGTTGCGGATAACAGCCAAAAAATCTACATTTACAGAAAAGATTTCATTATTTTATCACGTTCTTTCACGCGAATTCTTTCGCGCGAACCAAACATGTTACTTTCTTTTGCCTAATTTATTTTTTAAATTACCTTTTTAAGTGATTAGATAGCAAACAAGCTGATGACTCTCTGATGGAATGAGAAACCATCGCCTAAAGACACCAAATTTGTTAATGTTACGTTGCTATCCGTGTAGCGGCATGGCAATGCCACATGCATAAGTCTACTGGTTACCTTATCATCCAAACTATAACATGACAATCATAAGCATAGACGCTATTGTGACAGGAATAGGTAAGGCGGTGGTTACAAATACCTGGCCGAGGCGTTGCGAAAACAACCACCTAGTATTCACCATGGCAGTGACACATGTACCCAATGAGTCGCTTTTTAAACCTGCCTGGCAGATCGGCAGTTGATCTATTCCTCAAGGAAGCCCGGATTAACACGGGAGTTATTATTAAATATGTATTCCTATAGCCTACTTGATGTATATAGGCGATAGTTTTCTTTTTCAATCATAAGATCCATCTTCTGGTTTCCTGTAAGTTTTTTTTCTGTTGTGCAACATTTCAAATAGCATATCCTAGACAAAGATTATAATTTTCAAGATATCATAGTAATGAGAATTTTATTAATCCTTAAGACGACGTAGAAAAGAGGCATTCGTATCCAGCTTAAGTTATATTGAATGGACAGCACGCATTGTTGCTTTAACAGAGAAAATAACACAAAGGGTTTTCTCTACGACGTTTTGCAATCTAGGTCAGTGGAAATAAGAAACATTAATACATTAAAATGAAAACAAAGTTGGAACGAGCTGCTCGGACTAGAGTTTCTTAGAAAGTCTTTCGACTTTCCAAGATCTTTCAACATCAACATTGCATATTTTATTATTACTTTGGATTTAATAACATTAAAACTCAACTGTTAAGTATTCATTTTCTTTTCAAAAAGTAATGAAATATTTTTCATTTAAAAAAAGGTGAAATTAATTAAATTTGCTATTATCCGCGAACAATTCTATGTATCCTCCGTGATGGTACCGAAAAGACAGACGTCGGTTTAATAAATGGATAGGACTCACCGATGGTTCCGATCAAACGAAGACCCTCAGCGGCACACTTATCCGCCCACATCCACCACACTTTTACAACCACGACCACGCCACTTTTCACTTCGAAACCGAAGCATCTTCAGGTGAAACGAACAATAACTCACTCTACGCGAGTGTAAGTAATACATTTAGATAACACAGCTGATTATTATGATAACAAACTTCGAACCAAACCGTTTGACTCTACGGCTCCTTAAGACTCATTTATTTGTCGGCTGGAGAGACAGCCTGTGATCTTTCAACATCAACATTTTATATTTTATTACTACTTTGGAATTTCCCGATTTAATAGCATTAGCTATCAACCATAAGAATAATCATTTTCAATTTATTAATAAAATTATGAAAAATATTTTTTTTCTAATATCATAAGATAGCAAACAAGCAGATGGGTCTCCTGATGGAAGGAGTCAGCCATCGCCTATAGACACCAAAGATGTTATGGTGCGCTACTATCTTGTGCAGAGAATAAACAATGAACACCTATGTATTTAGATTACATATTAAAATATTTCTTTGATTTTCTATCGAGCTATCCCTACAGACGACAAATAAATAAATATATGAAATATTTACATCATTAATTGATCTAATACCCTCAGATTTAAATCCTGCCATGTTTTGCTGTGGGTTTGTTACAAGTCACTCGAAAATGCTTATAATTTTCCGTTTTTACATACATATCTTCACGCAAGATCCCTTACGTGGTAGTCAGGGTGTTACGATTTCATTCCAGATTTGTTTTGCTTTCTCCATATTCCTTATTCTCTTCATGCAAAAACGCCGGTTGCAAAGACACCTTTGCCCGCCCCGTTGGTCGAGTGGTTAGAGACCCTGACTACGCAATCAACGAGGCTCGGGTTCGATCCCCGACGGGGACAAGCATTTGTGTAATGTGCATAAATGTTTGTATTTCCGGGTTTGGGTGTTTATTATATATATTCTAGTATTTATATATGTATTTCTATGTATTAGTATCGTTGACTAACATCCATAACACAAGCAAATAATTTGCTTACTTTGGGGTTAGATCAGTAAGTGTAATTTGTCCCGTGAATTATTATTATTATTATTATTATTATTCCACATTCGCAATGTTTATGTATTTTGTCATATTCAGTTTGATATGTCGAAAACAATGGAGTTTCCTTTTTTTTCATTTTTACACCGACACTTTATTTCAGGCCTAACCTCTCTCTCAGTTCAATATTGTGAACCCGGTATGCGAGTGTTACGCCGCATATTTTCCGTAGCTATTTCATTTCGATCGCATTGATTCTACTTATGAAATAATAAGTAAGTATATAGAATCATTTTCATGTTCAATAGAGATATTGTGGGCAAATATCAAGTCAATCTATTGGATCGTTTTTGAGTTTTGTTGACATAGACATACTAAAGTTAAATATATACTAATATCATATTAAGAAAGTTTAAACCTTAAAAAACAGCAAAGAAAAACATCGACACGCGGGATTTGAACCTGCGACCATTTCCCTAAAGCCGGGAAATGGTCGCAGGCTTTAGGGAAATGGTCGCAGGTTCAAATCCCGCGTGTCGATGTTTTTCTTTGCTGTTTTTAAGGTTTTTCCAGATTCCCAAGCACGGGGTGAGTGCTATAACACAAAAATAATAATACTTTAAAAAAATGTTGAATTGATTTAAAAATTGCCATAAATTTGGAAAGATTTAATATTTTGATGTATGAGTAGCATTGGCTACTTTTTTACCCAACAAGCATAAAGACTAACTTTAGGTCATGCGAACGAAGTCGTGAGTAACAGCAAGTTTTTATATATAGCTTAACTTTAGTTTTTACCACGCTTTTGTTAATTAGCAAGATGGCTCATGACTATAAATTGGATTACGTATTGCAATTTACCAGGATTGAGTGTTGTTATCTATGGATAAGAAATTGATTCCCAATAGTTATGGTTTGGTATTAATTATATATTTTTTATATCATCAGATAGCAAACAAGCAGCAAGCATCTCCTGATTGAAACAGAAATCATCGCCTATAATCAACAAAGATGTTACTATTCGTGTTGAAGGATGGTAATGCTACATGCATAAGTCTACCGGCTACCTTACCCTCGCCTTTTACGAACGATCTGGAAAAAAGCACATAGTCTATACTTTAAGGGGTTTGGGAAAAAATTTAGGGGACGCTATTTCAAATCTCATACTTAAAGGGATTGAAAATTTTCAATGTTTCATATTTTTTTATTATTTTACACATTAATATATAGATATAATGTTTGCATAGTATGATATTCCATTATACAGCACTATCACGAATAATTATTAAATACGAAGGAGGTATTAGTTTGGGATACAAATACGCGATACTGGATTATGACATGATAAATTTCAACCCGTATTCATTGAAGTTTCAGTGTCGTGTGTACATTAATAAAGATTAATATTATTTGACAAAATTTTACCTTAATTTAATTTTAACTTTTTGGTAATTTTTTAAATTATAAGATAGCAAAGAACCACTTGGCTCTGCTAATGGAAAGAGATAATTATTGCCTTCAGGTACAAATGATCAACATTAATCAGAAATCAGAATTATTTTATTTAATAACACTTTTTAAAACTTATTTTGATGCGTCACCATTTTCTTTACTACTACCGGATTGGAAAAGCGGCCACACACTGAGAAGATCCGACGAAAAAAACTCAGCAGGTTTGTCTTTTTTCATGTACCTATATTTTTTGGGAAAGATATTACATAAACTGTAACTATGTAATTGTTCCAATGATAAAACAGATGGCTCATATGAGTAGAAGTTAATACTAGTTAATCTATCGCCTTCTGTCGACTTTCTTATTATCTACTAAATATTCAGTTATTTTATAGTAAACCCTTTTTACACAGATTTTTTAACAATATTAATGTTATGTAAGAATTATTACATAAATATAAATTGAAATAAATATGGTAATGCAACTGCGAGTCTTCAGAGTGCTAAGTGTGAGTTTTTCTTTTCGCATTCGATCGTGAGCGCGTTTTGAGTTTACTAGGAATTTGTATGTGATTTGTACAGCGCCACCTAGTGGTAAATTGGTTTCTCACGTTTACCACTAGGTGGCGCTGTACAAATCACATACAAATTCCTAGTAAACTCCAAAGCGCTCACGATCGAATGCGAAAAGATAAATTCACACTTAGCACTCTGATCGTGTAGTTGTCCATGGGAGGTGGTGATTACTAACCATCAGGTGAGCCTCCTGTCCATTTATCCCCTCTTCTACAAAAAAATTAATTGTGCTATGCTATGTGTGTGGCGGGTTGGTAGGGTTGGTTATGAATACTAGCTATCAAAACCGTAACACGACAGTGACAAGCTTTGATGTGATTATGGCAGGGATCCGTATTATTTACTAAATCTACATTAATCTATATTAATATTATAAATGCGAAAGCTTGGATGTTTGGATGGATATTTGAATGGATGTTTGGATGGATGTTTGTTACTCAATCACGCAAAAACTACAAAACGAATTTGAATAAAATTTGGCACACAGATAGGTAATGATCTGGAATAGCACATAGGCTACTTTGTATCCCGGAAAAATTGGCGATCCCGCGGGATGCACAAAAAAAATGCACAAGAAACAGCGGGCTGCACGCTGCAGCTAGTAATAATATAAATGCAAAAGTCTGTCTGCGTATCAGTCTGTTTGTTACGCTTTCAACGGCTAAACCACAATTGATATTGATGCAGTATGGTAAGTAGCTAGTTGAAGATCCGAAGCCAAACTTATGTTTAAATTATTCCCTAAGGGGCTAGGATAAGGGTGAAACGTGGATAAAAATTGTATGACAGGTAAAATTTTGACCAATTGACGACATGCTACTTACCATGGACAAAGCCGCGCGCATTAGCTAATAGTAGGTAAATAAATAAAGTGTATAAGTGATAAAATATTGCATTAAATAAATAAAATTTCTTTGTTTATTTATTAGCTAGCTGTGCTTGCGACTTCGTCGTAGAAAAGATTCTCAAATAAAAGTAGCCTAAGATACTCTTTATTACATTAGCTATCTGCCAGTAAAAGTCCTGCAGACCACATAAATACTAACAGACACGCCATTAAGAAGGAAACGTGTCGCCACGCATATGAGCAAACGCTCCGATCACTGTCAAAAATGTCATATATTTGTAGAGACATTATATCGTGAAAAAATATAAATAAACTATACTGTACTGTTTTATCGTACCGAATGAGATGGCAAGGTTTAAAAACTACATTTGAAGTGATTTTATTTCATCGGTAAGTACAATGACTATTTTTCTATGTGTGAATGCAAACTACACTTACAAACTAACAAATTGTCTTTAAAGGCGTATCCATTTAATTGGTAGAAAGGCCCGTCAAAATTGATCCAACGGTTTCAGAGAGCAGCTGGAACAAATAAACAGACAGGCGGACAGACAGAAATTGTAAAATATGTTATTTTGGTTATGTATACCGTGTGTGCATCCGTGTGCATTTAGTAAAAAGCGGTTATTTAAATATTAAAACAGACACTCCATATATAGACAAAGACATAGAAAATAATATAGACATATTATTTTTTTGTATAGATTCTAACCAAATTAAATTTGGTGTCTTTAAGAGATTGTTGCCTATTTGCGTCAGGAGAGTACGCATGTTTGCTGTCGTACAATTAAGTAAAAACGAAACATAAACTTCGGCATTTATTTTGATGAAAGATAGGATATACGGTGGAAAGAGACAGTCATCTACTAGACAACAAATATGTTAATGCGTCGCTATTCGTGTGGCGAGATGTGATGTGCATAAGTTTACCGGTTACCTTCCCTCTAAACCGAGACATGATAATAACGAGTATTGATGCTCTTGCAGTGAAACGGTGTACCAAATACCCGACCAAGACGTTGTGGATCTCTACTACCTAGATATTACGATGATAGAGACACTTATAGTCAATTGTTCGCCTTTTACGAACTGCTTGAAATAATGGCAAATGATTTATTCTTCAAAGAGGGCCCGGAATAACGCGGTAGTTAATTAAATGTACAATAGCTGCAGCGTGCAAACATTATAAAAGTTTTTGGTGAATCCCGTAGGATCACCTAATTGTTTCGGGATAAAAAGTAATCTATTTGCTATTTTAGGTCATTATTTACCTCTGCTCAAAATTTAATCCAAATTCATTTAGTAGTTTTTGCGTGATGGAGTAACAAACATCCATCCAAACATCCAAACTTTCGCATTTATAATATTAATATAAATGTATCTATACTAATTTGAGGCAGGTTGCTAGTATCTCTAAAGATTTTTATGAAAGAAACAATTTCCTAGCACAACAAAGAGTATCGAATAAACTATGTAAAGTATTACCTACCTGTAAGAAAATGACGTCAAGTCACGCTACGGGAACAAAAGATTCATGAAGATAACGTGCGTCATTACGAAGGACGCCCAGCGTCAAAACCATTGAGTTTTATTAATAAAGAGTACATGCAGTGTCCTTGCATAATAATAATAATATAAAAAAAGTTATGTATTTGGTATCAAAGCAATATGCTTTGGCGGTAATTGACTAGTTTTACAAACACTTAATACCTACCAACTTTTAATGAAACATTTTTGACTAATTATTTTTTTTACATATAGCGATATATTTATATATGTGCCAAGATAATTTGTGTTCGTGTTTTTTATTTATTTGTAACAATCAAAACTAAAGCTTTGAGCATGTTTTACTTTGTAATTTTATTTGTCTTTGTATCAAGGTAGAATTATTTCAGTCCAACACGGACTTAAAATTTAATCATTGTTGTGTACTTACATATGTAGCTATATAATAACTTATTTTAATAACTTTTATCTGGTTCGTTAAGTAATTGTGATGATATTTGTTAATAAAATGTTACAATTTAATAGTATTCTATTATTCTTATAATTTAATTGTGATAACGCAATTACGATTTTCAAGCAATAAACAACAGGACACAGAGGAAATGTGGTAAGCAAGAGTAAGCCATTTAATAAAATTATTATTCTTCTAAAAATGAGTTTGATGAGTTTATTTAAAAATTAATCTTACCAAAAAGTTTTATGTAACGAGTCGATAATAGTCATTTGCAACGTTATAATTGCAATATTCAGAGGCGCAAATTCTGGATTAATATATACTCTTACATTACAACATTTGCGAGAAAGGCGGTCAAGTGCGAAAGAAAATAACTCATTATTTTTAAAATGAAGAATTTAGACCGTTATGAGAGTTAGGGGAATTGATATTTTATTTTTTCGTTAACTTAGTTGATCAAAATTTTCTACACGATAATCAATTTAATCAGATGTTTAATATAGAGTAAATGCGATCAAAATGATAATTTTAATCTAAAATCTAATTGCTACGAAGAAATGTTTGGGTTCTGTTATCAGTATATGTCAAGGAACATGTCCGGTTTTTGCATAGTAATAAACGTACAGCCATCGACATAGTACTGCGTATAGCTGTTCAACTCTGACAATTCCATCATAATTTACACATTACAATTTACACACACCAGCGTCGCCCCCCGCGGTAACACGACGCGCTGTTTCAGCCCGCGAGACCCTGGGCAAGCTAAATCTTTCACCAATATCGTGGTAGAGTTCCGCAACATCTCGTTTGGGTAAGGTACCATCTTACCTATTTCTACTGCTACTATGAGTAGCTTATTTATACAATAGACGTATTTTTTCGTTTTTTTTTTGCTATGATGGTACGGAACCCTTGTCATTTTTAGATATATGCACTCTTATATATTTTTATACCGTTACTTTTTGTGAATTCCACCAAATTCGTGTAATTTGTCCAGCAACATTTTATTTATTTATTACTAACTATTACCCGCCGCTTCGCTCGCGCATATTTACTTTAGAACTTATTTAGATAGATAGATAGATATATTTTATTTGCATGAAAATGGGTTACAGTTAATAGGTGTTACAGCTTTTTCAGAACGCCATAATCTACCGGCAATTCCGGTGTGCAAATACATAATATTACAATCTAATTAATTATAATTAATAATTACATTTTATAAATCTAAGTTCACAATTTATCTTTACAATTTACTTACAACTAAACTCATAAAATCAATACAAGAAAAAAAAAAAAATGTCCCATCACATGTTATTATTAATTTATACCTGATAATCCATCTTTAATTATAATTTTATTTAGAAACATTGTTATAAAATATTAATCTCATTAAATATTAAATAGTTGTATAAAAAGAGTAAAGGGAACATCAATTTCATATCATATTATTAAGTCACATTCGATTATTTAATGTCATTTTATATATTAAAAAAAAAAAAGCTTAAAAAAAATTAAGTCACAATTAAAATTAAGTCATTGAGTAATAAAATAATAATAATAATAATTATAAATAATAATAATAATAATAATAATAAAAAAAAAAAAACTTTAACTTGAACTTTGCTATAGGACAACCTTAGTATTTGAGAAGAATTCATTTAAGTCATAGAAACATTTGTTAACTAGCCAAGTCTTTAATCTATTTTTAAATTGATTATTGTCTAGTCGTTTTAAATCATTTGGAAGATGGTTATATATACGTATAGCCGAAACATATGTACATTTAAACATTATTTTATTTGATATTTTTGGAAGACTAATATTATATTTATATTTACTGCGTATATTTTTACTGAATGCTGATCTTAAATTAAAGTATTCAAAATTTTGTTTAACAAATAAGCATATTTCCAATATATAAATTCCAGTGACAGTTAAATACTTTTTTCCTTTAAATAGATCTCTAAGAGATTCCGTGTTATCCATTTTATAACCTTTCTTTATAAGCTACTTCCTTTATTTTACCAGTTAGGGATCGAAATTTGAAAAACACTTAAACACGTAATTAATTAATTTTTTGTACTCAATTCATACGAAATTTCATGTAAATATGTCCAGGGAATCCCCATCGGGATTGAATTTTGAAAAATCCTTCCTTAGTGGATGCCTACATCATAAGAGAAATACGTGTGCGAAATTTCAAATTCTAGTCCTAAGGGTTTGGCCTGTGCATTGATACATCAGTCAGTCACTTTTGCCTTTTATATATTATATTGATTAAATAATTTAATATAAAGTTAATTTTATTTGATATCCTTATCATCATTCAATAGGCATGTATGTAAAATATTACGGAATTAATGTAGGTTTTATGTGTTATGGTTATCATTAAAATATAAAAATAAACGATATACACTGGTCTTTTGGTAAAAACAAAATTTATATTAGTATAGTGTGAACTCCAAGGATTTTATAAATGTTACTTTGTTAGCAAACTTAGTAGTATATTATAACAATTGTTTAATTAATTATAAAATATAAATACAGGCTTGATAGCTGTGTCTAACTTTATTAAAACAAATAATGAGGAGAAATAATTTTTTTCACTGCTATATTCGCATAACGAGTATGTTCTTTACGTTATACTCATAAGATAGCAAACAACAGATGGTTCTCTCAATGGAAAGAGACAACCATCACCTATAGACACCAAAAATGTTAATAGTGCGTAGCTATTCTTAAGTGGGTTCATAATGCTACATGCATAAATTTAGCGTCTATCTCAACTTCCAAACCAGAAAACGACAGTATGAAGCCCTCACGCTTTCGGCAGAAATAGGGACATCAGTGGTATCAGGCTCTTGTGAGACAATGCAGAAATCTACTAGAGATTCACATAACCGATAGTTCACTTTTTACGATCAACCTGACAGACCGGCAGATGGTCTATTATTCAAAGGGGGCCCAGACTAAGACGGGGAATACAACTAAATTTACCTTCGTCAATTGCAGTACTGTCCAATTCCTTTGAAATTTACTTACGGTTATGGAGCAAATTTTAGTTAAGCATATGTTTGGTGAACCTTTGTGCGCTGCTACGAGTAAGATAGTACTAGTAACAGGGTAGTGTAAGTAGTCTTGAAGTTTGAAGATATCTACTTCGGTTAAAAAGCAAATTTCAGTTAAATATGTGTTTTGTGTATCTTCTAATGACCGCCCCATTGGTCGAGTGGTTAGCGACTATGACTACGCAATCGTTGGGGCTTGAGTTCGGTCCCTGACGGGGACAAACAGTTGTGTGATGAGCATAAATGTTTGTATTTCCGGATTTGGTGTTTATTTAATACTAGCTGTTGTCCGCGACTTCGTCCGCGGACTTCGTTTAGCGTGATAGCGTGATAATATGTAGCCTATATGTTGACCCGACCTGTTAGTAATATTCATGCAAAATTTGAAGTAAATCCATGCATTACTTTTTGAGTTTACCCCGAACATGCATAGACTTTCCTATGATTTTATTATATGTATATAGATATTCTAGTATTTATATACGTATTTCTATGTATTTGTATCGTTGACTAACACCCATAACATAAGCAAATAATTTGCTTACTTTGGGGTTAGATCAGTAAGTGTAATTTGTCTCGTGAATATTTATTATTTATTATTATTATTTGTGTGCTGTTACGAGTAAGATAGTGGCAACAGTGTTAACAACAACAAGTTTGAAGATATCTACTTCAGTTGTAAAGCAAATTTCAATTACGTATGTGTTTGGTGTATCTTTGTTTGCCGCTACGAATAAGGTGGTGGTGCAGGGTTTTGTAAGTAGTCTTGGAGTTTGAAGTTACCTATTTTGTTTGTGAATCAAATTTCAATTACGTATGTGTTTGGTGTATCTTTGTTTGCTGCTACGAGTAAGGTGGTGGTGCAGGGTTTTGTAAGTGGTCTTGAACTTTGGAGATACCTATTTCGGTAAAGAAGCAAATTTCAGATAAGTATGTGTTTGGTGTATCTTTGTGTGCTGTTACGAGTAAGATAGTGGTAATAGGGTAGTGTAAGTGGTCTTCAAGTTTGAAGATATCTACTTCGGTTATGAAGGAAATTTCAATTACGTATGTGGTTGGTGTTTCTTTGGGTGCTGCTACGAGTAAGGTGATGGTAACAGAGTAGTGTTTGTGGTCTTGAAGTTTGAAGATACCTATATTGGTTAAGAAGCAAATTTCAGTTAATTATGTGTTTGGTGTATCTTTGGGTGCTGTTACGAGTAAGATGGTGGTAACAGGGTAGTGTAAGTGGTCTTGAAGTTTGAAGATATCTATTTCGGTTATGAAGAAAATTTTAATTACGTATGTGTTTGGTGTATCTTTGTTTGCCGCTACGAGTAAGGTGGTGGTGCAGGGTATTGTAAGTGGTCTTGAAGCTTGAAGTTACCTATTTCGGTTGTGAAACAAATTTCAATTACGTATGTGTTTTGTGTTTCTTTGGGTGCTGCTACAAGTAAGGTGATGGTAACAGGGTATTGTAAGTGGTCTTGAAGTTTGGAGATACCTATTTCGGTAAAGAAGCAAATTTCACATAAGTATGTGTTTGGTATATCTTTGTGTGCTGTTACGAGTACGAGTAAGATAGTGGTAATAGGGTAGTGTAAGTGGTCTTCAAATTTGAAGATATCTACTTCGGTTATGAAGAAAATTTCAATTACGTATGTGTTTGGTGTTTCTTTGGGTGCTGCTACGTGTAAGGTGATGGTAACAGAGTAGTCTTAGTGGTCTTGAAGTTTGAATATACCTACATTGGTTAAGAAGCAAATTTCAGTTAATTATGTGTATGGTGTATCTTTGGGTGCTGTTACGAGTAAGATGGTGTTAACAGGGTAGTGTAAGTAGTCTTGAAGTTTGAAGATATCTACTTCGGTTAAGAAGCAATTTCATTTAAGTATGAGTTTGGTGTATCTTTATGTGCTGTTATGAGTAATATAGTAGTAAGAGGGTAGTGTAAGTAGATGATACTTTGCGCCGCTGTGGTTTCTCTGATTTCTGGAGTTTCAGCAATTTCGATCTATTTATTATGTTTTTTGTTTGTTTGGGTTGCATTGAGTCGCATTATTTGCATCACATTGTTTGAGTCGCATTGCAAGAAATAAGCATACTCTATACAAGTTGACTGGTAAAATACTACATATTAAATGACCCGACAGTTAATGGTAACAATATGTAACTAATAATAATATAATGAAAAGATAATATTGCTCAACTACATAATAATCCTGTGTTGAATTAGTGCACTAATATTAAAAAATATTGGCATAGGGCGGCACACTAGTGAGTCTAAACAAAAGTTCGGAAAATTGATGTTAGCAAACAATGAACTTCGGCATTACCCCTATGTCTGTAGGTGAATATTTTAGTTCAATATTTAAGTTCATATTTATTTACATATTTGATATCAGAAGCGAGTCTTTTGTAATTGTACAGTATACTGTTTGTACAAGTTGAAGTTGACTTTTAAAATATGTATAAAATTCTAGGTTTTTATAACTTCTTACACCAATTATTTCAAAGTATCTTATTAAATTTTTTCATTTTGACACGGGCCTCGTAATGATTTGATTTTGGATGATGACTTAATAACGTTTATGTTATTAATCTACTTTACTCATAAAATTTATTTATTTAAACTTATCATGTTGATTTTTCATGTAAACACACTTACGATGAGTAAACAAGAAAGTCAGTTGACTCAGCGAACTCAATATATCTCTTCGTTAAGTGGACATATTAATAAAAAGTATACATTGATATGTTGTTATAGTCAAACTGTATGATATTGTTTACAAATCTAAATCCATATGTTTCATTCTCTCAGAAGACGATGGGAATAAAATAATTAACATAAAAAGTGATCTAAGAACAAGTTATTATCAAATTTGAAATATAAATTTCAAATTTAAAATTTTAAATTTTTTTTCAAATTTAAAATATAAATTTCAAATTTAATACGTTGAAGTTCACATTATTCATTTTGTATAAATGCTGTTATATTATAAGGCTTCTAAATAAAAATGAACAGACCAATTTTGCAAAAGTATTTCCAAAAAAAAAATTCATTTTACCTTATTTTTATTATTTAATTACAGCACAAGAAATCGTAGATAAACTCTATTTAATGCATAAACTTTGAAATGGAATTTCACCATGCACCGGAAATGAAAATAACTCCAAAGAGTTAAACGCATCTCGAGTTGCTCTAATAACGAGTCTGCCACTTGGCTTTGAAATAGAAAAATATACCTACGTTTTATGAAATGTATTTTCTTCAATAATCCCGTAATAAGCAAATCAGCTTAAAAATAAATATCGAGCGGTCAATGGTTAAATTATACCAGCACTTTTTATTTGAAAAGGAAGTCATCAAGTGCTGGGTCATGGGTAGGTATAAGTTAAATTTGCGTAATGTAATTAATGTTAAGTAAATGGAAAAGGTTATGCAGAGGTTTTGATGTTTAAAACTAAATCACGCTGCAACATATGGACTAATTTGCATTAAATCTTGTACATAAATGGACTATGTTTTGAATAATCATAAACGAAATGTCATTCTACAAAAAATAACTTATGTAAGTTTTGAAAAAAAAATATCTGTAACAATATTTGCATTTTTTATATAAACCGGTATTATACATATAGAGTAAAAAAAGTTAAAAAAAGTGATAATTAATGAAACCGATTGTCTTTAAAATAAATTCGAGTAGTAAAACTGTACAACCATGTTTTTATACAATTTAAAATAAATTTTACAGTTTTTTACATATTTTGAAAAGTAAATTATCAATAGGTAATAATCAATAGGTGTCTTAAATCAAACTCTTGTAGTATAAAATATGAAATTTTTCATGTAAACTAGTCCAATACGCTTTTAGAGTGTAGCAAAACCCTAAATAACTCGGAATTTCAATCAAGGTTAGCAGTCCCATTACCAAAGCAGTACTTACAGCGGATTTATTGCCACATCAAAAAAACACTAAAAATCCAATCCACAAGCGGGGTAAGGGGATTATAACACTGGCAGTTTACTTGTCATTGTAGAACCGTTGACATTTGAGAGTGGAACAGGACTAGAATTATCACAGGCAAGTGGTGATGATCGCGCGCTTTTCTTAACTGAGGCAACTCGACACCGGCGGAGTGGGATATTATTTTTGGAATATGTGCGCGCGCGCAGCTGGCCCCGTCACGTTTACTTTTGGACGGGAAAAGGTCATTGGACACGAGGAGGGATTGTTTTTGTGACGATAGTCATTGTTTCGCAAAATTTTCAAGGACCTTTTTTGTCTTTTAATTGACTTTAAACAAGGAAGACTTTTCATTTTTTTCGTTTGTTCCGTTAATCCATATTTTTTTCATATTCCAAGATTCTGCAACTCTCATGTATTTATATTGTTTATAAAAGCTTCCATAATTCAAAAATTACAACTAAATTCATTATTTTATGGTAACCTCTGTTTAGTCATTTATTTCACTGTGCACACAATTCCATCAGGTATAACATTGAACTTAATTATCTATAATATTTTCTACCAGTCTTTGTATTATGATCTTATTATGAATCTATAATTTAGATAGAACCTGAAAATAAGTATTTTTAAATTATTTTGAATATTAGCACTTCTTACAATTTCATTGTTAATGATATATTATATAATAATGATAATACATAAGTCATCTCCTATGGCGGGATGGCAATGCCACATGCATAAGTCTACCGGCTATTTTACACTCCAAACTGGAAGACGACAATGAAAAGCATTGGTGCTGTTCTGGCAGAAATAAGTAAGACGGTGGTATCATATACCCGGTCGAAATATTGCTGAACTCTACCGATTGATTACACGAGTCACTTTCATTGTAGCTGCTACAGCTACGATGATAGTGACTCATATAACCAGTCGGGCCAACATGGAGACATACCTTAATATTTAAAATGGCAAAGCATTAATCCCATATTAGTCCATATATAGTCCATACTAATTATTACTTAAGCGTGTCTGTCTGTCTCTCTATCTGTAAGTCTGTTACACTTTTACGGCTAAGCTGCTAAACCGATTTTGAAAAATAATGGGATAAAGATAATTGAAAACGGGTTAAGTATAGGCTTTTTTCATAAATCAATTCCTGAAGTGCTGAAATAGGGGACGAAGGTCTCTATAAAAATTATATCGACCACATGTTTATCATTACATGACATCAACTGGCAAGTGAATTTGCGCTGGATAGCTAATAACATTTATATGTATAATTAAAGGTTTTCTTTTACTACTCGATTAAAGATTTGTGAATATATTAAGACCAATTTTTATTCCGGGAGAGAACCCTCCAAAACACAAACACACACAAAATATTATGAGTAACAATTGATCTTACGATTTTTAAGTCATATTCTTTTATTGATTTCCCGCTAAGAAAATAATTGGTTACATTTAAATTTAAAAAAATCGATTTTTCTTCCAATCTGGACGTTTTGAAGAAGAAACCTTTTCTTCTTCAAAAGTCAGTCAATAAGTCTATATGTAAGCTTCACGGCTTTACCGATCTAAATGTAGTATTTAATATGTAATTGCGTCCCTCTAAACTTAGATTTCCTTAAAACAGCAAATTTTATATGGTTTTTGTAATAACTTCGAGAATAATGTACCGATGTATCAAAAAATTTTAGGAGGTTTTTTTCTTAAAAACTGCATCGAAATGCCTGCTACCGAATTAATACATCAAATCGAGTCAAAATTTGTTGGTTGGAAATTTTCAAAGATAGTTTTTTTTTGACAAAACTGAACATTTTCATCAGGTCGATTTTAAGAGCCCAGAAACCTATGTTTGATGTTGAATAGGCTAAATCGAAAGTTTTAGCTTTTTAAAAATTAATATAATGTCGGTGTTAACAAAGTTTTAAGTTTTTAAACTCTTTGAGCTTAAAAATCTATGCATAGGCATATTTTTGAATGCTTTGAGCATGAGCTTTTATATATATATATATATATATATATATATATATATATATATATATATATCATAGTACAAGAGAATTAGCAGAAAGCCGCAAGAACTTAGAATGGGACAACTATTGCCTATAGAACTACTATAGTCTATGACCATTCCAAAAATTTCATTGCTGCATTGTATTCCATGTGTTTTCGTACGTTATCCTTCAAATCGGGACATAACAACGACAAACATCAATACACTAACAGTACCAAAATCGGGCATAACGTAGCAGAATCATACCACATACGCTTATCAATAAATTGGGCATACGTAAAAAGGAGTATGTGCGCGAAAACATATATTATATTATGACGCACATGTACACGTGGGCGCTGCACACCCACGTATGTTATCTAAAAATTTCATGAGAAATTTTATAAATAAAATATAATCTGAAATTTGTTTTGGCGTTATTTAGAGTTATTTACAGAGTTGATTCAAATATTTTTCTTATAACTTATCGTTATTATAACTTTCTTAGTGTGAGTTTTCTACCGAAATAAAAAATTAAGGGGTGTTATAGACTGCCGCTATTTTATCGCTATCATTTTAAGAAACGCAAAGCGTCTTTTAAAAACTGAGATATGTTTGATTTTTATTTCCCGTTTAAGAGAGCTACTTTACATAATGTATATTTGTATAACAAGAATTTTTAGTTATCTACAACTGTTCGATTTGCATATACCTTCTTTATACAAAAAGACAAATTTTGGGACCGCCTACTTCACACGATTTTTCTGAGTAGTTTTGTTATTGGACAGTTAAGAGGAGGATCAACAAATTCCTCAGAAGCCAGCATCGCATTGGAAATTAAACTTTTGTGTTATAAATTCCCACGGGCGATGGTGACTGCTTTTCATCACATTACCCATTCTTTAGTAAAGCCTCAAATTGAATAAAAAAAGTAGAATAGGCTTCTAGTTCTGAATCAACTACCCAAATATGTAAAATACGATTCTAGTCTAGTCTATGGAGACCCGCTGCTCAAGGTCCTTTTCTTAGTTGTAAGAACTAAAGGCAACCTAAGAAGCCTATTTTTTTATATTTAAGTAAAAAGTCTTTACGGATATTTTACGGCTAAAATGTGTCCATTCAAGGTACTATTAACATCAGCGATTCAGCGTTGTTTACGGCAATCAATTTACTTCTTAAAAACACATATCGCTTCTTGGAAATTAATATATTATTCGCAGACTCAATAAAAGTATCACGTGAAATTATTTTTGTAACACAACGCAAATATCTAAAAATAAATAGCCCCATGTCCTTTTAAACAAATGCCGTTGGCTCGTACAAAAATAGTGCATTTGATCGACGAATATAAATACCGATTAGAGTGATTATTAATATGGTGTACGCGCTATGTGTTTGCGCGTTGTGTATTATTAAGCGACCAATTTACGCATATCCGTTAATGTGTTTAATCAATTTTTTAAAAACTTTTCATTTTGATTCAATATAATTTGCAAGTTCAGGGTTTTAGGCCATTACCACACCTCAGTTTATCAGATAATCGGTGAGATGGGTAGTGTTCAATATTACTGTAATTGACAATTTTAACGAGTACCGTTTGTTTTCCCAATTACCCCACCTATTCTCGTTCGTCAATGGAAATAATTTAATATGGTTTTAAAAATTCTTGATAACTAATAAAATGCTTCTGCTAAATCGAAAATCTCCTATAGCATTTGGCCCGATTCAGAAATCAAATAAAGACTTAATAATGTACCGTCAAAACGCGTACTAAGTTATTATATAAAAGTTCACCACTACTCGGGCTGGTCCGGGCCCTCTTTGAAGTATCTTTTGCAATTCTGCCAGGGGGCTTGCAAAAGGCGAACGATGGGCTATACACTCGTTTAGACCACTACCATCGTGATTACCAGATGATAGAGTTCTTTAACCCTTCGCCAGGTCTGGTATCACCGCTTTACCTATTCCTGCGTCAATAGCGTCAATGCTTTACACTGTCATGTTCCGGCTTAGAGAGTAAGGTAGCCGGTAAACTTATGCATGTAGTATTAATATCTTGTGAAATGAATAGCGATGTACTATTAATATCTTTGGTAATTTATAAACGATGGTTATCTCTTTTCATCAAGGGCGCTATCTGCTTGTTAGCTATCATATGGTATGGAAAAATAATTAAAAACTGCTATCAAGCTGGTTCTCTTGTAGGGTAGACAGAGTAAACCGTAACTCACGTAGACTTTCCGGTTCAACATGATTCAACGATTTGTCGCTTAGTGGATAGATGATCCCCATCGCTGCATTTTACCGAACTGGTACAGATTACCACTTATTTCGACAAATAATTTTTACCCATCCGTGGATTGAAAAGATTTAAGTTGGATAGCCTAATTTCTTGGCTTAATCATTTTATTTTATTACATTTTATGATGTTAGAATCGAACTTATAGTGAGATAAGAGTTTATATAATTACACGAAATATCATAATATCATTAAATTTTTATAGGAAAATTTAAAACTTCTCAAAATTTGATTATATTAAGATTTTTAAACTCCAGAAATAAATTATGAGCCTTAGATACAGCTAACACGCGCATACACAGCCTATATACAGATATGATCTCTATGAAATAACATACTCTTATAAATACCAATACAATGCTTTGATGTTGGTGTAGAATTATTGCAATGCGCGTGCTTTTGAATTGAGATAGTTATAGTACATCCGGATACCAGACCTCATCTAGACCTAGAAGTTAATTATGTAGTCTACGTCACTCTTATAATTAAACAAATCTAATGGCACCTGTAAAAATTAAAACCATTAATCCGCTTAGGCTAAGCAGTTTAATAGATACGGCTATTGTGCTAAATAAAAATACATATATTTTGTACATACATTATATACATATACTTGAAAAACTTAAAGTAAAAAACTTGTGCGTGGACTTATATAGAATGTCGGAAACGGTGCTTAATTGATAAGCGCCTTAAGGCGAGATATTTCGACGCGCGTCAAATCTATAGAAAATAGGTGGCACAGTGTGTTCTGAAACCACTGGGAAACGTGTTAACTTTCGGATAAATAAATATAGGACACCAGCTGAAAACTAAATTTTAGCACATTCATTTTTGTATTTACAACTAAATATCACCATATAAAAATCATGTGGAGGATTAGAAATATTATTAACAAATCATTTGTTTTAGATATTTTTTTAGCCTGTTTCCGGAATTTTATATGTTCGAGTAAAGTACATTCTATCACGCAATAAGTTAGCACATTCTTTAGAAAATATCTTCGGGTATATCGTGTAATTTTTGTAAAATTGTTATTTAACAATCAATACAAACAAACGTGATTTAATTCTGAAAAAAAAATCTCGATAGTTTAGTTTTACACGCGCTTTATATTCTGTTTACATTTTTTTTAAATATCAATAAAAATTGTTTACTAATTTACCAATAAAATATAAACTGTTTACTAATTGCTTGGTTGTAATTCTTTCAATAAAAATCTAGTACTACGCCACTTTATTAATGAGGTTTAAGTTTTTCGAAAAATTTAGTACTATCGCAAATTAATGTTATATTAAAAGATAAGGAAACGTGCATGACGATACTACACTTAGTATACAAATATTGCAATGGTATAATCGATATCGAAGCCAAAAATATAGTTTTTAGAATTTTTGTCTGTTTGTCTGTAGGTATGTCCGGGATAAACTCAAAAAGTACTGCATGGATTTACTTCAAATTTTGCATGAATATTACTAACAGGTCGGGTCAACATAAGGGCTACATATTATCACGCTATCACCTACGGGGGAGGAGCAGTACGGAGTAAACGAAGTCCACGCGGACGAAGTCGCAGGCAACAGCTAGTTATTTTATAATTACGAAATATTTATATGGACTGGTAAAAGTCATGTTTAAAATTAAATTGATAATGTAAACGACGGAAACTACAACGATGTATCGCTAATCATAAAACTATGAATTTTATTTTAAAAGTTCATTGATGAAAAAATGAAACGAAGCAAAATATTTTACGTCACTGTTAAATCATACAGGTGCCACTTACTTTTTCTTTTATATTAAATACTTCCCTCTTTCTTACATCCATACTTATAAATGCGAAAGTAACTCTGTCTGTCTGTCTTTTCTTCACGCTTTAACCACTGAACCGATTTGGATAACATTTGGTACAAACCCGTAGAGAGTTTGAAACCCGAGAAAAGACATAGGATAGTTTTTATCCCGGAAATTATACGGGTTTTTATATTAGAAATTTTTACACGCGGATAAAGTCGCGGGCACTGCTAGTTTTATTTAATACTTTGTTTTGCATCCTACATACCCGAAACTTTTCTAACTTGTTCAGTTAGTCATAATTAAAGCAACGTGCTAGTTTTATGGCAGAGAAGAAAGATTCTTTGAAAAGTGTTTTCTTAAAAGTTATAGTGCTATTAAAAAGTGTCCATTGAATTCTCATAAAGGCTTATTAAAGTTTATATTCCTTTAGGAAGTTTCGGTTCAGGTTATTATTCTTTTGTTATATATTCTTGTAGGAATTTTAGGCTGAATTCATCAATCTTTTTTGATGATGATAAATAATTTTCAACCTACTTTACAGTCAGTAAAAGGTTCTCAATTCAGTTGTATTTTTTTTAAGTTTGTTACCTCAGATCTCCTTAAGTTGTTGAACAATTTGGATAAATCTTTTGTAAGAGGGTATACAACCCGTTTGGTCTTTTATAAATTTAATAATGAATAATAATTTTCAGCTTGTTTTAGAACAGTAGAATCTTCTCAATTCAGCTATAATTTTTAAGCTTGTTACTTCAGATATCCTTAATTCATTGAATGATTTTGAAAATAGGCAATTGTTTGATTTTAAGAAAGCAAATACAATAAATGTAGACAATACAGACAGTAGCTACTTATTGTATGTATTTTTCAGTTTACTATCTACTACCTTCCATCTTCCGTTTTCCGTCTGTCGTATATCGTCTACCATCTGTCATCTATATTATCACCTAATTTTACTCAATTCATAGTTCAAACTTGGTTTTACGCAGCACGGTTTTCATGAGATTCCCGAGGTGAATGTTACTAATTTTGTGCGTAAAGAAAACAAAGAACTACATGAAATGGGCAACGCTCCAATCACTCTCCAAAGTTGTTCATTGTGAACATTGTTGATGCGTAGAAACAATGTATAGTAGGATGTTTATTTTTCTAATATCATAGGATAGTGAACAAACTTATCGTTTTCATAGTCACCATCGCCTATAGTTAATGATGCATGGCATCCTTCTTTATGATGCTATTCTATTTGATTGTTAATAATAGATCAGTATACAAATAAAATAAAAATTTAATACTTATTGTAAAAATAATTAAATTGATTTAAATGATTTAATAACTTTTGTTTAGTTAAAAATGAATAGTGTGAAAAAATATTTCTGCGGATATGTTGACAATCTATCAAGAGCCAAGTAAACAAAGGGACAAAGAATAAATATAAACGTATTCTTTGCCCTACAAAACTTTCGTAAACAAAGAATGAAGATAATAAATATCATTTGTTTAGGCTTCTATTTAAAAATTAAATATAAAGAAAAATTTCGGTCTGGGTTAAATTGCATCGCGAGTTATCACGTCTAAAAAAATTTGTGCTTCGGCGCGTCTTGTTGCAAACTAATTATGGCCACAACATGGTCGAAAAGTACATACAACGTGTATTATTTAAGTCAAATTTTTCTTACTATCTTTAGGATTTATTTTGTTATATTATGGTTCCGACTCGGATTGTCACTCTCAATTACGTTGAATCTTGCAATAACCTATCCTGTTATTTTACTATTAACTTTTTGAAACTGTAGAATTCACTTCCTTTTCATATGTTGGTCACTCCTTGTTGGTCCCGGCCTCCTTTGAAGAATAGGCCAACTGCCGTTCTGCCAGGCAGGTCATAAAAGGCGACTGATTGGCTATCGAGACACTACCATCGTGGATACTAGGTGGTAGAGTTCTGCATTGTCTCGCCCGAGTCTGGTACCACCGCCTTACCTATTCCTGCCGCAATAGCGTTAGTGCTTGTCGCTGTCGTGTTTCGGTTTGAAGGGTAAGGTAGCCGGTAAAGTTATGCATGTGACATTAGACCTCGCCACAAGATAGCAACGCACCATTGACATCTTTGGTGTCTATAGGTGATGGTTGACTCTTTCCATCGGGAGACCCATCTGCTTGTTTGCTATCTTATAATATAAAAAAAATATTAGAAGCAGTCAGTCGTTATCAATCTTTAAGAAATCCTTAAAGGAATCTTATTTATCAGTTTAAACTTTAGTTAGGATAAACATGAATTGTAGCGTATTAGTAATAAGTAAATTAAAATTAGTTTTTTTTTGTATTGTATATTTCTTAATTAATAATATGTACACATGTGTACTGGTAGAGGTATTCTACATTTCTTTCACACATTCTCTTTTTCTGGGTTTACTGGACAAGCCTTCTGTAAGAGATAAGCTCGCCTGTTGTAAAATATTCACAAATCAAACGTGTATGACTTTCATGTGTACTATAAAGTAAAAAGATAAATAATACAACAAATAATAAAGAAGCGGAAAGTTTAAATAGTTTTAAAATACTTCTAATATATTTGAAACTGTAGAGGGTGTCACTGAATTTATTTTTTCTTTTTTTATTGTCATTGTCACAATTTTATTGATAATCGAAATTAAATATAAAAAAGTATCTTCACGCCCATATCCCCGGTAGGCAGAGGTACAACAAGTGCACCCACGATTAGCCGAAGATACTTGGTCCCACGATGTGATAGGTGGCAAGCCTATCGTCAACCGGGCAATTTCCAATCCCGGGCAATTTTGTATTTCTCAGAAAACTGAAAAAACACTTTTTTTATGTGCCCAACCCAGGAATCGAACCCGGGACCTCATGTGGTAAACGCCAACGCTAAACCACTAGACCACAGAGGCGATACTATTTTATACTAGTTTTATTGATTACTATTATTATTCCTTTATTTATATATTTTCTTATTTTATATACATTTATGATTATAACATTAAAAAATACAATATTATAAAAATAAATATATAAAAATAGATATCCCGCCGACGGGAGCCTTGTAGCTAAGCCGCCGGTGGTCAGGGCGATGAAGAAAGAAACCTCCTCACAATACGTGCCATTCCTAATTTCCTATTATTACTATTAATAATGTCAATATGTTGGTATATATATATATATATATATATATATATATATATATATATATATATATATATATATATATATATATATATATATATATATATATATATATATATATATGTGTGTGCAGCGCCCACGTGTACATGTGCGTCATAATATAATATATGTTTTACGCACATGCTCCTTTTTACGTATGCCCAATTTATTGATAAGCGTATGTGGTATAATTCTGCTACGTCATGCCCGATTTTGGTACTGTTAGTGTATTGATGTTTGTCGTTGTTATGTCCCGATTTGGAGGATAACGTACGAAAACACATGGAATACAATGCAGCAATGAAATTTTTGGAATGGTCATAGACTATAGTAGTTCTATAGGCAATAGTTGTCCCATTCTAAGTTCTTGCGGCTTTCTGCTAATTTTCATGATATATATATATATATATATATATATATATATATATATATATATATATATATATATATATATATATATATATATGACCCGATATGTTAGTAATATTCACGCAAAATTTGATATAAATCCATCCATTGCCTTTTGAGTTTACCCCGGACATATATACAGACAAACAGGCAAAAATTCTAAAAACAATATTTTTGTCTTCGATATCGATTGTAGATCACGCCCCAAGTATTCTTTTAAAAAAATATTCAATGTACAGTTTTGACTTTCCTACGATTTTATTATATGTAGGTATAGATTATTTAAGTGATGTAATACCGAAAGGATCTTAGCATATTCTATGTCTAGGAATTTGTGCTTTATCCCTGATTTTCAGGGAGTCCTCCTTTTGCGCTGCTTCCATGAGACCGTCAAGCAAGGAAGCTTGGTATATTATTTCTTCACAAAAATAATAATGAAAAACATCGAACAATAATATAATAAAAAATACAAATATTACTTGATTAAAAAAAAATACATAAGCAAAGATTTAGTCGTAGTTAATTTATATAAACCAATAACTATCTATTTTCTAGATAATTGGACATATTTCACGAAAATTAAACTAAATAAAATGAAATGAAAATATTTATTTGTAAGAATATGGGTATTAAAAATTGTTAAAAATGTATTAAAAGTTACCAAGATATTCTACCATGATATAGTGTGCAAAAATTTAAAAATTATAATTTTTATATATTACAATAAATTTATAACTTTTGAGCCGATTTTTTTATAATTACTACCGGATCGGGACGTGGTCACACACTCCGTGGAGATCCGGTGGAAGAAACTCAGCGGGCTAGTATTTTTTTTCTATTTTATGTACTTGTTACTAATGAACAAGAATTATTTCACATCACAAAAGTTACAAAATCAGACGAGAACGGTCTAATCAAAACGTTTACAATTTACAAAGTTATTTTACCATTCACATTTTTTTCTTGAATGAATGAATGAATGTTGTAATGTTGCAAGATTATAATGTTGTACCTACTGCTGGTAGAATGAAATTGTAAAATATAAATTTTTTACAATTTCATTCTACCAGCATATTCTATCATAATATGATGTGCAAATGTTTCAAAAAAATGAATTACTTAAAACAAACTAAATATTGACTAATTAAATATAAAAACCACACTTTTATTTATATCCACAAAATTTAAAAATATTGTCATTTAAGTGCATAATCTTTGACTAAACAAATATTCTTCAATCAAATTATTAGCATTTGATTTTACTAACAAAAATATTATTTAAATTCTAGTATATTTTATCTAACAGTAATTTAAACAGTATATTTCGAAATAAGTTTAATGGTCGTGTTTTTATATTATCAGTAATATGGTTTATGGTTATCAGGAACATGGTTCCAACCCACACAATGTCATTTTAGAGATATTGACATTTGAAGTTTCTAACATTTTGAATTCGTTTTAGTATTTTTAATAAAGTTTGGATGTTATTGATAAACAATTTTTTTTTTGATTTATTGGTTAAAATATATTTATATTATCAGTAATATGGTTTATGGTTATCAGGAATATGGTTCCAACCCACACAATGTTATTTAGAGATATTGACATTTGAAGTTTCTAACATTTTGAATTCGTTTTAGTGTTTTTAATAAAGTTTGGATGTTATTGATGAACAAATTTTTTTTATTTATTGGTTAAAATATATTTATACAAGTTCATTAAATTAGCACTAAAAAAACCACACACGTTTAACAACTTAGGGCTGGTTAAGTTTGCGTAATCGGGACATGAATGATACAAAATTATAATAAAAGCATATGGTATAGCATAAGGTACTAATAATAGGTATTCATCACAATATATACAAAATAAAAAAACAAAATAAAATAATCCGCCTGTGCTTTAACATCTCCTTTGCAACAAGGCGCTAAGTTAGGATAATAAATATATAACATACGCATATACACGTATATATATATACACATACACACATATACATACATACACACATATGCACACATATTACGTACTCATCACATATATATTATAGAATCAGTTGTACTTACAAAAACTTACAGTTAGTTAGCAAGTGCGGATTTAACTTGGTTTTAATAGTTCTCTGTGTAATAGATTCCACTAGAATCTAGATCTTTAGGCAGTTTATTTACCTGCGTAGGTACCAAGGACCTTCCCGTCCTCTTACCGTAAACATTATTAACGCTCAGTATATGTAATCGGTTTTGAGCTACTGCCCGAGTGTGTACAGAATGCTTTGTTAATTCCTTAATAGATTCATCAAAATAATACTTTTTGATTAAATTATATTTGAATTTAGAGTGAGCTGGTAATATATTACAATGTTTAAAAATACGCATAGTTTCATTATTTAATTTAATTTTAGTGTATGTTGATATTATTTTTTTTAGAATTTTAAGTTGCAGTTTGAAAATTTAATTTAAATATGTAATATACGTGCGGCCGTAGCTACTGAGACCATATCGAATATGCGATTCCGCCAACGAATGGTATAATAGTAGTCTAGTCGGATATGGTATATGGTCTTTTAAAATAGTGATATTGGCCAAAAATTGTCTTAATTTTTTACATACATTTTCAATATGACTGTACCAATTAAATTTGTCATCTATAATTAATCCCAAATACTTTTGAGTTTTCACGATGTCTACGGGTGGGCAATTGCAAGATCCAATATTAAATTACGCAAAAAGAATCCATATTCCTTGATTTTTACTTAATCCGTTGATAATTCTGGTTAAGAACCAAATAAACTGGATTGTTCAAGTTGATTTTTAACGTGTAATCAATGTTGACTTGTTATGAGGTTGAAGAAAGTGATAGAGAACTGTTTTGATTGACACATTTTTAACTCATATTTGAGTATGTTGTAGATTGGATCATTTTCGTTTAATTACCTATGCTCAATTTATTCTCAAAATTCTAAACCGCAAAGAAACATAAAAAATGTGGTTGAATTGAAAACCTCTTCTTAGACGGAGCTTATTTTCTAACTTATAATATTAAGATGATAAATAGCTTATAAATTAGGTATGTAAATGAACATACATGTATAAATACAGACTTAGATCATATCCCTATATTTGGCTTTGTCATAGTAGCGTATCATTGTTATTTGTTTGAGTTTTTTTAATTCATTTATTTAATAGAGATTTTTGTTATTCAATGAAAATGTTAATCTCATCATCGTAGCTTATTCTACGCTATTCATAACTTTATTTTAGATCTAGATTGCTTGCATGAATTCATTCTAGCCGCGACAGATGTTGGCTCAAATAAGACACTATTATACCCACATATTTTTTTTTTATTTATATAATAGGAAAGTAAATAAGCTGGTGATTTTATTAAGGCAAAAATGTGGAATGCAGTTGTACTGAAACTGGGCAAAATGTTGCATAACTCTACCACCTAATAGTCACAATAGTAGTCAATGACGTGTGTAATATTTATACTCGTCAGTGATAGTAGTGAAATATTTAGCTACTCATTAGCCATTTATGATCTGCCTAGCAGAATAGCACATGACACATTCTAAAAGGAACCCCGACAAACCCGGGGGAAATAACAAACTGGTTAACAATATTTAATATTGAATTAATTCTGGAGTACTTATAACTTACTATTTTGAAAATCCCGTTTTTACGATTAATCTATAAACTTAATCCAAATCGGTTAAGTCGTTTTTGCATAAACTCAATCACGCAAATAATATGGTTTAGCTGATTTGGATGAAATTTGGCACACATGTAGGTGATAGTCTAGAAAAGCACATAGGCTACTTTTATCACGGAAAAATGAGTTGTTCCAGCGGGATTTTTACAATGCAGCGGACTGCAAAACAAACATCCGTCCATCCATTCATATTTCCAAAGTTTCGCATTTTTAATATTAATATTGATTTTCCTGCCGCAATAGCATCAGTGCTATTCGCTGTCGTGTTTTGGTTTGGAGGGTAAGGTAGCCGGTAAACTTATGCATGTGGTATTAGACCTCGCCACAAGACAGCAACGCACTATTAACATCTTTGGTGTCTGTAGGCGATGGTTGACTCTTTCCATCAGGAGATCCATCTGCTTGTTTGCTATCTTAATATATAAAAAAAGATAATATAGATATAGATTTAAAAGTAGAATTACAAGACGTCATTAAAATCACGTTTTAAATATAACTAGTTTTAAACTCAAACGAATACTCATTGTGCACTTCAGTTTAGAATTCATTTCGAGAATTAGTTATCTAGAAAGTAAAGTTAGTTATTCATTTGTATAAACGAGATTTATTTAAATGAATTGCGACCAAATGTTTTCTTAAGAAGATTGTAAATAAAGCATTTTTTTTTTTGTAATAATGACATACTCAACCATGGAACTATTATTGTGATTCATCTGAATACTCATGAGCGTCATTTGGGAAGTTATGCCAAAAATGACGTTTGTGGATAAAATCTCGTCTCTAATCTAGTTTTAAAATTAGAATCATTACTGAACATTTATTTTTGAACAGATACTTCTATGCTATATGTGCTTCTATGCACTAACGTACTAGACAAGGCATACGCAATGCCACATATGTTCCATTAAAGTTCACCAGACTGCATCTACGTTAGAACTCGTTGACTGAAACGCGTATGCGCCATGAAATTCATAGTGTTTACGACTTTTTGGTCGCAAACATATTATACTATACTCCGTTATATGCTGCAGCATAATAGAGTATGATATATATTCGCAAAAGTATAATAATTTTGATATTGGTTGGACGATTCATTGTTATTTCAGCACTGCAGCGAGTGTTATTGAAATTTATTTATTTAATTATTTATTAATTAAAGTTTATTATAAAAATCAATATATAATTATATCCAGTATAATAACGCAAGTTAAATGTTGCCTCAATTAAAGGCAATAACGACATTCTTGAATTTAAAAAAAAGGATTTCAAGTAGGATATAATAATTAACGTAGTCAGCTTATTCGCTGACCTGATGAGTACCAGATAGTACTAAACGTTCAAATGGTGGATTTTGTAAACTACCAATTGCCAGGAATAATTGAAGAAGTCCTGATATAAGTGGCTTCGCGCCTTCAGCGTTTAAATTATGGATCGAACTTGTGCTGATGTATACTTGCTTCCTCCTCGTGAGTTTATGCTGATACATACCTGCTTCTTCTCCTACTAATTTAACGCAGTAATAGCTTCCGCTATGGTTTTGGGGAATTGTTTTAGCAATAAGTGGTTTTGCGCTGATTTCGCGCTA
Organism: Apodemia mormo; assembly: GCA_036924255.1. Lineage (NCBI taxonomy): Eukaryota > Metazoa > Arthropoda > Insecta > Lepidoptera > Riodinidae > Apodemia > Apodemia mormo. The sequence continues at coordinate 5,071,834 of JAUPFN010000012.1, read as the reverse complement.
TGGTCAACCTGAGCCAATGCGTCAGGGCAAGGAATGGATATTCGGACCGACCTGTTTAGTCTTCTGTTCGACTCTTCAGGTACGGAAGTATCCTTACGACAGTTTGTTGAGTTGCGTTTTAACGACTACTGCTGATTTCTATGAAGCATCGATCTCTAAGTAGAGTTTCACTCAATACTCGTGATAGGATATAATACATAAATAAAAATAGTAATCGATAAGATAACATAAAAGCAAATAGAAATAGAACATGACATCTACTTAGTATAGCTTCTCTAGTACATTAATTATACTCTCTGTTTTTGAATCCCTTTGTTGATTATGATCAAATTTCACACGTCAAGGATTCTTTTGAAGAATTACCTAATATTTAGAAACATTCTCTTGCTATAGTTACTTTTAAATACTTTTATCTGTATGTCTAAGCCGTAACACGGAAAAAACTGAAAACTTTCATTTGATAAATATTTTTCCTTCGACGTAGATCGTTTTTGAAGATTATACCATCTTGATTATTGTGCTTTAGATTTATTTTTATTTTTTTATCATTTAATTCAGGCAACATGGCCCATATATAAATACGTTATATACTAACATACATATTAATATAATATACTTAAAACTACACTTTGTCACATATTGACGGCGACGTGAGGCGTACTTCATTCCGGAGTCTCCCCAGAACCTCTGGTAGAACATACAGGTCGGCCAGAATTCTTCCACTTCAACGGTCGACAGGAGATGCGTCGGTACTGTCACCACAAAGAAACTAAAGTTGCACCTTGTGGTGAGACTGCAGACGCTCGATCCTCAAGTGGAGTGACATCATTCTTCTTTAAATTAAATTACTCAATCGATTATTTATCGCCTTAATTAACTTCTGCAATTATATCTATGGTTTTATCTGTGGTTTTCACTGTCATGTGTCAATTCGAAAGAAAAGGCAAGTGGTCGAAATCTCAGGGTTTCATATTACTGTTATCTATACAGAAATTGGTACCACTATATCATTGAAATCTTATTATATTTCATATTGTAGGCGGCAGCTGTTACTAACAATTCGGCCACTACTAGAAGCGTATTCGACGGCTTGCCGATATCTGCGTAACGCGCCACAAAAAGAAGTCCTGAAAGAGCGAAGTTTTTACAGACAACTAAAAAAATTCAATTTTTTTTTATTGCCTGACCCGGGAACCGAACCCAGGACCTCAGGTGGTAAACGCCAACACCAGGCCACTAACACAGAGGCAATTTACTACGGAGCCTAAAGAAATGACGTTTTTACAATAAACACAGCACTACTTATTCTACGCGGCTATATCACTAACTCAAAATTCATCAATTTGGAGATATTATGTTGACCTTAAAGCAAATGGGCAAAATATTTTAAAATTTTCAACACTACATTTTCTCGTGGAAATCGTGTAAATCTTTACATAGATCCATCTCTCTTTGGCCTTTGGCACGTGAGACCGGAATTTCAACAAAGCGCCATCATGTCTTAAATCAACCGGTATTTATACTGTAACAAGTGTTTTCTTCGTAATTCGCTAGAGAAGATAATATTGCGTTATATTAAAATATGAATGACTATTTCTTCTGTATTTTAGGACCCATGTGTTGAAAATAGACCAATTTACAGATAAACATTTCAGTAAAGGTGATACAGTCACAAATATCGCAACTTCTAAGTGCCACATCATCATTGTAACTTTCTTTGAATATGAATCTACTGATGGAAAGATTCAACCATCGCCTATAGACACCAAAGATGTTAATGGTGCGTTGCTATCTTATGGCAAGGTCTTATGCCACATGCATAAGTTTACCGGCTACCTTACCTTCCAAGCTGGAACACGACAGTGACAAGCATTGAGGTAGTAGCCACGATAGTAGTGACTCGCATAGCCAATTTTATGACATATCTGGGAGAACAGCAGTTGGCCTATTCTTCAAAGGAGCCCGGGACCAACACGGGGTTACACGGTTAACTGTTAAGTGATTCGAATTCACAGAGTTTTGCAACGTTTTGTCGGTGCTTATTGTTGTTGTTTGAGGATAAATTGCAAACACATTTGGTATTCCATTCCGTATCACACGTAAAACCATGCAGCTTTATTTTCTTTGATTTCTATCATCGATGGAAATATTTTTTCGACAAAATAACCATACTTAATGCTATTACAATTTTACAGTGCTATTTTTTATTCAAATAAATCTTTACAGGCACTTTTGATGAGTCGTCATTTAAAAAAATACCACCGGATCGGTACGCGACTACACATTAATAGACTGATTACTAGAACTGTATCAAACGACCCCAATCATCACCGCTTCTGCACTAGACGTATACAATGACTACATTCGCTAGCAGTACATTAATAAATATATATTAATACTAGCTGACCCGGCAAAGGTTGTTTTTGCCATATAAATTATTTAATTAAAAAATAAGGGTTGATGATAGAAGAGTTAAAATTTAAAGTTGTATGTATTTTTCAATGCTGATTCATAAAAAAAAAATAAAAAAAATTGTCAATAAAATAAAAATAAAAATGTTAGGGGTGGACAACCCTTATCACTAAAGGGTATGAAAAGTAGATGTTGGCCGATTCTCAGACCTACTGAATATGCATACGAAATTTCATCAAAATCGGTCAAGCCGTTTCGGAGGAGTACGGGAACGAACATTGTGACACGAGAATTTTATATATAAGATTATAAATGCTGTCTGGATGTATGGATGGATATTTGTTACTCAATCACGTAAAAACTACCGAACGAATTTGGATGAAATTTGATACAAAGGTATATGATGACTTTCGGAAAAATTAAGTGATCCCACGGGATTCCCTAATAACTTGTATAATGCAGCGGACTGCATGCTGCAGCTCGTGAATTATAAATAAGCACTGGACAAATTACACTAATTAATATAACTCCAAAGTTAGCAAATTATTTACATGTGATATGAATGTCAGTTAACGATACTTATACATAAACACAAATATTTGTATTAAAAAAAAATCATAAAATGCAAATTTGCATTTCCCCGCAAAAAATAGAATTGCCATTATGAGTAAATATTAATAAATATTCACGGGACAAATTACACTTACTGATCTAACCCCAAAGTGAGCAAATTATTTGCTTATGTTATGGGTGATAGTCAATGATACTAATACATAGAAATACGTATATAAATACTGGAATATATTAAATAAACACACAAACCCGGAAATACAAACATTTACGCTCATCACACAAATGCTTGTCCCCGTCGGGGATCAAACACGAGCCCCGTCGATTGCGTAGTCAGGGTCGCTAACCACTCGACCAAAGGGGCGGCAAAAATAGCCCGTCAAAATGGAATATTAAATTAATTTTCGGTTTAATGGTGCGTTGCTATCTTGTGGTGAGGTCTAATGCTACATACATAAGTTTACCGACTACCTTACCCTCCAAACCGAAACACGACAACGACAAGCTTTTACACTATTGCGGAAGGAATAGGTAAAGCGGTGGTACCAAACCCGGGTGAAACAATGTACAGCTCTACCACCTAGTAAAACGTATATAATAACTATTAACTGTGATCACTCGATTAAAACCAGCCTCTAAACAATTTGTTGCGATTCCATTTGAAACAGTTTACACGTTATTAAATTAAATCAACCCGTTCAATGTGGAAATCATAATCCATTTTAATGGCCCGCAAATTGCTACACATTAAATTCAAATATGTATTGTTATTTAAGAATACGGAAATAATGATAATAACTGTTATTTCATTATTTATTTAAATTATTCAGTTTTGAAAATACTGTTTGATTAACGCGCAAAATAATAACGTATTATTAAAAATTAAATTGGACAGTTTCCATCGTCGGCACTTGTAATACATAATTTAAAACTGCATTTTAAATTACGTATTACAAATAAACTCACTTTATTATTTATTATTATCACGTGAACTGGAAGTACAAGGAGTTTATTTGTAATACATAATTAAAAATCAGTATATTTTAGTTGATAACAACAAATTTTGACTCAGTCACCCGTTTCAGACTCTATAAGTTGTATATTAGGCTTCACATAACTTCTTCCGCTTGAACACATAGAAGGCAGAGTGTCTCAAATCGTCGATAAAACATCGAAATCTCCCGATTGGCCTGATCCTTCAGCGCTGTGAAGAGATTTTTGGTCTCTGTATTACTTTAACCAGGAGAAGTTTTCGAGTGTTCGGAGGAGTCGTTTGACTTTATTCCACCCACTGAATTCCTTCATCGGACACGCCAAATTTCGAAATTCCTCCCTCACCATCCCGATATCTAGGAGCCCATTACAGTGTAATTTTTAAGGCATTTCTTTTTTCGCACTACTAGGTACTCTATGAAAACAATTGCAGTGGATGTTTTTTTCAGCGGATACGACTTGCGGGCTTTTTAAAATGAGGAAGTTATTTAATTAATAATTATTTTTACATACAAAATTAATTGTTCCCGTTGAATCAACAGAAATTTAACTCGCGCCGTGAACGACATTGCTTCAGCTCCAGTTTCCCACATTTTTTATATCACAGGATTATAAACAAGCAGATGGCTATGTTGATGTAAAGAGAAATCATTTCCATGGACACCAAGATATTAATGCTATGTTGCTATTCATGTAGCAGGTTGGTACCACATGCATAAGTGCATACTGGCATATTGACATGAATACTGGCTAACTAATTTTTTTTAGTGTCGAAAGGGCTTGAACACGATCTCGCTTGATGGTAAGCTAATATGTGGCCTAAGATGGAACGCGCTTCCCTAGAAAGGTCTCTTGAAGATCCCCAGATTGTACTCGTTGGGGAACACAGACTCAGGAAGCAAGTTCCAGTCCCTTACGGTTCGAATGAAGATTGTCAAGTCAAACTCTTTTGTACGGGTACATGGAACGTCCGCCATATTATGGCGATGCCTAGAATCTGTGCGCCTCGACGATCGATGGTAAAATATATTCTCCAAACTGAGACACGACAGTGATAAGTATTGACGCTATTGAGACAGGTACCTGTAAAACGGTGGTACTAGATCCGGGCGAGCCGTTGCATAATATTACTACCGATAGTCAGTCAGACAGTCACAATGTAGTGACAAGTTTGGACAGTAGTTCGTTTTTTACGGTAAGGTAAGGTTTTAAGTACCTGATAGAATGAAAGATGGTCTATTCTTAAAAAAAGGATCGGACCAACACGAATTATGCTCTTAAAAGAACGCGTAGTAACACGGAGTAAAAAATAAGGAATAAAATCTGCGGCCAAAAAACTTTAATTAAAATTGTGTGTGGCTGCGTTCCAATCCGCTAGTAATCGATACAAAAGTTTTAACTGTAATAGTATAATACTACATAATGACAAATTTTTAAATATTTGCACATCATATCATGGTAGGATAAATGTTGGTAACTTAATAATTTTTAATAACTTGTAACACCCATATTTTTGCAAATAAATATCTTCATTTCAAAAAAGATTTTCAGTTGTAATAAGATTTTTAATTTCGGAACCAATGTATAAAGTTTGAACGTCTTCAACATCCAATGATAGAATTCATTTCCATAGCTAAAATTTAAGGAATTCGTCAGAGAAAATAATTCTACTTAAAGCAAAATGTTTTAAAAAAGGTTTATAGCGTCAATTTTTTTTTTTAATTTTAAATGTCATCTACGCCAGACGACGGAATTCAGCATTGGAAATTAGCCATAAATATAGAAGTTTATATATTCTAAGAAATTAACAACAATTACTTACACTTAGATAAACTTTCCTCAATTGAAATACTTTCTATTTAATTTCGATTGGCTTTTTGTTTATTATAGTACCTTGGACACCGTATTTTGCTCGGAACAAATAACAGGAATTGATCTGACACCAAATTAAACGAACTATTTACTTTTGCAATTGGTATCGTTCTAAGATGGCAGATGGACTAATATTTAAAGGGGGTTCAGACTAACATGGAGAACTTTGTTACAAGATAGCAAACCAGCAGATGGCTCTCCTGAAAGAACAACCATCGCTAGCCAGCCAACCAAATCTATATAAGAGACTTGCCTTGTAAATAAAAACATAATATCACAAAGTATTTTAGTTACAAAGAGAATACCGATACAATATGTATGTAAAACAAATTTTAAATTCCGGCGTCTAGTTTCAATATTAACATATTTAATATTCGCCAGCATTTTCGTAGAGGAAAATGTTCATGGAATCACTACAAGATGTTTGAATAATGGAATTCTAGTGGAAATATCGATATTCTACCAGCATCTTGTATCGTTATACAATATTCATTTTATTTGCGACGTAAATGTATATGGTAATAAAGACATTTGTATACAAATATACAAGTAATGTTTATTTGAATTTTGGCTTGGTTGCTGAAAGGTTCAGTATTGCTTTGATCTATATAATGAGGTATCAATTTGCGGAAGTTTAGAATAGAAACAAGGTACTTAATTTGTAAAATTTTATTACCGACATGCGTTGTGATTACAACATTATTTTAAGCAGTTTTCTTATTATTATATTATATTATGTTTTTTGTATATTTGTCAAAGATGTAGTTGGACACTCAGGGTCAAAGAAAGGCAAGTTTTTCAAATCAATCGCTAAGGAGTTGAAATAAGGTACGTAAGTTTGTATTAAAGTTTATATGAATGATATTCTTCACGCTGGCGAAACTGCGCGGTTCAGCTTGGACTTGCTTGCTTGGATTGTGCTTAAAATGCTAAGATTTTTTTATATATCTAAAATTTATTCAAAAACAATTTCTGCTGTGTTTGTCTGAACTCTGAAGGATTTCGGACTAACATTTTGCCTGGCAGTTCGTAAAAGGCGAACGGTAGGCTAAATGTTTCACTGCCATCGTAGTAGGTGGTAGAGTTCTGCAACGTCTCACCCAAGTCTGGTACCACTAGCTTTACCTATTCTTGACGCAATAGCGCCAGAGCTTGTTATTGTCATTTTCCAGTATGAAGGGTAAGGTAACCGGTAAAATTACGCATTACTAGTGCGTTGTAATCCGCAATACACGGGTTACAACGCACTATCAAAATCAATGGTTTGCTAGGCAATGGTTTCTTTTTCTGGTTCTATCAGGAGAACCATCCGTTTGTTATTCTATAGTATAATAAAATCCAGCCAAGTGCGAGTCGCACTCACTCACCGAGGGTTCCGTACGAGTATCTTTACGCCCGTATCCCCGAAGGGGTAGGCACTCACGATTAGCCGAAAATACTTGGCCCCACAATGTGGTAGGTGGCAAGCCTATCGCCAACCGGGTACTTTTCAATTCCGGACAACGTTGTTTTTATTAGAAAACTGAAAAAACCCGGAATCTATGTGGTCAACTCTGACACCGGACCACTAGACCACAGAGGCGACTACGAGCGAGGGTTCTGTACGAACTTGTACTTTATACGTGATAGCAACAATATATCAATCGCAAAATAACCAAAATATTTTTATAATAATATTATGATGAAATTAAAAAATTACAGTTTCCGCAAGTTTTTCTTTATTTGTATTGACGTTGCTTTGTACCAGATTTCATTCTGATGTCTGATGATAAGATTCTGAGTTCACAGAAAGTACCCTGAAGGTTTTGAAAAGAACACGGGTAAGACTCCATACATCATTATTTTTACTAATCATTTTAAAGTTTCATATATTTCGTAAGATTCGATATTAACTCCTCAACTTATCCACATTTATTATGTATTTTTTAAGCTTGGGGAATAATAGTTAGATAAAGATAAAGTTGAAATTTAGGTTACATTAACGTAAACATTTAGTTCTCTCCTTAATACTCTGTGGCTACGAACTACAATTCTTATTGACAAATGATAAGTTGTCACTTGTCCGATGCAAAATCATAGAAATATGAATAATATATAGAAGCGCAATAACATTCTATAGCTACTTTAGTTATACAAATATCGGTAGAATCGACATTGAACTAAGCGACATTTCTTTATCTCTTTTTAACAAATGGTAATTTGCATATGCAAAAAGAGACAACGATATTGTGTCTTGCTCACTTTCGTATAAATTAAAAGTTAAGTAATTGGCAATTCTATAAACGTGTCATCGACGCCATATTATGTATATAAATAAGTGGTACATGATTTGTCAAAATATTAATTTAGTTTCGGATAAATACGATTTACCAAGTAGATATCAGTTTATTAAGTGCCATATTCTCCGTGGAAGTTAATAGACTATTAGTCAACATGCCTTCGTGTTGTATTTTGCAATGTGGAGCAAAAAAGGACAAAAATGCACCTTTAATAACGCTTCACAGGTATGTCGCAAACTCCTATGATAAAGCGTGCTGATTTTAAATAATATCCATTCTAAATTGTTGTATTTTTATATTGACTTATAAAAGATGTTCGTGTATTTTACGATTTCTTTGTAATCATCATTTTTTTGATTCCTACAAAATACGACTAGTGTTGGGGTATTAGATTTGTCGATATTTAATTTCATTAAATTTTAGGTTCCCCAGAAATGAAGATTTACACAGAAAATGACTAGATGCCATTGGCATTGAAAATATCAATCCCCGACATAAGAACTGGTTGGTCTGCTCACTTCATTTCAAGGAAAGTAATTTTAATAAAACACTGGATGTAGTCAGATTGCGTGACAATGTCATTCCTTCAATTTCTCTGGTAAGTAGGTAATGGTAATTTCTTAAGTTTTCATAGTATGATATCCTGTGTCTTTTACCTATCTGCAGTCATCAGAAAGCTCGATTTCCTTCTACCACATAAAATATGATATGATGTCTGTCACCTGTATAACCCTAACACACAACACTGATTGTACCTAGGTTTGGATCATTTGACAATAATTAACATATTAAAATTCGTATTAAATTTTTTAACAATTAACAATTGTTATTTATATTATCAAATACTGTTAAAAGTTGTTTTTATTGCCACTAAAGAGTATAATAGGGACTAGTATTTGTATAATGAATAATTTCAGTATTTATTCTTTTTGTATATTTTTAATAAGTTTCAGTAATAATATAATTAAATAGGTATTAAATGTTAATAAAAAATGGAATCGTCATTAAGAATAGTGACATCTGTTTGTCTGTTTGTGTAAGTGTTATTTTGTGTTTGTTGTTGTCGATGTTTTTATGGTCGCTACCTTGATAGCTTCACATCTTCTGCCTAAGCTACTGATATAATATATCAAAAATAAATAACTATTAAATATAAATTTGATTTAACAACATACAAGTTATCAAATTTAACAATAATTTCCATGCATAATTGTACCTTTAAGTTCTGCTGATGGCTTCGGTTTTTTGTTTATTTTTATTGCTAAGAGCCTTAATTAAAAGATTTAAGAATTATTCAAATTGATCATAAGTTAATTAAACATTTTTAGTAGTCCTAATTACACTTTCAGTTTTTAGACAATAATGCCAACCTAAATATTTTTAGCCCGTTAATAAGCAGAAAATAAATGTTTTGTGTGAAAGGCAGAATATACATGAATCAACTCGGACTTTAACATCATCAGTACTAGCATCCATTCATGTTCCCGTGGTAAAGGAAAATGTATGTAAAAATAAGTTCAACATGTTAAATTACATCTGATTGTTGTATAATATTTGCAAATTAATAAATAAGTAGTGGTTACGTCATACAACTAATTGCAACATCGATGATGATTCATTTTATGTATAGGTGTCATGATGCATGCGGACTTTGTTGGCCGCAACGTTGTAAATGAATAGATTAAATACTACGTTTTTTTAAATATGTTCATACCTAAAATTTGGAATGTAAATTAATATTGAAATGTTTAAATTATTATATTAATTCTAATAAAATTCAATAAATTCTTTAACCATATAGTAGATGTTATGAATTATAGCAGTAATATTAGGTGATTTCAATACAGGTAAGTGTTTGCAAGACTTAGATAATATATTTTTACAAATGTTTAAATGTTTATTTCTCAACTTATTTTACACTGATTATATAATATTACATTGTCCGGCGCATCCTTTTAAGCAGAAATGCTTGTGTCAGGATACACCGCTCTTCCAGAACATCATTAGCATTTGTGTAAATTAAGTAATATACGTGCCTATTGCGTGTGTGTATTTATGTATGTGTATGAGTCTGTACGTGTATATGAGTGTGTATGCGTGTACGAGTATGTTATGTCAGCATGGGTAATTGTAAGTACATGTGTTACATTAATCTTAGGACTAGCAGTTTCTAACAGACAGATACATCAGTTAATAGAGTTTTCTTATATTATCTTGCTAAAAATAATTGATTCAACATCGTCATAAGACAGTGACTTAAGCCAGCCCACTAAAACCTCTTTAAGGTTGTAGATGGTTAGTGGATAAATATTTAACTTCTTATTAAGTTTGTTATATATTATAGTAGACTGATTTAAGAACTGTCTATTGGCAAAAAGTGTTTTTACCGTTGAGTTTTGTAAAATAGCATCCTTCCTTGTTTTAACTTTTTGGTTATTATCATATGTAATCAACCTATGTCTTTTTTGTATGGCATAAAGTATATATAGTTTTCTAACTGATAGTAACTCGCACAGTGAGTATAGTTCAGTTGTAGAAAATCTACTGGTTTTGAAATGCATTACTTTTAATAATGCTCTTTGGGCTCGTTCTACTTGCAACATTTTAATTTTAGTGGCACCACCCCATACAGGTATACAATAGCAAATAATTGATTGAGCTAGCGCAAAATAGATTCTATTTAGAAGTGAATTGGATGCAACGTCTCTTAATTTTCGAAAAATCCAAATAAGTTTCTGATCCTCCTAGATATCAATTCAATTTGAGGATGCCACGATAATCTTTGGTCTAGCATGATTCCTAAATATTTTACTACATTATTATCTACATATATTTAAATTTATGTGTGATTTTTATGATGTGGAAAAATATTTTGGTTAGCTTCTCAGCCTGATCATAATTCTACACATAAACTATTACTTATTAAAAGTGTAATCAAAGTTTTTATTGATTTAAGATATAGATATCATGGACGTCGAGTTAATGATAAGGTGTCACACAGTAAATATTTTAATAAACTGGTATTGTTTAGAAATGAATGAAATAGATTTTATTATTATACACTAGGCGACGAACTATGCACTTTTGTGGAACATTTTACTGAAAAAGTGTCGCACTTTTAGGTTTGAGCTTCGACGTGGTACTTTGAATTCATGTCTAGATATGTTATCTACCATAAAAATACCATTTTATAAACATTAAAAAAATAGAAAATACAATTTTTATGAGAATCTTATTACTACTAATGCCATCTATTAAAAAACTAACGAGTTAAAATCTATAGAAGATACATTTTTTATTAGAATTTTTGAACTTATTAAGAGATTATTTCACAAAATGTTTATATTTGACTGGCGGCGCACGGGCATCGTGCTCTTGTATAAAGGCAAGGGTTCACGACGTATAGACTGCAATAGCTATAGAGCATCAGTTTGATCAGCTTGGCAACCTGACGACGCCTTTGATGCGAATATAATGTTTGGGCGAAACACGCTGGATTTTTTAGGTTAGATAAAGTCCATACATTAAAATATGTAATTCTCATAAAAATACTTTCCTAACAATATTACTAGATAATATAACTTTACGAGCCCTTACAAAGCTTTTTGCTAGTTTAGTAAGATATATTTTATTCATTTCTAAAGAATAGCAGTCATTCATAGTTTGTGCAGGTCTAGCAGAGGTGCCTTAACTTTTTGTAAACAAGTAAATGTTTGTTCTATTTGTTTGTTTATCCTCGTGTTGGTTCCGGGCTCCTTTGAAGAATAGACCAACTGCCGTTCTGCCAGGCAGATCATAAAGGGCGACCGATTGGCTATGCAAGTCACTGCCATCGTGACTACTAGGTGGTAGAGTTCTGTATTATCTCGCCCGGCTCTGGTACCACCGCCTATTCCTGCCGCAATAGCGTCAGTGTTTGTCACTGTCGTGTTCCGGTTTGGAGGGTAAGATAGCCGGTAAACTTATGCATGTGGCATTAGACCTCGCCACAAGATAGCAACGCACCATCAACATCTTTGGTGTCCATAGGCGATGGTTGACTCTTTCCATCAGGAGACCCATCTGCTTGTTTGCTATCTTATGATTTGAAAAAAAATATCATTTGTATTTTATCAATTTTGTGTCACCATTAAAAGTTTCTATCAGTGCAAGTGTCTCCACCGAACAAAGCCCTAGACTACCTTTTTGTGAAATAGGTCCTAAACAGAAAAAAATATGAGCAGAAAACTTTCATTTGTCATCGAACGAAATATAATATGCATATTTTGCGCAGTTAAAAGTAGATAGGAATGAGGAAATTGCTGAAATATTAAAACATTTAATTAAGAATCCACATGGTGTGAAAAAAGTAAAAAGGTGCGTATCTGTTAAAGAAACCAAACCTGCTTTTTCTCCGGATGAGGCTTTGGGGATATTTTTATCACTTAAGCTAAACAAATGGCAATACAATACTTTAAAGGAAAGTGTTAAGAAAAATAATTCAATTATATTTCCAACCTATTATCAAGTTCAACATGCGAAACAAGAATGCTATCCATCGAAAGACGCTATCACAGTAACAAAAACTTCGACCAAAATAAAGTTACAAGCTCTACTGGATATAAACCAACGCTAATTTCATCCAAAAAAACAATATTTTCACTATTTACCAGTTTTACTACAATACTCTATGGTATTTTATCGTTTTCGAACGAAACATTGTACAGAATAATATCAAATTGGCATTCTTTTTTCAAATACGCTCTTAGGGAAAAATAAAAGAACTTAGTCCGCCATTTTGATTCGTGTTGTGTGTGTTATGTGTTGGTTGCAGTTTATGATACTGGTTAATAATGGTGTGACTGATATATTAGTATTCGCTAAGATATTAGTAATATTGAAAGGATTCGTGGATTAGTAATCCGGCGAACTGTAATATGCTAATATTTCATATTCGCCTAATATCTGTAACGGGTATCCAAAATGAATCGGATAATATCATTCGATCTTCGGAATAGTTCGGATTCACTAGATTGGCGCTCGTTCGGATTCGTGAAAATATTAAAATATTTTCACGATACGCCGCGTCGTACGTACGAATGAGACAGACGTATTTCCTGCAGTATGCTGTTGTTTTAAGGTTCAAATTATAGTGAAATATTAGTTAATACTGATATATTAGTTAAGATATTTTCCTGCCGTATCAGTATCAGATCTTATTACTGTTACTTTAAGGTCCAAATTACAGTGAAATATTAGTTAATAATGACATATTAGTTAAGACACAATATTTGAAAGTGAATATATTAGTATCACCTAATCTTGAGAAATATCGGTATTAACCCATCTCTACAGGTTAATTTAAAAGTGTTTTGGCGTATTAATCAACAAATAAACTTTATTTGTAATCAAGATTAGTTCAAGATCTAACAGTTTAGATAATAATTTAAAAAAAAACCGTAAATATCAATTAATAAAACATATTTTTCGTTAACGACCAACTCATGATACCAGCGCTTTGGGCATACCCAAAGCGCTGGTATCATTTTTATTTATTTTCGTAAATTTTAGTGTTGATATCTATGATCTCAAAATAAATCATATGATGTGAATGTGAAATATCCTAAACAATATTTTAAAAAAAATTAACAGCTGTAAATTTGAAAAAGAAATAAATTATTTAAAAATTTCGAAAAAAACTACGTATTACTTATGAAAAAAAAAATATTAATATTTATGTAAATAAATATTTTTGTACTATAATATATGTTGTTTATTTTTTTCCGTATGTATATGTTTACCAATTATATAAAAAAATATAAAAAGCATAAGCGATGACCTATGCTTTTTATATTTTTTTTATATAATTTTTGAATTAAAAATCCTCGACTAACAAATACATATTTTTCTCAAAGTGTCGTGTTACACCTGAATTATTTCGTAGCTTAAGCCATTTAAATTAAACAATTCTCATACCAGTTTATTGCAGTGCTCAAGACCTCTTAAAAAATATACGCTTTACAGTATCTGATTCAATCCAAGCAACTCATAAATCATTTTTGTGACCACGGTCCACCGGAACGAACTCGGAACGTGTGCGCGTAACGGTCCGTGTTTTTTTAGAAAAAAATACGAAAATGGCTGGTGGTGTGAGCGGTCATTAAAAACTAAAATTAGAACTAATTTGTAACTAAAATGTAACTTTGTGTTATTACACATTTTAGCTTTGCTTACGTCGATAAAAATAATGAGATTCAGCGTTGCCTACTAAAGGTGGCTCAAGAAAATATATGGTAACGCATAAGAATGATAATTATATAAACAGAAACACAAAAAATATTGCAACGTCATGAAAATATCGTTACAATAATCAACCTTATTTTTGTACGCTATGATTTAATTCTATTGCTACTATTGCTCCGCTTTATCGACGACAACTCGTAAAATTATGTTATCCCCTATAAGTTAAGACGTTTTCGTAACACGACGCATGCGTACGTTGACTGTGATTGGACAAAATAAGACCACATATTCATTTCTATTCTTATCTTATTAGCCACTTTTAAAGTCGTAATCTTGAATCTGTTTATTTGTGATCGAATGTCACAAAATAACGAATTTACGTTGACATTTTGATTTGTCAACTCGATCTCTCTTTATCAATTTACTATTTGTTTGAGTGAGTCCAGGGATCGTTTTGCATGTGCTAATACGAATATAATCACACAACAAAGACGTCATATATACTGACGTATGAAATTGTCGGAAGTGTCCTAGAACCTCAGAATTAGTCAACTAAAGCACAGAATACTGGAGACTAAAAGAAGTAAATCTAAAGCCATTAGGCTTATTAGTGAAAATACTTTTAATTTATTTTATTGTCTAGCTTGATTAATATAAAATTTTATTTACTATAAACGTTTTAGTACGGACCTACTCTGCGTTTCAATTTTTTTGGGAACGTTTTAAGCGTTATCAATATAGGTACTAGTAAATTATGTTTAGATTTTGTTCTTACACGTCAAAGATCACCTCTAATACAATAACATATTTTTTGGTTGAAAATACGTAAATCAGGAAACAACGTTTATCGATAAAACATAAATGTTACTTTCTGGACATCCTTAATAATGTTAACACGGCAGCCATATTGTGTCTATAAATGACACGTTTTTTCTGTAGCTATTTCATGTCCATATATTTAGAGGTCAATGTGCAAAATAAGCGACGAGTGACGACAAGACCTGTAGGTAGACATTAATTGACATGCCCAGTAACCATTTACCATAGATTACACATACCTACTGTTGTCAGAGGTACTCTCAAACACGAACGTCGATAGTAATTGCTGTAAAATAATAAAGAAAGCTATTTGCTTTAAACTATTCCTTTGTATAAAACAGTGAGCATTTTAATTTGGTTATTATATGTTATGAAGATGATTGTATATTAACTTATTTATATTTAAAGTACATGAAATATTTTGTATTTGTACAATGGTAACATTTAAGATAGCAGAAGCCAATCAAAGTCTTTATATTTTTTATATAACCATTCCTAGATATATATTTTGTTTTATTGATTTAAAAAAAACGTATAAAATTATTACACTTAATTTAATATTTGCCACTCCAAAAGACACACAAGGGATGTTCAAAACTTAAACGGCCCGTGTTCTTTGCAGCATAAAAGGCTGTATCATTTGATTGCGTTGGCTTAGAAGTTTGATATTTTCACAGCTCTAAGAGAGAGTATATTTGAATATTTGATAGAAATATCCGCTTAATGCATTTACGCGTTCTTGAAAACAGGATCTTGACAGACGGACGGGCGGACGGACAACAAAGTGATCCTATAAGGGTTCATTTTTTTCCTTTCGAGATACGGAACCCTAAGAAGTGTACAGATTTGGACTCAATATTACAGGGCATTTTACACTTAACCATAATCAAACGAAAACAATATTTGGGTGCACATACAAACTTATTACAATCATTTACTACCTACGTAGGTCGGATACCTAAATTTTTAAATATTTAATAAACATTGCTTTTTTAATTTAACATTAAATGTTCGTAAATATAGTTTAATCAGCCAAGCTGACGGGCTTTGAAACGCTCACATAAAAATAAATCCTTTACTAAGACGAAATGGAACCCAGAAAGCCCCGTTAACTATAGTAGCTATAAACTTTTAAAGAGTCATAAACCGGGGTTCCAACTTGTAGCCTATGTTATGGGTTTCCTAGAGCTTTGTATATATGGTAAATTGGCCTTCTTATTAAAGCCTAAGATTGTTTAGCTTTAATCAACTATTTTATTGGTAATTTTATACGTGACAACACATAAAAAAGGATTACTAAACCAGCTCTTTCAAATAATAATATACCCTGTGATACAAAAAAGCAAACTAGCAGATGATTCTCTCGGTAAAAAAAGTTAGCTACAGTCT
Organism: Apodemia mormo; assembly: GCA_036924255.1. NCBI lineage: Eukaryota > Metazoa > Arthropoda > Insecta > Lepidoptera > Riodinidae > Apodemia > Apodemia mormo. Next base: position 5,055,278 of record JAUPFN010000012.1, on the reverse strand, counting down.
ATATACACCAAATATGTTAATAATTATGATAGCATGCATAAATTGACGGGCTACCTTACCTTCTAAACCGGAACACGATAATGATAAGCTTTAACGTTATTGTGACAGGAATATTACCTAGCAGTTACGATGGTAATGAGTTGTTTGGGCAATTTACCATTTATTAACTGCCTGGCAAAATGGGAAACGTTCTACTCTTTAAAGAGGCTCGGTCCCCAGACCAATACTTGGAAAAGCTAGTATAATGTGTGTTGAAAGATCAAAATTATATGAAAAAGATATCAGAGTGCTAAGTGTGAGTTTTTCTTTTCGCATTCGATCGTGAGCGCGTTTGGAGTTTACTAGGAATTTGTATGTGATTTGTACAGCGCCACCTAGTGGTAAACGTGAGAAACCAGTTTACCACTAGGTGGCGCTGTACAAATCACATACAAATTCCTAGTAAACTCGAAACGCGCTCACGATCGAATGCGAAAAGAAAAACTCACACTTAGCACTCAGCCGGCCGATTTTAGACCGGCAACACAACTGAAAATCTTCTGATAGTATGTATGTCCATGGGCAGTGGTAATTAATCACTTACCATCAGGTGAGCCTCCTATTTGTTTGCCCCCTTTTCTATAAAAAAGTCATTATAAACAAGAATGTTAACTACGAATTATTATTCTCATGTTTTTAAAAAATATATTCTTTTTTTATTTTTTTTATAGAAGGGGCAAACGAGCAGGAGGTGCATACATCCGCAATACCAGAGATGTTACTGTGTTGCCGGCCTTTTAAGAATGAATAAGTTCTTTTCTTGAAACAGTTCGTGTGTTCGGAAACAAGCAACATAGTGCTAGAGGTATTGCTCGTGGCTTCGTTTATGTAAATTAATGATATTTCTTCCTTTTGCTTGGTTCACAAAAAAATAGAAGAAAAAACTGGTCTAAATTACATTGTTTGGATGGTTTCAATGTCTATAATGTATATAGGTAGAAGCAGTTTTTGTGTTTTATGTGATGCTAGCGATCGTCTGTGGCCGAAATTTGACCACAGGCTAAATATAAAATCCCTTTTAGCTTTGACAATAATTTTTGCCGTAAAGAAAATAGTAGGTATACATATGTGTATACTAACATGTATGTCACATGAATGTAGTTTTTATATAGAAGAGGAGGCAGACCAGTAGGAGGTGCACCTGATGGAGATCGATGGAGATGGACCTGTTGGAGATGATGAAAATCGAACCCAACCCCCATCGAATGCATAGTCAGATTCAGTAATCATTCGTCCAACGGGCGGTCTTTTTTAAACTTAGGAATGAGAGATATAGCCTTTTCAATAAGAAAACAAGGAACGAGCAAAGTTGTACGATCCTAAGCCAAGGCTATATCTTATTCCGGCTTCGAAGGACCAAAACGTATACTAACGACAGTACACCACGTGACATGCGTGATATTATGTCACATTGTAATGTTGTGACCATGAAGTATTAGGTAAAGGTGGAGTAAGCATTTTATTGATTCAGGCGTTACTTTGCGGAAATCCATTATTAAAAGGTGAAATTAATTAAATTTGTTATTATCCGCGAACTATTATTCTATGTATCCTCCGTGATGGTACCGAAAAGAGAGACGTCGGTTTAATAAATGGATAGGACTCACCGATGGTTCCAATCAAACGAAGACCCCAGCGGCACACTTATCCGCCCACATCCACCACACTTTTACAACCACGACCACGCCGGCACCAATCACAAAAGCACACAATTCATGTACGTACTCAACGCACGTTTCACTTCGAAACCGAAGCATCTTCAGGAGAAACGAACACTACCTCACTCTACGCGAGTGTAAGTAATACTAGTAAGTGTAAGTATTACTTACACTTACTAGTGTGGTGGATGTGGGCGGATAAGTGTGCCGCTGGGGTCTTCGTTTGATCGGAACCATCGGTGAGTCCTATCCATTTATTAAACCGACGTCTCTCTTTTCGGTACCATCACAGAGGATACATAGAATAATAGTTCGCGAATAATAACAAATTTAATTAATTTCACCTTTTAGTGGAGCAAGCACTAGTATTAATCAGTTGAAAATCATCAATAATCAGTCTATGAGGTCTCACCATCTCTTTTTATATAGCTGTTTTAGAAAGAGAAGATAATACTTCAAAAGATGACAGCCCAGATTTAAAATTTGGTTTCAAGTAGGTATAGAAGTGTTGCCTCCAGATTTTATTTATTTTTATTTATTTTATTTGTTTAAAGCATATACAAGCATATGTATATTATGAAGGTGCTACAAAAACTCGCTTGAATTTTTCTGAGCACCAACGAGTCTTAATGAACAGTTTACAATAATCTTTACACAACAAACGTATAATATGTACCTTACTACACTAATCATAAGTCTTAAGGTATGCTAATAACGAGTAAAAAAATAAGTCGCTGGCGGACTTCACATTGTCACATTCACTGCGTTTAACAAAACATGATTTTATGATTTATGATCTGTACACCTGCAGGTGATAATATACTAAGTTATTTAAGACAATGTTTCTACTGACTAAAAATAATATGTTCTGTACAGCGTGTAAACAACCTAAAATCTAAAATCTAAATCATTTTTTTTGATATAAATCATTTTTTTATTTATCATTCATTAATCATTTTTAAAATCATTTTTTTTAGATATAATACATTTTTATGGTTGTGACGTGACATGTCGTGAGTGTGGTATTCTAATTAATGTAGTGCAAAAATTAGGACACTTCATTTTAATGTCTCGTGACGTACGAGAAAATATCAAGTCCTAAAAACGGTCTACGATTAAAACGATTTCAACAAATAATAGAAAAGAATAATCTAGCATATTTTGCGTTTTGCCTCTATTTTATGTATATGTAATGATTTCGGTACTAGTTTTTTTGTTACATAAGATAGTAAATAAGAAGATGGTTCTCCTGATGGAAAGAGATATCATCCCCTATTGACACCAAATATGTTAATAGTGTATTGCTATCCATGTGGCGGGATAGCAATGCCAAATACGTAAGTCTATCGAATATATTACCCTTCAAACCGGAACATAACAATGTCAAGCATTGACGCTATGGCGGCAGAAATAGTGTCTCTAGGCGATGCGTGTCTCTTTTCATGTATCTTCACGCCCATATCCCTGAAGGGGTAGGCAGAGGTACAACAAGTGCACCCACGATTAGCCGAAGATACTTGGTCCCACAAATGTGATAGGTGGCAAGCCATCGCCAACCGGGCACTTTCCAATCCCGGGCAACTTTGTGTTTCTCAGAAAACTGAAAAAACACTTTTCTTATGTGCCCGACCCGGGAATCGAACCCGGGACCTCATGTGGTCAACGCCAACGCTGGACCACTAGACCACAGAGGCGACAAAGGCGTGTCTCTTTTCATCGAGAGAGTTGTCTACTTTTTCTCCTTATTCGCATCTTAAGAGCTATCTCATCGAAGGATACTTTTTGAGAGAACTTTCTAGATCTAGACCAGATTATTTATTCGTTATCATTTTGGATTAGGGTCAATATCCAGACTAATCATACAGGATACTTCCTGCAAAAGTAAAGATTTTAATCAACGGGATAACCTACTTTTTATTGAATGAGTTGTTTTTAAAGACACTTAGTTGAGAAACTTCATAGGTACCTTCTTCTTCATAGGAAACTTCGTTAGTTAAGTTTTTTCCAGAGTCTACCAAGTGATGACATTATTAATTCTTAAACAATTCAGAAAAGTGAACTATGAATGCTTTGATTCTATTCCAAATAAAAAAAGTTTAAATACTGCATATGTCAAGCTACCAACGCAGTATTTTCGTTGGACAAATCATTTCTTGAATTACTTATTAAAATATCTTGTAAATGCATAAAAATTTAATAGTTATTTATGAAGAAAGAAAATATGCTATCGGCATATTACAATTATGTCCTTTTAAAAAACGCGGCACTTTGAAAAAAGTTGTAGACAGAAAATTTGATTGTTTTGATTTGAGTATCTTCACGCCCATATCCCCGAAGGGGTAGGCAGAGGTACAACAAGTGCACCCACGATTAGCCGAAGATACTTGGTCCCACAATGTGATAGGTGGCAAGCCTATCGCCAACCGGGCATTTCCAATCCCGGGCAACTTTTTGTTTCTCAGAAAACTGAAAATCACTTTTTTTTTATGTGCCCGACCCGGGAATCGAACCCGGCACCTCATGTGGTCAACGCCAACGCTGGACCACTAGACCACAGAGGCGATTTGATTTGATTTGAACTCGCCAAAAACGCCACTCACAAAGTTTCAAGTATGTATTATAATAAAAAGCGCTATCCCGAGGCCTATTTTGTTGTATATATAATAAAAAATAATGGCTAGGCTGCGGAACGAAACTATGCAACCACTCGTATAACCCTAAGTCTTATCTACTCAATATTTTGCAAATATAAAATAAATTTTTACCAAAATATGAAAAGAATTTCTCCGATCCCATGTAACCCTTTTTATTAGAAGCAATTTCGTTACAAAATGATTGTACTGTGTTATTTCAAAATTATCCTAAGATGGCGGACAAATATTTTACTTTATTGACCGCCAAACCTTGAAAAAGGATCGTTATACTCTACGCTCTGCTGACCAAATAATTTTTTTATATAAAACCAATAATTGCTTTACATGTTCCAACAAAAATGGACTTAGGATACTATTATAAGAGTTTTACAAACATTACTCAGCATGTATTTATTTATGTACACGTTGAGTCTTGTGTTTTTATAACTGGCCGATCGACTTCTAATGTGTTTTGAGGATTAACTGATGATGTTATATTCAAACATTAATACCCACGTGTATCACGTAATCTCATACGAGGTAAATAGACATTTTAACCTTTTTTCGGACTAAGATAAAGCGATTAATAAAAATCATTTAATGATTTTTATTAATCGCTTTATCTTAGTCCGTTATTTTGGCTGAGTTCCCCCATATTGGTCAGGGCCCTTTGGAAGAATAGATAATCATCTGTTCCGCCAGGCAATTTGTAAAAGGTGCATGACTGGCCGCTCACTTCACTTTGGTAACTAATGAGACCTCTGAGAGAATTTCGTTAATACACTATGGTCTCTATAGGTATCTCTATATGGTATCTCTATATACCAACGCTAACTTCATCCAAAAAACAACAATATTTTTACTATTTACCAGTTTTTATACAATACTCTATGGTATTTTATCGTTTTCGAATGAAACATTGTACAGAATAACATCAAATTGGCACTCTTTTTCCAAGTACGCTCTTGGGGAAAAATAAAAGAATTTAGTCCGCCATTTTGATTCGTGCTGTGTGTTAAGCGAAGGTTGCAGTTTATGATACAGGTTAATTTAAAAGTATTTTGGCGTATTAATCAACAAGTAAACTTTATTTATAATCAAGATTAGTTCAATATCTAACAATTTAGATAATAATTTTGTCAAAAAACCGTAAATATCAATTAATAAAACATATATTTCGTTAACGACCAACTTGATGATACCAGCGCTTTGGGTATGACGGTACCTATTTTTATTTATTTTCGTAAATTTTAGTGTTGATATCTATGATCTCAAAAAAATTATATGATGTGAATGTGAAATATCCTAAACGATATTTTAAAAAAAAATAACATTGCTGTAAAATTAAAAAAGAAATAAATTATTTAAAAATTACGAAAAAACTACGTATTAATTATGAAAAAGAAAGTAATATTAACATTTATGTAAATAAATATTTTTGTACTATAATATATGTTGTTTATTTTTTTCCGTATGTATATGTTTCCAAATTATATTAAAAAAATATAAAAAGCATAGACCATCGATTTACTTTTTGAATTAAAAATCCTCGACTAACAAGTAGTCATATTTTTCTCAAAGTGTCGTGTTACACCTGAATTATTTTGAAGCTTAAGCTATTTAAATTAAATAATTCTCACACCAGTGTATTGCAGCGCTCAAGACCTCTTAAAAATATACGCTTTACAGTATCGGATTCAATCTAAACAACTCATAAATCATTTGTGTGACCACGGTCCACCGGAACGAACTCGAAACGTGGGCGCGTAACGGTCCGTGCTTTTTTAGAAAAAAATGCGAAAATGGCTGGTGATAGAAAGAAAGAAAGAAAGAAAATATTTATTTGCAAGAATATGGGTGTTACAAGTTGTTAAAAATAAATTAAGTTACCAACATATTCTACCATTATATGGTGTGCAAATATTTAAAAAAAATATCATTATAAAATATTACATTTAAAAGATTCTATCGAATATTTAGAATTACTATTAGCGATATTAGCGGTATATCGTGAAAAATAGAAATATGCCACGTTATACTATTTTATCGAGCTTAATTAGAAGCTAAAGTTTAAGAAATACCCCTGGAGTGATTTTGTTTTATCGATAAGTACTAGAAATAATTAATTTCTTTAAAATTGCTTTTATAGGCGTACATACAAAAAAAAGTATCTTTACGCCCATATCCCCGAAGGGGTAGGCAGAGGTACAACAAGTGCACCCACGATTAGCCGAAGATACTTGGTCCCACAAATGTGATAGGTGGCAAGCCTATCGCCAACCGGGCACTTTCCAATCCCGAGCAACTTTGTGTTTTTCAGAAAACTGAAAAAACACTTTTTCTTATACAGTTTATTCTAAATATATAAATATCCATAATATCCATAATATTCCATAATCCATAATATCCATAATTCCATAATGTTACGAATAATCTAGAAGCGTGTAGAATTAGGAGCGCGCGTGCGGTAATTATCTAGAAATAAAAGAAAGAGATAGCTACTCCTATTGACAAACAAATAGTTGACCTGGGCTATGCCATAATGGACTTTGTGGGATATGACATAAGGTTGAAAGTAGCGTGTACTAGGATTTATGACTCATAACATGTTTACGATAAGAAGTGATTCATTGTTTCCCGATACATTTAGATTTTTCTGGATCCAGCTAGGACTTTCCCCTGCCTATAAATACAGAGATGTTGACAAACACAAGGCAGTTTTTATCAAGCGATCGAGAGCGATACATCAAGTGACAAGTGCGAAGCGAGAAGTGTTTAATTGTGTAGTTCAGTGATAGTATAGCAAGTGACTAGCAAGTAGAGTGTATTTTAGTATTACGTTGTGTTGTGTTATGTAAATACACGGATTTAAAATAAGTGGTGTTTTCCTACAATTGCGAACCCGAGTACGTAACAACTGGTGTCGGAAGTGAAATTGTGAAATGCCACTTATTCCGAAGGAAGGTGTTACCACCAGGTCTCAGGCTGAGACACAGAGGGTGTCAGAGGACACTGAGATGCGTGCAGTCGAGGAACCCCCAAGTGTTGCCAGCACGTCACTATCGTCAAGCGCAGTGCCTACTGATCTTTCTGTCGTACTGGCCGCTATTCAGCAACAACTTCAGCAACATCAACAGCTACAGGAACAGCAACAAAAGAAGCTACAGGAACACATCAAGGAACATTTATCTGGTTTTGATGATAAATTGTCAGTTATCTTGGCGCAGCAAGACCAGTTAAAAAGCGACGTAGGCCTCGTCAAGCGCGATGTGAAGGGTGTTGAGAAGAGGGTTGACCAGTTGGAGGCTAACTGCGATAAAATAAGTGTGAATATGGACCAACTTGAGAAGAAATTTATGAAAATGAAGATCACAGGAGTTAAGTCGGGTGCTACCATTACAAGCTGCTCTCACCAGGTGGGTCCTCGGGTAAAGGTACCAACTTATGACGGTCTTACGTCATGGAGTGCGTACCGCACTCAGTTTGAAATAGCAGCGAAGGCCAGTGGTTGGACAGACGAACATTGCCTAACGGCCTTGAGTACGGCGTTACGGGGACAGGCGCTCTCTGTGTTGGATGCAATGCCTAAAGAGTATCAGTTCGCTGATTTGATGGAGGCATTGGAAGCTCGCTACGGTGAGCGTCACTTGGAGCATGTTTTCCGTGCCCAATTAAAGGACCGTGTACAGAGGAGCGGCGAGGGACTTCAACAATGGGCCGTGGAAATTGAGAAGCTTGTAAGGAAGGCGTATCCTTCAGCCGACGCTAACACAGTTAATAACACCATCGTCCAGGCGTTTATTGATGGAATTAGAGACCTGGAAGTGCGTGATGCTGTTCGCCTTCAGCACCACGTGACAATGAAGGAGGCTTTGGCTCATGCGCTGGAGGTTGAAGCTGTTCGCCACGAACCTCGAGCACATAAGGTACGCGAGGTTACAGAAGTTGTGGCTCAATCAAAGGAAGTGGAACCTAGAAGATTGGGCCCCATGTGCTATGCCTGCGGTAAACATGGGCACATCCGGATTAACTGTCCCGGCAAATCTACAAGAGCAATGAATTGGCGACAGCAAGCGGGAGGAAACTCAGCAGCTGAAGAGAGCAGGCACGTCAAACAGCCTGTTGAACCAGCAGAGAAACGAGTAACAGCTAGGAGCAAACGGCAGGTGCTGGCTGGACGAGAAACAGCCCCAAAAGTTGTCATGTCCCAGGTGTGCGACGGCAACAGTTTATCCATTAAGGGAGTGATTAATGGCAAGAACTGCAGCTTAACGTTGGACACTGGAGCTACACGAACTGTGGTGAGACCAGAAGTAGCTGACAATGGCAACCTGAGATTGAGGAATTTTGGGCAAAGCAAGCTTCTGTCTGTCACAGGTCAGCCAATACCCGTCTTCGGTGAAGCATCTGTAGTGATGCAAATAGGCGACGAGTATTACACTCACGACGTCGTAGTGGCCGATATTATGGATGACTGTGTACTTGGTTTAGACTTCATGAAGAAGAATGCCTGCAAGATTGATTGCAAGACAGGAGTTTTCGTATGTGGGCTAGTAGAAATTTTCATGGATGGGGGATCAAAAGGAAAGGTAACAGTGGCTAGAAGAACCATCTTACCTTCAAGATCGAAGACATTGGTACGCGTGAACTTACCAGCCAGTTACAAAGGCCGGGGTAATAAGAGTGTGTTAATTGAGGACAATGGAGCAATTCCACACTGTATTATGGGCCGAAGTTTAGTATGTGACAAGGGCTTGGCAGGCGATGTTGTAGGACAAAGTGATGAAGTTATGACGTCAAGGAAACTGACATTGACAGGAAGTACAGCATCAAGAGACGTACCACCGAAACTTAAGGATTTGGTGAACAAGTGCAGCTACCTTACCACGTCACAACGGCAGCAGGCTAAGGATCTACTTTCACGTTATGCCAACATTTTTTCTAAGACTGATAGAGATATAGGCAGAACATCTATAGTCAATCATAAGATTGACACTGGAAACGCGCAGCCTATAAAGCAGAAAGCTAGACGTGTCCCAATAGCCAAAGAAAAGGAGGTAAAGGAGATGATAGATGAAATGAAAAGGAACAGAGTTATAGAGCAATCTTCTAGTCCATGGTGCTCTCCTGTAGTGTTGGTTAAGAAGAAAGATGGGTCTACACGTTTCTGCATCGACTATCGTCGGCTCAATGAAGTCACAAAAAAAGACAGCTACCCATTGCCACGAATAGATGACACTTTGGACACTCTGGCAGGCATGTCTTGGTTCTCAACTTTAGATTTAAAATCTGGGTACTGGCAGCTTGAACTTAGCCCTAGTGATAAAGAGAAGACAGCATTCTCCACAGGACAAGGATTATGGCAATTTAAAGTGATGCCGTTTGGATTATGCAATGCGCCGGCAACTTTTGAAAGATTAATGGAATGTGTTCTAGCAGGACTTGTAGGCGATGCCTGCTTAGTGTATTTAGATGACGTAATAGTCATAGGAAAAGATTTTCAGCATCATCTGTACCAACTGGAAAGGATTTTTAATAAAATACAAGCTGCAGGGCTAAAGTTGAACCCAAAGAAGTGTCACTTATTTCGAAAGGAAGTCAACTATCTGGGTCACGTGATATCACAAAACGGCGTACAGACAGATCCTGAAAAGGTTAGTGCAGTACAGAAGTGGCCAACACCCAGAGACAAGACCGAAGTTCGTGCATTTTTAGGACTATGCTCTTACTACAGACGTTTTGTGAAGGGATTTGCAGAAATAGCAAAACCGCTGCATAGACTCACTGAAGAAAAGAAGAGTTTCGATTGGAATGACATGTGTCAACAAGCTTTCGATGAACTTAAGAAGCGGTTGTGTGAGTCACCAATTTTGGGCTATCCTGATCGGAAAGGGCAGTTCATCGTAGACACGGATGCAAGTAACACTGCCATTGGTGGTATCTTATCACAGAAGCAAGATGATCAAGAAGTTGTGATAGCCTACTTCAGCAAATCATTGTCGCGGCCGGAACGAAACTATTGTGTTACAAGAAGAGAACTATTGGCATTAGTGAAGACTCTTCGACACTTCAAGAAGTATCTGATTGGGCGACCCTTCAAGCTGCGTACCGACCATGCTGCTTTGAAGTGGTTGTTACAATTCAAAGACCCGGAAGGCCAAGTAGCTCGCTGGATTGAGCAATTGCAAGAGTTTGACTTTAACATAGAACATCGCAGTGGAAGGTCTCACTCGAATGCAGATGCATTATCACGACGACCTTGTGCGGAAGATTGTAAACATTGTGTAAGGATGGAGACGAAGGAAAGGGTTCAAGTACTGCGAGCTAAGCCTACGGATGACAGGTGGGAAACTGATGAGATGCGTAAGGCCCAGTACGAAGATAGAGATTTGCGGCCTCTAATAGATTGGAAGAAGCAAGACACGGGAAAGCCCGAATGGCAGGAGGTGGCTCCCTTCAGCGCCATTACGAAAAGTTATTGGGCGCAGTGGGAAAGCCTTGTGTTGCAAAACGGCTTACTGTACCGCAAATGGGAAAAACCTTCAGGAAGAGAACATCATCTACAGTTGGTCGTGCCAAGAAAACTTATCAAGGACGTACTACGTGAGTTGCATGATGGGGTTTCTGGGGGATATCTTGGAGTACGACGAACATTGGTAAAGGTACGAGAGCGTTTTTACTGGTTGAATTGCCGAGAAGATGTCAAGAATTGGTGTCGAAAATGTACGTCATGCTCAGCAGTGAAAGGTCCGCAGGTTAGAAGCCGAGGCAACCTTAGACTATACAACGTGGGAGCCCCCTGGGAAAGGATAGCGATTGACGTGGCTGGGCCATTTCCTAAGACAGATAACGGAAACAAGTATTTTATGGTCGTGATGGATTACTTCACGAAATGGCCGGAGGTGTTCGCAATTCCTAATCAGGAAGCCACGACGGTTGCTGAGAAATTAGTCAATGAGGTGATATGCAGATTTAGCGTTCCGCTGGAGATTCATTCAGACCAAGGCAGAAACTTTGAATCTAATGTATTCCAGGAAATGTGTAAATTATTAGGAGTGTACAAAACATGAACTACACCTTATCACCCGTCTACACCTTATCACTCCAATCTGATGGAATGGTCGAGCGATTTAACCAAACTTTGGAAAGACACTTAGCCAAGCTGGTAGAAGATCACCAAAAGGACTGGGATAAATACATACCTCTGTTCTTACTGGCTTACCGAACAGCGGAACACGAAAGCATAAAAGTGACGCCAGCCTATGCCAACTTCGGCAGACAGTTACGCATACCAGCAGACTTAATGACTGGAGGCCCGCCACCGAATGCAGAGACCCAATTAAGTATACCAGAACATGTTGAAGACATTCGTGAGAGGTTACGCGATATACACTCGTTAATAAGTGAAAACGCATTGGAATCAAGTCAGCGGATGAAGACCAGATACGACCGAAACGCCAATCATCGAGGTTTTCAGGAAGGATCTCTTGTTTGGCTACATAATCCGGTTCGACGAAAAGGAAAATCACCTAAGTTACAGCGACGTTGGGATGGGCCATACAAAGTAATCACACGGATCAATGACGTAACCTACCGAGTGCAGAAGCAACCAAGAGGGACCATGAAGATTGTTCATGTTGATCGATTAGCCATCTATAATGGAAGTAATGATGTTCGGGACGAACATAACTAAGAGGGGGATAATGTTACGAATAATCTAGAAGCGTGTAGAATTGGAGCGCGCGTGCGGTAATTATCTAGAAATAAAAGAAAGAGATAGCTACTCCTATTGACAAACAAATAGTTGACCTGGGCTATGCCATAATGGACTTTGTGGGATATGGCATAAGGTTGAAAGTAGCGTGTACTAGGATTTATGACTCATAACATGTTTACGATAAGAAGTGATTCATTGTTTCCCGATACATTTAGATTTTTCTGGATCCAGCTAGGACTTTCCCCTTAAAAATATATATAAATATATTTTTAAGGGGATAAATACAGAGAAGACAGAAGCCTATAAATACAGAGATGTTGACAAACACAAGGCAGTTTTCATCAAGCGATCGAGAGCGATACATCAAGTGACAAGTGCGAAGCGAGAAGTGTTTAATTGTGTAGTTCAGTGATAGTATAGCAAGTGACTAGCAAGTAGAGTGTATTTTAGCATTACGTTGTGTTGTGTTGTGTAAATACACGGATTTAAAATAAGTGGTGTTTTCCTACAGTTGCGAACCCGAGTACGTAACAATAATAATATTATAAATTTCCATAATTTTCCATAATAATATTATAAATGCGTCTGTCTGTCTATCTGTTACGCTTTCACGGCTAAACCGCCGATTTTCATGAAATTTGGCATACATCTATACATCCAGTATTTGGAGATCCGGGGCTATAAACATAGGCTATTTTTTTTCAAAAATCAGTTCCTGGAGGGCTGAAAAGGGGATGAAATTTTTATTAAAAGCTATCTGGATGACTTATTAATTTACTCGCGGGCGAAGCTGTGCGGGTGAGCTAGTTAATATTATAAATGCAAAAGTTTGGATTTATAGGTGGATGGACAAATGTTTATTACTCAACCACGCAAAAACTAATCAACGAATTTGAATGAAATTTGCCACACAGGTAGACGATCATCTGGAACAGCACATAGGCTTTTTATTCCGGAAAAATGAGTTGTTCCCGCGGGATTTGCTGAAAACTGTAAGCGCAAGTGTTATAATGCAGTGGGCTAAGCGGTTTTTTTATATTATAAGATAGCAAACAAGTAGATGGGTCTCCTGATGGAAAGAGTCAACCATCGCATATAGACACCAAAGATGTTAATGGTGCCTCGCAATCTTGTGGCGAAGTCTAATGCCACATGCATAAGTTTACCGCCTACCATACCCTCCAAACCGCAACACGGCAGTGACTAGCACTGACGCTATTGCGGCAGAAATAAGTAAGGCGGTGGTACCAGACCCGGTCGAGCCGATGCAGAACTTATACCACCTCGTAGTCACGATGGTAGCATAGCCACTCGGTCGCCTTTTTAAACCTGCCTGGCAGAACGGCAGTTGGCCTATTCTGCAAAGGAGCCCGGGACCAACACGTCGATAAACGCTAGCGATACAGCTAGTCCATGATAAAATTTTATAAGACGTGTTGAAATGAGGAAATTAAAGATTTTCTGTCGTAATTTTCATAACAGAGCGTAGCCTTCTAAGCTGTTAATAATTTCATTATTTCGACCATTTATAGCTTTTATAAGAAATGGATAAATATACACTTTTGAACTGTACTATGTATTGTGTTTGGATACATTCTAACTGACAGCATCGTGTTGTAAGCGTAAACCTGTTTAGCACAGACCATGATGTCTCGGGTTCGATTCCCGAAACGGGAAAAAAGTGTTATCTATTTACTATCTCATCTCACCTCTGGGCCGGAGCTCCTCAGTACCAGCTTTTTCCTCTTGATCGCATTCAACGTAGAGCGGTTCGAATCGATGACGACCAGACTATTTCTAATTAGCTTGACTCTATGGCGTTACGCAGAGATGTAGGTTTGCTTTGCATCTTTTACCGTATTTATCGAGGGGAGTGTCCCGATGAGTTGTTCGGACTAATTCCTGTCGCTAAATTCTACCATCGGACATCGCGTCAAAATTTAATGTTCCATCCTCACCACCTCGATGTCTGGAAATCCACAACCGTGCGCTTTGGTCGACACTTTTTGCCTCGCACTATTCTTTTGTGGAATCAATTACCCTCGGGAGTGTTTCCGAATGGATACGACTTAGGAACCTTCAAAAAACGAGCTTATTAATTCTTAAAAGGCCAGCAACGCAGCTACGATACCTTCGGTTACTTGCGGATACTTGCGGATGTCCATGGGCGGCGGTGATCACTTACTATCAGGTGCACTATCTGCTCGTTTGTCCCCTCTACTATAAAAAAAAATATATTACCTGCGTAGCTTCACCCGCGAGTAGATTAACATGTCTTCAATATAGTTTTTATATTAACTTTCATCCCCTATTTCAGTACCTAGGGTTTGTTTTCTTTAATAAAGTAAGCCTATGTTCGACCCCAAAAGTAATTTTATGTAATACTAGCTGTGCCCGCGACTTCGTTCGCGTGGAAAAAAATCTAAAATAAAAACCCGCATAGTTCCCGTTCCCGTGGGATTTCCGGGATAAGAACTATCCTATGTCCTTTCTTGGGTCTCAAACTATATTTGTACCAAATTTTATCCAAATCGGTTCAGTGGTTTGGCCGTGAAAGCGTAACAGACAGACAGACAGACAGAGTTACTTTCGCATTTATAATATTATATTAGTATGGATTAAGTCTTATTTAAAGTCAGAATAATTTGCAGTAAACTCTTTTTAGGGTTCCGAAGTTAACTAGGAACCCTTATAGCTGCGCTATGTCCGTCCGTCTATCCGTCTTTCTGACCATCCGTCCATCCGTCCGTCCGTCCGTCCGTCCGTCCGTCCGTCCGTCCGTCCGTCCGTCCGTCCGTCCGTCCGTCCGTCCGTCCGTCCGTATGTTGTTCAGAGATTCTTAGTACTAGTAAGCTGTAATTTCGCGCGAATACACATATTAAAACAAAGTGGTAACATCAATAAAATTAATAAATCTATACAAATAAATAAAATTGGAGTGTCTGTTTGTAATATTAAAATAATCGTTTTTTAATAAATGCATATGGATGTATACACGTTATATATACCAAAATAACATTTTTTACAATTATTGTCTGTCTGTCTGTCTGTTTTTTCCGGTTAATCTCTGGAACGGCTCAACCGATTTTGACGGGATTTTCACTCCAATTTGGAAAATCTGGCGTTTTGAGTGTAACATGAGGGAGTAGGAGGGTCACAAATTTGTAAAGTAAAAGTTGCCACGACATTCTCGAGTGCGACTGAATTTATCTTTATTTTGACAACAATGTTTCTAATTTGACAATTTCTACTAGCCGTATGTTATTCAACTATTTGATTTCGAAACGGCTTGACTGTAGTAGGGGAGCCCAAGATACTAAATGGGTATGCTAAAATACTCGAGCGTCGTAGGGACCTATTGGATTTTGTAGATTAAATTATAGGAAAAATAAAAGGTGTTATGGTACACCATAATATGGTGTTTTTCATTTCAATGGTGGAGAAAAAATCTACAGACAAAAAATAAAAAATAAAAAAAAACTGTGAGATGGAAACACTACATTGTGTCAGATTAAGGTATGGTCGGTTAATTGTCACCTAAAATTTAGAAAATCTGATGATTCAAGTGTTTTGCAAGGGAGTGGGAGGGTCATAAATTTGCAAAGAAAATGTTGATTTGACATTCTCGAGCGCGTCTGATTTTTTTTTATTATATAGGAAATGATGTAAGGATAACGAAAAAAATATAATCCGACAATTCCCACTAGCCAAAGTTATTAGAATTTTGTTTTTTTTTCTGCCCTAATAACTCGCCTCTATATAAAGGGCTTATATTTGGCGGAGAGCCTCAACAGTATACAAGGCAACCTCCCCCCCCCCCCCCCCCCCTATATTTATCTGACGCGCTTGAGTAAATCCAAATATCCCCTCTTGGGCTCCCCTACTGTTGACATTACGCAGAGATGTTGGTTCACTCTGTCTTCTATCGTATTTTTCATGTGGAGTGTCCCAACAAGTTGGATTAATTCCTGCCGCCGAATTCCATCATCGGACATCGCGTCAAAATTTGAAATTCCATTCTCACCATCTCAATGTCTGGAAATCCACAACTGTGCGTTTCGCTAGGCACTTTCTGCCTCGCACTACTCATTTGTGGAATCAATTACCAGCAGGGGTGTTTCAAAACGGATAGACTTGGGGGCCTTCAAGAAAAGAGCTACTCATTCTTAAAAGGCCGTCAACGCAACTGCAAGACCTCTGGTATTGCGGATGTCCATGGGCGGCGGATATCACTTACCATCAGGTGCAACGCCTGCTCGTTTGCCTCATCTTCTATAAAAAATAAATAAAAAAAAAACTAGATACTTATGCTCATGAACTGACTATTCCCAAAATCCCTTCTTGGGCTCCCCTACTAAACTAAAAATCAATTAAAGTGTATTTAAATTGTTTGGTACAACCGGACCATAATGTTTTACAATACTACAATAATTTATGACGTAGAAAGGGATTAAGATAAAAATATATTAGTACAATAAAATATTATGATAGTTACATTAATAAATACTCGTAATATTGTTAATATAACTATTAGATTATAGCCTATTTTTGCTTCGAGATCATTACAGATACAAGAACATACTGTAACAAAATAGCATGTTCGAACTAATTAAATATTATTGGTGTATTTATATTTTTTATATCATAAGGCAGCAAAAAATTAGATGGCTCTCCTGATAGAAAAAGACATGTGGCGCCACTGGCTCGTACCGCTGAAGGGTCATAGTGATGGAACCAGCAAGTCAGCTTCTTGATGTCAGCCTGCAGAGTGACGTCATAAATGTGGAGGTTGATTAGAGATTTTTCGAAGATACAGAAGATGGTTGTCTCGTCAAAACGAAGCTGTTCACAAATTTAGCTTGTTTTTATTAAAAAAAAAAGTTTGTTCCTGGGATCCCGGTCTATAATATAAATGATCGACTTCTAAGAATCTCACAGAACTTCTAAGAATAATAAACACACTCCTAAGAATCTTCTTCTAAAAATCTCACAGCCAAATTAATAGCCTTTTCCTTTCGGGAAGTCGATGAAAACCATTCCATTGCAAGGTCCCAGTTCGTTACCAACGTCTAACTTTAATAAAGTTAGTAGGATGTAATGTAAATACGAATTGCGAATAAGCAAAATGCCTCCAACACCAGAATTCCAGCTAGCAAGCGCGATTCTAACGCAAGCCGTTATGCATAACGCATGGCTGTCTCTGATAATTCCCAGGCTCACTCCGGAAGGTTTGCGGTATTTAGGTTGTAATTAAGTAAAGAGGGAACGCGAAAATGACGCAATGACATGTAATTAATTATATAGCTTGGGAATTTTGTTGAAAACGATTACTTGTGACATCAAATAAATTATGTATATATTTTAAGATAGCTTAGCCTATGGATTTGTCATTCACAGATAAACGTAAAACCGTATATTAAAGTTTACATTAAAGCTGAACTAAAGAAAAAGCATACCATCATTATTGTACCATATACATGTAGCGTACAGGGGAAGTGGAGAAGCCACTTACCTTATGCCAGGTAAGCCGATGACATTATTAACAAAAGTAATTAAATCTCATTCAATATTTAAATGCCCGTATTTAGTTTTAAAATCCCATAAAATTTAGGAAATATCTTAAATTGGATAACATCATGTTCAGTCATCGACCGCGAGTAGACGGCGACAGCGGCGTCAACGAGCGACGGGCGATTAGCGACGAGCGATGAGCGACGAGTGACGAGCAACGAGCGACGAGTGACGAGCGATGAGCGACGAGCGACGAGCGACGAGCGACGAGCGACGAGCGACGAGCGACGAGCGACGAGCGACGAGCGACGAGCGACGAGCGACGAGCGACGAGTGACGAGTGTCGAGTGACGAGCGACGAGCAACGAGCGATGAATGACGAACGACGAACAGCGAGCGACTAGCGACGAGTAACGAGCGACGAGCAACGGGCGCATGCATTTAAGAAGCGGCTCTTTCATATTATGGTCACTCGTCGTCGTTCCATATTTTTTGGTCAACATTATATGTAACTGTAATAATATTTGAAATGACATTTAATATTAGTTATTTTGATCGAAGCAAATATATTTATATGTATTTACAAAATAATATAGCTACAGGCTTTAACAATTGAACAGAGTATATAAAAATATAAATTAGTAGATTTATATTTTTGTTTGCAATACATATACTAAAAAGTACCTAAAATTAAAGAAAAAATATTAAAATATAAAATTAAACAAAAAATTAAAAATTAATTTTAAAAATACACTCATCATTAAAAAGCTAATCCTGGAGTTTGTCCAGGATTAAAAGTAAAAATTGGCCAATGTTGCCCAATTTTTACACGACTAAGCAAAAAAAGTAATACTTTTGGGTGACGCTAACAAATTCGCGGAGAACATCTAGTTTAAAGTAATTTAATTCACATTACTGATATAGAGTAATATATTCGTCAACGTTCCATGTTTAATGCAGCGAAGGAGTTGAGGCAACAGCTTACACGGCTCGTTAGTCCTGATACGTGTATGAGACGTTAACACACATTTAAGTAGGTTGCATTTGAAGATACGATTTTAATATACATATAAAATGACGTCCGTGTGGACGTCATTTTGTGAGTATATTAAAATCTTGTCTCATGGTTTTCTCGTTAGGTATTTCAGCTCAGATTATGAGGGTTTTATTTCTAGGTTTACTTTTAATCTCATACCATGAGTTTTCGTTTCGTTTCGATCCCCGGATTGAGCAAAATTAAAAGCATCAAAGATGTTAGTGGTGCGTTGCAACTAGAGGTGTCATATTAGGCTCAAATTCTTGTAATCCTATTATCGAATATATCGCTTTAGAAATAATAGGGTATCATAAGTATTACTGGATATTAATCAAATAATAGTTAAAATATCTGTTCTTACAATACGTAATATTTCACTGTTATTGGATTATATTATGTAATACGTAGGTATTAGGTAATAGGTTTAATCCAATAACGGTTAATATATTAGGGTGAATAATCATATTCTTTATTGATATAATTATAATAATATTATGTAAGATATGGTGAAGTGAGACCAAATTTCACTTGTTTTAGCACGCTTCATTTTTTTTCGAACAAAACATTAATAATAAAATTAAAATTTGTCTGATAGCACTCTCGTATTTATTGTGAAATATTTGCAATGTAAAAATAAAACAGAAAACACAAATAAATAATACGAGTATTTTAAATTATAACACAGGTCAACATGAATTTTGAGTCTGAGTTCTGTACCTCTGATTCTGATTACTTATGCCTAACTAAAGAATGAAAAAATATTTTTATCTAATAAAGTTTGCTTTTGTAGCTACCAGCACGAAAATTCAAATTTTTTGGAAAAGCTCTATTTTTAAATTTCAATTATATTTAAAAGAAAAACAAGTTATCAATTATACATTTTTATTAATTTAATTATAAAATACGGCATAACTAAACACAAAAATACAAAAAAGAATACAAAAAGAATACAAAAAAGCTTTAGAAAATGAATAGTATTGGTATTTCCTTTGTGAAAATCAAAACTTTCTTGTATGAGGCCCCAAAGTACAAAAGCAAAGTTTATTGATTGTTAATAGCGTTTCTGTTTACTATTCGATGTATATAATCAGAAAATGGTCACTAAATAACAGACTCAGAAAAAAAATATTTTTTTGTTGACCTGTGTAATAATAATAGATTTTAAGTATTTGTATTACCTATTTTTAGCATTACATTAAACAATATTAAAATCAACAACTTAATTTTACGCATCATTCTGTATATTGTTATTCACTCAAGAAGCTAATGCGCTAGCGACTGGGCAACAAACTGAGTGGTAAACTGGTTTCTCACGTTTACCAATAGGTGGCGCTGTACAAATCACATACAAATTCCTAGTAAACTCCAAACGCGCTCACGATCGAATGCGAAAAGAAAAACTCACACTTAGCACTCTGGTTTCTTATCAGCGCGATCAAACGACGACTCATCAGTCATCGTATGCAAACATATTTACGCCAATATAACCTATGCAAAACCATAGGTTCCTTATCTTATTTTCCTATGTTTTAGCAAGTGCATACATACGATTTTGCTTTGTTTAATATAGTAATTAAATAGAATAATGTAGATTGTTTTAGATAAGATGTAGATAGTTTTGAAATTTCGTTACTTTGTAAAATGTAGATAGACAATGTTTATACTTACCTAGATTTTTGGTCACAGTTTGTGGATGTTTATAGATTTCTGCTTCTAAATTATGTAGAAATATTTTAGAAGTGTATAAAAATAGATTATTTAACAACTTATGTATAAAATATGCGAGACAGCGAGCTTGCGGACAAACCGAGACACGGTTTTTGCAATGCTTTTCTGTTAACGAATGTTTAAAGTACATGTTTAAATAAATGAAAAAAAAATAAAAAATATAAGTTTTCAAAATTTTTAGTATTGAATCAATATTGATTGCTTGCTCTCATCCGCTTTTCCACGAAGCGGAATTTAAATTAATTAATTAAAATTTAATTTAACTAAAAAAAATAATTCTATACAGAACGTGACGTGTATACAATTTGTTTATTTTTCTCATTGCACCTGCACCATATACACCGCTAGAGAAGTATGACAACGTCTCGTTCTGCCGCCACAGCATGCCGGGCCGCCATGTCGCGATGCGTTTCACGCCCGCGCGGATCGTACGATGATACGATATTAGCTTGATATTAAGTATGAAATAATAGCCATAATGCACGAAGGTGAAACTGGCAACGTCGCATTAGCTCCCTATTATTGCATAACCTAATACCATAATATTCGTATTACCTAATATGAGATTTCGCCCGTGTACCTATTACGGGTACCTAATATGAATATATTAGTCACATCTCTAGTTGCAACCTTTGTGGTTGCAACGCACCATTAACATCTTTGGTGTCTATAGGCGATGGTTGAATCTTTCCATCAGGAGACCCATCTGTTTGTTTGCTATCTTATGATATAAAAAAAACTCAATAACACTTTGCCCGATCCGGGATCGAAACCGGAACCTCATGATGAAGAGAGTAAGGAGGTGCTTCTTAACTAGGTCATAAGTTCTGCTACATTAAGCCCAGATGTGGTACCCCTGCTTTCGGTTTGGAAGGTAAGGTAATTGTAGGAGAGCCCAAGAGGAGATTCTGGCATTTACTCGAGCACGTCAGATTAACATAGGGGGGGAGGTCACCTCACACACTGTTGAGGCTCTCCACCAAATAGGGCATAAAAAAATAAAATTCCAGTACTTCGGCTTGTGAAAATTGTCAGATTATATTTTTTCGTTATTGTTACATAATTTCCAATATAATAAAAGAAAATTCAGAGGCCCTCGAGAATATCAAAGCTATTCTTAATGTTTTCTTCCCAATTTTGGGACCTTCTCACGTGACGCTACACTGAATCGTCAGATTTTCTAAATTTTAGCTGACAATTAACCCACTATACCTTAATCTGCCGAGATTTAGTGTTTCCATGTCACCAGTTTTTTTAAACATTTTTTATATACTTTTTTTTTATCTAGAGATTTTTTCCCACCATTGAAATGAAAAACATTATATAACCTTTTATTTTTCCTATAATTTAATCTACAAAATCCAATAGGTCCCTACGGCGCTCGAGCAACTACCCATTTAGCATTTATGGGCTTCCCTACTATAATTAGTTAACTTGTACACGTAGCTTTCCACTAATATTCCTCGTGTTGGTCCCGGGCTCCTTTGAAAAATAGGCCAACTGCCGTTCTTCCAGGCAGGTCGTAAAAGGCGACCGATGGGCTTTACGACTCACTAACATCGTGGCTACTAGGTGGTAGAGTTCTGCATTGTCTCGCCTGCATCTGGTACCACCGCCTTGCCTATTCCTGCCGCATTAGCGTCAGTGCTTGTCACTGTCGTGTTCCGGTTTGGAGGGTAAGGTAGCCGGTAAACTTATGCATATGGCATAAGACCTCGCCACAACTTTTTAGTAATAAAAAAAAACAATTGGCGGGAAATGATTCATCACACATCAAAGTTATACGTACGCAACGAAAATGGAATTAAGTCGAAAAGATTTTAGAGCGATGACTTTTTATGATTTTAAAAGTTCTCTTTCTCCGCAAGACTGTGCCGCTCGTCTTCAAAATGTTTTTGGGAGGGAAGCACTTTGTTTGAGGACCGTGAGGCGATGGTTTGGTGAATTTGAGAGAAGTCGAGTTTCTTTACATGACGAATACGTGAAGGGCGGCCTTCAACTGCCATCAACGAAAATAATGTGGCTACTGTTAGGTGGTTAATTGAAGAAAACCCCCGGATTACCTATGAGACAATTTAATGACTATTGGGGATTACTATGAACCAAATTCAGAAAATTTTACACGAAGAATTGAAAGTTCGGGAACTTTGTTGTCGTTGGATCCCTCATGAACTGACAGCGGAACAGAAGCGGGCTCGCGTAGAATGGTGCTCACAGATGCTACTGAAGTACGACCACGAACATTCTAATGCTGTTTATGACATTGTCACAGGAGACGAAACGTGGATTTATTGTTTTGAACCCGAAAAAAAAACAGCAATCTTGTGAATGGGTGTTTGAAAATGAGAACAGGCCAACAAAAGTGAGGCAGGCGAGAAACGTTGGTAAAAACATGATCACTTTTTTTTCTTAGCTATGTACTGTTTACAGTCTAAATCTGTACAATTCTACTTGGAAATCAAAATAGTGTTAATGCCGAGTGGTATTCTACTAATTGTTTACCCAGGGTGCTAGAAAAAGTTCGCGAAAGACGACCCAAAAGCCGCATTCTCTTACACTATGATAACGCTTCTTCACACACGGACAACAAAACAAAGTCATTTTTAGCTTTCAAAAAAAGTACATATCGTCACTCATCCTTCACATAATCCCGACCTAGTACCCTGTGATTTCTGTATTTTCGCCAAAATCAAAGATTTGATGAGAGGTTTTAATTTTACCAACTCCGAAGAGGCAGTGATAGCGTTCAATCAGCACGTAGAAAACATGCCTTCATATCTGTGGTCCTCCTGTTTAAGAAAATGGTTCGATCGCATGAAAAATATTTAAAATGTAAAGAAGATTATTTTGAAAAGCAACGCAAGTTAAGCAAAACTTATAGTGTGACCTACGTATACGCACACGCCAAAGTCGCTGCCGGCGGCGACTCGGCCCACTATTTTGGCCCGCCAACACTCGAGACTCCGGTCAAGAGCCATTAACGAGTCGAAATCCTAATGCCACTTACTCTCCCACCAATCATCAAGATACTGCCCTAAGCCGAGGTTCGGTCTCACAGGATACACTCTTAGCCCACATAACGTAAATTCTGCCTGAGCACTTTGCTCGGCCCAAAAGCCCGGTTTCGCTGTAGCGGTCATTTGGACCAACTGCCTAAGTTCATTTCGAAAAAAACCTAGGTAACCTATTAGACAAGGCATGCGCCACACCACTTGTGTTCCATTAAAATGCAGTCCGTGAACAACACCTACGTTAGAGCTCGTTAATTGAAACGCGTAAGCGTCACGAAATTTACGTCGGTTACGATCTTTAGGTTGCGAATATATATTATGCGCTGCAGTGCTGCTAAATTTTGACTACGGTTGGACTACTCATTGTTATTTCATCGCTGCAGCGAGTGTTAACGAAAAAAGAATACGACTTCTACTTAAGTACGTGGTACATTAAACTCTCAGTGTTTATAGGCGATATTTATATCTTTCGATAAATAAACCAAGGACGCAGGAAACGGGTTTTCCTTGCTTAAAGCAAATTAGTTCATCAAAATGTTCAGTCTAGTAATGTTTATTGCATAATGAAACTAAAACTATGCCCGTAAAATATAACGCAACTCAAGGAGTGCCTTACTGTCTAATTAAGTTGTAATTTATGACGCTTACAAGCGAAGATAATGAATGTAAAAATAAATATGCAGAATTCTAGTAACAAACTTGGTCTGCGAATATACACAGCGCAGTATTATTAATATTTTCTTTACTTAATTTTAAATAGTTATAGCTAGGAATGGAAATGATTGCTACTTTTGTTTAATTTACATCGGATGAAATGGAACAAAAAAATCACAATGATTTCACTAGATTGATATTCACTCATAGTATTATCTGAACGTCAAATAACTATAATCTATTTATAATCAAGTATAAATTGCCGCCTTAGCTTAAATTTTAAGATTTTATTGAGTGTAAAATTTCACTAACTGAATGAATGAAAAAGGCAAATAGCAAATGCGATGAATGTAAATGTATTTCTTATGAAATTTCACATGGTATTTGTGAAATGTTCCAAGCTTAGTTGAAACTAGCCCTGAAACAGGTCTAGTATCTAATTTCTTAGTCACATACGTTCATTTTCCTTGCTAAAGAGGTTTGATTACTAATAATGCATTGCATATATATATATATATATACTGAACTTCTATAATATACTGAACTACTGAAACGATTTCAATGAAATTTTGAAATTAGGTATCTACTGTTTGGTCCAATTTAAAAGATAGATTATTTTTTATCTCAATTATCCCCCTCCCGCTCTCAAGTAAGTAATTTGTATGGATAAACAACGTTTTCCGGGTCAGTAAGTTGACATAAATTTAAGCGCCGTTACGCAAAACGGAAGTGTATAGCAAAAAAACACTAACAAGTTCAACCCGCTAAAGTTTCGCTGTTATACCCTTGGTTAATACACGGTTAACGAATTAAGCCACTTTTGTGGTCAAATATAGTTTGGAATTGTGTAACAAATAGTTTTCTTTGAGCCGATGTGGCGTTTTCGTGGTTAGTTCTAGAAATTAATGGATAAGATTGAAAATGAATTATTCGATACGAAATTGTTGAAAATCAGCTTTGACTGCGATTACGAGGCCCAAACATTACTTCATTTTGCTTTGTCAAGTGAAAAAGCAGCTCACGTTACGCCGGAATAATTTAACTTTCAATGAGTGTGATAATTTTTAAAATTGGTTAAAATGTTGTTATTGTTTCATATGAAAACACATAATGAAGGAAATGGCTTTTATCTTTTTCTTATTATTATCGATAGGGAAGCGCTTGACCACTATCTCACCTGATGATAAGCTAAGATGCGGCCTAAGATGGAACGCGCTTCCCGAAAAGGTGCCTGTTTACTCTTCTCTTAAAGATCCCCAGATTGTACTTGTCGGGGAACACAGATTCAAAGAGCATGTTCCAGACCCTTGCGGTTCGAATGAAGAATGTCGAATCGAGCCACTTTGTCCGGAACGTCCACCATATGGCGATGCCTAGAACCGTCGATAGAAAAACGGGGATGGCGTAATTAAGTCGTACAATTCCGCAGCGCACTCTCTAAAGTGTCTCCGATAAAAGACCGATAAACTAGCCGCTCTGCGGCGATAAGCGAGGCTCTGAAGTTTTTGCCTACCAGATCACCGTCGTTTATGAGCGTTTTCGCACACCTCTCTATCGCCTCAAGTGTCTCCAGCTGGTATTTGGCGGATCCATGCCAGAGGTGAGAGCAGTATTTCAAGCACGAACGGACTTGTGCTTGATAAAAGTTGAGCATCTGCCACGTGCTAAAATACTGTTTCACTTTCGCCAGAATACCAAGCATTGTCTAGATCAATGTTAACAGCAAAAGATTATATAAATTAAAAAAAATCGTTAAAATCGTTAGAGCTGTTTTGGAGATACTTATTACATACAAATATACAAGAATTACTCGTTTAAAGTATACGATTAATTGCAACTGTTACCTGTGGACATTTTTAAGTATCAAACAAGCAAATGCTTCGTACTTATAGCCAAAAACATTCGTTGACAATGATTCGTTGCTAGCCGTGTGTTTCTGGTTTGTAGAGTGAATTAGATAAATCAACTATTTTATCACCAAACAGGATTTTTAATTTAAGAATATATGTGTTTATATTATATATATATATATTGTAAAATATATATATATTTTACAATATTTAATAATATTGTAAAATATATATATATATATATATATATATATATATATATATATATATATATATATATATATATATATATATATATATATATATATATATATATATATATATATATATATATATATATATATATATATATATATATATATATATATATATATTCATTTTTGCTGAATCGCTTAATAACGTTTAATGTTATCAAGTGGTCATAGTGTCCGATTAATTCCTTGTTGCGTTGTTTCAAACTAATGGGTTGCATATGACTTAATTACAGAATTTATATTTCGCAGCACTTTCGAAAAAAGTAGTTAATAGAAAGTTTGTTAGACTCCCTAAACCGTGGGCTACATTAAAACTTTCATGAAATTTCACCAAAAAAACGTTGACTGTATTGTAATAAGAAGGGTTGTACCAGATTTGGCTAATCATTGTAGTGACTTAGTCAGATGTTACAGTGGTAGTAAGTTGGTCAGTTTCTCTCGAATTTAACATGATGCCCGACAGCGAGAAATCTATTTCTCTTAATATGCCAGGATAAATACGAAGGTTATTGGTGTATTCAACTGTAATACTGAAGATTTGTTATATCCCCGTCTTGGTCCCGGGCTTCTTTGAAGAATACGGCAACTGCTGTTCTGCTAGGCAGGTCGTAAAAGGCGACCGATTGACTATCGAGTCACTGCCATCGTGGCTACTAGGTGGTAGAGTTCTAAATTGTCTCGCCAGGGTCTGGTGTCACCGCTTTAGCTAGTTCTGCTGCAATAGCATCAGTGCTTGTCACCTCGCCTCAAGACCCATCTGCTTATTTACTATCTTATGACATAAAAAAAACATAAAAAATTTAGAAGTGTATCGAACACAGACATACCATTTATTTTTAAGTCTCAATAATTACAGTAATAAAATATATTAAATTGGTTATTTTGTATTATAACACATTAATTGTTCCTTTGCTTTTGCAGCGTGATTAGCAAAATTATATTATGGCGCCACTGGTCCGTACCACTGAAGGTTGTTCCTTGGCTTTTGCAGCGTGATTAGCAAAATTATATTGTGGCGCCACTGGTCCGTACCACTGAAGGTTGTTCCTTGGCTTTTGCAGCGTGATTAGCAAAATTATATTGTGACGCCACTGGTCCGTATCACTGAAGGGATCACATAGTGATGGAACCAGCGGGCCAGCTTCATGTCAGTAAGACATGAAGTATTGTGGAGGTTGATGACGTCACACAGAGACAAGTAAGGGGAAAAGAAAGATCTTCCCAGTCAGGCGAGGTGTTCTGCCTGGGGACCGAAGTCCGTTTGAGAAGCGTTTGAAATATTTATATAGTGTTACAAGATAAATAATTGTGATATCGCGATTCAGGATTTTATCTTGAATTTAATTTTTTCCATTTGTTATTGATTTTTGTCCATTTTTTATTATTTTTTCTTGTAGCGTTTGTGATTGTTTGAGCCGCTACGTACATGTAGCATGTTCTGCATGCAAGCTCGTGAATATCATAAAATTTTTTACTTTCTCCATTTTCAAATTACGCGGAAGCATGATTTGAAATGACGATGAAATAATTATGATAATACGGCCAATTTGAGGCACCGGTTCGTGACAAGCCTAATTATTCACAAAGTTCCCCAATTTCACCAAAGTTTGAATCCAGTTGAATAAATTAGGGCGGGGAAATTATGAAAATAAAAAAAATATCAAGAAATTGTTTTTGGTTCAGAAGTTTGCTAAGTCTTAATGAAACACCAAAGGGTTTCTCGTTTTAAAGTTTGCTATTGTTCTTTTATAATTCAACTTTATTAAATAAAGTTCCTTGTATAACAAATAAAGTTGTATTCAAATTTTGTTGTTTCGAGTAAAACATTGCCTAGATTTTATGGAGATTTAATTATAGAGTTTGCTTGTCTTTTTTGTTTGAAAATGGTGTTTGCAACATAGCATTTTTTGCTTTACAATATAAACTGTTTAAATTAATCGATCATATATCAAAGAAGAATTTCGCCACGTCAAGCCTGTTGACACTAACTCAGTGGTAGAGCGTCCCGGCTTTAAGGAGACGGTCACAGGATCAATCTCTGCGTGTTGATATATTTCTTTGTTGTTTTTAAAGATTTTTAAGTTTTTCTAAGTACGGGGTGAGTGATATAACACAAAAATAATATCGGTTTTATTTTGCTATGTATTTTTCTTTTTACACATACTAGTGATCGCTAAGGGATTGAAACTGAATTGAAACAAAAAATATCTATTAGACAAATTATAGGATAAGCAATCTTTGACCTAGACTAAATTAAAATAACTCTTTTACGTTTGACCACAGACTTTTTCCATAGATAAAAGAGTATACATGTGTGTGTCAAAATCAATCGCATTGTAGTGTGTGTAAGATATTTTTATTTATTTATTTATTTACTTTTATTGTATATCTTAAATAGGTTTGTACAAATGTTGGACTTAATGCCTATTTATTTATTTATCAATGAAGCAAGCAAGAAAAGTGCAGAAAGCTAATGTTTTTTTAATTATATATATATTAAAAAACATTAGCTTTCTGCACTTTTCTTTTTAGACTGTGCTAAATTTCATACTCTTTTGTTACTATACTTTTCGTAAAAGGGGGTAACTTTTTTTTTTCCACTTAACGTATTATTATAAGTTCTTAAATATTTTTACATATACTCTTGATCTAAAGAAAAAATATCACCTAAAGAAACCAAAGGTTGCAATGGTCCATAGTCATTAATGGATGTTATACCAAATACTTAATATGCTCACCAGCTACCTCTCTTTCAAACATACAAACAAACAAAAACTAATACTTTTTATATATCATAATATAACAAGCAAGGTCTGCTGATGGAAAGAATCGACAATCGCCTATCGACACCAAAGATGTTAATGGTGCGTTGCTATCTTGTGGCAAGATCTAATGCCAAATGCATAAGTTAACCAGCTACCTTACCCTCCAAACCGGAACACGACAGTGACAAGCACTGACGCTATTGCAGCTATTGCAGTAGAAACAGGTAAAGTGGTGGTACCTGACCCGGGCGAGACAATGCAGAACCCTAACACGCAGTAGCTACTATGGTAGTGATAGATATATATATATATATATATATATATATATATATATATATATATATATATATATATATATATATATATATCATTAAAATTAAAATGTAAAAATATATTTTAATGTATATGTTATTATAAAACATTGAAATAAAATATTAATGAATTTATGATAACATATAGGCAAAGTGTTTATGTAGATCTGCGGTTTACAAGGTCCCATTGAATTCTTTTAAATTTTTAACTATGTTGTTTATTAAATTAGTGAATGTGTCAATGGTTGTTTGCGTTCTAATTATATCTTTAATTAGGTACGGTGCGATATTTAATGTTGTAGAAGCAACTAAATGTTGGTTTCTGGATGCTTCAAATCTCGGACAGTTTTGTATAAGGTGTTTGATTGTCTGTGTGGTTGTATTGACACATGGGCATTTACTGTTTTCAGTTATTTTGAAGCGGTAAAGGTATTCTTTGTGATAGCCATGATTTAGTAGTATTTGTGTGGTTTGAAAGATAGGTTTAATGTTATTTATAAAGTTTGTGAAGCAGTTAAATTCTGGAAGTAATTGTTTGATATGATGATCTTGATCTATATTATCGTACAGTGCTTTTGTCATTAGCTTTGATTTATTTTTTGCAGTATATTTTACATAACTCATAGGAATGTTATAATAATACCGTTATCGTCTATTTTACTTCCGTCAGTATAAATTTGTATAAAATTATTTGATGTGGTTGAGAAAATCTCTTCCTGTGACGTAATTTCTTTGTAACTGATATTGACTCTTAGGGCTGGATGTAACATGTCGGGAATGGGCGTAGGCTTTTCGATTAGTAAATTGTCAGCAAGTAATGTTGATATTCTGTGGATCCTGGCCAGTTCTATTTCAGCGAGTTCATTTATTTTACGTGGTAGGGGAGTAAGTTGGGATAAAGAAATTGCAACTTCGGTTCGAATGGTGCGAAAACCTTGGATGATTTTAATTGAGAACAATCTTTGAAGCGACAGAAGCTTGTTAAATATATATTTTTTATTTACCAAATTCCGCACGCATATGATATAACTGGTACTATTACTTGATTATATATAATTTTGATGTTTTCGGGATGAATTCCCCATGAAGGTTTAACGAAGGTTATCAGTTTATTATAAAGTTTTTTCGACATTTCTATAACGTGATCTACATGTTTGTTAAAGTTTAGTTTTCTGTCTAGAATTAATCCAAGGTATTTAATGTCTGTTTTAAATTGTAGTGATTTGTCATTCATTTATATTTTACATTTTGTTGCTTTGTTTGTAAATGCAATCATTTGTGTTTTGTTTGGTCCAAATTCTAATTTATTACGTTCCCCCCATATATTGATGATTTTAAGCGCTAAATTGGCGTTGTCTTCTAGGTCTTGTGTATTTTTATTGTGAATAAATCATCTGCATATGCTTATAGATGACATCCAGTTGGTAGTGTAATGATTAGTAGTGTATCAAGGATCAGATTCCACATAGTAGGCC
Source organism: Apodemia mormo (assembly GCA_036924255.1). Lineage (NCBI taxonomy): Eukaryota > Metazoa > Arthropoda > Insecta > Lepidoptera > Riodinidae > Apodemia > Apodemia mormo. The sequence goes on along the minus strand of JAUPFN010000012.1, from coordinate 5,024,636 downwards.
CGCATACAGATCCTTATACACATCCTTTAGACGTTGTCTTTTTGACACAACTGTCTGCAAAATTTATGACTACTTCTCGGTCTTCTGTGTAGTTAAGGAGAATTTGGTATATATTTTTTGGGCAATTTATTTGTCTAAGTCTGCCAAAAATAGCAGGCCACCAAGCGCAATCGAATGCGGCTCTGATGTCTAGAGAGATAGCTAAAACTTCTTCTTGTTTGTTTTTAGCAGAATTTATAATATTCAAAGCATGACTAATGGCATGTTGCAACTGTTGAAATTTGTGGTTTGAATCCGAATTGATTTGTACTATGACTATGAGAAGTATATATAAAGTATGCTAACCTGTTTATAATTAATTTTTCTAAGACTTTTCCAAAGACGTTTATGAGCCCTATGGGTCTATTACGTTCTGTTATACACTATGAACTAACGTTACAGTATATGGTATTATGACGTTGTCTTCTAGCGCTAGTAGTCGAACCAATCACGAAACAGCATGAAACGTGCATACACATCGATATTTTTACGTTATTTAGCGTTAAAAAATTTTTTACAGAAAAAAGGGGCAAACGAGCAGGAGGCTCACCTGATGGTATGTGATTACCACCGCCCATGGACAACCACATCACCAGAGGTCTCGCAGCTGTGTTGCCGACTTTTTAAGAAGGAGTATGCTCTTTTCTTGAATGTGTCTAAGTCGTATCCGTTTGGAAACACCCCCGCCGGTAATTGATTGTACAGAGGAGTTGTGCGTGGCAAAAATTGCCTAGAGAATCGCACGATTAAAAACATTACCATTGAATTAGGCATTTTATACAATGTATGAGGAAACTGGTGACTTGCGTGTTTTTATCACATAATCTACTTTGGATACCGGTTTTCTACAAAACTGGTAGTATAGAAAATGTAATTTTACAATATTGCCTATTTTAGACACCGGTTTCCTACAAAACTGGTACTATAAAAAATGTAATTTTACAGTTTTGTCTATTTTAGACACCGGTTTTTTACAAAACTGGTACTATAGAAAATGTAATTTTACAGTTTTTTCTATTGTAAACACCGGTTTTTTACAAAACTGGTATAGAAAATGTAATTATACAGGTTTGTCTATTTTAGACACCGGTTTCTTACAAAAATGGTACAATAGAAAATGTAATTTTACAGTTTTATCTATTTTTGTGATTAAATACATGAATCAAAATATATTAGTCTTGTAATTAGTTAATTAAAAGCAAAAAAAGGATTAAATTAAACTTCTTTAAGATTTCATAAAGTAATTATAAAATACCTAAATTTCAAATCAGCCATAACTTCTCAGACGAGGAAAACGTATCGCATTGGTAACTTTTTAATGAAAACAACAAACAAAGAGCTGTATTTCATTCCTATCGCCCGTAACCGAGCTTTAGACGCCATGAAAACTTATTGTTATTGTTTTGCATATCTTTTATAAGTAATTCTGACAATATGGACCGAAATTTGAATTTAAATTGGATATAATATATTTAAGTCACAATCGTTAATGTAAACGCCTAAGTTACTAGCTAATAAGTAGTAACAGTGTTTGGCGTTTAAATAACTTTTTAAAATATATATGTGTTTTAGGACTAATCCAGTGTTTGGGAAAACTTGTTGAAAAAACATCAAACAATAATTTCGACACACCAGGACATGAACCTGCCACCTTCCCGTTTGAGGATATATCCCGATGGGAAGGTTGCAGGTTCAAGTACTGGCATGTCAACATTTTTATTTGTTGTTTTTAAAATTTTTCAACTATTTAAATATTATTACAATCTCATATACAGAGAGTCCAAAACCCTGTCTAATGATGAAAGACATTATCTGGAATCACATTACAATCATATAATATCATGTTATTATATTGTGGAAATAGATAGATAAATATTTTCAGATTAAAATAATTAATCTCAAGTAATACTTTAAAATAATAAATACTTTAAAGCTGCTTTGGCAGCAAAACATGTCGCCAAAAAAAAATTCAGTAAACCCGCCGGCGCCGATATTAAAGACATCACTGCTTGGTAATGACCAGTTTGAAATGTTCTTTAACTTTAGGAAAATTCAATGGTAAGTATGATAATAAAACATCGTAGTATGTTTGTATTTATAAATTGAATAAATTCATTATTTTTCGTGATAATGTCATCAATCTGTCTATAGATATGCTCTGTCTATAGATATATGATATATTCGAGTCGGTCAGTTGGTGGTCAGAAAGATCTCTCGATAAAAAATAACAATCGCTTATAGACACCAAAAAAGTTATTGTGGCGTAGCTGCTTTTGTGATGGTGTATGCGTAAGTTTACCGGCTACCTTACCTTCTGAACCGAAAGACAATCAATCACTGGTAGTACTGCGGCAGCAAAAAGTAGGACGATAGTATTTGGTACCTAGACATGATATTAAAGAACGCTATCATCTAGGATCCGCCAAATACCAGCTGGAGACACTTGAGGCGATAGAGAGGCGTGCCAAGAGGCTCATAAACGACGATGATCTGGTAGGCAAAAAATTCCAGAGCCTCGCTCATCGATGCAGAGTGGCTAGTTTATCGGTGTTTTATCAGGAACACTTTGGAGATTGCGCAGCGGAATTGTACGACTTAATTCCACCATCCCCGTTTTTTTTATCGATCGTCGAGGCGCACAGATTCTAGGCATCGCCATATGATGGAAGTTTCACGTACCCGGACATAGCGGTTCGACTCAACATTCTTAATTCGAACCGCAAAGGGCTGGAACATGCTTCCTGAGTCTATGTTCCCCGATGAGTACAATCTGGAGGTCTTCAAGAGAAGAGTGAACAGGTACCTTCCAGGGAAGCGCGTTCCATCTTAGGCAGCATCTTAGCTTACCATCAGGTGAGATCGTGGTCAAGCGCTTCCCTATTGTTAATAAAAAAATAGTAACTAATTTTCCCCCGTGTTGGTCCCGGGCTCTTTTGAAGAATAGGCCAACTGCCGTTCTGCCAGGCAGGTCGTAAAAGGTGACCGATTGGCTATGCGAGTCACTATCATCGTAACTACTAGGTGGTGGAGTTCTGCATTGTCTCGCCCGGGTCTGATACCACCGCCTTACCTATTTCTGCCGCAATAGCGTCAGTGCTTGTCGCTGTCGTGTTCCGGCTTAAAACTCAAACTTGCCAGTAATTTTTAAGCGTGTGGCATTTAGACTTTGCCACAACTTTGACCTTCGATCATCTGACAAACTCACTCTGTCCATCCCTTAACAAAATGTTTTTGTTCAAATTTGTCTCAATGTCATACACAGTGCATGCTATTCGAGTGTGGAATGAGCTGCCCTTAACGCTGCGTCAAGCGAATACTAAAATCTCGTTTAAGCAAAATCTGAAAATGCATTTGCTAAATTGTAGGTAGGCATTAGCATATTTTTACATCATCTCATACTTCATAGAACAATATCTAATATGTATATTTTATTTATGTATTTGTAAGTTTGTATGTGTTTATAAGTATTTGTGTAAGTTTAAGTTATGTGTATGTATTATAAATTTCAATATTAGTTTATATAGTGTATGTATTATATATTAAGATTTGCTTAGGGCTACAAAATATGTCATTACAATTTAGAGGCACCGCATACCTGCTTCCTGTTGGCCTGAAGGTTGACTGGAGGAGATTGCCACTAGGCATTAAGTTCGCCTTTTGTACAAATTATTTTAAGATGTACAATAAAATAAAATAAATAAATTAAATAAAAAAGTAGGGAAAGAGAAGCAATAACAAAAGATGCAATTTAAGTTGGAAGAGAAATAATTACAATGATTTAAATAAACCCCGGAAAATGTTAAGCCGCATATTTAAGGTTTGAGATTAATTTCCATATACTTTTTAATTTACCAATAAATATATTACCTACTATACAAGTCTATAACGACTGTAAGATTTTTCTTAAATTGTATGTGGAATAAATCTTTCCTCTGTGGTCTAGTGGTCTGGTATCGGTGTTGATCGCATGAGGCCCCGGGTCCAACTCCCAGGTCAGTCGATTAAAAAATGAGTTTTTCAACTTTTCTGATAAAAACAACGTTGCACGGAGTTTGGATAAGTACCCAGCAGGCTTGTTAACTATCACATTTGTGGGACTAAGTATCTTCGGCTAGTCGTGTACTGATTGTACCTCTGCCTCCCTCTTCGGGGATACATTGTGAACATGCTTTTTTCATTTGGAGTATATGTTGGTAAGTAAAAATTAAGAAGACTAACTCCTTGCATAAAAAGTACCCATCAAAAAGCCTTAAATAAGGACAGCGCGACCGTAGCAAGATTTGTCGATTTTAAATATATCGCTAAAAGTGATCAAATTAAGATAAAAAATGAAACACGAAAAAGAAAAAAAAAAAAACGCTGAAAGCGTTGTTAAATATTTTGTAGTGAATTGTTAAGAAAGTGCTAAAAGCGCTGTCAAATAACTCTATTTAGAAGACTTCACTCCATCTACCATTGCTATATTCACATCGGACCCTTCTGTTCTGTCTGGTCTGAAATCTGATCATTTTGGGAACTGTTAGTTATTGCTTCACGGATTAAACTGGATACACCTTTCGAGGCAATTTCTTAGGATGTCAATGTCACTTACATTTACACACAGAAATACAAAGTTATAATACTAACTAATGAAATAAAACCACTCCAGAGGTATTCCTTAAGTTTTATCTTTTTATTCGACACGATAAAATAGTACAATATGGCATATTTATATTTTCTTACGATATAAAAAATCTACAAGCGTTTGACATTTACATACATTTGCTCATAGCAGCGGCTATGCATTTTACGCTCAACACCGTGTCTATTAATATTTGTGTGGTCTGTTTATTGCTTAGAGCCAGACATATATTTTCGATTTGAATGTTATATAATTGTACTCTTCTTATTTCTACTCTCCCATTAAATGGGTGATAAATCTTTCCAGACCATTAACAACTCCCGAAAACAATTTTGTTATAATTCGTATCTTGTAAAACGACAGAATCACTGTGAAGACAATTTCATGATGTCAAGGAGTTTTGTAAAATGTGTTTGCATTTTTACGGAAAATTGTTAAAATTCGACAAATGACAATAAGAAATTCTGTTTTATTTTAGAAACAGTTGGAGAGTTTTTTAACTTCCCGCTAAAGGAAGTTGCTGATTTCATATATATTTTATTCTTTTTGAAATCGACACTTGTTAAAACTCCATTTATAAAAATGTTAAAATATCGCCAAGCGATATAAACAAAATAAAAAGTATTTTGTGAAATAGTACAAGTGCATTTTAACATAATAACTCATTGAAATGAGCATCCGCTGTAAACTCCATTTACATCGGATCGAGTTTACAGCGGATCTCCAAATTTTGAGATCCTAGGAAACTTTTCTGACTACACGTCTGACTAACAATAACAACTGTATGCGTGTGTTTAAGCTTCTTTTAACTTTTCAATAGCGTGACAGATCGAAAAACTTTATGATTAACTGCGTCGCATACTGTAAATTGCATCAAAATCAGTTTATTTGCTTGAGACTTACCGTCAACGAAAAATTTGTAAATCACTTTTAACAATATTTCTAAATTTCGTGCATTGACATAACCAATCGCTTTACGACGGTCTACAATATTTTAATATTAAAAATCTGCGTTGAATGACGCAAGTTATTAAAGCCTTTCGGCATTACTTCGACATTTTTCACCTTATCGATTTTCAGACCAAGACAACATTTTTCGAGCTCCAAACATTGAGTTTGATGTCGTTTGAAAGATGAAATTAGATCATTGGGTCCATAAGTTAAAGTCTTTCAAAAATTTAAATAGTGTATTCAACAAACTAGATTTTGAATTAATTGACCACATAAATCTATGCTCGAAAGATCATGATTATTTATGATTACTTTGAACTTATAATACCTCAACTTAGCAGGAAGTTTCAGGGATGGTTTGCAGGGTCGAACCAAAAAAAATCGCCCATAGACACCAAAGGTGTAAATGGTACGTTGCTATCTTGTGGCAAGGTCTTATGCCACATGCATAAGTTTACCGGCTACCATACCCTCCAAACCGGGACACGACAGTGACAAGCACTGACGCTATTGCGGCAGAAATAAGTAAGGCGGTGGTACCAGACCCGGGCGAGACAATGCAGGACTCTAACACCTGGTAGCCACGATGATAGTGACTCGTATAGCCAATCGGTCGCCTTTTACAACCTGCCTGGCAGATCGGCAGTTGGCCTATTCTTCAAAGAAGCCCGGGACCAACACGGGGGAAGGAAGACTTGACCTTTAGATAAAATGCGTGAACTTAAATTAACCACAACTCGGTCCAAAGTAGTTCCTTGGAGCTTGTGTACAGTTAGACCCCAGCACAATATCAATGGCAGCATTTTTCGTATATTAGAAGTCATTTTACCCTTTCCACGAAGTGCATCGAACTCTGTCGTCGATGATTTGATTCTTTTTTGCTTTGTCGTCAAATTCTGTATAAACAGCCTGTGGCAATTCTCCGCGTTCCGATTTGCCCCTTTGAAGAGCTGGCTACTCTATTGTCCTTATAACTCTCATTGCTCCCTTCCCATTGCATGATATAATATTAAATTTACCTCTATTATTTATATTTTACATTAATCCCCCCGTTGTAAAGGCAGAAAAACGAAACACTAATTAAAGTATAACATAAAGCACTTGTTATAAGTAGAAAAATAAGCAAGCTTTAAACTAATTTAAATCCTGCCTACCTCTGTGGTACCTACCACATACTTAAAATTACGAATGAAACCGGTATCTTAAATATAGAGCAGCTTCTTAAGATTTCATAACTTGAGATCTGATAAATACCTATTTTTTAAAAATGGGGTGAAAGCAAGGGTGACCTGAATTTTGAAAACTTTTATTTTCTTAATGGAAAGTTAAGAAGAGGATTCTGAAGTGAAAGTATTTACGCACTTCTTAAGTACCTACTGCAGTCGAGTAAAAATGTGAAATTTTAGTATGTAGTTGTTTGAGTGTGGCTTTAAAGTTCAAACAAAATCAATTTTAGACGACAGCAGACGATAACTTAAACAAATTCTTATTTCTCTGTTTATCTAATACCTTAAGACGAATATTTCTTATATATATAATATATAAATGTATAATTTAAATTTCGGGAACGGCTCCAACGACTTTCGTGAAATTTAGTATGCAGGGGTTTTCCGTTTCTGGCAATTTTACAATGAAAACCAGCAACAAGCATCAAAGTAATTGTGGCAGGAATGCGTAACGTAACACCAAATTCGAGCGAGACTGCAAAACTGTATCACCAAGTAATAATCATGATGGATGTGATACGCTTAAATTTCTCTCGCCGCTTACGGTAAGCCTTGCAGCAAGGCAGTTGATATGGGTGATTCCGTTCTAACTGTGATATTCAATGTCTTGTATTGTTTGTTCTCACAGGTCATTAATTAATAATTAATTTATGAAATTTTTGTACTTATTGGAAAATTATAAACATATTTCAACATTATTTTCATATAATATAACTTGCCACTTACAGAAAACTTACAATATATCACTTAAATGTCAGTACCGTGTCATGTCCATTTCTAGAATTTATTTATAAATTGTTAGTTTTTTGTCGTAATAAATGATTTAAACTAATTACCTCATAAATTCTAATGTTTACGACAAAAAAAAAAAACTAACAATTTATAAATAAATTCTAAAAATAGACATGACACGGTACTGACATTATATCACAGTTAGAACGGAATCACCCATATACCCTTTACAGAGTCCAAATGAACACGTTAAAATTGTTTTTTTTATATATCATAAGATAGCAAACAAGCAAATGGGTTTCCTGATGGAAAGAGTCAACCATCGCCTATAGACACCAAAGATGTTAATGGTGCGTTGCTATCTTGTGGCGAGGTCTAATGCCACATGCATAAGTTTACCGGCTACCTTACCTTGTTACCCGCTAAGCTTATCAGCTAGATACAGGGCTTACGGCCGCCTACATGCATTCGAAACTCCATTCTTATTACAACTTTTCTCTAGAGTGCACTAAAAATTAAGTATTAGCTTGTTCGCAAACTATACTTGGGTATCCCTAAAGAATACTTTACGGAAATTTTTACAAAAGCCTTAAGTTTAACGCTAACAATGTGCGCATATAACAGTTTTTGAAATTATTGTAATCTTTTAAAAGTCGGCAGAAACAATGTAAAAATATATTAAAATTGTATTTTGTTAAACACAGTCCTGTGTAATCTAGTGACCCGGTATCGGTGTCGACCACATGAGGTCCCGGGTTCGATTCCCGGGTGGGGTAATTCAAAAATAAGTTTTTTTCAGTTTTCTGATAAAAAAACGACGTTTCCCGTATTGGATAAGTGTCCGGTTTTGATAGGCTTGTAACCTATCACATTGTAGAACTAAGTATGTTCGGCTAATTCATCCGAGAAATTCATGGACACCATACAAATATATATATATATACCTCCCGACAAAATGGCAACGGTGTTTGGAAGCCTACATAGACCATTATAGCCAAATAATATGCAATTTCAACGATACATACATACAGGTCAAACTAGTATCCTTTTTTTTTGTAGCCGGTTAGTAATAAATCACTGCCATTACTTTAATAGTACTTGTTTTAAAATTCGATCAAAACGTTTACAAAACGAATTTCCAACCCTGGAGAAAATGTCTTTAAAATGTCGAACCACTTTAAAACAAAAGCACATAATATGTTTCAAAATACAGCGATCAGTCGACATCTCAGAACTGGAACAGTTGAAGAGAGTTTAAACTTGGAAAAGTCCTTGGCGCAAATGGAAAGCCATCGTGCACTTTGTTTCATTCCCTATTGGTAAAATGTTCTATTGGAAAATAATGAAGGTAAATTTTACATTGAACATTTGTACAGCGAAGTATACTTTTTGAACGAAGTTATCTTTTATTTAAAATAATATGTTATGTGACATATTGCTTACTTTAGTGTTTAATATTATCAGCATATTTTCTCACTTAATACTATGCAAAAAAATAATATTTTCGAAGTGTACAAAAAATCTGCGAGCCATCACTGAATCTTCCCGCTAAATTGATGTATTATAAGCTCAAATAAGCAAAAACTATACCTAAGCAAAGATTTTTGACCTTGAAGAGTTCAAAAATCTAAAGTTTGTAAAATTGTATTTGTAAAGTCAAAACTCTGTATTTGTAAAATAAAATATAAGTGTACTGGAAGTACAAGGGAGATTATTTGTAATAGGTACTTATTTTTTTTATATAATAAGATAGCAAACAAGTAGATGGGTCTCCTGATGGAAAGAGTCAACCATCGCCTATAGACACCAAAGATATAAATATAAATATTCAAGGGACAAATTACACTAACTGATCTAACCCCAAAGTAAGCAAATTATTTGCTTGTGTTATGGGTGTTAGTCAACGATATTAATACATAGAAATACATACATAAATACAAGAATATATTTAATACACATACACCCAAACCAAAGATGATAATGGTGCGTGCGCCACAAGACGATAATCTTGTGGTGAGGTCTAATGCCACATACATAAGTTTACCGGTTACCTTACCATTCAAACCAGAACACGATAGTGACTAGCACTAACGCTATTGCGGCAGGAATAGGTAAGGCGGTGGTACCAGACCGGTCGAGCCGATGCAGAACTATCACCTAGTAGTCACCATGGTAGTGACGCGCATAGCCACTCAGTCGCCTTTTACGACCTGCCAGGTAGAACGGCAGTTGGCCTGTTCTTCAAAGGAGCCCGGGGCCAACACGGGGAACATAAGTTTATCGGTTACTTTACCCTGCTAACTGGAAGCTGGCAGTTTTAAAGTTTTTACAACCAATGAATCTATTGCCTTATTGTGGCAGGAATAGATAAAGAGGTGATACCAAAACTGGTTTAGACATTTCGAAACTCTACCACCTAGTAGTTACGTTAAAAGTGACTCGTTTAGCCAATAGTGGTAAAATCTTCCTGGCATTATGGCAGTTGGTCTAGTTTTCAAATAGGCCCAAGCTAACGCGAGATGTATAGGCGTTGTCTGATTACTTTATATTTTATCGCAAAAAAACCTCTCCGTACAGTTTCATCCAAAAACAAAATCGTAATATTATGTTCGTGTACTGATAAAAACACTCCCAACAGCTTAAATAAAGTTGTTTCTGATTTTCTCGCCATAAAAAGTTCTCGAACATTCCACAACAAATAAGTCGACGGGGTCGAAAAAGTTTTGGTGAGTTCTTAACAAAGGCTGTTCAATTTAATGAGAGAAACCTTAAAAGTTATTCGCGAATTTAAATAACACCTTGTAAGTAAAGATAAGATAACTATGGCTACACTGCGATGGCGTCTGTGATGAATAGACAAAGTTTTAACAATGCCTTTCATGGGGTTTCGTTGGCTTTTGCGAAATTGATGTTTGTGGTAAAGTTGAAGAAGCTTGATTATGATAAATATAATGCACGCGTAAAGATTGATTATTGAGTGGAGTTGCTTACATAAATTATCTTCGAATATTATAAGTCATTCTAATCTGGCCCCTCTTTGAAGAATATACCAACTGCCGTTCTATCAGACAGTTGGTAAAAATCGAAAGATTTAATATACGTGTTAATATCATCATTATTATTAGGCGGAAGAGCTCCACAACTCAAAATTTTATAAGCTCAATGATTGTTATACCATACTAGCTGACCCGGCAAACGTTGCTTTGCCATATAAATTATTTCTAAGTAAAAAATATTAAGGGTGGACAACTTTTATCACTAAGGGGTATGAAAAATAGATGTTCGCCGATTCTCAGGCTTACTCAATATGCTCACAAAATTTCATGAGAATCGGTCAAGCCGTTTCGGAGGAGTACGGGAACGAACATTGTGACACGAGAATTTTATATATAACACTTGAAACACTATGTGCAATATTAGTACACTGACTTCATGTGCAAAGTCGTTGCTTGCGATTGTTTTTTAACGGAGAGGGGCAGATGCTCATGATGACGAGGATCTAAAAGTGTGTTACTGAAACTAAGATTTAGAAAGAGATAAAAGAATTGAGTCCGGGCTAGTTGGTTTTTATGTATACTTTCATTACATATAATGTCGAAGATCTGAAGATGGAGCCATAAGAGTCCCATTGTAACTAACGGGTAAAAAGGGCTAAGATAGTGGAGTTATGAGGCGTTCGTTTTGTGCTAATAATTTATTTATGATGACGAGGTTCTGAAGATTGAGCGGAAAAAGTGACATTGGAACTTCCCGAATCCAGATGCAAAATGCTAAGATAGCGAACTCCTAAACTCAACAAGGTAAATTGATTATACAATTACTCCATTGTCCTGTATTGGCAAACACTTTAGTGCTGGATAATTTTTAGTATCTGATGATGGAACTAGAAGGTAACTATGGGATATCTTAAACTATAAGATATCAAATAAGCAGGAGGTGAGCCTGATAATAAGTGATCACTGTTGCCAATAGACATCCTCAGTACCAGAGGCAGCTGCGTTGCAGGTCTTTTAAGAATGAGTCAGCTCTTTTTTTGAAGATCCCTAAGTCACTCCTCGTTCAAAAACACATCTACTGGTAAATGATTATAGAACAGAGTAGTACGAGGCAAAAAGTATCGAAAGAAATGCATGGTTATGGATTTCCGAACATCGAGATGATGGGAATGAAAATTCAAATTTTGACGCGATGTCCGATTATGGAGTTCAGTTTTATCCAAACAATTCCCCCATGTTGATCCGGGCTCCTTTGGAGAATAGACCAACTGCCGTTTTGCCAGACAGGTCGTAAAAGGCGACCGAATGGCTATATATATCACTACCATTATGTCTACTAGGTGGAGTTCTACAACGTCTCGCCCAAGTATTTGGTACCATCGTCTTACCTATTCCTGCAACATAGCATCAATGCTTGTCATTGTCGTATTTCTATGTAGAAGGTAAGATATTTAAAAAAAGCATCTTCACGCCCTTATGGGGATACGTTTAAAACGCATAATTTTTTTCCCCTAATTTACTTTGTCATAATAAATATAGCATATTATGTAGTGTCATTATATAATTTAAGCATAATCTTTTTTTTGCGAAATGTGTTTTAAGCATAACAATCTATTGTACATTTAATTCGACTATTGATGATGCGCATAATAGTCTTTAGACATTTTTTTATTTTTCCTAATATTATCTATACATATAATAAAAACGTAACCGATCGGTGTCTGTACATGAAAGATTAATGAAAAAAACTATGATGGGGGGCCTTTATAAACACAATAGAATGTAAAACAATGATTTTTAAAATTTTTGTCTGTTTGTCTGTTTGTCTGTATGTTTGTGCACGCTAATCTCAAAAACGGCTAAACCGATTTCGATGCGGTTTTCAGTACAATGTAGCTGTAGGCTTAACTTAACATTTAGTGTTTATTTTATTCAAATCGGTTCATAAATAAAAAAAGTTATCATCGCAAATCGACCCACCAGAATAAATTTAGTTTAGATCTTATGTAATTAATTATTGTGTAATAACGTATACATATTGTTCAGCTTAAGCTGGTCATGCGTCGGTGTGATAAAGCGCGAATATTGTTAATTTTTTATTTTATTTTTTATTTTTTTGCATAAGTTTGAAATGCACGTTTGATAGATTTTTTGTTCGATACAATGAAGATAGATGTCGTTGTTCAAAGTTGAATCGTGCTATGACGTGATAGGTAGGTAATTTGGAACACAATCTATACATATAATAAAAACAACCGATCGGTGTCTGTACATGAAAGATTAATGAAAAAAACTATGATGGGGGGCCTTTATAAACATAATAGAAAGTAAAACAATGATTTTTAAAATTTTTGTCTGTCTGTTTGTCTGTATGTTTGTGCACGCTAATCTCAAAAACGACTGAAGCGATTTCGGTGTGGTTTTCAGTACAATGTAGCTGTAGGCTTAACAACATTTAGTGTTTATTTTATTTAAATCGGTTCATAAATAAAAAAGTTATCATCGCAAATCGACCCACCAGTATAAATTTAGTTTAGATCTTATGTAATTAATTATTATTGTGTAATAACGTATACATATTGTTCAGCTTAAGCTGTCGACATGCGTCGGTGTGATAAAGTGCGAATATTGTTAATTTTTTATTTTATTTTTTTATTTTTTTGCATAAGTTTGAAATGCATGTTTGATAGATTTTTTGTTCGATACAATGAAGATAGATGACGTTGTTCAAAGTTGAATCGCGCTATGACGTGATAGGTAGGTAATTTGGAACACAATCTTCTATCTATAACTATATATATAAAAGGCAAAAGTGACTGACAGGTATCAACGCACAGGCCAAACCCTTAGGACTAGAAATTTGAAATTTCGCACACATATTTTCCTTATGATGTAGGCATCCACTAAGGAAGGATTTTTCAAAATTCAACACAGAAGGGGGTGAAGTAGGGGATAAAAGTTTATATGAAACTTTTATTTCCTGGACATATTGGCATGAAATTTCGTAAGAATTGAGTAAAAAATAAATAATGAATTACGTGTTTTAGGATTTTTCAAAATTCGATCTCTAAGAAGTAAAATAGGGGATGGAAGTTTCATATAACCGCACAAAGCATTGCCAAACCTTTAGTGTTAGACACTTGAAATTTTGCACACGTATTTGTCTTATGACGTAACAATCCACTAAGAAAGCATAATTAAAAATTCAATCCTCAAAGGGGTAGGGGAAAAAAATTTTAAGCATTTTATTCCTTAGACATATTTGCATGAAATTTCTCATAATATGAGTATGACAAAAATAATGACTTATGTATTTCAGCGTTTTTCAAAATTTCACCCCTTAGGGGAAAAATAGGGCATGAAAGTTTTATATAAACGTATCGGCCAAACTCCTTGGGCTAGAAACTTGATATTTTACACACGTATCCCTGTTATGACGTAAGCATCCACTAAGGAATGATTTTTCAAAATTCAAACTTCAAAAGGGTGAAATAGAGAAAAAAATATTTGTATAAAACTTTTTATTCCTTGAACATATTTATTTGTATATTATTTCATATGAATTGAATATGGCAAAAAACGTGAGTTATGTATTTCAGCGTAAAAAATAAATAATAAATTACGTGTTTAAGCGTTTTTCGAAATTTCATCCCTAAGAGGGTAAAATAGGGGATGAAAGTTTTATATAACCGCACAAACCGTTGCCAAACTATTAGTATTAGATACTTAAAATTTTGCACAAGTACTCCACTTATGACGTAGGGATTCACTAAGCAAGGATTATTAAAAATGTAACCCTCGAAGGGGTGAAATAGGGATAAAAAAAATCTAAACATTTTATTCCTTGGACATTTTTGCATGAAATTTGGTATGAATTGAGTATGGCAAATATAATGAGTTATGTGTTTAAGCGTTTTTCAAAATTCAGCCCCTTAGAGGGTAAAATTGGGTAAGAAATTTTATATAAACGTACAGCCCAAAACCTTAAGACTAGAAACTTAAAATTTCGCACACGTATTTCTCTTATGATGTAGGCATCTACTAAGGAAGGGGTTTTCAAAATTCAACCCCGAGAGTGGTGAAATAGGGGATAAAAGTTTGTATGAAACTTTTATTCCCTAAACATATTTGCATGAAATTTCGTATAAATTGAGTACAAAAAGAAAAATGAATTACGTATTTAAGCATTTTCCAAAATTCAATCCCTACGAGGATAAAATTGGGGATGAAAGTTTTATATAATCGCACAAGCCAAACCCTTAGGTCAAGAAACTTAAAGCTTCGCACACATATTAAGTCCAGTAAAAAGTTTAATGAAACCATGATCTGACCAGTTTTGGCGCAATGAGTAAAAATGTGTTCATTAATACTTAAATAATGATATTATGAAAGAAATTTCGATTTAAATTTAGGGGAAAGGGATGAAAAAAATAAAAAAATGTTGAAAAATGCCTTTTTTAAAAATAACTTAATAACGGTAGGAAATAGAAAAAAAAGTTTCAAGTAAAAGTTGTAGAGAAAAAAATTCTACACAAAAAAGTTCCTCTTCATTTTTTTGTCATCTGCTTTAGTTTACTTGCAAAAAATAAAAATTAAATTTGCTTTGTAATTAATTATAAAAACTTACCAGAATTATTACGGCCCTGTACCATGCAGCGCGCGCATCACATAAATATGTACTAACACTACTACATATGTTTTCCCATATTTATATTTTTTACATATTTTACTAAAAATTTAATTTTTATTTTTTGTAGCTAAACTAAAGTAGATAACAAAAAAATGAAGAGCAACTTTTTTGTGTAGAATTTTTTTTTCTACAACTTTTACTTGAAACTTTTTTTTCTATTTCCTACCGTTATTAAGTTATTTTAAAAACAGGCATTTTTCAACCCTTTTTTATTTTTTGCATCACTTTCCCCTAAATTTAAATCAGAATTTCTTTCATAATATCATTATTTAAGTATTAATGAACACATTTTTACTCATTGCGCCAAAACTGGTCAGATCATGGTTTCATTAAACTTTTTACTGGACTATATTCGTCCCTTGACGTACGCATCCACTAAGGAAGGACTATTCAAAATTCAAGGGGGTGTCGTATGGGATGAAATTTCTTTGAAACTTTATATTCCTTTGACATACTTTTATAAAATTTCGTATCAATTGAGTACGGTAAAGATAATGAGTTACCTATTTTCTCATTTTCGAAAATTTAATCTCTTAGAGGGTAAAATAGGAGATGAAAGTTTTATATATATATTTTTTTTTATGTCATAAGATAGCAAACAAGCAGATGGGTCTCCTGATGGAAAGAGTCAACCATCGCCTATAGACACCAAAGGTGTTAATGGTGCGTTGCTATCTTGTGGCGAGGTATAACGCCACATGCATAAGTTTACCGGCTACCTTACCCTTCAAACCGGAACACGACAGCGACAAGCACTGACGCTATTGCGGCAGGAATAGGTAAGGCGGTGGTACCAGACCCGGGCGAGACAATGCAGAACTCTACCACCTAGTAGCCACGATGGTAGTGACTCGATAGCCAATCGGTCGCCTTTTACGACCTGCCTGGCAGAACGGCAGTTGGCCTATTCTACAAAGGAGGCCGGGACCAACACGGCGAAAAATACACAGGTAAATTATTATTTTATAATTATAAATATAATAAAAAATATTATTAAAGGTAAAAGGTTAAATTATATAAACTCACAGGTTAAGCCCTTAGGCCTAGAAACTTGAAATTTCGCACACGTGTTCCTCTTATGACGTAAGTATGCACGAAGAAATATTTTTTCAAAATTCAACCTTCAAAGGGGTGAAATAAAGGAAAAAATGCTGTGTGAAACTTTTTATTTCTTGGATATATTTGCATGAAATTTCACATGAATAAAGGAAAATTTAAAAAAAAGTGTTTTTTCTAACTGAAGTTTTCAACTAATCATTTTTCGACCTTCTACAATATTTTAGTACTAAACTACGTCAAACGCAGTTTCAAAAAACAAAATCGAATGACGTTTTCAAAAAACAAAAAACCTTTTAAATAATAATATTTTATTGTTTCCAGCAAACGCACTTAATATTTTCAAAATAAATTTCAGGCTAATATACCGATGGATTTAAAAATCTAAACGAAAAAACAAAATAAAAAACTGCGCCCAAAACTGAATTTGATCAATATCGTTCCATTTATTTGGGATTTATCACTAACGATATTTTAAAAAAAAGGTTGCCTTGAATATTTTTCAAAAATGAAATTATTCTCTTTGATAACAAAATTAAGAGTTTTAAACTCTGAAAAAATTCTTTGCTTAAGTATAGTTTTTGTACTTTTGAGCTGAAATACCTCAATTTAGCAGAAGTTTCAGGGATGGCTTGCAGGGCCAATCAATTTACAGATTCTTAAATTCCCGCTAAGTATGTAGATAAGAAGTTACTCATTTTGACCCGATTTTCGAAAATCAAGTTTTCACCAGATCTGCACGTTTTGACGCCTAGGAACCTTTTACGACTATTTTCACGATGACTTCTGTATATCTGTATGTATGTATGTATGTGTATGGGTGTGTGTGTGTGTGAGTGTGTTAATGTGTGTGCAAACATCTCATAACTTCTGAACGGCTTGACCGATCGAAACGCGGTTTATGACATTCGATTTAATTCTGCACAACTTGATTTTCTAAAAATTTGAACCGGTTCAACGTAGAAAACTTTGAGAAATTTTGAAAAAACCTCAAAAAAATTAGGCGAAACATTAGTTTTTTAATATAACTTCCAGATTTATGTTCGGATTGAGTACAAAATCTAATCAGCTCTTTTCCTCAAAAAACTGAGTGCAATGCATAATTGCATCAAAATCGGTTTATCCGTTCGGGAGTTATCGTTGACGAAAAATTATGAAAAAAATGTTTTTTCGACAAAAACTTCTAAATTTTTCAAGCAACAATTTATTGATCTTCTACGTTATTTTATTAGTAAGAGAACTACCCCAAATGCCGTTTCAAAAATTTAAATCGATTCAAATTTTCAAAAGTA
The DNA here is from genome assembly GCA_036924255.1 of Apodemia mormo. Taxonomy (NCBI): domain Eukaryota; kingdom Metazoa; phylum Arthropoda; class Insecta; order Lepidoptera; family Riodinidae; genus Apodemia; species Apodemia mormo. The sequence goes on along the minus strand of JAUPFN010000012.1, from coordinate 5,007,033 downwards.
ACAAAGCTTTTCAAATATTAATATTGCGCTGTTTCCGGAAAAGTTACTTCGTATATTTAAAATAACTTTCAGGCTAACATACCTATTTAATTTAAAATCTGATCAGCTTTTTGCTTAAAAGATTCGGGATTTATCAATGAAGAAAAGGTTCAAAAATTGCGTTGAATGTTATTCGAAAGATGAAAGTCAGTCATCATTTTGGAAAAATCATCTTTTCAAACACTAAATTAAATAACTAAGTATCATTTTTTAAAAAATATATTTAAACTCTTCGAACTCAAAACTCTATGCTTAAGAGCAGTTTTTTCCTTTGAGCTTAAAATACCTCAATTTAGCGGGAAGTTTTAGGGATGACTTGCAGGGTCAACCTGCTTACAGATTTTTTTAATACAGTTACGTTAGTTGGTTAGATAGGTGCGTTACATGCAAAGCAATCCTAATAGGTAGGTAGGTATATTTAGTTTGTGGTATAGTTCGGTATATATAAAAATATTGTCATAGGTAGTTTAGGTCAGGTATTTCCTGTTAATTACAAGTTTCTTTATAATTACGTTAGTTTCTTCGATAGGTATTTGAGGTATAGTTACTTACGTTTTTTACTTAAATTACGATACTAAAAATATCGTATATGTATATAAGTAACTAAGATGAATATGCATATATTATTTTTTTAGAATACTAGCGGCCCGTGCGACTACGTAGAGATTTTTAATAAAGTAGCTTATAAAGAAAGTTTTAATAATTTCTAATGTAAATAAGCGCGAGCGAAGCCGCGGGTAACAGCTAGTCTTACCATAAAAACACATGGCATAAGCCCCCCGCCACAAAGAAACAAAGCTATCCAATGCTACAATTGAAGTAGGTTAGTTAGGTTCTCTTTAGATCCCACACCCAGAAATAGGAGTTCCGTCGACTTGGTCCAACCCCACTTGTTACGGGAATAGTATGCTGCTACAATACAGTCTGCTATTTGGTCTTGCTATTTATGCAATGCTGCTACAGTCTGCTATCCACCTATTTCTTGCATTTTAATTAGGACTTTTAAGTCTATGCTTTTTGTGCGTTGATCATTTTGTGTATGTATTGTTATGCTTTCCTCAATGTGTGCCTTTAAACATTATGCTATGTTATCTTTATGCTACATAGGGTTATGCTAGTAAAAATTATGCGAAAACAGTTATGCGTTTAGTTGTTATGGTAAATTATCATTAGTTGTAAAAACGTGATGCCTACTTAAAATAGTACAACGATTGTTATGCTACTAAATATAGACCCTCCCTGCAGCCACGATTAGCCGAAGATACTTGGTCCTACAATGTGATAGGTGGCCAGCCTATCACCAACCGGGCACTTTTTCAATCCAGAGAAACGTTGTTTTTTGTCGAAAAACTGAAAAAACAAATATTTTGAATTGCCTGACGCGGGAATCGAACCCGGTACCTCATGTGGTCAACTCCGACACTGAACCACTAGAGCACACAGGCAAGCTACAGAGGAAAGGTATTTGGATGGAATTTACGGCGTTTGGTTCAAGATTATTCTTACGCCACTGTTTGGGTATCTATTTGTCACGGAAACCTAAAAACGTAGTCTTGTTTTTACACATTTAAAGGACCTTTTTCTCCTTATTATCCGTGTATCTGTTTGTTTCAAACACATTACAAAAATTCAAAGGGAGTCCCAGTATATAGTTTCGAGTTTAGGCAATAAACTTAATGGTCAATATCGTTTGATACAATCATCTCCGTCGTAAGGGTAAGGAAAAGATATCAAAGAGAATAGCTAATAACAATAAAAAAACATTATTGTTACGGCAAATTGTTGTGTTGTTTTTTCATTGAAATTTGGATTAGATTTTATTTTTATTGTAGTAAAATGCCTAAAAATGTTTTTAAGGAAGAAAATTAAATACTTTTCTAACTGGAGAAAGGTTTTTTATAAGATAGCAAACAAGCAGATGGGTCACCTGATGGAAAGAGTCAATTATCGCATATTGACACCAAAGTTGCTAGCGAATGTTACTATAACATGTTAAGAGTTATAGAGCCGGTTTTAAATGTACCAAAAATTATAGTTAATTTTTCTTAACATGAACTCTTGTACTGTTTCAAAAATATAATCTTTTTTTGTATCACAACCACTTGGATTTATCTTAACCTTTACACATTTGAACCCGGTCGCGAGTGTTTTACTTTACATTTTTGTGATAAAGGATGAAAGCTGGATGCCTTGGAGACTTCAAAAATTAATAAATGAAAATAACCCCAACTATTAAATGGACAGGTTTAAATAGTTCCTAATTGTTAAATATTAATGTCACATAATATCACAAATGACATGAATACAAATAGACATGCCATTGGGAAGGAAAGGTGTTGCTGCGCATATGAGCAAACGCTCCTATTACTGTCAAAAATTTCATATATTTGTAGGTTGTAGATTATATAATATTGTGAAAAGATAGAAATAAACCATGTTGTTTTATCGTACCGAATGGGATAGCAAGGTTTAAAAATTACACTTGAAATGATTTTATTCCATTGGTAAGTAGTTCATCGGTAAATAGTATAACTCTGTATTTTCTGAGTGCTAAGTGTGAGTTTTTCTTTTCGCATTCGATCGTGAGCGCGTTTCGAGTTTACTAGGAATTTGTATGTGATTTGTACAGCGCCACCTAGTGGTAAACTGGTTTCTCACGTTTACCACTAGGTGGCGCTGTACAAATCACATACAAATTCCTAGTAAACTCCAAACGCGTTCACGATCGAATGCGAAAATAAAAGCTCACACTTAGCACTCTGTATGTAATTGCAAGCTACACTCACAAACTAAGGAATTGTCTTGAAAGGCGTATCTATTTAATCTGTGCTTAATATCATATTATTATTTTACTGTTCAGTTTTACTTATTATAATTCGACATTTAAAATCGATTATTCTCATTTAAACTTAATAATCCACTAATTTGAATTAGTAGTCACCCCAAATTTTAATTCAATAATTAATTTATTTGTATTTTTTGTTTCGGACATATTTTATTTTATTTCATTTTAATTGACATTTAAAATTGACTATTTTACTTTAAAATTTAACATTCAATTATTTTAACTTAAAAATCACCTCAATTATTAAGGGCAGCTTGCACCAAAAGGCCTAAATCATTTTAAGCCACTAAATACGTTTAAAGTGACAGCTTTTAAAGCGTTTTGACATTTGCTAAACATGTTTAAGGGATTAAATACATTTAAGCATTTTGGTGCAAGCCGCCCTAATACAAGTAACTTCTATTGACATTATTTTCATCCTCCTTTTTTATTATATTTGTTCACTTTGAATTTTGTTATTATTTTTCCCCATTTGTCAGGGACAAAATCTGATGTTGGCAATATTTTTTACGACGGTATTATCACATTGTTACTTTTTGTCTATATAGATTGCTATATCCATTCTACTTGTTGTCTTTGTGTTTTCAATAGTTATGTTTCAAAATTTTAAATTAATACGAGTATAACACAAACTTGAAATCCTGATGATGCTCTAATATGCGAAATAGGTTAGCTTTAAGATACATATCTTCAAGTGGTTGTGATATAAATAAAAAATATATTTGCGAAACACTACACGTTTATAAGTTAAGAAAATCAATATGATGTAATTTCACCAAGTACCGACAGCGGAAAGTTATAAACATAATTTAATTAATTTAAAAAAACTATATCCAAGTTTATTTAATCTATCATGATTTTTAAATCGATGACGTTCCGTGTTTTTTGAGTCTTGAGTAAGTCTAAATAAACTGATATATATTGTTATGTGAAAATCTTGTGTGATATTTGTAACCAAAAAAAGTGTAATAGCGAAAACAAAATACTTACTAAAAATGAATATGAAATGAAAAATTAGACAGTCGTAGTATGTTACTACGACCTTTGTTCCTCTTACTGCGTAAACTTTATGGATGTCATCAAGAAACTCTATGCATAACTTGAAAATATCCGCTGAGGCGGTAAGGTTTTATTCTTTTTATTTCGGCAGTAAAATGTTATATGACGTGAAGATGATCTGACAAAAAATGTAGGTATAATTCAGGTCTAATATATTTTCTGGGTTCATTAATATTTTTTTTTTCAAGTCAAATCTTTAACAAAACTCCAAAAACTATACACGAGCCACCAATAAGTAATAATTAATTAAATAAATTTCTATCAAATAAAGATGATTATAATGCTAACGATTTTTTTAATAACAAACTAAGATGATTTTAAATTACGCAATTAATGTTAATAATTGATTTTGTATAAAATCTATGAGTTATGTAATTATATTTTTATTAATATCAAATGATAAATATGTTTGAATTGAAATAAAATATGTTTGATTGGTTATTAAAATTGAATTATAAAGACACTTATTGTAATGAAAAATTTATGAAAACCTGAAAAATAACAATCTATTACAAAAAATGAAGTTATTTAATAACGTAGTAGGATAAATAATAATTATGATGTATTTTTTTTTTAAATATTTAATTGTTAATATTTATACCAAGCCATTAGGTCAAATATGTGAACAAATGAAATTTAAAACAGCTTAACTTTGTATATTTGTTGCAGTTAATTATTATTATGAGCGTAGTTAGTAACAAAAATCCTTTATGTGCTAGCAAGTTTAATCTGAGTGCTAAGTTTGAGTTTTTCTTTTCGCATTCGATCGTGAGCGCGTTTGGAGTTTACTAGGAATTTGTATGTGATTTGTACAGCACCACCTAGTGGTAAACGTGAGAAACCAGTTTACCACTAGGTGGCGCTGTACAAATCACGATCGAATGAAAGAAAAACTCACACTTAGCACTCAGATCATGTGCGATCACGGATTAAACTGGATATGCCTTTTAAGGCAATTTTTTTAGGTTGTAAGTGTCACTTGCCTTGAATATATAATACCGTTGAAATAAAATCACTCCAGAGGTATTCCTTAAGCCTTAGTTTTTAATTCGACACGATAAAACAGCACCATATGCCATATTTCTATTTTTTTAATGATATAATATATTTATAAGCGTTTGACATTTACATACATTTGCTCATATGAGTGGCTACGCATTTTCTGCCCAACACCGTGTCTATTAATATTTGTATGGTCGGTGCGTGCGATTATTGTAAGAATATGTATTAATATATATATATATATATATTTTAATATTGCCTACATTTAAGAAACAATTATTTAATATTGTTACTGAACTCGTGCATTTGAAAATACGGAGAGATTTATTATTGCTGATATTTTTTTTAATATCATTGATTTACCTATATGCCGTCTATGGGTCGAACAATGTTTTAGCTACTACACTATTTCAATTTCTTTATTTTCTCGATGACAGATCGACGCCCATATAATTTTGTGTTATATAATTTTGTGTTGTTTACGTTAAAATGTCTCACAAATAATACTGTACTTCATGGACAGGTAGTGATGTGCTACACATAATCTATACTAATATTATATAATAGTAGAGTTTGTTTGTTTGTTTGTCTGGTTGTACGCGGTAATCTCGAAAACTGCTGAACCGATTTGAATAAATCTTTTTGAGTTAGATAGCCTGTTTATCGAGGAAGGTTATAGGCTATATAACATCTTGCTTGCGCGACCAGTAGGAGCGGAGTAAACAAAGTCCACGCGAATGAAGTCGCGGGCAACAGTTAGTGATTAATATAGGAGCTATATCTATTGATAAACGTAACACGATAACAGACCCTTTTTTTACAAAACGTAAGAAGCTAATTGCATTGCACAAGGTTGCTTTGTACCATGTGTAGTAATTGGCGCGAAATTAAAAATTCTAATTTCAATAAAGTCTTACATTATATTTGTTACATTTCAACTACCACGTAATCTCATATCAACTCCCGAGCGAAGCTGGGCATCCTAGTAGCCATCCTAATAGCCGGTCAGATCTACATTAATCGTATCATTGAAGAAAGCTTTGGGACGATGGACGCAAGTGCGGCTCCAACATATGTAAAAGTCGATTATAAAAACATTGTCGAATGTCGAATATATTATTTACTAATTGAGCCCGCGACTTTGTCCACGCGGAAAATTTTCAAAAAAAGTAGCCCAAGTTACTCCCTATCACAACAGATATCTGCCAGTGGAAGTCTCGTCAAAATCGGTCCAGCCGTTCCAGAGATTATCCGGAACAAACAGACAGACAAAAATTGTAAAAAATATTATTTTGGTCTATGTACCGTGTATACATCCATATGCATTCAGTAAAAAGCGGTTATTTTAATATTACAAACAGACACTTCGATTTTATTTATTTGTATAGATGTCATTGTAAGCTTGCTCGTAAAAGGTTTCGTCGTACCTGTCATGATGTGTGATTTACTTGAATATCTTGTCATTAAGGTACAAAACTGATTTGACGTATTTTTGAAATTTACTGGATTTATAACACTACCTGCTGCCCTTATCTCCGTCTAAATCATATCTAATCAGATGTCTTAATTTAATTAACCTTTGCAGGCACTTTTGATTAGTATAGGTTTTCATAAATTTTTTCCTCTGAATACATTATACATTTGATTTTGTGTATAGTGCAAATTTAAATCACTGATATATTCAGAAGAAGTTCAATAATATTCAGAAAATGTTACTATATTTCTGGAGTAAACAGTAAATACTAAATAGTACACTCCCATACAACAATTATGATCCCTAACGGTACCAGAAGATGCGAATCCAGCTTTTTAAAAAGGTTGTAGTAACGTCCGTCCAAAAATCGAGCAAGTCGAAAATTTAACAACTCCCAATATATATTGCATTTACAAAGAGGACAATTATAAAACAAAATATTTTAAAATAACGTTTTTGGATTGATTGATTAGGTATTTGGTTTCGGCACAGAAACTTGCAAATGTGAAAAAACGGGTTTAGTCAAATAGTAGAGGAGACAGTGGGAGACCGTCCTTCACCTATCTGATAACCAGATGAGACGTATATTTTATCAAATATTATTTATAAACAAATATGCCTATAATTACTTGCCTATCCAAAAGTGCTCATGGCTATTTTTAATTAAATTAACTTTAATCGTTTTTTTTTCATCACTTTCATACTTTTGATAACCAAATGAAATTTATTTCACTGATAATTTTTAACACACAGAATATGCCTAGGTAGGCTTGCCTACACATTTCTGTGCATGGCTACCTGGCAAGCAGGTGTGAACAGGTAAGTCAACATAGGTGACTCCATCGATCTGCTAACTTATCGAAAGTTATACCAAATTTTAGATTATTTTATTACAAAATCAGTCACATAAACTTGCCTGCAAAAAATCGTACTCAAATTACTGTTGCCAAGCTAAAAACTTGCCATAAGCACTTTTGGATAGGCAAGTAATTATAGGCATTTTTGTTTATAAATAATATTTGATAAAATATACGTCTCATCTAGTTATCAGGTAGGTGATGGACTATCTTCACCGGCTCTTAGACCAAAACATACACGGCTGTGTCATGGACATAGCCGTGGATGTTTTACGTGAATACATCTACGTAACGGATTATATTTTTCGGTATCACTTTTAGGGTTAGGGTTCCGAAGTAAACTAGAAACTCTCATATTTTCGCTATATCTATCCGTCTGTCCGTCCGTCCGTCCGCAATCTAGCTCAGAGATCTTTAGTACTAGAAAGCTGTAATTTGGCATGAATATACATTTTAGTCACAGCAAAATTTTTTTTGGTTAGCTCCTCTACGTGTAAAGTGGGAATGTTAATTTTTTTTTTCGTATACACCATGTTATGGGATATTGTTAAATAGGTTTTTAAACAATACCCCCGTTCAGGTCCCGGGCTCCTTTGAAGAATAGGCCAACTGCCGTTCTGCCAGGCAGGTCGTAAAAGGCGACCGAGTGGCTTTGCGCGTCACTATCATCGTGACTACTAGGTGGTAGAGTTCTGCATCGGCTCGACCGGGTCTGGTACCACCGCCTTAGCTATTCCTGCCGCAATAGCGTCAGTGCTAGTCGCTGTCGTGTTCCGGTTTGGAGGGTAACGTAGCCGGTAAACTTATGCATGTGGCATTAGACCTCGCCACAAGATAGCAACGCACCATTAACATCTTTAGTGTCTATAGGCGATGGTTGACTCTTTCCATCAGGAGACTCATTTGATTGTTTGCTATCTTATGGTATAAAAAAAAAACAATATTGACGGTTTTTAAACAATGTTGACGGTTTGTAAAAACAATATTTCGATTAAGGGACTTGTTTCTAAAATATTAGTCTTTAAAGTGCGAATATTTGCTAGGAGGAAGGGTCCCCCCCCCCTCTGCCACCTAAAGGTTGGTTTTCGAGGTGGGAAAAAATTCACGGTAGTAGTAAATATAATGAAATTATAAGGAAAACTATTACGGCTTAGAAGGTTTTACAAGTGTTTGGGTAATAGTCGATCAACTTATAAAATGTACTTGGAGAAAGATTTGTAGGCGATAAACTAGATGGTCTGGATATATTCGTCATAGACGGGTGTGCAAAATTATGGAATGGTTGATAATGGTATGGGTAGGTAGATGTAGGCTAGACGATAACATATTGCTCAGGTTCGATGTTAATATTGGCGTCAGGTAGGGTTGTGTGTTGTCAGCTCGCCTGTATATCCTATATCTGGAGAAGTATCTCCAAAGATTTATTTAATGTGGGAATGCGCACCAGTGATATGGTGGTAAACTTCCTAATTTATGCAGATGACGCTGTACTTTTAGACTCAACTCCATCCGAGCTTTAAACACTCGTTGGAACACAGTTATGAAAGATGATTGTAAGTGTATGGGCTAACAAGTGAATGCGAAGTAAACTAAAGTTCTAGTATTTGAAAGAGAAACAACAAGAACGAATGTAAGATTTATGGTCGATGATGTGGTGCTGGAACAGGTGGATGAGTATATATTTTGGATGTGGTTTTAGTAGGGAGAAAAGATACACCGCCGACGTCGAAAGAAGAGTGTGTGCAAAGAAGAGAGTGAATGGAGCGTTAGGGATATTGCTTAAAAGAACAGTTTTAAGTCAAAGTGTCCGAATTTCCCTGCTTAACTATGTTCTTAGCCCAACTTTATTGTACAAAATATTATTTCAAAAGCCCTCTTTTTAGTCCGCTTTATTATAATGGGCAACTTCGGAAACCTACATGATGCGTGGCCCAACACACACTTTACTAATTTATCATTCGTCGTATAATTGTCGCCGTTGATCGGTTCGGGCGCCCTAATCTTTTTACGTTCTAGGGACTTCTTCACTCTTCCGTATAGGGGTTCATGAGTATCATTAGATTGCTATTTAAAGTCCCGTTTAGACGGTATACGTCCCTTCTATCTTGATTTGGCGTTCGAAAGATTTTATTGACCGATAAAAAAAAACTATTTTTTTTTCATTTAAACGCCATATATATCTACTATAAGCATTTAAAATTATATTTTTTCTTACATAATTAATAATCTTTAAAAGAGCTGTCGAACGAAACTTAATTAAATTCCATAACTGCTTTTTACCTTTTTACCTAAAAATGTCTAAAAATGTCGGCACTTCCTCCTTCATCCTCCGCGTAGCGTTGTAGTCTGCACTTACCTTCTAAAATTCTTTGATTCTTTAGCTATTTAACAGTATAATTAGATTTTTGATGCTGATGTTACGTAGCTATAATATCAAATTGTAACTCCCAATTTTGTTATCATCAGTTCTCTTGAACTGTCCCTCACTATGAAAGCAAATTTAAAGACGTAATCACGACAAAAGGTTGAGTACCTCAGGCTTTTTGCCATATTATTTGTACAAAAATTTATTAGGGATTGGACATAACATGAGCCTATCGACCTTAATGAAGGTCGTGGGCATGCCCGTCGTGTCCTGGATCCGCACTTTAGTACTAGGGCGTCAAACTACCGCCCCATCGTACGGACAATAACGCACCCATAATATCTCTATTATATACTCATATAGCTTGTCCCTTTCATCAGAAGAGCCATTCTCTTAATTGCCATCTAATATAATGTAACAAAATCTTCTATAAAAATCTAAAAAGAGATAATTTGTATAATTAGAAATTATTTGGACAACGCACATTAGTATCAGCGCCAGTAGTGTGGTGATCTCACCAAAATTATGAGCGCCTATCTCTATTACAGACTCATATAGCTTGTCCCTTTCATCAGAAGAGCCATTCTCTTAATTTCCATCTAATATGATGTAACAAAATCTTCTATAAAAATCTAAAAAGAGACAATTTGTATAATTAGAAATTATTTGGACCACGCACATTAGTATCAACGCCAATAGTGTGGTGATGTCACTAAAATTATGACGACTTATTTTATATTCGTTAACATTGTCGAATGCATATATTAGTTACGACATCGTAATCACGCTCATAAAATTGCGACAAATCTGTCATGATATTACGATTTGCTTGAATGTCGTTATTATATAAGGACAGAACTGCTTTGACATATTTTTGAAATTTATAGTCTTTTGGTTATTGATGTCCGTGGCTACGTCCAAATTAATCAATTGCGGGCACTTTAAATTAGTCAACGTTTTTATAATTACTGCCAGATTCGAATGCAGTCACATACTAATAGAGTTCCAGTGAAAATACTGAGTCCAGCAAATGAGACATACACGTCATTAGTTCTGTTTGTCTCTGTCTTCAGTCGTAAAAGGCGAATGATTGGCAATTCGAGTCACTACCATCGAGGCTACTAGGTGGTAGAATTCTGCATTGTCTCGCCCGAGTCTGGTACCACCGCCTTACCTGTCAGTGCTTGTCACTGTCGTGTTTTCCGGTTTGGAGGGTAAGGTAGTCGGTGAACTTATGCATCTGGCATTAGAACTAGCCACAAGATGTCAACGCACCATTAACATCTTTGGTGTTTTTAGGCGATTGTTGACTTTCAATCAGGAGACCCATCTGTTTGTTTGCTATCTTATGATATAAAAAATGTGTAAACGGCTGACCCTACGGGCCTTCCCTGAAACTTCCCACAAAATTAAGGTATTTTAAGCTTAAAAGAGTAAAAAATATAAACATCGATTTTTTAGTTGAAACATATTTTTTTTTAAATGGCAGTATATTAATTTTTGGAAAGCTGTATATTTTGAAAATAGTGATGGCATTCAACTCAAATTTTTGAGATCTAAAATATTGCTTAAGCTTCATCTATAATCGCTATAGCTAATAATCGATAGGTTGAAAAATTTCGATGCAATGACACAAAATATTTTATTTTTAAATTTCTTCATTGATAAATCTCAAACAAATTGACCGATTTTAATTAAATTAAAGGTATTTGACGCAGTTTTTAAAGGAGAAAAGCTGTTAAGATTTTTGATTCAATCAGTGAATCGTAAAATAACGATATAAAAATGATGAAAAAATGATTATGCATGTGGCATTAGATCTCGCCACAAGATAGCAACGTACCATTAACACCTTTGGTGTCTATAGGCGATGGTTGACTCTTTCCATCAGGAGACCCATCAGCTTATTTGCTATATTATGATATAAATAAATAAAAACCGGCGGTATGAAGTAATTAATGAACAAAAATAAATTGTTAAGGTGAATATATAACTAAATATTCTACAAGTATTTCAAACGTTTACCAGTTGTGGTTATTAAGATCGAGAAAAAATTGCAAAAAAAATAGCGTTTGTTGTATGGGAGCCGCTTAAATATTTATTTTATTCGGTTTAATAAATAAAATAAATATTTTACGAAGCTCCTTTAAATATTTATTTTATTCTGTTTTTAGTATTTGTTGTTATAGCGATAATAGAAATACATTATTTATGAAAACGTCAATTGCCTAACTATTACGGTTCATGCTGAGATACAGTCTGGTGACAGAAAAATAGACAGACAAATATACAGAGGGACAAACGGTAGTCTTAGTAATAGGGTCCAGTTTAACCCTTTGTGTATGAAACCCTAAAAATAAAGCTATTTAAAATAAGTTACATAATCTATTCTCTATTCTCAGAAGCCAGTATTGCTAGACAAAAGAGACAATATACATACAAATCCATATTTTCTTTGAGGCGTGAAGAAGTAACAAACAAATAAACACACATAATCTTCTACGTTTATATTGTTAAACTAATAAACACTCGTTCCAAAATTTTACAGCCGCAATAAAATAATTTTCTCACTAAATTTTCGTAATTTATTCCCAACTCATCAACACTAGCGTACATATATAATAGCATCGACATTGTTAATGTGCTCGTAAAATGTTTTGTCACGTGGTACCAATTGTTATTTTATATGATTTACTTGAGTATAATCTCATTCTATTTTAAATTCAAAAGTTACATTTATTTCTACGTGTCCTCATATCTCTAAATATGATGTCACCGTCCTTGTCCCGATGATAGATATTTAGACATGGATATAGTGCTATTGCGCTGCAAACACCCCCGTGTTGGTCCCGGGCTCCTTTGAAGAATAGGCCAACTGCCGTTCTGCCAGGCAGGTCGTAAAAGGCAACCGATTGGCTATGAGAGTCACTAACATCGTGGCTACTAGGTGGTGAAGTTCTGCATTGCCTCGCCCGGGTCAGGTACCTTCGCCTTACCTATTCCTACCGCAATAGCGTCAGTGCTTGTCGCTGTCGTGTTCCGGTTTGGAGGGTAAGGTAGCCCGTAAACTTATGCATGTGGCATTACCTCGCCAGAAGATAGCAACGCACCATTAACATCTTTGGTGTCTATAGGCGATGGTTGACTTTTTTCATCAGGAGACCCACCTGCTTATTTGCTATCTTATGATATATAAAAAAATCATAACGAATATATGGCAAGTTCAAATTTTATGTTTTATGGTTATAAAACTGTGTCAGTAGTATAGCTATAACAGCATAATAACAGACAGATTACGTATAGACGAACAAGAGATTTTTGTTATTGATGAGTATAGGATATCGTTGACAAGTCAAAGGCAGTAGGCAAATACTAAAGAGGGTGTTCAGTACTGGATTCTAGTAATGAATGTGTGAAAAATAGGTTCTTAAATTTTGTCCAATAAAAAAATTATTTACAGACACCCGCACAAGATACAGAATTTTATTATTTACTAGCTGTTGCCAGCGACTTCGTCCGCGCGGACTTCGTTTATTCCGCACTGCTCCTCCCCCGTAGCTGATAGCGCGATAATATGTAGCCTATATGTTGACCCGACCTGTTAGTAATATTCATGAAAAATTTGAAGTAAATCCATGCAGTAGTTTTTGAGCTTACCCCGGACATACATACAGACAAACAGACAAAAATTCTAAAAACTATATTATTGGCTTCGGTATCGATTGTAGATCACGCCCCAAGTATTCTTTTAAAAAAATATTCAATGTACAGTTTTGACTTTCCTACGATTTTATTATATGTATAGATACACGATTAGCTGTCGCGGCACATGTGTCAAAGCGCGCGCTTATCACTCGCTTGGTGATCATAATTTTTGAATATTGCTACGCTAAATTTGACGAGATTTGTGTATAGTTGAACAATATTCTCCTTTTTTTATAATTTTACTGGTTTCATACGACATTAAATACAAATGACCGTAGTGTCCTTCAACATGTAGGTACATGTATAAATCACAATTTTCATTGACTAAAACAGCAGCCATAATCTATACATATAATAAAATCGTAGGAAAGTCAAAACTGTACATTGAATATTTTTTAAAAGAATACTTGGGGCGTGATCTACAATCGATATCGAAGCCAAAAATATAGTTTTTAGAATTTTTGTCTGTTTGTCTGTATGTATGTCCGGGGTAAACTCAAAAAGTACTGCATGGATTTACTTCAAATTTTGCATGAATATTACTAACAAGTCGGGTCAACATAATACCTACATATTATCACGCTATCACCTACGGGGGAGGAGCAGTGCGGAGTAAACGAAGTCCGCGCGGACCAAGTCGCTGGCAACAGCTAGTTATAAATGATATAAAGACCAAAATTGTAAAACGGGCAAAACCAAAAAATCATTTTAAGTTATTTAGGACAAAAATATTTTACGCAATTTGCTGAGAACCTTCTAAATTGAATTTTTCGATTTACCTTTTTCTCAAAGGGGAATAGGTTGATTTATAGCTAAGTAAAAATGTGGATAAAACGTAGGGTTAAGTTCTTCAGAGAGTCTTTTTTCAGAGAATAACAATGTAGAAACGTAGATGTACATTTGCCTTCAAATCTGTTATTTGTGAAATTTAGATTTCCTTGTTAGTTAATAATTATTTTAAATACCCTGATGATGCTTGTGTAAGCGAAACCGGTCGGAAATTAAATATAATTATCTTATTGTGAAACAGTACAAGTGTTATCGGCTAACAAATATTGTGTTAAAATGGAGTTTCACCAAGTGCCGACGATAAAAAGTGTAGAATATAGAAACGTACATATTTGCGAATCTCGTGTAAATACATATAGACCGTGGTCACGAGAAGAAACTTTTTTTTATTTGCTGAAACACGCTGAAATTTCGTGAACGGCTTCGTTTTGACGAGATAACCATCTTTCTATCTTCGAAAAATTTCGAATCGGGTTACTAATAAAGATAGATAAAAAATAAAAGTTTTGTGTATCGGACTAAAAAAAATCCACTTTACGTGTAGGATAAAGTTGCCCTTGAATTGCTATTAATTAGATTAGAGAAATAATTATTATTAATTAGAATAGCTGAAAATAATGAACCTAATTTAATTTCTACCAAAGGGTACAATAAAAGGTGGAATAAATGTAAGATAAAAATCTTATTTCTAAATCAAGCAGAGATTTTTCTTTTCTGTCATAAAGTTAAAACTTTCTTTTATTTATGACCAACCAAACAAATTAGAAAAATGTTGGATAGTTAGGGCGCAAAATGTCATATAAATTATTGTATAAAATACAACAAAATGATAGTATTAATACTATAGTCGAAATTTACAACACAAAAGGCTTTGTGTTGTAACTTTCTAGTATGGGGTTATTGTGCATGAAATTAATTTGATAATTTAGACTGATGTTAAATTCTTGTAGCATTTTAAGCCCGATCTCATCGATCTGAAGTAGAATGATGAGATCGACCTAAAAATGTTTTGGCGAATGGCGACATAATTTTTTTTTTTTATATCATAAGATAGCAAACAAGCAAATGGGTCTCCTGATGGAAAGAGTCAACCATCGCCTATAGACACCAAAGATGTTAATGGTGCGTTGCTATCTTGTGGCGAGGTCTAATGCCACATGCATAAGTTTACCGGCTACCTTACCCTCCAAACCGGAACACGACAGCGACAAGCACTGACGCTATTGCGGCAGGAATAGGTAAGGCGGTGGTACCAGACCCGGGTGAGAGAATGCATAACTCTACCACCTAGTAGCCACGATGGTAGTGACTCGATAGCCTATCGGTCGCCTTTTACGACCTGCCTGGCAGAACGGCAGTTGGCCTATTCTACAAAGGAGGCCGGGACCAACACGGGGAAAATTAATTTGATAATTTAGACTGATGTTAAATTCTTGTAGCATTTTAAGCCCGATCTCATCGATCTGAAGTAGAATGATGAGATCGACCTAAAAATGTTTTGGCGAATGGTGACATAAAATTTAAAACAAAGTGTTTGTTTGATGTTTTTGTGGAGTACGAAATCCACAATACATACTAGATATAATTTTACTAAAACAAGCACTGTATTTAATATGAGTAACAGGTGCAACGTAAATTTCCACGTTAAAATGGAAAACAGTTTTCCCAATCTAAAAAAATAATAACAAATTTAATTTGGAACCATAAACAAATCATACGTTCCCGATACTTTTTAGACTGAATGTATAAAATTTAATTAATAGCGCTAATTATTAAATTATCATCACACTATTGGTCCGGAGTCTGGGTCTATCTGTGTTGGTCCGGGTCACTCTTTAAGAATAGAACATTTGTCAATCTGCCAGGCAGTTCGTAAAAGGTACACGATTGGCTAAATGTGTCACTACCATCGTGTCTGCTAGGTGATAGAGTTTTGCAATATCTTATCTATCCTGCCGCAGTACCATAAGTACTTGTCAATGTCTTGTTTCGGTTTAAAGGGTAAGGTAGCTAGTAAACTTATGCATGTGACATTACCCTCTACACGAATAGCATTAACATCGTTAGTGTCTACTTCAACAGTTTTTTTTTTTATCAGGACAGCTACTTATTTGTTTGTTATCCTATCATATGAAAAAACCAGCTGTGCGCGCGACTTCATCCGCGTGGTATTTTTTGAAAGTAAAAGCAGCCAAAGTTACACTTTATTATATCAGCTACCTGTTTGTGAAAGTCCCATCAAAATCGGTCCAGTCGTTATTAGCCAGAACAAACCGACAGATACACAGACAGAAATTAAAAAAAAAATGTTATTTTGGCATAATATATACCGTACATACGTCCGTATGCAGTAGAAAGCGGTTATTCTGATATCACAAGACACAAGAAACAGACACTCTAATTTTATTTATTTGTATAGAATATATAGATTATATTTTTTCTTAAAATATTGTTCAGTATGTTGAGTATTTAATAATAATTACTAACTGGATTAGGTAGTCATAAAGCTCGTATTAATCAAATTAAAAATCAAATAATTTTTTGAATCAAAAAAGAAAACAAAAAATCAAACGCTTTCTTTGATCCGATATTGGAATTTATCTAAAATTTTACTCTTACAAAATATCTGATCTTGTAAAGTACTCAGAACATAGTAGAGTAGAATATTTGAAGTTTTTATAACTTAAGTTTGTAACAAATATCTTCTTTTACTCCTATAAAATATCTAACCTTGTAGAGCGTTCAATACGTCGTAGAATTACGTAGCCGAGCTACGCCTTGTTATTCAATGGTAATAGTGTACACGGTTTTCCGCTCACACTGTCAATCGTCAACAACATAGTACGTGCTCTGTGAAACGTAACACATCCATATATCTTCATTATCAAAGAGTACAAAGAGAGAAATGCCAATACATAAAAACTATAATAAGCAGGATTTGTTGGTAAATTGGTTGGTTTATAAGTTATTATTTTTTTTCTATTTAGCTTTAATATACTTTAGAAATAAGTTTGTGCAAAAAGCTAACTTACATAATGCCTAGTGGTTTTCTTATCATATAATTTAAGCAGAGAGTCTAATGTACTATATACAGTGCATAAAATTATTTGAATATATAAAAAAAATGTGTCACAGTGTTTAAAGCTGCACTCTCCAAAATGGTCCAAACGATTTTTATATATTTTTTGTATATATTTTACAAAAATGTAAAATATATACAATATATATTTTACATTTTTGTAAAATATATTATTGATAGGTGTAAGAATAAAGATCATAGAGTATATCTTATACTGCTAAGTGATCGGGGCATTCTTATCTGTAACGTTTTTTTCTATCTTTCTAACGTTGCTTTTAGTTTTTTTTTATTTAGCATCGAAAAATACTTATGATTCAAAATTATCCTTCTACTCTCACCCCCATTAAACACCACGCCACCAAAATATTTACTACATAATATAATTTATGTGGCAGAACAATGTTTGCCGAGTGAGCTAGTAATTCCGCAACTTTGTTGCGGAATTACTAGCTTACTCGGCAATCATAATTAAAATGGACCTGTTTTTAATAAAACTATAAATTTCATTGGTCTCGTAATTAAAGTATTCGTTTGTAAATAAAGATTTTAAAATCAAATTCAGAACTGGACACAAAAATATTTTATCATAATAACTAAGATATTTTTCTACTTTTTAAAGGAAGTGTATAGAGTGTTGTGAATTACATCAAATTAGTATAGGGCCAGAAAAAGCAGCGTGTCGCCGTCCGACCACAATAAGTGGTCTGATACCATTAGAGATTTAACAGTTTGCTATTTCAAGAAATATGCTAAAACAAATCTGTCTAAAAAATGTTACTATAAAATATCTGAACATCTAAATGACAAAAGGCATTGGATTACTTGCTCCTCTTATCAGTAATTGTAATTATTTTTTTCCCCGTGTTGGTTCCGGGCTCCTTTGAAGAATAGACCAACTGCCGTTCTGCCAGGCAAGTCGTAAAAGGCGACCGATTGGCTCTGCAAGTCACTAACATCATGGCTACTAGGTGGTAGAGTTCTGCATTGTCTCGCTCGGGTCGTAATAGCCTCAGTGCTTGTCATTGTCGTGTTCCAGTTTGGAGGGTAACGTAGCCGGTAAACTTATGCATGTGGCATTAGAACTCGCCACAAGATAGCAACGTACCATTAACACCTTTGGTGTCTATAGGCGATGGTTGACTCTTTCCATCAGGAGACCCATCTGCTTGTTTGCTATCTTATGATATAAAAAAAAGTGTTGTAACAATTACATCCTTAAAAATTAGACATATTGTAATGTCTAACTTAAAAATGATATATGAAAAAAGACAAGCCCGCTGAGTTTCTTCCAATGAGAATCTTCTCAGTGTGTGGCCGCGTTTCCGATCCGGTAATAGTTAAAAAAAAATAACGCGTCAAAATAACACGTAAAAAATTGTATAAAACTTCTGATTTTTGATTTCTTATGACTTGTTATATAATAATTATGAAGTAGGTTTATATGTTGCTTTTAGGGGCTAAGTCGAATAGGACCTCACCTGACTTGTTATATAAATGGGTAATGGCTGACTTGTTATATGTAAATAATGTGTGTAAAATGTAAATAATAAATGAGTAAATTTGTTACACCAATTTATAGGAGGCTTGTTAAGTTTTCTTGAGCATTGATACTAAAAATTATAAGTGGCACTGCAATGAAGGATACTACTTTCCGACACTTTTAATGGTCGGGTTAATTTGCCGTAAGTGACGTGCATACGCTTTACGGCTCTTCAACTGATCGCGATAAAGGTACTTCTAGAGAAAATGTATACGCTTCTTTTTTGTCCGTCGGCTTTGTATCCACCCTCATTTCAGTACAGGTAAAGCTGTTGGTTTACCTGTACTGAAATGAGTAGGTGGTAAAAAAATAGATAAACCATGCTGTACTGTTTTATCGTTGCGATGAGATGATTTATAAATTACACTTGAAATGATTTTATTTAATTACTAAGTAGTATAACTCTATATTTCTGTATGTAATTGCAAGCTAAACTGACAAACTAAGAAATTGTCTTGAAAGGCGTATCCATTTAATCCGTGGTCCTGACTAATAAATAATATAGTTTTGTAACGTCTTACCTAGGTCTGGTACTTATCAATTCGTCTCGCAATAGCGTTATGCTTGTCCCTGTTGTGTTCTGACTTGTATGAAAAGGTAGCCAGTTAATATATGTACTTATGTGACATGAACACCGCGCCATATCGATAGCAACGTACCATTTACATCTTTGATGTCTATAGGCGACGTCGTCCCTTTCTATCAAAACGGCCTGCGCAGACGACGGATTTTTGTCCGCGGACTTTTTTGTCCGCTAAAATAGATCACTTACAACTGTGTCGATTATCGCAAATGAGAGATTAAAAGTACCGAGTGCAAAAAGTCCCCCGAATAGCCGAGGACATGCAGAGAGCGGACCGGACAAAAGTACGGAGGAGTCCCCGAAAAGAATAGAACACGTGTGATTAGTCGAAGCAACGCATACGGCAGACTGTAGTCCGCGTTGTGCGCTAGAGCGCTGTGATCGCACACCGTGTGCGTTGAGTTCGCGGTAAATTCGCGGCGGAGTTTTTATTCGCGGAGCGTACTTTTTTCTCCGCCACGGAGAAAAGTCCGTCGTCTGCGCAGGCTAAAATAGCCATCTAATTTTTTACTATTTGATGATATAAAAAAGGTCATTGTGGGACAATTACCTACTTAGGTACCTACTCTTGATATTTTATTACTTAATTTATATTTTACTAGCTGACTCGGCAAACGTTGTTCTGCCAACTTGGTCTCTAATTTTCCGTTTTTTTTTCTAATTTTTTTTTTACCTTTTAAAGCTAACCTGAACCTCCATGAATATTTTAAAACCAAAATAAGCCAATTCGGTCCAGGCGTTCTCGAGTTTTAGCGAGACTAACGAACAGCAATTGATTTTTATATATATAGACCCGAAAACGTTGTTCTGCCTTTTTAACTACTCTTTTTTTCTATATTTTCTCATCTTTTAAACCTTCCTGGACTGCAACAATTAATTCAAAACAAAAATTAGCTAAATCGGTTCAGCCGTTCTCAAGTTTTAGTGAGACTAACATACAGCAAGTGATTTATATATATATGTATATATATATATATATATATATATATATATATATATATATATATATATATATATATATATATATATATATATATATATATATATATATATATATATATATATATATATACCCGCAATTGATTTATTTATATATAACACCCGTGTCCCAAGAGAAGCAGATCGAGGTACATCCACCCACGAGGTGCACCCACGATTTGGTGAAGATCTCATAATGTGATAGGTGGCAAGTCTATCGCCAACCGGGCACTTATCCAGCCTCGAACAACGTTGTTTTTATCATGAAAAAGAAAAGCACATTTTTGAAATGCTTGACCCGGGAATCGAAACCGGAACCTCATGTGGTCAACACTGACACCGGACCACTAGACCACATAAGCGACAATAATATTTTCAAAAAAATATTTTCATTTCCTTAAACAAAAATAACTACTGATTGACGGTAGTGTTAGTGACATTTCAAATCATTTTGTTTTAACAAACTTTTATTTTTTATTTTTTTTGTATTAAAATACAAATATAAAAGAAACATTTTATTTTGAAATTTACAAGAAAAGATTTAGAAAAAATATTACAATATTTTAATTTTTTTATTTGCGAAATTCATTCATTTGTTCGTCTAAAAGTAATTTGTGTTTTGAATATTGTAAAACATGAAATTATAAATATTTTCTTGTTTCATTTGAGAAATTTGCCAGAAACGAAACTTCATTCATTAATTTCAAATATCCTTAATGCCACTCAACCTGTCAAGAATTATGGAACCGGTTTTAAATGGACAAAAAGTTATAAATAGAATTTAATTCATTGTTAACATTTGTTTCCAAGTTTATTTCATCTATCATCATCTTTCAATCGATGGCTTACCGTATTGTTAAGGTCTTTCCGAAATTACCAACGCTTTTGGACCATCTAATGCGGGGAATTATTAGTATCGACATTTCTGTCGATCGAGTTGTATTTATTACACTCGAACTTATATTGTAGTTAAGCTTAGGATTTAGGCGATAATAAATGATGGGCCTAAGATAATTATAATGATATCACCACAGATGAAAATTAATGTAATTTTGTAAGTGATAGGCAAATGGAGCAAGATTAGTGAAAATTATGAGCATTGTTCTTCACACTAAATATGTTAATAGACATTAAATATGATATGTTAATATTATGTTGCTATCTGTGAAGGTGTATGGATTTTTTTATATCATAAGATAGCAAACAAGCAGATGCCTCTCCTGATGGGAAGCGAAACCACACCAAGGATGTTAATTGTGCGTTGCTACCCGTGTAGCGGGATGGAAATACCATACTATGCATAAATTTGTCGGCTACCTTACTCTCCAAACTGGAACACGATAATGACAAGCATTAACGCTATCGCGACAGAAATAGTTAAGGCAGTGTTACCAAATACTCGGACGAGACGTTACGGAACTCTACCACCCAGTGGTCACGATGGTATTGACGCATATAGCCAAACAGTCACCGTTTATGACCTGCCTGGCAGAACGGCAGTTTTCCCATTCTTCAATGAAGCTCGGACCAACACGGTGAAAATGTTAATACCTCGTTTATAAGTTTAGCCGGCAAACTTATAGATGAGGCATTACCTTGGATTCTTTTAGTGTGGATTTGAAAACACGTTGACTTTGATAACGACCCTTGAGCCTTGTAGAGATTTAGGCAGTGTTTAACTGAAGTCACCTCGCCTTTTATTTTCTATAGTCATGCTTACAGTTTTATTTGTTTGCCATTATATGATCATTCCATATGACTATATTTGACTAAAGATCATTTTTGCGAAACCTATTTTTTATAGAGAGAAAGATTACACACCGGTGAAGCAAATGTCTTTATCTGTATTATTATTTTTAAATATGGCTGGGGCTATCCTTCCAGCGGATAAAAATGTCGCAACTAAAAGAGGCCACTGCCAGGGCAATCATAATCAACCAAGAGGCTGCGAATTTAATTCTTATTTGTAAAAAATGTTTTCGTTTACCTTGAAGTGAGTCCAAAAAACTCCACCCACAGTTGTTTACGGCGTTATCCTTGCTCCATTGACAGCTGTTCGCTGTTTAAGGACGTAACGTTTGTCACGTCATAGCCGGTTTTTTGATCAATATTCCTTCAGGAATTACCGCGTACGAAAAAATTAAAAAAAAGTGGTTAAACATAACTTTGAGATTTTTGAAGCAGTTAATTTTGGCTCAAGACAACGTTTTTCATCTTGCTAAAACTGCGATTAATGCTGTTTGAAAGATTAAAATCGATAAAATCACGATCAAAAGTTACAGCATTAAAACTTCAAAATAGATAGATATTTTTGGTTTCAACAACGTTAGATATTATTATCATAACAACTAAGATTTTTTGAGGGCAAAAGATTGAAGGTGAAAGTATCGACTTGTACCTAGGTTCTTAATGGGCAACGATCATTATTTAAGCTAGTTTTAAAATCCATGGTGTATATCTGATAATAAACAATATCTGACTCCTTTGCAGTAGTATATACTACTACTATATAATAATATATATATAATAATATATATATATATATATATATATATATATATATATATATATATATATTATTATATAGTTAGTTATATATATATATATAGTTAGCCTCCGTTTTTTCCTTTTTAGAGGCCGCCGATTGGACTATATAGTCAACTATATATCAATCTGTATAGTCGTTAATATAGATAAAATAATCAAATCGTACTTACAGAGTCAATACTGAAACGGGCCCAGCTTTGAGCTGGGCCCGCGTGTTGTATTTGAAACTCCTCTTCTGTCAAGTTTTATATCTGAAACAACATGATAAAATCTTTCAAAATCCTTATTTTAAACTATAAATACGTTTGTACGGTATGTGCGAAATTATGTGTGTGCTATCTCTGCTATATGGATGAAAACGTGATACCTATATATTTACGGAAAGTTGCATATTATAAGTTCGAGACACTAGGGCGGGCCGCATTGCAACGCGAAATGCTAGCTCAGCACATTAGGACGGGCCACAAAGGGCGGAGCGGGTCGCGTCGCAATATAGCACATTTCAGTGTTTCTTTCCAAATGTTATCTATCCATTATTACTCACCATGAATTTGATCTTGCAAATCATAATATAGCTCTTTGTACCCTAAAATTGTTAGCCGTTTTTCATTTATAATTATGTGATTTTGTAAATTACCCAAAACACGGAGGAGGCGATACACGCAACTCCGCTCGCCATAGCACACTGGCGACAGAGCGCATTGGGCCGTCTCGCTCGCTCGGTCCTTAATTGTGCATTTTTAGAAAAGCTACGAAATACAGAATTGCAGGACAACTATGAGTTGGAAGGTGGAGCCACAAGCGAGACCTTCAATTATACGAAAGGCGTTGGTGGTGTGGTGTGTGTTGGTCCCGGGCTCCTTTGAAGAATAGACCAACTGCCTTTCCGCCAAACAGGTCGTAAAAGGCGACCGATTGGTAAT
Source organism: Apodemia mormo (assembly GCA_036924255.1). NCBI lineage: Eukaryota > Metazoa > Arthropoda > Insecta > Lepidoptera > Riodinidae > Apodemia > Apodemia mormo. The sequence goes on along the minus strand of JAUPFN010000012.1, from coordinate 4,983,248 downwards.
ACGAGTCACTACCATCGTGGCTACTAGGTGATATAGTTCAGCATTGTCTCGTCGGGTCTGGTACCACGGCTTTACCTATTCTTGCCGCATTAGCGTCAGTGCTTTTCACTGTCGTGCTCCGGTTTGGAGGGCTAGGTAGCCGGTAAACTTATGCTTGTGGCATTAGACCTCGCCACAAGATAGGAACGCACAGAACATCTTAGGTGTCCATAGGCGATGGTTGACTTATTCCATCTGCTTGTTTGCTATCTTATAATATAAAAAATATATAAAAATAAAATTGCGATTTCCGTCGAAGCATACATTATAGTACTTCTTCAAAAAATGTGAGAAAAATAAAAATCTTTTTATATAATAAATTAAATTTTTTACTGGATTTGCCTAAAGTAAACTCATCTGTAGTCATATAGCAACGTTCAAGCAATTTGTATCAAGATCGATAAAAGAAAATTAAAATCCGAGCACGCCTTTTAATACAACGTTACCGGCGTGGCGCGTGTTTCGTTCCAAATTTGTTATTCTATGTATGTGAAAACGATAGTTCGCGTGTTTTTTTATTCAAAAGTAATGAGAACATGTGTTTTAACTTCCCGCTCCGTATGTACTCGTATGTAGGTAAGGCAGTTACTAATTTTGCCCCGATTTCCGAAAATCGTGTTTTCTCCAGAACTTTACGTTTTGAGGTCCTAGAACCTTCTCCCACTATTTTCACGATGATGTCAATATGCTTGTATATATATATGTATACGTGTGTGCATGTATGTATATATCTACGTAAACATCTCATAACTTTTGAATTAAACGTGGTTGATGCATTAGATGGTATTGAGTTTCGCCAAACTTTGATTTCCTAAACACTTAAACCGGCACAGGAGATTTTGAAAAAATGAGGTTGTTCGGAAAAAATTCGAAAAAATTATTTATTTATAATAACTTCCAAATGAATGTAGTGATTGATAACAAAATTTAATCAGCTCTATTCCTTAAATTAATATGCGTTTAACGTTGCAAATTACATCAATATCAGTTTATCCGTTCGAGAGTTATCGTTAACGAATAATTAAAAAAAAAACTGGTTTTGTTAACTTCGAGATTTTTCGTAATATCATCTTCATCTTAGAACTTGAAAACATGCCGTTTAAAAAATCAAAATCTATTCAAGTTTCCAAAAGTTACAGCTTTTCAAATATCAAAATTATGTTTTTTACAACAAACTTACTTCATATTTATATAAAAACTTTCAGGCTAATATACCGTTTGATTTAAAAATCAAATCAGCTTTTTTTTTAAATGGCTGCGTCAAATACCTTAAATTGGATCAAAATTGGATTCATTCAAATTCAATGATGAAATTTTTATCTTCCCTAACTTGTAGTTAATAAATTACTGATTTTGCCCCGATTTTCGGAAATCGAATTTTCACCAGATCTCCACATTTTGAGGTCCTAGGAACCTTTCCTGACTATTTTCATGTTGAGGTCAGTATGTCTGTATGTATATATATATATATATATATATATATATATATATATATATATATATATATATATATATATATATATATATATTTATATATGTGTGTGTGTGAGTGTAAACATCTTGTAACTTTTGAACGGCTGCAGCTGGACCGATTGAAACGCGATTGATGGAATTCGATTGGATTCTGCTTAACTGACTGACTTTCTAAAAATTGAACCAAGTCGACCCAAGATGTTTTGAGAAATTTTGAAAAACCCCCAAAAAATGTTGGCGAAACAATATTTTTTGTTATATAATTTCCAGATTAGTGTACTGATTAAGTACAAAAACTAATTAAGTAATTTTTGAAGGATTAGAACTCGACGCTCGCTCTACCACTGAGCTCGTGTTGACAGGCTCGACGTGGCAAAATTTTTGCTATATGATCGCGAAAAATCATTTGCTTAATGATTTTTTTGGTCGCTTGTTTTTTTATATACATGCCATGGCATCTTTCCAGTTGTTATGAACTTCAATTTGTAAGTCAAAAATTTTTGTACGACTTTAAAATGAAATGTGTATCTTTGGCCAAAACTGCTGCTCTATATATCTCTATCACAACTATCATAGAAAAAATCCAAAGGAATTATTGGGTTTGATTTTCAAATTTCTTATCAGATATCCTGTCAAAACTTGAAATTCAACTCTCAGTATCTTGGTATTTGTAAATCTACAACATTAACATTCTCTAAGCTACTTTGCCTCGTACGTATAATTTATTACGTATTATTATTATAATTAAATTAAATTATAGTATAATATTATATATATTATAATATTATACTATAATTTAATTTAATTATAATAATTATAATAATAATAATATAAATTAAATTATAGTATAATTATATTAAATTAAATTATAATTAAATTATTACGTATTATTTAGACACTACACTAAACGTAAAGAAAAGTCTTCTTAAATATCTTAGGGTAGAGTGATAATAATATAACTGGACAAATTACACAAATTGATCTAACCTTTGGGGTAAGGGGTAAGCAAATTATTTACTTGTGGTATGGGTGTTAGTCAACGATACTAATACATAGAAATACATATATAAATACTTTTACGTACGTAATAAACACCCAAACCCGGAAATACAAAAATCTATGCTCATCACACAAATATTTGGCCTGTCGGGAATCAAACCCAAGCCCCATCGATTCGTAATTAGGTTCGCGAACCATTTGACCAACGGCGCGACCGACTGATGCAGCTGATAGGTATCCTGATTAAGAGGGACTACCATCACTTATAGATACTAAAGATGTTAATGATGCGTCACTTTCCGTGTGGCGGGATGATAATTTATTTATTTATCTTCACTGAACCACATACAGAATATATAGGGTACAAATGGCGAGTTTAATGCATAAAGCATTCTCTACCAACTAACCATACGGATAACCAGATAATTAGAGTGGTTAAATTTTCGTAATATATAATATATACATACAACATATATACATATAAAAAAATATATGTCAACTGCAAGACCTCTGGTATTGCAGATGTCCATGGGTGGCGGTGATCACTTACCATCAGGTGCACCTCTTGCTCGTTTGCCCCCTCTTCTATAAAAAAAAATATAAAAAAACAAATTTTCAAATTTTGATGTATAGGTTGTAACAACTTGAATATTCAAAACATTAGCCATGTGATGTTAGGATGTGCAGCTTTAAATTTTTCTTAAGGCGAGGTATTTTGACGCGCGTCAATTCTATAGAAAATAAGTGGTGCGGTATGTTCTGAAAACGTGCTAATTTTCGGATAAATAAATAAAGGACATCAGCTGAAAACTAAAATTTAGCACATTCTTTTTTGTATTTACAACTAAATCATGTGGAAGATTAGAAATTTTATTAACAAATTATTTGTTTTAGAGATTTTTTAGCCTGTTTTCGGAATTTTAGATGATCAAGTAAAGTACATTCTATCATGTAATGAGTTAGCACATTCTTTAGATAATACCTTCAGGTATATCGTATATTTTTTGTAAAATTATTAACAATCGATACAAAAAAAACGTGATTAAATAAATGAGTTTTTTCCCGTTTGTCTCGATGCCTCGCCTTAAATGTACTCTTCAAAACTGGTAAGTCACTTGCATAAGTTTACCAGCTACTTCATACTCCAAACCAAACACGACAATGATAAGAATTGTCGCTCTCGCGGCAGGAATAGGTAAGTAATGCACCTGGGCGAATCGTTGCAGAGCTCTTTCACCTAGTAGTCATGATGGTAAAGACACGTTCAATCACTTCAAGCCAGTCGTTCGCCTTTTACGAACTGCCTTGCAAAATGGCTGATAGTCAGTTCTACAAAGAGAGTCGGACCAACTCCATCACTTATTTTTGAAAGGCCGATAATATACTGGCAAGACTTCTACAGATGCAACTATTATGAAAAGAAGTAAGAACAGAACAAATGGCGGTAATTACTTTTTATGGCATAAGATAGCAAACAAGCAGATGGGTTTTCTGATAGAAAGAGTCAACCATCGTTTATAGACACCAAAGATGTTAATGGTGCGTTGCTATCTTGTGGCGAGGTCTAATGTCACATGCATAAGTTTACCGGCTACCTTACCCTCCAAACTGGACATGACAGCGACAAGCACTGACGCTTTTGTGGCAGGAATAGTTAAGGCGGTGTTACCAGACCCGGGCGAGACAATGCAGAAATCTACCACCTTGTAACCACTATGGTAGTAACTCGCGTAGCCAATCGGTCGCCTTTTACGACCTGCTTGGCAGAACGGCAGTTGGTCTATTCTTAAAAGGAGCCCGAATTCAATATGGGGGAAATAGTGTCAGTTATACATTCTGTTCGTTATCTCCCTCTACTGTAAAGATTTGAACTATTTTGTAATTACATTTAATATTACATGTATAATCTAACAAATAATTACTTTAATTCAAATTGTATAAACTATATTGCCTGTTTACGTGATAAGGCAATTTCAACAAATCACGTGTGATGCAGTTTTACCTGTAAAATTTCAATTAATATAAATTACTAATTAGATTACATTATATTAAAAATAACTAAAAACTCTTCGTCATCAAAATCTGTAAACAAACACGTCTAACGCCATACAGTACTTGTTAAGGCGAGGCATCGCGACAAACGGGAAAAAACTGGTTTGTTTAATTTCGTTTTTTTGTATTGATTGTTAAATAACAATTTTACAAAAATTACACGATATACCTGAAGATATTATCTAAAGAATTTGCTAACTTATTACATGATAAAATGTTCTTTGTTCGATCATATGAAATTACGAAAACAGGCTAAAAAAGTATCTAAAACAAATAATTTATTAATAATATTTCTAATCTTCCACATGATTTTTATATGGTGATATTTAGCTGTAAATACAAAAAAGAATGTGCTAAATTTTAGTTTTCAGCTGATGTCCTATATTTATTTATCCGAAAATTAACACGTTTCCCAGCGGTTTCAGAACATACCGCGCCACCCATTTTTTATAGAATTGACACGCGTCGAAATACCTCGCCTTAAAGGAAATTTAAGAAAACACAACATATGCGGGGTCCGCGAAAGTTAATGTGAAGCTTAAGCGGGACTCTTATTCTTTTTTCTTCTATCATAAATTTACGTCTGTCTGTTTTTCTTCCATTTTTTGGAATTAAAATGTTTAACTCACGTTTTATTTTTCTCTATGTTATTTCTATCGTCTCTTTCACATTACGGAATATATCCACGCGTAACGAGCCTTAAAATTCTGCTCCCTAATTCTTATCTCCTTGTCAAGTATCAATTCCCCACCTTAGAATTTTTCCGTCAAAAAATAATGTTAGTTTATTTATATAATTAATTTGTAAGTATTCTTGTTTCCTGATTTTAGACCTGCTAACAAAATCAAAAAATGATCCATTTACGTCAAAAGACCGCGGAAGTATGTTCGGCGTTGAACGACAAACTTCATTTCCTTTGTCACTTATATCTGACTTGCAGGCGCTGGCGTCTCGCCAGCTGGTATGTACTTTAATTTATAAGCAAATACGACTATGGATGTATTTTTTAAGATATTTTTTTTACGACGCTTGTAAAAAAAATATGGGATTAAAATTTAAATAAGATATGCACACCGGCAGCCAGCGACATGAAGTTAGCTGATAAAACAATGCGCGTGCACACCGCACCGCAGCCAGCGATATGAAGTTAGCTGATAGTACGATGCGCGCGAACACTGGCAGCCAACGACATGAAGTTGCTGATGTTAAGATTTAGTTGCTAATAGTAATTAAAGGTATCGTCACGCCCCTAACCCCGAAAAAGTAAGCAGAGGTACAATTGTACCCACGATTAGCCAAGGAAACTTAGTCCCGTAATGTAATAATTTTCTAATCCCGGGCAACGTTGTTTTTATTAACAAATTTAAAAAACTTTAATTCGGGCGACTCGGGAATCGAACCCGGGACTTCATATGGTCAACACCGCCACTGGACCACTAGGCTACAGAGGCAATAATTAGATTAATTATAAATAGAAAAATTGCGTTACTCCTAGGCATCTTATGAAAGGCTAACGAAGGGTAATTAATACCTTTAAATATCATCGTAAATACTAAAAAGGTAATAGAGTTCGGCAACGTCGTTTTGTTATCATCACCTTACCTATTTCTGCTGTAATAGCATCAGTGCTTATATTTTTTGTGTTTTTTTTAGAGAGTAAATAGAGGATTGTTTTAATATCATAAGATAGCAAACAAGCAGATGGGTCTCCTTATGGAAAGAGTCTATCATGGCCTATAGACACCAAAGGTGTTAATGGTGCGTTGCTATCTTGTGGCGAGGTCTAATGCTACATGCATAAGTTTACCTGTTACCTTACCCTCCAAACCGAAACATGACAGCGACAAGCACTGACGCTATTGCGTCAGGAATAGGTAAGGCGGTGATACTAGACCCGGGCGAGACAATGCAGAAATCTACCACCTAATAAGTGGTAGTGACTCGCATAGCCAATCGGTCACCTTTTACGACCTGCCTGGCAGAACAACAGTTGATCTTTTCTTCAAAGGAGCCCGGAACCAACACGGGGAAAAGAAGAAATAACGCACCATAAACATCTTTTGGGTCTATATGCGACCATTGTCTCTTTCCGTCACGAGAATTATCTGTTTGTTTGCTTTCCTACGAAATAAAGGTATAATAATACACTAATAAATATTTCTAACGACCGTTATTAATATTATTTTTTTGATTACCACCAAAATCATTCAAGTGTCAAAATAGAAATGACATATTCCCAAAAAATCAAGAGGGTATGTTTTTTGATCAAATATCCATATTTTACCATCCACACTTGAAAAAAAAAGTACTTGACCAAGATGATAAAGAGTATTTAAAAAATAATCGCCCAGCTTGTCACTTAGTCCATATAAGCCTTGAAACTTTGATAAATATCAGAATGCTGTATTCCAATACGAGTATGTTGAATTTTTAGAATATGACGACAACTTTAAATTAGTATTGAACCTAGCATAGTCGGCAACGTCTGAAAGCAGATGAACGAGGAACATTTATGTACATACGTACATAAACTAACATCTTATAGGGTAGAAAGAAAAGCCTATGCCATACTTTAAAATCCAGATAAACAAGCCTTACTACTTCAAAATTCATAATCCTCTTCATAAAAATATGCTAGTCGATAAGATTTTTAAAAGAACCTTTGGATAGCACTTAATTAATCTAGTATCGGAACATTGGTCTTAATCTCTTCAGGTACGTTCTACACTCTTCCTCGTCCCTTATTGTGTATCTATTTTAGTAATCTCTCATCTGTCACTATTTTCACAGGCCTAAAATACCAATCTACTTCCAGAACCCTTCATTCTTTTCCTAATCGAAATGAACTTTAAAAGCTTTCAAATATATCAACAAATACAACCCCAGGAGGACTGGTGCAATAAAATTGTCACAGGGTATTTTTATTTATTTATTTACTACCTGCGGCGTGTAGCGGCGGGATTACCTAATTTTTATTCCGGGTAAAAAGTAGCCTATGTGATATTCCAAGTCATTATGTACCTGTGTGCTAAATTTATTTCAAATTCATTTAGTAGTTTTTGCTTGACTGATTAACAAACAAACATCCATCCAAACAGCCATAAAATCCATAAAACAAATATTAGATTTATTCAACCTTATTTTATATATGTATATATAAAATAAGGATATATACACATATATAAAATAAGGTTGAATATATATATTTTATATATATATGGGGGAGATTTCTCCCAGCTAACCCGAAATGTCATTTCGGGTTAATATATGGAATTAATATATGGGAATTCATTGTGCATAATAAATTAAAACAATACATAGCGGAATTTGCACTACACACACACAATATCATCAAATATATTTAGGCAAATATTAATAAGAAATCGAACATTATAATATAACTCAGTAGTGTAAAAAGCAATATTTTATTTTTTTTCAAAATTTATATTTAAGTTACAAACAAAATCACTTTTTCTATAAAAATGCGGAAAACGGTTAAACTTGTAAGTTATCCTTTCTACTTCCTGTTATTTTTGGAAAATTTCAAAAAACGATATCTTTGAAAAGCATTGTTTGGTTTGAAAATTTTTAGTGCTTTTTAACTCAGTTTGTTACACCAAAAATTGTTACAAAGGTTCAAAACTAGATGAAAATTTTGTAGTTACTGCATCACATTTCTTTTTTTGAATATTAATTAAATACCTACCCACGCCAATACTTTTACGTTAACCCTTCTGGATGGTATTTGTTGATATTTGAGAACTTTTAACCCTTCAAAACCACAAACTGGTTTTCCGATAAGCGAAATGGCCATAACTGGCGACAATTTATTTTGATTGAATTAAGATAGTTTCACTAAGGGGAAGAAAATCTCGAATCTCGAATTCGAGATCTCGAGATTCGAGAAAATCTCGATTTTCACAGAAAATCTCGTACTTAATACATCGATTTTTATATCAATGACTTAATATAACATTTTTATTAGTTTTTAACTTCATAATATGGAGCTCAATTAAATCAAACGGACTTTTGAAATTTGTGTAACTTGAAAGAAAAAGGAAAAAAAAAAACGTGTCCAAATTAACAATACCGAGTGATTATAATTGCAAAAATAAAATAACTAAGCTGCAGCCATCAACTTTCCACTTTTTAATATAAATAAAATATTTGTTTTAGATATAGATAGCAAACAAGCAGATATATATCCTGATGAAAAAAGAAACCATCGCCTATAGATACAAAAAATATTAATCCGTTGTTGCTGTCCCTGTGGCAGAATGGCAATGCCATATGCATAAGTCTACCGACCAGGTACATTACCCTCTAAAAAGGAATACGGCAATGATAAGCACATAAGCACTGACACTGATGTGGTAGGAATAGTTAAAGTGGTGGTACTATATGCCCGGGCAAGTAACTGTGGAACTCTACCACCTTGCTACACTACTCCATTCCCTGTGTTGGTCCGGGCTCCTTTGAAGAATAAGCCGTTCTGCCAGGCAGGTCTTAAAAGGCGACCGATTGACTATACGAGTCACTACCATCGTGGCTACTAGGTGGTAGAGTTCTGCATTGTCTTGCCTGGGTCTGGTACCACAGCTTTACCTATTCCTGCTGTAATAGCGTCAGTGCTTTCCCTGTCATATTCCGGTTTGGCAGAAAAGGTGGTCGGTAAACTTATGCATGTAGCGTTAGACCTCGCCACAAGATAGTAACGCACCATTAATACCTTTCTTGTCTATAGCCGACGGTTGACTCTATCCATCAGGAGACCCATCAGCTTGTTGCTATCTTATGATATAAAAAAACCCTAGTTTAAAAAGCAAGCAAATATAATTGATAGAAGGGTTATTGTAGAGAAATGTAAGTGTAATTGTAAAGTTATAAAATTGTATGTGTGTGTCAAATTGAAAAAAAATATACTAAAAAAATGTGCAGCAATATTTTTTTATTTATTCATACTCAACTCTCTCTTCCGCTCTATAACACTGATATAAGGAAAATATTTGTTACATTACTCTGTCCTAGTTTAACTAACGCTATTTTAACTAGAACAGAGTAACGTAACTAGAGTAAGCGATAAGGTGGAACTGAGTTTATTGAAATATTCCGACTCTTTGTTTTTACGTTGTGCGGACTCATTTCAATAAGAAATAAAACAAAAAGTTTTCCTGATGTAAAGAGAAAACCAAATTGATGCCAAAAATGTTGATAGTACGTTGCTATCCATTTGGTGGGATTTGAATGCTTTGTGCATAAGTTTGTCGGCTACCTTACTTTCCAAATTGTAACACAATAGCAATTTTTATATTGTTAGATAGCAAACAAGCAGATGTCTATCATGATGGAAAAAAAAACCATTTCCTATAGATACAAAATATATTAACCCATGTGGCAGGATGGCAATGCCATATGCATAAGTCTACCGACTATACTACCCTCCAAACCCGAATATCACCCGACGTTATTGCGGCTGAAATAGTTAAGGGGTAGTACCGAACCCAATCGAGGCGTTGCAGTTCTAACTTCTGCACGTTACGATGTAGACATAGATTACAAAGCTAATGCCTTATTTCACCTTTCCCGAGATGTCTAACAGTAAGGCAGTTAATCTTTAAAGATATTATTTTTTAATTTATTATTTTTTAATTTATATCAGGAATGTTCCAACTGAGCAAACAGTCCAATTTTCATCAAAATTAGTTTTGTAGTTTTTGAGACTGTAGTATAGTTGTTGGATAATACTTCACCCTTCATAGAGTGAAGTATTATTTGACTCTCCTGAAGATGCTTCGTTCGCGAAATGAAACGTGCGTTGAGTACATAACTTGTATGTTTATTGCCTTTGCTTCTGACGTGGAAAAAAGTGTCGTGGAAGTAGGTGGACTATTATGCCAGTATGCAGTTCCAAAAAAACATTTCTCAGAAAGTTTGCAAATTTAATACCATAATGTCTCCTTTAAATTATGGATTTCCGCAAAGTAACGCCTGAATCTATTAAATAGTTGTTAGATATTTGAAACTTTGAAGTGGATATTTTAAAGTTATAACATTGTTGGTCCCGTGTTGGTCAGGGCTCCTTTGAAGAGTTGGCCAACTGCTGTTCAGCCAGGCAGGTCGTAAAATGCACCCGATTGGTTATACGAGTGACTAACATCGTGGTTACTAGATGGTAGAGTTCTGCATTGTCCCACCCGGGTCTGGTACCACCGCCTTACCTATTCCTGCTGCAGTAGCGTCAGTGCTTGTCACTGTCGTGTTCTGGTTTGTAGGATAAGGTAAACTTATGCAGGTGGCATTTGACCTCGCCACAAGATAGCAACGCACCATTAACATCTTTGGTGTATACATATTAGTCACGACAACAAATTGGTAACATAGAACAGTTTGCGAATGTCCATCTATCCAAACATCCATCCATCCAAACTTTCGCATTTATAATATTAATGTAGATTAGTTACTTACTTTACTTTACTTACTTGCGACTTCGCGTGACCAAAAATCATTATTACCCTTTACTTATTCGGGTAATAAAGAAGCCTATGTTACTACTAAATAATATTCCTAGTTTTCTAAAAGTGGAAGAATTTTTAAAATCGGTTTGTACGTTAAATCGTGACAAACAAACAAAAAATAAAATCTTTCTTCTTCATAATATTAGTTAAGAAATCTCTAAAACTATTTCTGCCTATGTCCTGACTTCTGACTTTGGAACTAGTCAAACAATGCGATTTAACCAATTTCATTTTATTATTTCTTTTTATTTAACCAAACTAAAGGGAGTAATTTTTATTAGCACACGCGAACGAAGTTGGGATCAACACGTAGTTCTTACTTATTTATTTAATATTATAAATGCGAATGTGTGTTTGTTTGTTTTCTTTCACTTAAAAACTACTTAATTATAATCATATATCATTAATAATGAATCATAAAACTTTGTACACATATTTTTGGAATATTGAATAAATAGTAATAAATAAGTATCATTGGACAAATTACACGAATTGATCTGACCCCAAAATAAGCTAATTATTTGCTTGTGTAATGGGTGTTAGTCAACGATACTAATACGTGGAAATACATATATAAATACTCTAATATATTTAATAAACACCCAAACCCAGAAATACAAACTCATCACACAAATGCCTGTCCCTGCCGGGAATCGAACCCGGACCCCATTGATCGCATAGTCAGGGTCGCTAACCAATCGACCAACGGGGCGGTCAATTATTGAAAGTAACATATTATGTTACCTTTTATTAAAAAAAAAACTTAAATGTGAGCAAAGCCGTGTGTAAAAGCTAGTAAAATATAATTTGAAGGTAATAAACCTGCAACCAAAGACTTAAATTTCTCTGTATCTGCGGAAACCAATTTTATATGTGATTGCCTCGTAATGAAAGTCAATTAATACCCATTATACGTAGCTATAAATTAAGAGCATTTCCCTCATTTTCTCTTTGATTTCCTTATAATTACATACACACACACATAGAGCGTGAATATATATATATTATACGGCGGTTGTGAAGACTCTTGAAAACCTTCGAATAGTACTCGATCAGTCTGATTATGGTACTTCTGTCTTGGTCTTCTCCGGTAACTATAATAATAATAATAATTTTTATTTCATAAAATCTCCATTAAACACTAATTAATTACGAATATAATATTTACTTACTATTATTCATCTATGGCTAACATATAGTGTGCAATATGTCTTGCAGTTCCTACACTAAGTTTTAACTTGTGTCGTAAGTAACTGCTTGCTATTCCAAATTACAGTTTTATGTAGCCAAAAAGTGTGAATTATAAGTAACGTAAGTAAGAACCTATACAACGTGTATATGTACACTATTATTATTTTTTTCTACTTTACTTCATCTACCATTTTTCTACATGTTAATCTATATATATAAAAATCAATCCCTATTTTCCTTGGTCACGACATCACGCCTGAATGGCTGGACCAATTTCGTTAATTTTTTTTTGTTGTGTTTGTAATTGTAAGGAGAAGGTTCTTATAAAAGAAAATATTAAGAAAATTGTGCGGAAAATTAGAAAATTTAAGAATACTTATCCACCATATAAAGTTTAATGCCATTTTGGCTGCGTGGAAGGACAATCCCGTAGACTTATATAAATTACGTGTCACGTTGTTTGTTCGCTATGGATTCCTAAAATGTAAGGCAAAACGACGTTTGCCGGGTCAGCTAGTATGATATAATTCTCATAATGAATATAATAAAATATCATAAAAACAGGTCGTTCTCCTGATGAAAGTGATAAGTACATCGTCTGCAGTCATCAACGTCAGTAATTGTTCATTAAAATCTACATGACAAAGATATACTCATATTAAAGCTTTCTTTAACCTCACAAAAAAAAAACATGGACTGATGCTATTGTGATAAAAGAAAGTAACGTGGTTACATCATGCAAGGTCTACCATCTAGAAGCTGCAAGAATAGTGACATGTAAAGCCTTTTCTTACTTCTTATGAACTGTCTGGTGGGAAGAGAAAGAAGACAGAAAGATGAGAGAAGAATAAACGTTTTACTGACTAGTTTTTTCATGTCATATGATCGTATCATTTATGCCCGGTCCCTATATCTGCAAAACGACTCGTTTTAGTGACAAATAGTAGGATTTTCTACAAGGCGTAAGCTAAAACTGTTCCTAAAAAGCACGACTCTTATGTCAAATTACCAAAGGTTCGTTGCTAACGGGTGGGAGGGCTGCCAGTTAAGGTTTTACTGTGTATTGTATGGAAATGACAGATTGGTATGTCCCTATAAAAAATATAATGTCATTAATCTGTCAAAATTTCATCATCCGTCATTCGTATAGCTACCCCCGGATTTCGGCCGGTTGAACAATAATTTAAAAAATATTTAGCGTGAATTTACCACTTCAGGCTCAGAAAGTGACACGGAAATGCTTTACATATTATCAGACTGGTATGTGACGTCTAGTTCCGACGAAAAATCAACAATCAGAGTATAAAGGAAAGAGTGGAAACTACATATAATTCCAGCTGCGGTTTCAGCTTGATATAACGGCAGAAGAGCAATTATTGTCTGAAATATATCCCCATTTACGAATAACAGGAGCCAGGTAGATATTTTTCTTATTTCCTAGCTGACAAACTTTAATTATTATTCGTAGACTCTTGCAAGATAAATAAACTTTCATAGTTCTTCGTATTTGTTCAAAAAATCTTGGAATAATCTCCATTGCACCAGCTGCTATTGACCCTCCGATTGCATGCGATAGGCACAGTGTTGTTGACAGAAGACTTTATTGGTGTGACAGTCCTGCGCCAGGCGGACAGTACGTGATATCAGCTTTGCAATAGCACATTTGCAATCGGACTACATAAAAATCAAAAATGATACATAACAAGGACGTTGCCAAATAGCCCGCTTTCCTCGAGTACTAGTTGCAATTGATGGAAAACACGTTAGAATATAATCTCCTATAATTTGTGCAAATTTGAATAAATATAAGTCATGTTGGTCACCTACTTCGCCTACGAATTACTTTAATTCACAAGCCAGCCAATCTTTGTCATTGTAAAGCAAACAAGCAGATATCTCACCCGAGGAAAAGATAAACTATTGCCTATAGTCACCAAAGTTCTTACTGATGCTGATGCACTGCTATCCGTTTGGAGGAATGGCAATGCCACATGTATAAATTTACCAGCTACCTTACCCTCCGAACCGAGAAACGAAAATGAGAAGCATTGGCGCTATTGCGGTAGAAATAGGTAAAACGGTGGTGCCATATACCCTGGTGAGGAGTTGCGGAACTCTACCACCATAGTCATGACCTGAAAATCAATCTTTTTCGAGTCTTTTACAAACTGCACGACAGATGGTCTATTGTTCAAAGGTGGTATTGAACAATATGGGAAATATAAATAATAATAATTTCAGGCTAACTATAATCACTAACATGGTAGAGTTCTACAACATCCGCACTTACCTAATCCTGTCGTAATAGTGTCGATGCTTGTCACTGTCTTGTTTCAGTTTGGAAGGTAAGGTAGCTAGTAATCTTACGGAAATGAACCATAAATTTGACTTCAACCCTTGCCATATGGATAGCAAAGCACCATTAAAATACCTATCTGGGTAACAATAATATAGGTACCTGGTATCTATAGGCAATGGTTATCTCAAAGATATGGATCATAGCAATTTAAAAATTAAACTGACTTCAAATATGTGTCAACTGTACCCATATCACAAAAAACCTTACCTATTCCTGCCGCAATAGCGTCAGTGCTTGTCGCTGTCGTGTTCCGGTTTGAAGGGTAAGGTAGTCGGTAAACTTATGCATGTGGCATTAGACCTCGCCACAAGATAGCAACGTACCATTAACATCTTTGGTGTCTATAGGTGATGGTTGACTCCTTCCATCAGGAGACCCATCTGCTTGTTTGCGAAATTTATTATACGTGATTGGACAAATCGTTGAAAATGTTTAATAACATTGTATTTTTTATCATTAATTCTTTATTTTTCAGCTTGCAACAATGAAGCTGGATACGCATACGGTCCGTACAAGAATGCAGGAAGGCAGACGAAGAAAACAGATTTTTAATGTTTCTTGTATAGGAACCCCTTTGGATTCTAACTTTTTTACCTTATTGTTTGTCGTGTTAGCGACCACAACGGCAGACGTTCTGTGAATATTTCAGGGGCTCATTTATTTCTATTTCAGATACAGCCTTGAGACAAAAAGTGGGGATATTTATAGGATTTTGTTTATCACCTCATTATGAATAAAACCAAAGTGCTTAAATTTGAAGTTTTATTTTATAACTTATACTAAGTTTAACATGCGAAGAAACTATAATTAGGCCTTAAGAACTAGCAAGGAAACAAAAAATTGGAAAAAAGAAGCACAACTAAAAAGCAGCTTAGATCTCCAACACAAACTCTTCCACGACATAAGCATTATTTTTCAACTATTATAATTTCTTCGCTTTAAGCTTAGTCATGGCGATTTCGCTATTTCAGTTTTAAGTAATTCTATTCCAAAATTGCCGTATTTGCTCGGTGGCCATATTTAGCTATTGCAAAGTTTTGTTCCTGGCGTCCATCATTCATTTTGTAGTTCTCTCCTGTGTTATTAAAGGAGACATAGTTATTTTAAAATTAATTTAAACTAGATAGAAATTTTAAATGTAGATAGCATCTTTTCTAGTTTGTAAGTTTTGGCTCATACTGCCACACAGTCATGCATTTGACGTTTCCCCGTGTTGGTTCGAGCTCCCTAGAAATATAGGCCAACTGCCGTTCTGCCAGGCAGGTCGTAAAAAGCGGACCGATTGGCTGTTCGAGTCACTACCATAGTGGCTACTAGGCCTTACATATTGCGTATACAATAGTGTGAATGCTTGTCAATGACCTGTTCCAATTTGAAAGGTAAGGTAGCCCGTAAGCTTGTGCGTGTGGCTTAGACCTCGCCACAAGATAGCAAGGCACCACTAACATATGTGGTATCTATAGGCGATGGTTGACTCTTTTGATCTAGAGACTCGTTTACTTGTTTGCTATCGTATAATTAAAAAAAGTGAATTAGTTAACATAAATATTGACTACAAGAATTTAAAAATATACACACAATAAAATAAAGTATACCTTCAGCCGAAGCCATGTACTGTATAGACTATAGAACATACCCAATATTCATAATGTATAATAACTGATAAAATCAGATCTAAATAGTTGAGTAATGAATAAATAAAAAATGATTTGAATAATTTTTCCGAGATTAGAGTTCTACAACGTCTCACCTAGGTTTTGTGCCGTCGTTTCACCGATTCCTGCTGCATTAACGTTGTGCTTGTAACGTATGTTCCAGTTTGAAAGGTAAGGTAGCTAATAGCTAATAAGTATGCATTCGGCACATCTACCTGCCACATGGATTGTAATGCAATTGTTACTTTCTTGGTGGTGGCTGTCTCTGAGCCATCTGAGATTATCCAAAGAGATATCTGCCATTCTACAATGTAAACAAAGTAATTCTTGTAATATATATTATACCTTTAAGTTATAGTGAATTTTGCTGGGACATTTTCTGGTTTTGTTTTTCTTAAATTGTTCCATTTTGGTTTTAAAAATTGTGCTTCTTGTAAAAATGTATCTATAACATTAGTAGGTCGCATCAATTTTATAATTAATAAATTATTTTGAAAAAAACAGTTTGAACTTTGATGACGGCTAACGTCAGTATTGTGAACCATTTCACGCTTGTGACACTTTCTTTGATATTGAATGATAAAATTTTTCCATTGATTATTTGTATACATCATTTATATTTCGCATTAAATGCATACACGGCTATCCATTGTATCTAGCTCTATACTATACATCAATTAGTTTATAAATAGGGCTTAATTTTTTCGAGACTATTTTAAAACTTTCTGAATAATGGAACGCAGTGAGGGCCATCCACAGATAACACACTATATTCGAGAGGGCCATCGGTAAGCAGTCAAGCTACGGATGCTTGTCGTAAATACATAGTCCAAAAAACTTGTGGGACAGCATGACAGACCGTTTTATTACTAAGCTAGTTACGAATTGTTACTGTTACGAATGACAGTTTGTAGATTATAGGGACCCGGCAGACACCAATGATATTAATGGTGAGTTGTCATCCGTACAATAGAAATTTCTTTAACTTTTTTTATATCATAAGATAGCAAACAAGTAGATGGAAAGAGTCAACCATCGCCTATAGACATCAAAGGTGTTAATGGTGCGTTGCTATCTTGTGACGAGGTCTAATGCCACATGCATAAGTTTATCGGCTACCTTACCCTTCAAACTGAAACACGACAGCGACAAGCACTGATGCTATTGCGGCAGGAATAGGTAAGGCGGTGGTACCAGACCCGGGCGAGACAATGCAGAACTCTACCACGTAGTAACCACGATGGTAGTGACTCACGTAGTCAATCGGTCGCCTTTTACGACCTGCCTGGCAGAGCGGCAGTTGGTCTATTCTTCAAAGGAGCCCGGATCCAACACGGGGAAAAACTTCAAAGTAAAATGACAACACTGATGCAATTCCGAGAGAAGGAATACTACGGTAGTATTTTAGTATAATTCAGGTACATTGTACTTAAGTTAGGCACTAGTCTCTCACTAAAAAATAATTTCAGTATGTTTTTGTAACAAGTCTTACGTTTTTCTTTCTTCTTTTTCGTGAAGCGAAAAATAAAATTTATTACCGCCCCGTTGGTCGAGTGGTTAGCGACCCTGACTATGCAATCGACGGGGCTCGGGTTCGACTCCCGACGGGGACAAACATAACTGTTTGTTTTTCCGGGTTTGGGTGTTTATTAAATATATGCTAGTATTTATATATGTATTTCTATGTATTAGTATCGTTGACTAAAGCGCATAACACAAGCAAACTATTTGTTTACTTTGGGATTACATCAGTAAGTGTAATTTGTCTAGTGAATATTTATTTATTTATTTATTATTTTATCCAGTATTGGTCAGGACTCAATTTGAAGAATAAACCAATTGTGTTATGCCAGACAGGGTTTGGCAGACAAACAGACTTTCGTATTTATTACATTAGTATGAAAATGGATACATTCAAAATACTTGAAATTAATAAAAATAAACATCGTATACATTACTATGTTTTTTACAGACATATTCCGTTGTGTTGGTCCGGGCTCCTTCGAAGAATAGAACAACTGTTGCTCTGCTAGGCAGGTCGTAAGAGGCGACCTGCCTACTAGGCGGTAGAGTTCCACAACGTCATGCCCGGATATATAGTACCACCGCTTTACGTATCCCTGTCGCAATAGCGTCAACGTTTACCATTGTCTTCTTCCAATTTGGAGGGTAAGGCAGCCTGTAGACACATGCATATGTCATTTTTATCCCGCTATACAAATAGCAACGCACCATTAATGTCTTTAGTGTCTATAGGCGATGGTTTCTCTTTCCATCAGGCCATCTGCTACTCTAGCAGGTTCTCCGTAGCTTTTACAGTTCTACTTTTAAATAATAAGTCGGGTACCGACTAACTTTTTTTTATATTATAAGATAGCAAACAAGCAGATGGGTCTCCTGATGGAAAGAGTCAACCATCGCCTATAGATACCAAAGATTTTAATGGTGCGTTGATATCTTGTGGCGAGGTCTAATGCCACATGCATAAGTTTACCGGCTGCCTTACCTTTCAAACCGGAACACGACAGCGACAAGCACTGACGCTATTGCGGCAGGAATAGGTAAGGCGGTGGTACCAGACCCGGGCGAGACGATGCAGAACTCTATCATCTAGTAGCCACGATGATTGTGACTCGATAGCCAATCGGTCGCCTTTTACGACCTGCCTGACAGAACGGCAGTTGGCCTATTCTTCAAAGGAGGCCGGGACCAACTGAAAATGCCGGTAGCCGAATTCTATTTACTTTTTTATATTATTAGATAGCAAACAAGCAGATGGCTCTCCTGATGGAAAGAGATACCCATAGCCTACAGACACTAAAGATGTTAATGGACTGTGCTATCCGTATGCGAGGTCTATTGCATAAATTGAATTAGCTTACCAGCCACCTCACGCTCCGAACCGGAATAAGATAGCGACAAGCACTGGTGTTATTGCGGCGGAAATATGTAAGGCAGCGATAACAGACTTGGGCGAAACAATGCAGAACTCTACCATCTAGTAGCCACGATAATAGTAACTTTTACTTACAACTTAGCTTTTAGCAAACTTACAAACTGCCTGACAGATCGGCAGATGGTGTATTCTTCAAAAGGAGCCCAGACCAACACAGGAGTACTTCCATAATGTCATTACAAATACCATAAATCTTACTTCTCTTGTTACTTAGCTTCTTTATTTTATTTTAAGTAATTGCTATTAAATTTGCAGCAGTTAAATTCTAGAGCAAAATTTATGCAAATCTTAATTTAGCGTGTTTAATATATTTCAGGCTTAAGTAAAATATCAGGGCTACGATTTCAAGTCAATTAGTGCTAAAATATTCTTAAGTCTCAGCCATCAATGAGCTTTTATAATTACTAAAAGCCTTAATCGACGGACGAATAATTTTACAGTACAAGAGTGGTAATTTTTTGTTATAAACTAGCTGACCTGTCATACAATGTTTTGCCATACAAATTACTTGTATTAAATATTTAATTGGGGTACTTAGAGGATTGGGACAGGGGTTAGGTTTCGGAGTCCATTGCAAAGAAACAACGTGATATGTGATTTATATAGATATATTAAGAATAGCCGACCCGGCAAGTCGCTGGCAACAGCTAGTAATTAATAAAATTCTGTATCTAGCGCAGATATTTTATTTTTTTATACAAAATTTAAAAACACTTTTTTAAACATTTGTTACTAAAATCGAGTGCTGAACACCATCTTTAGTATGTACCTTTTTTTGGTGGGTTGGTGCCTTTGACTAGTCAACTTTTATAGTTCGAAAATATCTGCAAATTGTACTATTGTAGCTTTTTTGTACTATATATTTTTGTCTCTTTTCATCGGTGGAATTGCCAAAGAGTACATCTATCAGTTTTTCCGGGAAAATATTAAAAAAATTAAATACTTAAATACTATAATGGACTCCCTAAATATAATAACTCATTGCAGGAAAAAAATGTTTTTCTGCAATATTTTATTTCTGATACATATATACATATATATATATATATATATATATATATATATATATATATATATATATATATATATATATATATATATATATATATATATATATATATATATATATACGATTACGCGCGAGAGTTTATAGTGTTTTTAAAATAATTATTCTTAATATAACGGACTCAAAAAAAATAAACAGTACATTCCAGGGATTGTCTTCGTTTTAAAAAACCGTTATGAAAAAATTATATTCTTGCTCTGCAGTGCTCTAAATCAAGATTTAATTTTACAAAAACTGTAATATCCTTCGAATATTCTGCTCATATTATTACGATATTGCTCTTGAGAAAAGTTTTCGTTGCAAATCAAATACACGGTCTTAATTGAATGAAATAATATTTTATATGCTGATTTCAATGCAATAAATTCATGTGTACAACGTCTGCCACCTTAGGTCTGCTACAATTAATAATAAATAATTAAATAATAGTTAATTTATTTAGAAAGTTTATTTATAGTTCGTCTGTGGCCGAAATTCGACCATAGACTAAATTAAAATAAGTTTATGCATATGTGTATATTATCATGTATGCCACATGAATGGGGTGTGCGTAATGCAAGAAACTTATATACGATAACTGAAATTATTTCGAAGCAATATTTGAAAAATAAAAATGTACTTTATTTCGTTACTCATAAAGTTGACATTTGTTTCTTACTAACAGGGGAAAAACGTTCTGAGTAAGACAACGACAAGAGTGAATGGTGTCCCTTTCTTGCAATTGCCAGTGTAAATAAAACTATCTGATGGTAGATTTTTATGTATTCAGTAATCGTTAAATCCCTTTTATTCATTTACGTCGATAAATACATTAGCATAAAATGTATTGTAATTAACATAGTGAGTTGTAAAATGTGCTTATTTTAATTATTGCGTAATTACTTATGCAATGCAAAGCTGTTTCTCAAATTAGTAGAATTACTTAGTAGGTAGTAATTTGCAAACTACGCATGGCCGCACTTATATATGACGATTGGCGCTTTATTTAGAAGAAATAGACACACTCAACCAATGTCGTGGTACTCTTCAGAACGATTTCGAAACGCTTGTAAACAAGCCGGGTAGAATGTAACTTCCTTGGTGTAATATTTATTTTGATTAATTTAATGTATTTCTTAAGCATTTGATCAAAACATATTACGTTTTTGGAGTCCTCCGCAAAATAATCTTTAATTGTGCTAAATTTTATATTCTACCGTTCGTGCAATTGTCTTAAAAAGGGATCCAAAGGTTTTTCTTCACGTATTAATATATAGATAATAAATATATCCCGTTATCTATGTAGCATATTGGTGGTAACTGATTTTAGGGATGGGATAGTTATAATTAAATAAATCTCTGTTTTCTTTTTTTATTTACATAACAAAATAAATAATTACAATAACATATTATTGGCATTGACAATTGTTTAGTCTGTGACACTCGTAGTAAATATCTTGAATACATTCCATATTAATGGAAACAAAGCTTTGTTTTCTACTCAAAAATTTCCATTTTAGGCAAGAAAATGATCTTTCAACTTCTACCGACGTCATTGGCAAAGTTCATAATTAAAATCAATGTCAATAATGTGTTATTGTAATTATTTATTTTGTTTGTAAATAAAAAATTAAATAGATTTATTTAGTTATAAATACCCCATCCCTAAAATCAGTTGCCACCAATATGCTACATAGATAACGAGGTTTAATGATAAGATTATAAAAAAGCTGATATTTCTCCTAATGGAAGGAGAATACTACATATACGAAACAGACTCGCATTTAAATATCTAATGATAACTGACTTGCTGGTCGATTAGGACATTCAAACCGTTTGTAATCTAATTACCCGCGTTATCAGTGAGGCTACAAAACCGCGTTTAAGCCCTCTCGTCGATTATTGCCTTAAAGCGCTTAAATAACTGCTTATAAACGCATTTAGACAAGGACTCTCAACGTCAGAAGCGGCTGGCTTATATCCAACGACATACTGCCCTAATAAACTAATACTCGTTCTTGTGAAATAAACTTGGAGTCTTTGCCGCTCTTCTGTAATCGGATAAATGAGTATTATTATCTGTTTTTATAATGCGATAGTAAACATTTAGGTTTACGAATTTCTATAATAGATTCCTAATTGCCTTTTTTATTAATCTCTTAAGGCCCGTTTGCACTACACTAATTACATTTTAGGGTTCTGTACCTAAAAGGTAAAACGAAACCCTATTACTAAGCCTCTGTTGTCTGTCTGTCTATCACCAGGCTGTATCTCATTAACCGTGATAGCTAGAAAGCTAAAATTTTCACAAATTATGATTTCGCAAATATTAGTGATCATTAAAGGTGAAGCATTAATGATCATTAATGCATCACCGTTCATAGAGTATACAGTGAAGTGCTATTCGACTCTCCCGAAGATGCTTCGGTTGCGAAGTGAAACGTGCGTTGAGTACAAACATAACTTGCGTGTTACTGCCTTTGCTTCTGACATGGAAGAAAGTGTCGTGGAAGTGGGTGGATTATTGTGCCGCTTGAACTTCTATAATTTCAGACTTTGGATAAGTTTGCCCTATTCCTTACACTACCTTATAATATTTATGTATATGTATTTATGTATCCAAGTATGTAGTTATAATTTATATATATATATATATATATATATATATATATATATATATATATATATATATATATATATATATATATATATATATATATATATATATATATATATATATATATATATATATATATATATATATATATATATATATATATATATATATATTATAACTAATAAAACTAAAATATAAATATATATATATATATATATATATATATAGCACTTAAATTGGTTAGCACTTATATTTTTATTTATCACTTTTTTTCGTAAGACGAGCACCAATGCCCGTGATAATGTAAATATTTCCTAAAGTCGCTGGTTGTCTGGAAGAGATCACTGATGGGTGATAAGACCGCCTATTTGTACTCCGTTCCTTATCGTACATTGTTATTTTCTATTGTAAATGATGTGTGTTGTGTGCAATAAAGTATATTATTATTATTATTATTACCTTTCATTTCGGTAGCATCACAGCAGTTCCATATTACATTTCGCGGAAAATTTGCAAATTAAATACCATAATTTCTCCTTTGTTTTCTTCGTATTTTTTTTTCTATGTGGTACGGAACCCTTTGTGCGTAGTCTGACTCGCACTTGGCCGGTTTTATTAAATTACTTTTACTATAGTTAAATTTGTTTAAGTAACTTATTATCGCCTCTGTGGTCTAGTGGTGCGGTGTCGGCGTTTACCACATGAAGTCCCGGATTCGATTACCGAGTCGGGGAATTCAAAAATATGTTTTTCCAGTTCTGTGATTTCCAACGCTGTTTTGTTGCCCTCGATTGGGGAAGTACACGATTGGCAATAGGTTTTCCACCTATCACATTATGGGACTAAGTGTCTTTGGTTAATCGTGGGTGCGCTTGTTGTACCTCTGCCTACCCTACGCGAATACGGGTTTGAAGTTACTTTTTTAAATTGGTTTAAAAAGTATCTAAATAGTTTAGTACAAGCGGACCTTAGTGTTTTTTTAAATCAATTCATTATAAGGATTAATTATAAGGATCGATCTCAATATAATTTGTTATAACGTGGGATTGTTTTCTAAAAATTTGTTTATCAAAACTTTTTTTTTAATTTTTTTTCTATTTTATAAAATAGCAAACAAGCAGATGTTTCTTCTGATGGAAAGAGACAACCATCGCATTAAGATACCAAAAGTGTACTTAAGTGTTGCGTTGTTATTCCTATGGCTGTTCTACCACCTAGTAGTAGCCACAACGGTTGTGAATCGTATAGCCAACCGTTCGTCTTCACTTCGCCTCTTACAAACTGCCTGGCAGAACGGCAGATGGTGTATTATTCGAAGAAACCCGGACTAACACTTCAGAAAATTATAGTAGTAATTGATGTGTACGACGATGTGTCGTATATAGTCGTCCAACCATCCAAATTACCACCACAAGGCTCCGAGCTGATACTAAGAGATTTGGATAATCGAAAAAGCCCGAATAACACAGTTTTTCATTTCAAGCTGAGAATCAAATCCAGGATTTCATAATCTAAGCCCAATATGTTATTCTATAATCTAACCCCTAGATTATTAGAACAGCCCATTGGTTGAGTGTTTATCGAAATTAACTGCAAATCGTTGGGGTTGAGGTTCGATTCCTGACAGGGACAAACATTTATGTGATGAGCATAGTTTTTTTTGTGTTTTTCTGGGTATGATGTATGTTATACATAGTAACAGTATTTATATGTGTATTTTTATGTACTAGCGTGTACCTGTGGCCGAAATTCGACCATAATCTAAAGAATAAAATCTGTTTTAAGTTTGACAACTGAGTTTATTAACCGTAAAGAAAACGTTTGACATGTATGTATAATATTATGTTCGTCACATAAATTTAGTATGTGTAATATTTATCATTAATTATCATGCTTAACATCATTTATTTATATTAAAAAAAAGTTTAATGCGACTAAGACCCAGGCATATCTATTTACCAGTAAACGGAGTCCATTCCATCTGTCTCCGTCTTTTCGGTGTGTTTGTGCCGATAACTGACCAACTCGAGCTCCTTGGTATCACCTTAACGACTTCTCTCAACTTTAGTTCGTACATCGAATCGAAAGCCCAAGTTGCCAAGCTTGGTATTCCGGTAAAGGTGCTCAATCTTTATCAAGCACAAGTTCGTTCGTGCATGGAATACTCATCTCACCTCTGGGGTGGATCCGCCAAATACTAGATGAAGACACCTGAGACAATAAAGAGGCGTGCCAAGAAGCTCATAAACCACGATGATCTGGTAGGCAAAACACTCCAAAGCCTTGCTCCTCCCCGCAAAATACAATTCCACAGCGCACTCTCTAAAGTGTATCCGGTAAAAGATTGATAGACGTATCGGTCTTTTATCGGATACACTTTGGAGAGTGCACTGCGGAATTGCACGATTTAATTCCGCCATCCCCGTTTTTCTATCGATCGTCGAGGCGCATGGATTTTAGGCATCGTCATATGGTGGACGTTCCACGTACTCGGATAAAGCGGTTCAACTCGACATTCTTGATCCGAACCGCAAGGGACTGGAATATGATTCCTGAGATTCCTTCAAGAGAAGAGTGAACAGGTAAGTACCTTCTAGGAAAGCGCGTTCCATCTTAGATCGCAGCTTAGCTTACCATCAGGCGAAATCTTTTTTTTTATATCATAAGATAGCAAACAAGCAGATGGGTCTCCTGATGGAAAGAGTCAACCATCGCCTATAGACACCAAAGATGTTAATGGTGCGTTACTAACTTGTAGCGAGGTCTAATGCCACATGCATAAGTTTACCGGCTACCTTACCCTCCAAACCGGAACACGACAGTGACAAGCACTGACGCTATTGCGGCAGGAATAGGTAAGGCGGTGGTACCAGACCCGGCCGAGACAATGCAAAGCTCTACCACCTAGTGGCCACGATGGTAGTGACTCGATAGCCAATCGGTCGCCTTTTACGACCTGCCTGGCAGAACAGCAGTTGGCCTATTCTTCAAAGGAGGCCGGGACCAACACGGCGAAAAGAGCTTTCCTATCGATACTTAAAAAAAACATTAGTCTCGTTGACTAAAACCTTTAACACAAGCAATTAATTTTCTCGATATAGATCGATTTGGGTAATTAGTCCATCGATATTATTATTATTATCAATTATTATAATGTCAGCAATAATATAAATATGTCTATTAATATTATTGCTAACATTAACAAACATATTTAAATTACCTTCTTTTCGAGTCTTGTTCTTACAATAACAAGAAAAATAATTCCTTTAGGGACGAAAAGAAATGTAATTTTCTTAAAAATATAATCTTTTAAGATATCAATATTTCAAGATTAATCCTTTCAGATTAAACTGGCTACGGGAATCGGTAGGAGATTTGAGATGAAACGTACAGAAGCTGAGAGAATTATCTCGGGAGATATCGGTAATTATTTATTTTGTTCATTTATTTTTAGAATTTTAATTTTATTAAAATTCTACAAATAAATGATTATGAATTATTAATGTTTACGTGAATTCTGAGGGAGAATTTTCGGGATAAAAAAGCCACGTGCTAAATTTGGACAAATGCTTGTAATTATTTTTTATATAATTCTAATTAGTTATTTTTACAGGATTTAGAACTGCCTCGTGGTCTAAGGGTTAGCCTATTCAGCTCAAATAATGAGGTTCCAGTTTCCAGATCACTGGGTCGGGTAAGTGTTAATGAAGTATTTTCTAGGATTTTTTTCGAAAATCCAAAATGTCAGTAGTTGCTCGGAGTTTGGCGGGTGGTGTCGATTTCCTCATGTC
Source organism: Apodemia mormo (assembly GCA_036924255.1). Taxonomy (NCBI): domain Eukaryota; kingdom Metazoa; phylum Arthropoda; class Insecta; order Lepidoptera; family Riodinidae; genus Apodemia; species Apodemia mormo. The sequence continues at coordinate 4,956,556 of JAUPFN010000012.1, read as the reverse complement.
TCGGATGAGTACATAAAGCCGTCGGTCCCGCTTATCATTATAAATAGTAGATATTTTTTATCAGGTCAGAGAAATGCGGCAATGGGAATGGATCACCACTCATCTCGCCAACCGAAAAAGAGATGAACCGTGGTGAAAGTCTCTAGACGTTTTATTTACTCTGCCTATCTCGCACGGAAACCGGGTGTAAAGATACTTTTTTTTTATTCAAGCATAATTTTTTGAACACTTTTAATTTTAGAATCCATAATATGCATACTTTTTAAATATTATAAATGCGCAAGTCTGTCTGTCTCACCACGGCTACACATTTGAACGGCCGAAACGATTTTGATGAAATTTGGCAAAGAGATACTTTAAGATGCAGGTTCTAGTACAGGCTATATTTTATCTGAAAATCTGAAAAAAATACAGGGCTGAAATTTTAAATTTTAAATTCAATCGATCACATGATAATTTAGTAGCGGACAAAGTTGCGCGGATCATATAGCATTAAATGAACAATTATCGCTGGTCAAATTATATGAAGTGCTCTAACCCCTTATCTATTCTGCAAAAGCTAAATTTGTTAAATCATGTTTCATTATGAGAATTAATAAAATAAAATGTGGAGTATTAGAAAGAATAGAATAAAGTTGTTTTTTTATAGTATAAGATAGCAAACAAGCAGATGGGTCTCCTGATGGAAAGAGTCAACCATTGCCTATAGACACCAAAGGTGTTAATGGTGCGTTGCTATCTTGTGGCGAGGTCTAAAGCAACATGCATAAGTTTACCTGCTACCTTACCCTTCAAACTGGAACACGACAGTGACAAGCACTGACGGTATTGCGGCAGGAATAGGTAAGGCGGTGGTACCTGACCCGGGCGAGCCGTGAGACAATGCAGAACTCTACTCCCTAGTTGCCACGATGGTAGTGACTCGTATACTCATCGGTCGCTTTTTACGACCTGCCTGGCAGAAAGAATAATTGTCTTATTTTTATAATAATTATCAATAGGGAAGCGCTACTACGATCTCGCCTGGTGGTAAGTTAAAATGCGGCCTAAGATGGAACGCGCTTCCCTAGAATCCCCGTGTTGGTCCCGGGCTCCTTTGAAGAATAGATCAACTGCTGTTCTGCCAGGCAAGTCGTAAAAGGCGACCGAATGGCTGTATCACTACCATCGTGACTACTAGGTGGCAGAGTTCTGCATTGTCTCACCCGGGTCAGGTACCACCGCCTTACCTATTCCTGCTGAAAAAATTAGCCTATGTTGACCCCGGATCTTTAACTATTTCCATGTAAATGTATCACCCGCGAACCCTAGTTTGACGCCCACTGCAGTGACGCGTCAAGGTTATTCGCGAAGCAGTTCGGGATATCGTGATAGCACGAACCTTCGCTGTAGCCCGATATATGTAGCTGCACCCTTATACTCTCTTAAGCACGCCGCGCTAGTTGACATCAAGGACACGCTGCCGCCAACACCCACCCTCAACCTCACTACCTGTATGACACGTGTGTCCACGCGGTGTCCAAGTATGGCGCAGGTAAATATAAGATTCTTGGTGTACTGTTTACTAAGTTTACTAAGAAGTATTGTAATATTTATTTTTAATGTTATTTTTTCTCATCACATATGATCGCCAACTATCACGTCCTTAAATATCGAAGGTAACTCACCAATCAGTCTATATATGGGAGCCATCAACGTTTTATATCAGATTGTTAGATTTATATTTATTGTTAGATCATCGCTATACATCAGGAAAAGGTGCTTGTACAAACGAAGGGATACAGGAAAAAGGCATTAAATGAAAAAAAATCCTTTAGACTAAGGTTTATCGCTAAGCCATTCAATTGTCACTATCTAGTCCGTTTCCTTTTTACGGCCTTAAGCTTTGAAGCGAAAGGACAAAGCTTTTCAATTCCGTAAAATATCTATAGCAGACATTGAATGAAACAGTTACTGACAGGGCTGGCACCATAATTTATGTTGAAGATAATAAAATCTATATATATCTCATACAAATGGCGTCCTCAGATTGCAAAAATAAATACATTTTAGAAAATTCCTTACACATGATGCAAAATGTAGACATTATATAATACGCATGACATTTAGCACCGCCGTTAACAAATTATCATGGCATATTGTTGAAATACGTAATTTCAAATTAAATTTCAGTTAAATGAGTTGTTTATTTAGAACTAAACCCTATCCGGCTTTTACATAAATAAGAAGTAGGTTTGTTAGTTTGCCGTTAGGTCCCACACTTGGAGAAAGAAGCCCCGCGTCGTGCGGCTCCCTCGACCGTCAAAAACATCGGTGGTAATAGTTGATATTGATGCAATTTATTTTATCTCAATTTGCCTTCGGCAATTTGTATTGAACGTTAACGTTTATAAAATGACGACGCCGTTTGTATAACGACGAAAGGTACACATTACCTGCGACTTATATATTAATACGAGAAGCGAAAACTTTACTTCTTTTTATAAGATTGCACGAACGGTGACACTTAGCACAGATAAAGTTTACGTTACAGAGGAGTATATTATGCATTAGAAATATATATAATTAAATAATAAACATTTTTAATTTTAAAATTTTCTATTTTTTTATTATCAGTAAAAATGATCATTTTACCATTTCAGAGTATTAATATGGACTAGAGCATTCCTTGTATTAATTTTGTCAGCAGCACTTTGTATAATAAAATTTAGAATTTGGCAGCCCTATTATTTGTAAAGCGTATACTGAAATATATATTTAACAACTGTATTATATAAAAATACAATTAATGGGTGTTAATGGGTAGTATTTAATTAAACACCTCACTAAAACACATACAAACTACACGTAACTAAACACCGAAGTAAGACTATATACAATCTACATATTGTACTAAACATCGAAATAAAAGCACATACAATCTACATGTAACAAAAACAAAAAACGTCCTCCAAAAATGAGTGCACAATTTTAAATTGTGCACTCATTTGATATAGAATCGCGTCGGTCGCGAACCTGTAAATTTTATTTCTTTTCATACATTGCTTTGTAAAAACAACTATAAGTCGTGCACTTAAGGTTGGATATGCAGACATATGTTTTTGCCATATCCATAACTACTTAAATGAAATTAGGGACACTTTTGAGTGTCAGTTTTGTTCGGGACTGTGCATCTAGGGTTTTTTATATCAATGCTAAAAGCACGTAAAATGTACACATAATTAAACATCTAAATAATAACACATACAATCTACACGTAACTAAACATCTAACTAAATGCACATACAATCTGTACGTAACTAAACACTTAACTAAAAGCTCATCTATATTAATATTATAAATACGAAAGTTTGGATGTTTGGATGGATGGATGTTTGGATGGATGGGTGTTTGTTACTCAATCACGCAAAAACTACTGAACGGATTTGAATGAAATTTGGCACACAGGTATATTATGATCTGGAGTAGCATATAGGCTACTTTTTATCCCGGTAAAAATGGTGATCCCGTGGGATTCGCCAAGAAATATTATAATGCAGCGGGATGCTCGCTGCATTTAGTATAATCCACATGTAACTAAACTAACTTAACTGAAAGCACATCCAAATTTTTAACATTCTAGCTACATATGTGTTTTAACACTGACATATGTGTTTTAAGTTTTCCTTAGCACGGGGCTAAGGAAAACTTAAAAAATAATGTTTTGGAACGACTGGATTTGAACCAGCTATCATGCCTTAGAGCAGGCATAATATATTTTTTTAATAAATCGAGAAAATAGTGAAACATAAAGTGTATAGACGTTATCATCCTTCCGAACCGTTTAAATAGAAGTGTTTAGAACAAACTGTTTCCTGTTATTTTTACGGCTGCCCGGCGTTAAACTGGGCAAAACAAAAACAATACATATTCCTTAGTAACGCAATATTACAAGAGCAACTGGGGCGATTCAATACGCCATTCGTCGCAATGGCTTAGGGCTTAGAATGTATATTTACATAGAGTGGACATATATGGGTAATTATAATTTTCGTTGTTTTTTTTTATAGAAAAAACGGGTAAACGAGCAGGAAATTCACCTGATGGTAAGTGATTACCGCCGCCGATGGACAGCCACATCACTAAAGGTCTTACAGCTGCGTTGCCGGCCTTTTAAGAAGGAATATGCTCTTTTCTTGAAGTCGAATCGAATTCCTAATTCGAATCCGAAGACTTTGTGTAGACGTTTTCAAATATATGTGTTGTAATGAATTAGTGTTTGTTTTGGGACCAGAACAGAATATCTGCTGTTCTGCCAGGCAGTTCGTAAAATTTTGTCTATGCGAGTCGCTACCTGACTATTAGGTGGTGAATTCTGTATTGTCTCGGCTGGGTCTGGTACCATTGCCTTACCTATTCCTGCCGCAATAGCGTCAGAGCTTGTTACTGTAATGTTCCTGTTTGGAGGGTAAGGTAACAAGTGTCATCAATACCTCGCTACGCGAGTTGGGGCAACGCCTTTGTGTTGCTCTTTTCAAGCGACGGAAAAACGGATGTTATCAGTTTGACATGTATGTAATATTGTTAGAATTGGATAATACTTATTCGAGTTACATATCCATTTAGGCGTTCAAGCACGTGTACTAAATTTCATAAGTGTATGTATGTTTGTATATTTGTATGTTTGTATCTTTGTCCATGAATTGCCATATAGGGATAATTATTTTTGATTTTTATCAAGTATATTAAGTTAAATTAGGGAACCGTCTTGGCTTCATAAAAACTAATTTAGTAGTTTTCGAGATATGACTTATACTTCGAATTTGAAGTTGGTTTAATTTTTTAAATTACTAATATTACTGAACCTAGATGTGTCAAATTTTGTGACATCATATGTAATATACTAGAGTATTATACAAAATAAATCATTTTCATAGGGAAAAATTATATATCAATATCTATAAAATGATGGCACATGTATCGTGTTAAGGTATGGAATCATTATTTTCACGATTGGACACTGTTTTTCAATCGACTGTGCAAAAGGAAGCAGTTGTCAATTCGGCTGTGTATATTTTTTTAACTTCACGCTACGTATGTAAATAAGGAAGTTGCTGAGTTTTCACCAGATTTTCACGTTTTAAGGTCCTAGAAACCTTATTCGACTATTTTCACGATGACTTCAGTATGTCCGTATGTATCTATATGTGTGTGTGTGTTTGTGTGTGTGTATGTAAATATCTCATAACCTTTGAACGACCAGTCGGTCGAAATGCGATTGATGGCATTCGTTTGGATTCCACTCAACTTGGACTTTCTGAAAATCTGAACCATGTCGGCTCAGGAGATTTTGAGAAATTATAAAAAATTGTTGGCTAATCAGTATTTTTTAATATAACTTCCATATTAATGTACCGATTGACTAGAAAAACTAACCAGCTCTATTTCTTAAAAAAATACGTCTAATTCATAAATTGCATCAAAGTCGGTTAATCCATTTGGGAGTAATCGTTCACGAAAAATTTTGAGAAAAGTGTTTTTTCGACATAACTTCGAAATTTTTCAACCAATCATTTTTTGTTATTCTAGGATATTTTAGCACGTAAAAAAATTCCTTCGAATGCCGTTTCAAAAATCAAAATTGAATTTAATTTTCTAAAATTACAGCGTTTTAAATATTGAGATTACGTTGTTTTTAGCAAATTAAGGCTAATACACCGATTGACTTAAAGAATCTTATCAGCTTTTCTCCTTTAATCATTGCGTCAAATACTGTTACCTGGATCAAAATCTGTGAATTTGTTTTTGATTTATCGAAAATTTTTGGAAATAATGTTTTTTGACATTGCTTCAAATTTTTCAACGTATCGATTATTTAGCTAAAGAAATATTTTATATCTCAAAAACTGAGTTGAATGCCATTCGAAAGATCAAAATTGATCATCGTTTTCAAAATATACAGCTTTTCAATAACTAATATACTGCCATTTTTAACAAAACAGATGTTTGAACTGAAAAAAATCTATGCTTGTAGTTTTTACTCTTTTGAGCATAAAATTTAGCGGAAAGTTTTAGAGATAGCCTGCAGGGTCAACTATTTACAGATTTTTTTTATATTTGTTACCTTAGAACTCGGTCATTTATGATTTGAAAATTGTTATTTTTATTTGGGAGGGTATACTTCCCGTTTAGTCCCATTTTCATTTATTAAAAATCTCATACAGAGTTCCGAAGATACAGGAAATGGGAAATGGTTTTGCTGTAGTTTATTTCTATCTATTCTATCTAGTCTATTTAAAAAAATATTTTACTCACTGTGTAGCGCACATGTGGTATTAAATTTGCAAGATAGTTTTGATTTCCCTTATATTTCACATATATGCGCATTTTATTGCGTAACTCTACAGAAATTCATGCTCTTAGGTTCGAAAAGGGAAAGGTCTTTATATACTTGTAAAAAGATAAAGGTACTTAAGCCTCCGGTTGCTAATAAAATTTTTTGATAGCTCAAACATACACAGGTCAAGATAAATAGTCATCATTACATTTAAATATTGTTTTAGGCGCGTTTATTACTTAGTACAAATAGGAGATTTTATTTTTTAGATCTTACTCACATTGTATTATTAGGCAACGTTCAATATATTCTATATCTCTTTGTTGTCGGCATTTGGTGAAACTCCATTTTCATTGCAATATCCATACTAGTCCATACTAATATTATAAATGTGAAAGTAGCTCTGCATGTCTGTCTGTCTGTCTCTTCTCCACGCTTAAATCACTAAAACAACTAAGATGAAATTTGGTACAAACATAGTTTAAAACACGAGAAAGGACATATCATATTTCTATCCCCTATCCCACGGGAAGGTAAACTATGCGGGTAAAACTCCGGAACTTTTAAAAAAATTCCACGCGGACGAAGTCGCGGGCACAGCTAGCTAGATAGCTTTTATATACAAAACACTTAAATTGTATCACAATAAATTATTACATATATTATTGTGATACAATTTAAGTGTTTCCCACCGGTTTCGATGGACCTTTATAAGCATCATCAGGGTAATTACAACTTATGTATGTCAACCATTGACTTACTAATTGTAAGCCAATGATGTCAACTTAATATGTAACTCTCGATGTCCTATTTGTATATTTGTCTGAAACGTATACTTCCCATCGTCGGCACTTAGTGAAACTGCGTTTTAGAATATCACGATTAAACTCCCTTGTACTTCTAATTCACGTTTTATATATGCCGTCGTGAAATTGTTCAAAAAAAAGTTTGTTCCTGGGATCCTGATCTACCATTTTTAGCAGACTACTAAATACATTACAAATGTGTTAAAAATCCCTTTTAATGCTATAATTAGCGAAACTAGTTGGATGTAAAAAATATATATTATATTATTATACATATAATAAAATCGTAGGAAAGTCAATGTATGTCCGGGATAAACTCAAAAAGTACTGTATGCATTTACTTCAAATTTTGCATGAATATTACTGACAGGTCGGGTCAACATATAGGCTACATATTATCACGCTATCACCTACGGGGGAGGAGCTGTGCGGAGTAAACGAAGTCCGCACGGACGAAGTCGCAAGCAACAGCTAGTATAACATAAAGTAGAAGTTCACTTGAGTTTAATTGTAATATTACGTATATCTGTATATTCTATTTAATCATCTAATGTAAGGAAGTAAAAAGATAGTTATATCTCCATACATTCACACATACATATGGACAAAACTTTCGATTTCAACAAATATAGAAACAATATTAAAATGCACGATTTCTCAAATAAGTTTCATTATATGTCTCCCTACTATTATGGTGTCGTACGTGAGGTCACGGCGTATTGCATTTCTCGCGATTCCGATTGAACATTTGATCAATATGAGATACGTGTAGTATATTACAAGCAAAATGGTTTGTCATTTCTTTGTCATAACTTGAAATGAAAAGCGTTTTATTTAGTTACGATTTTCGACTGACTTTAAAAGTTCTCGATCGGTATAAATTTATGTGTCATACTTTTCAACTATTGATATTATATTATGAAAAAGTCTTTATTTGCCTAATAAAATTTTTACCAAAAAAAATCTAAATTGACAAAAAACTGAAAAGCAAAATTATTAAAACTTCTTATACTAATATAATTTCTAAGTTATTTTGAGTCGGCACTAAATGTTGCGGCGGTTTTTTTTAAATAAAAAAGTGTGTATTGGAATGTTAATATATATTGCGGGAGATTTTACGTTGTATTGTTAATTTTTTTACAAATAAATAAATAAATATTCACGGGACAAATAACACCTACTGATCTAACCCCAAATCAAGCAAATTATTTGCTTGTGTTATGGGTGCTAGTCAACGAATCTAATACATATAAAGATGAGATATGTAATAAAGACTCAAACTTATCCTCATCACATAAATGCTTGTCCCCACTCGGGATCGAACCCGAGCCCCATCGAGTGCGTAGTAAAGGTCGCTAACCACTCGACCAACGGAGCAGTCGTGTTTCTTTGGTTATTTCTTTCAATTTAAGGTAATTAAATGATCTTCGTTCATTAATTATTTGGTGCTGACTAAAAATTACTTAGGTAAACATTATATTTGCATAAGAGGTTAGTTATTAAGGTTAATAAAAAAGGTTATTTATTTTTCGCTTTTCAATTTTTTTTTATTTAAACTTTTTGTTAACAAATTTTTATTTTTTGTGGCTATATTTGCTACATGCATAATAAGCCTCCGTTTTTTCCTCGGTGAAAAATGCATTTGACTGCCTTGTCTGTTAAGCTCAGGTCATGGGATCTCGGGTTTGTTCAACGGGTCAGGCAAAAGTGTTAGAGAGGTTTTTACGAGGTTTTTCTCAAAAAATCCAAAAACTCAATACCAGCTCAGAGCCGGATCGGTAATGGGCTACCACCCCGCCCCTTGGAAGAGCATCAATTGTTGTCAGTGCTAGTTATCGATAGAAGTAAGTGATAATCGTTATTAAGTCGATAAATACAAAAGACAACAACTTTGTTGTCTTTGCGTGTGTGTAATGTTCAAATAATATATAAATATACTAAAAGCCCTGATGATGTTATAATAGGCGAAACCGGTTGGCTTTACAATAATTAAATGTTACTTGTGAAATATTTATTTATGAAATAGTACAAGTGTTTGACAAAACTACTATGCTTATACCCATAAAGCACTGAAAATCTTTTTTCATGATTTTAAATATTTTTTTTTATTAATTCATTTATCTCGAGTATGGTCGAAAGTATGTTTTTCATAGATATATTTTGATTAATTGTTTGAAAATTTAAAGATTTTAAGGTAATAGGTACCTTGACTTAAACCTATTTTTTATTTATTTCAACTTTTTATATAAAATTTCTATTATTTTTAATTATTGAATAAAAAAATATAACATATTATGTTAAAAATAATTACAATGTCTTTCAGTAATTCAGTATCTGTTTCTTAAGTAATTACTTCTTGCTTTTACATATAATTCTGTAACAGGTTGTATAAATATTCATATTTAGTAAGTTGTACCACTTTTAAGTCCAGTAATTTTTTATATATAGGCAGGAGTACGTAAATTTAGCAAATAAAAAATCGTGATTTCGCATTAGAAAATTTCGCATTTATTTCGCAAAAAAAAAAATACAGCGTTAAAAACACAATTAAAGGCTAGCATTGTTGTAATTTCTACATTTTCATATTTCATTGTTTGCCTACGATCAATTACGACAATCTTGTAGATACTAAAGTAGCTTTCGGCATCAACAAGGCAATGTCAAAGCGGTACTTTTAATATTAACAAACACTACAATTAAATATTTGTATAGCTGTATAGATTATTGACACCGAACTCTTAAAATATTCCATCGAAATAATAACCAATTTCTTTTTTGTGGTGGATTGAAAATGTATTGTATCTTGAAATGTCCTTATTTCTATTTCAAAGCATTCTTTATACTCTTTTTACCAAAGAAACTCCGAAGTAGGTACTTAATAATTTACGTATCGCCTACGTAGCATTCTACGGGCAACGTAACTGAAAAGTTTAGTATTATATACCTTTTACGTCAGCCATTTTATAGCTCTTAAAAGGAGAGTAAAATGGTGATTTCAAAGAAATATAGCTCCGTGGAAATAAATCTGTGGAGATTACTTCAATTTAAGAATATCAATAAAAGATATCTTAAAACCATTCTTCGGAATGAGTGTTTGCAGTTTGAAACTTTATTGGTGAGTTGGAAAAATTATGAGTTCAATTTGAATAGATTAAATCTTAGCTGTAAATAAACGATGAATTATCATTTTTATAGGATAGGTTTATGCCGTAATATTTGCTGGCTATAGGCAATTAGGATTATGCTAGAATTCCATATTTTTCCTTCAGACTTGTTGATAATATAATAGGGCTTCTCAAATTATGCGATACTGTCCCAAGAGCGTCATGAGGCTATCCCATCGACAACCTAAACTAGACTAACAATGTATAATTTCTTGTCCTAAATTTTTTAAATTAATTATGACAATAATCTGAGACGCGGGGAAATCGTGTGTTTACAGTGCGTGTTTACAGCTCACTGGGTTGGTCGGTACTAATTCTTGCGTTTTAATTGGGATTACTTATAAGATCTATTAGTCTGATGTGTTGACAGTACATTTGGTCTCTAGTTTGTTTACTCAATGGGATATCCACTTTGTGGCAAAGGACAATTAACAGAATTATCCGTTGATTTCAACTTTGAGCACTATAATACGCCAAAGCCTATTTGAATTTTGTACCTTAGTTTTTAACAAATATCATGGCATGAACACTCATATTGAGGGCTCAGTCAACAAAGTAAAAGTTTAAACAAATATCTGAGTCTATTATATTCACCAAATTAATTTAAAGGGAAAGATGGAAAAGTAACCTACGTGACAATTTTTATTTTATCGTCAACGTTTTGTTAAGATTTTTGAACTACTTCACTTTGACTAATATATGAAATATGTAATTTTGATAAATAATCTTTGCTATATGTTTTATATTATATCCATACTAATCCATACTAATATTATAAATGCGAAACTCTGTCTGTCTGTCTGTTACGCTTTACGGCTAAGCCCCTGTACCAGTTTTCATGTTAACATGGAAATAGTTGAAAATTCGGGGTCAAACACAGGTTATTTTTGTCAAAATCAGCCCATGAATGGCCGAAATAGGAGATGAAATTTGCATTAAAAACTATTTAGACGACACTTCTTACCACGCACTACTCCTCTGTGAAATCAATTACCGGCGGGGGTGTTTCCGAACGGATACGACTTAGGCACCTTCAAGAAAAGAGCATACTCCTTCTTAAAAAGCCGGCAACGCAGCTGCAAGACCTCTGGTGATGTGGCTGTCCATGGGCGGCGGTAATCACTTACGATCAAGTGAGCCTCCTGCTCGTTTGCCCCTTTTTTCTATAAAAAAAAAATGTTAATATATTCGCGGGCGAAGCTGCACGGGTCAGTTAATTCTAAATAATATTAGAATCAGACAATGCTAAATGCAATTATTTAACTTGTATATTTGACTTCATGTATAAGAATATGTATAATATATTCGCGGGCGAAGCTGCACGGGTCAGTTAATTCTAAATAATATTAGAATCAGACAATGCTAAATGCAATTATTTAACTTGTATATTTGACTTCATGTATAAGAATTTTGTTATCTTAAATTAATAATTCGTAAACACCTTTCTCATTGTCATTGAAGTCAAGAAAGTTGACAATATTATAAAAGTTAGCAATAAAATAAAAGTTTTACATCAGTTACCTGAAATTAATTTGTTAATACAAGTTCATTCCTTACACCGATGACACAGCCCATAGACGCCTAATAACAGGCAAATGACTGTTGACAACACATTTGACTTGTAAGTTCCACTATAGTTCCAATATAAATGTCCACGCGGAAATACTCAACCAGTGTCGAACAATCAGATGATCTGTACATCACCATCCTTTACTGTGGCCTTAAGTTAGCCAATCACAGCGTTGCAACCCCGCTTCGTATTACCTCAGCTAGTCGCCAGAATGCATTCAATACGAAAAATCAAATATTAGGCGTCTATGGGCTGTGTGGTCGGTGATTCTCTAAAGGGGGCCTGGATCAATATGGGTAAAAATGTAGTTTTCTTTTTTGTGCCATACATCAAATCTTGAAAGATAGCCTTGCTTCCTCCAAGTTTATAAATTACTTAATGCGAACACGCTAATTTTTTATTACTAATTATTATTTGGTACTAACTGACCCGGCAAACGTTGTTCTGCCTTTTTAACTAATCTTTTTTTCTATATTTTTTCACCTTTTAAACCTTTCCTGGACTTCAACAATTAATTCAAAACCATAATTAATCAATTCGGTTAAGCTGTTCTCGAGTTTTAGCAAGACTAATGAACAGCAATTGATTTTAATATATTTGGTATTATTTTTACCTTAAAGATAAATTTAGCGGTTAAACTTAAGAATGAGATTATTACATCGTCACTAAAACATACGAAGTCATCCGTAACTGTGTTTTACTTTTCTATTAAAAAGACCAAACACTTCTTTGCAATATTGTGATAAATTACACTTTTTTTACCTTTATTACAAACTTTCAAACTTCCAAGTCCCAATTTCAACCGTAATCTCCCAAGTTATTTTAAAGCGCGAACAAATAAAAGTAAATCGAATTTCTACCGATTCGTTGCTCAAGTTAATTTGATTTTTGTCTAGAATATACTTGATCTCTTTGAAAGTGGATGTAGAATAACAGGGCCGCCAAACGCCAAGGGCTGGGTTAATCTCGATAACGACAAGGCGTCGGTTGTCGTTCGGAGTTACAATCTTATCAGATCCCTTTTGTTTTTATCCTTCGGTCCTTATTAATTATCCATGTTCTGTTGGAATAGATAAATTACATTTTGTTTAAATATACCTACTCTTTAAGTAAATAAATATATCACGCTTTTTTTCTTTTAGAATATGCGTAATAAACCAAACGTTAAAAGGCAATGATATAAAATTAGTAAAATGTTACTGTTAAAAGGTGATTTATTTCAACATTAGACGTAGGTTTTTTTAAAGAAGAGGCAGCTTACTTGATGGTAAGTGATTATCTCGGATCACGGACGTCCGCCATAAATACCAAAGGTCTTGCAGTTGCGTTGTTAGTCGGACGGGAATGAGTAAACTCTTTTCTTGGAGGTTCCAAAGTTATATCCGTTCGAAGACACGCCTGCTAATAATTGATTTCATAAAGGTGTAGTGTATAAACGTTTTGTTTTTTATATCTAAGTAAATGGCTCTCCTGATGGAAAGACAGCCATCTTCAATTTATGTCAAAGATATTAATGGTGCGATGCTAATTTTGTGGAGAAGTTTTAATGGCACATGCGTAAATTTAACAGCTACTTTACCCTCCAAACTGGAATACGATAGTGAAACCACTGACGCTATTGCATCAGAGTAGATAAGGCGGTGGAATAAGACAATGTGGATTTTTACCGCGTAGTAGCCACGATGGTAGTGACTTGTATAGCAAATTGTTCTTCACCTCATATGAACTATCTCAGCATCGTATCTGGTGAAGTGTCAGATGGTCTGTTCTTTAAAGAAGGCTCGGACTTAGACGACGAAGAGATTTCATGATTGTGGATTTCGAGACATTGATACATTCATACTATAACTTAAAATTTTGACCCGATGTATGATGATGAAATTCAAAGATAGATAAAAATTTAGTCGGGATTGTCAGCTATACGTACCAAACCGTAGGTACAAATGGACTGTCAGTATGGTGGTGTATTACAGACTTCGACCACTAAAGAGTTTTCAGATAAAAACCTCAAAAACATGTTTACTCAACCAAGAGATTGCATCCGGAACCTTTTAGTTTTTGCCAGATATGCTAAGGATTTATAATATACTGGTAATTTAGTGGTAAGTTTAATGATGAAATATCATAATCCTTAGTCCTCGTCTTAATTTCTTCATATCGTAATTCATAATTAGTACCAGTATCTGTAATTCAGGTGTATTTTGATTTAGGGTTGAATATACGACTATGTAGTACTGTATTAATCTTCGTTAACGAATATTGACTTAAAAGCACGTTCCACAGTTATGATAAATAGTCGTGTTGCGAATAAAGTCATTATACCAGAGACATCGACATTACACCAAATTTGCTTTCATGAATTAATTTGGGCATGAGATCTACAGTGAAATTGTGAATGAAATTTGCCCATGTTTTGGCAAAAGTTATCTCTTTTCATCATATTAATATGGTTTTTGGTTGACCGAGCTTTGCTCGGTTTCTCACATATTTTTGAAACCGATCTATTCTTGGAACTTGAAACTTGATAAATAGATTCCTATAGAATATTTTTTTTTTCCGTACCTGGTTGACCGAGCTTAGCTCGGTTTTTCACATACCCATATCTTGGGAACCAAGCTTTTCTTGGACCTGGAACCTTGATAAATTGATTCCTTGACCCGAAAAACCCCTATAGACAGATTTGTTGTCTAACTTCACGCTGCACTTTTCGTGTCGTATCGTCGTGTATATATTTTATATAATATAAATTATTTGCATCATTTTTAGGGTTCCATTCCAAATGAATGATAAAAAGAACCTTAATATATATCTGTATCTAACAAACAAGCAGATGGGTCTCCTGATAGAAAGAAAATCGCTTATAACACCAAAGATGTTAGTAGTGCGTTGCTATCTTGTGGCGAGGTCTAATGCCACATGGATAAGTTTACCTCACCCTCCAAACCGGAACACGACAGTGACAAACACTGAGTCTATTGCGGCAGGAATAGATAAGGCGGTAGTGCCAGACCCGGGCGAGACAATGCAAAACTCTACCACCTAGTAGTCACGGTGATAATAATTCGCATCGGTCGCCTTTTACGACCTGCTTGGCAGAACGATAGTTAGTCTATTTTTCAAAGGAGCCCGGAACCAAACGGAAGATTTAAATTGTGTATATCAGATTTTTCCTTAATTCGAAATTATGAATATGTGGCATAACACTTGTGGACCGAGTTTGTTAAATTAAGTAAGAGATAGGTTAGGCATAAAAAAATGTTGGTGTAAAAATGAGGACGGGCCATACTCCGTCAGTTCGCATGTAGAAAAGATGGCAGGTGAAAAGGTAACAAAACACATATACAATGCGGAGACCTATTTATGTAAATAAATTATTAATTGTAATGTAGAAAGTTGTAGGTACTGGGCAAGTCCTAGACTGACAAAGTTTGATCAGATTTTTCTAGTGTTTTCCCAAGGCGGTATCAGAAGTTCACGAACCAGTATGTTTGTTTGAAGAGAGTAATGAATGAGGAGGAAGTATGACAAATAAATAAATAATAAATCCATACTAATCCATACTAGTATACTAGTAATATTATAAATGCGAAAGTAACTCTGTCTGTCTGTCTGTCTGTTACGCTTTCACGGCCAAACCACTGAACCGATTTGAATAAAATTTGGTACAAATATAGTTTGAGACCCAAGAAAGGACATAGGATAGTTCTTATCCCGGAAATCCCACAGGAACGGGAACTATGCGGGTTTTTATTTTAGAATTTTTTCCACGCGAACGAAGTCGCGGGCACAGCTAGTAAATAAATATCGCTAGACAAATTACTCAAATTGATCTAACCCAAAGTAAGCAAATTACGTTCTACTATCATTTTTTAAATATAAACGGGTCAAAAACGCGTACATACATAGCCTTATAAAGCTCAACGTTTCGGCCAAGTTACATTGACCGTGGTCACACAAGCGGACTGGAGCAGCGAGTTTCCTCCGTCGATTTTCATCTACCCTCTTCTCGTCTTGTTTTTTCGAATTTAACCAACACACTAGACTCAAAAAAATAATACCAAAAGAAAAATCGCTGCTCCATGCCGCTTGTCCGGTGACCACGGTCAATGTAATTTGGCCAAAACATCGAGCTTTACACGTTATTGACCTATTTATATTTTTAAAAATAAGCAGAATATTTTGCTTGTATTATATGTGGCAATCAACGATACCAATACATAGAAATTTATATAGAAATACATATATAAATATGGTTACATACATAATAAACATCAAAACCCAGAAATACAAAACATCTATGCTCATCATACAAATGTTTGTCCTTGCTGGGAATCGAACCCGAGCCCCTTCGATTCTTAGTTAGGTTCGACGAAGCAGGGGGACGATCAAATTTGCAAGGATTGTACCACATTGCACTCGGTTATTTGCGTCCACGCAAGGGATCTGGCGTGATGATATGTATTTATATTCTCAATCAGGTAAATATTTATAATACATCAGATTTTTAAATACGTATAAACTGCGATATTACATTTCAAATGTGTTTTTTCTTTGAATTTTTTGCTCAAGGAATCCTTGGGTTGAAATTTTAAATAGCACTTGTAACTTTCTTTTGTAATAAAAGTAATTCCTTTATTTCAGAGGGATTGCACCAGAAAAAAATCTTATGAGACGTAATGCTATGAAAGTAATTCTAGTTCATAACTCATACAGTATCGCCGTCGTTAACTTGTCTTGTTTTAAATTGGAAATGCCGTTGAATTACACTTAATATTATTATATATGTCACAGATATAATGTCATTGTCATTATAATTTCACTAGTGATATTATAATTAAACGTTTTATTGTCAATTGACTACATTTCTTACAATTTGCGGCCTAGTTTTAGTTAGATTTTATCTACCGTAGTAATATTTATAAACTACTTACTAACCTAACCTAACCAAATTATAAATTTCCTAGGTAAATTATTAACTAACGATTTTTACAATTTTACTTTGATATAAAATGAAGTCGATTGATAATCTATTGTTTAATTGTAATAGAACAATAGAACAAAAAGAGCATGTTATTAAATAACAATTACTTAATGTAATTTTTTTAATTTAGTAATTTAATCTTAATGCATGGAAAAACTGCAAAATAAAATTTTCGATAGAAAAATAGACTGGTAAACTCATCAAAAGAAACAGGGATAGTGGTATGCAGTCCTTGAAACTTATAAAGAAATACAATTCTGAAGTTTCGTATTGTGCCTATTCACCCCATTTTACGGTATTTAATATAATATTTTTGTTTATGCTAGATTCCATATCTTAGAAATTCTAACATTATGTCTCATCACTACTGTCGAATAAATACGACATAGGCGTTGGAAGTCAATATACTTTATCTGGGATAATATTTAATATATTATCCCAGGTAAAGTATATTATATATAATAAAAAAGAATATATTTTAGGCTAAAACTTCGTAATAAGTTTAGAAACTGATTAAATAATACACAGGGTTTTGTGTCGGAAATCCGACTCAGGCGGAATAAGCCCGAATATTTTCTCGGATAATTCTGACTCAGGCGGTGAAAGGTTAATATGTTGCGATATTCCATAAATGATTAAAAACTGCTCAGATCTTTAACAAAAATATTAAAATATGAACTCCTCATGGCTTCACGCGGGATTTTTCAAATCTATTCAACTTATCCCAAAAAACCCGATGTAATTATATTTTTTAATGTTTAATCGTTCACACTTACCCACATATTTTTTGACATACCTGTGTTTTTCCCAATACCTCAAAAGAAACATATATCCTCAATAACAATCTATATATTTATACGTGAAGGGAAAACTTTGGACCTCGTTTTAAGGTTCCGTATCTAAAAGGTAAAAAAGGACCCTATTACTAAGTATCCGCTGTCTGTCTGTCCGTTTGTCTGTCGGTCACTAAGCTGTATCTCATAAACCGTTATAGCTAGAAAGCTGAAATTTTCACAAATTATGTAATTCCGTTGCATATAGCAACAAATACTAAAAATAGAAAAAAGAAAATATTAAGGTGGGTACAATATAAAATAAACGTGATTTTTTATTTTTTTGTAAATAAGTTGTGTATTATCTTAATATGAATAATTAAATAAAATAAAGTAAATATTAGAGGGGGGCTCCCATACAAAAAAGGTAATTTTTACTCGATCTTAATAAACAGGTAGAAAATTGAATATTTTAAAAAAAACAAGTATTTGGAAATATATTAACTATAAAAATGAATGCCTAATACATAAAATAAATATTTAAGTATACATACAACGAACGCGATTTTCTTTTATAGATCCGACCGGCTCGCACTTGGCCGGTTTATTATTTCACCTTGTATGTATTTGAATGTTACCTTATATGAGTATGAAATTTGGCATAGTTCAAGTCATGAATTACTATTATAGCTTCATGGTTGAAGTTTATATTTTGGAGGACTGCAGATAATAAAAAATGGAAATACATTAAAATAATAAAATGTCAATTGTCAAACTTAAAAGAGATTTTACCGTATATTCTATGGTCGAATTTCGGCCACAGGCAATCGCTAGTAACAATAAATATTTATATTTTAAACTACGACCCACTAAATATAACGACAACCATATAAATGCTTTCAGACATCTCTCGAGTCGTTACATGTGTTTTATTTCCGAATAGTAGTTTTAGAGTTACATAGCCGTTTGGAATTTAGGAACGTCCGTACGTGTTTCACATATTGTCATTTTATTTGCAGCTTAAAAGCTGTGCCAAGAAGATTTAGTTAGGTGGCTCTAGCCAAACGGTTACGTGCGTGGAATTAACTGCTGTCTACGTCGCTTTGTGACCCATTATGTCGAATAACTTGAGATACATCTTTGCTCCCGTGTAAAAATTTGTAAGCTGATAGTTAAGACAATCGTGAAGGTTATAAAAAGAATCAGCTAGCAATATTCCGGAGGAAAACTCGTCAGTTGGTACATTTAAATAGGCTATATCTGTATATGCTCCAGTTTGGCTCCTGTGTTACATTTTTAAGGGTATCGGCTGACAATTATCCCACTGAGATATAGACAGCTGACATAAATATTTATTTACATTATGATAACCTGTCATCTGAAAAATTTTCAATTGAGAACATATGACTGAAAAAAAAAGAATATTGATTCAACCTAATGGCGAATAATTTTAGATCCGCCATTTCTTCTCGGATAAAAATTTGTAAGCTAATATTAGATACGATCTTGAAGGATATAAAAATAATCAGCTAGCAAAATAGCCGAGGAAAACTCGTTAGCTGGTATATTTAAATAGGCTATATATGCTTCAGTCTGGCTCCTGTGTTATACCTTTAAGGGCATCAGCTGACAATTATTCCACCGAGATACAGCCAGCTGACGAATTTATTTAATTACAATATCACGATAACTGTTATCTGACAAATGTTTAATTGAGAAAATATAACTGAAAAAAAGGAATATTAATTCAACCAAAATATTGCAAAAAGGTTTTGTGATTCAGTTAGAGTATAATGTCGAATATCTTTAGATACGTCATTTTCTTTGTGATAAAAATTCGAAAACTTATATTAAATATGATAATGTTAGTAATAAAATAAAATATACATAAACCTTAACACATAGACACAAATAAACAATCATATAGATACCTAGCTTTTTTTTTTATATCATAAGATAGCAAACAAGCAGATGGGTCTCCTGATGGAAAGAGTCAACCATCGCCTATAGACACCAAAGGTGTTAATGGTGCGTTGCTATCTTGTGGCGAGGTCTAATGCCACATGCATAAGTTTACCGGCTACCTTATCCTCCAAACCGGAACACGACAGCGACAAGCACTGACGCTATTGCGGCAGGAATAGGTAAGGCGGTGGTACCAGACCCGGGCGAGACAATGCAGAACTCTACCACCTAGTAGCCACGATGGTAGTGACTCGATAGCCAATCGGTCGCCTTTTACGACCTGCCTGGCAGAACAGCAGTTGGCCTATTCTTCAAAGGAGGCCGGGACCAACACGACCAAGCGATTTGGTCTTAAAATACACATGTAACTAGATTTCGATGCTGAGTCCTTCCCGGATAAAAGCTTGCAAGTTCATAGTTAGCATGATCCTGTAAGCAATTAAATTAATCAGTTAGCAATATGCCGAGGGAAACTCGTCAGCTGGTGCAATTAAGTAGGCGATATACGCTCTTGTCTGGCTCCTGCGTTACACCTTTATAGGCATCAGCTGACAATTATTCCACTGAAATACAGCCAACTGGCGTATTTATTTATTTATAATATCGTGATTTGTTGTCTGACAAATTTTCAATTGAGAAACTATGACTGAAAAAAAATTGTTTTTTCATGTTCGTGTGACCAGCTAACGTATTATCCACCATTCTATAGTCAGCTGACTTTTTGTTGTCTTTAAGATATTGGATCAGCTATTGACACATTTTCAATCGGGAGGAAAAAACTAAAATTCATTTTTTTTTCGACGTAACTGGGAGGCTTCTGCTGCCTAACCCACCCACCTAGCCGCTGCTGACGTTTACGAAGCTTCATGATACAACTCTCTAAAGTATAAAGACTGTATAGTCTATCTTCCGAGAGGAAATGATTACCCAAGTTTATAACCTGGCTCAGTAGTTCCTGAGCACTGGTTAACTGTCTAAAATGTTTTTTTTTATACATCATAAGATAGCAAACAAGCAGATGGGTCTCCTGATGGAAAGAGTCAACCATCGCCTATAGACACCAAAGGTGTTAATGGTGCAATGCTATCTTGTGGCGAGATCATAATGCATAAGTTTACCGGCTACATTACCCTTCAAACCGGAACATGACAGTGACAAGCACTGGCGGTGTTGCGGCAGAAGTAAGGCGGTGGTACCAGACCCGGGCGAAATAGTGCAGAACTCTACCACCTAGTAGCCATGATGGTAGTGACTCGTATGCCTTGGCTATCAATCGGTTGCCTTTTACGACCTGCCTGGTAGAACGGCAGTTGGTTTATCCTTCAAAGGAGCCCGGGACCAAAACGGGGAGAATATTTATTGTATGTAAACAAAATAAAAATAAATAAAATATTCAGCCTAAACTAATTGATTTGTTTTAAATTTGTCATGTTATTACACGGTTTGTGAAACATTTTAAATCACAAAGGAATAAAAGAGCACGTAATAATTGGATACAAAAATTGTTTATCTCTAAAAATCTAAACATTCTCAATTTCTCTTTGAGCGTAGGAAATTTAATATATTTCCTATGGGGATCGCGTAGCTGAAAAATTTGTATATTCAGACGGGTAAATATTAACTGTGCCAGTTAAATCACCGCAATCCATGCTAATATTATAAATGCGAAAATCTGTCTGTCTTTCTGTTTTTTAGAGTTCCGTATCTCATAAGGTAAAAACGGAACCCTACAAGGGTCTGTCCGTCTGTCCGTCTGTCAAGATCCTTTTTCATAAATACGCGTAGAGGTATCAAGTTGACATCTTATATATATATATAAAAGAAAGTCGTGTTAGTTACTCCACTTATAACTCAAGAAAGGCTGAACCGATTTAGCTGAAAATTGGCAGGGAGGTAGTTTAGAGCCAGGAGAAGGACATAGGATACTTTTTTTTACGATTAAAAATTAAATCTGCTTATTTATTGCCATTAAGGCGGAACAAAGTTTGCCGGGACAGCTAGTTTATATTAAATTTAAGTTGTAAGGAAATCACACATGTACGTATAAGTCAACGCGATTAAATATATTTATGTCACATATTTTGTCATTCCAAAAGGTGATCAAAATCTATAGATTACTTCCTGTTGACCTAGAATTATGAAATGTGGCAAGAAGCAATATCTAACAGCACATGTAAAGGAAAAATTCGAAAACCGAAAGTTTTTATTTACTTCAGAAAAAACGAAAGACCACTGGTGTCGCATATTTTGCGATTTCACATCGAATTTTCACAGCGAATCAAAACTTATAGGGAGAATCAAAAGTAAGGTTATCTAGTTTGCTTGGTTATTGGAACTCTCGGCATGCGAGTCCAATTCGCAATTGACCTTTTGTTTTCACAGCTACATATTACCGATTTTTGAGAAATTTGGCAAGGAATATAATTATAGGAATAGCTGAAGACTTGGAATTAAACATAGACTAAACACTTTAACGTGTCTTATAAATCGATGAACACGGCTACACGAAAAATCATGAGTCATTATCACGTTCCATTTGAGCCGAGCGTGCAAATGAGAGCGCGGAACAAGTGATAGAGAGACACGATCTTGTTTTCTTATGAAGTTATCACGTTAAATTATTGTCCGTAAGCCGACTTTATAGATAACCATTTTTTTTTTGCAAAAGTTAACCAATAAAGTGCTGACATAGGAGATGAAAATTTGTGTGGCAGACTATATTGAAGATATATTACTTGTCGAAAATAAATCTGAAACAAACTTTTGACATTATCTAATTCAAATAGACTAGCCGTTACATCACAAAGCGGTCAATACAAATAATAATTCGAATACAACCCTTAAAAAGGGTGTACATTTTGATCTTGTACAAATTTATTCATTACGAAAACGTACAGAAAAAGAAATATATATTATGAGCTTCGTTCTTCACGGGTCACCGCGTCTACGTTCTCGATCTATCATTACAACTAGAATATTTGTTTCCAAATTCATCTTAGAATCACGAGTACGTTTGATTGTTTTCCTCTCTTATCTAATTTATAGTTTTTCACTACATATTTCAAACCAAATGTTAAAATAATTACATTTATAAAATTATGGATCGCTACCTTTAAGTATTTTAACGTTGATGGTAAAAAAATGTAAGCAATACTTTTATTTACATTGGATTTGAAATTGTAATAATCAGTATCCATACTTTCATACTAACTATACTAATATCATCACAAATGTTATGAAAATCAACGTCTGTTTGTCCGTCTATCTGTCATTCTATGCGTCTGTCTTTCTGTTTATCTTGACAGAATGTCAATTCTGTCTATCTGTTACGATTTTGCGGTACCCACTGTTGCGGTATTTTGATGAAATTTGGCATGAAGTTAGAATATACAATACAATAACTCTTTATTGCGTACCTAAATATATGACAACATATAAGTTATAAAATAAATATTATAAAAGTAAGACATTGTAAGATATTATACAAGTATTGAGACAAAGGCGGTCTTATCACTAATAAAGTGATCTCTTTCAGACAACCTTTATAATAAGGATAATAATATACTAGGAAAAGTGGTGCTAACCACAAGATAATTTATAGTTTTCATGCTAGTTAGGATTATTTAGTATCAAACATAAGTAATTCAACTGAAAAACAGTTTTTAGAGTATAATAAAAATTGTAAATGTAAAAATCGTTGTGGATGCTATAATCAAATTAGTATTTTTTTATATATCGTTAGATAGCAAACAATCTGATGACTCTCTTGATAGAAGGAAAACCATCGCCTACGGACACAAAAGTTGCTATCTGTGTGGCGAAGTAACAATGCCTCATTCATAAACTTACCGACTACCTTACCCTCTAAACCGAAAATCGGAAATCAGAAATACTTTTTCAATAAAACTTTTTACAAGTTATTTTGACACATCAACATATTTTTTAAAAAAAATTTATTGTACACTTAAAAGTCATATTACATTTTAATTTGTAAACATTTACAAAAGGAGAGCTTATCTCTGCAAGAGATTTCTTCCAGCAAACCCAAAAGAATGAGAATGCGTAAAAGAAATGTAGAATATACAGTGTATAAATTATTAATGTAGAAACATACAATTTAAAGACTGAAGAAAAACTACAAATTCTTATTTTAATTACTGCTGCTTTTATTAGTTATTACTAATGCTTTTATTAGTTAAAAAATCTAATTTAATATACTTTTGAGTGATAGGAATTATAAATACTAAAATAAATATTAAACTAAATTATTGACGATGTCAAAGGAAAAATTTTTCATCATCATAAATCATTAATTTAATTAACTTTGTGTTTTAATCAAGGTTTTAAAATACAAATTTTCCCTTAGCTGCAGTTACGGTATATTGCAAAATAAATCCAAAACATTAAAATTCTACTTTATTCTTACTACTACATATCTCTATAACTGAGACCGTTTTATGAAAGCTTGTAATGAATCTATTACATGTCACAGTTGATCAAACGTTAACACCGTTTAAAATTCCATATTTGTTTGCGGTCATCCTTTCGCGTTAAATTGTATTTGCGTGGGATCAGAGACATGTGACAAAAATTAATTAATGTTTTTGAAGAATTCAATGCTTTCATTTTAATATATTCATTAACATATGAGGAAAGGAGATGTGCAGCTAAAAATTCTAATATTAGCATCATTAGAGCTGTGATGATGCTTATGTGATGCTTCCCCGCGTTAGTCCGAGCTCATTTGAAGAAACAAATAACTGTCATTCTGCAAGACAGGTCGTAAAAGGCGACCGACTGGCTATACGTATCACGTCATCATCGTGACAATTAGCTGATAGAGTTTCGCCAATTTATAGCGTTAATGCTTATCATTCTCGTGTTCTGGTTTAAGGTCGCCAATAGACTTATGTATGTAACATTGCCATCCTGTCCTATGAATAGCAACGCACCATTGACATCTTTGGTAACTATAGATGATGGTTTTTCTATCTATCAGAAAAGTCACCTGCTTGTTTGCTGTCTAATC
Organism: Apodemia mormo; assembly: GCA_036924255.1. Classification (NCBI taxonomy): domain Eukaryota; kingdom Metazoa; phylum Arthropoda; class Insecta; order Lepidoptera; family Riodinidae; genus Apodemia; species Apodemia mormo. The sequence continues at coordinate 4,931,952 of JAUPFN010000012.1, read as the reverse complement.
TATATTATATCAATACGAGAAGGAAAAAATTTTGGATCCCTTTTTAAGACAATTGCATGAACAGTGAAGTATGAAATTTGACACAGTTAAGTTTAAATTGTGGAGGATCGCAGAAACCTAATATTTTTAAATCGTATGTAACATGCACTGAAAATATATGATATAAATAAAAATAAACATTACACGAACCAAATTCGTGTGATATACGTAATATTATTTACACATGTCTAACATTTTCTATACGGCTAAAGTCAGTTGTCAAACTTAAAAAAAGAGATTTTATTGTTTAGTCTATGGTCGAATTTTGCTACAGGCGATCGCTAGTTGTATTAAAAATATGTAAGCAAAACCGGTTTGATATAAATATGTATCTTTGTAGTTAAACAGTATTTTAACCACTCGACTCTCGAAGTGGCAAATATTAGATATTATGTATGACAATTCCGTGTACTATCACTCTTAAGGCAAAATTTTACCCCGCTTGCATTTAAATTTCTAATTATAAAGATTAGTGTTGTATGAAAAATTCTTTGACGTTAATTATAATGTAATAAAATATATATCATGTCAAATTAATAAACTGACATATCTTGCTATTGTCGTTTATTTAACTTTAGTCACTTTTGTTCGTTCGACCGGACCACGTGTGTGTTTTCGGTTTTTTAGTGGTATAAAATTGAATTTTGTGTTGTTTTACGGTGCGATTCTCTCATGTAAGTACTGTTTTGATTAGAAAGGTCATTTAATTGTTCTATTTGGATAATTCATTGTAAGAAATATATCGTCATAGCCAAAATAAAAGTCATTTAGAAATACATTATTTTTCAAGTGATTTTTGTGGCATTTGTTTGTAAATATAAAAACTACTTTGTCGATTACTTTGTTTTGATTCCTAATAGACAGAAATATATCAATTATTGATACACAGTCGTTTACAGAATGATAAAATGGCTTAGTTGTAGAAAAAAAAAAGTTTTTTCAAACGAGTCCCCTGAGTAGCCATTCCCGCCAAAAGGCGAGTGATGAGTCCTGGCGCTTAAATTCGCTCTTGCGAGTCAAAGTTTCATGAGGTAAAATAATTTTTTTTTAAATGAAGTTTCACCAAGTGCCGACGAAGAAAAGTGTAAAATATATAAGATCAGTTGTAACCAACGACTACGTCCGCGTGATACAAGAATATTATATCCTCTTGCGTAGTCAGGTAAAAAAGTAGTCTTTGTTAGTTCGAAATAAAATAGCTTAATATTGAGGAAAAACCTTGTGAAATTGGTCTAGTAATTTTTGAGTTTATTTATGACAAACAAACATATTTTACCCCTTTATAATATTAGTTTTGTATATTATAAAATTCTAACATATTTAGAGTAGGTCATATAAATAATAAATAATAAATATTCATGGGACAAATTACACTTACTGATCTAACCAAAAAGTAAGCAAATTATTTGCTTGTGTTATGGGTGCTAGTCAACGATACTAATACATAGAAATACATATATAAATACTTTTACATACACAATAAACAGCCAAACTCGGAAATACAAACATTTGTGCTCATCACACAAATGCTTGCTCATCACAATACTGGAAAAATAATTGGTATTCAAGCAATTGTACTACAATCCCCGTATCTGACCGGGCTCCTTTGAAGAAAAGGCCAAATGCTGTTTTACCAGGCAGATCGTAAAAGGCGACTCTTCAGCTATACACTTCACTACCATCGCTACTACCGAGTGGTAGAGTTTGGCAATGCCTCGCCCGGATATTTAGTACCACCGCCTTTCCTATTCCTGCCGCAATAGCGTCAATTCTTGTCATTGTCGTGTTCTGGTTTGGAAGATAAGGTAGCCAGTAGACTTATGCATGTGACATTGCCATCTCGCTACTCGAATAGTAACGCACCATTAACATCTTTGGTGTTTATAAACGATGGTTTCTCTTTCCATGCTGAAGAGCCACCTGCTTGTTTGCTATCTGATGATATATAAAAAAAATACGGTTTTAAATTTAGATGATATGAATTTAGATTTTTTCAATATACATTATGGTATGCCCAAGGGGTTATTTAGAAATCCAAACAGCGCACCAAATGAAATAAAAGCAATCGTAATTTTAAATCGAGCATTTATTTACATAAAAGACGTTTAAACTATTTTATTGAAAAAACGTCATCAGACGTTTTTTCATCTTTTTTTTAGTTTTTGCTTTTTCATTTTTACATTAATACGCAAAGTAAAAACTTGATACCTCTTTTTATGGAATTAGACAAACGGGGTATAATTGGTACAGGTAGCTTTTTGTTTATCATGAGATAGCAAATAAGCAGATGGATTTCCCGATGAAAAGAAAAACCATCGGCTATGGACACCAAAGATGTTAATAGTCCATTGTTATACGTGTGTGTGTGCGTGTGTGGAGGGGGGGGGGGATAACAATGCTACATACATAATTCTACCGGCTACTTTACCTTCCAAATCGGAACACGAAAATACAAGCATTGATGCCATTATGACCCAGTTTTACCCAGGCATTTGGTATCACCGTCTTACCAATTCCTGGCGCAATAGTGTCAATGCTTGTCATTGACGTGTTCCAGTTTGGAGGGAAGTTAGCTGGTAGACTTATGCATGTGGCATTGCCATCCCGCTACACGGATAGTAACGCACCATTAAAATCTTTGGTGTCTATCGGCGATCAGGAGAGCCATCTGCTCGTTTGATATCTGATGATATAAATAAAAAATAGGCGGCACAATGTTTTAACTTCGCGTATATAAGTGAAAAAATACAAAATGTGTAATTATTATAATGCAAAACCATTTCGTATAAAAAATTTTTCTTTTCTTTTTTAATACCACTTTCAAGTAACAAGCACTTCCGTAAAATAAATATAAATATAAACGACTTAGTCATATTCTCAAACCACATAATGTTTATTTTAACGAAATCTATGAATAATATTATTAAATATATTCATCCTTCACTTCATACATACGTAAATTATAAATCACCATCACAATAAACTTCTATCACATTGAAATAACCTTTGTTTATTTTTATATTATTTGATTACTAGCTGTTGCCCACGACTTCGTCCGCGCGGACTTCATTTACTCCGCACAGCTCCTCCCCCGTAGGTGATAGCGTGATAATATGTAGCCTATATATTGACCCGACATATTCATGCAAAATTTGAAGTAAATCCATGCAGTACTTTTTGAGTTTACCCCGGACATACATACAGACAAACAGACAAACAGACATACAGACAAACAGACAAAAATTCTAAAAACTATATTTTTGGCTTTGATATCGATTGTAGATCACGCCCCAAGTATTCTTTTAAAAAAATATTCAATGTACAGTTTTGACTTTCCTACGATTTTATTATATGTATAGAAGCATTGATATAAAATACCCAAGATACACAGTTCCGAACAAAACTGACATTCAAAACTGTCGCTAATTAAGTCTAAAAAGTTTATAGTTGTGGCACAAACGTGTTTTTTCATATTCAACCTTAAGCGTAAGATTTAAAGTTGTTTTAAAAAAGCAATGTACAAAAAGCAATAAAATTTTTGACTTAAGTTAACCGGTAGGACACGGTATCAGTGGAGTCGAATATAAATATTTTTATGCATTGACTTAGGTAGTATTTTATGGGTTTGTAAATTTTACATAAAAAAAAATCTGACCGAAAATCTGTTTTTGCGTAGAACATTTATATATCAATAAAGCAAATAATGACCATTAAAATAATTTATTTATATTTCAAACATTGTAGGTTATTGGTTCTATTACACAGAACCTAAACATATCGGCAAACTGTGGGTGTATAGCCATGTAGTATTTGATGTTTGATATTCATATATTTAGTTTGCATAGTCTAATAGATTTAGAATATATTGAAATAGGAAATTTACTGCAATGGTGACTGTGACTACGTTATTAAGTTCATAGATTCTTACATTTATCTTCAGACTTATTATATTATGTATCGACAACATAGTAGGAAACGCATTAATTTCCTAGAACTAACTTTAGCTTTTCGTAGAATTCTTTTTTGAATTAGATTTCAGTTTTTCTGTAGGTTATTTTTTGCAGTATTATGTTAACGAACATTTATTTAGTTATAGTATTTGCAGGCGTACGGGCGAATATTGCCCATAGACATTTGCAATACGAAAGGTTAGTTGCCGGCTTTTGAAAATTTTATTGACCCTCCTGTTAAAAATTCCAATATCAAGGCTGGTCGGAAAAACTGAGTGAGGTAAGCTGATCCAGAGTTTGTCTGTTTGTATAAAGAAGGTACAAGCAAATTAAACTGGATGTAATCTCTCGCTACGGCGTAAGCCAAATTCGGCAAGAGTACGGCAAAAATAATGAACAACCTCTTAGAGGGTAAAATAGGGGATGAATGTTTTATATAATTTCACAAGTAAAACGCTTAGGGCTAAAAACTTAGAATTTCGCAAACGTATTCTTATGATGTAGGGATCCACTAATGAATGATTTTTCAAAATTCAATTCCGATAGGCATTAAATAGGGTATAAAATTCGTATGAAAATTTTTATTCCTTGGACATATTTGCATGAAATTTCGCACGAATTGACAAAAAATTAAAAAAGTGTTTTTTCGACATGACTTATCATTTTTCGGCTTTCAACAATATTTAAATCAAAATTACACTGTTATAAATTATTTCGTATTTTAAAATAACTTTCAGTCTAATATACCGATATATTTTAAAATCTTATCACCTAGCTCCTCTGCTTAAAATACTGCGTCAAATACTGCAAATCGGATTAAAATCGATTGTTTCGTTCGGGATTAATCAATAACGGAAAATTCTGAAAAAAGCTTTTTTTACATGTTTTCGACATTTTTAACATAATAAAACAATTTAGAGCGAAAAAATTGCATTGAATATTATTCGAAAGATCAAACTCGTTAACCATTTTGAAATAATATACATCTTTTCAAATATTGAACAAAGTATCATTTAAAAAAAACTTGGATTTTTGAACTTTTCGGACTCAAAAGTCTATTTTAACAGGAAGTTTCAGGTGAACTTTAGGGTCAACCAGCTTACAGACTTTTTTAATATAGATACATTAGTTGGTTACATAGGTGTGTTATATACATAGCAATCGTAGTAGATAGGTATATTTAGTTTGGAGTATAGTTTAGTACATATAATATTATTGCCAAAGGTAATTTTAGTTCAGATATTTCCTGTTAATTATAAATTTCTTTTATAATTATTAGGTTAGTTTGTTCGAGAGGTGTGTTACCAATAGGTATTTTTAAATTAAGATATAGTTAGTTATGATATTAGGTATAGAAAATTTAGAAGTTATAGGAAGTTCAGGTCGTAAGTTTTTTACTTATATTTTAATAACAAAAATGTCGTATATAAATAATTAAGATGGATATGTAAATATTATTTTTTTAAAGTACTAGAGGCCCAACGGCCCACCCGTCCACCGAGATTTTTAATAAAATAAAGAAAGGTTAAATAAGTTCTAAAGTAAATATGCGCGAGGAAAGCCGCGGGTAACAGCTAGTATGCAAATAAAACAACTAGTATATATAAATAGTCACTTAAAATTTATACGAGACTAGCTGCAGACCTCTGCATTAGGATAAAAGAATTCTTTGTGCTATTCCAGGTCATCTTATATCCGAGTCCAAATCAAAATTGGTACAGCCATTTTTTTACGTGAGTGATTATTAAACATCCAAACATACAAACTTTAACATTTATAATATGTATAGTATAAGATATCCGCAATCAAAAACAACATTTTATTAAAATTAAATTTTTAAATTAAAAAAACATTCTTAACGCAACCTGTTCCTGCCACTTAAGAAAGCTTTATCAACAACACGTGTAAACAGAACAAAATTCGATGCTACTTATGATTTCCTATTGTTATATTAAAAGTTTCGTAATATATCTCCAAGGTTTCATATTCCAAATAATTGTGATTCTTACGATGAATCACAATTATATATTGTTATTTTATATTCGTACAAGTAGAATAAAAAGAATCACCTAACTTGGTCCTCAAAATAAGTTAATCAATATAATCAAACATTTTAAAATCGTCAAATTCTCTTTTGGCAGTTGGTTAACAACTATAAAAGGTATTCAAAATTATTAATGAAAAAAAATTAATCTTCTTAATAAAAAAATTAACTTATTAATGAAAAAGAATCGACTCCACTAATAATAACAGGATCAATTTGTATTATTCGACTAAATTAAAAGGATATTGTAATGCATTGTCCTTTTACTGAAAAAGTGACCACTGAAATTTTGTCGTATTATATTTGGAGCGTCGAGTAAATTTTTAAGACAAATAAAATAAAAAACATACATTACACCCTATATTTAGTCACATAAACGACAAAAATATATTGATAAACTCTTATCCTTACCGAAAATACAATATCTTATATATTTTTAACGTTCATGACGTTGTATTTTACAATTTATCACAGAACAATTCTGTATTTTTGACGTGCGGGCAATGACGTGAGTGACGGGATTCTATTTGCACAATTTTAAATTGTGCACTCATTCTTAGAGGACGTTTTTGAGACACTGATTGTGTATCTTGGGTTTTTATATATCAATATATAGAAGATACTAGCTAGTGGACGCGACTTCGTGTAGTTTATCAATTTACATGTAGGTATATATGTATGTAATGTATATAATATTGTTGGAATTGGATTAAATCTGAGTATGATTATCTATTTACGCGTTCAAGCACGTATACTTTACGTAAGAGTATGTATGTTTGTATGTTTGTCCACAAATTTATCAGGAACTAAATGTCATATCGAGATAATTATTTTTAATCTAAACCGGGTTTATTTTACCTTAGGGAACAGTCTAAATTTCATCAAAATCGTTTTAGTAATTTTTATTATATAAGCATAAATGATATTTGAAGTCGGTTTAATTTTTTTGAATTACTATTATTATAATACCATAAGATGCACACAACGCACATGACATGGAAAAATATATAAGTAAAATGGTGAGTGGTTCTCCGTATGATGGAATTATTAAGCCACACCCATAAGTTTACCAATTAATATATACGACCGAATAGTATATTCAATCGAGTCTTCTAAATTATTTTATTATATATCGCCTCTGTGGTCTAGTGGTCCGGTTTCGGAGTTGACCACATGAGGTCCCGGGTTCGATTCCTGGGTCGGGCAATTCAAAAATGTGTTTTTTCAGTTTTCTGATAAAAAATAACGTTGCCTGGGATTGGAAAGTGCCCGGTTGGCGATAGGCTGGCCACCTATCACATTGTGGGACCAAGTATCTTCGGCTAATCGTGGGTGCACTTGTTGTACCTCTGCCTACCCTTTCGGGGATACGGGCGTAAAGATACTTTTATTTATTTAGGCGTTACTTTGCGGAAACCAATAATGAAAAGGTAAAGTAAGTTAAATTTGCTACTCTTCGTGCACTGACCGAAGGACAAGAACATTTTTAGGGGAAACGAACACTACCTCACTCAACGCGAGTGTAAATAATACTCACTCTTTGCTCTCACGTTGAGTGAGGTAGTGTTCATTTCTTCTGAAGATGCTTCGGTTTCGAAGTGAAATGTGTGGTGAGTACATAAATTATGTGCTTTTGTGCTTCCTGCTGACGAGGGTCAAAGTGTATTGAATGTGGGTGAACAACCGTGCTACTGGGGTATTCTTTCTTGGTCCGGACACATAAAGTTCGTGAAGAATAGCTAAAATTAATTAATTTCACGTTTTTTTTTCTAGGATTTTCACTCAAGAGATTTTTCTATCTTATGTTTTCCTTTAATTAACATAGTAATTAAATTCCCGTTAACATTAAACACGCGGAATGTGAGAGTTACTTTGTATGTGTATATATTTGTGTGCATGTTTATGTCATGGCCACATCGCAGAATTGTTCACATCATAAAATGCTCGAGAATTTCATGAAATGGTGGCATTTCATGATGTGGGCAACTAAAATTGACTAGATCGTTAAAGTTTCACGATTTTATCGTCCACGATTGGCCATATCGTGAAAATTGGATGTCCATAAAAATCCAGAATGTATTAGTAACCTGTTAATTGTTTTTAAGTACGACAGACATTTATAAAAACTAGGAATGCTAGGAAATATTAAATATCCTTACAATGACGCACAGTAAGGAGAGCCGCCATATTGAAACATAAACGAAGCGCTTTTAGCGCCTCTATCGGTAGACTCTGCAACTATTTTACGATATTAATTAAGTTTGACCATTTAATGAAGTAGCCGCGTGCTTAGTTTACCATATCGATAAACGATTTCTTATCATTGATGTAATCAAGGAACATCATGGTGTGGCCAATGGACAGAGAAAAATTTCATAAAATGGCGGCATTTTATGAAATTCTCGAGTATTTCATGGTGTGGGCAATTCTGCGATCTGGCCACGACATATACATACATATGTAGTATGTTAATTTTTTACTCTGAAATTGTTAATTGTATGAAATAAGGTATACCTACAGCTCCTGTAGTTATACCAAATTTCATTGTCTAGCTGATAGACTCAATCTTATATTTTTTCTTAGGGTAAACTCTTACATTGTGTTGCAACTGAGTTAATTTGCTTTAAACTACACACACACACACACACACACACACACACACCACACACACACACACACACACACATACAAAACAATAACTAATATTTCGTTGTTGTTTTGTTGAAGCTAAAGTAGTAATAAAAATAAGCAAAAGTAGTAGTAAAACACTCAAAAGCAACTAAATTGTGGGAGAATTTATTGTAAAAAACATGTAAGCTACCTATTGAGTGCTTTTTTAATATGATTGATACCAAACAAGCAGGTGGCTCTCCTAATGGAAAGAGAAACAATGGATGCCAAAGATGTTAATAGTGCGTTACTATCGGGGGGCGGGATGACAATGCCACTTCTCAAAATCTATTAGTTACCTTACCCTCCAAACCATATAACGACAGTGACAAGCATTGGCGCTACTGCGGCAGGAACAGTCAAGTCGGTGGTGCAAATATCCAGCCAAGACGTTGGGAAACTCTACGGTTGTGTAGTCACGATGCCAGTGACACGTTTTTTTATGAAAGAGGGAGCAAACAAGCAGGAGGTGCACCTGATGTTGAGTGATCACCACCGTCCATAGACATCTGATACCAGAGGTCCTGCAGTTGCGTAGCCGCCCTTTTAAAAATGAGTAAGCTCTTTTCTTGAAGGTCCCCATGTCGTATCTGTTCGGGAAAATCCCTGCCGACAACTGATTCCACAAAAGAGTAGTGCGAGACAAAAAGTGCCGGAAGAACCGCACGGTTGTGGATTTCCAGACAAGATGGTGTGGGTGGAACTTCAAATTTAATAGTAGACACGTAGTTAATCGAACACCTTAAATGTACTTACACCTTAAATACATTAAATTAATAAAAATAAACATACATATAAACACTACATTCGTGTGACATATTATATGTGTCACACAATGACGTGTATAATATATTATACACGTCATTGGTGTCAAACGAATGTAGTGTTTGTATATAGAATATACTCGTTAAAGTCAATCATTAACCTTGCAAGGGATTTTATTGTATAATCTTTAGTCTTTTATTGTTTAGATCGCCTTGCCGTCAACGACAAGGCGACCGCTAATTTTATTTACATCAATTATATTTTTGTAAGCTTTTTTAATGTTTGACAAGATTTAATTCAAGTAATTTGACAAAAATATATTCAAGTTACTAGGTTTGAAGCTCGTCAAACCTAGTGATTTGACAAAAATATCATTTGTCCTCACCGACGCGAATATCACGAAACAAATGAACTAACGTAACACAATCAACAAAATATTTTTATAAAATCCTGGATGAAAAGAAAGGAATGGTCCATCTAGATTGGCTAAGGAAAAGTCTTGACATTGTTCCGGGGATCGTATATCATGACGACTCTCCCATTTCCCGTGCCTCAAACGATGTGTATCGGAATTGTAATAAATGAACTTCCTCCTTTAGGCTTTGATAAATAAATATTATTTAATAAAGAAGATATGTCCGCAGTTTTTAAATACCATAGAATAGGAACAGTCATGCTCTTTTTATTTTCTTTTTTTTAATATCCTAAGATTGCAAACAAGCAGATGACTCTCCTGACGGAAAGAGACAATTATCGCTTATAGACACCAAAGATGTTAATGGTGCGTTGCTATTCCTTGTGGAGTTTTAATGCAATATTTAAAAGTTTATCGGCTACGTTGCCCTCCAAACCAGAACACGATAGTGACAATCACTGACGCTATTGCGGCAGGAATAGAGGTAAGCCGGTAAATCTCGGATGAGACCAACTCTACGACCTAGTAGCTACAATGGTAGTGACTGGCATGGCCAATCTTTCGACTCTTACGAATTGCCTGGCTAAACGGCAGATGATATTTAATAAAAGTGATTGCTTTTACATTTACTACTTTATAACAAAAATTTAAGGCAAAGCAAATTCAAATGAAATGACAATAAAATGAAATGAAAAATATTTATATACATCAATGCCAAAGACATTCTTTTGTTCAGTTCTCCTGTACAAAGGATACGTATCTGCATCTTTACGTGACAGTACCTGAATATCTCATAAAAAATATACCTATCTAGCTTGAATCCTTAAATAAGATTTTTCTCTGAAAAGTTAAATCACTTCCGACGAGATTATTAAATGTAGAGACAGAATTTGTTACATTTACGATGACAGTTTTTGTTCCCACAATTACGGAGTGACTGGTAGTATAATATGTACCGTACATATTGAAGGATACGATAATTAATGATCATATATTATGTTTTTATTTATATATTATACACGATATTTGAAATCGCGCAATCGGCTCCAACGATTTTCATGAAAGTCACAAATTAGTGGTTTTTCGGGTCAAGGAATCTATTTATCAAGGTTCCAGGTCCAAGAAAAGCTCGGTTCCCAAGATATGGGTATGTGAAAAACCGAGCAAAGCTCGGTGAACCAGGTACAGAAAAAAATATATATTCTATAGGAATCGATTTATCAAGTTTCAAGGTCCAAGAAAAGATCGGTTTCAAAAATATGTGAAAAACCGAGCAAAGCTCGGTCAACCAGATATTAACTAATAATAAGAGAATACTGATGAAATACATAATAATTGTAATCAATCCATGCTAATGCTATAAACGCGAAAGTAACTCTGTCTGTTTGTCTGTCTGTTCTTCACGCCTAAATCACTAAGCCAATTGCTCTGAAATTTGGTATAAATATAGCAAATAATAATAATAATAAATATTCACGGGACAAATTACACTTACTGATCTAACCCCAAATTAAGCAAATTATTTGCTAGTGTTATGGGTGTTAGTCAACAATACTAATACATAGAAATACATATATAAATACTGTAACATAGGTACATAATAAACATCCAAACCCAGAAATACAAACATTTATGCACATCACACAAATGCTCGTCTTCGTCAGAAATCGAACCCAAGCCCCGACGATTACGTAGTCAGGGGGGTCGCTAACCACTCGACCAATGCGGCGGTCCAATAGTTTGAAACCCAAGAAAGGACATAGCATAATTTTTATGCCAGAAATTTTGCAGGAACGGGAACAAGGCGGGCAAGATCACGAGACTTTAATTTTTGAAATATTTCCGCGCGGACGAAGTAGTAAATAAAACAAGTAAATAAAAAAAACCCTGGACAATTCCACGGAACGATTTAACCTGAAGTAAGCCAATTATTTGCTTGTAATATGGTCGCTAGTCAACGAAATTAAGAAATTACACAATAACGGAAAAATACCACTATTTACACTATAATGTATATTAAATAATAAAGAGAAAAGTAAACAAATATATAATTTAATTTTAAAAACTAAGCCAATGAATATCTTAAACTACTAAACAGATCTTGATGAAATTAGACAATTCCCTAAGTTAAAATGTAATTTAAAACAAAAAGAATCGCCTTTGTGGTCTAGTGGTCCAGCGTTGGAGTTGACCACATGAGGTCCCGGGTTCGATTCCCGGGTCGGGCACTTTAAAAAAAGTGTTTTTTAAGTTTTCTGAGAAACACAAAGTTGCCCGGGATTGGAAAGTGCCCGGTTGGCGATAGGCTTGCCACCTATCACATTTGTGGGACCAAGTATCTTCGGCTAATCGTAGGTGCACTTGTTGTACCTCTGCCTACCCCTTCGGGGATATGGGCGTGAAGATACTAAAACAAAAAGAATAATCTCGATATAGTATTAAATTCTTTAGAAATTCGTGGACAAATATATAATACACTTACGAAATTTAGTATACGTGCTTGGACATAGAATCAGATCGTCATACTCAAATATTATCCAATTTCAACAATATTACATACATACATGTCAAAGTGAACACATTCTCTTTTTCATCGATTTAAATTTATACACATTTCTTTGTCAATGTTATAAACTTTCAATACAGCTAAGTAAGTACATCTCTACTTTCTTTATCCTCAATATATCAACATCAACAAGTGTTAATAAAGCTTCTATTACTACAAAAACATAGTCGTTTTATATGTGCATGTACAACAAAGTAGATGGCTCCTGGCTCTCCTGATCGAAAGAGACCATCGCATAGACATCAAAGATTTGAATGATGCTTTGTTATTCGTCGCCGATGAAGTACCAATACCTTCTAACTGACAATTTAGTCCAAAATTACTTTTTTATTACAATAGACATAAAACTCATATTCGCATAGATTGAATTCACTCCTATCTAAAATTTCTTTACCAATAAGCTTCTTGAACTATGTGAAAATATCTACTAAGTGACAGAATTCATTCGTTCGTATGTATTTTATGTAAATATGTCCTAACTATAGCGACAACCGACTACACTCCCAGCATTAAATTAGATTTTCAAGTTCTAGAATCAATATCTCATAAGTGACTAAATCCCTATAAAACGTTAACATAACCACATCCCTTAGTAACTAATAAAAAGTATTGGAACCTTTATAAAGCACAAGTCCGTTCGTGCATGGAATACTGCTCTCACCTCTGGGATGGATCCGCTAAATACCAGTTGGAGACACTTGAGGCCATACAGAGGCGTGCCAAGAGGCTCATAAACGACGATGATCTGGTAGGCAAAAAACTCCAGAGCCTCGTTCATCGCCGCAGAGTGGCTAGTTTATCAGTTTTTTATCGAATACACTTTGGAGAGTGCGCTGCGGAATTGCACGACTTAATTCCGCCATACCCGTTTTTCTATCGATCGTCGAGGTGCACAGAATCTAGGCATCGTTATATGGTGGACGTTCCACGTACACGGACAAAGCGGTTCGACTCAACATTCTTCATTCGAACCGCAAAGGACTGGAACATGCTTCCTGAGTCTGTGTTCCCGGACGAGTACAATCTGGGGATCTTCAAGAGAAGAGTGAACAGGTACCTTCTAGAGAAGCGCGTTCCAGCTTACCATCAGGCAGGATCGAGGTCATGCGCTTACCTATCGATAATAAAAAAAAATGATCAAAATAAATAAAACCTTATTGTAACAGTTTTTTTCTACTGGTGTAAAATTAGATTCTTAACACTTAGGAGGAATTATGTATAAGTCACTCAGCTACCTTACCATTCAAAGAGGAGCACGACAATGAAAAGCATTGATGCCACTGCGGCAGAAATAGGTAAGACGATGGTACTGTATACCCGGGTGAGACGTGGCGGAACTCAAACATCCAATAGTCACGATGGTAACAACACGTTTTAACGATCTTCTATAGCTAAGGGATCACTACGGCGGAAAGTTTGGTATTGCTTTAAGCACGTATCAAACTGGATACGCTTTTCAAGGCAATTTGTTAGGTTATCGACATCGCTTGCGTTTACATAAAGAAATACAGAGTTATAATATTTAACGATGGAATAAAATCACTTCAGATGTATTCCTTAAGTCTTAGCTTTTCATTCGACACGATGAAATAGCACAATATGGCATATTTCTATTTTTTTACAATATAATATATCTACAAGCGTTTGACATTTACATACATATGCTCATAGCAGCGGCTATGCATTTTACGCCCAACACCGTGTCTATTAGTATTTGTGTGGTCTGTGGGTTTAAATATAATAGAAACCGCAAGTATAATGAAGATTTTAAATAAATTATATAATATAAAGCGTTACCCATATCTGCATTTTGGAATCCACAAAAAATGCTTTTACTTAAAGCCGTTTTTTTTAAATCATAAGGAAGCAAAACAAGCAGGTGGTCTCCTGAGAGAAAGAATCAACCATCAACTATAGACCCCAAAGATGTTAATGGTGCGTGGCTATCTTGCGGAGAGGTCTAAATATGTTATTGTTATGTTAAATAGCATAAGTTTAGCACCTTACCCTCCCCTCCCTCTCACTTACCCTCCAAACAAGCACTGAAGCGATTGCGGCAGGAATAGGTAAGGTGGTGGTACCAGACCCGGGCGAGACGATGCAGGACTCTTTAGAACAAATTCCTCTTTTATATATTTTGACAAACTTGTAAGTCAACGACCTAGTAAAAACGTTAAAAATTGTTTTTATTCAAAAATCTCAAGTAATTATGCTTAACTGAAAATAAATATTTTGTTAACAATTAAGACAATACACCAAATTCTTTGAGAAAATAACACAACCCGGGCATAAACTCAATATTAGAGCTTTGAATTACTTTAGCCAAGTACTCCAATAAATTTTCGCGAAGCATTTCAAAGTATTTCATAAGGAAAATAGTAAATAAATTTACTAAACCGAGGGTTGGTACGATTGAATAATTAAATTTGGTATGGACGGAATTCTAGGTGATTTCGTACTTTGTTTGAATTTTCGACTGACTAGAAAATGTGGAGACAATCTAATTGACTGTGAATTTGCTCAATAACTGACTGTGTAAGAATAAGGAACACTAAATGTTTCACCGAAACATACTAAAATAGTAAATTTACTAAAATTGAAGGAATAATTAAATTTGGTACGACTGAAATTTTAGGTAATTTTGTAGTTTGTAAGCATTTTAGAAAGACTAAAAAATATGAAGACAGTCTAATTGATTGTAATTTTCATTTATACCTAACTGCGTAAGAAGAATGGACGACAGATGTCTTATTGGAACGAAGTTCCTTACGGCAGGCTTGGAGGGGATAGGGATTTTGCTGCGCGACCGAACTGAAAAAAATGTGATAGTAAAACCGTAAGAAAAATGCGTGGCATAAAAGCGTTAAATGAGGCGTGCGCAGGCGCGACAGTCGCGTACACAAGCGAGTAGTGCCGTTTAGCCGAAGGAAGTTCGTTCCTACCTGGTGTCCCGCGACACCACATCATTTTTTTAAAATATAATAAAACTGTATAACTTCACTAAAACGTAGAGTTGATACGATGAAATAATTCGTGTGAACAGAACTTCAGGTGATTTTGTAACTTTTTTAATATATCAAACAAGCAGATGGGTCTCCTGATGTAAAGAGTCAACCGTCGCCTGTAGACACCAAAGATGTT
The DNA here is from genome assembly GCA_036924255.1 of Apodemia mormo. Taxonomy (NCBI): domain Eukaryota; kingdom Metazoa; phylum Arthropoda; class Insecta; order Lepidoptera; family Riodinidae; genus Apodemia; species Apodemia mormo. The sequence goes on along the minus strand of JAUPFN010000012.1, from coordinate 4,916,362 downwards.
AATGATACTTTGCTATCTTGTGGCGAGGTCTAGTACCAGATGCATAAGTTTACCAGCTACCTTACCCTCCAAACCGGAACACGACAGCGACAAGTACTGACGCTATTGCGACAGGAATAGGAAAGGAGGTGGTACCAGACCCGGGCGAGACAATGCAGAACTCTACCATCTAGTAGCCACGATGGTAGTGACGCGATAGCCAATCGGTCGCCTTTTACGACCTGCCTGGCAGAACGGCAGTTGGCCTATTCTTCAAAGGAGGCCGGGACCAACACGGCGTTATATTACGTTATATACACGGTTTTATGATTCAATGACATCAACTTCGCCATTTTGAAAAAAAATTCTGCCATTTTGTATACCTTTATCTCCGTTTATAACTCAAGAATGTTTTAACCCATCTTGATAAAAAATGTATACATGGAGAAAACATGGTAGCGCAAATAATAGTACATATTATGTATAACTTTTTTCGTCAACGAATTTACGCCCGGCGAAGCAGATGGGTGTTATATATATAATATAAATAACAATATATATTTGTGACTTGATACGTACGAAAATTTTAAGATTAGGGAGGATAAGAAATGTGATTTCGAAATATATGAAACTAAATCAAATATAGTTTATTCAGACAGAAAATTTGATTCGGTAACTTCATCTTGGAAATATTCATATAAAAACATTGGCATTTCAATAAAACTGGAAATAGTTTAAACATTTCAAATATAAAATGAATAAATATTTATTTATTTATAGGAGAACTAACAGCTAATATATAAAAATAATAGCATATTATACATAGCAATATAAAGCCAGTTACAGGTACTCACGAACAAACCTATTAGATTGCGAGCATATATGTGATACAAAATATAAGAATATTAGGCTAAAAACTTAACTATATAAGAATTTTGTACTTACTCGCCCTCCTACCAAGCACAACTAGTGTTAAATAGATCTACTGTTTTTTGCTGACTGTATTAAAAAGATTGCTCGCTCGTAACATAAACTTATTTTGACGATGTGTAATAATAAGTGGGACGTGGATAGGAGGACAATACCACTGGTTCCCTTGCAAGGTGGACTGAGTAAATTTAATGTTAATGACGTCACCATTAACATTAAATTTACTATCTTCACTCCAGCTGGTAGGCCGATTACTTTATATGCTCATCCAAGGCGTTACCATATCATTGTTCATATAAAATCATCACACTCCAATTTTAGGTACTCATTTCGATTTGAGAGAGCCCCAAAAACTTTAGCTACATTAATTACTGGTCCGCACCTCTTTTGAAGAATAGAACGTCAGTTATTCAGTCAGGCAGCTCAAAAAAGCCGCTCAATTGGTTTTAAGTATCGCTACCATCGTGACTACTAGGTGGTAGATTTCCACAACGTCTCACCCGGGTATTTGGTACCACCGCCACCTATTCCTGCCGCAATAGCGTCAATGCTTATCATTGTCGTGTTCCGGTTTGGAGGATAAGATAGCCGGTATACTTATAAATATGGCATTGCCATTCACAACACGAATAGTAACGCACCATTTATATTTTTGGTGTAGGTTTTTCTTCACCAGATGAGCCATCTGCTTATTCTCTACTTAATGAAAAAAAGGTACAAGTCATAGATCACAAAATATCTAAAATTAAGTAAACAGCGATCGTTACAAGACTTTTTTTATATCATAACAGCAAACAAGTAGGTGTCTCTTCTGATGAAAATGGAAAACTATCGTCTATAGACGCCAAAGATGGTAATGGTGCGCTGCTATTCCTGTGGAGAGACGTTAATGCCACTTACATAAGTTGACTGGCTACCTACCCTTTAATCTGGAACACGATAGTGACAAGCACTAACGCTATGGCGGCAGGAATAGGTAAGGAAGTGGTACCAGATCCGGGTGAGACAATGTAGAACTCTACCACATAGTAGCCACGATCATCGGGAGATTTGTGTTTTTATTATATAAAAAAGTACTCGTATATCCTTCCAATTAAAAAAAATCATAATCGATATTTTCTTTGTTTTTAGAATTCGGTTGATTCGATGAATTCGGCCATTTAACTTTAATTTTTAACTTCCCGCTACGTATGAAGATAAGGAAGTTACTGATTTTGCCTCGATTATCAAAAATCAAGTTTTCACCAGATTTTCACGTTTTGAGGTCATTAGAACCTTTTCCAGATATTTCCGTGATGATGTCAGTATATGTGCATGTGTGTATGTGTGTGTGTGCGTGTATGTAAAAATAACATTACTTTTGAACGGCTTAACTTTTAACTTCCAGATTAATTTACCGATGCAGTACAAAATCTAATCAACTCTATTCCTCAAAAAACTGCATCAAGCAAACTTACTTCATATTTTTAAAATATTTTTATACCAATTTATTTAAAAATCTCGTCATCTCCTCTAATTAAAAACTACGTCAAATATCGTAAATCGGATTAAATTAGGTCGATTCGTTCGAAATTCATCAATGACGATAATTTTTGAAAAAAAAAATCATTTTACATTTCTTCGACATTTTTTGACCTTCGATATTATAGATAATAAAATAATTTAGTGGTAAAAAATTCCTTTGAATGCCATTTACAAGGTCAAAGTCAGTTATCATTTTGACAAAATTACATCCTTTCGAACATTAAATTACTAAGGATCGTTTTTACACACTTTAGATTTTCTTTTGAACTCTTCAAACTCAAAACTCTATGTTTAGGCATCGTTGGTATTTTTTTAGCTTAAAATACCTCAATTTAGCGAGAAGTTTCAGGGATGGCCTTCAGGGTCAACCGGCTTACAGATTTTTTTCATCATATGCTAGCAAATAAGCAAATGGCTCTCTTGATGGAAAGCATTGCTATCCGTGATAACAAAGCCACATGCATTATGTCTACCGGGTACCTTATCCTCCAAACCGGAACACGACAATGACGAGCATTGACGCTGTTGCGGCAGAAATAGGTAAAGCGGTAGTACCCAATACCTGGGCGAAAAATTGTGGAACTTTACCACCAAGTAGAAATACAGAAGTTACAAAAAATATTCTTTTATACTATCATTTTGCATATGTAATAGACTAATCTAACGTTGTCATATTGTGCCGACAATATATTCTAACGAAATTGGATATGTAAGCAGCATGGCTACATATCTCGAGTATTTACGAATAACAGCTATGTAGAGGTTATAAAACTTAAAGGCAAACCGTACTGAGATATCAAAACTGTTTGTCAATTTAATGTCCTCAAAATCTCATCACAAACCATTTAAACTTAGAATTACATCTCTGAGAGCTTTTGTATTTAAATCCAAGGCTCTAATTTATATAGACATTTATCTTAAACATCAATCATTTTCTACTTAGTTCGAGACATTAGCTATTCCGCTTAGCAAAATTCCAAGAAGAAACATGTTTAATTTATACTAAAGAATGTTGGGTCTTCTAATAATATTATTTGCTAAATATTTGCTTTGTGTTGTGGTATGGCTACATGATAGACTTACTGTGAAAGTTTGCCTTGTGAAAATTTGTTTTTTATTTTTTGACGTGTAATATCTTTTTTCTCGCTCTTCTGAAATCTGTGGGAATTATTTTGTGAAATTTAACAGAAGTGTATAGTAATATAAAATGCATAATATAATGTCCATACTGTGCCATTTCATCTTCAACTTGCATCGTTTTTATGCTATTCGGCTTTCTTTTAGCATATTCAATAATCGAATGGGTCAAAGAACGCAACGTCAACACAATCATTTGAGTTTCAGTCAGCTTCATGCAACTATTACTATTATCAGCTTATACATGTTGACGTTGACATACATAGTGATATAACACGTTGACTTTGAACCGCTTTTAACTACCGACACATCTATATATATAAAAATCAATCACTTTTTCCTTGGTCACGACACCTGAATGGCTGGACCGATTTCGCTAATTCTTTTTGGTTGTGTTTGTAATTGTCAGGAAAAGGTTCTCATAAAAGAAAATATTAAGAAAATTGCGAGGAAAATTAGAAAATCTAAAAATCCCTAACCACGATATAAAGTTCAATGCGCTTTCGGCTGCCCTGGAAAGACAACGATATAATTACGTGTTACGTTGTTTGTCCGCTATGGATTCCTAATATGTATGGCAAAACAACGTTTGTCGGATCAACTAGTTTATTATAATTTTAAACATCTAGTTACAATAGTATTACATATGTGTCTCCACTTGCATACAGTTTTGTTACAACGTTCAGAAACTTAACTAATATCCCCATTTAGCAAAACATATGCGAAATTCTAAAACAAATGTATGTTACTCAGCAATAATTCCTATCATCTCCATGAATCTATAATGCTTACTTGATAACAAACCTTTGGTTAACAAGTCAGCAGGCATCTCTTGAGTTGATATATACTTAATTTCAAATAATTTATTCTTTATTGTATCTCTAACGTAGTGAAATCTAACATCAATGTGTTTTGACCTATTGTGCGCCTCATAACTTGTTACCAGTTTTAATGCACTTTGATTATCACAATATAATTTTAAAGTACATTGGTTACCAGCTATCTCATATATCAAATTTCTGTGATAAACTGCTTCCCTAGATGCCTCAGAGAGCAACATATTCTGCCTCAGTACTTGAAAGTCTTTTGTCAACATCCGGTCTTTTGTTTTTTGCGATCTTTTGTTTTTTGCTCTGCCAGGAAATTACTGAACCATGCATGTTAAAGCAGTGACCTGTGTATGACTTCCTATCAAGGCAGTCACTGGCCCAGTCTGCATCAACAAAACCTTTTAATTCTTTGTTATCTTCAATAACATTTAGTTTTTTGCAAGTATCTTAATCTACATTTAGCATAATTAAAATCATTTTCATTATAACAGCTATTAAATTGGCTGAGATAACTTAAAGAATATACTATATCAGGCCTAGTCAAAATAGCTAAATACATTAGGCTTCCTATTAGTTTTTGATATGGAATGGTTGTTACACAGTTTTTAGACTTCTCTAAATTTATTTTGCATTCAATAGGAGTATCTATATTTCTACAATTTGACATATTAAATTTTCTAAGCGATTGCCGTTGATCTATAGTTATAGTTTGAGATTCTCTATTTACAATAATTCTCATGCCTAAGTAACCTAAGTAACCTAACAGGACCTAAATCTTTCAATGTAAATTCAGAGCCTAATATACCTTTTAAAGTTTCAGTCTCTTTAGTAAAATTTAAAAAAATTAAAAATCATCGACATAGATAGTTACTATTATTTTACTATTACCAGTTATTTCTGTAAATAAACATGGTTCAAGGACACTCATTTTAAAACCTAAATTTATCAGTATATAAGGAAGTTCATTACTTAAAAACTCCTCCACTGTATCTCTGTGACCTTCATCAAATTCTGAAATCTCATTTATCACAGGTTCTTCATTAATATTAGATAGTATTATCAATTTCTTTATTTTTAGAATTTTTTCACATTTTCCATCACTATGATATCTCTCATACAGTGTTTTTATAGGATCATATACACGATAACCTTTAACTGTTTCCGAAAACCCTACGAGAATATACTATTCATCTTTTTTATCCCATGTCAATCTTCTCTCTTTTGAAATATGAACCATTACTATACTGCCAAACAAACGGATATGACTTAGGTCAGGTTTCTTACCATGCCATACTTCATAGGGTGTCATATTATTCAAGCTTGATGTCAAAAACCATTTTTTAGGTATACTGCTGTATTTGCTGCTTCAGCCCAGAATTTCTTTTCTAGCTTAGCGTCAAAAAGTAAACACCTAACTTTTTCTATAACAGTCCTATTTGTTCGTTCACAAACTCCATTTTGTTCTGGTGAATATGAATTTAATTTATACTTTCCATCGTCGGCACTTGGTGAAACTCCGTCATAATTATTGTTTTAAATTTTACACTTTTACTGTTTCACAATTCACTAATTATATATAATATATACTTTTTTATTTAAATAGTCAACCGGTTTCACATTTTACTGCATCATCAATTTAAGTTTTAGTCCTGATGATGCAGTAAAATGCGAAACCGGTTGACTATTTAAATAAAAAAGTATATATTATATATAATTAGTGAATTGTGAAATAGTACAAGTTTAAATTTAAAACAATAATTATGAATATGAATTTGTCTTTTGGTAGATAATACCTTCATTGATTAAATAGTTTTCCATTTCTCCACTACAAAACTCACCACCGTTATCTGTTCGTAGTATCTTTATTCTTTTATTCTGTTGATTTTCAGCCATTGCCTTAAATTCTTTGAATTTCTTAAATACTTTATTCTTATGCTTAAGAAAGTACATGAAAGTCATACGACTGTGATCATCCACAAATACTAAAAAGTACTGCGCATCTGCAATGGACTTGGTTTCCATAGCACCACATGCATCAGCATGTATTATCTGCAATGTTTCAGTACTCCTATGTTCCCCATGAGAAAATGGTAACCTCATCTGTTTTCCTTCGCAACAGGTCACACATTTGTCTTTCATCATGTTACTTGCAACTGGAAAAGACAGTCCATCTATAATACCATTCTTCGTTTTGTTCAAATCACCACTGTTAATATGTGCTAATAGCCTGTGCCATAAATCAGCATTTGCCCCTACTGCCGCTGCCACTATACAATCTGCCAATTTTATCTTCTGCTTGTATACTCCGTTGCTCAATTTTGCTGAGGCTACCAACTCATTTTTCTTGTTGCGAATATAACAGCGATCAGCTTCAAAAACGAAACTATTTCCATTTTTGACAAGTTTACTTACGTCAAGTAGTTACAATCAGTCGATATTCGCACGTAACCGGAACTCAACACTGGCACTTTCATATTATTCGCAATAGTTATCTCCGATAAACTTGGTTTAGAGGTAACGTTGTTTATCCAATGTTTATTTGGCATCATATGCGTACTTGCGCCGGAATCGACGTACCATTCGGTTTTACTATATTCTCCATTAAGAAATATCGCGCTCAATGCATTTGATTGCTTATTATTGTTCAATAATGGACACTGATTTCTATAATGTTCGATTTGTTTAGATTTTTAGCAAACTGCAGTCTTATCATTCTTGTTACTTGACGTTTTTGACGATGACGTACCGCCAATTTTGCCTTTCGATATTTTATTAATTTTTCTAGCAACAAATGCAGCGCCACTGGAATCCATTACATTATTTGAAACCTCCATATCGATCAATTTTGATTTTATTGAATCTGCGCTGAGAAAAATTCCAGAGTATTCGATCGCTATAATCATTGGTACGAATCTTTCTGGTAAACCTGCTAGTAACAAAGATCCAATCCATTCCTTCGTAATTGGAAAACCTGTGCCTTTTAACCTCTGAGCAGTCTCTACAACTTGAGATACATATGAAATCATGGAATCACAAATTTCTTGTTTCAATGAAGTTAAATGGCGTAACAAAGTAATTTTTCTTGAAAATCTAGAGTTATCGAACATGTTTTTTAGTTTATTCCATAAGTCAGATGTAGTTTTTGTTTCTTTAATATGCACGTACAATCCGGGATCAATTGTTAAAACTAGCTTTGCTTTAGTTTTCGCATCTTCTGTTGGCTTTCTGTCGAAATCGAGTGGCGGATTAATATAACTAGCCATACCTTCGAGCACCAATAAATTCTGAACGGCAAAACTCCATTCATCATAATTTTCTCTGCCAATAATCTTAGGAATACTTTGAATATAGTTCACGGCCATTTTAAATGAAAGTTCTACAAAAATTTTCATTATTACTGAAAATAATTTGGATGATTGCCCATAACCTGATAAAACACGTTGACTTTGAACCGCTTTTAACTACTGACAACTTTATTATAATTTTAAATAACTAGTTACATACAGTATTACATAGGTGTCTCACTTGCATACAGTTTTGTTACAACGTTGAGAAACTTAACTAATAGTTGAAACATGTGCGATAAGAATATTATACTTGGTGGAAAAAGTTGCGGCTTACTTGGTCATTCTTGGAACTTCTTAGTTCCAGAAAAAAAACGAACGTTTTGAATACGACGCTATTATAATAAACTTGCAAACCATCGTTTCTCGTTTTTTTATTTGTGTAAAGTTTATTATTTGGACCCCAAAGTTGTGGAAATTTTCAATAAAATGAAACGTTATTTCTTATTTTTCGTCCGCAACTTTTTGAACGCTTTGTGTCACAAGAATCCACCCGACGTGGAAACACAAGTTTCACAGCGTGCAGTACGTTTTTAACTGTCACAGCGCATGTCTCAAGGGCATGCCTCATGTGCGCTGTTGCGCTGTGACGCATTCCCTTGATGAACAAATAATTGCATAGTGTAGAGATAGCTATTGGATATCAAGAAAGCCCACGCTATTCGAATTGATGAGCTGGTGTTCAGCTAATTAAATTGACCAATGTGAGTGAACGGTGGTAGAGTTGACCATCAGATTTTACTTGCTTAATAATTTAGGTGTCAGATGTTACACATCATACGCGATTACTGTGAGGCTCGTATTTTTTTTGGTAGTTTTTTGGAGAAGTTTGGGGATGACAGAAAAAGTGAAGGGGGACCGATTGGGTTTATGCATCCATTTAAAAACAAAATTCTTATTAATTCGCTTACCAAATTCTATAACATTACGATAAACAATATCGAAACACATTTTTCATACATACATATACAATATAACGACGCACCGTTGCAATAGACGCGAAAGACTTCTTCGAAAGAAAAATATCATCACGCCTTGCAGCGTAGGCAGAATAAACTGAACGTCTATGAACTTTAAGTTCACCACGATTCACCGATCTGTCCCTTAGAGAGATGAGTGGTGATCCTTGTCGCCGTATTTCACTGTCCTGATAACGACTATGGACTAGTATTTAGCGATAAACCGGATTGAAACCTTTACGTGCTCATCCAAAACATGGGAGTGGTAAAATACCTAGAAAAAACCTCAATAACACTAACCCGACCTGAGGAAACCTGGACCACGAGACAGTCCAACAGACATCTTCGATTGCTCGTTAAATTAAAAATTATAAAAATATGTCTACCAACAGATGGCGTTGATTTACAAACTTAACTAATAATTTTATCACGATTCAAAGCAGCGGAGTAAGTTATAAAATGCGTTCCCTCAAGGATGCCCTCAGAGCTTACACAGTTTTGTCCCACGCCATAAACTACCTCGATCCCAGTCAAACGAGACCCAAGGCTCTAATCGCTCAAATGACTAGCCATTAGGTTTTTTGCTTTTCACCATCAATCAAATATGATTTATTAAAATTGTAATAGTGGACTAGGGACTTTCTCGTGGTTTATAAGGTAGTTTATTCTTTAGTATTCTGTTATTTCTATGATATTGCATTGACTTCGTCTTGCAGATTTTTCAATTTTATTTTGGATAAATACCTGTATAACGAAATTAATCAGAAGTTTGCTATATTCTCACTCACAAGATTTAAATGTAAAAGTCTTGTTACAGTACCCGGCGATAAATATTGCACATCGACCTTTGGAAAGAGACAATCGGCTAATTTCGGCTTCGTAGAGCGTTATCTCTGTCGCACAAAATACAAACAGTCCGGTACCTATTAGGAGCTGTTAAAACAAGTATGATTTGCTTCTTTTGATATTTTTATTCTTTGTATCGTCGCCGATTTTATATAGTCGCCGTTTATATAGTCGCGTCCCGAAAAAAATATATATTTAGAGTTGATAACACCCACAAATTTAAATAATTTAAAGTTGTAATATGGCATCTTTCGGAAAAAGAGGGAAACCTTTACGAGGTCAGTCACGTGAAATTATCTACAATGTTTATAAATACTTTGTAAGCGAAGCTGATAGATTTAAAAAAAAAGTAGATGAAAATGTAAGTTGTTATTTTAAGAAGATTCAAGAGCGAGTTGCAAATGCCACTGGAATTTCAAGAAGAACTTTGAACAATATATTAAACGAAGTCAGTACTGAAACACATTCGACTGAAATTAAGTTCAGCACTCCAAAAAAAGGGAGACCAAAAAAGCAATTTCGTTTGGATATGGACGATTTTGATTACGATGTTGTTCAAAGAATGGTGTATGATTTTCACTTACGATTTAATGAACTGCCAACAATAAAATCATTAAAAGCTAAGTTATCTGAAGCTATTAATTACAATGGGTCTGAAAAAACATTGAGAAAAATACTTCATGACATGGGATTTCAGTTCACTAAAATGGAAGATAATCGAAAAATTCTAATGGAAAAGCACGACGTTAGTCTCAAACGAATGAAATACCTTGATAAAATACGCAAATTTCGCGAAACAGGAAAAAATATCGTCTACATGGATGAGTCATATATACATGCATCCCACACTAAAGGGAAATCTTGGAGTGACGATAAGAAAAAAGGAGTAAAAAAGCCAATTTCAAAAGGTCAACGTTTGATAATAGTTCATGCGGGAAATGAAAAAGGCTTTGTACCCGGTGCTTTTTTAACGTATAAATCCACGGACACTACAGGTGACTATCACAATGAAATGAATAACGATAACTATGAGAAATGGCTGGTTAACCAATTAATCCCAAATATACCCAGTGATTCTGTTCTAGTTATCGACAACGCACCCTATCACAACAAGTATGTTGAGAGACCCCCCAACTCAAACACCATTAAACGGGAAATGATCAACTGGTTAAACAGACATGAAATTCCAGTTGATCCAAAATTAACAAAAACCCAGATTTACGCTATTATATGTCAGCACAAGGAGAGGTATACAGAGTTTTCTGTGGACAAAATACTTGCCGAACATGGGCACACTGTGTTGCGATTGCCACCATATCATCCGGATTTTAATCCAATTGAAAATATATGGTCTCAACTGAAAGGCTATGTAGCCTCTAGAAATGTGGGTATGAACTTAACTACAGTAAAAACATTATTGACTGAAAAAGTAAACATGATCGGCGCTGAAGAGTGGAAAAAGGTTTGCGATCATGCAATCAAATGTGAGAATGAATATAGAAGCATTCAACACAGTTTAGACAATTACACTGATAGATTAGTAATAAATACGGCTGATAGTGACAGTGATATTGACCTCTTTGAGAGCACAGATAGTGAAATGGAAGTAATTGAGAATTAGAATTATTATTATTTTTATTGCAATGTCTCATTTTAGCAATAGGTATAATGGTGTTTATTATGTACACTAAAGCTGTAATGTTCCAAAATAATTAAATACGTAAACATAATGTAAAAATGTTTTTTTATTTTATTTTACCCCAACCTAAAGCCATCACTTATAGAAAAATTAGTGTATTTTATACAAAGAATAAAAATATCAAAAGAAGCAAATCATACTTGTTTTAACAGCTCCTAATAGGTACCGGACTGTTTGTATTTTGTGCGACAGAGATAACGCTCTACGAAGCCGAAATTAGCCGATTGTCTCTTTCCAAAGGTCGATGTGCAATATTTATCGCCGGGTACTGTACTACTTATAATCTCTTAGTTGTAAGGAAACTGAAAAACTGCTAACAATAGTAACATTTAGCAAGAATTGTAATAAAGATTGCCTTTTATGTGATACTAGCTGTTGCCCGCAACTTCGTCTGCGCGGACTTCGTTTACTCCGCACTGCTGCTTCCCAGTAGGTGATAGCGTGATAATATGTAGCCTATGTGTTGACCCGACCTGTTAGTAATATTCATGCAAAATTTGAAGTAAATCCATGCAGTACTTTTTGAGTTTACCCCGGACATACATACAGACAAACAGACAAAAATTCTAAAAACTATATTTTTGGCTTCGATATCGATTGTAGATCACGCCCCAAGTATTCTTTTAAAAAAATATTCAATGTACAGTTTTGACTTTCCTACGATTTTATTACATGTATATAGATAAATAAAATACCTTTTTTTTATATCATAAGATAGCAAACAAGCAGATGGGTCTCCTGATGGAAAGAGTCAACCATCGCCAAAGACGTTAATGGTGCGTTGCTATCCTGTGGCGAGGTCGAATGCAACATGCATAAGTTTACCGGCTACATCACCCTCCAAACCGGAATACGACACTGACAAGCACTGACGCTATAGCGGCAGGAATAGATAAGGCGGTGGTACCAGATCCGGGCGAGACAATGCAGAGCTCTACTACTAGATGGAAGTGACTCGCATGGCCAATCGGTCGACTTTTACGACCTGCCTGGCAGAACGGCAGTTGACTTATTCTTCTAAGAATCCTGGACCAACGATGAGGGAACCTATACACACAAATTAAATGCACATTCACATACACACAGTCATTTATGAGCTTCCCACGCCCGTACTGCTTTTACTTATCAGATATACAATTAAAAAACCAGCAAAGCGCGAGTGGTCATCATCAGTTTATTGTATGTATACTTATTTCAAAAAGATTCAAGTTTCTACCTGTTTATTAAGGCGAGGTATTTCGATGCGCGTCAATTCTACAGGAAATGGGTGGCGCGGTATGTTCTGAAAACGCTGAGAAACGTGTTAATTTTCGGATAAATAAATATAGGATATCAGCTGAAAACCGAAATTTAGCACATTCTTTTTTGTATTTACAACTAAATATTACCATATAAAAATCACGTGGAAGATTAGAAATATTATTAACAAATTATGTGTTTTAGAGATTTTTTAGGCTGTTTTTGGAATTTTATATGATCGAGTCAAGTACATTCTATCATGAAATAAGTTAGCACATACCTTAGATAATATCTTTAGGTATGTCGTGTAATTTTTGTAAAATTGTAATTTAACAATCAATACAAAAAAACGTGATTTGCAAACCAGTTTTTTTCCCGTTTGTCGCGATGCCTCGCCTTAAGATTGAGTAAAAAAATTGCTAAAAAAATTACGTTTGTTGTATGGGAGTCCCTTAAATATTTACTTTATTTTTATTTAATTACTAGATGCAGCATGCAGCCCGCTGCATTATACACAGCCTTTTGCGCATCACGCGGGATCATCTCATTTTTCCGGAATAAATAGTAGCCTATGTGCTATTCTAGGTCATCAGCTACCTGTATGCCAAATTTTATTCAAATCCGTTCAGTAGTTTTTGCGTGATTGAGTAACAAACATCCATCCAAACATCTATCCAAACACGTTTTACCTTTTAGGCACGGAACTCTAAAAAACTTAGAAAAACTTAGAATGGTAGAGGCTCGTAATCTGTAACACAGGCCAGTGCAGACATCAGTCTCTCACGTAGACTAAATATAATGTCAACCAAGTAAAGACATAGCTTTAAGATATTTAATAGATATTACGTATATACGTATTTCACTTCCATGACACTTTCTTCCACATCAGAAGAAAAGGCAGTAACACACAAGTTATGTACTCAACGCACGTTTCACTTCGCAACCGAAGCATCTTTAGGAAGAGTCGAATAACACTTCACTCTTCATAGAGTGAAGTGTTATTCCACTCTCCTGAAGATGTTTCGGTTGCGAAGTGAAACGTGCGTTGAGTACATAACTTGCATCACGGCAGTTCCATATAACATTTCGCGGAAATTTGCAAATTAAATACCATACTTTCTCCTTTAAACATAGCTTAAAGTTTTTTGAGATTGTCTTTGTAATAGAACAAATAAAATATTTTGTATTGTATTTTATCATATTTGGTATTTCAAAGAAACAAAAAAAAAGACTAACACAGTCTGGGCCGTATTTCAAGTATAGAACATCTGCTTTCAGCCAGACAGTTCGTAAAAGGCAAACGATTCGTACTACTATCGTGACTACTAGGAGATTGAATTCCACAACGTCTCGCCCAGGTTTTTGGTGCCACCGCTTTACTTATTCCTGCCGTAATAGCCAGCATGTCATTGCCGTGTTCCGGTTTTGAGGGTAAGGTAGCCGATAAATTTATGCAAGTCGCATCAACATCTTAGCATATAAATGACACGCAGCATTAATAATTTTGGTGAATATATACGATAATAGTCTATTTGCATCAGGAGCCATCAGGTTGTTCGCTATCAGAAATCAGAAGTACTTTATTCAATAAAAAATTTATAAGTTGTTTTGACACGTCAATATATTTCTAAAACTACTACCGGATCGGAAACACGGCCACAGAATATAAAGAAATAACGCCACTTTAAAAACGATGAGACATCTAATTCCTCTGGTGAGAGCCGCGGCCATTTACGTCCCGGCCGCGGTCATCAACGACAAATTTAGAAGGCTACATCATATTGAATCATGATGACTCAATCAATTGTTATACTTCACAATTCACACACATACACACCTGCGCCGCTGTCAGCGTTGACGCAGTCTACTGTTTTGGCCCGCGTACACTCTGGTCAAGAGTAATTAGCGAATTGAAATCTTGACACCACCGTGTTTCACACTCCGTCCAGAAACTGCCCCAATCTGTGGTTCGGTCTCACAGGAGAAACTCTACGGGCGGGCTCTAAGAACACTAATGCTACCTAGCTTGAACTCTAGTGGAGCACTTAGCTTGCCCAAAAAGCGCGGTTTTGCAATAAGGTCATTAAGACCGATTGCTTCAGTACATTTAAAAAAAGAAAAACTTCGTGATTTTAACCTGATAATAAAAATAATAATAAATATCTCTGAATAATTTTACACAAAATAATCTAACCCCAAAGTAAGCAAATTATTTGCTTGTGATATGGGTGTTAGTCAACGATACATAGAAATACAGAACTCAGAATCAGAAGAACATTATTCGATAAAACTTTTTGCAGGTTATTTTGACACGTCAATATTTTTAAAACTACTACTGGATCGAAACGCGGCCACACACTGAGAAGATCCGGCGAAGAAACTCAGCGGACTTGTCTTTTTTCATATAGTTTTTTTTACAATATCACAATATTACAAAATTATAAAAAATATATATAAGATTGATATGAGGAGCAATTAATCCCAAACTTGTTTGTCTTCTAAATAATCTGAGATTTTATAATACCCTTTTTTACACAGTTTTGTTTTAACAAATTTTTTAAATTTATTGACTCTTAGATTTCTTATAGTTTCGGGAAGTTTATTGTAAAAGCGTATACGTTGTATAAAAGAGTTAATTATTCTGTAAAGACGAGATGCATATATAAATATATATGCATATATAAATACTCAAATATATTTAATGAACACCCAAACCCAGATATACAAACATCTATACTCATCACATAAATTCCTGCTCCTGTCGGGAATTGAACCCGATCCCCATTGATTGCGTAGTCAGGGTCACTGACCACTCGACCAACGTGGCGGTCGACTTTAGATTTTAAGTTTGTTAAAATGTATTTTTTATTTTTGGAAATCTGCATATTTTGAATACAATGATCGACTTTTTGACTCATATATTTTAGTGCTCAGAATGTCGATCATTGTATTAAAAATATCTTAGTTACAAAATCGATTGGTTGGAAAATTTTGATATAACATAGAAAAAACCCTTTAAAAGTTTTGTCGTTGATAAATTCCGAGAGGAAAATTTGCGGCATTTAAACAGTTTCATTGAAATTAATCGGAATGTTAGTCTGAAAGTTATTTAAAATATTTGAAGTAAATTTTCGTTGAAAACAACATAATTTTAATATATAAGAAGATGAAGCTTTTAAATTCTTGAATTGATATTGATTTGTTAAAAAGGCATATAATGAACTAGTTGACCCGCGCAGCTTCGCCCGCGTGTATATTAATAAGTCATCCAAATAGCTTTTAATAAAAATTTCATCCCCTATTTCAGCCCTCCAGGGACTGATTTTTGAAAAAAAAAACGGGCCTATGTTTGACCCCGGATCTTCAACTATATCCATTCCAAATTTCATGAAAATCGGTCCAGCGGCTTAGCCGTAAAAGCGTAACAGTCAGACAGACAGACTTTCGCATTTCTGTTAGTACTATTAAAATATTGTAGAAGGACAAAAGCAACTGTTTTTTTTTTTTCAAATAAATTATCTGTCAACGATAACTTTTAAGCGGATTGATTGATTTTGCCGCCGCCTCACTTAAGTACTCTGTGCGCCTGATCGTCTCCTGGGCTCCGCTATGCGCACGGTAGACACAGGCATAGAGAAGCTTCTTTAGACCTATATCCACCAGTGTCCACAGTACGGAGAAGCGGGGGTCTTCGAGATTACGCGCACACACCTGATTGAGATTTAAAGTTATGCTCCAGGGTGTAGCCGGGATAGCTTAAGTACGCCAAATCAGACGGACATGTTATTTGCGTCTCCGTGAGGAACAAAATTCAAGGTTTATGAGTCTCCAGGTGGAAGTGCACTGCAGCGAGATTAGTGTGTAAACCTCTGATGTTAGTGAGGTCCACTTTCATTGAGAGGGAGTGCTGCCGCTGTATAACGTTAATCTTGTATTTTGTCTTTTTCATTGAGAGAGTGAGTGAAGTAGGTACGAAGACGGCAGTGAATCGAGGTGCTATACTTCCAGACCCGAGACACACACTTAGAAGTTACACTGTTGGGGACTAGTCTGGAGACTGCAGGAGCTCCCCCCCCCCCCCCCTCCCTAAGAATGTCCATAGGGCCCTCTCATCCGGTCACCGACTGGCACTATGGCGCATTTTGGAATTTTTCGCTAGTTGGCGGGGCAGCCTTTCACATGTGGCTAGCACGCTACTTGGGCCCCCTACTGACTAGCGGTCGGCCAGCGGTGCACCGTGCCTCGGATCCCGCTACTCTCCATGACTAGTCTCCAGATGCATCAATGCGTCAACGTCAGTGTGTATCAGATCGTCCAGATTGTAAAGACGCAACTGATTCGACCCGTCTTCACTGCGGCTTCAACCTCTTCATTTAATGAGAATTTCTGGCCACCAAGGTATTTTTTAAGTTAGGAAACAGATGAATGTCGGAAAATGCCAAGTCAGACGAATAAACCGGGTGGGGCAGTCATTTAAAACCACAATCATGAATTTGAGTCATAGTTTCGATAAACATATGAACACGTGTGTTATCCTCAGTTATTCTAGTAAAACAACACTTTTTTTTGTGTTAGTCCGGGCTCCTTTTAAAAATAGACCAAACTACCATTCTGCCAGGCAGGTTGTAAAAGGCGTACGATTGGTTCTACGGGTTACTAACTTCGTGGCTACTAGGTGGCATTGTCTCGCTCGGGTCTGATACCACTACCTTACCTATTCCTGCCGCAATAGCGTCAGTGCTAGCCACTGTCACCTTCCGGTTTGGAGAGTAAGATAGCCGGTAAACTTATGCATGTGGCATAAGAACTCACCACATGATAGCAACGCACTATTAACACCTTTGGTGTCTATAGGCGATGGTAGACTCTTTCAATCAGGACACCCATCTGCTTGTTTGCTATCTTATAATATAAAAAAAAACTTTTTTAGTAATTCTGGACGTTTTTCTGTAATTTGAGTTTTTTCGTAATATAGTGTAGTCAACGTTGAATAACCAACAGATCGCTGTTTTGTAAGAATATCGACGCAATTAAAAATTCCCTAAAATTGAACTTAGTATACCAACCAATCAAAAAAATCATTGATATAATGCGAATAAAGACGCGATGCCAATTTCAAAGTAGTCTTCTTTAGAACGAAAAAGCGTCATAATTCATTTGAAACAAAACACATTAACGAGAATCACAATCTTAGACTCATTTCACTTCTTAGATTTTTATAAAAGTTTTACTTCCACCGACAATGGCGATGTACCTAGCAGAGAATGCATGGCTGATTTTCGTAGAAACTGACACTTTTAGAATTCCTTTGCAGTTGTGGCACCGCTGGTTCGTACCGCCGAAGGGTCATAGTGATGGAACCAGCGGGCCAGCTTCTTGTCAGTATGACGTCATTACTGTGGAGGTTGATGACATCACACAAGGACAAGTAAGGGGAAAAGGAAGATCTTCCCAGCCAGACGAGGTGTACTGCCTGGGGACCGAAGTCCGGGTCGTAAGAATGGGAATCTTGCATGATACCACTACACCAGCAGTGCACCTCGCCTGGCTGGGAAGATCTTCCTTTTCCCCTTGTCCTTGTGTGATATCATCGACCTCCACAGTTATGACGTCACCTGACAAGAAGCTGGCCCGCTGGTACCATCACTATGACCTTTCAGCGGTAGCACCAGCGGCGCCACTATCATTAAAAAAATTATAAGAGTAATGAGGCTATCAGGAATAATTTAAGACTGTGGTACTAAATCCAGGCAATTAGTTGTAAAAACTACCATATAGTAAGTAGTAAACTTGCTTTTTTTCAAATTAATTATTCTATTCATTCAAATAATCCAATTAGAGGGATTCTTGACAATATTTTGGATAAAATCAAGATAAATGTATTTTACAATAAAATATTAAAATAAATTTCCCGTGAAGTAACACCTGATTGTATAAATTATTCTTATTTCCTTAAAAATCATAAGTAAAGAAAACGAAATATGAAATATTGCTGCGGTTTTCTGAATGGAGCATTTACCACCTAAAATTTATTTTGCTCCTGAATAATATACAAATCTACTAAGACCCAGTAAATTTGCCGTGTTATCAAAAACACGTTATGTAAAAGCTTGCAAATGGTATTGCGGGATCTTTTCTGATATTTTCAGCAAAACCGCTTTGAAAATAAGGTAAAACCATTGTAAGCGCAAAGGATTATTTTATTATTCTTATGAAATTTTCTTCGGCCGCCGGAGATGGGAAATATATGGTTCGATGGTTTTTGTTTCATTCACTTGGATTGCGGGTCAATTTAGGCTCCACTCGTTTGTTCGATAGTTATATAGGTTCGGAAAATGTGAATGTTTTATTATATTAACTGACCCCGCGAACTACGTACCGCCTTAGATTTAATAAAGGCAAGTTATAGAGTTCGTATTTAATAGATTCAGATGTTACTTTGCGGAAAGTGTAGTTGAAGTGGGAGAATTATTGTGCCACTGTGTTCTCCTTTAATTTTTAGGTCTTGGATCAGTTTGCTCCGTTCCTTATACTAACTTTCGTTTCAGTTGCATCACAGCAGTTCCATATAAAGTTCGGCAAATAAAATACCACAATTTTTTCTTTTATAGAGTTCCGTATACGTATTGTTGCTTACGTCAAATTAGCATGACCATTTATAGTCATAAAAAAAGTATACATAGTGTATGCAAGTCAAGCAAAATATCAATAGAGAGTGAAGGAGAATGAAATTTGGTACTGGGACTAGATGTGCATATAATATATACTTAATACTGGATGTTTTAAATTAAAAGAACAAATAAATTTTTATCCGTATTGATTTCGGCCTTCTTTTGAAAAATAGATCATCTGCCGTTCTGCCAGGCAGGTCGTAAAAGGCAACCAATTAGCTATCCGTGTCTACTAGGTTGTAGAGTTCCGCAACGCCTCGTAATGGTACCACCGTCTTACGTTCATCCCTTCCATCCACCCTTTCCATTAAAGTAGCCGGTAGACTTATGCATGTGGCATTGCCATCCCTCCAAATGGAAAGCAATGCACTATTTACATCTTTGGTGTCTGTAGTCGGTGGTTTATCTTTCCATAATCAGATTCATCTGCTTGTTTGCTATCTAATGACATAAAAAAGTTCCACAATAAAAAATGTGCGCACGTTATATTATATTTTTCTGTAACAAATTGTTCTGTGCTTATTTATTGTTCCATTTAACTCACTTATTCCCATGCATGTATGTTTTGCTGCAGCACATATTTCTGTGTTTATTTATTAATTCCATTTATTACATTAAGTCTCATGCATATAGGTTTGGCTGAAGCACATCTTTCCGTGTTTATTTATTTTACTATTTATCATATCCAGTCCCATGCGTATATTTTTTGCTGCAACACATATTTCTATGTTTATTTATTTCTTCCATTTTACACATCTAGTCCCATGCATGTTTGCTACGACACATATTTTTGTGTTTATCTATTTTTTTCAATTTAACATATTGAAACATATAATTATATAAAAATAAACATATTGAGTCCCATGCATGGTGTTTTGCTGTAACACATACTCGTATTTCTGTGTTTATTTTTTTTAATTTCAAAAATCCAGTTACATGCACATAAGTTTCGCTGTCGCACATATTCTTGTGTTTATTTATTTACTAGCTGTTGCCCGCGACTTCGTCCGCGCGGACTTCGTTTACTCCGCACAGGTCCTCCCGCGTAGGTGATAGCGTGATAATATGTAGCCTATATGTTGACTCGACCTGTTAGTAATATTCATGCAAAATTTGAAGTAAATCCATGTAGTACTTTTTGAGTTTACCCCGGACATACATACAGACAAACAGAGAAACAGACAAAAATTCTAAAAACTATATTTTTGGCTTCGATATTGATTGTAGATCACACCCCAAGTATTCTTTTAAAAAAATATTCGATGTACAGTTTTGACTTTCCTACGATTTTATTATATGTATAGATTTTCTATTTAACACATCCAGTCCCATGCATATATACCTATATTATGCTATATGTACTACATATTTTCTGTTTATTTATTTTTTCAATTTTACACAATACCTATTCCCATGCATAATGTTTAGCTGTACACATACTGGTATTTCTGTGTTTATTTTTTTAATTTCCTAAATCCAGTTTATGAAATTAAAACAATAAACAAACAGTCATGTTATGTTTTTTGTAGCACATATTTTTATGTTTCTTTATTTTTACCATTTAACATATCCGGTCCTATGCACATATGACCTACAACTAGTATTTAAATAATAATTTAAATAATTGTAATTATTTACAATTTGCCAAAGACATTATTAATTGTGCAAAACGTACCTAATATTTCTGTAATAAGCAAACCGGTTAGGTGTGTTTATCTGTAATACCTATTTCAAAACACAGTTTTACAATATGCCGACCATGGGAAATATCCATGCATATATGTTTTACTGTAACACAAATTTTGGTGATTATTTATTATGCAAATTCAACATCACGTGCACATGCTTTTTTGTAACACATATTTTTATGTTTTCTGCCTCTCAACAATGACCCATCTAAATTTAAAACGTTTATTGGATCAGCCCTGTGATAATAAAATTTTATGATAAATAGTTGGAGTTCACGTTCAGAATGTTCAGTAAAATTACTGAAGTTTTAAATTTATGTTATTTTAACTTAATCACCAAGCTTACTGACAAAATTTTTGTACTATCTATTGTTGGGAATTTTCTCCTTAAAATTTCTATGCTTATATCTCAGAAAGATAACTTGAAACGTTGGTTGAGTGTTATAAATATAACGTAAGTTTTTTATATCATAAGATAGCCAACAATCTGATAGCTCTCTCAATGGAAAGAGGCCACCATCGCCTGTAGACACTAAAGATATTACTGAAGTAGACCGGCTTCCTCTGTCTTCAAACCGGAACACGATAATCACAAGCGCTGACATTACGAGGGTAATTGGTAAGGCTGCGGTGGTACTAAATACATGAGCGAGACGTTGTGAATTTCTACTACCAGTAGTCACAATAGCAATGACACGTATATATATTCATAATCGTCCACCTTTTATAAACAGTCTGGCAGAATGGTAAATAGTCTATTCTTTAAAGGGAACCCGGACCAACAAGGCAGTACAAAGGTTTTATCGTTTCTTTCCAATTAATTATTTAGGTATATAAGTTTTGAAAACCCAGTGATGAGGACATTATAATAAAATGTAAAATTAGTTACAAAAATAATATAAAATAATAATTGACTCCATGAATAGTGAAAGCAAAAAAATAAGTAACTTTATAAGTAGTCCCAACAAAAGGCCACAAAATTTATAATGAATAAGAATCTGCAGTTAATTCAAATGATAATGATCAGAAAGACAAAAGATATGTTCCATTGTTCTTAAGTGCACAATTTAAAAGAAAACTGGGACTCGAAATGATTTAAGACTGAAATCATTACGAGCTTGGTCTAAAATAAAGCCTTTAAGTAAAATCAAGCCTTCTGAGTTCTGCATGTGAACTTTCCAAATCAATATAAAGACTGTCAATATTTATGAAGAATCCATTAAAATAATAACATGAAACTACAAATTTAAAAACACCTAGCACATTTCATTATATGATTACCTTAGTATGGTATTGTTCTCAGATTTGATTTAGTAGCATTGAAAAGACTGAGAAAGAGTACATCAATGCTTTAATTTTATATCAAGTGTATTTTAGAGATTATTCCTTTTATTTTTCAAACTTGGCTCAGATCCGTTTCAAGAGGTAAGCATTTAAGAATCACACTCAAGTAGGTCCATTTGCCGTGGTCCATTTGCTAAATACCTATGATTCCATATCATGTAATGTAAAAGTTGTCAAGGGGTTGATTGTATTGTTCTTATGAGCGTAGCATTATAGAATTTTGTTCACAACTTTAGAATCCACAACAAAACATTCATATTAATAGGCTAAAAGTCAAGTCAGTGAAACTTCATGAAATTCGTAAAGTACAAGCGTAAAAGCAAAGAGAATACTTTTGCAGCGAGGTGTAAAATAAATACCTTTTCCTCTTGTGGAGAGAGGTGGAGTCGCTGATATAGTTCTAGCAGCAAAAATAGATTAACCACAAATGGACTGGTCTAACATTCTGTCACTGCAAAATGAAAGTTCGGTCTAGAAATATAGGGCATGTTATTATACAAAGTGCTCAATATTGTGCTAGTAACTATAGAGGCAATTATTTCTTTATTTGTTCCACTGATACGTTTAGTCGGATGGTTGACTCTTCCGACCTCCATATGTTTGAATACTTATCAATTTTTATTTAAAAAAAAAAAAAACAAATTTTGAAATATGAACTTTTAAACTAACGCATCCTACTATCATTTTTAAAATAAAAGCAAGCAGACTATAGCTCTCCTGATGGAAAGATAAAACGATGCCTATGGACATCAAAGATTTGAATGGTAGCGGGATGGCAATTTTATTATGCATAAGTCAACCGGCCATCTTACTCTTCAAACTAGAACATGACAATGCTATCGCGGTAAGAATAGGTAAGGCAGTAGTACCAAATACCCGGGCGAGACGTTGCAGAACTCTACCACCTAGTAATCACGATCGTAGTGACACTTATAATCGGTTGCCTCTTACGACCTGCTTGGCAGAACGGTGAATTTATGACTTTAGATGCAGGTTTAAGGAAGAGAGCTGTTTAGATTTTATATTCAATTGCTACATCTGAAATTTATTAAAAATAACATTATTTTGCTGATTTTTATGTCTAATTCAATTTTTTTTTAAAATATCCTAAGCTGAATCGGTTCAGACTTTAAGGAAAACTAAGTTCAGCAGAACTCGATCGAATGGCATCAATGTCATTACGATTGATCAAGCCATTCAAAAGTTATGAGGTACTAGCTGTGCCCGCTACTTCGTCCGTGTGAAAATTTCTAAAACTAAAGTTCTGGGGATTTTACTAATATAGTTCCCGTTTCCGTAGGATTTCCGGGATAAAAAACTATTCTACGTTTTTTCAAACTATCTTTGTACAAAATTTCATCCAAATCGAGTGGTTAGCAACCCTGACTACGCGATTAATGTAGATCGGGTTCGATTCGAGACGGAGACAAGCGTTTATATGATGAGCACAAATACTTGTATTTCTAAGTTTAGGTGTTTATTAAATATATTTCAGTATATATTATATATGTATTACTGTGTATCACCCATATCACAAGCAAATGATTTGATTGCTTTGGAACTAGATCGATTCGTGTAATTTGTTTCGTGAATATTTATATTTTTTATTTAATTATATATAGCACACATACACATAATAGAAAAGGTTCCTAGGGCCAGAAATGTAGAGATCTTGTGAAAACTCGATTTTCGTAAGTCAGGACAAAATCGTTAACTTTCTTATACAACTAACGTAGCGGGAAGTTAAAAAAAATTCAACGAATTAAGAACCTCTTATTTTTTGGAAAAGTCGTCAAAAATAAAGCTTTTTAAATTTTTTTTTGAATAGAATCCTTGTTATATTATGTACTTTAAGGTTAAAAGCATCATTATCTGGACATACTTTCATGGCGGTGGTTTTCACATGACTTCTTTAATTGCACTACTTTGTCATAAATTGACCATTAGTTTGGCGGGATCGGATATATTAATAAAAGCGCGTAATTTTTTATTAAGTGATAACCCTTAAGATTCTGGAAAAAGTTAAAAGGACAGATAAAAAATTTAACGTGTATTTGAGACATTGTATGTTCAATATAACCTAATAACCAACTGAGTCGTTCGAAGTGCACATGAAAAAATCTGTAAGCTGGTTGACCCTGCAAGCCATCCCAGAATCTTTTTACTAATTTGAGGCATTTAAAGCTCAAAGAAACAAATATACCTAAAAAATATACCTAAGCATAGATTTTTGAATTTGAAGAGTTCAAAAATCTAAAGTTTGTGAAAATGATACTTTATTTAATGTTCTAAATAATTGAATGTTCGAAAAGATATATGTTTTTTTTTTCAAAATTATCATTGATTTTGATCTTTCGATAGACATTCAACGCAACTTTTAAGATGAATATTAATTTATTAGTTACAAAACCGATAGGCAAATAAATAAAAGAAATGTAAAAAAATCTTTTTTCAAAAATGTTTCATTGATAAATCCCAAACGAATCAACTAATTTAATCTAATTAACCGCAAATTAGATTAAATTTGATGTAGTTTTTTAATCAGAAGGGCTAATTAGGTTTTTAAATAAATTGATATATTAGCCTGGAAATTATTTTAAAAATATGAAGTGAGTTTGCTGTACATATACAACATAATTTTAATATTTGAAAAGCTGTAATTGTTAAAAATTTGATACCATTTTAATGTCTGAAACAGCATTCAACGTGTTTTTTAATGCTCAAATATGGCAGAAGATTAAAAAATGATTGGTTGCAAAATTTCGACGTTATGTCGAAAAAACACTTTTTTTTTAAATTTTCGTCAACTATAACTCCTGATTGGTCAAACCGGCTTTGGTGCAATTTACAGCATTGGACGGAGTTTTTTAAGAAATAGAGTTAGTTAGATTTTCCACTTAATTGGTACCTTAATCATGAAGTTATTCGATAAATATATTGTTTCGCCGAATTTATTTTTCAGGTTTTTCTTTCAGATTCTTCTTGTATGAATCAGTTCAGATTTTCAGAAAATCTAAGTTATGCGGAACACAATCGAATGTCATCAACCACGTTTCGATCGATCAAACCGTTTAAAAGTTATGAGATGTTTACATATACATATCTACATTCACACATCTAACATCAATGTGAAAATAATCGGAAAAGGTTCTGAAGATCTCATAACCTGAAGATCGGGTGAAAACTCGATTCACGAAAATCGGGGCAAAACTAATAACTTCTTTATCTAGTGAAAAGTTAAGACATGTATAAAATGTATTGTTGGCAAAAATATGTGACAACGAAACTGTACGTGAATGTGTTTATTTTTTTACTAAATTACTTAATTGATTTTTCGCCGTGTTGGTCCCGGCCTCCTTTGTAGAATAGGCCAACTGCCGTTCTGCCAGGCAGGTCGTAAAAGGCGACCGGTTGGCTATCGAGTCACTACCATCGTGGCTACTAGGTGGTAGAGTTCTGCATTGTCTCGCCCGGGTCTGGTACCACCGCCTTACCTATTCCTGCCGCAAAAGCGTCAGTGCTTGTCGCTGTCGTGTTCCGGTTTGGAGGGTAAGGTAGCCGGTAAACTTATGCATGTGGCATTATACCTCGCCACAAGATAACAACGCACCATTAACATCTTTGGTGTCTATAGGCGATGGTTGACTCTTTCCATCAGGAGACCCATCTGCTTGTTTGCTATCTTATGATATATAAAAAAAAAAAAAGAATATTTTTATAACACACCAATCCTTCAGCCACCCTACCATTAATTATAAGATGTTTATCTGTGAGAACTCTTTTGTGAAGGTAAAAAAAAAGGCTAGTATCTTGAATATAGACAAAGACTGCCTCTATACCAAATTTAATCTAAATCCGTCCTATTGTAGAGTAACAGTCATTCAGATATGCACACATTCATGTGCACATATTCCCACTCAAATACACAAAAACAGACAAACTTTGCATATTCATATTAGTAAAGGATGTAAATATTACGATATTTTAAAAAATGACACTGAGTTGTTTTCAAATATTAAGCAAGGTATTAAAATATAGTTTTGAAATATTTTATAAAAAACAAATATTTTCTTTCCCCTAGTATCTGAAAAAGCAGAAAATGTTAAAGGAAGTAACCAATCATATCAATTAACAAATTTGATCGTGAGAACAATTCAGCGCTCATTTTGTGTTATTAATTACTAGCGACCTGCCCGCGGTTTCACCCACGCAGCTTTTGTTCCCGTGGGAATATCGGAAAGGTTTATACACTTAAACCTTCCTCAAGAATCAATCTATCTATTGAATAAAACCGCATCAAAATTCGTTGCGTAGTTTTAAAGATTTAAGCATACATAGGGACATAAGGACATAGGGACAGACAGAGAAAGCGACTTTGTTTTATACTATGTAATGATTACGTCTTGCTACGTCGCAGTAGGTGCCACTGAACGAGTGGTTACGCATGTTCAAATGTGTTTATTACTACTACCAAATTAATATAACGAGTATTTAACTGACACTTTTGGGTCATGAATCTGCGATTTGTTAACAGTTAATGAGAGTTGTCGTTGTCATAATATAGTTTAATTTTAACTTAAAAAAAATGTGGGAACTTTCAAAAATATAATGATGCTAATCTATACTAATATTATAAAATGTAGAATTTGTTTGTTTGTTTGTTTGGTTGTAACCGCTAATCTCAAAAACTGCTGAACTGATTTGAATAATTCTTTTTGAGTTGGATAGCCTGTTTATCTAGGAAGGTTATAGGCTATATAACATCATGCTACGACCAGTAGGAGTGGGGTAAATAAAGTCCGCGTGGACGAAGTCGCGGGCAACAGCTAGTGCTTTTATACATATACTACTGGAGTTACCCTTATTGCTGTCGTGGGCATCGTTAAAATGCCTCCCCATTTGTATTAGGTACTATAAGTAACAGTTTTTACACAGAAACGTCATAATATGACTAGAGGAGCAACCAGTAACAAGTATTAATTCCTTAAATAAAATTAAAAATTAACTTTATAAACCATTTTCGGTAATGCGAAGATTTTTTTTCCCACCTTCCAAATTGTGTCAGCCTTATAAATTTGCCACCCTGGGAACTAGCCCCGAGTATCCCTCGTGTAAATCCAGGGCGGACTATCATGTTTTTTTATAAATAAAAAACAATAAGTTAGAAGCGAGTAACAATTTATTTAGATTTCGGTTACATAATCTAGTAAATTTAATAAGAACGTACACATTTTATATGAACATGCAAAATACTTTCGTGTTCTGATTTGAGGGTAAGGTAGCCGTTGCACTTAAACGGTATTACATCCTCAACCTTAACATATTTTGTCTCTATATTTACCTTAACATATTTTATAAATAAATCTACAGTTTTATAATCTTATGATG
Source organism: Apodemia mormo (assembly GCA_036924255.1). NCBI lineage: Eukaryota > Metazoa > Arthropoda > Insecta > Lepidoptera > Riodinidae > Apodemia > Apodemia mormo. Next base: position 4,888,784 of record JAUPFN010000012.1, on the reverse strand, counting down.
AAAATATAAAACGCTGCAAATGGACTACTTATTATATGATCTATATCTATTAATTTTTTTATATTCACATACTAAAACTTCTTGTAATTTTGTACAAAGCTCTGTGTATTATTTTAGAACATAATATTTTATACGCATAGCTGATATTGTGATATAATAACATAAAGAAATCTTCAATAAATTGTTCTGTGAAATCACTATTTCACACAATAATTTATCATCTAGGTCCTGTTTTCTAAGTGCACATTTCAACGGAACCAAAGGCCGTTAACGAGCAAGGTGCTCGTCACATCCCCATTTCTAAAGTTTACCGCTTTTGAGCTGCCTTTTAATGGCTTGAAAGAACATTTCAACTGAGAATTAACTTTTGATGTTTCTTTCCAAAGTGAATCTTTTTGTTAGACAGAGAATTATGGCAAAAAATTTATATGAAGTATTAAAATTTACAATCTCTTTGAGTTTTCAAAATCATAACCTGTAGGCCTAAGATTCCATTGAAAAAACGTGAAATTTGACAAAAAGCAATGCTTTACAGCACGTGAAAAAGAAAAATCTGCAAATTTAAATAGATTGTTTAAAAAAGAAAGAAAATATATTTATAAACTTATTATTTGCAATCAATAAACGAGGTATTCCTCGAAGGCCTCCCATTTTCAAGCGCTTCTAATGAAGCGCTCCTAAAGTATTCCTCGAAACGCTCCATATAAAAATATTATGATTTATGAACAAAGTAGGTTCTTTTAGGACTTACTACAAACTATTAGTTTTAAGACTTAACATTGTTTTCATTGTTATTATGATTATTGTGATCCAATGTACCTAAAAATATATAATTAATCAACAATAACGTTCGATATAACGGAACAACGTGTGATTTTTATAAATTTAATATCCAGATAATAATTTACACCACTTGCTTTACGCCCTTCCCAATAGGTGAGCTTCGAGGATTAATATTATAATTTATTTCGGTAGCACAATTAAAAGGAGCGCTTCGAGGAATACCTCCAATAAACGACCTTACGGTAAAAATTAAGTTTGTTTTTGACCTTATTTTTTATAGCTAAAGCAATTTGCATAGAATTCTGGATGCGTGAATTCAACTCACACTTGAATTATATTTTGTATTCCTCTTTCGCGATAAAATACTTTTTTTATTAATGACATCTCTAAGTCTGCCAAGGTAAGTCAAATACTCTATGCTGTAATGACGTCACTTTTGTGATATTTATGTGAGTGAAAATTGTAAAAGTATCTACGTTTTACTTTTATCTAGGTAAATAAATCACCCATCTTTTGGTAAACAAGTTAAATACAATACGAACAATTATATGTCAACATTGTACGTCACTCAATAACTTACACTTAATAACAATAATATATAGAAGAGATTCGTTATTTGAAATTACGTAGCCAATTTTGATTTACAATGAAAATAATCAATTGTTTCAGAAATAAACTACCTTCTTCCACTTCCACTTCCACCCTTAACATCTATCTAAAAAACAAGTTTACAAAGATTTTGTAAAATTGAATGTTTGTTAATCTTTTTCCTATAACTTTTTTAGCCTTATGTGTGTATGTTTAATTAAAAGCGCATCAATTGTGTAGTCAGGGTTTTATGTGTTGAGATGATCTTTATATGGCGCTATAACGAATTAGGAATTCCATTACGGTTCCATGCTACTAAAATATACTGAAGTAGTTTTTGAGCTGCACAAATCGGATAATGTTATATGTCTGGAGTATCAAAAATGGAAATATATATATATATATATATATATATATATATATATATATATATATATATATATATATATATATATATATATATATATATATATATATATATATATATATATTTAAATATAATTAATAAAATAAACTAGTGTAAAAGTAGATCGGGGATAATAGTTGTTATTGCTTTTGACTAAATAATTTTAGATGCGAGTACGTTTTTGTATGACTTATATAAATTAAATTTATAAGATATCTCAAACAGTTGGAACTACCGAACACGTAATTTAAATCGTAAATTAAATTATCTTCATCTTTAAATTATGGATTTCTGCAATGTAACACCTAAATCTATAAAAACTTTTAAAATTTCACGAACTTTTAAACTATTAAGCCAATGTTTTATCATATGTCACTAAAATGTAAGTAAATATTAAGCTTGATGGCAAATTTTTGGAGGTCTTGGTAGCATTTGTATCTACATATTATATCTTTAAACTAAGGATGTCACTGTATTTTTGGAAACAATGTTTCATATTAGAAAACCACACACTTTTTATATTAATTTCTCGACGTGCTTAAGTCTTCCTCGCACTTATAAAAGTATATTATCGGTTTCATGAATAAAACATAAAAAAAGCAATCTTCGTAAATATGTCGTCTCTCTAATATTAAATATATCTTCAAAAGATATTCGAAAACATATCCCATTGAATTGTAAATATATGAAGTAATAACATTTCGATTTCTTCATTCTAAGATATTGTAAGATTTCGACAGAAATTTAGCTTTCGTATATACGGAGTTTTTTTGTGATAGAACATATTTATTTTTTTAATCAAATTTCGTTTCCTCACTATCACGTATCCTGTAACTTTTGTGGGTGGGTAAATAGATATATTGATCTTATTTGTAAGCATTAATTTAGTTGGATGCAAAGTAGGACTAGGATCTCAAAACATTGATCTCTGGTGAAAACTCGATTTTCGAAAATTGGAACAAAATCAGTAACTTCCTTATCTATATACGTAGCGGGAAGTTAAAAAAAGTCGGTAGATACCAATATATCTACGTTTATATGAATATTATAAAAAGGAAAGATTTGAATTATTAAAGCTATTATCACTTATTACCAAACGGTTTCGCTTACACAAGCATCATCAGGGCAATTTATAGTTACAAACTATAAATTTGTAAATATAAATTGCCCTGATGATGCTTGTGTAAGCGAAACCGGTTGGTAATAAGTGATAATAGCTTTATTGTGAAACAGTACAAGTGTATAAGTGATAAAATATTACATTAAAATGGAGTTTCACCAAGTGCCGACGATAAAAAGTGTAGAATATATTTAAAAGTATATAACAAACTAAATTTTCACCCTTCTATCACCAACCCATATTTTTTATTTCAATAATTTATATGGCAAAAGAACGTTTGCCGGGTCATCTAGTTAGAATAGAGAATATACTCAAGCCCCTTATATAATAGAATACCTACCAAAACGGAAAAACATAAAAACAATTTAAAATTTTATTGTCACGGTTACGGCTGTGAAACTCGTAATGGCAGCAAAGATAAAACGTCCCTAGTACTATTATTAACTGTAATTCAGGGGTCTGTGGGTATCTTCAATCTTATTGTCTAACTTCGACCACGTTATTAGATGTCACGTTATTAGGAACATTATTGACGCGTCAAAATAATTGGTAAAACGTTAATTTAATAAAGTACTATTGATTTCTGATTCTTCCAAGCTTCTTTTTTTTTAGATCTTGATACATAGTCCTGAAGTATTAACATTATCTATATCTATATTAATTGGTCAAATTAGTTGGTAAAACGTTAATTTAATAAAATACCATCGATTTCTGATGGTTCTTCCAAGCTTCTTGTAACTTTAAGATCTTGATACATAGTCCTGAAGTATTATCATTATCTATATCTATATTAATATGTCAAATTAGTTGGTAAAACGTTAATTTAATAAAGTAATATTGATTTCTGATTCTTCCAAGCTTCTTGTAACTTTAAGATCTTGATACATACTCCTGAAATATTAGCATTATCTATATCTAATAATATTTCAAATTAGTTGGTAAAACGTTAATTTAATAAAGTACTATTGATTTCTGATTCTTCCAAGCTTCTTGTAACTTTAAGATCTTGATACATACTCTTGAAATATTAGCATTATCTATATCTATATTAATATGTCAAATTAGTTGGTAAAACGTTAATTTAATAAAGTAATATTGATTTCTGATTCTTCCAAGCTTCTTGTAACTTTAAGATCTTGATACATACTCCTGAAATATTAGCATTATCTATATCTATATTAATATGTCAAAATAGTTGGTAAAACGTTAATTTAATAAAGTACTATTGATTTCTGATGGTTCTTACAAGCTTCTTGAAACTTTAAGATCTTGATACATACTCCCGAAGTATTAGCATTATCCATATCTATATTAATATTATAAATGTAAAAGTTTAGATGTTTGAATGGATAGATGTTTGTTAAGCGCCCCCGAGACATTCAAACGGTTTGACTCAAACACGTAGATTTTGGTTTGACTCAAACCATTTTGATCGTTTACATAGCTAGGTTGTAAGGTTTGTCAAACCTTTACGGGTTTGGAGCTTGTTTGATGAAATACATATTTTTGTTGTGTTTGTCGCGTCGTTTGACCGTGTTCCGACAGCTTTGATCAAACAGTTTGCACTATATTTTGTAATGTGAGATTGTGTGTGACTAAGATGTAAGACGAAGATTTTTTTTACATTTTAAGCAGGATATTAACGTAATAAGCGCAAGGAAATCACGGTCCTGTTCGAGGGCATCTCACAATTTATTTACGTTATACAACACTGCTTACGGCGGCGTATAAAACCGAACTGTGCAGTGCCGTTTGATGAACGTTTAAACCTGCACCAAACGGTATCATAAAACACGTAAGGTTTGAATCAAGCCGTTTTACCGTCTCGGGGACGCTTCAATCACGCGAAAACTACTGACGCAGTGCATCTCATAATCGCCATGGTGTAAAGTGAAACGGGTATACGAATTTTTCTCTGCGTCACATTCATTTTAGTTACTAAAAGTAACATTTCCTCAAGACGTAAGTCAAAACTGTTCCTATTAATATCACATTACCAAATGGTTCAAAAATCTTGTATGTTCCACAAGATTTTTGAACCATTTGATAATTTGAATTTTTGAATTCGTTATTATTAAATTGGTTGCTAGTGGTTACTACTACGAATGACTGCTGGTTGATTATAGGAATCCGGCATAAGTCAATGATATTTAAAGTAAACTAGTTTGAAGAATTATTGTCGCACTGTTATATTTTATTATAAATTAAACACTTATGTTTCTTTTATTAAAAAAGTAGTACACGATTAATAATTTTGTTCAATATACCATTAAAGTAACAAAAGTATCGATAGGTTTAATATCTATCTATAACACTATGCTTTAGTTCTTTAACGTCTTAAAATTCTTAGCAGTTATAATAATAACTATTGTATTTTAACGATTTAAGATTTTCTATCTTATTTTATTTTTATAGCACACACGTTGTAATAACTAGTGATGAAAACTGTTTCCACAGTTCTTTTTCCCACAGTTCTTTTAAGAAAAAACCACTTAAAACTTTTGATGAAACAGGTAATGAGAACCGCACTCTATAATTGTTGCTTAATGACCTAACCATTATACTGACGTAGCGGCTAAGTTTACGATATTTAACTAATAAAAAAAATTAAATACAATCTCCTTATCCTCCTTCAATCAATGTTTTTACAGTTAATTACTATTTTTATTGCATACCTAAACTCAAAAGGGTGGTAGTGCTCTTTCAAATAACTTTCTTTAGTTTTTTAGGAAAAGGGTGAAAAGATTTTTAAGTCAATCGATGTATGAAAGTTATTTAAAAAGTATTAAGTTTTCATGTTTGAAAAGCTGTAACTTTTGAAAATTAGATTCGATTTTAATGTTTCAAACGCCATTTGACGTAGTTTTTTAGAAGTCAAATATCATAGAATACCAAAATATGATTAGTTCAAGAACTTCGAAGCTATGTCGAAAGTTCAATTTTTTTCAAAATTTTTCGTCATCGGTTACTTCCGAACGGATTTTTGAGGAATAGAACTGATTAGATTTTATACTCAATCGGTTCATAAATCTGGAAGTTATACACACACACTCACACACCCACGCACACACTAACACACACACATACACACACATATACATACATACAGACATACTGACGTCATCATGAAAATAGAAAAGTTTCCTAGGACATCAAAACGTGGAGATCTGGTTAAAAATTCGATTTCTGAAAAACTCATCAACTCATCAAGGAAGTTACTGATTTTTGACAAAATCAGTAACTTGTCTACATACGTAGCGGGAAGTTAAAAATAATCTGTCTCAACTACCATTTAATCTGACTAGATTTTGGCGGTTCTTACAATTATTGCTGTCCAATGGTAAATAATTACTTTTTTAATAAACTACCCAGCCGCTAGCGACACTATACACTTTCTACACTATTTTCAAAATTAATTCACTTAATTTGCTAACCACTTTTTATACTTGACTACCAGTTTTTTAAACGATTCTATAAGAAATCGCCGCCATTTATAAATCGTTTCTTTATCTATGCGTCCTGAAATTAACATTGGTTGATCAATTTGTGACGTCTGATTTTTGTCATAAAAAAAGGCACAGATCTTTCAAAACACAGCCTGCCACATCTTCTATATAAATAAATAAAAGTGGTCTGTAATATCAAAATAACCGCTCACAGTGCATATACAAAAATAACATTTTTACATTTTTTGTCTGTCTGTCTGTTTTTTCGGCTCATCCTCAAAACGGCTAAGCTGATTTTGATGTAATTTTCACTGACAGATAGCTGATGTAATAAAAAGTTAGATTAGGTACTTTTAATTTAGAAATGTTGGCAGGCAACGGAGTCGCGGGCACAGCTAATACGTAATATGGATGCTGCCAAATTATTTGAATTCGGATTTTTAGCTGTATTGGTTTAAATTAAAACTATGAACTTACTTCCAAAAAAAATTGAGTTTCACATAATATACAAATAATTATAAAACATTTTTAAGGCATAAATTTTGGATTTTAAATTCTTTTTAGGGTTCCGCACCTAAAAGATAAAATGGAACCCTGTTATTAACTTAAACCTCCACTGTCTGTCTGTCTATCTGTCACCAGGCTGTATCTCATAAACCGTAATAGCAAGAAAGCTGAAATTTTCACAAATTATGTTCTTCCGTTGCCGCTATAAAAACAAATACTAAAAATTTAAAAAATAAATGTTAAGGGGGGTGGGTCCCAATACAATAAACGTGTTTTTCTCGTAATTTTTGCTATGATGGTACGGAACCATTCGTGTGCGAGTCCGACTTGCACTTGGCCATTAGTTATGCTATCAAAATGTTTATTTCAAAACTAGCTGTTGCCCGCAACTTTGTCCGCGCGGACTTCGTTTACTCCGCACTGCCTTACTTACACTGTTCCCTAATTTGGAACATTCTCAATTTGAATAAAAAAGACCATCTCGATATGACGATATGACTTTAAGTTTTCAAGAAATTCGTAAACAAACATACAAAATAAAAACATAAGTATATACATTTACGCACATTTAGTAGTTACATATACATTTAGTGCTTAGAAGTCTAAATAACTCATTATACTTACATATATTTTTTACATTTATTATTTTACTAGCTGTTGCCAGCGACTTCGTCCGCGCGGAGTTCGTTTACTCCGCACTGCCCCTCCCCCGTAGGTGATAGCGTGATAATATGTAGCCTATATGTTGACCCGACCTGTTAGTAATATTCATCAAAATTTGAAGTAAATCCATGCAATACTTTTTGAGTTTACCCCGGACATATATACAGACAAACAGACAAACGGACGGACGAACGGACGAACGGACGAACGGACGAACGGACTTACGGACGAACGAACGGACGAACGGCCGAACGGACGAACGGACGAACAGACAAACAGACAAAAATTCTAAAAACTATTTTTTTGGCTTCGGTATCGATTGTAGATCACGCACCAAGTATTCTTTTAAAAAATATTCAATGTACAGTTTTGACTTTCCTACGATTTTATTATATGTATAGATAATAAACAGTATCACAGAAGTTATGTCAAGTTTCTGATAGAAAAACAATAATAATATAGCGTCGTCTCTAATTAAGTTACAAAGTATCAAGGGAAGGCTCAATATTTGAAGTGTATTAAATCTAAAACTTTGCAGCGATATTGAGTTTGACTCGGTACAATTACGTGAAGCGGGTTGTCTTATACAAGATAATTCAATTATTTGGCAACTAGACGCGCTAAGATGTTATAAGTTGAGTGAAGTTTAATATTATTACATCTTGATTTGTTACAATGACGCTTGAAATAAACAGTTTAAAACAGGAAACAGGTCAAAAACACGTTTATGATTAGCATGAACTTACTTGCTCGACGTTTCGGCCAAGTTACATTGACCGTGGTCACGAACGGACTGACCACGGTCAGTATTACGACTGAAACGTCGAGCGTTTTTGACGCGTTTTGTAGAAAAGTAATTTAAAAATTAAACCTACTTCAATATTTGTCAACTATTATCATATCTCAAAAATTACTCAACTGATTTGAATCAAACTTACACTGTTCCCTAATTTGGAACATTCCCAATTTGAATAAAAAAGACCATCTCGATATGACGACATGGCTTTGAGTTTCCAAGAAATTCGTAAACAAACATACAAAATAAAAACATATAATAAGTATATACATTTACGCACAAGCACAAGTGCTTAGAAGTCTAAATAACTCATCATACTTACATATATTTTTTACATTTATTATTTTACTAGCTGTTGCCAGCGACTTCGTCAGCGCGGAGTTCGTTTACTCCGCACTGCCCCTCCCCCATAGGTGATAGCGTTATAATATGTAGCCTATATGCTGACCCGACCTATTAGTAATATTCATACAAAATTTGAAGTAAATCCATGGAGTACTTTTTGAGTTTACCCCGACCATACATACAGTCAAACAGACAAACAGACAAAAATTCTAAAAACTATTTTTGGCTTCAATATCGATTGTAGATCACGCCGCAAGTATTCTTTTTAAAAAATATTCGATGTACAGTTTTGACTTTCCTACGATTTTATTATATGTATAGATTATTATTTTTACATTTATAATATATACATATTAATGCGAAAGTAACTCCATCCTTATCCCTATCACCATCCCTTCCATCCATCTCTTCCTTATGCCTAAGTCACTGAACTGATTTGGATGAAATTTGGTACAAAAATAGTTTGAGACCCGAGAAAGGAGATAGGATAGTACTTATCCCGGAAATCTCACGTAAATGGTAACTATGCGGGTAACCCCGGGACTGTCTTTTCAACCACTGTAATAAGGAGTTACTTAGACTGTTTTTATTTTAGAAAATTTTCCACACTTCCAAACTCGCGGGCACAGCTAGTAACATATATATAGATCAAACTGATAACCTCCTTTTTTGTAGGTAGTACCAAGTAGCAAAAAGGGGTAGGTACCAAGTTTTTCTTTCACATATTTATGTATACATAACATTTCCAATAATTTTTGATTTATTTATTTGTAAGCTATTTATTTAAGCAATGACTATAATTTTGTAAAGGCATAAACTATTTTTTAAAGGCCCAAATTTTCTATCGATCGTCGAGGCGCACAGATACTAGGCATTGTTACGTGGTGGACGTTCCACGTACCCGGACAAAGCGGTTCGATTCAACATTCTTGATTCAAACCGCAAGGGACTGGAATATGCTTCCTGTGTCTGTGTTCCCCGACGGGTACAACCTGGAAATTTTCAAGCGAAGAGTGAACAGGTACCTTCTAGGGAAGTGCGTTCCATCTTAGGCCGCATCTTAGCTTACTATTAGGCGAGATCGTGGTCAAGCGTTTCCCTTACGATAATAAGAAAAGCTTTGAAACCTGGATGCTCGATACATGCGCCATATTGACGTCATGTATTTGTATTGCATTGTCACTGTCCAAAGTAGGAATGGGAGTTATAACTAATTTTATTTCACTATCACGTCGTCAAGTTATTTGTTTTTGTCACTGATATATTACGCGATAAATCATGATCGTTATACTTTATTAGTAATGATTATTGTCACAATAGGTGCATTTTATTCCATCTGTTACATCGCCGCAAGGTGATTACATAAGTGACTAGCTGACCCGCCAAACGTTGTTCTGTCTTTTTAACTATTCTTATTATTTTTCCATATTTTCTCACTTTTTAAACCTTTTCTGGATTTCAGTGATAAATTTAAAACCAAAATTAGCCAAATCGTTTTAGCCGTTTTCGAGTTTTAGCGAGACTAGTAAAGTGGATTAGTAAAGTGAAAAACATATTAAACAAATTCTCTTTTCTAGCTGGTGGCACAGTGTCACTCACATGTTATTACTTTGTCTCATCCGCACGATGGATTTCTGTGAATTATAAGCTTGGGCCGCGTGAAATTAAAATACACTTGCGTTATATAACAGACGGTTTCGTTGCATGTAACTGGTGTAACACGTGAATTATTTTATAACAAGTGATATAACCAGTGAAGTGATGCGTGAAATGTGCCATGCCTAGTCTAAAGCAAGTTGTCCTTTAGTCGCGTTTAAAAAAGTTTTTCCAAACTATGACATACGTTGTCCAGAACCCTAAAAAAGGTATTCACAAAAATCAAAGTTAGCCCAGCTGTTTAAATAAAAAACTGAAAGTATTTTTTTGTAAACAGTTTTCTTTCAGATTTTATGAAAGAAAGGACGAATTAAATGTAATTGGTTTGCCGACGAACGCTGCGAACTAGTGAGCACTAAACATTCTGGCGCTCTCAAGCGGAAAAACTGAAAATATTACACTAGCATTTCTTTAGAAAGCGCTTTGTGTCGGGATGTATATAAAAAAAGTAGACTTGTATATAAACCTGTTATTAGAATAATATAGGAATAATAAAGAAAGCAATTAGAATAATAAAGGAAAGAAAGATGAAGGTTTGTATTTATTACCTACATACCTATATATTATGCTAGAAAGAAAGTTGCTTTTTGCGTATATTATATTTTTTATGGTTCCCTATCAGAAAAAAAAACGGTGCCTTGCCCTTGTCGGATCACTTCGTTGTCCAGCTGTCCGTCTCTCAAGAACCTTTTTATCGCGAATGTGCATAGGCATCAAGGTGAAATTTATAACAAATACTCCAGCTTGCGGTCCCTCTCAGCCTGTGGGAAAATCAAGCTTGTAAATCAACGCAATCTAAAAATATGATCATTTAAGTTGCATATTTCGCAATTTCAAAAGGAACTCAAAACCTATAGCGTACTTACCGTCAACCTATAATTATGAAATTTAGCATGAAACAACGTCTTATACAGAAAATCCAAAAACCGTAAATGTTAATGTTAAAAAAACTTGCATCACAAAAAAAACGGGATAAAAACATATGACCGTTTACGTCGCTTATTTTGCGATTTCACAAGGGAATCATAACTTATAGGGTTACTCTATGTGCAGCTAAAGTTACTTATCATTATCATTATTATATAATAAAACTAAGTTGATAAAATGTGCGTGCCGATAAAACTTAAAAAGGAGTCCCGGCACGATACAGGGACTTATATAGTGTGATAGCCCTTTATCCCCCCTCGAACAAGAAAGTTACCGTTTTAACCTAAAGGTCGTGTTTTTAAAGATATAAGGGCTTTTCCAACCCTTTAACTTGGAAATTAAGTGTAGCCGAGTCGAGCGCCGTCTGTTGTCGAGTATTTCAACTTCATTCGGAACAACGATTATTTGGGTTGCATTTCAACTGCAACTGTAGCATGTGTAGTAATGGCGCGAAATTTAAAATTCAAATTTCAATAAAGTCTTAAATTACATTTGTTATATTTCAACTACCACGTAATCTCATATCAACTTCCGAGCGAAGCCGGGCATCATAGCTAGTATATAATAAAACTAGGTTGATAAAATGTGCGTGCCGATAAAACTTTAAAAGGAGGCCTGGCACGTCAAAGGGACTCATATAGTGTGATAGCCCTTTATCCCCCCTCGAACAAGAAAGTTCCCCTTTTAACCTAAAAGGCATGTTTTTAAAGATAAAAGGGATTTCCCAACCCTGAAACTTGGAAATTAAGTATAGTGGCGCCATCTATTGTTGAGTATTTAAACTTCATTCAGAACAACGATTATTTCGGTTGCATTTCCAAAGGCGCCGCGAGCAATTGCAGCATGTGTAGTAATGGGGCGAAATATAAAATTCCAACTTCAATAAAGTCTTAAACTACATTTGTTATATTTTCAACTTCAGCCAGGTATCATAGCTAATAGGTTTATATGAAAACCTCGGTACACGAGTCCAACTCGCAGGTTTTTAATATCATTATATAGCACACAAGAAGACGGCAATTCTTGGAAAGAGAAATCAACCCCTATAGAAGAAATTGTGGTATTTAACTTACAAATTTTTTCTTCCTTCTTAAATTCTTATATGGAACTGCTGCGATGCAACTGAAACAAAAGGTAGTGTAAGAAATGGGAAAACTTATCCAAGGCCTGAAAATTAGAGAAGACCACAGCGGCAAAATAGTCCACCCACTTCCACCACACTTTCCTCCACTCTAGTGATATTCTACTTTCTTGGAAATGCTTCGGTTGCGAAGTGAAACGTGCGTTGAGTACATAATTTGTCTGACTTTGCTTGTGACGTGGAAGAAAGTGTGGTGAAAGTGGGTGGACTATTGTGTCCCTGTGGTCTCCTCTAACTTTTAGGCCTTGGTTAAGTTTGCCGCATTCCTTACACTACCTTTCGTTTCAGTTGCATCACAGCAGTTCCATTTAAGGTTTTGCGGATATTTGCAAATTAAATACCACAATTTCTTGTTTAAATTATGGATTTCGGCAAAGTAACGACTGAATCAATTAAACATCACCTATAGACCAAAGATGTTAATGGTACATTGCTATACATATTATGTGCGTGTGACGGAATGACAATGCGAAATGCTTAAGTCTACCGCCTACCTTTCCCTTCAAACCAGAACACGACATGACAAGCATTGACGCCATTGCGACAGGAATAGGTAAGGCGATGGTACCATATACCCGGGCAATACTTTGGGGGACTCTACAATCTAGTAGTCATACCAATGATTGGAGCTTAAAAATCTATGAATGAAATTAAAAACCTGCCAAAGTGGCTGAATTAATAGCTAAGAGAATTTGTAAACATGATATCAACGTTTTGATTAAACATTCTGTAGTGTCGTAGCGTAAGTCTTGGAGAGATGCTTTAAATGAATTATATTCAGACTGTTTGCTTTACATAGGGCTCTTAAGGAACCGATTAAATTCCGAAATGAAATTATAACAAAGTTGTATATCTTTGTTTCAGGAACAAGGACAAATTAAAGAAGAAACACTATATACTTACATATTTATATTTGTTTTACGTTAAAAGTTGCACTAAGGAACTTTTCGAATAACTTCCCATACAAGAAATGGTTATTACCTCGGCTGTTTGTTACCTTAGAATTCGGTCATATATATCATATAATTATTTTTTTATATCTCTTTTCATAAGTAGACACAGTTGAGCGTTTGATAACCTAAGATAAAAAAACGGTCAAGTACGAGTCAGATTCATGCATACATGTTTAATAACCATCATCAGCTATAAAGGCGGCAAAAAATTACGTTTGTTGCATGGGATTTCCGCGCTTCCAAATTAAGTTGCCCCGCTCAAATATTTAATTTATTTTAATTTAATTATTTATTATTAAAGTGAAGATCGCTTTATAAATAAACTAGTACACGCTATTTCCATCCTTATAACCTATATCACAAAGTTCATTATGGCATAGCTATTCGGGTAACGGTCAACTATTTGTTTGTCAATAGGAGTAGCTATCTCTTTCTTTTATTTCTAGATCTCTCCAGCGTTCCAACTCTTCACGTTTCTAGATTATTCGTAACAATTTTTCTTTTCTGCTGTAAAATTACCACTTTCTATTATTTATGACCAACCAAACAAGTAAGAAAAATGTTGGATAGGTAAGACGCAAAATGTTAAATAAACTCTTGTATATTTTTTTTTATATCATAAGATAGCAAACAAGCAGACGGGTCCCCTGATGGTAAGAGTCAACCATCGCCTATAGACACCAAAGATGTTAATGGTGCGTTGCTATATTGTGGCGAGGTCTAATGCCACATGCACAAGTTTACAGGCTACCTTACCCTCCAAACCGGAACACGACAGTGACAAGCACTGACGCTATTGCGGCAGGAATAGGTAAGGCGGTGGTACCAGACCCGGGCGAGACAATGCAAAACTCTACCACCTAGTAGTCACGATGGTAGTGACTTGCAGTGCCAATCGGTCGCCTTTTACGACCTGCCTGGCAGGACGGTAGTTGGTCTATTCTAGACGCTGACAGGTCAAACGGTAATTAAAGAATATTATTTGGTCGTTACGCGTCGTTTAAAAAAGCAAATCTGACGAAAATGGCAGATTTGTGAAAATAAATGTTTTGGATTTTGCGCCACGAAAATGAACCTTCGTACGAGGTCATTGTAGTCAAATTTTTGACCAAAAACTCAAAAAATACCATCGAATTCACTAAATATCGAAAAATTATCTTATTCACCAGATATATCGAACAACCACCAGTCTCCATCCAAATTTTTTCTTTAGCCTAAATTCTAATTACCACTACGTAGTACCCGTTTTAATTCGATAGGAGACATAACGGAGAATTCGCGGCGAGAACTGAACTCATTTCCGGAAAAAAACGTTTAAAAAAGTTTTAATAATTGCATTTGTCGTTGGCGTAAGTGTATCGTTTCTGAAAGAGCATGATTTAAATGCGATAAAATAATTTTCGGTAAATATCTAACATTTTGTGTATTATTGATCATTTCCCAGTACTTTCTTGACAGAGAAATAGATTTTTTGAAATAACTTCGAAATTTTTAAATTAAATTTTATACTTAATACAATATTGTTAAATTTCATATGAATAACCAAATTCAATCTTCACGTTCAAAAGTTATAGCTTTTCAAAAATTATAACATTATAATTTTTAACAAAATTTAAATTTTTAGCGCAGAGGGCCAAAAATCAAAACAAACGATATTAAAAACTACGTTTTTTTATATATTATTATAAGATAGCAAACAAGCAAATGGGTCGCCCAATGCAAAGAATCAACCATCGCCTATAGACAAAAGATGTTAATGGTGCGTCGCTATCTAGTGGCGAGGCCTTATGCCACATACATAAGTTTACCAGCTACCTTACCTTCCAAACCGAAAGACGAAAGTGGCAAGCACTGACGGTATTGCAGAAGGAATAGGTAAGGCGGTAGTACTAGACCCGGGCGAGACAATGCAAAACTCTACCACCTAGTAGCCACGATGGTAGTGACTCGCGTAGCCAATCGGTCGCCATTTACGACCTGCCTTGTAGAACGGCAGTTGGTCTATTCTTCATAGGAACAAAGGTGAAAAAGTTAAGTTTAGCTTAAAATACCTCAATTTAACGAAAAGTTTTAGGGATGTCCTGCAGCGCCAACCGATTGACAGATTTTCATCATTAGTATAGCTATACAAAACCGAGTCAGAAAGCTAACTTATAAATGAAAAAAAAAAAAACAATATACAAACGACGCAAAATCCTTACAGCAAATAAAACGTCACATTTTACTGTACTATAAATTATGTAAATACTAGAAAATTACATCCATTTACGCAAAATGGCCCCAAAATGCATAGTCGCTGGGTCATAAATACAGGTAGCTAGACGGAAGCCCCAGGTGCCAATTCTAAATGCAGAATTAGACTAATCATGTCGGTATATTTAGAACACGCCTAACGTAATACTATTACTAATTCTGTTTATGTAACCGTATAGATGAGAGAGTCTTCCGCAAACAAGATCTTGTAAGCTTCTTATGAGATTATTTCTTTGTCGGTTAGTTTTGTTTAATAATTTAACCTATTTTTATACCATAAGGTTGAAAATAAGCAGGTGTTTCTTCTGATAGAAAGAGATAACTATCGCTTATATACATACATCAAAGACGTTAATGGTACATTGCTCTATCATTATCACAAATATACAAAAAGCTGCTACCTTACCTTCCAAGTCTGAACATGATTGTGTTAAGCACTGACGTTATTATGACATGAATATGTAAAAAGATGATACTAAATCGAGCCCGATAAGTTACAAAAATCTATCACCAAGTAGTCTTAATTATAGTAACACATTTAGTCTTATATCGGCGTTCACGATTTAACTGGGATGACGTTAAACAATTTTTTAAAGAAGTTGGAACCAAATTTGAAACTAGATTTGTTTTCTGATTGTTAAAAACAAATGCAGTCATTATCTCTTATCTCATCTCCTGTGCTGGTCCTTTTGAAGAATAGTAGACATCTAAATTTTGCCAGGCAGTTCATAAAAGAAGCATGGTTAGCTAAACATGTGTTGTCACTATTTTACATTAACATATTATATGAAATCAATATATGCGGCCATCAAATTGTTATGTCAAAATAAAGCTGAAGTGTTATATATATATATGTATATATATATATATATATATATATATATATATATATATATATATATATATATATATATATACACATATATATATATATATATATATATATATATATATATATACACATATATATATATATATATATATATATGTGTATATATATATATATATATATATATATATATATATATATATATATATATATATATATATTTACAGAAATTACAAACGTAACGTCAAAATATATCTGATATATTCACATTTATTCATATATATGTGTGTAATAGTTTACAACTATTTTATAAAATGAAAGACAAATAAATGAAAAAATTCCAGGTTAATATTGAAAACTTTCAATAAACAAGGCTGTATAAACAAAATACTGTTGTATCTTCCTAAAAACGCAAAAGAAACCTAGTAACATCTATTGAATCTGTTACTGATATTGATTACTTTGCTTTGTTTATAATATTTAGGCATCAGTTAACCTTTGAGTACAATTGTACTATATTATCGTATTTATGCAATTAACTTTTAAGTGATTAAAATCGAAATTTTCGTATGAAGAAAGAAAGAAAAACGTATTAAATCTATGTTGTTAATATATCACTATGTAGATCCATACTAATATTATAAATTGGAAAGTGTATGTGTGTGTTTGTTTGTCCATCTTTCACGGCAAAACGGAGCGACGAATTGACGTGATTTTTTAAGTGGAGATACCTAGTTGAAGGGATGTAAAGTGGACAGAGGCTACTTTTTGTCTCTTTCTAACCCTTCACTTCCCTAAAATGGGGGGTGGAAGTTTGTATGGAGCATTCCACAATTTTAAAGGTAGAGAGCTAAAAATTCGTATGCGGACTATTTGTGACTAACAAAAAAGTTGTACGTCATTTTTTTTCGAAATATGCCCCCAATCCCTTAAAGGAGGGGGTGAAATTTTATATAGATCAATTTAACGCGAGCAAAGCCGCAGGAAAAAGCTAGTGTTAATAAAAATAATATGTAATATTTACTCTTACTAAAATCCTTGTCAAGTTTTGTGAATTGTAGTATTAAAAAAGTATCCGCGACGATTTGTTATAAAATGTAAATTGACATTTTATAACAAATCACCAATTAATTGTAAAACTATAAGTATCTATCAAACATGCGAATCTACATATATACATATAATAAAATCGTAGGAAAGTCAATGTATGTCCGGGGTATACACAAAAAGTACTGCATGGATTTACTTCAAATTTTGCATGAATATTACTAACAGGTCGGGTCAACATATAGGCTACATATTATCACGCTATCACCTACGGGGGAGGAGCTGTGCGGAGTAAACGAAGTTCGCGCGAACGAGGTCGCGGGCAACAGCTAGTATATAAATAATCACTTCTGAGGATCTATAAATATTTCATCAATCTAAAGTGAATCAAGGAAAACAGTAAAGTGAATTAAAGGACACAGTAAAAGATATAGTCTTACCTTCCAAATGAAACAAGCTCGCATCTTGATAGCGTACACAATTACAGAGGTCACAGCACTAACACCTGAAACAAAGGGATTGTTTAATGAAAATTGTAATTACGGGGTATTAAGTACAGAATATTGTAGTTGAGAGTTACTAGACGGGCAGAATACTTCATTATATCCGTACTCCACACTAATATTATAAATACGAAAGTAACTCTGTCTGTCTATCTTTTCTTCACGCCTAAATCACTGAATTAATTTCGACGGAATTTTGTACAAAGATAGTTTGAAACTAGAGAAAGAACATAAGTAATCCCACTTAAACGGGACTATACGGGCAAAACTCCGAAACTTTTAATTTAGAATTTTTCCTACGCGGATGTTAGTAACCCTAACGACAAGTACTAGCCGGCCATATTTGTGGCGTATCTGTGTTATGCGCCTGTTATTTTAAGATAATGACGTCACAACAACAATGGACAAAATATATAATGAAGAATGGTATAAATAGCCGAAGGCTGGACCCGCCTTTGCTTGAGAAGTAGTTTATAGGAGTTGAAGCGTGTGCTTCCCCTCCATCTTGTTTTATAATTCCATCGCATTTCACGATATCACTATTACAAGTTGCTGGAAAGTAAAAGGAAAGATGTTACATGTAGAAATACTGGTATCAATCAACTTGAATGTTATAAATGCGAAAGACTGTCTGTTTGTTACGCTTTTACGGAATAACCGCTAAACCAATTTAAATAAAGTTTTGCTTAGATATGGTCAAAAAATATCCGGGGTTAAAAGTTTTCTTTTAATCAAAAATTGAATATTAAGGGCTGTAACAGCAAATAATAATGTGTATGAAGAATTATATCAATGACATACTAATCCATTCACAGATAAATCTGCGCGGTACTGCTAGTCTTAATAAAATTTCAATTTCATAATAATGTTAAAGTTTACAGGTTACTTTGCTGTTAGAGCTTATGCAGATCATTCACTTGAAGATAGTATTATCACTTGGGGCCGCCTCAGTTCTGTAGAGCGTCAGGAATGTCCGCGCTTTATCATGCTGACGGTTATTTTATTTTGTTTCGGTTTGTTTCGTGTTGATTCCTCTTGTTTCGTCTCATTTCGATTCGTTTTGTTTCATTTTATTTTATTTGACTTGTTTATACTCGATTCATTTAGTTTTATTCTTTTGAACCAACGAAAAACGAAGGTTATCAGTTTGATATGTACACACGGTTACTTTTACAGCCAAATTTATATAGGCTGTTCAGAATCGATAATATTATGTTCGATTTATATAATGAAAAAAATATTTTAAAAATAAAAATTTCTTTTTTATCCGACACAAAAAACAACACGCATGGATATAGTTTACAGTTGTCATAATTAGAGTAACAAACATACATCCGTCCATCCATACATACTACTAGCTGCAGCGTGCAACCCGCTGCATTATAAAAGTTTTTGCTGGATCCCGCGGGATTACCAAATTTTTCCGGGAATTAGGTTTTTTACCTATGTAATATTACAGGTCATGCTCTATCTATGTGTACAATATATATATATATATATATATATATATATATATATATATATATATATATATATATATATATATATATATATATATATATATTTATATATTTATAGCTATATTATATTATTGCTACACGGAAGTGATACAACCCTGCAAGGATCGTGATGTATGGCAGTCGGTTCTCTCTAATGCGAATGTTTGGAAGTTTGGATGGATGTTTGTTACTCAATCACGCAAAAACTACATACAGTACGGATTTATTGAAATTTGATATACAGGTAGATGACCTTGAATAGCACATAGGCTACTTTTATCCTGGAGAAATAGGTGATCCCGCGGGATTCGCCAAAAACTTTTATAATGCAGTGGGCTGCACGCTCGAGTTATTATTAATACAGATTTAAATTATTTTTTTTCAGTTTTCTGTTAAAAACAACTTTGTTTGGAATTGGAAAAGTGCCCGGTTGGCAATAGTCGTACCGCCTATCACACTGTGGAACTTAGTATCTTCGGCTAATCGTAGGTGCACTGGTTGTACATCTGCTGAAGATGTCTTCGGGGATACGGGCGTGAAGATACTGTTACATTTAAGTATGTCATCAAATTTCGTTTCATATAACAACAAAGAAATAATAACGATCCGAAATACAATATGTCTATAGAATATCATATTTCATCTAACAATTATGCCGCAGAAGCACTCTGTATATTTCATTCCCACACCCCTTTGAACCCTTATATCAATTCCAACAAGGTAAATCTTATTATTGCTTCGTTAAGAGAAGTTTGCCCTACGGACAATGATAGGCTTTGGTGTTTAATATAATATGTGTCTCTAAGGAAAGGTTAAAAGCTTCGACTAAATGAATAATTTTATATGAAAAGATTGGTATAAATTTATGTTGTCTTATAATGGGTTCCCGAGGAATTTTTTAGAATTAAAATATGTTTACTCTTGTAAAAGCGAAATTGTATTAGACTCAAGATAATATTTTTTTTTCAAGTTCAGGATAATAATTAGTTTCAAGATAGAAACTCTTTTTAAAAAAAAAAGGAGATCTCGGAGTCCTCCAATTGAGTAGGGGGAATAAAATACCAGCGGCGCGATGGGGACGGTCTTGAACTTAGCTGGGGCTCGTGGAGTTGGTGGTTCCCGTATTCGGCGCATCTGGCTGCAGCACAACGATGTCAAGCCGAAGTCACATCCGCCTCATGGAGTAGAATGATGAAAAAAATCGCCACCAGCGAACCACCCAGTCAACCAGCGAGCGTCGCCGTAGATTTCCTGATCCAGTAAAAAGGAAGTGGATGCGTGTCAGCATATATACATATCGGCGGGGGAGGAGAACTCCGACGCCGACGCAACACTACTAGTGTTGACCCATTGAAACCGCGAATGTAACGGATAACCTTAACCGTTACAGTCTATGGCACAGATTATAAATAAATAGTTGGGCTCTGCAGCCCGTTGCATTATACCAGTTTTTGATGAATACCACGGGAACAAATATCTTTACCGGATAAAAAGTACTCTGTGTGCTATACCAGGCCATCATCTATATTTTTTTTATATCATTAGATAGCAAACAAGCAGATAGGTTTCCTGATGGAAAGATTCAAGCGTCGCCTATAGAAACCAAAGATGTTAATGCTGCGTTACTATCTTGTGGCGAGGTTTAATGCCACATGCATAAGTTTACCGGCTACCTTACCCTCCAAACTAGAACAAGACAGTGATAAGCGCTGACGCTATTGCGGCAAGAATAGGCAAGGCGGTGGTACCAGACCCGGGCGAGACAATGCAGACCTCTACCTACTATAATATGTATGGTGGCACACTCTCATACATCCCAATAGCTGACTGGCGTCTTATAATGGGAAATATATAAAAAATACAGCATATATTTCTGAGCATTGATAAAAAATTATTTTCTTCCGTGATATCCAAAACTTAGAGAATTTTGATTTTAAATGTCTTGAATGTTACCTTATGTGATGGTAGAAAGCAATGTGTCAACTTCAGTACTTAGTTCGAAAACAGGGTATCAGGTGCAGGCCATCTATCTACCCAAACATACTTTGACATTTATATTATAAGTAGGATAGGATATCAACTATTGTAATCCTTCCCTCGCAACCCGGCAACTACCATTCGGCTCGGCAGGTCGTAAATGACGACCGATTAGCTATACATGTCGCTATCATCGTGACTACTAGGTGGTAGAGTTTTGCAACGTCTTGCCCGGGTAAATGGTACCTTTGCCTATTCCCGCCGCAGTAGTGTCAATGCTTTTCATTGTCATATTCCGGTTTGGGAAGTAAGGTAGCCAGTAGACTCATGTATGTAGCATTGACATCTCGCTACGTGTATAGCAACGCACCATTAACATCTTTGGTGTCTAAAGGATGTGGTTTCTTTTTTCATCAGGAGAGGCATCTAAAGAATCATCTAAAGAATTAAAAAATAAATATTTTATAATTCGGTATAAATAATATAATAGATTAGATAATTGTATGATGAGATCGAAATTTGCACAGAATCCTCGGTGAGCGAGCCCGTCTCGCACTTGTCCGTTGTTCAATTATTAAGGGTATTAGTATCGTTGAATAACACCCATAACACAAGCAAATAATTTTCTTACTTTGGGGTACTGGGGTACACTTGCTTAGATCAGTAAGTGTAATTTGTGCCGTGAATTTATTTATTTTTATTTTGTTTATTTATTAAGGTACTCAATTAGCAACTTTGCACGAAATCTTCTGCAATGCACCTAAAACAAAAAGTAGTGCAACAAAACAAACTTACCGAAGGTCTGAAAATGAAGAGGGATTTCAGCAATACATCCAAGGTTACAAATCAATATTCCAATAATGTATGAAGATCAAATTGTCCTTGTACTTGATGCGATTACAATTAATATTCCGCAAGCCTATAGTCCCTTTGATACTAAGCCCTCTCAGGGCATCGGCAAAGAAAACAGATTAATATATGTCTACAAATTGAATAATGAATCTAGTTTTCGGGTCTTTATTTATGTTAGTATGAGATACCGAGATGTTAATTTGAGAAAAGGTGATTTTGTCTAAAAAAATATTTAAAAGAGTTTTCGTGAAGCGAATTGGAGCCCTTCCTTTGAAGGGCTATTATATATTAGGGCTTATAGCTTTGCTATTTTCTTATTGTTACATCCCTATTTTCCATACAATAGTGCTGATCTGCAGGCTTGTAAGTCAGCACTATTACTGTATAAATACTCGCTGTTTCCCTAATTTCGTTCAGTTAGATATTTGCTAGTCTAATTGCTGCCTAGCTACGAACCCGGCTTCTGCCTGCCGGCTGGCTTTCAGCAAGGAAGCTAGTTAAATATACTCCGGATCGAAACTGCCCTTCATCAGTGCATCGCGAAGTGTGATCCAAGTTTGTGCTAGTAGTAAAAGTCCACTTTGTTAATAAACCCTTAAATAATTGTAGAAAGTGAAATAAATAACTTGTGTCCCAAAAGTGTTTTTTTATAAGTGCTCGGAGACGCAACCTAACATTAAGCCTGGAATCTCTATATTTAAGCTCTGTTGTCAAGAACAGAGATTTTCTATTTGATCCTCGACGTAAAAAGTGGTGTTACATGTTAGACTGCTCTCTGTGTGTGAATCTGTGGCGCCATAGCTCTTAAACGGATAAACCAATTTAAACGAAGTTTTTTTTTACTTTAAAGCTGGTTTACTATAGGTGGTCCTTAGACATGTTTTATCAAAATTAATTCAGCCGTTTCATTTTAATCAGCTATTTTCTACTCAATGAAAGGAATTAAGTAACTGGAACAGGTTTGAGCAATAAGAAATTTGGTATTCTGTTATTTTAATATATTTTTTTTATATCATAAGATATTTTTTTTTTATATCATAAGATAGCAAACAAGCAGATGGGTCTCCTGATGGAAAGAGTCAACCATCGCCTATAGACACCAAAGATGTTAATGGTGCGTTGCTATCTTGTGGCGAGGTCTAATGCCACATGCATAAGTTTACCGGCTACCTTACCCTCCAAACCGGAACACGACAGCGACAAGCACTGACGCTATTGCGGCAGGAATAGGTAAGGCGGTGGTACCAGACCCGGGCGAGACAATGCAGAACTCTACCACCTAGTAGCCACGATGGTAGTGACTCGATAGCCAATCGGTCGCCTTTTACGACCTGCCTGGCAGAACGGCAGTTGGCCTATTCTTCAAAGGAGGCCGGGACTAACACGGCGAAAATTAATATACTGTTTTTTTTTCAGTCCATTATATGAACTCATTTATTTAGAAGAATTATTTTAAAAACACTATAAATCCTCGTGCGTAATCTTTATAATAATTATATTATGGTAACTTTGACCTGAGACTTTAGGATTCTTATACGAAGATTGTCAGCTTTATTCGTGTTTTCCTCTACAAATTATGCATATGAGGCAGAAAGGTATGGTTAAAGGATGTTTATTTCTCTCAAAAATTATAAAAATTCACTGGCTGAGAATATAATAAATATTATTTAAAACACTGAATGAGCGTACTGGTGATACTAATGACAGTATTATTAATTTATTATTTAATTTTTTGGACACGTCCGTTATGCACGCACATCGAAGCGTATCATGAACGCACATAAGGTAGTCTTCCTAAACTATCCTTAAGGAGGATCTTAAAGTGTTTAATGTGAACATGTGCAACTTAGTGGAAATTTAATCCCACCTGAAATCAGCTAAGCGATTTCTTTTTCCTAACAGGTAAGTAAATTATTATCTTCTTAGTTTACTCGGAATATAATTTACAGTCCCTCCTAGAAATATGCATCCACGTACTTACGTTCAACAATTGGTCGTCTTCTTTCTAGCCTCTAAAAGCGAAATCTATCGATTTGTATTTATGTTTAGCACTCACTCCGTGCTTGGGAAAACTTGAAAAACTTTAAAGTTTTTCAAGTCTTCCCAAGCACGGGGTGAGTGCTAAAACACAAATATAATTACAAAGACGAAAGTATTGATCAATATTATAAATGTGAATTTCATCTGTAAAGATGAAGTCATTTTTAATAAGCTTACAATATAGATACCGGCTTCTTAGCAGCTGCAAGGTAATGACTACGTAAAATTAGTAGTCCAAGTTATATCAGTATAAGATACTAGTAAATTCACAAAAAAAAATAATCGAATAAATACTTTATTTTATTTCATAGGATAGCAAACAAGGAATGTTTTAATGGTGCGTTGCTATCCTTATTGTGGGGTGTTAATACCACATGCATAAGTTTATTGGTTGTCTTACCCTGTAAACCAGAACAAAACAATAACTAGCATTGATGCTATGTGAAAGGAATAGACGGGGCCGCGTTACCAAATCCAAGCGAGACGTTGCGGTACTTTACGATATAAAAACCACGATGGCATTGATATGTTTAGACAATCGTTCACTTTTTACGACGGGCTTGTCAGAATTACAGATGGTCTTTACTTCAAAGGGGGCTCGGAACAACACACCCCGTGATGTATAAGTGTTTTTTATATTAGAATATTTTTTTATATATTACTAGCTGCTGCATGCAGCCCGCTGCATTATAAAAGTTTTTGGCGAATCCCGTGGGATCAATTAATTTTTCCAAGATAAAATGTAGCCTATGTGCTATTCCAGGTCATCATCTATCTGTGTGCCAAATTTCATTCAAATCCGCTAAGTAGTGTTTGCGTGATTGAGTAACAAACATCCATCCAAACATCCAAACTTTCGCATTTATAATATTACATACTGTTACATACTAATATTATAAATGCGAAAGTAACTCTGTCTGTCTGTCTGCCTATCTGTCTGTCTGCCTGTCTGTCTGTCTGTCTGTCTGTCTGTCTGTCTGTCTGTTTGTCTGTCTGTCTGTCTGTCTGTCTGTCTGTCTGTTACGCTTTCACGGCCAAACCACTCAACCGATTTGGATAAAATTTGGGTTTGGAAAAAATGAAACCGATTTGGATACAAATATAGCTTGAGACCCAAGAAAGGACATAGGATAGTTCTTATCCCGAAAATCCCACGGGAACGGGAACTAGAATTTTTTCCACGCGAACGAAGTCGCGGGCACAGTTAGTATTATATAAATATAATAATATAATATAGATAAGCAGATGTGTCTCCTGATGGAAAGAGTAAACCATCGTCTATAGGCACCAAAGATGTTAGTGGTGCATTGCTATCTATATGTTATAGTCAAAGGTCGACACGCAGTCTCTTCGCAGAATGACTGCTTTATCCTAGGTTTGACCAAAGCCTTCGGGCGAATCCCGAATTAAATTCCAATTTCGACCTTTGACTAAGTTGAAGTATTTTTGGTCAAACGCAGGAATTCCTAACTTTTAAGTTAAACGTCGAAAGTAAATAACCATGTTACGGACTTGGCCTAGTCGATCCTAGAGGGGACTGGCAGACTCGGTCAAACGTCGCAAATACATGCATATTTGTAATCAGGTCGTGCACCGTTGTTTGCGCTGACAGCACACTTGGCGCAGACCATGAAGGCTTTGGAAGTAAAGTTACATGCATGCGTTGTATACAAACAGAAAATATAAAATATATATAGCCTCCTGTCCGTTTTCCCTCTCTTCTATAAAAAAATAAAGAAAAGGCGATTGACAGTCTTCAAGCTCAAGATAATATTATGAAACTATTATCTGAATAAAAATTTCCTTTAAATACGATTAGAAAAACTTTTCTATATTCGGCTTCGATAGAGCCAAAGCATTATCTTTCTATCTCGAAATGTTTAGGGCATCATACAAGATAAAACATTCGATGGTATATTATTATACCATACACACTTTTTTCAAGAAATCGAAAGAATACAAATAGAATGTTTAACGTTCAGCTGTCTCTTAGAGAAATCAATGCAAAATATTTTTAATTTAGGAGCCAAAGCTTTGTAAAATGCTATTACAATAAAAAAATCTATTTAAAATTATGTAAATGTAAGGTATTGTGCAATTCTAAATGTCATTATAACAATTTTAAAACAATAAATATTTGAATTAAAAAATGAACTTTCATAATAATTATCTAATCTAACAAACTAACTTCCGTATATTCCAACGCATCTCAAAGCTAAGAAAGCCTCAATGTGAAATAACGAAAAAATGGCAAATTAGGTGTAGAATTTTCCCCGTGTTGGTTCCGGGCTCCTTTGGAGAATAGACCAACTCCCGTTCTGCCAGGCAGGTCGTAAAAGGCGACCGATTGACTATGTAATCACTGCCATCGTGACTACTAGCTGGTAGAGTTCTGTACTGTCTCGCCTGGGTCTGGTACTACCGCCTTACCTATTCCTGCCGCAATAGCGTCAGTGCTTGTCGCTATCGTGTTCCGGTTTGGAGGGTAAGGTGGCCGGTAAACTTGGCACGTGGCATTAGACCTCGCCACTAGATAGCAACGCACCATTAACATCTTTGGTGTCTATAGGCGATGGTTGACTCTTTCCATCAGGAGACCCATCTGTCTGTTTGCTATCCTATGATATATAAAAAAGGTGTAGAATTGACGGAGTTACGCAGGTCTTAAGACTTGAGTTACTTAGAAGTTAAAATGCATTCACATATATAAAAGTAAGACATTCTAATACCTAATTTTAGTTTAACTGGTCAAACCCTGATTTGATAAAATTGAGTTTTGAAGTATGACTGACCAAATTAATATCTCCTAGGTTTGACGAAAATTATTTAGTCAAAGGCCGAAAAATGTAATTTATTTGGGTTTTGACTAAAACTTTAAATCAGACCTGAAGATTGACCAGTCAAACCTAGGAGCGACGGAGCTTCGAGGTTGGCCTATAACATATATATAAAAATATTAGAATAGCATAATGTCATGAAATTGTACAGTTACTTCTTAGACTACACAAATCAACGTCCTTGGTAACACGAGATAATTGAATTTACTCACGCAACTATTGTCTTATTTCATCGTGATAAAATATATTAATTTGTGTCCCCTTAGTTTTAATCTAACATGAAAAAAAATTATGTGTTCATTATCATATCGTTTGTTTTTTGACTAATTTACCATCAATTTTCGCCGTGTTGGTCCCGGCCTCCTTTGAAGAATAGGCCAACTGCCGTTCTGCCAGGCAGGTCGTAAAAGGCGACCGATTGGCTATCGAGTCACTACCATCGTGGCTACTAGGTGGTAGAGTTCTGCATTGTCTCGCCCGGGTCTGGTACCACCGCCTTACCTATTCCTGCCGCAATAGCGTCAGTGCTTGTCGCTGTCGTGTTCCGGTTTGGAGGGTAAGGTAGCCGGTAAACTTATGCATGTGGCATTAGACCTCGCCACAAGATAGCAACGCACCATTAACATCTTTGGTGTCTATAGGCGATGGTTGACTCTTTCCATCAGGAGACCCATCTGCTTGTTTGCTATCTTATGACATAAAAAAAAAGAGACAAGCTATAGGAAAGTACTTCGCCATTGACGGGGCTTCCTCCGTCATTAGCGCAGGTCCTTGGATCCACTTTTTGCGATGTCACAGCACCAAAAATAGTCAAGCGACAACGACTACCATTAACATGCAAGGCTTTTATGCGTCTTACAATAACAAAACAATTACGATAATAGCGCATTGCGAGATATGTGATCACATACTTATTAATCGTATACTAGCTGACCTAGTTCAGTTTTACCAATGAGTAGTTTAAGTTGTTGTTAAACAAACTAGTTAAACTAACATATTTTAAAAAAAATATATTACTTTTTTTGGTCGATCCATAATTAACTATTTCTACGCAAAATTTCATCAAAATCCGTTCAACAGTGTCACCGTAAAAGCGTATCAGACGGACAGACTTTCGCATTTATAATTTACAATAAAATATAAAACTTCAGTCGTTTAAAAAGAAGTGAACCGTTTTATAGCGTATCGTAGAGTAGTTACGATAATCGCAATTAATTAGGCCAATCATTTATTATTTACGAATTGCCTGGCAAGAAAACAGATTGTCTTATTTTCAAAAAGGGTCGGCACCAATACTGGGGAACTAAAGGTTAACATAAAATATCAGTCATGTGTGAGTCGGACTTGTACCCATAGGGTTCCGTAGTACCTAGGACGATAGCGACTGAGGTTACTTGTTTTTGTGATCAAACTTTTTTACTGTTTTACTATTTGTTCTAATAGTGACTACAGTAACAGGCAATCTGCGAAAAAGTCAGGTGTCTATCTATCTATTACCATTCAGATTTTTTTAATATTTTTAGTTAGCAAACAAGCAGTCCCATCTTAATACAATATTTGCTAGCTGATGACACTTGTGCTATTTCACAATTAGATAATTATATTTAATTTCCGACCGGTTTCGCTTACACAAGCATCCTCAGGGTATTTACAATTATTATTAAATTATTAAGCAGTTCCATCTCCTGAAGGAAAGAGAAACCTTCACCCATAGACCCCAAAGATGTGAATGGTACTTTTTTGTCCAAGGAAAAGGATGGCAAAGCCACAGATTCAAGTCTACCGGCTACCTTGCCCTTTGAACCGGAACACGACAATGACAAGCGTTGACGCTATTGCAGCAGGAATAGGTAAGGTGGTGTTACCAAAAATCAGTCAGGTATCAACTTAATGCCGTTTACCAGAAAATTTCAGGTATCCACCTATTTCCGCTAAGCAAAAAATTACAAGTGTCTACCTATTTCCGTTAAGTAAAAAAATTACAGGTTTCTCCCTATTTCCGTTCAGCAGAAAATTTCAGATGTATACCTGTTTCCATTCACCAGAAAAATTCAGATGTCTACTTATTTCCGTTGAACAGAAAATTACAGGAGTTTCCCCTTTTCCGGTCAGCAGAAAAATTTAGATGTCTACTTAATTCCGTTTAGCAGAAAATTTCAGATGTCTCCCTATTTCCATGGCTGCATTTCTATTCGGTGGTAGCTTACTTTACGCAGCTTTAAATACTAAAATAAAATGTTGACGCATCAAATTAACTCGCTAAAAGTGTAATTAAAGAACTTTTAATTTCTGATTTCCGATTTCAGACAGATCCCTTTGACGGAGAGAGAGTGGTATATAAATAGGATTCTGTTTTTCACTGAATGATTACGTAACCCTAAAAGCTACAGTAAAGAATGGAAGCGCATTTTATTACTAGGAAATAAGCGAGATTGCCAATAAAGAGTATCGGAAACACATCAATAACCAATTGTTTAACGCAATATAAGTCGACGAAGCTTTTGTGGCCTAGCGCTACTGTGTGATCATAATCGATTTAGTAAAGCGAACTTTAAGCACGGCCGTGCTCAGGATGGGTGACTGAACTAATAACTGACGCTCTTATTTATACTAACACTAGTTGACCTGGTAAACATTCTATTGCTGTACAAACTACTTGTATTGAATATTTTGATGGGGTATCTGAGAGTCCCTCGCTCAGCTACCCCATCAAAATATTCATTAATTAAAATTGTTAATTCAGACAAAAACTATCCTATTTTTTAAGTTGAACTAAACTGTAGATATTTAAGACCCATATAGATTCTATACTAACACTAGTTGACCTGGTAAATATTCTATTGCCATACAAACTACTTGTATTGAATATTTTGATGGGGTATCTGAGAGTCCCTCGCTCAGGTACCCCATCAAAATATTCATTAATTAAAATTGTTAATTCAGATAAAAACTATTCTATTTTTTAAGTTGAACTAAACTGTAGATATTTAAAAAAATATTGAAATTTGTTCAGTAATTTCTGAGTCCATTGCGGACAAACAACGTGACACGTAATTTAGGTATATATATTAAGACTAGGTGACCCGGCAAACGTTGTTTTGCCATACAAATGACTTGTATTAAATATTTTGGTAGGGCGTTTGAGAGGGGGAAGGGTAAATTGATTTAAAAAATATCCCATCTTTTAAGTTGGACAGTAGAATATATCTACAAAACTTTAATAAAATCGGTCCAGTAGTTTAGGAATCCGTTGTGGACAAACAACATATCACGTAATTTATATATATTAAGATTTCTATGTATTAGTATCGTTGACTAACACCCATAACACAAGTAAACAATTTGTTTATTTTAGGTAGATTAATTTGTGTAATTTGTCCAGCCATATTTATTTTTTACTAGTTGACTCGGCAAACGTTTTTTAACTACTCTTATTTTTTTTATCTATATTTTCTCACCTTTTAAACCTTTCCTGGACTTTAACAATTAATTCAAAACCAAAATTATAGCCGTTCTCGAGTTTTAGAGAGACTAACGAACAGCAATTCATTTATATATATATATATATATATATATATATATATATATATATATATATATATATATATATATAGAAGATTATTTATTTAACACTACACAATATGCAGTAAAATTGTAGCAACCGATTTCCCATTTCTGGTAACCCTGCGTCAGACCTTCGCTAAAGTAAAATGAAACCAAACGAGAAGTATATTTTCCCAAATAAAAGGAAAATTTTCAATATTGATTCATAAATGACAGAGTTCTGAGGTAACAAACATAAAAAATATACAGCCGAATCGATAACGTCCTCCTTTTGCGAAGTCGGTTTAAAAATCACTCAGAGCAGTTAAAGAAATTTTTCCAAAAATATATATTGTGTCTTTAGTATAAGTATGTCCTATAATAACAAAAAAGAAAAAATGCAAAGTGCAATTACGGCCATCATAATTATCTTAATATAGTATTGGCGTACCGCTATCTTGCTGATCTTTGGCGAACGCAGTGCTTATGATGCAAACATAAAACTAATGTACTACCCGTGGATATGGTGACTTTGAACAATGGATTGCATTGTTAAATCGAAAACTTTATTTTATTTCCCTGCTTTAAATTTATAGAAATACAATTTTTTATCGCCCGTTTTCGTTTGCAGGCTGAAGAACTTGATCAAAAAATGTGTAATTTCAAACGACAGCAAAATCGATTATTTTGCAATCGATAATTTTTAAGGCAATTTTATGATAACTTAAGATACTAACACTTTTTTAATCGATTAAGCTTGCTATTTTAAGAAAATGCAAAAATATATTATAGTTATGTATGAAATTATATCACATTTTTACAGATTTACCGTTTACAGATGTGATTAAAAATTATCACATCCTTGCTCCCTGGTCGTTCACTGACGTTTTCGTACGAATGACTAGACCATCCAGTTAAATTTGCCACCTCCTTTAAGAACTAGGTATTAAGTTAATAAAAAAAAGTTATTTTTTCTATTAACTTAATACCTAGTTCTTAAAGGAGGTATTAAGTTAATATTTTAATAATTTCAAAAAAATCAAAATTTTATTTTTATCCAACACAAAAAATAAAACGCATGGATATAATGTACTTAGAGCGACAGCTTACATAATAGTTACTACAGTAATTATAGGTAAATATAAAATTACACACACTTTACAGAGAGCATTACAGAGTTCATTCACAAGCATTACAGAGTTCATTCGCAAGACTCGGTGCATCAAATTCATGACTTCAGTGGGATATTTTTTAACGAATATTTTTATATTGTAATAATTTTACAATAATAATTAAAAGGCACTTTCAATTCAATATTTAATTCCTAATTTCAATTCAATATTTAATTCCTAATTTCAATTCAATATTTAATTCCTAATTTGACGAGATAAAATTAAAAATTTATTATATGTATTTCTATGTATTAGCATTGTTGACTAACACCCATAACACAAGCAAATAATTTGCTTACTTTAGGGCCAGATTTATTTGTGTGATTTGTGTCGCGATAATATTATTATTATTGAAAATAACGATAAATACAATACCGAACAAAAACACTATTATATTAAAAATCAAATTAATATGCTGTGAATTTGATTGACAATTATTAATCAAATTTAAAGTATAAAAATTGGATAGTAAATCACAGAATCAGATTCATTGCCCGAAACGAATATTTAATGGAATTAATAAATAATTTAAGTGGAATATTTTTTAACGAATATTTTTGCAGTGGCAGTGATTTGCATCGCCAATCGGTCCCCTTTCACGACTTGCCTAGCAGAACGGCAGTTGGTGTATTCTACAAATGAGCCCGAGACCAACACGAGAAGACTGATGATCTTCGAAAAGGAACATCAGGTTAAGGTTACCACGGTTCCTTAATCAACAAGCTCAAGTTATTTTATTGCAAGCTCCCAGGCCTTTATTTAATCTCCACCATGTAAGTCTGAAAATAATTCTGATTTATAGTACCTATTTGCCAAAATATAACAAATTAGACCACACTCAATGGGCTTATTTTATTTAGTTTAGGAGTTTCGTGGCTACGGCGGCGTGGATATGCTGCAGCCGCACGCGCTTCTATCGTCCCGAAGAGATTAGCGCGCTGAGGCACACGTAATCCAGAATGTATGCGACAATAGCCGATAATAGCCGGTCACATCTGCATTTGTCGTGTAATTGCACGAAGCTTTGTGACGATAGACGTAAGTATGGTCGAGCCCATACAGAGACACGACCTTTTGGTTATGAATACCTAAAAATGAGACAACCATAAATCTTTATCTTTAATACAAACCCGTGCTAAAAACAGAACATTGAATTGTCTGAATTCCACCGATTATTAATATTCACTAGACAGGAGCTCACCTTAACCCATATATTGTTCCACGTTTAAATTTAAACTACACTGACTCATACTTAGCACCATACTTTTAAAAGTGAAATATTTTTTTTTTTAGCTGACAGTGTGATTAGAATACTTGTGAACTGAAAAGAATTCGAAAACAAATCATTTTGATATAAACACTTCGCAGTCTAATCTTCTTCATAATCTCTGTTATATATATATATATATATATATATATATATATATATATATATATATATATATATATATATATATATATATATATATATATATATATATATATATATATATATATATAAAATTGGCTGTAAAAAAACCTCACGCGTCGGCGCGTGACAGGCACCGCACTTGAAAATTTCATGCTAGATGCCGGTCACGCGTATAGGCGTGATCATGTTTTTTAAATAAATAAATAAAATATATTTTTTTACCTTTATTTTATCAGATCAATCTATCTGTATCTATAGATTGATCTGATGCTGGATAAAACCCGGTCACACCCTGCTCAAGTCAAACAAAGGTAAGTATTCAGGAGGATCATCGGTTTGATAGCTTGGCAACCAAGAAGTACTGATCTTAACCGTATCGAAAACACTTGAAATAAGCTGGATGATCGAAAGTCACAGACCATTTTGTAGTACTCTCGGTGCCCTAAAATTGGCTCTGATGTAAATATGGTTGAAACCTCATTTTCAGATTGCAAAAGGCTCGAAGCTATAATCAAAGCTCAAATAGGAAATAACAGGTAATTAAAGTTACATAAAGCTTGAAAAATACATTTTAAAAATGTTATATCTAACTAAGATTTCAAAGACAGATGGATGAAATTTTCTGTTTTTAATTTCAATACTCTAACCTATAAAGTTTAGAAGAAATCGCAATTTTAAAAGTCTGGTACTAATTTTGAAATTCAAGAAAGATACCTAAGAATTACGGTTTTAAAATTTACACGCGGAAAAAGGGTTCAGAATAAACAAGGAAATACCAAAATTTTGCTTATCAGTTGAATTTAGTATATCTAAGAAAAGAATTTATAAATTAAGATGTTATTTAGAAAAGGTAATTTTAAATAATTTATTAGCAAATATTTTTTCAGTATAACTTAAAACTCATTAAAAGAACCCTTTATTATATTTGCTAGATCTTACTTCGTCTATAGCTGAGTGAGGTTGAGGTTCCAAGAATTTAATATTAAATGAGTATTTTGTCATTGTTACCGTTTTGTTATTGTTATTGTAGTATAATTTTAAAAGAGTATCACTTGTTTATTTCAAAATTATGTTAGAGCTTCCTTCGAAATATATTTTTCATAAGTATACAGTGAGTAACAAACTGGTGATCTGTAAATGTTCCAATTTTTTTTCGACATTTTTTTTCCTATTATTTTTTGTCAAATTGATGTGTAAGGCATAAATAAAATGTTAAGGCATTAATAAAGGGTTATATAGGCAGGATTTTGTTGATTTTTGGACAATAGACAAGTCAATCGTCTGGTGATCTGTAAATGTTCCAATTTTTTTCGACATTTTTTTTGCTATTATTTTTTGTCAAATTGATGTGTAAAGCATAAATAAAATGTTAAAGCAATAATAAAGTGTTATATAGGAAGGATTTTGTTGGTTTTTGGACAATACACAAGTTAATCGTCTGGTGATCTGTAAATGTTCCAATTTTTTTTCGACATTTATTTTTCCTATTATTTTTTGTCAAATTGATGTGTAAGGCATAAATAAAATGTTTGAAGGTGTTTGATCAGTAAAACATAAAAAATTAAGTCTAGCACTGTTTTTTTTAATTATCGATAGGGAAGCGCTTGACCACGATCTAGCTTGATGGTCAGCTAAGATGCGGCCTAAGATAGAACGCACACGCTATTCATGACACAACTGTTACTCGAGTAATGTTAAAATATTCAATTCTAAATTGAATACTAATATACAAACATACATACACTTACAAAATTTAGTAAACGTGCTTCGATGCCGAAATAGATCATCATATTCAAATAGTAACCAATTCCAACAAATATTAAATTTAAACTAATATTTGAAAATGAAAATGAAAAAATATTTATTTGCAAGAATATGGGCATCACAAGTTATTAAAATAAATTAAATTACCATCATATTCTACCATAATATGGAGTGCAAACATTTTTGCAAACAGATTGACTTCCTCTTACAATCTGTTTGCAAAAATGTTTTTATATATAGAAATTATTTATTATTTTAGTTCCTATATTTACCACAATGGCGTCAGTGCTTGTCACTATCGTGTTCCGGTTTGGAGGGTAAGGTAGCCGGTAAACTTATGCACATGGCGTTAGACCTCGCCACAAGATAGCAACGTACCATTAATACCTTTGGTGTCTATAGGCGATGGTTAATTCTTTCCATCAGGAGACCCATCTGCTCGTTTACTACCTTATTATTATAGGAAAAAAGATTTGATTTTTTGTTTGTTTATTACGGTTTAACTCAAAAACTACATGACCGATTCTAAAATTCTCTTATTTTTAGAACTCTATATTATCCACAAGTGACATATGCTGCTTTTTACCGGATTAAACAAAGGGAAGTAATGATTTTTGGTCACGCGAACGAAGTTGCGAATGATTACTAGTAAAAAATGAAAATAAAAAAATCTGTGATACCTTGTGTGTTTTGAATCTTTATACTAAAAATTCCATTTTCAAAGTCTTGATGTCTGGAAGATTATTCCTAACTACTAAAGTATTTTTTTTTTGCCTTTCACGACTTATTTGTCGAACCAAGTGTTAGTGGACATAATTCTACGCTGATATGTCTTAGACGCCTTCAAGAGAAAAACAAACTCATTCCTCAAAGGCTGACAATGCACTTATATACCTTGGCATGTTAATTGGGTTCAAGACCCTTGGTATTGCAGATTTTCATAGGCGGCTGTGATCATCTACCATCAAGTAAGTTTTTCGATTTTTTTTAAAAGACCGCTATTTTAAAAAAAAACTTTTTATCCGTTTCGCCCGCGTTGATCGGTCTGCCAGGCAGTTCCTCGGTGAACGATTGGCTATTCGAATTTCAAGTCACTACTGTTGTGGTTACTAGGTGGTAGAGTTGTGCATTGTCTCGGCCGGGTCTGGTTCCACTGCTTTACCTTAATAGCGTTAGTGCTTGTCACTGTCATGTTCCTGTTTTGAGGGTAAAGTAGCCGGTAAACTTATGCATGTGGCATTAAGACCCCGTCACAAGGATAACAACGCACCATTAAAATCTTTAGTGTATATAGACTGTGGTACGATGGTATGGTACAATGTCTCTTTCCATAACAAGAGCCATCTTACGTATAAAAGAAATAACTTACCCAGATATTCCAAACTTCATATTAAAGGGGTTTGTTACACCAACACTAGTGACACTTTATATTGCGCGCTACAAAACGATACTGATTCTATCCAGCGGTTATTATTGGCTGCTGAAGCTAAAATAAGATAGAATGGTCATAAATGAAATATGTAGGTGTGGGTTTTGTATACCTAAAATAAAAGCTTGATGCAGAAATCTATATAAAATTATGATTGTATCTAATCTTGAAGGTTAGCAAACACGTATATGATTATCATGATAGACAGGATAACAATCACCGATAAACTTCAAAGATGTTAAATGGCGCGTTGTCATCTATGTAGCAAGGATCTTGTTTTTTTTAAAGATAATTAATAATCTAATGATTCTCCTGATGGAAAGAGACAAACATAGCTTATTGACGCAATTTTTTTAATTTTTTATGTCATAATATCAAACAAGTAAATGGTTCTCTTGATAGTAAGAGAAACCATCGCTTATAAACACCAAAGATGTTATTAGTTGAAACTAGTTAAGAACAAACTTGTACTTTTATTTCACTGTAATTATACAATAAAATATTTAATTTAATCAACCAGTTTCGCTTTTTAAAGCGACGATTT
This sequence comes from Apodemia mormo, assembly GCA_036924255.1. Lineage (NCBI taxonomy): Eukaryota > Metazoa > Arthropoda > Insecta > Lepidoptera > Riodinidae > Apodemia > Apodemia mormo. The sequence goes on along the minus strand of JAUPFN010000012.1, from coordinate 4,851,753 downwards.
AAAGTTTAAAATCTATCAAAGATGTTTATGGTACGTTGCTATCCGTGTAGCGGTAACATGCATCATTTTACCGGCTACCTTACCCTTCAAACTGAAACACGACAGCGACAAGCACCGACGTTATTGTGATAGGAATAAGTAAAGTTGTAGTACTGTGACGATGCTCCGATCGTTACGCAGGACTTCTCAGCTTGGCACCTTCTAATTTGTATTTTTGAGGTACTCGGGACTACTTTAAAATTATTTTTAAATAAGAAAGAAATTTCAATATCATTTCGTTTATTGGAATTGATATAAAAAAATACCAAGATACACAATCAGTGTCTCAAAAACGTCTCCAAAAAATGAGCGCACAATTTTAAATTGTGCTCTCATTTCAAATAGAATCGCGTCGGTCGTCGGTCGGTCGGTCAATTTTCTTTTTGTAGATTGCTTTGTAAAAATAACTATAAATCTTGCGGTTAAGTTTGGAAATCAGAAATCAGAAATACTTTATTCAATAAAACTTTTTAGATTGCTTTACATTTACATACATTACATTACATTGCTTTGTAAAAACAACTATATATCTTGCGATTAAGGTTGGAAATCAGAAATCTGAAATACTGTATTCAATAAAACTTTTTACAAGTTATTTTGACACGTCAACATATTTTTTTTAAAAACTACTACCGGATCGGAAACGCGGCCACACACTGAAAAGATGCGGCGGAAGAGACTCAGCAGGCTTGCCTTTTTTTTTCACATCATCTATTTTTTTTACAATATTACAAAAAAAATATATGAGATCGGTATGAGGAGCAATCAATCCCAGGCTTTTTTGTTTTCTAAATAATCTGAGATTCTATAATATCCTTTTATACAAAGTATTGTTTTAACACATTTTTTTTAAATTTATTGACTGGTATATCTCTTATAGTTTCGGGAAGTTTATTTTAAAAGCATATACATTGTCCCATAAAAGAGTTACTTATTCTGTGGAGACGGGATGCATGCAAAACAAGACTGTTTTTGTTCCTTGTATTAAGTGAGTGTACGTCACATTTTTTTTTAAAAAAGCAAATATTTTTACGAACCTACATCAAGATCTCAAATATATATTGGGATATAACAGCTAGAATATTGATTTCTTTGATTTTTTTCTCTCAGGGAAACCCTTGGGCTAAGATTGTAAATTGCCCTAATAGCTCTTTTCTGCAATACAAATGTAGTATTTATTTCAGCAGAATTTCGCCAGAAAAGAATTGCATATGACATAATGCTGTGGAAGTAACTCAAGTATATAATTCTTGTTGTGTCGATATCAGTTAACTGACCCATTTTTTAACTGCATTAGCTGCCGAACTAAGTCTATTTGTTAAATTATTAATGTGCGGTCCCCATTGTAATTTCTTATTTAAAGTAATACCTAAAAACACAGTGAAATACACAAGATCCAGGTTGTTTCCATCCAGTTGTACCTGGTATCTATATGCCTTACATTAGGCAATGAAAATTTGACACACTTAGTTTTGTTACCATTTAATATAAGTTTGTTGATACTGAACCAGCGTACAACTTTTGAAATCGCATTATTTACTTCGTCATACTTACTCATTCGTCTTTTCACTTTGAATAAAATCGAAGTGTCATCCGCAAACAGTACGATTCCATGCTTATCCCCTACGTAGTAAGGCAAGTCATTTATATATATATATATATATATATATATATATATATATATATATATATATATATATATATATCTCAGAAACTGAAATGGACCAAGTATGGGGCCCTGTAGGACACCCATGGTTACTACAGCACCAGGGGACTTATTTGCATTAATATCAACCCTCTAAATTCTTTCATTTAAGTAAGAAACCCGAAGATGCAATAACGTATATTTTTTCCATATATTTTGATTATATTATCTGTGGCCATATTAATTTACAAAAAGACTACACATTCTACAGAATTATATTTGAAAATATTTAAAAGCTGACAAGCTGCCAACATCGCTCAAGTAATACCTTAGAGATATTACAGTACCATAACCCGGGCGAGACGATACGGAGCTCTACAACCTAGCTAGTAGTCACAATGTCTATTACGTATTAGTCTTATCTCGTCTATTACAAGATGTCTAGCAGTAAGGTAATTGATCGATTTTTCGAAAAAGGGCCTGGATTAATACGGAGAAAGACAACAAGCATAGATTTACCCAATGCTTTTGCTTCAAAAAAAGGTGAGGCGTTTAAATGTAGAGATGTTGCCAAATTAGTACTTAGTACTCGCCACCTCGCCTTTATGAAAGATTTTATATAATATATTTGTATGTATTTCTTTGTATTATATATAATTTGTATTATATCTATTGTATAGTGACTATGGCTGACGCTAATATCACAACCGAATTATTTGTTTACTTTGCGGTTAGATCAATTAATTTAATTTGTGATGTAATATTTAAATTTATTTATTTATACAAAAAGCATATTTTTCGACTAGTTAATGACATAATATGTTTGGAAGGTACCGTAACCAGTAAACTTATGCAAGTTGCATTAATACCTCGCCATATGGATAGCAATGCACCATTATCATCTTTTGTTTAGTATCTAGTCGGATTTTACATTAAGCGGACGTGAGTTTAACCGTTTCAATTAATAATTAATTTTAAAAACATGAGTTTTTTACAAATAAATAAATACCGTTTGTGCAATTTTTTGTTATCCTGTTTCGTGTGTACTTTTCATTAAGTGTACAATAAAGTATTAAAATAAATTTAAATATTATATATATATATATATTTTTTCACGTCAAATCCCTTATTGGATAGGCAGAGAGAGAACAGAGTGCCATACTTCACGATCCTTGCTAGCTTGTCTCGCTTACTCCACATTCATTACACTCTTCATACCCACACACCGATTGCGAAGACTCTCGACACTACTTTTAGATAGTACTCGATTAATCTGATCACTCTACGTTAGTTTTGGTCTTCCTCGTTACCTACATCCTTCCACATTCGCGTTGTATAACTGTTTTGTTAACCTTTTTTTTAACAATAATAATAATAGCATTTATTCAACGTTGGTACACTCGGTTACACTTATCGACGTCAAAACATAATATGTAAAAGCCTATACACATTAAAAAAACATATAAGAACGCAAAATTTTGCAGTCAAAGAGAATACATTTTTTACAGGTTAGGATATTCAACAAATCAACAACAACAAAATTACGAAATTTAAATAACGAAACTTAAATAAACAAAAGATAAATTTAAAAAAAATAAATATTACTTCACAAATTAAATGAACTGATCTAACCTCAAATTAAGCAAATTATTTGTTTGTGATAGTGGCGTTAGCCATAGTCACTAATGACTGCATTAAAGAAATGCATACAAATTAATGTTATATATTTAAAAACACGCAAATCGAAACACACAGACATTTTTGCTTGTTAAACAATAGTTTTGTAATCGAACCTAAGCCACATCTAATGTTTATGTATAAATTACTAACTGTACTGCAGGCCACTGCAGTATAAAAGTTTTAGGTCAGTTCTAGGGGAACAATTGATTTTCCCGATATAAAAAAATATCTTATATGTCCAGATCATCATCTACAGGTGTGTCTTATTTCATTTAAATCGGTTAAGTCATTTTTCGAAATTGCGTAACAAATATCCATCCAAATATTCAAATTTTCGCATTTATAATATTACTAGTCGTTACCTTAACCAGCAGTATTATAAAAGCTCTTCATGAATCCTACAGAAATAACTGATTTTTCGAGTAAAAAGTAGTCTATGTACTATTCCGTGTCATTATCTACCTGTGTACCAAATTTCATCTAAATCCGTTAAGTAGTTGCGGCGTGATTGAGTAACAAACATCCGATCGGCATAATAAAAATAAAAACCCGCAACGCAACTGCAAGACCTCTGGTATTGCGGATGTTCATGTGCGGCGGTGACCACTTACCATCAGGTGCTACTCGTTTGCCCCCTCTTCTATAAAAAAAAACATCCAAACATCCAAACTTTCTCTTTTATAATAATAAAATGTTCGAAAAAAAATAGCCTAAGTTACTCCCTGTCATATCAGCTATCTGCTAGTGAAAGTCCCGTCCAAATCGGTCCAGCCGTTCCAGAAATTAGCCGGAACAAACAGACATACAGACAAAAACTAAAAATTGTTATTTTGGTATATGTACCGTGTATACATCCATATGCATTTAGAAAAAAGCGGTTATTTTAATATTACAAACAGACACTCCAATTTTATTTATTTGTATAGATGTTTGGAACTTTATCCTTTCTGGTCAACCCTCAACAAGTTTATCGTTATGAAATGGTTGTAATTGGTTATTTTATATCCTTAAAAATACTTTTGGTTGAAATTTCATCCATGTTTGAGTTAGGATTTATGAATAACAGTTTCTAGCTAAAAGGATTGTATGAGCGAAATGGGATTAGATTACCTCTGTGCCGTTTTTTACCTAAATCCGTTTAGCTGTTGTGGCAATGCTGAGAAAAATATACTGACTTTTAAGATTCAAACGAATAAAACTGAACTTTATTTTTAGGGGTATAAGATTCATGAAAACTTGAGTTTCATATTTCATGAAGTGTGAATACCGCTAAAGGCGCCAACGTTTGCCGTGTTATTTATCAATATTATCCTCGTATTGGTGGAAACTATGTTCATATTTTATATTTTTTATATTAAAAGATAGCAAACAAACAGATAGAAATGGAAACCATAGCTTATAAACACAAAAGATGGTATTAGTGCGTTGCTTTCCATATGGCGAGATATCAATGCCACTTAATAAGTTTACTGTGTACAAGCGCCAATGCTTGCCACTCTACGAACACGACAGTAACAATTATTGGCACAATTGTAGCAGGAATAGGAAAGGCAGTTGTACCACAGAGTACTTTGTAATGTACCTGAAAGTGGTACTAAATACATGAGCAAGAAGTTGCAGGACTATCATACTAATATTATAAATGCGAAAGTAACTTTTTTTTATATAATAAAATAGCAAACAAGCAGATGGGTCTCCAGATGGAAAGAGTCAACCATCGCCTATAGACACCAAAGATGTTAATGGTGTGTTGCTATCTTGTGGCGAGGTCTAAAGCCACATGCATAAGTTTACCGGCTACCTTACCCTCCAAACCGGAACACGACAGCGACAAGTACTAACGCTATTGCGGCAGGATTAGGTAAGACGGTGGTAATAGACCCGGGCGAGACAATGCAGAACTCACCGACCACACAGCCCATAGACACCTAATAATAGGCGAATGACTTGTGTCAACATATCTGACTTATAGTTCCGATGTAAATGTCCACGCGCCAATGAGTAGTGATTGGGTAATCAGTGTCGACCAATCAGATGCTCTGTACATTTCTATCTTTCACTGTGGCCTTGAGTTAGCCAATTACGGCGTTGCAACCCCACTTCGTCTTACTTCAGCTAGTTGCCAGAATGCATTCAATACGGAAAATCAATCATTAGCCGTCTATAGGCTGTGTAGTCGGTGGCAGAACTCTACCACCCAGTAGCCACGATGGTATTGACTCGATAGTCAATCGGTCGCCTTTTACAACCTGCCTGACAGAACGGCAGTTGCTCTATTCTTCAAAAGAGGCCGGGACCAACACGGCGAAAACTCTGTCCAACTCTTCTTCTCCCCTAAACCACTAAACCGATTTCGATGAAATTTAGTACAGAGATAGTTTAAAACCCATAAAAGAACATAAGATAGCTTTTATTTCGGAAATCCTACGGGAACGGGAACTATATGGGTAAAACCCAAAGACTCTATCATTTAAACCATGGTAATAAGAAGTAACTTAGGCTCCTTTCACCAGAAAACAGTCCACGCGGACTAAGTCGCAGGCACAGCTAGTCACTCATAAAGTATTGAAAAAAAACTAAAAAAAACGGATTGTGTGGTTTTATGAAACCACGGTAAAAGTGAAACTTTCTTTCACATTATAGATATTTATTTAAAAAATTTCGGAATAATGTTCCATTATGGGTATAAAAAACTTAATTTTATACTTGAAAAATGGGAATGATAATGGGAAATGATAAAAGTAGACGGTATACACAGTCAGCTGATTGAACTATAGACGCCGCCATATTGGCCTCGGCTGCTCTGACGAGCGTCTTTCGCTTTATCTCTACTCCGCGGCCGACCGTCACGCGACATACGACACACAGACCAAAAAATTTGGGACCATATAATAAAAGTTTCACTTTAAAAGATAATAAAACAAACTTGTAGTCGAAACCCGCAGATAATATACATGGGCCATACTCAAGCCGCCAAGACGATTGTGATTACTTGACATACTTAATAAAATTAAATCTACTTCAAATATCCAACTAGATCCATATCTCAAAAACGACTAAACAGATTTGGATAAAATTTATACTGTTCCCTAAGTTGGTATATATCTAACTTAAAACGAATTATTTCAGTATGGTTTTTAGTTCCCAATAAATTCATGGACAAACATACAAATATACGGACATATACTTATGAAATTTAGTACATGTACTTGAGCGCCTAATTAGGTCATCATACTCAAATATTATACAATTCCAGCAATATTATACACATACATGTCAAATTGATAATCTCCGCTTTTTTGTCAATTGAAAATATAATTATTATACTTTTAAGATCTGATTAGATCTACCGCACTTCTATGATATACAGTGTGTAAAGAAAACCGTGTCCGATCTGAAAGAGGCATATAGATTGGTTAATGGCATTACTGAAAAAAATATTAAAATGCATTCATATAAAATACCCAAGATACACAGTTTCGAACAAAACTGACACTCAAAACTGTCGCTAATAAGTCTAAAAAGTTTATAGTTATAGCATAAACGTGTTTTTTATATTCAACCTTAACGCAAGATTTAAAGTTGTTTTTAAAAAGCAATGTACAAAAAGCAATAAATTTTTGACTTAAGTTAGCCGGTAGGACAAAGCATAAGTGGAGTCGAATATAATTATTTTTATGCATTGACTTAATTACTATTTTAAGGCTTTTAAAATTTAAAAAAAATCTTCTCGAAAATCTGCTTTTGTGTAGAACATTTATATATCAATAAAACAAATAATGAGCATTAAAATAATTTATTTATAATATAATAATTTATTTATAATAAACGTTGTAGGTTATTGGTTCTATTACACAGAACCTAAATATGTCGGCAAACTGTGCGTATGTAGCCATGTAGTATTTGATGCTTGATATAGAAACATTTAGTTTGCATAGTCTAATAGATTTAGAATGTACTGAAATAGGAAATTTATTGCAATGTTGACTATGATTACGTTATTAAGTTCATAGATTCTTACATGATAACAGACACGACTTTTCTTCAGACTTATTATATTATATATCGACGACATAGTAAGAAAACGCATTAATTTCCTAGAAATAAGTTTAGATTTTCGTAGAATTCTCTTTTTGAATTAGATTTCAGTTTTTCTGTTGTTTTTTTTTTTTGCAGTATTATGTAAATGAACATTTGTTTAGTTATAGTATCTGCAGACGTACAAGCGAATATTGCCCATAGACATTTGCAGCACAAAAGGTTAGTTGCTAATGCGATGCCGGCTTCTGAACATTTTTTTGACCCTCCTGTAAAAAATTCCAAAATCAAGGCTGATCGGAAAAACTGAGTGAGGTAAGCTGATCCAGAGTGTGTCTCTTTGTATAAAGAAGGTACAAGAGAATTAAACTGGATGTAATCTCTCATTACGGCGTAAGCCAAATTCGTCAATAGAGTACGGCAAAAATAATGACTTACCTACGTATTTCCGCGTTTTCCAAAATTCAACCTCTTAGAGGTTAAATAAGGGATGAATGTTTTATATAATTTCACAAGTAAAACGCTTAGGGCTAGGAACTTGAAATTTCGCAAACGTAGGGATCCACTAAGGAATGATTTTTCAAAATTCAACTCCGATGGGGATTAAATAGGGTATAAATTTGTATGAAATTTTTTATTCTTTGGACATATTTACATGAAATTTCGCACGAATTGAAGAAAAATTAAAAAATATTTTTTTTAAAGTACTAGCGGCCCACCCGGCAATGTAGAGATTTTTAATAGAGTAGTTATAAAGAAAGGTCAAATAAGTTATAAAGTAAATATGCCACGGGTTACAGCTAGTATACAAATAAAACAACCCATACGTATCAACAGTCACTTAAGATTTATACAAGACTAGCTGCAGACCGCTGCATTAGGATAAAAAGTATTCAATGTGCTATTCTAGATCATCTTATATCTGAGTCTAAATCCAACAGTACATACAGCCAGTTTTACGTGACTGAGTATCAAACATACAAACTTCAACATTCATAAAAGATAGAGTATAAGATATCCACAATCAAAAACAGCATTCTATTAAAATTAAATTATTAAATTTAAAAAAAAAACGTTTTTAATTCACCCTGTTCCTTTCATTTAAGCAAGAGTTATCAACAACACGTGTAAACAGAACTAAATTCGTTGTTGCTTATGATTTTCTATTGTTATATTAAAAGTTTCGTAATATATTTCCAGTCATCATAAAAATCATTATTATGTTTATACAGGAACAATAAAAACTTGGATATTGTTATTTTATATTAGTACAAATAGAATAAAAAGGATCACCTAACTTGGTCCTCAAAATAAGTAATCAATATAATAAAACATTTTAAAATAATCGAATTGATGTGCTCTTCTCTTTTAGCAGGCGGTTAATAACTATAAAAGGTATTCTAAATTATTAATGAAAAAAAATTAAACTTCGTAAAAAATCGACTCCACTAATAATAACAGGATCAATTTGTATTATTCGACTAAATTAAAAGGAGGTTGTAATGCATTGTCCTTTTACTGAAAAAGTGACCATCGAAATTTTGTCGTACTATATTTGGAGCGTCGAGTAAATTTTTAAGAAAATTAAAATGAAAATCATACATTACACCCTATATTTTACCCAGTTTCACCCAGTCATATAAACGACAAAAATAAATCGATAAATTCTTATACTTACCGAAAACACAGAATCTTATATTTTTTATCGTTCATGATGTCGTATTTTACAATTTATCACAGAACAATTCTGTATTTTTGACTTGCGGGCAGTGACGTGAGCAACGGGATTCCATTTGAAGTGAGCGCACAAATTTAAATTGTGCGCCCATTCTTAGAGGACGTTTTTGAGACACTGATTGTGTATCTTGGGTTTTTATATCAATGTTAATATGACTTTATTTCTGAAAATAAGAAGATATCATTTTTTTTAATATTCGTATTTTTACATATATTAAAAAAATGATATATATTTCGCACAAACGTTTTTAGGCTTTTTACAAAGGGACCGCGTGTTCTTCGGTAGCATCCGACTTGCACGGCATTCTTAATGTTTCATACTATTATGTGTCGTACTATTTAAGATTACTTTTTGTTGGGAAAACTAATTAATAATTAATAGCCATAAAATAATTACACATATGTAACCGTATTACGGTACCAAATTAAAACCTTTGATTATCCGACAGGGTTTTTTTACACACTAATACACAAAATATATAATACACAAAATGTCTGTGATGTGTAAAATATGAATAAAATTATAAAAATTAATCAGTTTAGGAGACCTTTTTTATCAGCAAATGGAACTTATTTATATATAAAAACATAATAATATTTACAAATTGTAAATTTAGAAAATATTTTTTTTATTGTATTACTAAATATAAAGCTAATTATAATTAAGAAAATTTTCGATTTTATATAATAACTAGCGACCTGCCCGCGGTTTCGCCCGCGTAGCTTTTGTTCCCGTGGGAATATCGGAAAAGTTTATATACTAAAACCTCCCTCAAGAATCAATCTATCTATTTAAAAAAACGCATCAAAATCCGTTGCGTAGTTTTAAAGATTTAAGCATACATAAGAACAGACAGAGAAAGCGACTTTGTTTTATATTATGTAGTGAAATATAAAATTCATTCACTCGTCGTATTTTTTTTATTAATATCCCTGAATTATATTTGGCACTCGGTCTTTATCTGTCTTCAGTGTAAGAGATTAGAAGAGATAAATCTCTTCGTAAATCATACCACACGCAAATATTCGTACAATTTTCATGGCACAGCGCCATAATACGTTTCTTATTATTATACGATGAGATTTTTATACTCTCATAAATCTTGCTTTTAATCAATATGCCCCATGCCCCCAATTAATATATAACAAAACGTCAATGGAATCGAAGCGATTAGGGATCTTACACTTATAAAGATGTTACAACGTCACGTCGTGCTACGACGCAGAATAATGATTAAGAAAATGTGTAACATCCCTAAAAGCTTAAACTCGATTGGATTGGGCCCATGCTTAAGTTTATTGCTCACTTTACCCTCCAAAGTGGACCACGATTGTAAATAGATCCGCATATAAGGATACTTATATGGATCATTCACGGGACGAGCCATCTGCTTGTTTGCTATCTTATGATAAAAAAGTATCTAACATTACTATATATTTCGACACATGACTGCAATACATCATTAACATCTTTGGTGTCTATAGGCGATGGTTGTCTCTTTTCATTAGAAGACTCATTCTATCTTCTTGTTTGTTCTTGTTGTATCTTATAAAAAAAGAAACCATTTCTTTCAATAATACATGTCCATATATTAAATGTAGGCTCAGATTTGCAATTCGCAAAAACCTGTACGATATAACAAAAAATATTAGCGAGGACAAGACAAATTATTGTCTTCGCGTTGCCTTTATTGTCTACGTGATTTATCTCGTCGCTCCGCCTCCGATATAAGGTAAGATGGTTTATTTATTCCCCTATTTACCTTTAGCCAAATTGTGGTAAATGTAATATAGCTTTTACGTGATTTCTGCAAATCATTTTCCTTCGAACATTTGATTTGGTCTTGATAAATAAATTGATTGAATTCAAAATTATTGATTAAGTTTTGTTACTTTGTTTTTTCATAGGATTGCAAACAGACGTTGTTTCTGTTGATGCAAAGAGATAACCATTGTCTTAGAAATCAGTATATACTAGAGCCAGCAACGCAACTGCTAGAACTTTGGTGTTGAAGATGACCATGGGCGGCGGTAATCATTTGCCACTTTTATATACCATAAGATAGCTCACCTGACGGAAAGAGAAGTCATCGCCTATAGTCACTAAAGATATTAATGGTGCGTTGCTATCCGTGTGGCGAGATGTCAATATCACATGCATAAGTCCAGTGCTACCATACCCTCCAAGGTGGAACACGACAATGACAAGCATTAACGCTAATGTGCCAGGAATAGGTAAGGCGATGGTACCAAATACCCGAGCAAGTTAGATGGTACCAAATACCTAGTAATTGTGATGGTAGTGATACGTGTAGCTAATCGGTCGCCTTATACGAGCTGTCTGGCAGAACGGCAGTTGGTCTAATCTTTAACACGGGGAAAAATCATCACATGCTTATCTCGCTCTTTTGTCCCCTCATCAATAAAAACACCCAGGATCTTGATGATACGATATTATTCAGAGTTGAAAAGCCACATACATATAAGGCCGGCAACACAACTGCAAGAACTCTGGTATTGTGGATGTCTATGGGCGGCGATGATCACTTACCATCTAGTGGTTTTCATGCTCGTTTGTTCCCACTTCCAAAAAACCACCAAGGACGTTAATGGAGCATTGCTATCCGTGAAGCTGGGTTGAAATTAGGCATGGAAATTATTGTTAAATTAGATTAACTGGTATGTTGTTAAAATTAATTAATATTTAACAGTTATTTATTTTTGACCACATGAGGTCCCGGGGTCGATTCCCCGGTCGGGCACATAAAAAAAGGGTTTTTCTCCAGTTTTCTGATAAACACAAAGTTGCCCGGGATTGGAAAGTGCCCGGTTGGCGATAGGTTTGCCACCTATCACATTGTGGGACCAAGTATCTTCGGCTAATCGTGGGTGCACTTGCTGTACCTCTGCCTAACCCTTCGGGAATATATGCGTGGAGATACTTTTTATTTATTTATGTTATATTATAACAGCAGTAGCCTATATATAATAAGTATTAGAAGCTTTCGAGTTAGCATCCAAAAAGGGTCCTCTGGAGTAGTTTTATAACTTTTAACAGTTATTATCATAAATCAAGGTAGCGAGCAAAAAAAAAACGAACTCTCAAATATTTTTAATAACTTTATTATCCTATATGAAGTTATTGGTAATTTTAGTGATGCATAAAATTTTAACAGTATTTGCTAATATAAATAACAGTTGTTAAGTTTACCGACTACCGATGAAATAAAATCACTCTATAGATATTCTTTAAGCCTAAGATTTTTATGCGACATAATAAATTAGTACAATATGGCATTTTTCTATTTTTATGATATAATATATCTAAAAACGTTTGACATTTACAAACATTTGCTCATATGATTGATTATGCATTTTGCGCCCAACAAAAAATACTATCTAATAGACACGATCTATAGGTAGTATTTGTGTGATTGTGGTTTTTACACTCCTCCCTAATGTGTTAAATTTCATACTTTAACTGTGTCAAATTTCATGATCCACCATTGTTGTAACTGTCTTCAAAAAGGGGTACAATGTTTTTACTTCACGTGTAAATATATAAATATATTTTTACTAGCTGATTTGCGCAGCTTATAATAGATTAATATTTCATCTATTTAGTTTTTTATAATAAAAATTTCATCCCCAATTCCCCTATTGGATTGCTTAAGGGTCATTTTTTTGGAAAAAAAAAGTAGATTATATTTGGCACATTATCAATTAACTCGATGCTATATTTCATCAAAATCAATTTGGTGACTAAACTTTGAAAACGTAACAGGCAGACAGTTAGATTTCGTCTTTATAATATTAGCATGGACTAGCTGAGCTGCGTAGTTTCGCCCGCAAGTAGATTAACATATCATCGATACAGTTTTTCATACAAACTCTCATATACCCTATTTTTCCCTTTTAGGTTTATTTTTGAAAAAAAAAACTCATTTTGACCCTGGATCTTCAACTATGTCCATATTTAATTTGATCAAAATCGGTTTAATGGTTTAACCGTGAAAGCATAACAGACAGACAAATATATTTACGCGATTTTTTGGGATAAATTACACTAACGGACTAAACAAATCGAACACAATCAAATAATTTGCTTGTGTTATGATTGTTAGTCAACGATATATACTAATACAAATAAATACATTTATAAATATTGATACATACATATTATCTATACATATGATAAAATCGTAGGAAGGTCAAAACTGTACATTGAATATTTTTTTAAAAGAATACTTGGGGTGTGATCTACAATCGATACCGAAGCCAAAAATATAGTTTTTAGAATTTTTGTCTCTTTGTCTGTATGTATGTTCGGGGTGAATTAAAAAAGTACTGCATGGATTTACTTCAAAAAACAGGTCGGGTCAACATATAGGCTACATATTATCACGCTATCACCTACAGGGGAGGAGCAGTGCGGAGTAAACGAAGTCCGCGTGGACGAAGTCGCAGGCAACAGCTAGTACACAATAAATGGCCAAACTCAACTAATACCATGGATGTTTGTATTTCTATATCATGATCATCTCAGCTCACAAATGTTTGTCCCTGTCGGGAATCGCACCCGAGCCTCATTGATTCGTAGTTAGTTAGGTTTGCTAACCTCTCGATCAAAGCGCAGTAAAATTTATATATTAATTTGGATTTTAATTTAATTCTAAAGTGGATTTTAATGTATAATATTATTATGAATTTAATTTAAATTACTCTAATTTCCCTGAATAGAATAAATCTCACATCATGCTTAACATTGTGTACTCCAACCACGCATTAGTGTTGGTACATTAACTTGCGATTAAATTCTTAGTGATTACAATTTCATCTCCGTGATGGATGGAAAGCGTCGACGCAGATCTGATAAGGTATTTATGACAATGGTGGTTACTTGAGTGACAGCTTTAAATGTAATTTAGAATGTTTTTATTAACAGACTGGTAGTTGCCAGTGGCTTTGTTTGCTTTCCTTTTTTTGCTGATTTTTTAGGGATTTTTCAAACCGTAAAAGGAAAAATGGAACGCTTATAGGACCAATTTATTGGCTGGCTGTCTGTCTGTCTGTTTATCGGTTTGTCTTTGAAGATCCTTTATTTTGGGAATGCGTGGAGATGCCTATTAATTTAAAATTAAAACCATATACTCAGTCTATAGTCCCTTGAAGTTGTGAAAAAATGAAACTTCTAAGTTCACTAAAGATACGGCCGTTTAAGCCACAAAAAACATATATTTCGACATGTAACTGAGGCGCGATAAAACACTCTCACACTTATCGCGCACAGATACCATCGGTATCTTATCGCAACATCGTTATAACATTTTATCACGCACCATCCACGTGAATCTCTAGTATTTAAGCTTAATGTAAACCCAGTTAAATTATAGTTTAATAAACACATTTGTTAACAGATGTGCGATTGTCATTAAGTCGACGTAATATTGGTGACCACCGACCAGTGAACACGCAAAAAGGAAGACAAACACCCCAGCGCTAACTTCATGCAGAAGCTCTTCAGCAACAGCAAGTTCGGCGACATCCGAGCCGGCGATCATAGCGCAGCCAAAGGCAGTAGTCTACGTTACGCCCGCCTTACCGTAACCGACACCACAGCACGCTACAACCTTCTGAACATCAGCACCTCCTGATACCCCCTTCTGTTTCCAACAGCATCAGCTAGCTTCACAAGCTACGCCTCACCTACGCTTTCCGGAATCCACTTCAAACTGCCAACATTCACTGGATCTTCATGCAGCAGCTCTGTACCGTTCGTTCTGACTCATAACGAAGCACAGCAGAGCGCACTCGTCCCGACTCACCGAGGACCGCGCATATTCTGCTTGTCCCGACTCACCGAGATACACGCATATTCTGCTCGTCTTGACTCACCGCAGGCCTGAGCACTCAAGGCACATACGCTTCACTGGTATAACCAGATGCATCAGGTATAACACCTTTTTCGAAGGGGGGAGTGATGTAACGAGGAGCGATAAAACACGCTCACACTTATCGCGCACAGATACCATCGGTATCTTATCACAACATCGTTCTCAGATTTTATCACACAACGTACACGTGAATCTCTAGTATTTAAGCTTGATGTGAACCCAGTTAAATTACAGTTTAATAAACACATTTGTTAAACGATGTGTGACTGTCATTTAGCCGACGTAATAGACACTTTCGAAGGATTAAAAATGTACATGAAATAAATGAAATTTGACAAATAACGTCAAGTACAGGGACACACACACATTTCTACCTAAATAATAAAAAATATAGGCTTTATTTAAAGTATGAAAAGAATATTATGCAAACGTTAGATTGACTATTTTTTCTGGGTAGGCAGATAAAAACATGTGAATCGATACTACCAACTTGCACCGCGCCGGTCTGCTTAATGAATTGGGTTTTGATTGGTATAGATTTTTTTATTAACCAAACCAGCGAAATAATATATTTTTTATTTCTGGATAGAAATTTTTTATTCGTTTAGTTAATTTTTTAGTAGTAATGTTGGCAACTTAATTAATTTTTAACAACTTGTAACACCCATATTCTTACAAATAAATATTTTCTTTCTAGAGTAACCCATTTGCAATATATTTATTGACATGGTTGATTGGATATAAAATACTTTTCATCCGTTAATCAGCTCGGTGAAGGTCGTAGACTATAGACGGATCTTGTATATTTTAAACGCGTATCTAATGTGAGGCAGATTAATACCAATCTATATTTTAATGAAAAAAATGGATCTTGTGGTCCCTGTAGTATTTTTGGGAATCAGTTAAGAAACTATGTTAGGAATCTCACATTGAGAAGTGAGCCAAACAACTTAGTTTAAGGGAATTCGTAATAAAAAAAATATGTAAACGGTTGACCTTGCAGGTCGTCCCTGAAAATTTCTTCTAAATTGAGATATTTTAAGCTCAAAAGAGTAAAAACTTAAGGCATAGATTTTTTTCAGTTCAAACATCTAGTTTGCTAAAACTAACAGTATATTGATTTTTGAAAAGCTAAATATTTTGAAAAAGATATTCAATTTTTATTTTTCCAATGCCATTCAAATCAATTTTGGAGAACTAAAATATTGTTTTATCTGCATAATCGATAGGTTGAAAAATTTCGAAGCAATGCTCAAAAACAGTGTTTCAAAAAATTTTGTCAGTGACAAAACCCAAACAAATTGACTGAATTTGATCCAAATAACCGTATTTGACGCAGTTTTTAAGGAGAAAAACTGATAAGATTTTTAAGTCCATCGGCATATTAACCTGAAAGTTATTTCAAAAATATTAAGTATGTTTGCTAAAAACAACAAAATCCTAATATTTAAAAAGCTGTAACTTTTGAAAACTTGATTTATATATTACTATGTATATGTGGTAATTAATTATAGTTTGTGTACTGACTATTTTATATATTTATTGTACTTCTAATGCATGTCGCCATGTACACTTCATCACCATGTAAACGTTAACTGGGTCTTTACACTAAACCATTCGCAAAATTATCGAAAAAATTATCCACAGTTTTAGCTTCATGTATATTAATACGTTATATATAATTATTAATACTAACGGTGTCTTGTGGCACAGAATATCTAATAGTACTACCGTACCATACTACGTATGTCAAAATTCGAGTAAAAAACTTAATAATTAAATAATTAAAATCTCTTTTAAGCTTGACAACAGACTTTAGCCGGAATGAAAATAGTATACATAATATGTGTTTATTATCGTGTACGAGTAGACACATCATTGTAGTGTGTGTAATGTTAATATATTTATAACGCATATTATTTGCAAATATGAGGTCTATATTCCTCCGCAATGTAAACTATAATTGTGCCAAATTCTGTTTGCGTGATTGTCACATGTCGATTAATTGCATAAAGAAAACTGCTTTGTTATAAGTGAAATTAGTAAAAGAATTAAAAAAGGTAAAAGTAAGTTTTATCTAAATCTGGTTAGTTTAACCAGGAAAAATATATTTCCAAACCAAACAAACATTTCACGATTTTACTGAAATATTTTCTCAATTTAATTCCATTTTACTCGAAGCGTTCACTGCTGTTAAGTGGGGTAATGTTTGCAATAAAATGGTGAAGCTCTTTAAATGTATGGTGTAGTAATATTTTCTTTAGTAATGGCTTGTTAGGTTCGCATAAAACTTAGATAGAGGGTTGGTTCAGCGATGTAAATTGCTGTCTATGTCACCGAGTTTGTTTGGCAAAAATTTACGAGGTTCACTTTATTTCGAATCACTGGGTGGTAAAGGATTTTTTGGTCCAATTTTCAAAATCAAAATAATAACATGTTTTATTCAAATAAGCCTTTACTGGCACTTTTAACGAGTCGACATTTGAAAAATTACTATCGGATCGGATCACGACCACATACTGAAAAGATCCGGTGGAAGAAACTCAGTAAGTTTGTTTTTTTCTAATATTTTTTTATATGATAAAAACGTTACAATTTTGTAAGAATTATTTCATCTTAACTGTGCCCGCGACTTCGTCCTCATGAAAATATTCTAAAATAAAAGTAGTAAGTTACTCCTTATTACTATAGTTTAAAATTGGTTCAGTGGTTTAGGCGTGAAAAGAAGACAGACAGATTTACTTTCGCATTTATAATATTAGTATGTTTTACAAAATATGAAGAAGAATCTTTGAAGGAAAGACCATCTGCTATAATACCAGGCAGTTTGTTAAAGGCGAACGATTACAATATATACATGCCATCATAACAGCTAGATTGTAGAATTCCGCATCGTCTAGTACAATTTTAGTACAAAATAGGTTGCAAGAATAGATAAATCGTCGGTTTTACTTATTCCTGCTACAATAGCATCAGTAATTGTTATTGTAATTAAATTTTACTAATTTATCTTTTCATGCACCCCTTTAAAATGTTCTCTAATCAGTTTGGGTTGATTGGTAGAGAATTCCATGTAGCATTAGTCCACCTATGTACTCAATTGTGCATACATTTTTAAATAAATAAATAATTAGTTGTCACCGTTGTGTCCCGACTTGAAAAGTAAGGTAGCCGGTATGCATGTGGTATTACTATCTCGCCATATAAACATTTAACACCTTTGGTGTCTGTAGTAAATAGTTATCTCTCTTCGTCAGAACTGCCATCTGTTTTTTTTATTCCGTAATATAAAAAAAAATCACTTAAAATTCATGAGGCTCGCCAGGTACAGACGGTGAATTTGCAGACAAGCAGGGAAACCGTAAAGAACTTGACTGTTTCAAAACATTCAGTTTACAAAGTGAAGGAACACTACACGGATTAAACTGGATACGCCTTTCAAGGCATTTTTATTAAATTGTAGGAGCTACTTGCATTTACACCATAAAATATATCCCCGATCTGATGAAATAAAATCAGTCTAGGGTTATTTCTTAAGCCTTAACTTTTTTTACGGCATAACAAAGTATGGTATATATACATACTCGTGTAATAAAATCGTAGGAAAGTCAAAACTGTACATTGAATATTTTTTTAAGAGAATACTTGAGGCGTGATCTACAATCGATATCGAAGCCAAAAATATAGTTTTTAGAATTTTCGTCTGTTCGTCTGTTCGTCTGTTTGTCTGTTTGTCTGTTTGTCTGTTTGTCTGTTTGTCTGTTTGTCTGTTTGTCTGTTCGTCTGTTCGTCTGTTCGTCTGTTCGTCTGTTCGTCTGTTCGTCTGTTCGTCTGTTCGTCTGTTCGTCTGTTCGTCTGTTCGTCTGTTCGTCTGTTCGTCTGTTCGTCTGTTCGTCTGTTCGTCTGTTCGTCTGTTCGTCTGTTCGTCTGTTCGTCTGTTCGTCTGTTCGTCTGTTCGTCTGTTCGTCTGTTCGTCTGTTCGTCTGTTCGTCTGTTCGTCTGTTCGTCTGTTCGTCTGTTCGTCTGTTCGTCTGTTCGTCTGTTCGTCTGTTCGTCTGTTCGTCTGTTCGTCTGTTCGTCTGTTCGTCTGTTCGTCTGTTCGTCTGTTCGTCTGTTCGTCTGTTCGTCTGTTCGTCTGTTCGTCTGTTCGTCTGTTCGTCTGTTCGTCTGTTCGTCTGTTCGTCTGTTCGTCTGTTCGTCTGTTCGTCTGTTTGTCTGTTTGTCTGTTTGTCTGTTTGTCTGTTTGTCTGTTTGTCTGTTTGTCTGTTTGTCTGTTTGTCTGTTTGTCTGATTGTCTGTTTGTCTGTTTGTATGTTTGTCTGTTTGTCTGTTTGTCTGTTTGTTTTTTGCAAATTTTGCATGAATTTTACTAACAGGTCGGGTCAACATATAGGCTACATATTATCACGCTATCACCTACGGGGGAGGAGCAGTGCGGAGTAAACAAAGTCCGCGCGGACGAAGTCGCTGGCAACAGTTAGTAATTCTATAAAAAGTTAACAAAACAGATATAAAATGCGAATGTGGATGGACGTAGGTACCGGGGAAGACTAGGACTGACATACTATAATCAGATTGATCGGATACTGTCCGAAGGTGGTGTAAAGAGTCTTCGCAACTGGCGTGTGTGTATGAAGAGAGTGATGAATGTGGAGGAAGCGAGACAAGGATCGTGATGTATGGCACTCGGTTCTCTCTGCCTACTTAGCCTGCCTGCCTGCGTAAGGGGTCTGGCGTAAAGATATGTTTGTATATGTATATATATAATTAAATTTTTTCACGACATAATGATATAAATATCTATCACCTCTGTGGTCTAGTGGTCCGGTTTGATATTGTCTATATTATATCTCGAGCCCGATTCCTGGGTCGGGCAATCCAAAAAAGGGCGTTTTTTTTCCAGTTTTCTGATATAAACAACGTTTTCCGGGATTGGGGGGTCAAAATTAATTAATGAAGTTTTAGTATTTTGTGGTCTAATGCTCCAGCGTTAACGTAGACCACACGAGGACTTGAGTTCGATTCACGGGTCGGGTAGATCAAAAATATGTTTTTTCAGTTTTTTGATGAAAAAATCGTTGCTTGTTATTGGATAAGCGCCCGGTTGGCGATAGGCTTGACACTTATCACTATGTGGGACTAAGAATCTTTAGCTAATCGGGGGTGCAATTGTGGTACCTCTGCCTACCTCTGTGGGGATATGGGCGTGAATAATAATATCATCCCTTTGACATTTAAAAGGATTTACTTATATGAGTGGTTACACGTTTCCCGCCCAACACTGTATCTTTTAGTATTTGTGGGATCTATGGAACATCTTACATATTTCGAGACCATTTAATATGTATCAAAGTGATAGCCAGGTCTGAAAAGCCGAAAATTCTCTTAAGTCTTGACTAGGTTTGGTACCACTTTTTTACCTTGCCTGCCATGTTAGTTACGGCAGGCAAGATTATATGCTTTTGATGGTAGGCTTCCGCTGTGAAAAGTAATGTACTCGGTACCTTAATTATGCCCGTGACATTACAATTTCACCGCACAGTGGTGACGCAACATGTTCTTGGTATCTATGGGAAATGGTTTTCTTTCCACCAGAAGAGCCATGCGTTTGTATGCTTTTTTTATATATTTTTTTATTTCTGATTGTCTCCTCAATTGTCTAGTGATTCCACCTTTAATATGAATGAGTGTATTAACTTCTGTGTTCAAATTCCGACTCGGGAAAAATTTTCATTTTTTCTTGGCAAATTAACATGTCCAAAACTAGATTAGTGTCCAATTTTTCATTAAGTATTCTCCGTGGTCCGTACTCGGGCCCCTATGAAAGATAAACTATTTCTATAATAAGCGAATAGCAGATGTTCTTTTTTAAAGGGTGATTAAAATATTGCAGGAGAGATTCATTATTTATTTAGAAATACTAAATAAATAATGAAAACTCTACAGGCAATATTTTCAAATATAAAATATCGCGTCATACAAAAATGCCACATAATTTTATCAACGCAGGAGGTATTCAAAGGTAGCGTTACAAAAATGCAACCTCACGTAGCATTGAATGCCTTTGACCATATATCTTTGCTGTCATTTTCAACATGCATATCATATTTTATGAGAATATATTCCGGAATAAAACATTTATAAAACTATATTTGGTATGTAGAAAAATTTTCTGTTTTGTTGGTTAGCTTATTGGATTTTTTTTTTTACTTTTTTGACTTTGACTTTGTTGGTTAGATTATTATGGGATCTTGAGCTATCTGAGAGTAGCCATAGTTTTTTTTATGGAGGATGCAAAAAGTAACCAAATGTATCCCCTACTCTTTTACCGGGCAATTTATAAGCTTTTACAATAAACTCTACACTTTTCATCGTCGGCACTTGGTGAACCTCCATTTTAATGTAATATTGGAACGAAGTTCCTTACGGCAGGCTTGGAGGGGATAGGGATTTTGCTGCGCGACCGAACTAAAAAAAATGTGATAGTAAAACCGTAAGAAAAATGCGTGGAATAAAAGCGTTAAATGAGACGTGCGCAGGCGCGACAGTCGCGTACACAAGCGAGTAGTGCCGTTTAGCCGAAGGAAGTTCGTTCCTACCTGGTGTCCCGCGACACCACATCATTTTTTTTATCACTTGTACACTTGTACTGTTTCACAATAAAGCTATTATCACTTATTACCAACCGGTTTCGCTTACACAAGCATCATCAGAGCAATTTATTATTACAATTTAAACGATTTTTAAACTTAAACAATTTAAACAAATTTATAGTTACAAACTCTTTGTAATATATATATATATATATATATATATATATATATATATATATATATATATATATATATATATATATATATATTTATATATAACTATAAGAGATATCACCAGTAAAAAGGTGTTAAAATAAAACTGTGTAAAAAAGGGTATTATAAAATGTCAGATTATTATTTAGAAGACGAAAAAGCCTGCAATTAATTGTTCCTCATACCAATCTCATATTATATATATTTTTGTAATGATGTTATATTGTGAATAAAATAAAATTATATAAAAAAAACAAAGCCGCTGAGTTTCTTCCACCGAAGCTTCTCTGTGTGTGGCAAGGGGGGAGGTCATGACGGATTATAACCCCCCCAGAAGAGGCATAGGAATGGATTTATTATTGCAAACAAATAAGGATAGTAGGTGCGCAGTACACACATATATATATATATATATATATATATATATATATATATATATATATATATATATATATATATATATATATATATATATATATATATATATATATATATATATATATATATATATATATATATATATATATATTTTTTTTTTTTTTTTTTTTTCTATAATCCCGCGTGGTATCCCGTTCAATTTACGACAAGAATTACTACCGCACATAGCACGCGGAATCTGTGTATTTCGGGGTCCTCATATCCCGGTATTGTATTATCTACTCCCATGCCTCGGCTGTGTACGGAATGCTGTTCATCACCTAGTAGTCATGGTTGTAGTGACTACCATAGCCTGTCGTTTGCCTTTTACAAACTGCCTAGCACAATGATGATGATGATGATAATGATCTATTCTTCAAACTGCGGACTAACATGATAAAAAAGGATTAAAGATTAAGATATCCTACAACGATAATAGTGCTTTAGTACCGCATCTAAAGACTATCATTATATAAACTAGCGATAGTCCTATGGCCAAAATTCGACCATAGACTAAAAAATAAAATCTCTTAAGTTTGACAAAAGTTTTATTTAGCCTTAAATAGTATAGATGTGTGTCTATTATCATATGTGTCACACGAATGTAGTGTGTGTTAATGTAACGTTTATTTTTATTATTTTAATATATTTTTTTTATATCATAAGACAGCAAGCAAGCAGTTGAGTTTCCTGGTGAAAAGAGTCAACCATTGCCAATATACACCAAACTTGTTAATGGTGCGTTGCTATCTTGTGGCGAAGTCCACATGCATAAGTTTACCGGCTAGCCTCTAAACCGGAATAGGATAGTGTACAGTACAGTATACTAGTCTCCAGTATACTGTTCTAGCACTGACGCTATTGCGGCTGGAATAAGAAAGGCTGAGGTACCAGACCCGGGCGAGACAATGCAAAACTCTACCACATCTCTAGTAGAACTCTAGTAGCCGCAATGGTAGTGAGTTAGTCGCCTTTTACGACTTGTCTGGCGAATGAACTTTTTTTAAGGAGTCCGGAACCAACACAGGTACAATTTTTATGCTCATTATATAAAAATATAAGGTTTATGCCATCCATTGCAATGTAAATTTTAATTGTGCTAAATTTATTACTCAACCGTGTTGGTCCCGGCCTCCTTTGTAGAATAGGCCAACTGCCGTTCTGCCAGGCAGGTCGTAAAAGGCGACCGATTGGCTATCGAGTCACTACCATCGTGGCTACTAGGTGGTAGAGTTCTGCATTGTCTCGCCCAGGTCTGGTACCACCGCCTTACCTATTCCTGCCGCAATAGCGTCAGTGCTTGTCGCTGTCGTGTTCCGGTTTGGAGGGTAAGGTAGCCGGTAAACTTATGCATGTGGCATTAGACCTCGCCACAAGATAGCAACGCACCATTAACATCTTTGGTGTCTATAGGCGATGGTTGACTCTTTCCAACAGGAGACCCATCTGCTTGTTTGCTATCTTATGATATAAAAAAAAAAAAACCGTTTGCGTAATTGTCTTAAAAAGACGTATAAAGTTTTTGCTTCACGTATTAATATTTGATATATTTAAAACCTAAATAATTCAAAACATCAGTACATCATACGGACTTGTACTCACTAATTATCCCGAATGGTTGACGTGTGACAGATGAATCCAACGTGATAAATCGCTAAACCGTTAACAGCCTAGAGAAAATGTATTGACAGCCAAGAGTAGACAAATGGTCTAATGGGACACGAACAGAAAACTGAATACAAAAACTACAAAGTGTTTCTTTTGAAGAAAGAATTAGATGTGTCTTTATATTTACATATATTTTTTTATATCATAATATACCAAACAAGCAGATGGCTCTTTCGATGGAATAAGACGACCATCGACTAAAAACACCAAAGATGTTAATGACGCATTGCTCTAGTGAGCTTGTGATGAGGTCTTAATGCCGCGGACGCTACTGTGACAGGAATAGGTTAGGTGGTGTTACCAGACCCGGGCGAGACGTTGTCGAACTCTACCACCACCTACTACCACCTAGCCATGATGGTAGTGACGCATATAGCCAATCGTTCGACTCTTACGAACTGCCTGGCAGAATGGCAGATGCTCTAATTTGCCAAGGAGCCCGGATCAATTTGTGGGCTTAATCTATTAAAACTAATATTATAAAGAAGAGTTGATATTTGGTTTGTTTGTTCCAATTTAACTCAAAAACGACTCTACCGATTTTGAAAGTTCTTACACCTTTAGAAAGCTACATTATTCAAAAATGACATAACTTACTTTTTTATCCGACCGAGCAAAGGGAGGTCATAATTATTGGTCACGCCAACGAAGTTGCGAGTAACAGCTAGTGGTGAATATGCAAAATACATTTGGCATCAAAGATCATACATATATGGTTAAAACTATCAATTTTATTTTACTTGTCTATACAAATAATAATTAAACTTTATAATAATTCAATTTCAATTAATGCTTTTACTTAAAATTAAAAAAAAATCAGTACCTTCTAATTCGTTAGGTATAATATTATCTATTACTATAATATTATCTATTACTATAATATAATCGCCTCTGTAGTCTAGTGGTCCAGTGTTGGCGTCGACCACATGAGGTCCCGGGTTCGATTCCCGGGTCGGGCACTTTAAAAAAAAGGGTTGTTTCAGTTTTCTGAGAAACACAAAGATGCCCGGGATTGGAAAGTGCCCGGTTGGCGATAGGCTTGCCACCTATCACATTTGTGGGACCAAGTATCTTCGGCTAATCGTGGGTGCACTTGTTGTACCTCTGCCTACCCCTTCGGGGATATGGGCGTGAAGATACTTTTTTTTTTTTTATTACTATAATAATATTATAATTTATAAATGCGAAAGTATGGATGTTTGGATGGATCAAAGTTTGTTATTCAATCACGCCAAAACTATTGAACGGATTTAGATTAAATTTGGCACACTGGTAGATGATATTCCGAAATAGTTCATTGGTTGCTTTCTATCCCGAAAAAATGAGTTGTTCCCGTGGGATTCACCAAAAACTGTTATAATGCAGCGGTTGCTACAAGTGTTATGTAAAACTTGAAACCCCCTCTGCAGTATTAGTTTATTAAAATTATTCAAGTAATCACCAGAGTATTCCAGTGAATGTTTAACAGCGATCAAATCTATGATATTTTTTTCGGTTGTTTCGTAATTTTGTATCACACGGATTAAGAAACAAATTGCCGAAAAGTGTTTGGAAGTCGCTCGCCGGTCGCTAATATCTAATATTATACGTCCAATACCTATATTAAAAAAATGAATATAAACATACGAGTAGACCTATTATTTAATAAATATCCAATATTTTCGAACTCTGATCCAATATAACCTTTGACCATATATTTACAAAATCCTTTAGTTAAGCTTACGGTGATATTCGTTCAATTGCTTTGAATACTGGTAATCTGAAATGCTGACATACGAAAATGTGTAAATTATGCATGCCGTAATACCTGCTTTGTGTGCTAAATGCAAGCAATTTCGTTACTACCTCTAAAGCTTTTATTTAATTTAGTATTTTCAACGCGAAGTTTTCTGTTTTTGGGTTTATATCTCTTATATCTATATTTACAGACAGACTTTAACGAAAAATATCAGTGTACAAATGAGAAAATGCTTGATTAGTTGGGATATCTAAGAAGACTGTCAGATTTCCCCGTTTTGGTCCCGGGCTCCTTTGAAGAATAGGTCAACTGCTGTTCTGCCAGGCAGGTCGTAAAAGGCAACCGATTGGCTTTACGAGTCACTACCATCGTGACAACCAGGTGGTAGAGTTCTGCATTGTCTCGCCCGGGTCTGTTACCACCGCCTTACCTATTCCTGCCGCAGTAGCGTAAGTGCTTTTCACTCTCGTGTTCCGGTTTGGAGATTAAGGTAGCCGGTAAACTTATGCATGTGGTTTTCACCTCGCAACAAGATAGCAACGTATCATTTTGGTGTCTATAGGCGATGGTTGATTGACTCTTTCCATCAGGAGACCCATCTGCTTGTTTGCTATCTTATGATATAAAAAAAAGATTCGAAAGTATGTAGGTGTTGGGGGAGACCAAGTCTAACGTACTTATCATGATCAAATTAATAGGGCAATATTCTTTGAAACTAGAGTGTTTGTGTTTTTAATGTGAAGGATGCGAGGTAAGTCTGACTGGACTGTGATATCTGATATTCAGTTCGGCCAATGGTGACGAGTTTGGCATAAAAATATTTAATTTTTACCAATTTAAGTTAAAAATAAGTACTAACTTAAATTGCCCCCACATGTATTAAAATATGTGCAAGGGCTAATTACGAACTTGTCCCAAGATTCCCTGGTAGACAAAAATTCTAAGAAATTAATTTTTTTACTCTTACATCTCAGTATATATTTGAGAATATAATGTTCGTAAATATATTGGCTCATTTACAAAAAACGGTAATGTTCATTCGCTACATACAAGGAATATAAATAACCTTGTTGTGTACGCATCTCATCTCCACAGATTCAATTGCTCATTTGGGAGCAATAAATAGATTTTTACAATAAGATTCCCGAACCAATAAGAGATTTACTACTAAACAGATAAATAAAGTGTTGAAACATAACTGTGTAAAAAAATGTGACAAAACGTGTGAAATTATGAAATTCCAGTTTTTTTATAGGTATAATATAAGGCAAAGTAAACAAACAAACAGATGCCTCTTCTACTGGAAAAAGACTACTGTCGTTTATTAATACCACAGATGCTATGCTATGCGTGTGGCGAGTGGTAATGCCACATTCTCTCCAAACCAGAACACGACAGCGACAGGTACTTACGATGTTACGACGAGCACTGACAAAGCGATGGTAGGGTTGGTAGGGTTGCCAGATCCAGGCTAATCATTTCCTGGACATTTCTGGGGCCACGAACGGAATCAGAGTTTTGGTCTCCGGTTCGGGACTAAACTAAGTAGGGATTACCTAGAACTATCGGTTGATGAAAAAAAATACTTTTTTTGGAAAAAAAAATTTTAATTACTTTCTCAAACTGTTAAATAGAGCCGCTTACCCCTCCCCTCATTCACCTAATGCAGTGCGAGCACGCTATGTTTGGTTTGACTTTTGCAGCCGTAGTATCGTAACTTTGTGGAAAAACTAGTATTTTCTTATTCCGGGACAGCAAAGTAAAATTACTGGATACGGAACAACACACAAAATTCCGGGACAATCCCGGAAATCCCAGCCATCTGGCAACCCTAGTTGCCGGTGGTACTAAAACCCAGGCGAAATATTAAACTCTACCTCCTAGTTAGCAATCGCGATGTTAATGATACGTTTTACGAGATACGTAGCACTAAGGCAGTTAATCTATAAATAATGAAATGATTTTACTTATAAAAATAAATTTAATGTATTTTTTTTAAACTGAAACTTACCACGTCGGGTCAATAACAGCGGTCTCTTTAATGTCACAGTAGCCTCTGTATCTGGCGATATTTTTGGTCGTCATTTTGTGTTGTAATATTTTAAAATTTCACTTAAGTTTAATTATTTATATCTACAAAATCGTGTTTTAAGCTGCTACCAAATATAGCTTTTGACGATCGGGCAGCAACCTTTTACGCCGTGTATGTATAATTGTAAAAAACACAACTACGTAACTTTTAATAGATTACTAATACCACCAATAGACATAATTTTTATAGACTAACATACATGTTAATATAATATACTTAAAGATACACTTTGTCACGTGTTGACGGCGACGTGGTGCGCGCTTAATTCCGGAGACTCCCCGGAACATCCGGTAGACCACATCAGTCGCCCAAAATAATAAAAGGCCACATAAATACTGAATTTTTAATAATATTAGCTGCATTTCGTAACCTGCTATTAGATCAATGTTTTTGCGAATCTCATAAGACAACACATTTCCAGTGAAAAGTAAAATAAGTATACTGATACCTGAACATAAACTCAGAAAACCAAATATAATTCAAATCCTTCAATCCGTTTTTGCGATTCAGTAATAGGATAGAATAATATAATAGGATAATATTTTTTATTTGCATGAAAATGGATTACAATAAAAATAAAATTGTGTTACAAATTTTATTATTATATTATTACACTAGCTGTTGCCCGCAACTTCGTCCGCGCGGACTTAATTTACTCCGCACTGCTCCTCCCCCGTAGGTGATAGCGTGATAATATGTAGCCTATATGTTGACCCGACCTATTAGTAATATTCACGCAAAATTTGAAATAAATCCATGCAGTACTTTTTGAGTTTACCCCGCACATACATACAGACAAACAGACAAACTATATTTTTGGCTTCGGTATCGATTGTAGATCACGCCTCATCGATACCGAAGCCAAAAATTCTTTTAAAAAATATTCAATGTACAGTTTTGATATTTCCACGATTTTACTATATGTATAGATAACAAAGAACGCTCCTGAAGAAAAGTGAAACCATCGCCTTTAGACATCAAAGATGTTATTGGTGCATTGCTATCCGTGTGGCGGGATGACAATGCCACGTTTTTAAGTTACCGACTACTTTAACTTCCAAACCAGAAGACGCTAGCGATGAGAACTAACGTTATTGTGGCAGGAATGGGTAAGGCGGTAGTACCAGACCCGGGAAGGACAACACAGAACTCTACCACCTAGTATTCACGATTATTGTGTCAAACCGAAAAACATGCACATTTGTTTGTTCTGTTGAAGATTGCTAGAAATGAGCGATGAGAAACTTAGTGACTAAGTTTGAGTAATAGGGCGATCATAACCACCCATCTCGCTAAACAATCCATTAACTTGAGGTTAGTTTATAGCACTCTTAATCCCCTACAAGGAAACCTGAATAATGGTTTTGTTTATTTAAAAGTAGTAACATCTATAAATGTAAAATAGGAATTCTTGATCTGTAACGGACATTTTCACGAGAAATTCAAAAGAATTTCTGCGAACTTTTGTCTGAACATCGTGTGGTCCGCTTTGTATGCACGTACAATTACGTTGGGGACAGATGCAAGCTTAGATTACGGGATCTAGAATGGCGAAGACAACAACAATGCTTTTCGTTGGATTTTAACATTCCATCGTTTCTTTTGCTGGAAAATTGCTAATACAGTTAGCATTTCGTTGAAGTGCATTTAGTCAGCAGAAAAGTTATTTATGCAAACTTCGTCGTAACCAAAGTACTTTTCAATTGAATTCCAAAATATGAGAATAAATTTGTTTAGATTTTTTTAAGTATATTTACAGATGGCTCCAAAAACTTATTTTTTGTGAATGGTATTTAAATTAGTCATATGAAGCATTTTTAGTTTGTTTTAGGATTTCAGATGTACAGGGATCTAACTTTAGATTGTACCACGTCAACCGCAGTTTGGTTTTCATAAAAAAGTAGGGTTTTTTGGTTTATATCAATACTTTGTCTATGAGCATATAAATGCACCTTTTGCTGTATTAGTAGTATATGATTTTTCTTCTTTATATTTTATTATAAAATGTGTTTAGGGTCTTGGTGAGTTTTTTCAGGTCAAGATAAAGTTAAAATTGGAAATCATAACTTTAGATTG
Source organism: Apodemia mormo (assembly GCA_036924255.1). Classification (NCBI taxonomy): domain Eukaryota; kingdom Metazoa; phylum Arthropoda; class Insecta; order Lepidoptera; family Riodinidae; genus Apodemia; species Apodemia mormo. The sequence continues at coordinate 4,821,923 of JAUPFN010000012.1, read as the reverse complement.
TACAGACAATTTTCCCCGTGTTGTTTTAGATCACCTTTGTAGAATATACTGTCTGCCGTTCTATCAGTCAGATTGTAAGAATTGAACGACTGGCCTAGTAAGCCACTACCATTATGACTACTAGGTGGTAGGGGGTCTGGTACCACCGCCTAAGCCATTCCTGCAGCAGCGTCAGTGGTTAACACTGTTGCGTTCGCGTTTGATACGAGGGTTACCAGGGTAGCTGGTAAACTTAAGCATGTGATATTAAGACCGCGCTACAAGGATAGCAACGCACCATTAACACCTTTGGTGTTTGTAGACGTTGGTTATCTCTTTTCACCAGGAGAGCCATTTGCTTATTTGCTGTCTTATAATATAAAAAACAATTTACAGTTCAAGAATTTAAAATTCTACACTTAAAGAATCACTAAGTTGGAACCATTTGCGAAGTTCTATAGCGTTCAGTTTTACTACTTAAACTATGGAAACCCAGCAGTATTTTGAGAATTAGAATTTTTTGAGTGTATGATCCTATATAAAAAAACTTATCATTTTTTTGACAGCTCTGTAGCATTACTTATTTTTGCTGTCATAACGCTAGTTAGTACCTTTATAGAGCCGTTTACTGTATTACAGTAGCTGTTAAACTTATAGAATTAGCTTATTAGATGACTTACTTTGCCGTTGTCAGCGTAATGACAGCAATTGAAATAACGACATATCTTACAGACTGACTGACAAACTGGTTAATTGTGCTAAAGTAGTAAAGATTTTTATATTTCAAATTCCCTAAGGGCTCCCAAAATACTCAAGGGTTAAATATTTAGAATGAAGTACCATAAAACAGTAAATGACCATTGCCTGGATCGTTTCCAAAATGTTATAATTTTTTTCATATAATAATAACAAATAAATAGATAGTTCTTCTGATAAAAAGAGAAACTATCGCCAACAGACATCAAAGATGTTAATGGCACGTTGCTATTCATGTGGCAGGTTGATTATGCAACATGTATAAGTTGAACAGCTAACTTACCCTCTAAAACGGAACACAACAGTGACAAGCACTGATGCTATTGCAGCAAGAATAGGTAAGGCAGTAGCTCTTGATCCGGGAAGTCGTTACAGAACTCTACCACCATTTTGATAGTGACAAGTTATGCCAATCATCCGCCTTTTACGAACTGCCTGGCAGAACGGCAGATAAGCTTTTCTTCAAAGTAGGCCTGGACCAGTATGGGGTATTAATTTTATTTAATTTGTAAGATTTGTGAAAAATATATATTATTTCTTGTTACTTATTATAGTAATATATTTTATAAACTACTAGCTGACCCGGCAAACGTTGTTTTGCCATTCATATTAGGAATACATAGCGGACAAACAACGTGACACGTAATTTATATAAGTCTACGGGATTGTCCTTCCACATAGCCAAAATGGCATTAAACTTTATATGGTGGTTAAGTATTCTTAAATTTTCTATTTTTCCGCACAATTTTCTTAATATTTTCTTTTATAAGAACCTTCTTACAATCAAACACAATAAAAAAAATATTACCGAAATTGGTCTAGCCATTCAGGTGTGATGTCGTGACCAAGGAAAATAGGGATTGATTTATATATATATATATATATATATATATATATATAAATATATATATATATATATATATATATATATATATATATATATATATATATATATATATATATATATATATATATATATATATATATATATATATATATATATTTCTTTTATAAGAACCTTCTCCTTACAATTACAAGCACAATAAAAAAAAATATTACCGAAATTGGTCTAGCCATTCAGGTGTGATGTCGTGACCAAGGAAAATAGGGATTGATTTATATATATATATATATATATATATATATATATATATATATATATATATATATATATATATATATATATATATATATATATATATATATATATATATATATATATATATATATATATATATATATATATATATATATATATATATATATATATATATATATATGTGAGGAAGTATGTGAGTATTTGCAACCTAAGGTAGCGTAGCGCTATCTAGAGTAGAATAAAGTGTATTTGACTTATACGTTGCGTACGTCACTTACGTCATTTTATATCTTAACAGTCATCCATCGGCCAGCATATATCAAATATCGCCTGTCGTAACGAAATCCGAGTCAGTAGATCGGTTTATAAGAGGACTCACAGCTAGAGAACCGACCGTGCCTAACGTGCGCACTGATTCAATGATAAGACGACTATATGGTGGTATATTATAATTTATTGTCTTCTGCGAAAGCAGCGGTGGGATCAAATCCAATGCGTCTAATATTACTATCGGCCCACCAGTTCATGAACGTTGAAAACGAACCAATTTGAAGAAAATGGTGATGCAAGTGCAAAATAAAATAAAAAAGTGCGAAACAAGGATTACCGTATTCATCACGAAATAAAGATTTTCTTTATTTCATGGTATTCATTCATTTACAAGGCCGTGCTCATAAAAGGGTGTCAAAATCACCCTTATGCAAAACATTGGATGAAATAAAGGAATGTTAATCACGTCAGTTCGCTACTATTGGAAGATTTCACGACATGGTGCAGTATACTAGTAATTGCGATTCAACTTATGTGGAGAACTCTATAAAAAAAAACCTAGTAATGGTGGATGAAATAGAAACTGGGTGGAGCGAGGTGAACAAAATTGTAGCCGTCATCTCAGGTATCTCCGACTACCAGGTACGGTCTGATTTATTAAAAATACTGGCGAACAAAATTGAAGTCGTCGTCTCAGGTATCTTCGACAGCCAGGTATGATCTGATTTATTAAAAATACTTCTAAGTAGCAGTTACTCGCGATTTCATTCGCGTGATCAAAAATCAATGCTTCTATTTGCCCAGTAGGTAAAATAGTGGCCTGTGTCATTGCTAAATAATGTGGCTTTCTGGGCGTGAGAGAATTTTTGAAATTGGTTAAGTAGTTTCTGAGTTAAATTGTAACAAATGAACGAGCAATCAAATGTAAAGTCTTTATAATTTTAGTATAGATAACTTCGTGGCACTTGACAGATATTTTAGCACTACACATAAATTAGAAATTACAAAGGTCCTATCAATCCGTAACTATTTATGAATTACCTTAAACGTCATTGACTAGAATACAATGCTGTGGCCATTGGTCAGACCATCATAAGTGCACTTTTAGCTGAACAATGTTAATAATACAATTAGCATTGCGAAAAACGGATCGTTTGATCAGATAGACATATCTCCATCAATACTGTACTCTTCTACAGTCTATGAACATTTCAAGATAAGTTAAAAAACAGAATATTACATTTGATCATAACAATACATACGCATTGTGCATTGTGCATAATACATGTAAAATTATTTTTTGTAATTATCACTTTCTGATCTGAGGCCACAGAACGATCGTATAGTGTTACAAATATTATAAATCGAGTTATAACGCAAAATGTCGAAAGATTTTTAATAAAAGTTTAGATTTGTAGCCTTAATTCTAGTGATGAAAGTGTTCAATCAATCAATCAATCAATTCTTTATTAGCTTAAAGTAGGGTAACAATGTGTTAGACGTTATTTAATTACAAATTATGAACTTAAACCTAGTTTGCCAGACAAATGGCGTGCTAATTTTCAGTGATCTTATTGTCTGAAAGTGGGACATACGGAACAGGTGTATTTTTCTAAACGAGGAGATGATAAGTATACAAAATCAAGTGTTAGTAAGTCTATATTCACAATCAGAACATAAATTTAAGTATTTTCATGCCCGTATCTCCGAGGAGGTGGGTGGAGGTGCAGCCGGTGCGCCAGCAATTGGCCGAGTATGTTTGGTCTCACAATGGGTGGCGGGCCGATTGCCGGCTGGGCACTTATCTAATCCCAGGCAGCGTTACTTTGCAAAGGTGAAAAGCACATTCTTTAATTTGCCTGACCCAGAAATCGAGCCCGGGACCTCACGTGGTACCGGCACTGGACCACTAGACCACAGAGGTGACAAATCAATAAATTTATGCGTTGGGATCGATCTCAAGTTTTAAGTTACAATGTTTAGTTAGCGGCTCTGATTGTTCACCTTGTGACATCATTATCGGGCGGGATGTTTTTTTAGTCGACCCGGAATGAACCTTTCATTACAAAAACAAAGGTACGCACAGTACAAAAAAGTTCAAGTGGATGTTTATGTTTCACAGAGCGCAGATTTACATGACCAATATTACTATCGACGATAGACATGGGTGTTTTGTTATTTTTCAGCATCGATACACGTCGTTGTTTCGTAAACGTTATCATTGTCAACATCGTTGTTTCCAACAACGGTGTCGGACATCTACTAGCGTACTGGCTGGGAAACGTCAAGCACGTTGATGGTTTGGCGTTTTCATAAACGTTGTGATACTGTCGTGCATCAACGTAAAAACATTTAGGAGAGTAAATGACAGTTGATGTAAATAGATAAACAAAATATTGAAATATAAAGTTTTTTTTAGTTTAGTTAGTTAAAATTTGGATACGCATTTGAAAGGATGATTTTCTACTCAAGCACGCAGTAAGGTTGGCATTTAGAATTGGTAACGTTGCGCTCATCCGTTGTTTATTCACAGTTGGATATTCACAGTAAGGGCCATCGGGCATCGACGTATTATAATTGGCGGCGTCGATTACAGTCGTCGTAATTCGACATCTGCCATCGCGTTGAATTTGAGTGTTATTCCCATCCATTACTGGGCATTTCGGCACCGGATGTCGTCACCATGGACCGACATCGATCGTCAGCAGCGTTTCGTTAGAAACGGCCACCTCTAATCGACGATGATATTGCCCGTCTATATTACTTGATTAAAAGGGTTTGCGTTTGCACAAAGGGCAATTTCCACTATTTCATTACTATGTGTGAAATAAAAATGAGTCTTGAAAATTTAAATAAAGTCGTACTACACCATCCTTAACCATTAATCTCTACAAAAATAAATTCTGTAAAGGATATCACTTCCAAAATAAGTTCATAACCCTCTACACTTGCCTTATTATTCTTTTAAAAAAAAGGGGACAGATAGCCTTTGTTTTATTTCAGAGATTTAAAAGCTAAAAACCATGCATGATAATTATTATCTTTCGATGAATATCAGATGACAATATTATCAATATTTGACTCTAAAAATGTAGCTATTTATACGTCAGCCGTCTCAGCTATGGAACTGTACTATAGCAAAAATCGACACTCAAGTTAATTTTATCAAATAAAGAAAAAGCCAAAGCCCTGAAGCATTTCGGGTACTATTCTTCTCAGGACAAGTTTTAAGGATGTCATAAACTACAACAGCCTTAAGGCATTTCATCATAAAAAAAAAAAAAGATTTAGCTCCTTGAATACATAGATAATACATGGGCCTAGGTAGGCATTTTGATGTGGAGTACAGGAAAGGGATACCACACGTTTATTATTTTAGTCGTCAATATGGTTGGTTTCAACTCGACCAGAGGCTAGACCCTGACACTAACTGGATTATCCAGGCTTTAGTAAACGACACATTCGAAGTAAATTTGCGGTCATTATATGTTATGGAGAATAAGCTAGCTTCATAAAAACTTTCAAATTATAAAAATATGTTATATCACGTAATAGTTCTTAAAATTATAATAGGCAACTTATTCAACACTTTCATGAGGATTCAAAATATATAGTTTGAGATACAACTTAAATAAAATACGAAAACATATATGGTTTTCCAACACTACCGCTTGTGCCAGAACATTATATGTTCACCGGTGCTTAACATGTAAAATTGATAAAATACCATCGGATAGTTTAGCTGCTTAGCTTAAGCCAGGATGGACGAACTAGCTTGTGCCGATAAAGCACGCTTTAATAAGAGTTAGAACGAAGTACATTTTTTTTAATGTAAGCGATATAGTTTTAGTTGAGTAAAATCCTAGGCTAATTAATAAATTATGGAAAGGTTTTCAAATCCTTGTAAAATAACAGATGTTCACGATTTAAATAGTAATTAAGAAGGTGAGCCAAATAAGAGTTTATAATGAGAATTAGTAGATATATCTAACCTTCCTTTTATATCCTCGTAATGCGATTTCTGTGCCTGTTTCCGTTCTTTTGTACATTCATTGTACATCTATACAAATAGGAAAATGTATCAAAAATAAATGAGAACAAAAACATTTTTTTTGCTTTATTTTTATTATAATGTTATTTTGTTGCGCTTTATTTAATTACGGTTACATTATATTTAAAAAAAAACTGTACGAACATTTAAATGTTACTGTGTTGATATCTCTTAATATTGTTCCAGAAATGCAGTGAAAAATAATGAAAATTGTTGGTTTTAAGATAAACTACTTTTGTGTTAATGCTTTTGTAGCACCATGTCTCACTTTAATTCATGTAATTACCATTTCAGTACATTGGAAGCTCCACGCTTCATGTAGCTATCATGTCAGTACATTGGAAGCTCCGCGCTTCGTGTAATTAAGAAGTCAATGCGTTAGAAGCTTCGCGCTTCACGTAACTATAAAAACAATACATTGGAAGCTCCGCGCTCCATGTAATTATCAGTTCTGTACATTGGAAGCTCCGCGCTTCATGTAACAATTAAGGAAGTACATTGGAAGCTTAGCGCTTCGTGTAATTAGCAAATCAGTGTATTGGACGCTCCGTGCTTCGTGTAACAATTGAGGAAGTACATTGGAAGCTTAGCGCTTCGTGTAATTAACAAATCAGTGTATTGGAAGCTCCGCGCTTAATGTAATAATTAAGGAAGTACATTAGAAGCTTAGCGCTTCGTGTAATTAATAAATCAGTGTATTAGAAGTTCTGTGCTTTATGTAACAATTAAGGGAGTACATTGGAAGCTTAGCGCTTCGTGTAATTAACAAGTCAGTGTATTGGAAGCTATCATATCAGTACATTGGAAGCTCCGCGCTTCGTGTAATTAAGAAGTCAATGCGTTAGAAGCTTCGCGCTTCACGTAACTATAAAAACAATACATTGGAAGCTCCGCGCTCCATGTAATTATCAGTTCTGTACATTGGAAGCTCCGCGCTTCATGTAACAATTAAGGAAGTACATTGGAAGCTTAGCGCTTCGTGTAATTAACAAGTCAGTGTATTGGAAGCTCCGCGTTTCATGTACCTAACAATTAAGAAAGTACATTGGAAGCTTAGGGCTTCGTGTAATTAACAAGTCAGTGTATTAGAAGCTCCGCGCTTCATGTAACAATTAAGGAAGTACATTGGAAGCTCAACGCTTCGTGTAATTAATAAGAAAGTGTATTAGAAGTTCTGTGCTTTATGTAACAATTAAGGGAGTACATTGGAAGCTTAGCGCTTCGTGTAATTAACAAGTCAGTGTATTGGAAGCTCCGCGTTTCATGTACCTAACAATTAAGAAAGTACATTGGAAGCTTAGGGCTTCGTGTAATTAACAAGTCAGTGTATTAGAAGCTCCGCGCTTCATGTAACAATTAAGGAAGTACATTGGAAGCTCAACGCTTCGTGTAATTAATAAGAAAGTGTATTGGAAGCTCCGTGCTTCCGATAACTAGCAATTCAGATTGTAAAGGAAGCTCTGTGCTTAGTACAGCTCCCAGGTCGGCGTTGTGTGTCGTTTTAATATTCTTGTGCGACGTTACTATGAGCTTTATGTGCTTTGTATCACACCAAAAGACAGTAAAATTTTAACGAAGTGGAAATTTCTATTACGTATTGCCTACAGGCTTGTAATGTTACGAAGATAACTGTGCGACACGCGAGAGCGCGTTGTCTGTCAGAATGGCCGTGTGAGGAAGTATGTGAGTATTTGCAACCTAAGGTAGCGTAGCGCTATCTAGAGTAGAATAAAGTGTATTTGACTTATACGTTGCGTACGTCACTTACGTCATTTTATATCTTAACAGTCATCCATCGGCCAGCATATATCAAATATCGCCTGTCGTAACGAAATCTGAGTCAGTAGATCGGTTTATAAGAGGACTCACAGCTAGAGAACCGACCGTGCCTAACGTGCGCACTGATTCAATGATAAGACGACTATATGGTGGTATATTATATATATATATATATATATATATATATATATATATATATATATATATATATATATATATATATATATATATATATATATATATATGTGTGTACTTTATTATACGTATTTCTGCGAGATTCAACAAACTTACTTTGTGTAAGTATACATACCTATAATGTATAGATACTGTACGGGTTCTTGCTAACTAGTACACTATTAGATTGATAAATGATAGATGATATTGATTATTTTTAGCTTAAAAAAATAATTAATATTTTATAAACCACTGGTTAAACGGCGAAGGACCATTTAATATTTATTGGTATTGATAATTGGTACACTTGATAGTTAATGATTATTGAGGACGCGTAGCGCTCTTGATGGCTAAATGCGAACTGTCTTATTATACTAATTAAAATAATAATGAATAATGTGTGTCGTGTAAAATGATGAATTGCAATATGTTACGGTTGCACCGTACAGATACCTCCGTAAAATATTTTATCATGCACAAGGACGCAAGGAAAGCTTAATAAAAAATAAACCTGTATTTCTCAGTAATGGCGGCTATCACAGTTTATGTTGTCATCGCCGAGAGCCACTGTTCAATTTTCTGAAACCGTATTGTACCCTACAAAGAGTAGATCGGAAGTAGACGGACGCCGTGCGAATCGTAAATACTTTTGCGCAAATAAATCTAAGAGGGTATAAATATTGAGAGAAAATCTTGGCACTAGAGATTTTGTAACGATATTGGCAGATGCTGGAGGGTGTAAAAATTTTCAATATTGCCTTTGAAGCTTTTAAATTATTTAATATACAGGCACTTTAGATTGCCATTTTGTTAAGACTTTTTTTATAAATTATGTTTATTTTAATAATTCTGCTAAAGTTCACTTATTTCGTAAATGTTATTGCGTTTGGTTGAATCTATTGAGGTTTTTCTCGATTTAAACCAAAATCTCAGTAGTGGCTCGAAATTTGGCGGGTGGTGTATTAATTATCCTTTGGTATCCCGTTGCCTTGGATGAGCATGTAAATCTGACGATCCGGATTATCGCTAGAAATATGTGATAATTGTTATCATATTGTAATTCAAAAGTGATAGTGCCATGTTTAGCTGAATGGGTCGGCACGACCGGGGCAATACCACTATCTCACTAAAACCAACGTAAAGAAACAACTTTGCTGTAGCGTTTCATTTGGTCTGTGAGGTTCCCGGAGGCCGGAGCGCAATTTGAAGGTAGTAGTTTATCCAAGGGGGTACCACTACCGTAAGTGGTGGAGAATCCCCCTCTGGACATCCATGTTCAGAAGTTCACAATCAACCTAATCATGGATGCCAAGGCTGCATAATTGCATCCACAAACTTCGCTGCTCGGGGCAAGATGAACAAAAATTGAAAGGCACCTCCTACCACACTCCATGTGAACTATACTAATATTAGGGGTCTTCACTCAAACCTAAATGCCTACTACCACCTTGGAACGGCTAAGCCGGCTTATTTTCTTTTTAATAGAGACGCAGATATCTTCTCCGGCTAATACCTCATATCTTTCCTACACGGGGTACAAATTCGAGCATTCATTTGTACCCCGGGCGGGAGTTTCTGCTTATGTCAGAGAGGATATTTGTTCTCGACGCCTCAGCAGCCTCGAAGGCAAGGACCTATCAATTCTCTGGCTACATGTAGATTGCGACGACCATCCCCGTGTCTATGCGTGCTTCTACAGTTCCTATAGCGGAAATGCTGAAGTCAACAGGCTTGTTGAACACCTTTAAACAGCTTTAAAGTCTGTGTTGCAACAAACCTCCTCCACTGAGATCGTGATCTTAGGCGATTTGAATGCCCACCACGCCAAATAGCTAAGTTCATGCAGTAGCGATCACGTGCGGAGGTCTGTTCACGATTTTGTCTTGGCGTTTGGTTATAAGCGAGTTATGCGGTCGATCATACGCCTTCACTGCTGGACCTTCTGCTGACCTCTCATCCGGACCATTACCAGGTATCTGTGGACGTCTCTCTTGGTACGTCAGACCACTGCCTGATCCAGAGTAAAGTGCCGTTAACGCGCCTATCACGGCCTTCTTTCGCAGGCTGTCGTCGCGTTTGGCACTATAGGTCAGCAGGTTGGGAGGGGATGCGGTATATTTCAAAACGGCTCATCTCTTTGCCATTACACAAAGATGAAGGTTCACTCTGCGTCTTCTATCGTATTTATCATGAGGAGTATTCCAGCGAATTGTTTAAATGAATCCCATCATCGGATATCGCGTCAGAGTTTAAAGTTCCACGATCACCATCTCGATGACTGGAAATTCACAACTATGCGATTCTCTCGACACATTTTACCTCGCACTACTCTGTTGTGGAATCAACTATCGGCAGGGGTGTTTTCGTACGGAAACGACTTGGGGACCTTTAAGAAAAGAGCGTACTCATTCTCAAAAGGTCGGCAATGCAATTGGAAAACGCTGGTATTGCAGATGTCCCTGGGCGGCGGTGATAACATACCATCAGGTGAACCTCTTGCTCGTTTGCCCCCTCTTCTGTGAAAGAAAAATTTTTCCCGAAATTGCATTTGTGAGCTGTGCATTTTTAAGATGTAAGCATGATAAATCTAAATATACTTACACTTGTTCTGTATTATACTATACTTAAACATAGGTACTTTTGTGGTTATCCCATTCGTTTTTTTTTAACCATGCTACGTATTTAACGAAATAAAGTATAAAATAATATATGTCATGACATATAACAATATAGTGTTTAATTCTTGACAAAATATACTAAAATAATATTATTCATAATTCACATTACGATGTGAGATCATTATATATTGTTATTAATTTGAAATTCAGCCATGCTTTTTTTAAATATTAATCAAACTACAAAATAAAATAAAAGTAAAATATTTTCTCTTAATTCAAATATTTAAAAAATATACATTATTAATATTAATCATACAACGATATAAAGTATAAAATCAAATATTATTCTTTAATTTAAAAGTTGAAATACGCTACTGTTAAAATATTAATCAAATTCTGAATAAAGAATAAAGTGAAATATTTATTAAAAAATTCAAATTCATTCATCAATCCGCAGTTTGCATTTATTCATAACCGCCATAAAATTAAGCTGAAATTTAAGATGTTTCGTTTTATTTTAGTTTCATGTTAAATTTTACTACGTGATGCATTATTTATGAGTCTTTTTAAGTAGTTTTATGAATTTTCATTACAATAAAATAAATGTAATGAAAAACAAGAGCAGAATTTTGGCTCTTTTATTCTCTACTTTCGGAGTATTAAATATCAAGATGGCCATTCATTGTTTATCAGCTAACATTGATCCTGAAAATTAAGAGTTAGAAAACCAAGGCATTTTCATTTAAAATAACGTGACCACAGTTATTTTTAATGAGAATGCCTTGGTTCAGTTCTATACCGAAATAGTTTATAGCAACACACTTATTCTCACTGAGATTTTGTTTTATTGACTGGTGAAATAGGCAATGATTCATAATACCCATCATTAAATTGTCAACTTGTATGACTTCTTGCTTGTATATTGGTAGGACTGAAAGAAAAAAATATTTTATTTACATCATTAGTTTACGCATGCATAAGTTTACAAGCGGAACACGACCATGACAAGCATTGACGCTAGTGCAGCAGCAGTAAGTAAGACGGTGATACAATATACCCAGACGAGACGTTGCAGAATTTAGTAGTCACCACCTAGTAGTCACGATGGCAGTGACACATATATATTCAGTATTACTTACACTCGTGTAGAGTGACGTAGTGGTCGTTTCTCCTGAAGATGATTCGGTTTCGAAGTGAAACGTGCGTTGAGTACGTAAACGTGTGATTGTGTGCTTGGTGGCCGGCGCGGGACATGGGTGTAAATTTGTGAAAAGAAAATTCTTGTATTTTGCACCACGATAACACACCTTCGCGCGAGGCCATCATTGTAAACGAATTTTTGACCAAAATGTCAACAAATACCATTAAATAATCACCTTATTCACCAGATATGACTCCAGATATCTTATTTCTTTATCTTAAGCTGAAATTACTACTTTGTGGCACCCGTTTGTATTCGTTAGAAGACATCAAAGAGAATTCATGGCCAGAACTGAACTCAATGTCGAAAAAAAGCGTTAAAAAGGTTTTGATGATTGGATTATGCGTCAGCGTAACTGTATCGTTCCTGAAGCGGCATACTTTGTAGGAAATAAAATAGAATTGGATGAATAACTAATATTTTGTTTTGTACGGTAAATGTCCATTAATAAATAATTTTTATTCTTATTTTTATGTTGTGTATTATTGATCGTTTCCCGGTACTTCTTAACAGAGTGATCAATATCCTTACTAATAATATTAATGCAAAAACCTTTCAGGGTTTCACATACGGGATATAAAGTTTGTATGTAAGATTATATTGTTGACATGATACCACAATACTCTATTCACGAGCGAAGTTGCACGGTTCAACTAGTTTTTAATATTATAAATGTTAAAATTTCTCTATTTGTTACACTCTTTCACGGCTAAACTCCTAAATGGATTTTGATGAAATTTGCAATGAAGGTAGGTAAAAATCCGGAATTAGATATAGGCAAAGTTTATTTTAAACATATCTGTAAAAGGCTGAACGCAAAATTTATATGAAAAACCATATCAATGACATAGTTCTTTATACAAAAAACGTGAGACCAACTGCGCGAGTCAGCTAGTGTCATTTAAAAGGCAGAACAACTGTTGCCGGATCAGCTAGTAACACATAAAACTCGACAAAACAATTATGCTTTAAAGTGTGCTTTGAGAATTTATCGTTGATTTTTCTAGCTCTAACTTTTAATGAGGACAAGAGCCATCAAAGGCATCAGATATCATCATTCCATAATATACAAGTGTTTGTACTATACTATTAACACAAAAGTTCTACAATGTCGTTGTTTATAGGTATTAAATATTCGTGTACAGCTTGGCAAAAAAGAGTGCGTTGTGGTGACGGATTGAACTAAAATGCACTAGTTATGGCAACACTAAAGTTATCGAGATCGAGTCATAAACGTCAATTGTTTCTTGTTTACTTCCAATAATTTATTTAACATTTTAATTATAATTCTAGTCTAGTAGTTTTGGAACCTATTCAATGAAACAAACAAACAATCAAATATTTCCTTTTTAATATTAATAGTATAGACATCACTCTTAGGGTTGACTGATAAAAAATATCTTTCTTTCTTGTAGAGTATTTAAACCTGCTGCTTCAACAATATAAACGGTGTCATTATGTTTTAGGCTTGTACCTAAACTTCGAAGTATTAAAACCAATTATGCAGTATATGTGATACCATAGAAATGATAGTGGCGGCATCAATTTTTTTTTTTTTTTGCCAGGCTATTGGTACTTTCAAGAATAGTTCATACTACCAATCTACATACATTATCAATATTACAAATGCGATTTGGATGTTTAGATGGATGTTTGTTACTCAATCACGCAAAAACTACTGAACGAATTTGAATGAAATTCGGCACACAGGTAGACAGTGACCTGGAATAGCTTATAGGTTACTTTTATTACCGGAAAATGTAGTACTACAATTCGATATTCAATGCAATTTTTGCCTCGCATGACTGCTCTATGAAACCAATTACCAGCGGATGTGTTTCCGAACCGATACTACTTAGAGGCCTTCAAGAAAAGTGCATATTTATTCCTTAAACCGACCAATCGATACTACTTAGAGGGATTCAAGAAAAGTGCATACGTATTCTTTAAAGGCCGGCAGCGTACCTGAAGGACCTTCGGTGTTACAGCGTTCGTGGGCGGCGGTGGTAACTTACCATCAGGATAGCCTCTTGCCCGTTTGCCCCCTATTCCATAAATAATAAACTTGTTTATACAGTCTTTTGTGATGTAAGTTTCGACTATATTAATAAATAGATACTATCCTTTTTGCTGCATTTTACAATAGTTTATGTAACATATAGCGACTTACCTATCCGACATATTTCCAACTTGTTTGGTTTGTCATAAATAAAAAAAAGTGTTAGCCTTATGGCAGAAAAGAAAAATCTTTGCTTGATTTATAAATAAGATAAAGTATACAAGTTTCATTTGTTTCCAAGTACGTTCCTTTTTTAAATTTACTTGCTGTTAAATGCACTGTGTCCGTTGAAATCTAATATTGGCTTATTGTACATTAAATTAAATTACATTAAATTAATTTGATAATTTCGGCAGATGCTATATTTTTCTAGCACTTGGAAGCTGATATCATCAATCTTCTATCTTGTATTAATGACCTGTTCCTCTACTCGCGAGCAAAACTAAGTGAATCTGCTAGTTACCAATAAATCACATAAGGCAATCTATTTAATGTTAATGTTTATTTCCATGAAAATCTGGCTACTTAAATGACTTTTCTTGTTGGTTTCAGCTAACCGCAATATATTTACATTTGTTTTCACATGCGACATAACAGGCCTTTATAAATTCCATACACATCGGTCAACTGCTTGTGTATTCTCAACGAAGAGGTTGAATTTAAATGGGCATGATATCCAGGTGTTCTGTTTGTGCTATGATTAAAGAATATAAAGGTTTTAATTGCTGTAATAAATGTTACTAATCCTCGATCAACAGATATAAGTTTTTTAATTTGTTTATAATAACTTTATATCTGTTTTGTGTGTTTCTGTATATTTGTGTATGTAAGTCAAATGTCCTAAATCCTGATTTACACCCCTATTTATGCAACAAACTTTAATCGAATTGAAACGTTTAGGTAGTTAGTAAAAATTATTTTTGTAGTGAAGTAAATTATTTGTAGGTTGAGCTGCGATTCTGAATCGCAGCTATTCTGAATAACAGTTTTAGTTACCTAAGCGCTGCGATACGATAGAAGTTTTAATACGAGAATAGGGCCACTGTTTTCTTTAATTTTCAACTCACTTTCTAAAAGCAGTAGGTTATAAATCAGGCTGTACGTTTTTTTTATGTATGTTACCTTAGAGCTCAGTCATTTAAGAATTTTGAAAATTCTCTTTTAGAACGAAGTTCCTTATGGGGCGTTTTGGAGATACCTTATCCAAGAATAAACGTCGGCTACGTCAGATAAAGGCGTACTTATGCATACTACACAATAAAAACAAAACGCCAAATATTTATGCTCATCACACAAATGCTTGTCCCCGTCGGGGATCGAACCCGAGCCCCGTCGATTGCGTAGTCAAGGTCGCTAACCACCCGACCAACGGGGCGGTCAAATAAGTGGTGATCTTCATCGCCGCATTTACATGTTAACGATTATCGACTATTCGTAGCGATAACTATGACCGATAGCTTAACGTGCTCATCCGAGTCACGAGAGTGATAATACACCACTTCGATAGACTTCGAGCTTGTACAGCTTTTATATTTTAGAGAAAAACCTCAAAAAACCTTAATAACACCTTTGCCTGACCCGAAGAGCGAACCCGAGACCTCAGATATATGCCGAATAGGCTAGCCCCTATATCACAAAACATACCTACTATCATTTCACATAATATGCCACAGCACTGTAAGACATTTAAATCATTTCGACTTAGCGTAACGTAATTACGAACGCGTTGGATAATTGACAGCGCTCATCCGCTAATTAGTGCTGTCAGTCAGGATAAAATAATGTTGGATTAAACAGTGATAAAGATAATTAATCTATCTTCCACATATTAAAAAAAGTGTCAGTTAATCTTTACACACGGTTGAAGTAAAAGCTTTTTTTAAAATTAATTTCCTTATTACTACTGTCAGTTTTAAAATAAATTTCACTCATCAGTTCATAATTATTTTATCGATTATAAGTACAATATATACAAATACAAATAGAGAGAATATCAAATAAATAGGTCGAATATCGAATAAATAGGTCGAAAAAGATTTTACAAACTGTTGATATAAATAAGAAGTTACAGTAAAATTTATTCGGTTTTTTTTATAGAAGAGGGGGCAAACGAGCAAGAAGTGCACCTGATGGTAAGTGATCACCGCCGCCCATGGACATCTGCAATACCAGAGGACTTGCAGTTGCGTTGCCGGCCTTTTAAGAATGAGTAAGCTCTTTTCTTGAAGGTCCCTATGTCGTATCCGTTCGTAAATACCCCTGCCGGTAATTGATTCCACAACAGAGTAGTGCGAGGCAAAAAGTGTCGGTACTTTTGTATCTGATCATTAAATGGACGATATTTAAAGAAATACAATTGAAGGTTAAGTCAGCTCATGTCAATGTAAGCTTATATGTAATGTATCACATATACTCACAACATTTACCTACGTCTTAAGGCGAGGTGTTTTGATGCGCGTCAGTTCTATAGGAAATGGACGGCGCGGTATGTTCTGAAACCGCTGGAAAACGTGTTAATATTCGAATAAATAAATATAGGACTTCAGCTGAAAACCAAAAGTTAGTACATCCTTTTTTGTATTTAAAACTAAATATCACCATATAAAAATCATGTGGAAGATTAGAAGTATTATTAACAAATTATTTTTTTTAAAGAATTTTTTAGCATGTTTTCGGAATTTTATATGATCGAGTAAAGTACATTCTATCATATAATAAGTTAGCACATTCCTTAGATAATATCTTCAGGTAAATCGTGTAATTTTTGAAAAATTGTTATTTAACAATCAATACAAAAAAATATGATTTAGCGAACTAGTTTTTTCCCGTTTGTCCCGATGCCTCGCCTTAATCACCCAGCGATATGAGATATACTTTAAGATTTATTCACATACCTATACCGTACCGTGTATATGTCTCAGTAAGATAGATAAAGCCGTAATATAGTTATGTCCCTAGGGATATAATTATATAACATAACATAATTATAAGAAAGCGATTCATTACTATCTTACTAGGAATATAAGTATAAAACGGTTCAAGTTTAGTGATATGATTATATTACTAGATTTAGTTTAGTGAAATAGAAATCCGCCATAGATTCAAATTAAACAATATTATATTACACTTTCTTGTTTCGTAAAATCCAATTCACACCGTCTCAAGAGACGATTGGCTTCAAAAATATTGAAGCTGAAATTCAGCAGTTACTTTATATTTTAACAGGAGAAGTAAAGAATTTCACTTAAAAAATCCTTGAGCTGAAATTTAGTAGTGAAAAAATTTATATTTTAACAGTAGGAAAATGTAAACCTCGGGACTATTGCTATAAATTCTCATGATACATTCACTGAATAAGTTTGAGCCATAATATCTAGGTAAATAAGAAAATAAACCTTCTAAATAAGATATTACATCGTTACTCTAAAAAAGTAGCCTGTTCTGATGTATTTTATGATATTCTTTTACATAAAGTCGCTCCCATTTTTAAGCTCAGCAAAAAATGTTATGTTTATTTTGACTTTAAATCCTTAATTTACAATCTAGGTAATAAACAAAGAGGAAGATATAAAACCAGAAAGCACATTATTCATGAGAAAATATCCCGTATCTTCCCTTGGCAGAATAAGACGGAGAAAAACGTAAATAAGTAAGGCTCAAAACACATAAATAAGAAATTAATCTCATTGGATAATTTTATACGAACACGTCTGATTTCTCCCTACTTGCGGGGAGATTATCACCCATAGTGCGTACAACCCTACATTGGTATTGCTATAAATCTATATTAATATTAATATTATAAATGCGAAAGTTTGGATGTTTGAATGGATGTTTGTTACTCAATCACGCAAAAACTACTGAACGGATTTGAATGAAATTTGGCACACAGGTAGATGATGATCTGGAATAGCACATAGGTTATTTTTTATCTCGGAAAAATTAGGTGATCCCGCGGGATTCACCAAAAACTGATAATGCGGCGGGCTGCACGCTGCAGCTAGTATTTATTAAAGGTAGGATGTACAATTGCCTTCAAATCTGTTATTTGTGATAATTGGATTTCGTTGTTAGTTGGTAACTGTAAATACCCTGAAGGTTGCTTGTGTAAGCAAAACCGGTTCGACATTAAATATAATTAAATTACCTTATTGTGAAACAGTACAAATTAACTAATAAATATTGTGTTAAATTAGTCTCAGTTTACATTCGGCCAACTTTTAAAAGGGCAACGATGAAGCTAACGAAACGCATGTATGAAGTTAGCTTCAGAATAAATAAATGAAGAAATATATTCTAAAAACAAACAGTCCTAGCTTCCCGTCATAGATTTAGGAAGTACTATCTAATCTTACATTTTTATTTTAGACTTCCCTTCTTACATAAACTTAAGGTTGTATCTTGGTTTTATTTCAAATTTTGTTAAATAGATAATTTTAACTTTAATTTTTCAAACCTACTAAGCCATTTCATTATTTATCAGGCGAAAACTTTGTAACCCTTTTTTTGGCACAGTTAAAGTTTATACAGAGAAGAAGCACAAAAAGCTTGTGTTGATATATAGTTATTGGTGAAACACTAATAACCTCTCAGGATTGTATTACTAACAACTATAAACAACAACTTTTTGATAACTTTTA
Organism: Apodemia mormo; assembly: GCA_036924255.1. Lineage (NCBI taxonomy): Eukaryota > Metazoa > Arthropoda > Insecta > Lepidoptera > Riodinidae > Apodemia > Apodemia mormo. Next base: position 4,803,297 of record JAUPFN010000012.1, on the reverse strand, counting down.
ATAATTCATCAGATTTTAATTCATCACACTTTCATCTATACATATAATAAAATCGTAGGGAGTCAAAACTGTACATGGAATATTTTTTTAAAAGAATACTTGGGGCGTGATCTACAATCGATACCGAAGCCAAAAATATAGTTTTTAGAATTTTTTTCTGTTTGTCTGTTTATTTGTTTGTCTATTTGTCTGTATGTATGTCCGGGGTAAACTCAAAAAGTACTGCATGGATTTACTTCAAATTTTGCATGAATATTACTAATAGGTTGGGTCAACATATAGGATACATATTATCACGCTATCGCCTACGGGGGAGGGGCTCTGCGGAGTAAACGAAGTCCGCGTGGACGAAGTCGCTGGCAACAGCTAGTACAGAAATAAAAATATTAAATACAATACTCTATTTCTTACGAATTATACGCGTACATTATTATTACGCGTATTTTAGACAACTAACGGCAATGATTGGGTAGTGGCTGCGTTATCCTTGACCAATTTATTGCACCCGGGGCCCGGGCACCGGAAGGTACCGGGTGGTAGTTGATCGCTTTGATACGCTTGTGTCGGCCATCCGTCTTATCATGTAATTTATTCTGATCGGTAGATAGAAGTTATGCTATGGTGGGTCTCGTGTGGGGTCCCAACTCCAGACTACCAGATATTAACCATATTGCTGTAGGTGACAAAATCACCAGTTGTGAAATGATGATTTGAAAAAATTTGTGAACATTTGAGTAAATTGAAACTATGATGTACTATCATGAGTAAATGAATGGTGGATTCTTAGCTTAGATGTGGATTTTTTTTTATTATAAAGACGATGATTTTGAACACTATGTGTGTTATACTCACCAACTTAGAGTAATAACGCTTAATAGTCTATGCTCACCAACTCAAGACTTGAACATAAGAGGTAATGATTTTTAAATACTTACTAAATAAACTAAATAAGGCAGAGTGGATTCAGTTTACATTAAATATCAAGAGTTATCCAGTTGCTACTTTGGAAATGTGACAAATACCTAGTTGGAAGTTTTTTATTTTATTACACTGCTTTATTTAGTTTATAAAAAAACTGAATAATCGTAGAAAAGCGTGTTGCTAAATCAATGCGCGCCGCTGGGAGGTGTAGAATACAACAAATATATAATTAAAATGTTAGACAACGGAATTTGGAAAGTTTTTTTTAGTTGAGTTTTTGGTTAGTTGAGTTTTGTTAAAAGTCATAGAACGAAAGTTGTATATAATATTAACAATGTAATTCTGGGAGTTTGTTAATGTTTTACCAATTATATCTATATCTGTATAACAAAATATCGACATCTATGATCGGTGCAGTTAACCCGCAGATTATGTAATTGACCTAATCGTATACAACCTTAAATAGCATTCAAGCACCTAATCCGGAATAAAATAGCTCCGGGATTCCCGCCAGAAGTCCGGTACTCACTGGATGGAAACCGGTTTAAACCGGATGTTACCAATACTTGGAAAAATAAAGGAAACGACTCAGATTGTGCATTTAGGAGAGGACATTTTTGAGATTTAAAATTAAGTGTTCTATTTTAGGGTTCGTAACTTTTGTCAAATTAAACATTTCTTTAGCCGCATTGAAGGATTTTTTGTAGGGACATAAATTTATGGGTTTATATAATGATCGAAATTTAAGCACTCCTATGTACTACAAAATATAAAAAATATATAACGACAATCGATGCAATTTTTAATGATATTTAGTTACTCCTAATCAAACGTTTGATTTCAGTTAAAATAAGCTTATAATATGCATATTTTTTAAAATATATTGAAAAGACAAAGTATAAATGGAAAGGTAATTTTTAAATTTAAATTCTTTCATATACGTGAAACAAAAACTTTGGAACACTTTTGAAGACAATCGCGCGAACAGTGATGTATAAAATTTGACACCGTTAAAGTTTACATTGCAATTACAAATACATTAAATTTGTAAATATAAACGTTACATGATGCAACATTCAATATTACGCGTCATCACATGATGCACACGGTAGCATAACGTGTGAAAATTATTTTTAAAACAGGCACAGCAGAAAGGACTGAGTTATTATCTCGGATTCAAATTCAGTTATGTAAACCTGTGGAATTGAATTAACTGTACATATTGATCTGATTCTCAAGAGACCATAAAAATAAGTTAATTTAGACAAAAAACGAAAAACAAAACCTCATTTACGAATTTGATTGATGACCAAGTCCAGTCGTTTATTTAAGCAACATGGCAATCGTAGCAAAAATAAATCTATGACAAATTGGTATTTATTCAGAAAGAAATAAAGCTTAGTTTCGAGTGTACATTTTTGTATTTTTAGTAGACGCTAAAATGCAATGTACTGTAACTATCGAAATGGTTTTCACGCTACTTTCGTTACGTGATTTATGATTGAGTTGGAACTTGGAATTAAGATTTCAGTTTTTTGTTCGCCTGTAAATATTAAGCTAAGTGCATTTTTAATAATACAAGCGGTCACACTGTGATCAAAATTCGACCATAGACTAAATAATAAATTCTCTTTAAAGTTTGACAACTTATACATGTGTGTATATTATCATGTATCAAATCCTTAGAGTAACTAAACCAAATAAAATCAAAATATATTTATTCAGATAAATAAATTGCGCATTACATTAAATTAGAAAATACTTAAAAACTATCTTATGATCTATCTTAACATGTATCTGCCTGAACTAGGTTGACCTGTGTTTTAAGCAATAGGGGCTAGGAACACAGTAATTTTAATAAGCACTGATAAAAATTAAATGAGTATAGTTTACAATATTATTAAATTAAACACTTAATACTTAAGAACTTAGGAAAACAGAGTAATTCTTTAAAATTATCACAAATAACAACAAGAAGAGAAAAATTAAACTTCGTTAAAAGCTAAAATTTATTAAAATACATAACTCTATGTTTCGTTTATTAACAAACTAATAATAACTTCTTAGTGTCATTATAAGATATACTTTGTAAAATGTCAGTAATAATCTTTTTGCAATTCCAAAAATTTTGTGGGTAAATATTTGTTACTACATTGATTCTATTATACAGAAGTTACATGAATGTAGTGTGTGTAATGTTTATTTTCATTAAATTTATATATTCTTATGCATAATATTTAAAAATATTATTCTGCAGTCCTTCACATATAATCTGAAAGATTGTGTCAATTTTCATACTCCTCCGTTCGCGCATTTTTAGTAAAAAGAGGTTCAAACTTTTTGCTTCACTTATTAATATATAGATAAACTAGCTGTGCCCGCGACTTCGTTCGCGTGGAAAGAATTCTAAAATAAAAACCCGCATAGTTCCCGTTCTCATGGGATTTCCGGGATAAAAACTATCCTATGTCCTTACTTGGGTCTCAAACTATATTTGTACCAAATTTTATCCAAATCGGTTCAGTGGTTTGGGCGTGAAAGCGTAACAGACAGACAGACAGAGTTACTTTCGCATTTATAATATTAGTATGGATTCAATTAATTAAGAGTTATTTTTCAAAGTTGAAATTTTCCTCCGTGTTGGTTCCGGGCTTCTCTGAATAATAGGTGGCGTTCTCCCAAGCAGGTCGTAGAAAGCGACCGATTGTCTATGCGAGTCACTAACGTGGCTACTCAATGGTAGAGTTCTGCATTGTCTCGCCCAGGCTTAATACCACCGCCTTATCTATTCCTGCCACAATATAGTTTGTAGGGTAAAGTAGCCAGGAAACTTATGCTTATTGCATTAGACCTCGCCACAAGACAGTAACGCATCATTAACATCTTTGGTGTCTATAGGCGATTGTTGACTCTTGGCATCAGGAAAGTATAGTAGGTATATATAAAACAAATGGATGTAAAAATATACATTCTTGTGTACTGAAATGAGATTCGAGGTGTCACTGCTATACTTATCCTTATTATAATAGAATCAGTACTTGTCACTTTTGTATGTACAGGTTTGGAGGATACAATAGCTAGTAAACTTATGCATGTGACGCTACCATCCAGCCACTCTGTTAGCAATGCATCATCTGAATCTTTGGTGTGTAATTCCACTTCACCAAATTATTTTGTATAGGCCGGGCTTCTTTGAAGAATAGAGCAACTACTGTTCTATTAGACAAGTCGTAAAGGGCGCCGAATTGGCTATACGTGTCACTACCATCGTGACCATTCGGTGGTAGAGTTCTACAACGACTCGCCCGGGTATTTGGTACCACCTCCTTACATATTCCTTCCGCAAAAGCGCCAATGCGTCTCATTGTCGTTCAGAGGGTAAGTTAGCCGGTAGACTTATATATGTGGCTTTGCCATCCCGCCACACGGATAGCAACGCACCATTAACAACTTTGGTGATTTGGTGATTATTTCTCTTTCCATTAAAGCTTAGAGCTTGTTTGCTATCTTATGGTATAAAAAAACAATTCCTACATCAGGAGAACTTTCCAATCAATATACTTACAGAGCGATTATTATGTGACATCAGCTATAACACTAAGAGGCTATCGTAAGGGACTATATCCACGAGCAACGAGTGAGAGCGACTCGATAATCGAAAAAATATCGTAACATCTATATATATGTACATATAATAAAATCGTAGGAAAGTCAATGTATGTCTGGGGTAAACTCAAAAAGTACTGGATGGATTTACTTCAAATTTTGCGTGAATATTACTAACAGGTCGGCTCAACATATAGGCTAAATATTATCACGCTATCACCTATGGGGGAGGAGCTGTACGGAGTAAACGAAGTCCACGCGGACGAAGTCGCAGGCAACAGCTAGTATACAATATTTTGTTCAAACATAAATTCAACTTGATAGAAATTATCTTTCAGTAATTGGTGAACAAAAATATCGTGTATCCTGTTTAATCCGTTCAACGTTAATAGGTTTAAGTCCAAGCGTATCAGTTTCAGAATAAACGCAGGTCTGTTTAATCAGAAAAGGTTGATTAAGTTACAAAACTTTCTGAGACACTTTGGAACTTCCCGACTTTTAAGTCTTTTTCGTCACTCTAACTTTCGTACGTGCCGCTGACTATCACAGAAATAACGAAACCGAGTTAATTCGGTGAAGACTAGCTTTAACTTTGTTTGTCAGTGTAGGCTGAATACTCAGGACACCGAACACACAGCCCATAGACACCTAATAATAGGCGAATGAATTATGTCAACACATCTGACTTATAGTTCCGATGTAATGTCCACGCGCCAATGAGTAGTGATTGGGCAATCAGTGTCGACCAATCAGATGCTCTGTATATTACTATCTTTCACTGTGGCCTTGAGTTACCCAATTACGGCATTGCAGCTAGTTGCCAGAATGCATTCAATACGGAAAATCAAACATTAGCCGTCTATAGGCTGTGTGGTCGGTGACTCAGGAGCAGTTACGCTACGGTCATTCGAAGTGTCTGATCTGAATCTGAAATCTGACTGATGGTCCCTAGATAAAGTAACGAAATTACAAAATTGCAATTAGTAACTTCCCGCTACGTATGTAGATAAGGAAGTTACTGATTTTGCCCCGATTGTTGAAAATCGAATTTTCATTAGATCTCCACGTTTTGAGGTCCTAGGAACCTTTTCCAATTATTTTCACGATATATATATATATATATATATATATATATATATATATATATATATATATATATATATATATATAAATGTTAATATCCTTAAAAGGTTGATTGATGGGGGCCCATAAAAATTTAGCCTAAAACGCAACACACGATGATGGCTGCTTAGCGTATTGTTAATTTCTTCTGAAATGTAAATTGTATCACGGACACTTTTTATAATACTAACATACACGAAACTCCTTCAAAGATTAATATTATTTGATTTTACAATCGTTACATTCCATTTTAAGCCATTCACATCGCAATATATCGTCAACACAAATATAATTCATTTTTGTATTACTTATCATGAAGATTATTTGATTTTAACCACTTAAATGTTGAAAAACGATAAAACTTGTTTATATAAAGTGTTTATTACTCGCTCACAGCGTAAATCGACTTCGATCGACACTTGTTTTTTTTTTGTTTCTTTCGAATGATACTAAGAGTACTTATTTATACGGCCTTGTATGTTGTAGATTTCGGTTATAATAATAAATATTTTAATTTTTGTTGCATTTTATACAATAGTTTGTTCAGTAGTAGTAGTAGTAGTAGTAGTTCAGTAGTAGTAGTGGTCAGTAATAAAAGAAAGTGTTAACTTTATGGCTGAATAGAAAAATCTTTGCATGAATTAGAAATAAGAAAAAGCGTACAAGTTTGGTTAGTTTCATGACTTTCTGACTAAAATCCTTTTAAAATTAATTTGCTATGAAAAAGTGTCCGTTGAATTCTAATGTTGACTTATTGTGAATAAAACTAATTTAATAATTTCGGCTGACGCTATATTCATGTAGTCCATTTAGGCCGATCTCATCACTCTCCTTTCCTTAATTAACAATAGCATAACTTTTAAAAAATAAACTTTTTGCAAAATTTCCAACGACATTTTATGTATCTATATACTTTGTTTTCTAAATTTTATAATAAATTTTTATTACTCTAAAAAATATTTTATGTGAGCAACTCTCGGCGGAGCCTACGCGTGCCCCCAGCTACAGTCGCCCGGAACCCAATTTTCATCGTCAAATTAAAATTAATAATGGATTTAGAACTCCGGGACCTAAAATTTTTCATCGTAAATTTCATTCTATTTCTGAATCTTTTTTAGAATTGTCGCTATTACTTAAAGTTTTTCAGTTATAAACGAAAATCTCAACTGCTTTTTTGTTTTGTTTTTGTTTATAACAATTATATTTTTTACTGAACTGAAAAACAAAAAAGAAACGTACTTCTTAGGTTAATATTCCACGTTGAATGAAATTTCAAGACTTGGTTGGACAAAAAACGATTTTTCGCAAGTTTTGAACTTCTCGACTAGACCATTAATAAAAACATATGCTAACGTGTAACGATATAGGCACTTATACTCTTTTACTTTGTTTTTTTATTTATTAACACCAACCGGTGTCTTGTTTCATCATCAGGAGTACAAATTAAAATTGTTTAATAAAAGCTAATAATTTGACAATAATTTACTAAATAATATGTACCGTTTGGCGATATCTATGCTACCCGCGCAGTAGAATTACCCGGAAAAAATAATAAAAAATTCAAAATAAAATCCTGAATCGCGATATCACAATTCTTTATCTTGTAACACTATATACAAGTTTTAACGATTCTCAAATGGACTTCGGTTCCCAGGCAGTACACCTCGCCTGGCTGGGAAGATCTTCCTTTTCCCCTTACTTGTCCTTGTGTGACGTCATCAACCTCTGCAGTAATGACGTCACCTGACAAGAAGCTGGCCCGCTGGTTCCATCACCTTGACTCTTCAGCTGTATGGACCAGCCGCGCCACACCCGTTTTTTATTTATTTAACATATCCACAGCAGTACATATAAAACAGTAGCCACGATGATAGTGACTCGCATAGTCACGATGATAGTGACTCAATCGTTCGCCTCTTACGAACTGCCTGGCAGAACGGCAGATGTTCTTTTCTTCAAAGGAGCCAATACGGGGTACAAATATAATTAATATAAAAAATATGATTAATGTCCATTGGTGACAACTGTTTTTTACTATCAGGATAGCTGGGTACTTACTAAGTTGCGATTTCAATATAATTAGGTACTGGTAATTTTATGCCTGATTTCACTTCTATAATAAAAACCGGCCAAGTGCGAGTCGGATTCACGCACGAAGGGTTCCGTACCATAATACCAAAAGAAACGAAAAAAAAAACACGTTTATTGTGTAGGCATAAAATATACAATTAATTTACCATGCATGCATTTACTCTCAATATTTTCATTTTTTTATTATCGTTTTTAATTGTTGTTATAGCACCAACGGAAATACATAATTTGTGAAATTTTCAGCTTTCTAGCTATCATGGTTTATGAGATACAGCCTGGTGACAGACAGACAGACAGCGGAGGCTTAGTAATAGGGTTCCTTTTTACCTTTTAGGTATGGAACCTTGAAAATACTGTTACAATTATTATTTGAAGTAACAAGCACAAAAATTATTTTTGTTTTTATAGCACTCACCCCGTGCTTAGGAAACTCAAAAAACTTTTAAAACAACAAAAAAAAATGTCGACACGCGAGAATCGAACCCGCGACTATCTCGATCAAGGCGGAACGCTCTGCCACTGAGCTAGTGTCGATACTTGAGGGAGATAGTCGCGGGTTCGAGCCTCGCGTCGACATTTTTCTTTGTTGTTTTTAAAGTTTTTCAAGCACAACAATCTAATATTTGCAAAAAATAAAGGAAAAACTTTTATAAAATGCAACAGCTATCCAAACATTTACGATGTCGCTCAAAAACCGCGCATGTGAATATAGATATTGTTCTTGTTGCAATATTGTTCAATCGTTGTCGACATTTGCCAAATATTCAATCAATATGGTAATATCGTGATATCGAACTATTACTGGTAGCTTTCGGCGTCGAGCGAAATAACAGTAACGTGACAAAATAAATAAACGACACCCATGAAAACGCGAAAAATGTGTCTGAAATATGAGCTTTGGTGGCTGTGCACTACAGCCGGGGGAGCCAGCGGACTGTATATCTGGTTCTTCTTCGACCCCCCACCAGCCGCAGTGCTTTTTGGTTGAGTCGGATGTGCCGGAGAAATAATCGAGACCACAATTTTCGTCGCAAAGGTGCTTCATTGTAACGAAATAAAAAGCAATAAAGCTAGCACCGTTGCAAATATTCACTATTCTAAGGGAGAGCCAGTGCTTGCCCTAACACTGCCCTACTCTAAAGCCGGTACCCTATGGATATATTAAAGCCCAGGAACTTGTCTGGGAAACTTATTGAGTCGTAACGAAACTGTAACTTGATCGGAACGGAACTGATTGTATGGCCGCGCTCTCCGATATTTATAGCGCGCGGCCAGACGAGCGGCGTAAATCGACAAAGACAAATGGCGCCGCGATGTCTGGAATTTGTTAAAATCCTACTTTTCGTAATCTAATCTTAATAATTTTATCTTAGGTAGCTTCTCCTACCTCTAATTACCTAGTGTGGCCCTCTAGCGAGTGCAACGGTACTACCCTTTTACAAATATATGCAAAACAAAGTACATAATGCCCTAAGACCTACCGAAAACTAATTACAATGTGTTATTTCTTATCTATATACAAGGATCTAACACAAATAAACTTATATAATAACAAACAAGAGTGTTATATACATTATACGTTCTTACAGGACCTCGGAAACTCTTACAATTACAGAGTTGTACGCCCTTTCAGGTCGTACTATCCTGTTAACTATCTTTATATTACCGAAAAGTGTCTAAACATATGCCTAAGGCTTATACTTACATTATACATACTATTTACAATCGATAAACATTTGTTTTCATAAAGAACTTTGCACTTTTCGGGGTTTTCGTGATTGCGAGTTCCCGCATATAAATATTATCTCGCAAGAGTCGACTCGTAATGTCGTCAACTGCGTGGAACTCGCTTTATTCGTAATATGCCTAATAGGCAACGATCATAGCTACATAAAGCTTTATTATTTCTGTACAACAAAGCTGTATGTAGGTCTTAGGGCTAATAAAAGACGAAAACGAACATTATTTATTAAAGAAAACTTACGAACTAAACGAAATATACAATTTATCCTGCCTTAATATCTATTTACATTAAATTTTACAATAAAACATGTCTGTGCTGCACAGTGGGTTTCTATAACTAGACGGCGTAGAAAAACACATATCCTTAGCTCGCTGTACAAGAACTCTTTTTAATCCTGTAACTCCTAAATAGCTCCGTGACTCTTAGTTTTTTTTCTTATATGAAGGAAACTACTGCTAGATATGAAATAACCAAGGAAAAACCGTGTCATTTCGTCCCTAACAATGGTGGATTAAAAGAACAGCTGTTCACTGTCTACATAACAATTGATAAATTATATTGCAATTGAGCATGTTATTTCAATAATTAGTTTTTATTTTAGATTTAAGGTAAACTTATCCCCGTGTTGGTCCCGAGCCCCTTTGAAGAATAGGCCAACTGTCGTTCTGCCAAGCAGGTCGTAAAAGGCGACAGCGTGGCTATGCGCGCCACTACCATCGTGGCTACAAGGTAGAGAGGGTAGTAGAGTTCTGCATCGGCTCGACCGGGTCTGGTACCACCGCCTTACCTATTCCTGCCGCAATAACGTCAGTGTTAGTCACTGTCGTGTTCCGGTTTGGAGGGTAAGATAGCCGGTAAACTTATGCATGTGGCATTATTAGAACTTGCCACAAGATAGGAACGCACCATTAACATCTTTGGTGTCTATAGGCGGTGGTTGACTCTTTCCATCAGGAGACCCATCTGCTTGTTTGCTATCTTATAATATAAAAAAAACACACTAAAGTTATAGAAAAATACAAATAAGCGCTAAAATCAATTTAACATTTTTGTAATCAAAGGGTTATTTGACATTAAATTTTAACTTACCTACATTGACAGCGTATTTTAGTAATGGCGTTTTGGCCGCAAGCTGTTTAAGATGACGTTAATTTTCTTAAATTATTTGAAATTAGGACACTGACAAAATTGTTGTGGCTTTGTCTATTATGAAAATTCTAACTTGTTAGACAGAGATAAAGCCATTTTTATTTGTTCAGCGTTGGAATGTATGCAATTTTATAATTTTGATTGTTTATGGAAATTAATGCTAAGTCCTTATCTTCCTCTTGTCAAAGGTTTTTTTGCACTATCATGATTCCCCGTATCGCTCTAACGTTAAAACCTTGTTGCGATTTCCTCCTAGTAACTATGCTGCCTTCTCGTACTCTTTTACAGTGTATGCACTAAGTTTGTGTAACTCTCTATCTAGTGAAATTCGACTCTGCCATACTTTTGATACATCCTTTCGCGTCAAATAACATTTTAGCCGAATGATAAGTATTTATTATATCGCATGTACTTTTTTTGTAATAATTAGTATTTAGTAGTAGTATTAAGTATGTTTAATAAATAAATTAAAAAAAGAATTTCCAAATGTTTGATCGATGGGGACTATTCAGATTACATTTATAATGGTTGTAGAATTCTGCATAATCTTGCCCGGATCTAGTATCAACGCCTCACCTAATCCTGCCGCAATAGCGTCAGTGCTTGTCACTGTCGTGTTCCGATTTAGAAGGTAAGGTACCAGATAAACTTGTGCATGTGGCAATAGACCTCGCCGCATGATAGCAACGCGCTATTAACATCTTAGGTGTCTTCCTAATGCCTAATGTATCTGTCTTTAGCACGCCTTAAAACTGAATTACTCTATAGATACGTTATAATAGATACCTACAAGTATTAAAAAATTAAAAAAGATTTACAAATAAATGAATATCACCGGACAAATTACACAAATTGTTGTAACCCCAAAGTAAGCAATGTATTTGCTTGTAGTATGGGTGTCAGTCAACGATACTAATACATAGAAATACATATATAAATACTCTAATATATTTAATAAACACCGAAACCCAGAAATCCCCGTGTTGGTTCCGGGCTCCTTTGAAGAATAGACCAGCTGCCGTTCTGCCAGGCAGGTCGTAAAAGGCGACCGATTAGCTATGCGAGTCACTACCATCGTGGCTACTAGGTGGTAGAGTTCTGCATTGTCTCGCCCGGGTCTGGCACCACCGCCTTAGGGGCCATCCATAAATTACGACACACAAATTCCATGATTTTTTGACTCCTCCCCCGTCCTTGTCACAACTAATTACAATTGTGAGACCACCCTCCTACCTAGTGTGATGTCACATACTTTACATTTTACATTAGAAACATGATCTCCTTCGATTATTTTTTATCTTCACAGGTATTATATTTTGAAAAAATGTGATGTCACAAAATTATGGAACCCATCCCAACCCCTTGTCACACATTGTCACACTTCTTCGACCCCCTCCCTTCCCCTTAACGTGTGACGTAATTTATGGATGGCCCCTTACCTATTCCCGCCGCAATAGCGTCAGTGCTTGTCGCTTTCGTGTTCCGGTTTGCAGGGTAAGGTAACCGGTTAACTTATGCATGTGGCATTAGACCTCGCCACGAGATAGCAACGCACCATTAACACCTTTGGTGTCTATAGGCGATGGTTGACTCTTTCCATCAGGAGACCCATCTACTTGTTTGCTATCTTATAACATAAAATAAAATAAAAATACAAACATCCATGCTCATCACACAAATGTTTGTTCCTGTGGGGAATCGAAGCCGAGTCCCATTGATGCGTAGTCAGGTTAGCTAACCACTCGACCAATGGATTTTCATTAGATTTAATATATTCTATACTTTCCATCGTCGGCACTTGGTGTCATTTTTATTACATCCTGAAGATGCTTTAAAAAGTGAAACCGGTCGAGTAGTATATTAAAAAATTGTGTAAAAGTGAAATTTATGTACAAGTGGAATAGTAAAAGTGTCTAATATCATTAGATTTACCTTAATTGCAAAAGTGACATAACATATTATATAATTTTTCCACGCAATATGAAAGAAGGGTAGGTAATGAATACTCGTCCGATCAGATTACATTTTTACGAGCAACTTCCTATTGTGGATTGTTCAATATATATGAAACATTTCAATAGTAATATGTATCCTCCAAATCTCTTAGGAAACTAGTATTTTATTTTTGTATTTTATATTATAGGATTGCAAATGATTTGATGGCTCTAGTGATAGAAACGTAATACCATTGCTTAAAAGCACTAAAAATGTTTCTAATGCATTGTATTATCTGTGGCGATTAAAATACATAATATGCATACTGGTTAGATTATCGTCTAGACCGGAACGCAATATTGTAAACTACTGACGTTATTGCAACAGATATGAATAATGCAGTGGTATTAAACCCTTTCATCCAGAGATAAATTTAAAGAGTTATTAGGTAATGCCAACGTAAAGAGCTGTCTCCTGTAAAACTGAACATGATTGCTGCGAAGTGTGGTTATAGTTATTTATTTTTTTACTGCTGACTCGGTGACCTTCTAGCAGATTAGGAATTTTAGAATTAATATAAAACTACTAAGTTCATTTTTTAATAGGATAATAAATATAAATTTAAAAAATCGTATTATTTAATTTACGTGTCAGCAAAATAAATTTGATTGATAACTTTGTTAACAGATTAATGTCATATTTTAAGACTATATTAAAATATGTAATTAATATATTTTTTATCTTATTCTGGACGAAGGCAAATCCAAAACCACATTTATCATAAAAATTGGTCTTGGTATTCTTGGGTTTATTATTAGTATATAGAGTATATTATATTATTAGTATTTTATACTAGCGGACCCGCATACCTTCGCCCGCGAGTGTAATAATAAGTCGTCCAAATAGCTTTTAATAAAAATTTCATCTCCTATTTCAGTCCTCTAGGGACTGATTTTTGAAAAAAAATAGCCTGTATTTGACCCCGGATTTTCAACTATATCCATGCCAAATTTCATGAAAATCGGTCTAGCGGTTTAGCCGTGAAAGCGTAACAGACAGACATACAGACAGACTTTCGCATTTATAATATTAGTATGGATGGTGTAACTGATACAACTTTGTATATATATGTAGATGTAAATTATTTATCGCATATATAAATTTGTATATTATATATTCCCAAATTAATTTCAACAGAAAATACACCACAAATCCTCTCATCTACTCGTGCACATCCAATTTACATAATCGGCAACAAAGTCTTGGTTTATGGAATGATGCAGTAAAATCTATTGTTGTCTATACATAGTAACTTATAACAGTGAAATGAAAGTAAAAATGAAAAGTAGTTTAAGATCTGAATTCGATTGAAGTTCCTTCACCAAGTTTTGTAATGCTTTAATAATTTTATGCAATAAAATGAATATTTGAACAAAAATAGATGCATAAAAATAAAATTAATTATTCATAAAAATACGTATATGGCAAAATATTTTTTCTTTTATGTATTTAGTGAAGTTAATAAGGCTTAAGCAATATTTTCTAAAATCAATAATTCAATCAATCAATCGTTTATTAAAATTTTTATTCACGTTTACATTTAAGGCACACATAACAATAAACACTAACTATACTAATTTAGTTAAAAAACCACAATAATGTAGTTAAAATCGTGAAATATTAAAGAAAACATAATCATTTCACGTTTTATGTACATTGTCAGCGTATATCAGTAATGGTGAATCGGTTGCAAGCTGTTTAAAGTGTTAAGTGACGTTATTTTTTTAAATAATTTGAAATTAGAACACTGAAATTTGTTTTGTAGCTTTGTCTATTATGAAAATTCAAACTTGTTAGACAGAGATAAAGCCATTTTTATATGTTCAGCGTTGTAATACAAGCTATTTCATAATTTTCCCTCGTGTTGGTTCCGGACCCCGTATTGGTTCCGGGCTTCTTTGAAGAATAAACCAATTGCCGTTCTGCCAGGCATGTCGTAAAAGGCGACCGATTGGCTATGCAAGTCACTAACATCGTGGCTACTAGGTGGTAGAGTTCTGCATTATCTCGCCCGGGTCTGGTACCACTGCATTACCTATTCCTGCCGCAATAGCGTCAGTCTGGTTTGGAGAGTGGGGTAGCCCGTAAACTTATGCTTGTGGTATTAGACCTGGCCACAAGGTAGCAACGCACCATTAACATGACTATAGGCGATGGTTGACTCTTTCCATCAGGAGACCCATCTGCTTGTTTGCTATCTTATGATGTTTAAAAACATGTTTTTTTTTAATAATAATTGCTTATGGAAATTAATGCCAAGTCCTTGTCTTCTCTTGTTAAAGCGTTTAATGCATTGGAAATGTGTAACTGCAGCTTCCAGTTTCTATTTACTAGTTAAGTGCGCTAAAATAGCGCAGCTAATAATGTAAAATAGCTACACATATAATAATTGACCTACAAGCGCACGCTGTGTTAGAGCTAGCCATTAGATTATACTAACTTTTTCCCATGTTGGTCCGAGCCCCTTTGAAGAATATACCACCAGCCATTCTGCCAGGTAGGAAAAGTTTTCTCATGTCTCGCCTGGGTCTGGTACTACCACCTTGCTTTTTTCTGTCCCAATATCTTGTCACTGTCGTTTTCGAGTTTGGGAGATAAGGTGACAACGTATGGAATTACTATTTCGATATACACTGCGTGGTTATCTACCATGCAGTCGTGTCATCTTTGGTGTATAGGCAATGATTATTTTTAACGATCATGCGAGCTATCTACTTGATTGTTATCGCTCGTAATAGCAACGCATCATTAACATCTTTAGCATAAGTTTATCGACTACCTTAACCTCTTAACTGGAACAGGGCAATGATAAGCACTGACGCTATTGTGGTAGGAATAGATAATGCGGTGGTACCGAATACCCGAAAGAGACAGTATGGAACTCTACCAACTAGTATTCACAACGGAGGTGATACGTATAGACAATCGATCGCCTATTATGACCTTCCTAATAATAATAATAATAATTAATAATAATAATAATAATTCACGGGGCAAATTACACTTACTGATCTAACCCCAAAGTAAGCAAATTATTTGCTTGTGTTATGGATGTTAGTCAACGATACTAATACATAGAAATACATATATAAATACTAGAATATATTTAATAAACACCCAAACCCGGAAATACAAACATTTATGCTCATCACACAAATGCTTGTCCCCGTCGGGGATCAAACCCGAGCCTCGTTGATTGCGTAGTCAGGGTCTCTAACCACTCGACAACGGGGCGGTCATGACATGACCTTTGACCTTCCAAACCAAACATGACCTTCCTAATAGACCGGCATTTGGTCTATTTTTCAACGGAACTTGAACCAACATAGGGAAACATAAAATTACAAAACATACAAAAATATATCTCATATATGAACACATAGCAAAAAAATATATGTGACAATATGTAAATAAACACTCGCGATCACCTGTGGTCGAAAATCGACCATAGACTAAAACAAAATTTCTTTAAGTTTGACCATGGAGTATTAGGTATAGGTGGAGCTAGCACTCGTATGAACTAATTGAAACAAATTTTTACGTGATATCTCTGTCTATGAGGTCTCCCCATCTCTTTTTATACAGCTGTGTTAGAAACAGAGGGTAATACCTCAGAAGATGACAGCAGTATTTAAAATTTGGTTTCTAGTAGGTATTATTTTTTTTTAATAGTAATTCACGGGACAAATTACACTTACTGATCTAACCCCAAAGTAAGCAAATTATTTGCTTGTGTTATGGATGTTAGTCAACGATACTAATACATAGAAATACATATATAAATACTAGAATATATATAATAAACACCGAAACCCGGAAATACAAGCATTTATGCCCATCACACAAATGCTTGTCCCCGTCGGGGATCGAACCCGACGGGGACAAGCATTAGAAGTGCTGCCTCCAGATATAATATAGCTTCATGGGTTTGACAAGAGTTTTTAACTGTAAATAGTAAACATGTGTGTATATTATCATGTATGTTAGATGAATCTCTGCAGTCCTAAACAATAAACTATAACTGCGCCAAATTTTATATTCCATTCGCGCAATTATCTTTAAAAGAAGTACAAAGTTTTTACTTCACATATTAATAAAGATATAAACTTCATATATATAAATTACATGTCATGTTGTTTGTCTGCAATGGACTCCTAAGCTACTGAACCGATTTCAATGAAATTTTGTAAATCACATTGTGGGACCAATTATCTTCGGCTAATCGTGGGTATACTTGTTGTACCTCTGCCCACCTCTTCGGGGATACAGGTGTGAAGATACTTTTTTTTCTTTTATAATGTAACGGTAGTAATGACGTGCTACATAATTATAGCAATGGCATAAAAAAGAGACAAGTAATATTTCAGAAAAACTCAAAACACTCATTGAACATATTATTTTTGTTATGGGATTGAAATGCATGATAAATAAATATCGCTTGACAAATTAGTTAAATTAATCTAAGCTATTGTCTTTTGTTATCAACGGCACATCACCTATAGACATTCTGGTACACTACAATTCACCAGTTCGTCGGTTGGCAAGACGACTAGTGATCCCCATTGACGGATTTTACTGACCTCATAATAATTATAACTTTACATGTTCATCCAACGTACTGAGGTATTGACAAATCACGACCTGAATCCAAGATAATCTTAAAACTTTGATTTTCTAGAAAAACCTCCATAAGACTTATCGGTAATCGAACGTGGGACCTCATGATCTATGCCGAATAGATTAACCCCTATACCAAAACAATGTCAAACAAAAATTTTTTCTTCGTTCGAACAAAAAAAAATTAAGCTTTATTGCATTGATGTGGGCTACAAAATAAATTCAACAGCCGATTAACTTATTTTAAGAACAACATTCACATAAAAATAAAATCTTCAAACTTCCAAACGTTTAAGTCTGAAAATACTAAGCTTAAACTGATTACTTGAGCGGTTTAAGGTGAGTGGGTCTTAAGAACTAACTTGTATGTGAATTTATCTGAAGGCTTTCAACTCCATGTTTAATTCAACGCAGAGATTCGTTTTCACTTTACCAAATGAATTGTGTTTTACCCAGCTTCCATTTGATTTTCCTTTGACCACAATGTTTTTAAATCTTTCTTATATTACTTTGACTTATCGTGGAAGATGCGAGTCTGTTTGGGTGTCTTGAAATTGACAGGCACCTGTTGGTAATGAATTTTTTCCCCTTTGTTTTCTAAACAAAGGGGAAAAAATTCACAGCATTTACAGCATTTACAGCAGTTCCCTTTTTCATTTTTTAATCAACTAGACTAGTCGTCTAGTGGTCCGTTATCGGTGTTCACCTTATGAGGTCCCGGGTTCGATTCCCGGATCGGAAAGTTCAAAAACGTGTTTTTTTAAGTTTTCTGATAAGAACAACGTTGCCCGAGACTGGTTGGATAAGTGCCCGGTTTACGTTATCGCCTGGCCACGGGAAATTCGCATCCGCGGTTATAGTGCGGGGCGAACGACGAAGCGTCTAGCGTCTAAAACCAGGGTATGGGAATGTATACACGCGGCGCAGCGACCGGCGAATTTCGCCGAAAGAAACGCGCGCGCGGCGGGTGGCGATCTTATAATTTAAAAAAAATATGCGTGTAGCATTTAAGTCCTTTAAATAGTATCCATGATTAAAAAACAAACCGTCAAAATATCGATACCATCGATCAATATTATAACTATTACATTAATCACAATTATTATTATCTATAGAATCAATATTATCAAAACTAACGATAGTCAACTTTAGAGGCAGATGGGTCTCCTGATGGAAAGAGTCAACCATCGGCTGTAGACACTACAGATGTTGATGGTGCGTTGATATCTTGTGGCAATGTCTAATGCCACAAACATAAGTTTACCGGCTGCCTTACCCTCCAAACCTGAACAAGACAGAGACAATCACCGACGCTATTGCGGCAGGAATAGGTAAAGCGGTGGTACCAGACCCGGGCGAGACAATGCAGAACTCTACCACCTAGTAGCCATGATGGTAGTGACTCACATAGCCAATCGGTCGCCTTTTACAACCTGCCTGTCAGAACGGCAGTTGGCCTATTCTTCAAAGGAGCCCGGAACTAACACGGGGTTTGCCGGTTGGCTACCTTACCCTACAAACCGGGACACGCTCTTTTTTTATAATAGAGGGGGTAAACGAGCAGGTGGTTCACCTGATGGTAACTGATGACCGCCCCCATGAACATCTATAATACCGGGGGTCTTGTAGCTGGGTTGCTGGCCTATATACATGCCGGCTCTTGAGATAGACAGATTACAAACTCTACTACCTAGCGAGTAGTTGAGATGGCAATGATGTAGTAAGTCTCAAATCAAATATGTAGGTATTTGCTTTACTTTTTGTCTGAGAAATATTGACCATATTAATTATATTTTTAGATCACAGCTCAAATGGATTGTGAGTGCAAAAACGCTCATGCATTTTATCTATATAATGTATTATTCAACTTAAATTTTTCTTTACTAGGTAAACTCTGTAAAACTATGGAATTTTCTCAGAAGATTCTTAGAAGCAGTCAGTGGTTAAAGCCCTCAAAATAACTGTAAAGTTATTTATTAGTTTAGATTCTACTTAGGGCATAAAAAGGCATTGTAAGGTATTAGCAATGTGTTAATTAAAATTACTTTTTTCTTGTGTATTGTATATTTCTAACTTTTATTATTTTTAGAACTCCGTACACATGAATATTCTACATTTTTTTCGCGCATTCTCACTCTTTTGGATTTGCTGGAAGAAATCTCTTGCAGAGATAAGCTCACCTTTTATAAAATTTTCACAAATAAATTTTAAATTCGGCTTTTTTTTCTCTATTGTTCTTATTTTATTATTTTATTTTGTTTAGTGACTTCTCTTAGTTTATGCTATTAATGAATTACGAATTACTCTGTAAAATGAAATCATATGTAATAGTTCCCTAAAAATAAATGTAAATAATAGCACTTTTTAAAAAATCAAAACTGGTTTCCCGAGATACAGGCCTAGCTTAGTTCGGGAACCTCTGGCAATTCTCATAAATAAGCACGATTTGTAAATGTAGATATTAAGCATTTATAAACTGTTGTATGAAATAATTTTTTTTTAATTTATAAACTGTTGTAAAAGCTGTTGTATGAAATAAATATTTTTTTATTTTTTTTTTATTTATGTGTACAATAAGGTAATAAATAAACCTTCTCTCAAACATATCGAAATACATAGTCGTAAGACTGTTAGTTTATCTATTTATACTCGTAATACAGACAATCGAGGAATCAAGAGTAGCAAATAAAGACTATAATATATAAATTGTAGTAGTTATGTTTTTAAAGCTATGTTCAAGATTGGGCGGAAGTGTCGCCATTTTACGAAAAGCTGTTCCGGCTTTTATCTTCTGCCCTGCACTTGAGGCTAAAAATAATAAGGACCTTTAGTATAGACAGTTAAATTTTCTATTATTTGATTTTTTCATTTTGTTATTTAATTTTTTATTTAAAAAAAAAAATCTTCAAAAAGAAAAAGAAAGAAATATCGGCACTTCTTCCTACTTCATTTGTAAGTACTATGTGTTTTTACATTAAGTACATACCATTGAAACAATTTATAAAAAACTGGCCAAGTGCGATCGGACTCACGCACGAAGGGTTCCGTACCATCATAGCAAAAAAAATTAGAACAAAACACGGTTATTGTATGTGGATCCCCCTTAATATTTTCATTTTTTTATTTTTAGTATTTGTTGTTATAGCGGCAACAGAAATACATAATCTGTGAAAATTTCAGCTTCCTAGCTATCACGGTTTATGAGATACAGCCTGGTGACAGACAGACAGACAGCGGAGGCTTAGTAATAGGGTACCGTTTTACATTTTAGGTACGGAACCCTAAAAATTACTCCTGCAATGTAGTGCTAAAATGCTCTAATTGCTCGTACAAAAAAGAGTTCAAAGTAATACGAGTAAAAAAACGCTAAAGGTTTGTCTAAATAAAAAAACTGTTTTCAGCCATTACATAAACTTTATCAAAACTATTAGAAGTTTAACATCAGTGAAAGGCCGGTCTAACTACAAACTAATAAAAACGATTTTGCGTTTTTGGCCGTAATCAAAAAGTTTTCGTTTCAACTTTCACAAGCACACATTAACCCGCTAGAGATCATCGGAGCTTTATATCGTTGGAAAGTTTATAAGCTGGCCCCAGTACCGCCGGAACTCGAGGGAATTGCTTTTGAGCCGGATATACCTAAATTTGCCCTCTCGTTGCATTGTTAAAACTTTGCTCGATTTTATCGACATCTAGACGGAAAAGTAAATTAAAAATGTGAAAAATTTTGAAAGACGGATACCGGATGGTATCGGACGGAGACGATATCATTTTTTTAATTTGTTTTTTAATATTATATACAGCAAACAAGCAAATGGGTCTCCTGATGGTAAAAGTCAACCATCGCCTATAGACACCAAAGCTGTTAATGATGCGTTGCTATGTTGTGGCGAGGTCTAATGCCACATGCATAAATTTTCCGGTTACCTTACCTTCTAAACCGGAACACGGCAGTGACAATCACCGACGCTATTGCGGCAGAAATAGGTAAGGCGTTGGTACCAGACTAATGCAGAACTCTACCACCTAATAGTCACGATGATAGTGACTCGTACAGCCAATCGGTCGCCTTTTACGACCTGCCTGGCAGAACGGCAGTTGGCCTATTCTTCAAAGAAGCCCGGGACCAACACGGGGAAAATTAAATATTATTATTATTAGCAGAAAATCCTTTCTTTGTGAGTAGATACTAGGATTTTACTTCATTTTAACCGCCCCGTTGGCTGAATGGTTTGGATCTCTGACTACGCAATCAATGGGGGTCGGGTTCGATTCCCGACAGGAACAGAGAATTGTGTGATGAAAGTCACAGGTTCAAATCCTGTGTTGTCTAATTTTTTCTTTGTTAAGTTTTTTAAGTTACAACTAAAGAGCATAGGTGTTTTTTTTTCTGAATTAGGGTGTTTGTTAAAAATATTGTAATCTAATATATAACATTTTCGTGTCATGTTGTTTGTTGTTAAACTCCTCCGAAACGACTGAACCGATTCTCATGAAATTTTGTGTGCATATCGGGTGGGTCTGAGAATCAAACAAAATGTATTTTTCATCCACCTAAATGTTAAGGGTAGTCCATTTCTATTTTATTTTTAAATTTTTAGATAATTTTACTGTTTTAATTTTTTTATGATACAGCAATAAAAAATATATATACAATCCTAAATATTCTATCCTCTACGATCGACTCCTATTTTTAATTTAATAATTTATATGGGAAAACAACGTTCGCTGGGTCAGCCAGTATTTATATATGTATTTCTATGCATTAGTATCGTTGACTAACACCCATATCACAAGCAAATATATTGCTTACTTTGGGGTTAGATCTATTCGTGTGATTATACTTATTTACTAAACAATATAGTTTTCGGGATAAAAAAGCATCCTATGTGCTATTCCAGGTCATCATTCTATATGTGTGCCAAAAATTGTCCAAATCGGGTTAGCCGTTTTACGCATAATTGAGTAATGAGTTTCTATTCATACATCCATATATCTAAACTTCTTGTTTTTAATATTTATATAGATTAATATAAATAGAGATAACAGCCATTATAATAGAACAAAGCAACAAATTTCTGTTACAATTATCTCTGTAAGTTATAATAATGTATGTATGGGCATTTTAAAAGTATTAATATAACTTTACTATCTTTCGTTGAATGTATTTTCCCAAGTCACCTTAAGTAATCGCCCTATAAAATTATTTAACTTCTATCTTTATCCAATACGTTTAAGTTACTTGAAAGTTATATTGCATACTCTTGTGACTTCGACAGAAATTATGTGAAGCAATTTTATATGATCCGATATTACATTCTCTGAAATTGTGTCGGTTTAGAACAAGTATACTGCTTTGTATAGCTATATCGTGTAGGAAAAACATCGTGTTCAATTTTTATTAAAAGGTACTCGATGAATTAGTGCATGAGGCTTTTAATCTATCTACAATATCAGAAATTTAATAAATAAAAAAAATATAGTTTATTTGCAATAATGTAGGTGTTACAAGTTAAAATAATTATTACATGTAGTTACCAACATGTTTTATCAAATATGGCATGAATAAAATAAGAAAAGTACTCTTTATAACCTACACTACATACTAATATTGTCAAGATCTTTATAAATAGACGATATGTAATAATTTATATACCCCTCCACACCTATCAATAGATATAGCTTAATAGAATCAAAGAAATTAACGTAAAAGTGTAAAAAATATTTATTAATATTATTATGTGAATAATAACATCATTTCCATAATAGTCTGAACCAATATTATAATTTTGATAAGCATATCTGTAATATAACAACATATTGTGAGTTAGATTATAAAACAATATAATTGTTTTTTTATTAATTTTGATATCTTTGTTATAGAAATATAATTCTATTTAATGTTGAATTTTCTACAGTTTAAGTTCTTATAATTTCAATTAGTATATTTATCCATTATTTATTAAGGTGTTAAAATTTGTGTACTCGATTTTCGTTGGAAATAATATTTTTGTTTGTAAGATAACAATTTCGTCTCATTAAATCAACGACATGAGAAGGGTACTTGGCCGGGAGGCAAGATCGGCCGCTTATACAAAGTACAAACCCAGCCGTATCAAAATTTTTCTTCAATTAAAAAGTTTTAAATTTTCCCTAGCATAGGATCAATACTAAAACACAATATCGGTCGGGGCAAAAGTATTTTCGTATTTTGAATGTATTATTAGTAACCAAACCTCTGACTGTACTGAATGTAACTGGCTGGTTTTAATACCATTAAATCGTGACATTCTGAAGATGCAATAAATTAAAAAAAAAGTTCCCGCCATTTTTCAATTGTTTAAGAGTAGCATAAATGTGGTTCAAGCGTTTCAAGTCTGGAAATTTTAGTGTGAAAGATGAGGTTCGCTCTGGACCTTTGAGAAAGTAGAGCAAGATCGACATATTAGTAGCTACGACATTGCTGAAGAACTGGATGTTGATCATAAAACAGTTTTACGTCATTTTCGAAAGTCTGGGTACAAGAAAAAACTTGACATTTGGGTACCACATGATCTCACTGAGAGAAACCTTATGCAACGTGTTTCCATTTGCAATTCTTTGTTGAAACGTAACAATTCCGAAATATTTCTTAAACAGTTGATTGCGGGTGATAAAAAATGGATGATTTGTGATAAGAATGTGCGAAAAATATCATGATCGAAGCATGGACAAGGCCCACAGAGCGTGGGAAAGCCCGGCCTAACTCGGAACAAAGTGATGCGATGTGTATGGTGGGATTGGAAAGGAATCGTCCACTATGAGCTTTTGCCACCGGGTAAAACCATCGATTCTGACCACTACTATCAGCAACTAATGAGGTTAAAAAAGATATTGAGAAAAACTGGCCGGAGCTGGTGAATAGGAAAGGCGTGGTATTCCACCATGACAACGCCAGACCGCACTCATTTATAGCCACGCATCAAAAATTGAGAGAGCTTGGCTGGGATGTGTTGATGCATCCTTCGTATAGCCCTGACCTTGCTCCATCAGATTTACATCTGTTTCGGTCCTTGCAGAACTCTTTAGGAAGCATAAAAGTAACCTCAAAAGAACACTGTGAACACTAACTGTCAGATTTTTTTAATCAAAAATCTCAAAATTTCTACAGGAATGGGATCATGGTACTACCCACAAGATGGCAACAAGTCAACGATCAAAACGGCACATATATATTATAAATAAATTAAAAATTACACCTAAAAAATATTTTGTTTTGCATGAACAAAAGTGGTGCTGCTATTTCGAAGTCATCAGCACTTTTCTACTTTGTGAAGGAGATTAAGCAATTTGTACAGGCCTGATCAATACGAAATTTTGTATTCTGTCATATAATTATATTGCAATGATATGGTTATTTTGATCTGTGACTGCAGGATTACTATTCAAAGATCACCATCTCTTTTCATGTTTTACTCTGCAAACGATGCACGTACCCCATGAGTCAGAAAGATGGTCTTATGATAAAAGAATAGGTTGTTTTTTTTATTTTTATACAGAGTTATTTAAACTTTTTTATTATTGGATCCTCAAGTTTAAGTTTAAAAATAACAAAATATACTAAAATAATGTCGTGTGGTATAAGTGATTCTGTTTGATCGGAGACAGTTGATTAGAGATTCCCAGTGGCGGTAGGAGAGGGCATCTTCGATAATGTGAACTGCACTCTGCCGTATCAGATGTAACGGTTGGAAACATCGAGCTCTGGCGATATCCCTTCATTATCGTTAACTTTAAACTTACTTTGTCGTTGTTAATGCAGCATTTTAGTATTCTCTAGAGTATTTTCCTTTGGTTATTTTTATGCGGCGAAAGACCTTACATTTCTATATTTTAAAACTTATATTTTAAAACGATGCACGTACCCCATGAGGCAGGAAAACGGTCTTATGATAAAGGAATGTGTTGTTTTTTTATATTTTTATTTCAGAGTTATTTAAAAATTTTTATCATTACATTCTTAAGTTTAAGTTTAAAAATAACAAAGTATACTAAAATAATGTCGTGTGGTATAAGTGATTATGTTTGATCGGAGACAGTTGATTAGAGATTCCCAGTGGCGGTAGCAGAGGGCATCTTCGATAACGTGAACTGCACTCTGCCGTATCAGATGTAACGGTTGGAAACATCGAGCTCTGGCGATATCCCTTCATTATCGTTAACTTTAAACTTACTTTGTCGTTGTTAATGTAGCATTTTAGTATTCTCTAGAGTATTTTCTTTAGTCATTTTTATGCAGCGAAAGACCTTACATTTCTATATTTTAAAACTTTCTTGTAATTATTTTATACTTTATCTGTGTCTTCCAAGCTAGAAGTTTAGCACCATGTTGATCTCGGCCCTCATTAAATAATACATCCCCTGTCTACTAGGTGGACTACTAGGTGGTAGAGTTCTTTTTTTATATAATAAGATAACAAACAAGCAGATGAGTCTCCTGATGGAAAGAGTTAACCATCGCCTATAGACACGAAAGATGTTAATGATGCGTTGCTATATGTATAATGCCATATGTATGTGGCATTATACTTCGCCACAATATACCGGCTACCTCACCCTCCAAACCGGAACACGACAGTGACAGGTACTGACGCTATTGCGGCAGGAATAGGCAAGGCGGTGGTACTAGACCCTGGCGAGACAATGCAGAACTCTACCACATAATAGCCACGATGGTAGTGACTCGTATAGCCAATCGGTCGCCTTTTACGACCTGTCTGAAAGTTTTGTAATGTCTCTCCTAAGTTTAGTACCACTGCCTTCAGTAGTGTCAATATTGAAGCATTGTCACGTTTCTGTTGAGAAGGCAAATGAGCTGGAGAATGTATGTATGTAGTTTTACTATCTGGCCACATGGATAACAACGCACCATTAACACTTTAGTATTTACAGGCAATAGATGTCTCTTTCCACCACAAAAGCCATTTTGCTTGTTTGGTATCTTTTGATAAATGGAAAACGGGTCAACGGATTGGATCCTCATAGAGTTGAGCAAAGTAAATTATTGGGGTCTTATGGTAAAAATTTTTCGAAAAAAGACATCTTGTGAAAAACGTATGAAGACTGCAATCTACAACTGCTATGACAACCTTTATATAGGACTAGCTGAGTCCGCGACTTCGTCCGCGTCTTTGTAAAAACTTTCTAAAATAAAAGTAACATAGGTTACTCCTTATAACCATGGCTTAAGAATAGGTAGTCTCAAGGTTTTACCTGCATAATTTCCTTATCCATAGGATTTAAGGGATAAAATTTTGGTTAACAGTGGGTAACTCAAAAAAACAATGTTAGTTTTGAGTTAACCAACATTTTACTACTTTAATGTTAATTTGTAACGATTTTGTACGTTTTGTCCGAAGAGAAACATGTGTTTTGTCAAAATATGTTAAAATTTCTCAAATCAAGTGAATGTAATTCTTATGAGAAATAAATGTTCTTTATACCTAGAAACTAACTTGTGTTGGATCTCAAATTATATTTGTGCCAAATTTCATTCAAATCGGTTCAGTGGTTTAGGAGTGAAGAAGAGATAGACAGACCGACGCATTCGCATTTTAATAGTAGTATGAATTACTACATACGATATGTGTTTGTGTGTATACGTGTCATAAGATAGCAAACAAGCAGATGGGTCTCCTGATGGAAAGAGTCAACCATCGCTTACAGACACCAAAGATATTAATGGTGCATTGCTATCTTGTGGCGAGATCTAATGCCACATGCATAAGTTTACCGGCTACCTTACCCTCCAAACCGGAACACGACAGTGGCAGGCAGGCAGACATCTATTGCGGCAGGAATAGGTAAGGCGGTGGTACAAGACCCGGTCGAGCCGATGCAGTAGGTGGTAGAACCTAGTGAATATGATGATGAAAAAAGTTTTATAAATGCATGAAGTTGCGAAACTCTACCACCTAGTAGACGTGATGGAAGTGCCACATATAGCCAATCAGTCACCTTTTACTACCTGCCTGGCAGAACGACATTTGGTCCAGAGCCCGGACTAACACAGGTAAAAAGTTTTACTTTCTAGCAATCTCTATAGCCACATTTGACAACTTTTAATGACTATCACTGCTCATTTGCTGTTAAGATTTTTAAGTGCGACAGTGACAAGCACTGACGCTATTACGGCAGGTATAGATAAAGCGTTGGTACTAAAGACAGGTGAAATATTGCAGAACTCTACCACATAGTAGTCACAATAGTAGTGACAATAACAGTAAATTGTTCGCCTTTTACAAACTGCCTGAAACAATAACAGATAGCCTGTTCTACAAAGCGGGCAATTTGGATCTAAAGGTCAAGATATTTTATTGATCACGATAGAGTGACAAATACAGTATATACCCAATATTGACTTTTTACGACTTGCTGGTAGTTTTAGTTACTGCTACTTACTAATCAAAGAGCAAAAAATAGACTTCTTTTTAGGTCTTATAAGCGATGGCTGTCTCCATCAGAAGACCCATTTACTTGTTTGTTATCTTATGATATAAAAAGTAGACTCAAGATCTGTGCCTCAAGCACGAAATTTAAGCGTTTTCGTATCGTTAACGTATCGAGGACTCGATACGTTAACGGAGTATGACGATAGTAGGAAGCACGAAGCACCTTCTATCGACTCTCGAGACCTCGATACGATTACGCTAGTGACGTCATCCTAACGTAAGCAGTGCCTCAAGCACGAACTCCTTGCGAAAAAGTATTCGTATCGTCATCGAGAAATAAACGTATGAAAAATGATCAGCGCCCCTATCGTACGTAAATGGAACTAAATTTCGAAGCACAAGCAAATTATTGAACTTTCGTATCGCAAACGTATCGAGAAATACGTGAAACGTAACAAAATTGCGAGCACGAACGGCGTTTTGAAGTATCGTATCGCAAATTTCGAAGGCTGGGTATCGAGAGGTGACGAATCTTCTTTCACTTACAATTTGCCCGTGAAAAAAGTTTCGAGTTGTTTAAAATTATTTATTACGCTCGTTTTTAAAAAAATTAAGTAGTTTTAGTTACTTCCGGATATTAATACAATCAACGGAAAGCTAAAAAATGCAAATACCACCTATATTTCAACGTAATTCTCTATTATATTCTCATTGGAAGTTAACTTCAAGATGAAGAAAATAATAGACGAGATTCGATGTAAGCAATTTTTATTCTCACATTTTTATTTGTGGTAATTTTTCACTGTTTACATTTATATTACAATACTGGCTGTTGCCAGTGACTTCGTCCGCGCGGACTTCGTTTACTCCACACTGCTCCTCCCCCGTAGGTGATAGCGTGGTAATATGTAGCCTATATGTTGACCCAACCTGTTAGTAATATTCATGCAAAATTTGAAGTAAATCCATGCAGTACTTTTTGAGTTTACCTCGGACATACATACAGACAAAAAGACATACAGACAAACAGACAAAAATTCTAAAAACTATATTTTTGGCTTCGATATCGATTGTAGATAACGCCCCAAGTATTCTTTAAAAAAATATTCAATGTACAGTTTTGACTTTCCTACGATATTATTATATGTATAGATTATTTTTCAGAGAAGTTAGATGTAGGACTAAACAGCAAGGATTTAAAACGTTATGATTTCGATATATTTGCGTCGTTGTGATTGGTTATGGTATATCATATTATGACGTTGTCTTCTAGCGCTAGTTGGCGAACCGATCATGAAACAGCATAAAACGCAGGGAACCAATCACGAAACAGCAAAAATATCGAAATTATAACGTTATAAATCCTTGCTAAACAGAGAAAAATATTTGATCCTATAGATTTAAATGGTACCGAATTTAAAAATAAATATCGCCTCAACAAAGAGGCTTTTACATTTCTCTGTGAGCAACTCCGCCGAAAAACTTCATTAACTGAGTTCCAGGATAACTCTAGAGCTTATTTCCTTAGAGGAATCTTGTTTCTGGAAGAAAGGTTCCAATCTTCACTTCACATCACGAAACAAAAAACTGCACATAATAAATAAGTTACATAAAACTTCCAGGACGTACTTTTTCATGAACTTCACCATAGTTATGTACTGCATAAAGCTAGTCTAGTTTTCATTTTATAATATTTTATTTATATTTAATGCGAGGAAACAATTTAAATGTAATGTTTTCGAGAGCCCGTACGATTGATTATAAACAAACTTGACCTTGTCTTTGTTTGGTATCGTATATCTATGTGAAGTGCCAAGCGGTCGTCTCGTTCAATAACCGTAGAACAACGTAGAACAACGTAAGATCGTTGTTAGAATGGTTTCGTCAAAATAAATTTGATTTTTCTTAGAGTAGAGAATACATTTCTTTATTTTTGTGTATTTTATTAATTATGCTTGAGTTAGATGTGATTTTAGTTATCAATAAATATATTTCTATATAGAATATAATGAAACCAATAATATACCATTAAGTTTTTGAACGAAACTAGTACCTTCCTGCTTACGTTAGGATGACGTCACTAGCGTAATCGTATCGAGGTCTCGAGAGTCGATAGAAGGTGCTTCGTGCTTCCTACTATCGTCATACTCCGTTAACGTATCGAGTCCTCGATACGTTAACGATACGAAAACGCTTAAATTTCGTGCTTGAGGCTCAGGAAGGTACTAGTTTCGTTCAAAAACTTAATCGTATATTATCGGTTTCATTACATTCCATATAGAAATATATTTATTGATAACTAAAATCATACCTAACTCAAGCATAATTAATAAAATACACAAAAATAAAGAAATGCATTCTCTACTCTAAGAAAAATCAAATTTATTTTGACGAAACCATTCTAACAACGATCTTACGTTGTTCTACGGTTTTTGAACGAGACGACCGCTTGGCACTTCACATAGGTATACGATACCAAACAAAGACAAGGTCAAGTTTGTTTATAATCGTACGGGCTCTCGAAAACATTACATTTAAATTGTTTCCTCGCATTAAATATAAATAAAATATTATAAAATGAAAACTAGACTAGTTTTATGCAGTACATAACTATGGTGAAGTTCATGGAAAAGTACGTCCTGGAAGTTTTATATAACTTATTTATTATGTGCAGTTTTTTGTTTCGTGATGTGAAGTGAAGATTGGATCCTTTCTTCCAGAAACAAGATTCCTCTAAGGAAATAAGCTCTAGAGTTATCCTGGAACTCAGTCTTAATGAAGTTTTTCGGCGGAGTTGCTCACAGAGAAATGTAAGAGCCTCTTTGTTGAGGCGATATTTATTTTTAAATTCGGTATCATTTAAATCCATAGGATCAAATATTTTTCTCTGTTTAGTCCTACATCTAACTTCTCTGAAAAATAATCTATACGTATAATAAAATCGTAGGAAAGTCAAAAATGTACATTGAATATTTTTTTAAAGAATACTTGGGGCGTTATCTACAATCGATATCGAAGCCAAAAATATATTTTTTAGAATTTTTGTCTGTTTGTCTGTATGTCTGTTTGTCTGTATGTATGTCCGGGGTAAACTCAAAAAGTACTGCATGGATTTACTTCAAATTTTGCATGAATATTACTAACAGGTCGGGTCAACATATAGGCTACATATTATCACGCTATCACCTACGGGGGAGAAGCAGTGTGGAGTAAACGAAGTCCACGCGGACGAAGTCACTGGCAACAGCCAGTATTGTAATATAAATGTAAACAGTGAAAAATTACCACAAATAAAAATGTGAGAATAAAAACTGCTTACATCGAATCTCGTCTATTATTTTCTTCATCTTGAAGTAAACTTCCAATGAGAATATAATAGAGAATTACGTTGAAATATAGGTGGTATTTGCATTTTTAAGCTTTCCGTTGATCGTATTAATATCCGGAAGGAACTAAAACTACTTAATTTTTAAAAAAACGAGCGTAATAAATAATTTTAAACAACTCGAAACTTTTTTCACCGGCAAATTATAAGTGAAAAAAGATTCGTCACCTCTCTATACCCAGCCTTCGAAATTTGCGATACAATACTTCAAAACGCCGTTCGTGCTCGCAATTTTGTTACGTTTCACGTATTTCTCGATACGTTTGCGATACGAAAGTTTAATAATTTGCTTGTGCTTCGAAATTTAGTTCCATTTACGTACGATAGGGGCGCTGATCATTTTTCATACGTTTATTTTTCGATGATGATACGAATACTTTTTCGCAAGGAGTTCGTGCTTGAGGCACTGATGATGAAAAAAAATATCTTCAAAAAATATTTCTCATAA
The DNA here is from genome assembly GCA_036924255.1 of Apodemia mormo. Taxonomy (NCBI): domain Eukaryota; kingdom Metazoa; phylum Arthropoda; class Insecta; order Lepidoptera; family Riodinidae; genus Apodemia; species Apodemia mormo. Next base: position 4,771,789 of record JAUPFN010000012.1, on the reverse strand, counting down.
TCCTCAAAATGATGTAGTTTTTATTTTTCCAAATTATGTATGTACTTAAATATTTTTTGTACGATAACCTTTGTAATACAAAACTGGTGTGTAACATAAATGTAATCTATAAAATGGGAAGCCATACAACGATCTTTATTAGTTTGATGATAAATCGTTCGTAGGACAAGATCCGGCTAGACAAGTTTGATTGACCAATGGAGTGGAATGGATGGCTTCAGCATAAAATTTAAATGAAAACTGTTTCTGGATATGATTACACAAAATGAGAAAAGAATTTTGTTCTTTTACGAAGCTTTCCATTATTTTTTAATAATGACGGTCGTTTTGTAAGGAGTTCATATACAGGTTTTAATGTATTACTAACTCATATAGGTACAGTAAGTAACATAAACTCTGTCCAAGCGACAAATTCATTTTTTGGCAGTTTAATACATTTATAATATCATAAATTTTTTAACTTCCCGCTACGTAGTACTTAGTGTACGTAGATACGAAGATACTGAATTTGCCCCGATTTTCGAAAATCGAGTTTTCACCGGATCTCCACGTTTTGAGATCCTAGGAATCTTTTCCGACTATTGTCGCGATGACGTCAGTATGTCTGTATGTATGTATGTGTGTGTGTATGTGTGTATGTAATCATCTCACAACTTTTGAACGGCTATCTATATAACGGCTATACCTATCGAACCGCGGTTGATGGCATTCGATTGAATTCCGCTCAACTTAGATTTCCTGAAAATTTTAACTAAATCGGCCCAGCAGATTTTGAGAAATTTTGAAAAGACCTAAAAAAAATTTTGGCGAAACAGTATTTTTTAACATAACTTCCAGATTAATGTACCGATTGAGTACAAAAACTAATCAGCTCTATTTCTTATCTATTAAAATCGATTTATCCGTTTGGGAGAAATCGTTGACGAAAATTTTGAAAAAAGTCTTTTTCCGACATAACATCGAAACTTTTTAACTAATCATTTTTTGGTATTCTACGATATTTTAGTACTAAAAAAATTACGTTAGATGACATTTCAAGAATCAATATCGAATCAAATTTTCAAAAATTACAGTTTTTCAAATATTAAAATTACGTCTTTTTTAGCAAATTTACTTTATATGCTTAAAATAATTTTCAGGCTAAAACACCGATGGACTTAAAAATCTTATCAGCTTTTCTCCTTTAAAAACTGCGTTAAATACCGTCAATTGGATCAAAATCGGTCAACTTGTTTAGGATTTATTAAGGACGAAAATATTTGAAAAAATGTTTTTTGACATAGCTACGAAATTTTTCAACTTATCCATTATTTAGTTAAAGCAATATTTTAGATCTCAAAAATTGAGTTGAATGTCATTCAAAAGATCAAATTCAATCAGCTTTCCCAAAATATACAACTTTTCAAAAATCAATATACTGCCATTTTAACAAAATAGATGTTTGAACTGAAAAAATCCATGTTTATAGTTTTTACTCTTTTGAGCTTAAAATACCTTAATTTAGCGAAAAGTTTCAGGGATGGCCTGTAGAGTCAACCGCTTACACATTTTTACATCATAAGATAACAAACAAGCAGACGACTCTCCTGAAGGATAGAGAAAAATCGCTTATAGGAACCAAAGATGTTAATAGCGTGGTACTGTCCTATGGCGGGATGGACAGTACCATTCAACATGCATAAAAGTGCCTGATTTTTTAAAACAAAAACCCAAGTGCCAAGCTAGGGTCTTCCTTAAACTAAAGCATAAAAATGTATTAATAATTAAATTTTTATGTATTTTAATATTTAATATTAAAATACTCATCATAATATTTAATATCAAAAAACTTATATAAGTAAGTTATCAAAAAGTTGTTAAGAGTAATTTCGACACGAGTTAAATGATTCATTTTAGTCCATTAAATTAGCTCGTTAAATTCCAAAACGAATTTATTTTTAGTTTGGAGGCAACGTGAAATGCCTTATAAAAAGTGGATCTCGTTTTAATGAAAGCTTTCGTAGTTATTGCTTTATATTTTTAAGGATTTTTAAGCATTTTAAGTGGATCATTAACTATATTAGTTTTAGTTTCAATATTAAATTAAACTTGTATGTAATGGCTAATTTATATTTTCTAAAGAATTAGCATCATAATAATAGATAGAGATTTTTATAAATCCTAGGATAGCTAATAAGCAGATAGTTCCTTTGATGGAAAAAGATAACCAAAATACACCAAAAATGTCTTAATAGTGTGTTGCCATCCGTGAAGCAGAGATGTAACGCCACATGCACGATTTGTGAACCGAACTGAACAGAAAATAGCAAATTGGTTTTTCCGGTGTATTTATCTGTAAATATAACAATTATCCGGGTCAAATATGTTTGACTGATCCCTGTTTCTGAATAATTTTAACATTAAGCATACCATTGATATACAGAAAAAAGTGCTTGTGATAGATTTAATCCCTGAGCTACGCCAAAGGTTATTGTTTCTGCATTTGAACCGCCATAACTCCAACTTTTACGTCGTGGTCTTTCAAAAAGCTGGCGTCCTTCGCTTGCAGATTCGAAGGCAAACCATACGGTAGCAGTTCCAGAAAGATCTTATATTAGACCTGGCATAAGGACTAGTGCACATGGTTCTTCTCTCAATCTCTCAATGGATTCAAACCAAATAGATCATGTTGACCAGAGATCACCTACAGCATAACCATTTGATTTGAAACCATTTTTAGAACCATTGATATAAAAAACCCAAGATACACAATTAGTGTCTGAAAAACGTCCTCCGCAAATGAGCGCACAACTTTAAATTATGCGCTTATTTCAAATAGAATCGCGTCGGTCGCGACACTGTCAATTTTATTACTTTTTGTATATTGCTTTGTAAAAACAACTATAAATCCTGCTCTTAAGGTTGGATATGCTAAAACCTATGTTTTTGCCATATCTATAACTATTTAAATGAAATTAGGGACAGTTTTGAGTGTCAGTTTTGTTCGGGACTGTGCATCTTGGGTTTTTTACATCAATGTTACTAACGAATCGGAACGCTGTCACATACTGAAAAGACCCGGCAATCAAACTCAGCGTACTCATCTTTAAGTTAAAGTCATCGTAACGAGGATTAACTCTACGAAAGTTAGCATTTAGATGGAGTAAATTGGAGGAATGAGCTAAACTGTTAATTACATTAAGTCGGCATCACTAATCCGTTCTGTAAATTGAATTTCCTCTTAAAATGTCTTACAATTTTGAAGAAAATAGTTACTAAGTATCATATAGCACTGTATTATAATAACTCTAGTCCTAATTTTATCGCAAATAAAACGATATATTTACCATCTGCCGTTCTGCCAGGAAGGATACTTATTAGAATTAAAGGTATTGTTTAAAATGGCCGTGTTGCCAAAATCACGTTGCATACTATTTTTTTTATATCATTAGATAGCAAACCAGCAGATGGCTCATATGAGAGACATAAAAATAATAGCCTATAGACACCAAGGATGTTAATAGCACATTGCTATCCGTGTAGAGGGATGGCATTGCCACATGCTTAAGTCTATCGGCTACCTTACCCTCCAAACCGGATCACGACAGTGATAAGCATTTACGCTGAATAGGTAAGGAGTTGCTACTAAATATTCGGGCGAGATGTTGCTGAACTCTACCACCTAGTTGTCACCATGGTAGTGACTCGTAATAATCAATCGGTCGCCTTTTACGACCTGCCTGGCAGAACGGCAGTTGGTCTATTCTTGAAAAGGCCAACACGGGGTAAATGATACTATTACAAGATTATAATACAATCATGCCTCAAAACATACGGATTTTTAACTTTTAGCGACAAAGCGCACCCAAATGCACGCTGTATATTTTCAAATTAGATTACGATTTTCAACACGTACATAAACTTTTGCGGTATAAAACTTGTCTGCAATATAAATGAAACCTATAAAATGGGAGAGCACATACCGCAGCTTTATTAGTTTGACAATAAATCGTGTGACTGGATCCGGCGAGACAAGTTTGATTGATCTATGAAATATTTGAAGCGTAAAATTTAAATAAAAAAGATATTACATAATTCGATTACACAAATCAATGGTTGCGTCTTATTAATCATCATCAAGAAAATCATTATTATAATTAGCCTGGCTTTGTTTCCTCATATTGGTCAGATCCTCTTTCGAAGAATAAATCAACTTTGTAACTGCTAGGTATCTCACATAAGGCAAGAATAAGTTTTACTAACATTATGACTACAAACAAGTATATATTCTACACTTTTCATCGTCGGCGCTTGGTGAAACTTCCTTTTAATATAATATTTGATCACTTAACACTTGTATTGTTTCACAATAAAGCTATTATTTTTTTTTATAGCAGAGGGGACAAACGAGCAAGTGGTGCACCTGATGGTAAGTGATCACCGCCGCCCATGGACAACTGCAATACCGGGGGTCATGCAGCTGCGTTGCCGGCCTTTTAAAAAAAAATAAGCTCGTTTCTTGAAGGTCCCTAAGTCGTATCCGTTCGGAAACACGCCCGAGGGTAATTGATTCCACAATGGAGTAGTGCGAGGCAAAAAGTGCCGACAAAAGCGCACGGTTGTGGATTTCCAGACATCGAGGTGGTGAGGATGGAATTTTAAATTTTGACGCGATGTCCAATGATGGAATTTAGCTGCAGGAATTAGTCCGAATAACTCTTTGGAACACTCCCCATGATACATACGGTAAAAAATGCAGAGCGAACCTACATCTCTGCGTAACGCCAAAGAGTCAAGCCGATTAGAAATAGTCTGATCGTCGATGATTCGAACCGCTCTACGTTGAATGCGATCAAGAAGAAGAAGCTGGTACTGAGGAGCTCCGGCCCAGAGGTAAAAACAGTACTCCATGTGAGGTCGAATTTGGCCTTGTAAAGTTGAAGGCGATGGACTGGCATGAAGTACTGCTTTGCTCTACTGAGTACGTCAAGGTTTTTGGAGGCCAGGTAAGCCTTTCCTTCCAAATGACCACGGAACTGAACGTTGTTCGATATGTCGACTCCCAGAATTCCAATACTGGCTAAGGCTGTCAGGTGAGTGTTCTCGAACCGAGGTGATACGACAAAGGGTGTTTTTTTAGCGGTGAACGCACAAAGCTGCGTCTTTTTGGGGTTAAATGTAACAAGGTTTTGACGACCCTATTCTGAGACATCGGTTAGTCGATTCTCGAGTTCAGACACGAGCTTGTTCCGACCCTCTTCGACGTGTTCCCGAGAAATACCGCTACGGCCGGAGTATGTAGCATCACCAGTACTGTCGTCCGCATAGCAATGTATGTTACTAATTCGCAACATATCCTTGATATGCAGAAGAAACAGTGTCGGTGATAGCACGCAGCCTTGGGGAACACCAGCATTGACAGGTTTTAGGTCGGAGCATGCACCGTCAACTACGACCTTGATGCTCCGATCAGCCAAAAAACTGGTGATCCACTTGCATAATTTCTAGGGAAGCCCATAGGAAGGCAGCTTTGAGAGAAGCGCTTTATGCCATACCCGATCGAAGGCCTTCGCCATTTCAAACTAACTGCCAATGCCTCCCCCTTGGACTCAACTGCCTCTGCCTAGCGATGCGTCAGGTACACTAGAAGATCGCCAGCTCAGCGACCACGACGGAAACCGTACTGACGGTCGCTAATCAGCTGGTGCTCTTCTAAATACTTCAGGAGCTGACAGTTTATAAGTGTCTCCATAACTTTGGAGAACAAGGAAGTTATGGGTATTGGCCGATAGTTTGACGGATTAGAACGATCACCTTTTTAGGAATGGGATGCACTAAAGCTGTTTTCCATGTATTCGGTACCACGCCGAGTGAATAGGGAAGCCGGAATAGCACATATTTTAAGCACAATCGGAGGGATGCCATCAGGCCCACTCGACTTGTGGATGTCCAAGGAAAGTAGTGCTTTACGCACAGATGACTGCTGAAACTGTGGTTCTGGCATAGAACTATCACACCGCGGGATGGTAGGCGGTGCGTTCCCTTGGTCATCCAGGGTCGAGTTGGCCGCAAAGAACGAGCCCAGAAGATCGGCTTTCTCCTTTGCGGTATGGGCCAGAGAGTCATCGTCTCTGTGCAAGGATGGAAATGAAGGCTGGGAGAAATTTCCTAAGACAGCCTTGGCGAGAGACCAGAACGCACGAGTTCCCGAAGAAAGGCGAACTAATTTCTCACCAATTCTGTCAATGTGTTCCGATTTTGCCTTGGCAATAGCTCTTTTGAAGAACCTCGAGGAAGAGTTGTACTCCTTTCGTAATGCGCTTGTTTTTACATCACGAGATGTCGACGCAGCAGCCCAAGCTCGGTAGCATTCCTGCTTTCGGCGTAAAGCCGCTTTGCAGTGGCGACCAAACCAAGGCTGAGACTTGCCAGCAATGGGAACCGCAGAAGATGGAATGAAAAGTTCCATGCCCTGCAGCACCACATCAGCGACAGAGTCAGCGACAGCATTCGGATCATCCAGCGAGAAGCACAACCGCCCCCATGGTTAGGATGCAAAGAAAGACCGCATTCCGTCCCAATCTGCTGACCTATAGTGCCAAACGCGACGACAGCCTGTAAAAGGAGGCCGTGATGGGCGCGTGACCGGCACTTTGCTCCGAATCAGGCAGTGGTCCGACGCGTCAAGTGGGGCGTCTACCGATACCTGATAATGATCCGGGTGAGAGGTTAGCAGGAGGTCCAACAGTGAAGGCGTATGGCCATCCACATCGGGAACTCGCGTAGGCGAGGTTACCAATTGTGTTAGGCCATACGCCAAGGCAAAATCGTGAAATCGTATTATTATTTAGTTCTAACCGATTTCGCTTACACAAGCCTCATCAGGGAAATTTACAGTTCTAAATTAAAAACAAAATTAAATATCAATAAAACAACTGTCATATTCTATACTTTCCATCGTCGGCACTTGGTGAAATTCCATTACTGTTAGACACAATTAACAATGCACTTGTACTTTAATTTCACTTCACAACATATATATTTTTAGTATATTACTCGACCGGTTTCACTTTTTAAGCATCTTCAGGATTACAACAATATAATATTACAAGTGCATTGTTAATATTGTGTTTAAAACAACTTATTTTATTAAACCGCTTGTAAATAAATTATTATGGCTTTATTGTGACAAGTTTTAAGTGATAAAATATTACAAGCAATTATCTTTTATATCATAAGATAACAAACAAGCAGATGGCTCTAATTATAAAAAGTGATAACTATCGCATATAGACACCAAAGATGTTAATGGTGCGTTGCTGTCTAATGGCGAGGTCTGGCGAGGTCTAATGCCGCATGCATAAGTTTACCGGCTATCTTACTCTCCTAACCAGAACACGACAGTGACAAGCACTGACGCTATTGCTGCAGGAATAAGTAAGGCGGTGGTACCAGACCCGGGCGAGACGATGCGGACCTCTACTACCTAGTAGCCACGATAGTGGTGACTCACATAGCAAATCGGTCACTTTTTACGACTCACCTGGTAAAACGGCAGTTGGCCTGTTCTTCAGAGGAACCCGGACCAACACAGGTGAAAATCGCCAAGAAACGTGTCGCTAAAATCGTGACTATGAACAAGATGGTAGAGTTCCGCAACATCTAGCCTGAGTTTACCTACCTTATTTATTTCTATCGCAATAGTTAATGCTAATAATAGGATAAAGTACTTGAGGATAAAGTAGCCGGTAAACTAATGCATTTGGAACTACATTTCTGCCACACAGGTAGCACCGCGCCATCAATACCTCTGGTGTCTATAGACGATGGTTGTCTTTCTCCATAATGATATTATTCAGTTTGTTTGTTATAGTATGATTTTTTAAAAAAACTGCAATATTATATTTTGGAAAAAAATATAACTGTTTTATAAACATTATGTTTACATAAAATTCACTTTTATTTTCGTATTTTTAATTGTACGTTTATTTTCACCGAGTTCCCAAAAAGGAGGAAGTTCTCAATTCGGTTTTATTACATAACTTCCCCCTACGTTTTTAGTATGAGTATAAGAAAGTTGTTATTTAAGAAGTGATTTTGCCCCGACTTTCGAAAACCGAGTTTCAGCATATCTTCATTTTTTGAGGTGCTAGGAATATTTTTTGACTATTTAACGATGACGACAGTATGTCTGTATGTATGTGTCAATGTGTATGTGTGTGCCTGTGTGTAGGTTAACGCTTCCTAACTTTTGAACAGCTTAACCGATTGAAACGAAATTTATTGCATTCGATTGATTGGGTCCTATGAAATTTAAATATTTTGAAAATCTGAATCGATGCGGCCCCGAAAATTTTGAGAAATCCAAAGAACTCGCATATTAATGCACCGATCTACAAAAAATATGATCAACTATTTTACTTATAAAACTGGGTCCGATTTTTTACTTTCTACCATATAAAATATGGTAGAAAGTAAAAAATCGGACCAAAACACTGCGTCTGATGCCGTTTCCAAAATCAAAATAGAATCAATTTTTCGAAAGTTACAGCTTTTCAAATATTATAATAATGGTTTTACAAAAAGCTCACTTCATATTTTTAAAATAACTTGCAGATTAATATACTGTTTATAGACAGTAGTCCCAGAAACAAACTTTTTTTTATGAATAACAAGCTGAATTTTTGTGAACACCTTCGTTTCGACGAGATGCAAATCTTTTCTATCTTCGAAAAATCTCAAATCAGGCATCTAATAAATATAAATAAAAAATAAAACTTTCGAGTGTTGGACTAAGAAAAGTTTCCACTTTACGTGTAGGACAAAATAACTATCGAATTATAATAATAATTAACAAACGGTTGTGAGAAAAATAGGTTATTTTTAAATTGGTTAATGTCAATTTAAAAATCTCATAATTCCGAATCTTTAGAGTGTCAGACTTGTCAGAAAAACCATTGAATGTGTAGGACAAAAGTTTTTTCGAATTTTTCATAATCAATTGATTAAAGTAGAAAAATAATTATTGTTATTAATAAATGTATTTCCTTCACGGAATTAAAACGTTCAAAGATAAAGCTTAGTTAAGTAATTCGAGATTTTTCGAAAAAAAGTTGGTTGTCTCGTCAAAACGAAGCTGTTCAAGTCTATTAATATAATAATCTAATCAGTTATTTTACTTAAAAACTGCGTCAAATACGGTCAATTGGATTTAAATCGGTTGATTTATTCGGGATTTATCAACGACGAAAAATTTTGAAAAATGTGTTTTAATTTACATTTGTTTGACATTTTTCAACCAATTTATTTTATAGCTTAGACGCCATTTTAATGTCAAAACAAAAAGTGCGAGAAGATCAAATTAGCACTTTTGGCGCATGCCGCATGTGACGTCTGTCTCCGTCAGGAGACCTATCTGCTTTTTTGGTTTTTTATATAATTAAAGAACAAACAGTAATTTTAAATGTAATTTTCTAACTAAAACAAAAGCACAACAACAAACAACTTTCGATGATCCTCTTAAAATGTTTAAAAATACAATAAAGAAATAATTACTGAAGTGTTCATTAGAGCGAAAATTACTTTTTATTAAAAATTTCACAGTGCCTTTTAAAGCTGAAAGTAATATTCCGTTTTGTAGTTTGACGAGGAAATTTAATTGACTCTTTAGTTAATTATGTTTAAAGAGAATCTTTACAAGAAAAATAACTCTTTTTATATATTTCTCTCAGCATCCTCAAGCCCCTACGCAAAAAAGGTATTGTAAGTTTTACCATAATTCGTGTATGACTGTATGTGACACCCTTGCATTTATCAGGTTTGGATGCAGTTGCTTTTTTATTTGAAAACCATGTTAGCGTTGATTTTTTTAATAATGGTTTATCAAAATCGGTTCAACCGTTTCAAGGACATCAGCTCTTTTTTCGAATTAGCAACTATGTATCTAAATGACAACTAGTCCAAGACTGATTGATACATCAAAATCGGTTCAGAGGTTTAAATAACATTAGCCCTTTCTACTTGATGAAAGGAATTAAGCAACTGGACCAGGCCTGATCTATACGAAATTAATTAGTTTTTTTAACTTCCCGCTATGTATGTAGATAAGGAAAATACCTACTGGTATTGCCCCGATTTTCACCAGATCTCCACGCTTTGAGGTCTTAGGAACCTTTTAAGACTATTTTGACGTCTGCATATCTACACTTATGCATATGTGTGAGCGTGTGTATGTGTGTATGTAAACATCTCATACATTTTGAACGGCATGACCGAACGAAACGCAGTTGATGGCATTCAATTGGGTACCGTTTAACTAACCCAATGATGTAACGATGTTATATTTACTGAAAATTTGAACCTATTTGTTCCAAAAAAGTTTGAGAAATTTTGAAAAAATCTCAAATAAAATTTTTGTCAAAACAGTGTTTTTTTAATTTAACTTCCAGATTAATGTACCGATTGAGTACCAAATTTGATCCGCCATATTCCTCAAAACACTGCGTCCAATGCATAAATTGCATCAAAATAGTTTTATCCGTTCGAGTTATGGCTGACGAAAAATAAAAAATGAAGTTTTTTTCGACATAACTTCAAGATTTCTTATCCAATAATTTTTTAACCTCCTATATTATTTTAGTACATAAAAAGCTACGCCAAATGCGGTTTCAAAAATCAAAGTCCAATCAAGTTTTCAAAAGTTACAGCTGTTCGAATATTAATATATTGTTGTTTACAGCTCGCTTTAAAAGAAACTTTTAAATATACTGATTGATTTAAAAATCTAATCTGATTTTTTTCTTGAAAATTCGCATCAAATACCGTAAATTGGATCAAAATTGGTCATTTAATTTGGGATTTATCAATGACGAAAATATTTAACAAACTAGATGTTTGAACTGAAAAATTCTATACTTAAATTTTTTACATCTTGAAACTTATTAGTACCTTAATGTAGCGGGAATTTTCAGAGATGGCCTGCAGGGTCAACCCATTTACAGATTTTTTTAATAGAAAAAGGAAAATATTTGCAAGAGGTTCACCTCATGGTAAGTAATTACCGCCGACCATAGACAACTACCCTACAGGGATCTTTCAAATGTGATGCCGGCCTTGTAAGGATGAGGAAGCTCCTTTCCTAAAGGCCCTAAAATCGTACCTGCAGGCCTACTCTTGAAAACAATATAAATCTTAAACCAATATTGATAAAAACAATAAGTTTCCAATATCGTCAAAAAACGGTACTCTTGAAACCAATATTGCCCACAATGATTCAGTATAGTAACGACCTAATTATTGGAAATAGATGTCATCGTTACATTTCAAGCTAGTGTTACAAGTGGAAATTTCAAGTACTGTTTTAAGAAAAATAACGAATAAAAGCAATAATGAGTAGTTCCAAAAAATTTCGAAATCCGTGTCGCGCTGTCGCCGAATCCAGTAACTGAATATAGTTGTCCAGAGTGCGAAATACTTCAAAATTCATTAAATATTCATTTAAAATTGAAATCGGTTTTCAAGAGTAGCCCTACTGTTTGGAAAAATCCCTGCCAATAATTGGTTCCACACATGAGTTGTGCGAGGCTTTCTCTTAAATATTCCGTTACTTCAATGTTATTGCAAAAACGTGGTAAGTTCTATTGCAGCTCTAACTCGGGTGACTGAGTTCGAAAATCATCAGCTGTTATTTTGCTCTTCAAATTTCTTCCTATTCGAAAATCGTTCGTTTCATACTTTGCTTTTCAAATGATACACATGATGATGGTTTTAATATTATGCTTTGTTTTTAAACAGTTCATAAGGGTGCAGAAGAGATAACATGCTTTAATGACGAAACCCCGGCAAAGGGATGCAAATTTTTACCACCTAGTTGTAATTACTATGGTAGTGATACATATAGCCAAACCTTTGTGCTTGTTAAAAAATGCTTAATAGATAATGCAGCACCATCATCATGATGCAGCATCATGATGATGATGAGCAGATGGTCTATTTTTCAAAGGGGACTAACCAGCACGGGGCAAATTTAGTGCACTATAAAAAAATCAAAGGAATCTATTTCACTCCACCAGCATACATAGTACCGGAAACGGAATTCGTTAATTTGACTGTATTTTGGACCGTGTACAAAATAATTAACCCAAGAAAATTAATAGTTAGTCTAATAAATTTTCTGTGTCTTACAGGTCATTTTTTTAAATTTCGCAATTTTTTATTTTAAGCACGCTTTATATTCTGTTTACCAAACGTTACGTCACAATAAAATGCACTGTAATGCAATCAATAACTTCAGAAATTCAAATTTACAATTTAGTAGTACTACGCTGTCAGGTACAATCTAGTACTAAGCTGTCGCAGACAATAGTATATTATCGTAAACAATTACAAATCACATGTAACGACATGAACTTATATTTATAAACAAATAGCAAGGTTTGTATGGTATAATAACGGATTAGTTTGTTGGAAAATTGTTTTTTTTTTTATTTGAAGTAAGTTTCCTCTATACTTTTTACAATTATCTACTCATATTATGAAGATTATTTGAAATTGTTAAATAAAATATTCTCTTATAACTTCAGTTAAAAATAAAATATTATTTCACAATCCCAATATAATTTAAAATTAAATTATTTTATATTAAATTGGAATTATAAAATAACATTTTATTTTACAGTCCCAATTTTAAATAATACGTAACATATTTTAAGCAGTACATAAAATAATAAGACAAACTTGAAACACAACGCTGAACTTGTAAAACTTTTGGAAAGAATGTTTGAATTCAATAACAAGCGGAATTTGTCATCACTTGGCGAAAACACGAGTTTTGAACTCGTAGTAACGAGCCGTGCTTGGACAATACAATTTTTAAGTTTTATGCTGTTATATTTTAAAGATAATAAAATTATTATGCTGAATATAATATGGAAAGATAACTTTTATAAACTTATTCGATATGTTTAATATAATTGGATATAACACGAAACAAATGTGAACTTAATATGTTCATGATAAAATACAAGAAATGTATAAAAAACTTCTCCGTGTTGAGCCAGGCTGTCTTTAAAAAAACATCTGCCGTTCTGTCAGGTAGTTTGTACGTGGGAATGATTGGCTGAGCTAACTCAAATACCCAACTATAATAAAGAAAGTTTTACCATAGTAGTGGTTATTAGGTGGTAGAATTCTGCGTTGTTTTACTAGGGTCTGGTACCACCGCCTTACCTATTCCTGCCGCAATAGCGTCAATGTCGTATTCCGGTTTGGAGTGTAAGGTAACCGGCAAAGTTTGCATTAAGATCCCGTCATAAGGGTAGTAATGTATCCGTAACATCTTTGGTGTCTATAGGCGATGGCATCTTACCACCACGAGAGCCCTCTGCTTCTTTGCTGTTCAATGGTACAAACAAGGTAGAACGGCAGTGCACAATTACTATATTTAGTGTCTTAATTTATAGAGATAGCAAAGGTTATCTTTATAAAATTTCAGGAATCTCCGTGTTAGTCTCGGATCCCTTTGAAGAATAGATCTTTTGCCATTGTGCCAGGCAGTTCGTAAGAAGCATACGACGTGGCTTAACATGTCACTACCATCGTAACTACTACTCGTTGTGTTACGGACTTCACGTCCGCGCATTTAGGACCACTACCTTACCTTAACGTCAATTATTATCATTTTCATATTCCGGTTTGGAGGTTAAGGTAGCTGGTTAACTTACGCATGTGACATTGCCATCCCGCCACGTGGATAGCCCCGCCACGTGGATAGCACCGCACCGTTAACATCTTTGCCGTCTATAGGCGATGGTTTTTCTTTGAATTTTCCATTTACTCGTTTGCTATCCTGTGATATAATAAAACAATCTTTTTTCCAAACCAGCATTCGAACCCAGATATAATAATTAAGAGAAAAGCAGGATAACCACGACCCCAGTTTTTGATGTAAAATACGTCTTTAAATTTGCTTTCACAGTGAGGGGCAATTCCAAAAATTGATAATAATAAAATTACTTACCTACATAATTTACATTTAGTCTATTTTTTTAAGTTGGAGTAGCTATGATATTCGATTAAATTTTATTCGGTAGCTTTTATAAAGATTAATCGATTGTGTAAGTATAAAAGTTAATTTTAAATGCTTATAACAAATATACATGTTGTATAAGTGAAAAAACTATAAAAAAATTGTAATCGGTCAAAAAATATTTAAAAAGCTAAATAAAACTACAAGGAACGTATACTATCTGAAAGGAAATTTAAATAGAAATCTAATGGTATAGATATAACCTCATCAAATAGTAATGAAAAAGAGCCGAGAACGTAAAAAGATGTAGGCGTCCGAACCGCAAGTGTATTACGATTTGCAATCCGCCAGAAATCTGCAATGACTCTTATACGTAGCAAAAAAATCTAATACTGGATGGACTGTTTGTGATGTCACAGTACTGCAAATAATCAAATGGCAAAGACTAATATATAAGACTATTGTGTCTTGTAATAACCAAACAATTACGATAATTGCGCATTGCGAGATACGTGATAGCCCCTTCGATCAACTGTACGTCAAATGAAAAATGTTACTTTCTCAAAATATTACCCGTTACGTAGTCGTATTCACGTAAACGACGGCTGTGTCCATGACACAGCCACAACTGTTTTTTGGATGAAAATTCAAAACAAATTTCCTTCACTCAAGTTTCATCGATGACAATAAGTTTCTGGGTCAAACTTCTCAGAAGTTGCGGGGAGTTTTTGTATCAACTACAAACTTATTCTTGTGTCATCGCAGTCATAATTCATTTATAATTATAAGGAGTAGGTTTCGTTTTTAAATTGATTGCAAAAAGGGAGGTTATAGAAAAACTAAAATAAATAATTAATGTAAACAGGTTTAAATTTTTTTCGACATCTCATATCCAGATTTTCCTTTCTTTCTCCCCGTGTTGATTCGGACCCCTTCTTGACCGAAGAAAAAACGGAGGTTGTCAGTTTGACTATATACATGTCAAACTGATAACCTCCGTTTTTTCGTCGGTTGTAATATTGTTGGAATTTGATAATGTTTGAGTATTATGATCTATTTAGACGTCGAAGCACATGTACTAAGTTTCGTTAGTACATGTACATATGTTTGTATGTTTGTCTACGAATTTTCAGAAAATTCAAAGCAATTTCGAGATCATTCCTTTTGATTCAAATTCTAACTGGAATCTACTTGATTCCAATTTGGAAAACGGTCCACGTTTCATCAAAGTCGGTTCAGTAGTTTGGCGAATGGTGAAGTATGAAATTTGGCAGAGGTAAAGAAGAGGACTGTAAAAACTTAATGTTTTTAAATTAAATGCATTAGAAATACATTAAATAGATAAAAATAATAGACCGTGATTCCATGAACAAACTTTTTTTGATTAATAACAAGCTGATTTTTTGTGAACAGCTTCGTTTTGACGAGACAACCATCTTTTCTATCTTCGAAAAATCTCGAATTGGGTAACTAATAAAAATAGATAAAAAACTTTAGAGTATTGGACTAAGAAAAGTTTCTACTTTACGTGTAGGACAATGTCAAAGTTAAGTTAAAGCTGTTGTGAGAAAATTAGGTTTTTATTAAATTGATTAATATCAATTTAAACATCTCATAATTCCGAAACTCTAGAGCGGAGGACTCGCCTGAAAAACCATCGAATGTATAGGACAAAAGTTTCATCGTGTTTTTTATAATATACTTAATCAAGCGATTAAAGTCAAAAAATAATTATTTTTATTAATAAATATTTTTCCTTCACCGAATCAAAATTTTCAAAGCCCCATAACTTTATTATCTACCCAATTTGAGATTTATCGAAGATAGAAAAGATGGTTGTCTCGTCAAAACGAAGCTGTTCACAAAAATTTAGCTTGTTATTAATCAAAAGAAAAGTTTGTTCCTGGGATCCCGGTCCGAAGTTGGTTTAATTTTTTAGTCTCTCATGGAAGTGAACAGGATGAAGGTGGCGCATCGGCGGCGGCGCAGATAATTATTTTTTTTGGACAAATTACACAAATTGATCTGACCCCAAAGTAAGCAAATTATATGCTTGTGTTATGGGTGTCAGTCAACGATACTATACATAGAAATACATGTATAAATACTCTAATATATTTAATAAACACCCAAACAAAGAAATACAAACACCTGTGCTCATCACTCAAATGCCTGTCCCTGCCGGGAATCGAACCCGGACCCCATTGATTGCGTAGTCAGGGTTGCTAACCACTCGACCAACGAGGCGGTCATAATATCTTAGTATCTCTATTTATTATGTATCTATCCTCTATATCAATATCTCTATTCCTTATGTAAGAAAAGAGAGTTTATAAATAGAAATAAAAAGTTATTTTCGATTTTGTGAAAGATATTGCTCGAAAAATATGGAGGCTTCAATCTTGATAAAACTTACGACAACGCGACGTTACGCTACGAGATCATTAAAGAAACTAGCGTCAGCATAACAGGATCATTGTTCATATAATCTATACAAATAAATAAAATTGGGATGTTTGTTTGTAATATTAAAATAACCGATTTTAACTAAATGCGTATGGATGCGTATGGACGCGGGCGGGGACGACGACGACAAAAAGAACAATTCTTTTTGTTTAATGCCTCGATAGTTTTAAAATCAAGAGATCCCGGGTTTACGCTTGAGGTTTTCCACAGATCGTTTTTATTTACTCTATTTAAACAGTTTCTAGTATAAACAGTCAGTCTAGGAAAATACATTAGTGTTGATTACATCATTTATTATCCTCCATTTACATGCAATTGTTCTCAATTCTTATTTAAGTAGTTTTCGATAGTTTATCCATTGCATTACATTACATTCAACATTACGACTTACTTATTCGACAAGTATCAAATATAGAACCGTTCTTGTGGACTGCCACATGAAGAATGGTAAAAATGAATGTCTTACCCCCGCCAACCGTTAGGTTAAGGCGGGATTCTAATCACGCCACCAACAGGTGACGATTGGCGCGGTTTAGTTTAAATTTTAATTTTTAAATAACAGATGTTTAAATTTTAACGGCTTTACCGTTAAAATTTAAACATCTGTTATTATTAAAATATTAGTTAATATATTTACATAATAAATCATACGCATTTACACACAGTTATTAAAAATATCCTAACACTAGTAACAAACAGCCTAATTATTAAGTTTTATATATCATAAGATAACAAACAAGATGACAATTTTAATAATGGAAAAAGACAACCATCATCTATAGACACTAATAATTGGCGCCTTCAGACAGACACTTATGATGCGTTATTATCTAGGTATTACGCATAAAGAGTGATGAAGAGAGGGAGTTAAGATTGTAATTTATCAGAACAAAAATATTACTAATAATTTACTTAATAATCAAGCGATTAAAGGATAAAAAATTATTATTGTTAATAATCAATATGTTTCCTTCACTGAAATAAAATTTTCGAAGCCCCCTAACTTTATTAGTTACTCGATTCGAAATTTTTCGAAGATAGAGAAGATGGATGTCTAGTCAAAATGAAGCTGTTCACAAAAAATTCGCTTGTTATTAATAAAAAAACGTTTTTTTCCCCAGGAACCACTGTCTTCTGTAATATCATATGAAATTATATGAAATGAAAAATATTTATTTACTAGAATATCATATGGGTGTCACAAGTTGTTAAAATTAATCAAATATACCATTGTATGGTGTGCAAATATTTACAAATTATTATATTCAATGTAGTTTAAGTTTTTATAGGTACTATTTATTTATACATTTCTAGATATTTACATTAACTATATTTAATTGAAAATTTATCAAATTATTTTTATTTGCATTCAAATATTGAGATTTATTTTATTAACCAATTAAAGAAGTATTTCATTCTTTCCATGCATTTTTGTCGAGTCAATTTCTTTAGAATTACTACCCGTACAGAAAGCAAGCGCACACTGAGAAGCTGGAACTTGGCTTGTTATTCTTATAATTTATTCCCATTTGTTTTTAAGTGCTTACAGTTATACATTTTTTATTTATACTTATTTTAACTTATCAGCAAAAAAAAGAAACACTTACACGATTGTACGTTTTGTCAAGTAGTAAATAGCTTTTTGCGACACGTTTTTAATAGGCAATGATTTAAGATTATCAGGATTATGATTGTATTTTATATTTGTCGCATTATAATAAACTTATTAGATTTAATGTTCGCACAAGCTATTATTTTTACTAAATATAATATATCAGTAAACACTATGTTAATTAGTGCTGTCTGCTCGCAAAAGGGATTTGGACAGAGGTGTCACACTTATATATTGCTGAAGAGTTCATGACAAATATATTTCTGCCCCGTTGGTAGAGTGATTAACGAACCTGACTATGCATCAATGGAGCTCGGGTACGATTCCAGAGAGAGAGACAAACATATGTGTGATGTGTATTTGTATTACTGGGTTCCGGTGTTTATTGAATATTTTATTTTTTATATAATACGTATTTCTTCATATTAGTATCATTAACGGATAAGCAAATAATTTGCTTACTTTGGGATTAGATCAAATTGTGTAATTTATCCAGTAATAAAAAAGTATCATCACGCCCGGTTCCCTTGCGGGACAGGCTGTGTTAACCAAAAGTCCACAAACTTTCTGGTTCGCCACGATTCACCGGTTTGTTGGTTGGCAAGATGAGTGGTGATCTACATGATGAATTTTACCGAACTGATAATGATTATCGACTATTTTTAGCGATTACCAAGGGCTTTACGTGCTCATCCGAGGCACAGAAGAGGTAACATAACACCATCCTGCCAGACTCCGAGCTTCTACTGAGATTATAGATTTTCGAGAAAAAACTTTTTTCAAATTTTTAAAAAAAGAAGAAATTCCCGAGCCTCTGAGCCAAATAGACCACGAGCCAGTTATAGGGCAATATTTATTATTTCGGTATTTAAAAAAAACAGTGCATTTATATGCTGACTGTAGTCCTAGAATCTCGATATTGCGATAGTATCAAAGACGAGCGTCTATTCACTAGATGACTGCCCATTTCGTCGTTTACGCGCTCGAAAAAATTATCTCCACCGCCATTCACAGCTGACTCTCGTTAAGGTAACTACCCGCAACTCTTTTTGCTTCGTTATATTTTCTTGCATTTTTATACATTTATGTCGTACCTTAATGATTTTATTTACATGGAAACTGAACTTTGCAGTGCTTTAGATTAAAAATAACAGTCATTTCACAGCCTAACTTTACTTTGACACAGTCGTAACTTACTAAATTTACGATTACAAGTTTACTAGTAAAAGACTTTTGACCGCCCCGTTGGTCGAGTGGTTAGCGATCCTGACTACGCAATCAACGGGGCTCGGGTTCGATCCCCGACGGGGACAAGCATTTGTGTGATGAGCATAAATGTTTGTATTTCCGGGTTTGGGTGTTTATTAAATATATTCTGGTATTTATATATGTATTTCTATGTATTAGTATCGTTGACTAACACCCATAACACAAGCAAATAATTTGCTTACTTTGGGGTTAGATCAGTAAGTGTAATTTGTCCCCTGAATATTTATTATTATTATTATTTATTATTAAAAGACTGTATATATTGAATGATACTATATATAGTAAATGGTCATATTATGTAACCAATAGAAATATAAAAAAAGAGAATACTGCTTAACAATTTAGTAAAAATCATCAAAAGTACTGTAACAATATTCAAAAAGTATGGATACCACGCGAGCGATAGCGGTGTTCTAACGAGTTTTATCACGTTGTGTTCGTTTCAAGCTCTATTCTATACTTTCCATTGTCGGCACTTGGTGAAATTCCATTACTAGTAGAAACAGTGCACTTGTACCTGAATTTCACTTCACAACATATATATTTTTGGTATATTACTCAACTAGTTTCACTTTTTAAGACTCTACAAGATATAATATACTTAACTATGTGTCTAACATTCATTCTCTGGTTTTCTATCTCCACTCCTATTTTCCATTTTTATTAACCAGTCGTCCACAATTACGCGGAATTTTACAATACCCTTCACGTTCTTCCATGTTTTATAGGAATTAATTCACTATTGACTCTGTGGAACTTTGGAATTCACTTCCTTTTCATATAAGGGGCAATCAATCAAGCAAGCAAGCAAACTTTAAAAAAACTTAAAGGAATTTTGCCTATCTGCATAAATCTTAGAGTAAAAGGGCATAGTATTATTATTAGAAATAAGTTGATTTAAGAATTTGTAGTTTTTTTATATTATTTGCTTACATTTCCAATGATAAAAAAAAAAAATAAAAATAAATATAGACAACATAAACACACGCTTATTATTCTATTAATTATGTTCCTTTTTTTCAGTTCCCGGTACGTTAGTAGTATGAGGAAGTTACCGATTTTGTACTGAATTTCAAAAATCGAGTTCCTATGAACCTTTTAGAACTATTTTCCCGTGATGACATATTTTTTATCTCTCTCTCTCTCTGCGTGTGTGTGTGTGTGTATGTATGTATGTGTGCGTGTGTGTATGTGTGTGTGTGTGTGTAAACTTCTAATAACTATTAAACGACTTGACTGATCAAAACATGGTTGATGGTATTCGATTAGGTTCTACCAAAATCTTCCAGAAATTTTATTCGATTCAGCTAAGGAGATTTTGAGAAATTTTGATACAGATCACAAAAAAATGTCGGCGAAATAATATTATTTTTGAATAACTTCCAAATTAATGTAACGATTGAACACAAAACCTAATTAGCTCTTTTACTTAGTAAATTGCGTCCAATGCCGTTAATTGCAACTAAATGACAATTAATCCGTTCGGGTTTTACACGTACGTCCCGAAGATGCTTTAAAAAGCAAAACCAGTCGATTAATTTAAAAGTATTTGTTTATATTTGTAGTGAAATTAAAGTACAAATGATCATAAATTAGTTTTAACTTTTAACTAATAATCCGTTCGGGAGTTATCATTGATGATTTTTTTAAAAGAGTTTTTTCGACATAGTGTCGAGATGTTTTAACCTGTCGAATTTAGACATCTTACAATATATTAGTACTCAAAAATTGCATCGAATGCTATTTCAAAAATCAAAATCGGTTCAAATTTTCAAAAGTTATATACGTAGCTTTATAAATATTAAAATTACATATAATGTTGTTTGCACCAAACTTACTTCATATTTTTACAATACCTTTCAGACTCATATGCCAATTAATAACAAAATCTAATCAGCTCTTCTCAAACTGCATCAAACCTAAAGCGGATCGAATCGGGTAATTCGTTCGGGATCTATCAGTGGCGAAATTTCTGAAAAATATGTTTAAAAACTGTTAAAAAACATTACTTCGATATTTTTCAATCTATCGATTTTGTTCCTAAGACAACATTGTAGAGCTCAAAAATTGCATTTAATACAATTCAAAGCATCAAAATCGACCATAAGTTAAAAATATACACCTTTTTAGAAAAAAAATATAACACTGATACATAACAAACTTTAGATATTTTAAGTCTTGAGTTCAAAAATCTATGCTTAGGTATTGTTTCAAATAATTATTTGGATTGAATCAACGAATAAGCAACCATTTATTGTTTGTTGATGTAACAAACTTCACAGATCGAATAATCTTCATAGGTTTCAATGCCTATTTAAGTCAAAGAAAAAAATTCACATCACTAAGGTCATCAATAAGGATAATCCAAAGTCTGCCATATTTTATATGTTATAGTTTTTATATGCTATAGTTTATGCCATATTTTATATGCTATAGTTTATGATTTTGCCAAATTTAATTGGAATAAGATATAGAAAAACCGTGTGCTGCCATAAACTAAAAATCTATAAATCTGACAGACTGAGTGCTAATTTACACAAAACATCAAACTTGCTTAGTAATAAAAACGACGTAATTTTACGTTATCTATGATTCATGGACCAGTACATTTCATGTACCCATTGTAAAAACTGAACAACTAAGCGGATATTAAGAAGCGTGGTCCACTGAGCATCCAGCTTCGTTGTTTACTTATACACGAGTGTGGAGCCTGCGTTTATCTGACTATTGATCCGATTTGATCTACAATTGAAACGAAATTTGTTTTTGAAAATCGAAGTGTATCTTATTTGTATTTTACTAGCAATCTCTCTCTTGTTGAAATCCGACCATAGACTAAACAAAAACTAAGATGAGTCTTAGAATGACAACAGATTTTAGATAACCCTAAAGAAAATAGTATACGTGTGTGTATATTATCACGTATGTCACATGAACGTAGTTTATGTAATGTTTATTTTATTAATTTAATGTAATTCTAATGCATATTATTTAAAACTATAAGGTTTCGGCACTCCTCTGCAATGTAAACTTTGACTTCTGTGCCAACTCCACCGTTCGCATAATTGTATTAGGCCTCAAACTGAATGTCGGCGGTCTGCCGCGCGGTGCGGCGGTGAGAGCGGCGCGATTTTTAAAGGTACCTACCATTCGGATTCCAGCAGTCGTGAACCTGCAGCCGTGACAGTGGTCAGGTAAAGTGCGCCGTGGAATTAGTATGAGTTCACAGTATTAAGTTCCATCTCAAATATATTGGCAAATTGGGCAGATATCTAATCTTGGCTAAGATATATTTTTCAAAAAACTTACTTAAAATTAATTGCTAGGTACGCCTTGACCGTTCCATAGCATTTGGATAATGAATTCCTCTCTAGGCTCAAAATTTATTATTTCTATGAATGCATACTAATGTAGCTATCAATTAATCTAGTTAAGCATAATAAATACCACTGGATAAATCCAACGAATTAATTTAACACTAATGCAATCAAATTATTTACTTCCAACATGTGTGTCAGTCAATTGTGGTATTAGGGGCCATTCGAGTATTTTCGATGGCAAGGGGGATAAGGGGATTACGTCAGCAAAATTAATTTTTTTACTTTTCAGATTTTCTATAGTGTTGGAGGGTAGTTATCGTCTTGAAGAAGAGGGTATATAAGTCTGCGCCAGCCAAGTGCCCGGAGCATTCTTCATTTTACGCGCGAACCATCAACAAGTTCAGAACGTTCTCTGCTGCATTTTAATCTGATATTTTACATTGTTATTTCTTACTTTCATTATTTCTGTGTTAAAATTCTTTGAGTGTTTTAAGTTCTAGCGGTGGTGGCTGTTCTAAGTGACATCTACAGAATTCGAATTCGTTTTGGAAAATGATGTGTCGTGCAATCGGAACAATATATTATACGACAGGCATTAAATAGGTCAACAAATAGGCTATATTGATTTGAAAATTAGTGCAGTTACGACGTTGTCGTCCTTGATTCAATTTAAAAGATACTTTTTTTACCTTCATGGATACATTTTGTGTGACATCATTACCGCCCTTTTTTGACTGGGTTTATTTAATGAGACTAAATAATAATCGGGGCGTTTTGTTAGGTAAAATCCCAATTCTGATCTTGGATTCTTCCATTATTTTTAGCTGAAAATATAATTTTTAGCTGAAAATATAATGTTTAGCTGAAAATATAATTTTTAGCTGAAAATATAACCTAAATATTAAATTATCGGTAGTCGGTGGAATAGAAATATGAATGATAATTTGCAATTAAACTAGATGAGGCACGTGTGAGTGCCTCGAGCACAAATGTCAAAATGAGCGCGCCCCCAGCTTGTGTAGATTTCTCTCACCTCCCGCAGAGGAAGTGGGGAGATGGCTTCGGGGCCGGTTGGCCCCTTGGCCATGGTTTCAAACGCCAGTCGTAAAAACGACTGGGTTCTTGGGTTAGTGTGGGGTTGGAATCCCCTTACACTGTAGTTTGTGTGTGGTTAGAGGTAGTGGAGGGATGTAAGAGATGGCTTACTCCCTGAAGTGTTGGTATTAACCGGGGTGTGAGGTATGGTGGGGTACTAAGGATTCAAGCAGTGGTTGCCTCACCCCTCCTTGTGCGCACGCCGCATGCAATCCGCCCCGCAGGTTGAGTCCTCGCGGGGGATGAAACACGCAACAGCGACTAGCGTTGGGGGGGAGGAGGATTGAATGGATTATGGACTGAGGATGTCACGGGGAAATGGCTTGGCGTCCGGTGGACGCGCATGCCACGGCGCGATGTTGTGGAGATGCACCTGTTGCGAAGAGTCCGCCCGTTGGTACATCCCGGCTGCCAGTCTTCTGATGAATTCGTTGAGTTTTTCCATCTTTAGGTCACGTCTGATGACCTCGTTGGAGACGTACCTCGGAGCATTAAGGATCTTCCGTAACGCCAAGTTCTGCCGTTGCTGGAGAGATTTTTTGATGCTCGGGGCAGTGAGGTTGTACCACACTGCAGCTGCATACGTCAGTCTCGGTCTTATGTAGGCTTTGTATATGCTCAACTTGATGTTCGTCGGGAACTTCGAAATTAGGACGGTGTGCAGTGCGGCCATTGCAGCTCTCGTCTGCCTTGTTACCGCTTTGGCGTGAGGACAGTGCGGCCATCGCAGCTCTCGTCTGCCTCGTTACCGCTTTGGCGTGAGGTCGCATGGTCAGGAGGTTGTCTATTATGACACCAAGATATTTTACTCTCCTGGACCAGGTTATCTTCTCTCCATTCAGCGTCAGTTGAGGAAGAGTGCTGTGTCCTCCCTTAATTGGTAGGAGGGCTTGGGTCTTCCTAACGTTCACTGTGAGGCGCCATTTGGTGAGCCGCTCAGGAAGGAGGTCCGGATACTTTGCATCTTCAAGATTGCGTGTTTAGGCGTCAGAGAGGTTGTGGTGTAGGCCGCATCGTCGGCGAATAGCGCAAGAGAGCAATTGTCTCCTACCGGGATGTTGTACATTGGTGTAATGCGAGTAGAGTTTCGGAGAAAGACAACTGCCCTGTGGAACACCGGCAGTGATGGGGTGCTCAGATGAAGTGCAGTCCTCCACTACCACTCTGAAGGACCTGTTTTCTAAGAAGGAAGCGATGACCTTCACAAGTCTTCTGGGAGTTTCAGATGCTGCGAGCTTGTATAACAGGCCGCTATGCCAGACCCAGTCGAAGGCTTTCTCAATGTCGAGAAGTACCGCAATCGCCTGTTCTTTCTTATACGCTGCGATGAGCGAGTGCAGTACTCTAGACAATTGCAGGATCGTGCTGTGTTCAGCCCGAAAGCCAAACTGTTCGGCGCGAGGGATGATATGAGGTTCAAGTTGTTGTAGGAGGAGTTTCTCGAAGATTTTGGAGAGAGTGGGGAGCAGGGTATTTGGTCTGTAACTGCTTGGTTGCAGTATGTTTTTGCCCTGTTTGGGCAGCATGATGAGCGCACCCCTCACAGGTGCAACGCCTTTTATAGATGCAATGATGTTTGTTTTATTTGTGTAGCGGAAAGATGTTGCCAACAATATAATATTTATAAATAACTTCAAATAAAGTTTTCCGGCATGAATGATCATACCTACATTTATTTCCTCACTCCTTGATTTATTTATATATTTAAACCACAGCATGGTACATACTTAATAGAGCACATTGTAAAGAAAGAAATTCTACATACCAATATAATGTTCTCTTGCGGAAGTTTTGTAACAACGTGTTTTCGAATATTGTTTAGTGAACATAATATTTCCGCTACCGCTTAAAAGCCTGTCTATTTGTATTATAGCAAACAGAAACTTTGGCTTATACTAGGTTTCAGATTTTGTGTGGGAAAATCAATATACACACCAAACAAGGCTACTAAATATAAAAGTTGTATTAACCGATACCAACGTAGATCCTAAAGGAGGCTACCGGTTTCCGGCCGAAACTCCTACAAAAATTAAAGTTATACGAAAAAAAGTATATCGTACCTTTGGTAGAACAAGGGCACAAGTGTCAAAAATTGCAAAAATGAGTTAAGTATGCAGAAATGCTTTAAAGATTACCTGTTAACTAGAGAGACAAATACATCATGTAGTTCCATAAAAAACGCCAGGTGAAAATAGTGTCTTTGTCTTATTGACACTTTTTTATTAATCTCTTGGCGCGACATCATCTCATAGGTCAGTTGCGCCGTCGGCGGACGGCAGCACTTGGAGCGCTAATGCCGTAAAGGCAAATATGCCCTATAATGTTTTTGATTTCTGAAGCGACAAGGCCACATCTGTTTTATACTTACGCTTATCAAATCTATACTAATATTATAAAATTGTAGAGTTTGTTTGTTTGGTTGTACTCGCTAATCTCGAAAACCGCTGAACCGATTTGAATAATTCTTTTTGAGTTGGATAGCCTGTTTATCGAGGAAGATTATAGGCTATATAACATCATGTTACGACGAGTAGGAACGGAGTAAACGAAGCCCGCGCGAACGAAGTAGCGGGCAACAGCTAGTATAATCATAATTACACAATAATTTACATTTTGGTGGAACAAGGGCACAAATGTAGCCCTAACTTAAAAATCAATTTAATTAAAAAAAACTGTCAGTTTTTAATCTTGTTAACTGCATGGTTAAAAAGAATATAGAATGAAGTTTATGTCATCCAAAGAAGAACAACATAAGATCAATACAAACAGAGCTAGATCACATTGAATGCAAGAAACATCTTAAAATGGCTCTGCTGAAATATTGGAAAAACTGCAATTATTGTGCCCCTGTTCTACCAAAGGTGCGATCTTAACTTATAACTATTTTCATCAGTATTAGACCTGTAGAACTTGTCTGAGTGGAGAAAAATAAATTGTAATATTGCACCTGTAGGCTACTCTTGAAAACCGATTTCAATTTTAAATGAATATTTAATGAATTTTGAAGTATTTCGTACTCTGGACAACTATATTTGATTAGATTCGGCGACAGCGCCACACGGATTTCGAATTTTTTTGGAACTACTCATTATTGTTTTAATTCGTTATTTTGTTTAAAACGGTACTTAAAATTTCCACTTGTAACACTAGCTTGACGTGTAACGATGACATCTATTACCAATAATTATGTCGTTACTATACTGAATCAATGTGGGCAATATTGGTTTCAAGAGTACCGTTTTTTGACGATATTCGAAACTTATTGTTTTTATCAATATTGGTTTAAGATTTATATTGTTTTCATGAGTAGTCCTGCTGATATGTGAATAATCAATACTTGCATCTTATCGATTTAGGTCATTTTACTTTCATCACATAATTAATAATTAACCTACTTTATATTTTAATCAGAGAAGATTCTTTGCCACTTATATCCCTAAAGTATATATACTTATTATTTAAAGTATATATATTATTACACTTATGTATTTGTTATAGTAATGAGAAATATATTTTTATTGAATTTACAGATTTTTAAAATCGATTACTGAATCAATATTTCAACTATTATTTTTTAGGATATTAATAAACTGTTACTTGTCGCCTACAAACTATCAATAATTTTAGATCTTAGGATTTTGTCACATCGATGTTAACGTTGTTATTTGTTGCGCTATCGCTTCGTAGAAATTTGATTGTGCTTTTGATTACCTTTGTTTTTTATCTTAGCTTTGTATTTTGGATTGTGTACCTTGCATAAACGTTGACGCGGCGAACTCTTTACAGACTTTGGCATTTTAAGTGATTTTGGATATTTGCGATAATGTCTCGATAATGTCATAAGTTAATGACAAATATCTATTTTTAGACAAGTTTGTGGAAAAAAATGGCAATCATACATAGTTTTCTAATTAATAATGCTGTCAGGAAATATTGAAATTATCAATGTAGGT
Organism: Apodemia mormo; assembly: GCA_036924255.1. Classification (NCBI taxonomy): domain Eukaryota; kingdom Metazoa; phylum Arthropoda; class Insecta; order Lepidoptera; family Riodinidae; genus Apodemia; species Apodemia mormo. Next base: position 4,744,069 of record JAUPFN010000012.1, on the reverse strand, counting down.
GACCAGGCCGAATGCTCTTAGAAAACCAGTCAGTCTCCTTTAGTCTATTATAAATGAAATGTCATGTATGCCTAAAATCAAACTACAAATACATTGTAAACTTGCTAGCAGTATTTATCCATAGTCCATTATCACAATAAGCGCTGTATACCTCAGCGTAACTTCATATTTCTAAAGGTATTACAGGGTATTAGTGGGAGCCGTCCGATTACCAGCGAACTTCCTATTGTCTGGATTTAGTGAATGCGGCGTAAATGAATTCGTACTAGTTGGGTTTACACTGCGCTGTGACGTCACATGGAATTTGCCTTAAAATGATATTTCCAATGAAATATTACTTTCGTTGATTATTAGTAATGTATTCAATTTATGTGTCTTTTAGCACGAATCTCGTCTTAGAGTAAACTTAAAATCTTTTTTAAATAACGAAAAATGTTAGTACGTCTGAATTTCGTTACTGGTTCAAATGAAGTCGTGTTAATATTTCTTTAAGTTTTCAATTACCATATTTTACAAGGTTCCCATAAGACTGTATCCAAACCATGACTAACTTTTATGTAGGTAAATATTCTCTAGTCTATTTAAAAATGGTTGCATTTAACGTATTAAGCAACAAGCAGGCTAAACATTAAAAAATTACTTTAATAATATTAGAAATCATACTATTTCTAGCAAATAAAATGTTCATTTATACGTACAGTTATACGTTCATTCATATATATACATTATTCATTTATTCATACAACATGTATATATATTTCCCCTCGTGTTAGTCCCGGGCTCCTTTGAAGAATAGGCCAACTGCCGTTCTGCCAGGCAGGTCGTTAAAGGCGACCGAATGGCTATAGGAGTCACTACCGTCGTGACTACTAGGTGGTAGAGTTTTGCAACATCTAGTCCGGGTATTTGGTAGCACGATAGCGTCAAATTTTGTCACTGCCGTGTTCCGGTTTGGAAGGCAGGGTAGCCATGCCGTTACTCGAATAGCAACGCACCAATAACATTTTTGGTGTATATAGGCGATAGTTTCCTTTCCATGAGGAGAGCTGTCTGTTTGTTTGCTGTCTAATGATATAAGAAAACCCTCTTCGGTGAAGGCTTCAGAGTTTGCCTTGAATGAAAAATATACCTAAACAAAAAAACAGAGGAACGAGTTCTAACAAATATAAAAAACATCCAAATTCAGACCCTCCTCATTTTTTGAAATTTCGTTTAAAATTAAATACAGTGCAAAAATTCTCCTGCCATCAATGTGATCTAGAGTAACAATAATCTCAACCCACGGAGGAGTTGATTCGTAAACTCTTAACGAGAAAGATTCAGAAACATAATTTTATACCGAATCCAGTTCTATCTCATGGGAACCAGCTGCCGGATTTAAGATTTAGTAATAGTTTTAAAATCTATTATAAAGTAACACTACAAACTTTGGACATACTAATATTGTTGTTACTTTACGAAATAGCTAAGTTCTGGCATTGATAGTTCGTTTTACATTTAAATAAGTGGTTGTTAATTATTTTGAATAAACAACTGTAATAAAAAAACTACTAAAATACTACCTACCTTCTAATTTAAAATGCGAACATGCATCGAAATAATTTGGCGGAAGAAACTCAGAAGGTTTATGTGTCTTAGTCTACCTTCTTTTAAATAAACTATATAACGTAAAATATATACCCAACTACAATAATCTTAAGAGATCGGTATAAAGAGTAATGATTCCACGCTTTATTGTCTTTCATATATTGTTAAAACTTATAATATTTTGAGCTAGCTTTACTTAATTTTTTATTAGTAAATCTTTTATTGCTTCGGGAAGCGAAGCAATAACTTTCTGAAGAAGCGCATAAATTATCCTATGTGACTGTTTATTTTGTGGATATACGCACAATGCTTCTAATTCTTGTTATTATCAAACAAACGTTACTTCTTAAATAAGTAAATATTTTTACGAATATTAATTACATTTAATAAATATGTACTGTAACATCACCATAGGAATATAGATTTATTTTTGAATTACTTTCTCAAGCTACCAACTTTCAGAGAAATCGTAAATCACCTTTACAGATTTTGTGATACAAATATGGCAGGTATTTTTTTTATGAAATTTCTCCACAGGAATTTTTTTTTACATAATACTGTAAAAGTAACTAAATTACACAATTTTCACAATATAGACATCGGTATGTCGTGTGTCTCATTATAGAAATCAGAAATCAGAAGTACTTTATTCAACAAAACTTTTTACAAGTTATTTTGACACGTCAAAATTTTTATAAACTACCGGATCGGAAACGCGGCCACACACTGAGAAGATCCGGCGGAAGAAACTCAGCAGGCTTGTCTTTTTTCATATCATTTTATGTTTTTTCACAATATTACAAGATTGCAAAAAAATTATATGAGATTTGTATCAGGAGCAATTATTAATTCCAGGTTTTTTGTTTTATAAATAATCTGAGATTTTATAATAGCCTTTATTACATAGTTTTGTTTTAAGATATTTTTTTTAAATTTATGGACAATATGTAAAATCTCTTATACATGAAGTTTCGGGAAGTTTGTTGTAAAAGCGTATACAAGAGTTACTTATTCTGTGGAGACGAGATGCATGCACAAGATTGTTTTAGTTTCTAGTATTTAGTGAGTGTACATCACCATTTTTTTTAAACAAGCAAATATACCGGACTTTCATTAAGAAGATTTTCAACCTCAACTTCTTACCTCAAAATTTGGTTATTTGTTAATCGAATTAGATAGTCTGTTTTGTTGAGAAAGGAATACGGAAAGTATTCCCGTATTCCCTCCTCAACAAATAAAATATATGGTACTTCGCAGTTGGTCTCTCATAAATTTGGTGAAGACCTGATCTAAAATTCCAGAGGTACCGAAGATAGAAAATAAGTTATAATAGCAGTTTCGCAACGTTTAAATTTTGTAACTGCACGTCTTAGTTCTTACTTACTTATCAACATTTGTTACCCGTAGACATGATTTCGTCTAGTGTCATCTTGAGAAGCTCTGTTCAGTCCACTAGGTACAACCTAATCAAAATACTATATACTCATTTCGTATCACAAATTTAACCAGTGACGTAAAACCCCTTTGGGCTTCAGTTTGCTCAGAAAAGTCACCTCAAATTATTTTAGTTCTGCAGAGCAATCCATCAGCTAACCCTTTAGGTAAATAACTTTTTTCTTCTTACTCTTGAGAATTGTCTACCTGTAATTGTTAAAATACACGATAGTGTTTTTTGCAGTTGTAGTATAGACTAGTGCACGGGAAGCCCTTATGTTAAGAAAGAAACAGTCTCGTAAATTTCACCCAGGCTCGACTTTTATTCCTTTTTGTTTACATTAATCTTTAAGCATTGGACTTCTATGACAAAAGGAGACTTAGAATGAAATCCCTTTTATGAATATTACTTTTCTTTTCTAAAATAGCTTCTTGTAAAAAAATGTAAAGTACGTCAATAAAGTTATATTTTCAGCTGATTTAGTTTACATCTGGAGAAATAGAATTTAGTTTCAGTAAATCTCATATTACCTTTAGGCAATTTTGTTGGCTTAAGCATTACTCACACAAATACTCACACTTTTTGCGTATTTATACGGGCCCTTTTCTAAGAGACGGAAGATTAATACCTGTTGTCAAAATATAACATTGCCTTATTTATTCCTGCCGCGATAGCGTCGTATATATATACAGATATACAACGCTATTGATGTAGGAGTTGGTGTAGTGGCGGTATTACTTACACTCGCGTAGAGTGAGGTAGTGTTCGTTTCTCCTGAAGATGCTTCGGTTTCGAAGTGAAACGTGCGTTGAGTACGTACATGAATTGTGTGCTTTTGTGATTGGTGCCGGCGTGGTCGTGGTTGTAAAAGTGTGGTGGATGTGGGCGGATAAGTGTGCCGCTGGGGTCTTCGTTTGATCGGAACCATCGGTGAGTCCAATCCATTTATTAAACCGACGTCTCTCTTTTCGGTACCATCACGGAGGATACATAGAATAATAGTTCGCGGATAATAGCAAATTTAATTAATTTCACCTTTTGACACCAAGGATGTTAATGGTGCGTTGCTATTCTGTGGTGAGGTATAATGCCATATGCGTAAGTTTTTTTATACCATAAGATAGCAAACAAGCGGATGGGTTTCCTGATGAAAAGAGTCAACCATCGCCTATATACACCAAGGTGTTAATGGTGCGTTGCTATCTTGTGACGAGGTCTAATGCTACATGCATGAGTTTAGAGGTTACCTTACCCTCTAAACCGAAACACGACAGCGACAAGCACTGACGCTATTGCGGCAGGAATAGGTCAGACGGTGGTACCAGACCGGGCGAGACAATGCAGAACTCCACCACTTAGTAAAATATGCAATTTAAAGTAGAAGTAATATTTTGTTACCACATACAATTTAAAGTAGAAGTAATATTTCTCAAAATCTTTGTCGTAATTCGGTATTAAGATATAATATTCTTAATCACGTCAAATTATTTAGAACTACTGCGGAATACAAAATGCTGTTTATAACATTTTCAGACATATTGGAGGCGATTTTACAAGGCTATTACGAACAATATTAGCCCACATTCTATTTGCTCCTCGCTATAACTGTAAAAATCGGTTGCTATTTTATTATGGTATCATACGTACAGTCGGGATCGTAAATATATATGGCGTGTGTTTATGGTTAATAACATACCATGCGCATTTTAAGTACTTTTAAATAACACGGGATACGCGCGTGAAGATACTTTTTTACTTTTTTTTTTTGAAATAACACATTTAATATCTAGATTTCGCACGGTGCCATCTAGCGTTTTCCAATTATAAAACTCTATTAACCCATATGTATCTTCCCCAGTTAGCGCTCCTGTTGATGGTTATAAAATTATATTTAATTATTTTTTTTATTTACAAAAAGATTTTATTCCTATTTTTGCTAAAGTAGACAATTTAAGCTTTAACTGGGTATTTTTTTTTGGTGAAGTATTTAAAGAGATCGAGCCACTCCAAAAAAAAACACCTTTTATAAATAATATATATGATGATACTGTAATATCTATACTACTATGTAAATGGCTGGTCGTCTGGTCTAAAAATATATATGCCTTCAAGAAAAGAGCGTACTCATTCCTTAAAGGTCGGCAACGCACCTGCAGTACCTTCGGTGTCGCCGTTGTTCATGGGCGGCGGCGATTACTTACCATCAGGTGAGCCTCTTGCCCGTTAGCACACTATTCCATAAAGAAAAAAATTTTTTTTACATAATTTGTTCATAATACCGTAGTGAAAGAGAGGTTGAGTTGAGTTTGAAAGAATCAGTGTAGTATTAGTTTCACTATATATTTTATAAAATTTTTAAAAATCTACCAGTTTCGCGTATTAACGCATCATCAGGACCTAATACTTAACTTTTACTTAATACGCAAAATCGGTAGACTTATTTAAAAATTTGATAAAAATATATGATATAGTGAAACTATTACAAGTGTTTTCACTAAGTGCTGACGATTAACAGTAGGTATAGAACATAAAAATGTTACACTTATTTTTGTTTGGGACAGGGTCATACGTTCGTAATTCACTTGTGCTGAATTTTAATAATTACTAGCTGTTACCAGCGACTTCGTCCGCGCGGACTTCGTTTACTCCGCACAGCACCTGGCCGCTAGGTGATAGCGTGATAATATGTAGCCTATATGTTGACCCGACCTGTTAGTAATATTCATGCAAAATTTGAAGTAAATCCATGCAGTACTTTTTGAGTTTATCCCGGACATACATACAGACAAACAGACAAAAATTCTAAAAACTATATTTTTGGCTTCGATATCGATTATAGATCACGCCCCAAGTATTTTTTTAAAAAAACATTCAATGTACAGTTTTGACTTTCCTACGATTTTATTATACGTTTAGAAGATATAGATAAATACAGTACCCGGCGATAAATATTGCACATCGACCTTTGGAAAGAGACAATCGGCTAATTTCTGCTTCGTAGAGCGTTATCTCTGTCGCACAAAATACAAACAGTCCGGTACCTATTAGGAGCTGTTAAAACAAGTATGATTTGCTTCTTTTGATATTTTTATTCTTTGTATAAAATACACTAATTTTTCTATAAGTGATGGCTTTAGGTTGGGGTAAAATAAAATAAAAAAACATTTTTACATTATGTTTACGTATTTAATTATTTTGGAACATTACAGCTTTAGTGTACATAATAAACACCATTATACCTATTGCTAAAATGAGACATTGCAATAAAAATAATAATAATTCTAATTCTTAATTACTTCCATTTCACTATCTGTGCTCTCAAAGAGGTCAATATCACTGTCACTATCAGCCGTATTTATTACTAATCTATCAGTGTAATTGTCTGAACTGTGTTGAATGCTTCTATATTCATTCTCACATTTGATTGCATGATCGCAAACCTTTTTCCACTCTTCAGCGCCGATCATGTTTACTTTTTCAGTCAATAATGTTTTTACTGTAGTTAAGTTCATACCCACATTTCTAGAGGCTACATAGCCTTTCAGTTGAGACCATATATTTTCAATTGGATTAAAATCCGGATGATATGGTGGCAATCGCAACACAGTGTGCCCATGTTCGGCAAGTATTTTGTCCACAGAAAACTCTGTATATCTCTCCTTGTGCTGACATATAATAGCGTAAATCTGGGTTTTTGTTAATTTTGGATCAACTGGAATTTCATGTCTGTTTAACCAGTTGATCATTTCCCGTTTAATGGTGTTTGAGTTGGGGGTCTCTCAACATACTTGTTGTGATAGGGTGCGTTGTCGATAACTAGAACAGAATCACTGGGTATATTTGGGATTAATTGGTTAACCAGCCATTTCTCATAGGTATCGTTATTCATTTCATTGTGATAGTCACCTGTAGTGTCCGTGGATTTATACGTTAAAAAAGCACCGGGTACAAAGCCTTTTTCATTTCCCGCATGAACTATTATCAAACGTTGACCTTTTGAAATTGGCTTTTTTACTCCTTTTTTCTTATCGTCACTCCAAGATTTCCCTTTAGTGTGGAATGCATGTATATATGACTCATCCATGTAGACGATATTTTTTCCTGTTTCGCGAAATTTGCGTATTTTATCAAGGTATTCCATTCGTTTGAGACTACATGTATCTACTAATATAGTAATAATATCGTCTACATGGATGAGTCATATATACATGCATCCCACACTAAAGGGAAATCTTGGAGTGACGATAAGAAAAAAGGAGTAAAAAAGCCAATTTCAAAAGGTCAACGTTTGATAATAGTTCATGCGGGAAATGAAAAAGGCTTTGTACCCGGTGCTTTTTTAACGTATAAATCCACGGACACTACAGGTGACTATCACAATGAAATGAATAACGATAACTATGAGAAATGGCTGGTTAACCAATTAATCCCAAATATACCCAGTGATTCTGTTCTAGTTATCGACAACGCACCCTATCACAACAAGTATGTTGAGAGACCCCCCAACTCAAACACCATTAAACGGGAAATGATCAACTGGTTAAACAGACATGAAATTCCAGTTGATCCAAAATTAACAAAAACCCAGATTTACGCTATTATATGTCAGCACAAGGAGAGCAATGCATGTATATATGACTCATCCATGTAGACGATATTTTTTCCTGTTTCGCGAAATTTGCGTATTTTATCAAGGTATTCCATTCGTTTGAGACTACATGTATCTACTAATATAGTAATAATATCGTCTACATGGATGAGTCATATATACATGCATCCCACACTAAAGGGAAATCTTGGAGTGACGATAAGAAAAAAGGAGTAAAAAAGCCAATTTCAAAAGGTCAACGTTTGATAATAGTTCATGCGGGAAATGAAAAAGGCTTTGTACCCGGTGCTTTTTTAACGTATAAATCCACGGACACTACAGGTGACTATCACAATGAAATGAATAACGATAACTATGAGAAATGGCTGGTTAACCAATTAATCCCAAATATACCCAGTGATTCTGTTCTAGTTATCGACAACGCACCCTATCACAACAAGTATGTTGAGAGACCCCCCAACTCAAACACCATTAAAGGGGAAATGATCAACTGGTTAAACAGACATGAAATTCCAGTTGATCCAAAATTAACAAAAACCCAGATTTACGCTATTATATGTCAGCACAAGGAGAGGTATATAGAGTTTTCTGTGGACAAAATACTTGCCGAACATGGGCACACTGTGTTGCGATTGCCACCATATCATCCGGATTTTAATCCAATTGAAAATATATGGTCTCAACTGAAAGGCTATGTAGCCTCTAGAAATGTGGGTATGAACTTAACTACAGTAAAAACATTATTGACTGAAAAAGTAAACATGATCGGCGCTGAAGAGTGGAAAAAGGTTTGCGATCATGCAATCAAATGTGAGAATGAATATAGAAGCATTCAACACAGTTTAGACAATTACACTGATAGATTAGTAATAAATACGGCTGATAGTGACAGTGATATTGACCTCTTTGAGAGCACAGATAGTGAAATGGAAGTAATTGAGAATTAGAATTATTATTATTTTTATTGCAATGTCTCATTTTAGCAATAGGTATAATGGTGTTTATTATGTACACTAAAGCTGTAATATTCCAAAATAATTAAATACGTAAACATAATGTAAAAATGTTTTTTTATTTTATTTTACCCCAACCTAAAGCCATCACTTATAGAAAAATTAGTGTATTTTATACAAAGAATAAAAATATCAAAAGAAGCAAATCATACTTGTTTTAACAGCTCCTAATAGGTACCGGACTGTTTGTATTTTGTGCGACAGAGATAACGCTCTACGAAGCCGAAATTAGCCGATTGTCTCTTTCCAAAGGTCGATGTGCAATATTTATCGCCGGGTACTGTACTATCTTTCCGAAAAAACCACTACTGCGTTGTTTCAGACCAACAGGTTAAAATATATGATGTTATTGCGAGATGATATTTAGTGGCACTTTTGAAATACTTACTTACTTAGTTTGATAGATTCATCAAAAGGAAGCCACTCTCGAATTTTCAGAATATATATACCGTATATTTTCAAAATAGGTGATCCGATTTAAATAATTTTTCTTTTATTGGATAAAATATATCTCGCTATTTTTTTCAAATAGCTTTTGCAAAAAACTCTACCCAAAAAGGTACGAAAACATAGAATGATTGATTGTTCACTCATTTTTTTTATGAAGACCTCACATAACTTTGTGTCGGTTTAATTTTTTTTTTTAAATATATTGATTGCGTTTGATCAACTTAGTACCGTCAAACCACAGACTCAAAATTTATTTATTTTTGTACTCTAAAATTGTACATAGGTTAAAGCCGTTACACTTAATACCTTAAAGGTATTCTCCGCCAATCAACTACTAAGTGGAGCAGAAAAATTTTAATAGGAGAGTAAATAATTTTTTTAAATGGCAACATGAAATAATATGACGGCTACATGGAAAATAATAATAATTACAATAATATTACACTTCATGTATAGTTGGTGTTCATGGTAGTTTGTGTAAAACCATAACATACAAAATAAGATTGATTATTAATACGATACTTTTCTGACATTGCGATATTTTTTTTGTGCTTTTGTATATCATTTTCAAACCAATTTCTTGTGCTGCGTTTATAGGTACAAAACATGACGAAATGCATGCACTTTTCTAACGAAAAAAATAGCACGACTGTGTACAAGTTGACTGTTAAGAGATTGTAAATACTAAAAGAGGGTGTTCAGTACACCATTTTGATAGCGAATATGTAAAAAACTTTTAGTTGTACTCACATTTTGGCTTGATTTTCTAATAAAAATGTTTATTACGGATTCTCGCCTTTGAGTATTAAACTGACTTTAATACTCAAAGACACTCGCGCATGGCGCATAGAAGTTCATTATTTACAACAGCAATCTACCAACTCACAACTAGAATCCTTAGAACAACTTCACTTTTTAAATATTACAAAACTTACTTGGCATTATATATAAATGAAGCGACAATCAATATTTATGACTAATAATAAAAATAAGAACCGTGGAAAAAATATTTAATAATGATTTTAAAAAATCGACTTCATCTACAATAATAACCATATCAAAAATACTACAGAAACCGATTTTGATGAAACTTTGACTGTTCCCTATGTTGAAATATACCTGATTTAAATCTAAAAGAATAATCTATTTATAATATTTTTAGTTTCCGCAAAATCCATGGGCAAATATACAAATATGCAAACATAAATACATAAATTTCACAAGTATTTATTACACATGCTTGAACGTCTAAATAAATTATCATACTCAAGTATTACCCAATTCCAACAATATTACATACAGACATGTTAAACTAATAATCTCCATGTTGCGAAAATGTTTAAAACGTTAATTGAATGCTAAAACTCGATGAAATCATAGATACAGAACCTATTGATACAATAGTTTATTCACCAAAAATAAGAGTTCCTCTGGGAATTGATATTTTTTTCTCCATCAATATTAAAATTGGTCTTCGCAGTACAGTCTGTAGTTCTATCAAATCTGCTTTCCAGTATTCCGAATAATTAATGTGTTTAAGTACAAAACGGAAGCTTTTATGAATTATTTAGGAGTTTTACGAGAAACAACTGCTTATGCTTTCTGTGAAACTGAGGTTTGTTACTTATTTACATAAATGGTAATATGTGTTTTATAATGGAAAAATGTCTACATAAGATATAGTTTATAGACTGAAACCATTTTTGTAGGTGTTCACTGTCTAAACTGCCTCGTAGTCTAAACTACTCCGTGGTCTATGGGATGGCCTAGGTATTCGGCTCAGGTCAAGAATTTTTTTCGAAATGCGCAATAATCCAATATCTACACAAACAAATAAAATTGGAGTGTCTGTTTGTAATATTAAAATAACCGCTTTTTACTAAATGCATACGGATGTATACACGGTACGTATACCAAAATAACATTTTTTACAATTTTTGTCTGTTTGTCTGTCTGTTTGTTCCGGCTAATCTCTGGAACAACTGGACCGATTTTGATGGAACTTTCACTGGTAGATAGCTGATGTGACAGGGCTTAGGTTGTTATTTTTCGAAATTTTTCCACGCAAACGAAGTCGCGGTCTCAGTTAGTACAATAATACAAAAGTGTTACTTCAAGCGAACGAAATGAACAACTGAAAAAACTGAACATGTGTAAACAATATGGCCGTCAGTTGTAACTGTACAGTTAAACTACTATTCCCCGTGTTTGTTCGAGCTACTTTGAAGAATAGGCTAACTGCCGTTCTGTCAGGCAGGTCGTAAGAGGCGACCGATTGGCTATACCAGACACTATCATCGTAGCTACTAAGTGCTAAAGTTATGCATTGTCCGCCCGGGTCTAGTAGTGTCAGTGCTTGTCACTGTCGTGTTCCAGTTTATAGAGTATTTTTTTTTAAATGTCAATACGATAGCAAACAAGCAGATGGGTCTCCTGATGGAAAGAGTTAACTATCGCCTATAGACACCAAAGATGTTAATTGTGCGTTGCTATCTTGTGGCGAGGTCTAATGACACATGCATAAGTTTACCGGCTACCTTACCCTCGAAACCGGAACACGACAGCAACAAGCACTGACGCTATTGCGGCGGGCATAAGTAAGGAATAATAGGAAAGTAGACGAAAAACTTTTGCACGTGGCAGTAGACCTCGCCACAAGATTGCAACGCACCATTAAAATCTTTGTTGTCTATAGGCGATAGTTTCTCTTTTCTCCAAGAGACTCATCTACTTATTTTCTATCTTATAGTATAAAAAACTGTTTAGTTAAAACTTAGCAGTTAAAAATGAACGTCAGTAGCCCGCTTTACATTCTGGTAACTTGCGAAAATAATAACGTTATGTTAGTTGAGATTTAACGATGTGAGTTATGGGTCGAGAATGTGATCTTATAGAAACAGAAAAATAACATAAAATTATAGTAATTATACTAAATTCTATTTGTCTAAGCAATTTATTTAAACAACCAGCGATTCTAGTATAATTTTTGTTAGAAACTTTAATATTGCTCTCCTGCAAAATTATTTTTTTTTTGAAATGTCTTAATTGTTACAAATGAACGAATTTGTATGAGACCAAACTGTAAGTATACCCCAAACCAAATATATATACCTAATATATAAAGCCAAGCCACAGCCAAGCTGGAAGAGAAACGAGGTGGTTTGTCTTTGTTCACAGAATACTGCGGAATAATAAATACGGCGGAGGCAAAAAGTAAGAAAGTTAAAAAAAAGTTAGAGGTTATCCTGAAATACATTTAAAGGTTCGGTCAAATTTTAAAATTTAGAACTAATTATTGAATTGAAAGTGCGTTTTAATTATTATTGTAAAATGATGGCAAGATAATATAAAAATATTCGTTTAAAAATATCCCTATAAATTCTAATTAGAATTAGAAAAAAGTAATTGTATCTATAAATTGCTGACGTATATTATTTAATTTAACCTTCACTTTTTATGTAGAAAACAGGGATACCAAAAATTTTGAGTGAGCACACCAACCATGCTAGTGTGCGTGGTTCGATTACGTAAGTACACAAGTGACACTCGTTGAAGTTTCACTCATGCGGATTTTTCTGAGGACGTTTTTATTGTCATTTGCTAAGGAATACTACCTCTAGAGGTTTATATACTCAAAGAACGAACGATACTTCTGAATCAGCTGATTTTTATGTAATTGAAATAAGATCCATGCGTTGTGTTTTCTGTGTCGGACAAAAATAAAATTTTGATTTTTTTTATTACATAAATCGAACATCAACTTTTAAACCTTTGCATAATTTGAAACCTTTTCATGCAGGCCTTTGCACCTGCAAACGAATAAAAATCAAGATGCGGTTAGTGCTGTGTGTAGATTAAATTCAGAAAAACAAGACCAAAAGGGGGGGGGGGGGGGGAATCGATCCCGACGTGATCGAAAGAGGAACCTCGCTACTACAGTCCGCTCTTGACCACGTTCAATGTTACTTGGCCGATGTAACGGGTTATTATTTTTATGAAATGATAGTTTTTATACTTCCAGAGTTTTATTTTTATGAATAAAACACAATATGAATTACAACACATTTATAGCAAAAGCGCGTTTTTTTTTTTATATTATAAGATATTAAACAAGCAAATGGGTCTCCTGATGGAAAGAGTCAACCATCGCCTATAGACACCAAAGGTGTTAATGGTGCGTTGCTATCTTGTGGCGAGGTCTAATGCCACATGCATAAGTTTACTGGCTACCTTACCCTCCAAACCGGAACACGACAGCAACAAGCACTGACGCTATTGCGGCAGGAATAGCCAAGGCGGTGGTACCAGACCCGGGCGAGACAATGCAGAACTCTACCACCTAGTAGCCACGATGGTAGTGACTCGCATAGCCAATCGGTCGCCTTTTACGACCTGCCTGGCAGAACGGCAGTTAGTCTATTCTTCAAAGGAGCCCGGAACCAACAGGAGGAGAATTGACATATAACCAGAGACAAGAAACTAAGTCTTACTTTATTTTTAAATTTTGTAGGCATTGGATACTAAACTAAAATTACACTCTCAACAGTCTTCCCTAATTTTAGCATATAAATTTTTTTTTTTACAGAAAAACTTACAGTTCTTAAAAAACATTTGAGTTTTACAGTAACATATTTCATACTTTGACTGCAATATAGTTTAAGAATAAGAACTTTTAAGAAAATTTTAAAAATTTAAGCATGCAATTTTAAATTTTTTGAGACAAGTATAAATTTTTAAATTTTTTAAGCTAAGTATACATTTTTAAATTTTTTAAGACAAGTATACATTTTTAAATTTTTAAGACACTAGTACTCAAGTACAAGCAGACTAGATAATCAAAAAGAATATTACAAAAAACTTGCAGATTTTTTAAGTTAAAAAAAAACAAGTCATTACAAAACTTAGCAAATTCAACATGTCCCAAGCACTTTGTAAATATATCAGCACACATCTTCAGTTGAAATATAAGTCACAGTTGTATTGTCCTCCACAACACGCTCATGAATGAACTTATAACGAATGTCGATATGTTTGGACCGTCTATTATGAACTCCATTTTTAATAAGTTTTATTGTACTTTGATTGTCTATTCGCAAATCAACCGACACATTAATTTGAGTTATTTCCTCTATCATAGACTTAATAAACAACACATCTTTTACACAATCTGCAGCAGCTATGTATTCAGCTTCACAGCTTGGAAGAGACACAATGAGCTGTTTTCTTATACACCATTGTATGGGTCCTCTACAGAATTTTATCACATAGCCGGTAGTGCTTCGGGAAGTTTCAAGATCTCCTGCATAGTCACTGTCACTGTAAGCTTCTAGCTTTATTACATCTGAGTTTCTTTTATAACCCATGTATTTTAACGCGTTTTTGACCCGTTAATGTTTTTAAAAATTAATCGAACACACCCTGTTCATTTAATGGGCCATCTAGATTATAAAATTATCTCTAAAAGAAACTCAAAAAATTGTTGTTATTGGCATAATTTATTTTCCCTAAGCTTCTTTCTCTTTTGATTCATTTAATGAATCCATTTCGACACAAGAAGTAATAATTCTTCTTCTTCAGATTCAGAAGGAAATGGCGCAATGCTAATTTGCAAAATTGGTGTAAAAACCACCGCTTCAATAACGTTAATATTTCGCTTTTTCTTTGTGCGAACGCATTTCCCTGTCGCAGTTCGGTGTGCTAAAAAATTCTTCCATTAATCGTTTTCACAAACTACAATAAACATTTAAATGTCATGTATTTCAATCCACTACATAGTAATTACTTACTGAAGAAAATTGTAAAGTAACAAGCTCTAAATATAAATTTAATGTTCTCTTGAGGTTTATGTTGTAAACAAGTTTTGTTACATGTCTTCGAAAAGTTCTCGCTACCGCTTAAAAGCCTGTCTATCTATATTATTGTCTGACGCCGGCTAACTTTTATGACACATGAAACTCAGTTCCGTGGGTTTTAAAGATTTGTGGGTGAAAATCAATAATTTCATTTATATGAAGGAGACAAATGTTATGTGAAATATTTAGTGATTAAACCGATTTCCTTGCGGGTAGGTAAAGGAGAATGATGAGGGTATATACAAAGTTGGCCTAGAATCCAACGCATATTAAGGTATGCTTATCGTATTGTAATATATTATTAATTTCTTCTGAAATGTAACTTATGTCACGGACAATTCTTATAATGCTAAAATTCATGAAAAACCTGCAAATATTAATATTACTTAAATTCACAATTATTACACACAATTTTAATTCATTCACATCGTAATATATCGCCAACATAGATATAATATGCTTTGTGTCTCTCATCTTGAAGATTATTTGATTTTAACGAAATAAAAGTTATAAGACGAGCCACGTTTGCTTACAGCAAAATATTTGTTACTCGTTCACACTTCACAGATTAAATAGATGATACTTGGTTTTTTTTGTTTCTTGAAAATGATATTAAGAGAACCTTGATTATACAGCCTTCTGCGTTGTAAGTTTTGACTATAGTAATAGATAATGTTATGTTTTTTATTGTTTGTTTAAAATTTTTATTGGTTAAAAATTAATGAAAATGTTAACTTTATGGCACAAAAGAAAAATATTTGCTTGATTTAGAATTAAGAAAAAGCATACAAGTTTAATTAGTTTCATGACTTCCAACTAAATTTCTTTTCAAAATTTGCTTGCTATTAAAAATGTCCATTGAAGTCGGCTTATTGTACATGAAATTAATTTGATAATTTCGGCTGACGCTATGATTTACAAAATCTTTAGCACTTTAGGCTAATCTCGTCAATCTCCTTTGAACTTAACACCTATAGACTTTACGATTATTCACCGCTTCGTTGGTTGGTAACAAAAGTGGTGATCCCAGTTACTCTATCTTCTGACCTGATATATTTTATGACCGTAGTCCCACAAACAAACTTTTTTTGATTAATAACAAGCTTAATTTTTCTGAACAGCTTCGTTTTGACGCAACAACCATCTTTTCTATCTTCGAAAAATCTCGAATCAGGTAACTAATAAAGATTGACGAAAAAGTATAGAGTATCGGACTAAGAAAAGACTCAACCCTTAATATACAATATCACCCTTGAATTACAATAATAATTAGCAAGCTGTAGTGAGAAAATTAGGTTGTTTTTAAATTGATCAATATCAATTTAAAAATCTCACAATCTCGAAACTTTAGAGTGGAGGACTCATCAGAAAACCCATCGAATGTGTAAAATAAAAGTTTCGTCGTGTTTTTCATAATATAATTAGGCAATTAAAATTGAAAAATAATTATTATTATTTTTCAATTTTAATAATTATAATTATAATTAATAATTATTGTTATTAATAAATATTTTCCCTTTAGCGAATCAAAATTTTCCAAGCCCCCATAACTTTATTTAGTTACCCGATTCGAGATTTTTCGAAAATAGAAAAGATGGTTGTCTCGTCAAAACGAAGCTGTTCACAAAAATTCAGCTTGTTATTAAATAAAATAAAAGTTTGTTTGAGGGACCACGGTCTATAACGATTACCATTTATTTGTAGCGATTATCAAGATTTATAGCATTACGATATCACTCAAAGCACGGCAACCAACTACTTACACTAATTACGAAGGTCGGGATTGGGGTTCACATTAACATTGCCCCAGGAACAATACCGTCTTTACCATAAGGGCACTCGGGGCCAGTGCCCAGGGCCCCTATATTCAGAGGGGCCCGAAGGATCGGCATTTTCTTTCACATTTAATATCAAAATAAAGTGGTCGGGCATTTTCGCAGCTTAAGAGAATAAAAAATGAATTGCGAACAACATTGTTACAAGAACGGCTAAGTAATTTGTTAATTATGAGCATAGAACATGATATTCTTCAGAAAATTGAGTTTGAGAATTTAATAGAAGAATTGTTTAACAGAAATCTCGAAAGAAACTATTATCGTAATCACAATAAAAAAAAACAACAGCATACATACTAATATCATTAATGACATATTGCATTATGATAATATATGGGATTAATAAAGCAGGTCATAGTGAAAAAAATTGTATAATTTACTTACTTTACATTCCAAAAGGGCCCCGAATTCTTGTGTGCCCAAGGGCCCCAGCATAGTCTAAGACGGCCCTGCCCAGGAATATTTTTAAAATGATAGCTGTCGCCAGCCTTTATCATCATGCGAGGTAAAAACTGTCGAGAAAATGCATGGGTGTGAATTTCCGGACATGCAGAATGTAAGGGTAGAATTTTAGATTTTGGCGCAATATCCGATAGGTTTCAGCAGTAGGAATTATTAACGGAACGTAATGTTATTTGCTATCAGTTAAAGTATCATGAATTCATTAACTTTGTGTAGCTTCAAACTGTTTGATCTGACGGTTAATAACGATTTGCAAATTTACTGTAGGTAAATTCTAATCATATTTTAGCATGAATTATTTCGCCTGAGTTAATATTTATTTTATTTTATTCATAAGTAAGCATCCATACTTATGAATAAAATAAAAGGTTGACTGGTAAAAGATTGTATTTATTTAACTTATTATATATTGAACTTGACTCGATAATTAATGGTCATATGTAACCAATAATATTGAGTATCATCACGCCATTACCCGACCGGGGGATCGAAACCGGGACTTCATGATCTGAGCCAAATAGGCTACCTCTAGACCAAGTGGCAGTTAATTATTTTAAAAGTAATTACAAAAAATTAAACTAACTTCAAATATCTGAACGGTATACCCTATATATACCAAACTAAATAGCAAATCTTTCTATATTTGGATGAATAGATGTTTGGATGGATGGATGTTTGGATGGATTGATGTTTGTTACTCAATCACACGATTAATCACAATTTACAGATTTTCACGATTTTCATTACAATATTTATTTATATATTTGTAGATTTCTGTTTTTACTTGTGTATTTTAAAACTGAATGTGTTATTTAGTATTAATTATTTAATAGCATTTAATAGCATTTTTTAAAATTTTAATGTTACGTTTAAATTTAAGATAAATTTAGCTGCGTGAGCGTGTAGAGTATGTATCACATTTTAGTTTGTTTGATTGGTTTTATATTAATTTAATTTACTTATTGTTTTTATAATAATACTGTATTCATTTATTATATGTAAGTTGTAATTTACAGGTACTAAGATTTCGATATAACTCTATTAAATAATATAATTGTGAGTTAGAAGAGCGGAGTCCTCTGACATCGGCATATTGTTGCCTAAAAGTGGACTCCAGCCTACTTTTGTAATTTAAAATTATGGTTAACGCAAATAAACAAATTTATTATTTAATAATTATTATTATTTAATGTTATACCTACGAGTTTTTTACATACACACTTAAACATAATAAATATTCACGGGACAAATTACACTTACCGATCTAACCCCAAAGTAAGCAAATTATTTGCTTGTGTTATGGGTGTGAGTCAACGATACTAATACGTAGAAATACATATATAAATACTTTTACATACATAATAAACACTCAAACCCGGAAATACAAAAATTTATGCTCATCACACAAATGCTTGTCCCCGTCGGGGATCGAACCCGAACCCCGTTGATTGCGTAGTAAGGGTCGCTAACCACTCGACCAACGAGGCGGTCAATAATTTTAATATACATATATTTATTGTGTATGTACTTATATTTTTTAAATTGTTTAGAGCTACCAGCATATTCTTACATAAGCTATAGGTATATCCATACTAATATTATAAATGCGAAAGTTTGGATGTTTGGACGGATGTATATATATATATATATATATATATATATATATATAGAACTTGACTCGATAATTAATGGTCATATGTAACCAATAATTTTGAGTATCATCACGCTATAACCGATTTTGATGAAACTTAAACTGTTCCCTAAGTTAAAATATACTTGATTTTGTTGGTCCTGCCAGGCTGGTCGTAAAAGGTAACCGATTGACTATGCGAGTCACTACCATCGTGACTACTAGGTGGTAGAGTCCTGCATTGTCTCGCCCGGGTCTGGTACCACCGCCTTACCTATTCCTGCCGCAATAGCGTCAGTATTAGTCACTGTCGTGTTCCGGTTTGGAGGGTTAGGTAGCCGGTAAACTTATGCATGTGGCATTAGACCTCGCAACAAGATAACAACACACCATTAACATTTTTGGTTTCCATAAGCGATGGTTGAATCTTTCCATCAGGAGACCCATCTGTTTGTTTGCTCTCTTGTAATATAAAAAAAAAGATTTAAATCAAAAAGGATCATCTCGATATGACTTCTAGATCCTGAGAAATATGTAAACATACATACATATACGCAATTTAGTACCCGTGCTTATACTTATACTGAAACATGATCTAATTCCAAAATATTACATATATACATGTCTGATTGATTGATTGATAACTGATTTTTTCGTCTGTTGAAAATGCAAAACTTTTACCTATATGTGCTTGGAAGAACAAAACGAAAGTTGCAAGAAATTTATCATTAAACTATTTCTAGAGATTAATCACTTAGAGTTTTAGCTCCTATGGCATTCCAGTGAACGTTTGCGTATCGTGATATGACTTTTAGTTTCAGAGAAACTCATGGACAAACATACATATGTGAAATTTAGCACAAGTGCTTGGATGCCTAAATAGATCATCATACTCAAATATTATCCAGTTTAAACAATATCATATACATTGCATTCAAACTGATAACCTCTTTCTTTAGTTGGTTGAAAATATTTATCAAAACTAGCTACAGCATGCAGCCCGCCGCATTATAAAAGGTTTTGGTGAATCCCGCGGGATCACCTAATTGCCTATGTGCTATTCCAGGTCATCATCTACCTGTGTACCAAATTTCATCCAAATCCATTCAGTAGTTTTTCCATGATTGAGTAACAAACATCCATCCGTCCAAACATCCAAACTTTCGCATTTATAATATTAGTATGGATATACCCATAGCTTATGTAAGAATATGCTGGTAGCTCTAAACAATTTAAAAAATATAAGTACATACACAATAAATATTATATGTATATTAAAATTATTGACCGCCTCGTTGGTCGAGTGGTTAGCGACCCTTACTACGCAATCAACGGGGTTCGGGTTCGATCCCCGACGGGGACAAGCATTTGTGTGATGAGCATAAATGTTTGTATTTCCGGGTTTGGGTGTTTATTATGTATGTAAAAGTATTTATATATGTATTTCTATGTATTAGTATCGTTGACTAACACCCATAACACAAGCAAATAATTTGCTTACTTTGGGGTTAGATCGGTAAGTGTAATTTGTCCCGTGAATATTTATTATTTATTATGTTTAAGTGTGTATGTAAAAAAACTCGTAGGTATAACATTAAATAATAATAATTATTAAATAATAAATTTGTTTATTGGCGTTAACCATAATTTTAAATTACAAAACAAGGCTGGAGTCCACTTTTAGGCAACAATATGCCGATGCCAGAGGACTCCGCTCTTCTAACTCACAATTATATTATTTAATAGAGTTATATCGAAATCTTAGTGCCTGTAAATTACAACTTACATATAATAAATAAATACAGTATTATTATAAAAACAATAAGTAAATTAAATTAATATAAAACCAATCAAACAAACTAAAATGTTATACATACTCTACACGCTCACGCAGCTAAATTTATCTTAAATTTAAACGTAACATTAAAATTTAAAAAAACGCTATTAACTGCTATTAAATAATTAATACTAAACAACACATTCAGTTTAAAAATACACAAGTAAAAACAGAAATCTACAAATATATAAATAAATAGAATAAATATTGTAATGAAAATCGTGAAAATCTGTAAATTGTGATTGATCGTGTGATTGAGTAACAAACATCAATCCATCCAAACATCCATCCATCCAAACATCCATCCATCCAAACATCTATTCATCCAAACATAGAAAGTTTTGCATATGTAATATTAATAAAAACCTTTTTAAAAACAAGGTTGAAAATAGTTTTTCAACGCAATCTCTTGCTTTAATGCCTCTAACGATAGATTGTTTTGAGGCCAGAACATGTTGAACTAATGACATCAAAAACATTCCCCTGGCATCAATTTGCTTTGGTAACGATAATCCTCGTTCCGCAGAGCAATCTCTCAGCTGACCCTTTGCGTGAAAGTTTCAGAAACATAATTTCGTAGCATGTCCAGTTCTTGCTCTTGGGATTCAGCTGGCCGACCTAACTTACAGTTGGTCTCGGGCATGATAAACTGACACCAGAAATTGTAAATCAAACATTAATGTTACTTTATTACACGGCTCGTTGGTCGAGTAAGTAGTGACTCTCACTACACAATGAGGCTTAGGTTCGATTTCTGACAATGGCAAGCATTTATTTAGGCACTTATTAAATACATTTCACTATTTATAAATATATTTCAACGTATAAGTATCATTGACTAACACATTATAATGAAAAAGGGTTTTAATATAAAATGTATTTTATATTAAAACCATATTTGGGTATTTTATATTAATTATATACTGTGGAGCGGAATCAAACCCGTGAAAATTGACGCTTATGCATATCGATTAAACATTTAAAAATAAAGTATTACAAGAAAACCATGATTGAAATATTTTTAAGTCTTGTGACTCATTGTTACCCTTACGCCAGTCGTCACGACTCACGATTCACAAGTCACCATAATAATATCAGCAGTAGGTAGGTAGATAATGTAAATGTTAACCGACCTTCGTGTTTTAAACTAGTGTAAATTGTGATTCATTTTCCCTTCATACTTTGTTCCTGGTTTAGTTAGGAAAGACAGGCAAAACTACCTAGGCACTAAATAATAAGAAAAGTTTTAAGGCGAGGCATCGCGACAAACGGGAAAAGACTGGTTTGTTTAATCACGTTTTTTTGTATTGATTGTTAAATAACAATTTTACAAAATTACACGATATACCTAAAGATATTATCTAAGGAATGTGCTAACTTGTTACATGATAGAATGTACTTTACTCGATAATACAAAATTCCGAAAACAGGCTATAAAACCTCTAAAACAAATTATTTGTTAATCATATTTCTAATCTTCCACATGATTTTTATATGGGGATATTTAGTTGTAAATACAAAAAAGAATGTGCTAAATTTTGGTTTTCAGGTGATATGCTATATTTATTTATCCAAAAATTAACACGTTTCTTAGCGGTTTCAGAACATACCGCGCCACCCCTTTCCTATAGAATTGACGCGCGTCGAAATACCTTGCCTTAAGCGTGTTATAATTTTACTAGCTGACGAATACTGACTACACTCCCGCAATAGATCCTACGGCTAACAGCAGCCTTTTTTTAAGGGCGATAGGCCCACCTCTCGTTCCCACCACTGTAACTTCTGTAAACCAGAATCAACAGCGGCAACCGTCCTGATAACCTCTGAGTTGCGAGTTCAGGGTGCCCTGGGGAAAAGCTAAGCTGTCTTGGATCCTGCAACGAAATTAATCAGAAGCATATAGGAGGAGTAGGAAAATACATCCTGTTTCCCTCCCTTTTTAGCAGGAGACAGCAAAATGTTAAAAGCATAAAAATGCTACGAAATGAGACTTTTACAATCAGGTTAAGCCTGATTGCTATTGCACCACGGAAGTTTGGAAATTAGGGACCTACCAGAATGGCCTACTTAATTTTGCTTCCAGTAGTAAGTGTGACAGAATCGTTTGAAGGCACGAAAGTTCCCACGTGTCCCACCCACAACGTCGGAGTAATAAATTACACCGGATTTACATTGGATACTATCAAGCATTTGGCGACGTTCGTTTTGCCAAAGATTACACTCCCAAAGAATGTGATGTGCAGTTTGTTCATATTTACAGTTTAATGTAGAGCACTCGCAAAAAGGAGAAGGAACTAATTTAAACGAGAATAATTTAGCTTTAAAATTACCGTAGCTAGTGAAAAACTGTGCAACACAATGATCTATTTCTATCCAAGTTTTACTTAAGCGATACTGGACCCATGGGAAAAAGTTATATAAATGCCGTCCTTCAGTTGAACAAGACCAACGCGACTGCCATTCATCAATTAATTCATGAGTAACATCAATTGCGGAATTAAAAAGGTGACGTATTTTTGTTTGAGCTTGCGAGTTGATTAATTCTGGGTTGGTAAAATTCCTAGAATTGTAGTACATTGAAGCCCGAAGCTGAATTTCTAAATCTAATGGTAATACGCCTGATAAAACGGGTAAAGCTTCGGAGCTTACAGTGCGATATGCTTTGCGTAGAAATATTAGTGCTAGACGCTGATTTTGAAGTAGTTTGCGCCGGATCGCACCACTCGTAACTTTATCAGCCCACGCTGAACAAGCATAACAAATACAAACTAAATACGTTGCGTTATAAATTATCTTTAAAGTGTTAAACGTTAAACCCCATGTCGAGGTAGATATGCAACAGCAGCCTGTGTAAATTACTTGTAACGTTGTTTGACTGCTATTGATAGCTGCCTAACACACATGCTTTTGTATTTATAATATTACTAGTTGTACCCGTGACTTCGTTCGCGGTCTAACATTTCTAAAATAAAAGTCCCAGGGCTATACATACATAGTTCCCGTTCTCGTGGAATTTCCTGGATAATAACTATTTTATGTCCTTTCTCAGGTCTCAAACTATCTTTGTACCAAATTTCATTTAAATCGATTCACTGAATTAGGCGTGAAGAAGAGACAGACAGATAGATAGACAGAAACAGACAGACAGAGCTACTTTCGCTTTAATAATATTAGTATGGGTTATAGATCAATAGATGTATGTAAGGACATGCTCGTAGCTCTAAACATTTAAAAATATATACTAAGTACACAATAAATATTATATATTAAATTCTTGTTTAATTGGGTATGTGTAATATTAAAGTTATAAATAATAATATTAACTAATATTAAATAATTAATACTAAATAGCACATACTTACAAATACATAAATAAAAACAGAAATTTACAAAAAATATAAATAAATAGAATAAATATTGTAATGAAAATCATGAAAACCTGCAAAATCTATGTTGTTACGATTTTATATATACCTTTTTAGGTTTTGTTTGAACGAAAACTTGTTACCGGCTTGACGCAACGAAAGGCACCTCATTCTGCAAACGGGCAGCATTCACATTGAATGAATCGGAGACAAAATTGGAACGGTGTGAAAGAATATACAGAATCAGATTATTAAAGGATCGAAGATGCAAATAGCGGGCACTAGTAAGAATTCAAATGTGGGTTTTAACATTTAGGAGCGAGGGGATTAAAAAGTATTGTAAATAGGGCATATAAGATGCTACAATGACGGCGCTGAGCTGTGTTGAGTAATGAGTATGTGTTGTAGTTTACACACACACACACACACACACGCATACAAACACATACGTACATACGCACACATGCACATGCATGCAGAACATCGCTGCAATTTGTCTAGATATTATTTTACATATACGAATTATTGATCTAACCCCAGAATAAGCAAATTATTTGTTTGTGTTATTGGTTTTAGTCTAACCATTATAATATATAGAAATACATTATATTATTACCTATTTAAATATAATTAATTAACGCGGTGGACAAATTACACGAATTGTTCAAACCCCAAAGTAAGCAAATAATTTGCTTAAGTCATGGGTGTTACTCAACGATGCTAATATAGACAAATACATATGTATATAAGTACTATGAAACATAATAAACACTCAAACACAGAAATACAAACATCTAAGCTCTACACAAATATTTGTCCCTGTTGGGAATCGAACCCGAGCCCTATCGATTTGTAGTTAGGTTCGTTAACCATTTAACCAACGGGGCGGTGAATGATATAAAGATTATAATTTTGTTTTACATTTAACAAATGGCACCAAAATATTCCCTTTACATTTTCTTGCTTAGAAGTACCTAACGATAATCCTAGGTCTCCAAACCAGCCACTCAGTTAACCCTTAGTGCGTAAGTTTCAGAAATATAATTATTTATTCTTACTCTAGAGATTCGTCTGTCGCATTTGACATCAAAGTCAAAGTCAAAACGCTTTTATTCAAATTATCCTTTACAAGCACTTTTGGCGAGCCAACATTTGTTTGAATTACTATTAGACCGAGGTAATAGGAGCAAAAGTTTTTTTTATTATTAATAACAAGCTGAATTTTTATTATCAGCTTCATTTTGACAAACGCAAATCTTTTCTATCTTCGAAATCTTGGATTGGGTTACTACTAAAGTTAGGGCTTCGAAAATCTTAATTCGGTGAAGAAAAAATATTTTATTAACAACAATAATTATTTTTCTGCGGTAATCGCTTGATTATTCTATGAAAAACACGAAAAAACTTTTGTCCTACACACTTGATGTTCTTTCTGATGAAACTTCACTCTTAAAATTCGGAATAATGAGATTTTTTTAAATTGATATTAATCGATCTAATTTTCTCACAACAGCTTGTTAATTATTATTATAATTCAAAGGTAACTTTGTCCTACATGTTAGGTGGAAACTTTATACTTTTATTTAAAGTTTTCTTTTTTATCTATATCTGTTAGTTATCCGATTCGAGATTTTTGAAGATAAACAAGATGGTTGTCTCGACAAAACGAATGTGAGTGCTAAGTGTGAGTTTTTTTTTCGCATTCGATCGTGAGCGCGTTTGGACTTTACTAGGAATTTGTATGTGATTTGTACAGCGCCACCTAGTGGTAAACGTGAGAAACCAGTTAACCACTAGGTGGCGCTGTAAAAATCACAGACAAATTCCTAGTAAACTCGAAACGCGCTCGAAATGCGAAAAGAAAAACTCACACTTAGCACTCTGTTCACTAAAATTCAGCTTGTCATTAATCAAAAAAAAAGTTTGTTCTTGGAACCACTGTTCATACCGAATCGAAAACACGGTTACATCATGAAAAGTTCCGGCGGAAGGAACTTAGCTTTATTTTTAATAATCACATCATCATCTATATATGTAACTTTTCCCCATGTTGATTCCGGCCTCCTTTGAAGAATAGACTAACTGCCGTTCTGCCAGGCAGGTCGTAAAAGGCGCCCGATTGGCAAGTCACTACCATCGTGACTACTAGGTGGTAGAGTTCTGCATTAGCTGTAGCCGGTAAACTTATGCATTATTATGGCATTAGACCTCGTCACACGCACCATTAACATCTTTGGTGTCTATAGGCGATGGTTGACTCTTACCATCAGGAGACCCATCTGCTTGTTTGCTATCTTATGATATTAAAAAAAACTAAAACTCGAGAACGGCTGAACCGATTTGACTAATTTTGGTTTAAATTAAAATTTGAAGTCCAGGGAAGGTTTAAAAGGTGAGAAAATACAGAAAAAAATAAGAGTACTTAAAAAGGCAGAACAACGTTTGCTGGGTCAGCTAGTTTGTAATCATAATTTCAGTTGACTTATTTCAGATGCATTTCCATATGATATGATTTCAAATAAGTAAGTGATCCTCCAAATAAAAAGAGATAACCATAGCCTATAGACAATAAATACGCGAATGTTCAGTTATTATCCATCTGGCATAATACGTAATTTTACCAGTCACCTTACCTTACAAACTGGAATATGACAGTAAGAAGCATTGACGCTATTGGATTACCGGTGCCGGGGTAGAAGAAATGTTATCCGCTCATACCACCAGCTATTTTCTCATTTTTTTCTAAAAACACACGGACCGTTACGCGCACACGTTCAGAGTCCATTTCGGTGGACCGTGGTCACAAAAATGGTTTATGAGTTGTTTGGATTGAATCCGATACTGTAAAGCGTATATTTTTAAGAGGTCTTGAGCACTGCAATACACTGGTATTAGAATTGTTTAATTTAAATGGCTTAAGCTACAAAATAATTCAGGTGTAACACGACACTGAGAAAAATATGACTACTTGTTAGTCCAGGATTTTTAATTCAAAAAGTAAGTCGATGACCTATGCTTTTTATATTTTTTTTATATAATTGGTAAACAGATACGGGCGGAAAAAAAATAACATATATTATAGTACAAAAATATTTATTTACATAAATATTAATTTTTTTTTTTCATAATTAATACATAGCTTTTTCGTAATTTTTAAATAATTTATTTCTTTTCCAATTTTACAGCTATGTTAATTTTTTTAATATTGTTTAGGATATTTCAAATTCACATCATATGATTTTTTTGAGATTATAGATATCAACACTAAAATTTACGAAAATAAATAAAAATAGGTACCGTCATACCCAAAGCGCTAGTATCATCAAGTTGGTCGTTAACGAAATATATGTATTATTAATTGATATTTACGGTTTTTTGACAAAATTATTATATAAACTGTTAGATCTTGAACTAATCTTGATTATAAATAAAGTTTACTTGTTGATTAATATGCAAAAACACTTTTAAATTAACCTGTATCACACACTGCAACCAACACATAACACACAGCACGAATCAAAATGGCGGACTAAGTTCTTTTATTTTTCTCCAAGAGCGTATTTGAAAATGGAATGCCAATTTGATGTTATTCTGTACAATGTTTCGTTCAAAAACGATAAAATACCATCGAGTATTGTATTAAAAGTGGTAAATAGTGACAATATCGTTTTTTTTTTAGTGAAGTTAGTGTTGGTCCCTATAGAGACCATAGTGTATTAATTAATTTCTCTCCGAGATTGTAGT